>CM035840.1:401860442-403175442 GCA_020510985.1 Pholidichthys leucotaenia | reverse complement strand
GAGGATCATTGTGCATGAGTTTGCCAAAAATTAGGGCAATTCAGTAGGAGGAGTAAAAATTTTAGTTACTCCTGACCTGGAGCTCAACCTGGATGCAGATCCACCTGATGGTCACTTTACACAAGTTTGTTAAGAATTAGGAAATTTGCCTAGGAGGAGCAGCAAATTTTCTGAAATCGTATAAGTGTCGAGATCTCCTGACACCAACCTGGATGTAGACCCATCTGAGGATCATTGTGAGTGAGTCTGTGGAGTATCGAGGCAAATGCCTAAGAGGAGCAGCAGTTCCCGTGAAATAATGACAGACTGACGTTCACCATGCCATTGCATTAGTTCTTTAGGCCGAAACAAGCCAAAAAAGATGTACAGAAAATGGTCTCATCACTGAAGTCTCCTTCAGCTCTGTGGAAATGGTGTCTCAACATTTAATCACTGTGGTGTTTTGGCCATAGTATGTCACAGGCATTTCATTAATACTTCTGGGAACTGTTTCCACATGTGGAAAAAGCACCAAACACTTGTACAACACCTTTAACTTTAGAGGTTCAAATGGGTGAGTGTTATTTTGTATAATTCCTTACAATTATAAAACCAGACCATCAGTAGCTCATTTCGGCCCGATGAAACCTCAGCCAGAGTCCCAGATCTCCTGACCTTTGACCTTGACCACAATCTGGATGCATAGTACCTCAGGATCATTGTGTGAGTGTGATGAGCACTGGGGCAATTGCCATGGAGGAGTACCATTTTTGTAAAATGTGGACGGATTGACAGATGGACAGGGGGACAGACAAATGACATTAGCTTCATTTAGCTCCATAAAAACCGGAATAAACTTTCACATACATTTACTTCTGGCTATAATATATAAAACAGAAGACTTTATGCTATATAAGTTAAAGCTAGTCTGAAGTTGAATGTTCAGACAGCGCCAAGATGGTGCACAAAATGGTGACAAAAAGACTTGCAATGATTTGGAATTATTTGACCATTTGATGTTCATTCTCCATACAATTTGCATCAAATTACACTGCTGCTTCCAAAACTCTCCAGGAAATTCTTAAAATATTACAGACTGAGAGCAACACTGGAAAAACAACTTCAGTCTTTACTCATCGAATAATCCATCAAACTTAAAATAATGAGTCTAAGTAACACATACAGTGGCCTGGTATGTGAGTGAGCAAACAAATTAAAAGAGAGAAAAAAAATCACCTGGTCAATGTTGGCAGCATTTTGGTCGTACTCCAGAAGCAATGCCATCTTTTGAGAGGGTCGGAGGCTCTTTGGTTCAGGAATGTTGTTGTTCTGAAGTCTTGTAGTTAAAAAATAAACAAACTCCAGCTCAGGCTTTAGCATTGTGCAAATATACATGATCAATTTATATGCCGTTAACTGAAGAACAAGCCTGGATAAAATTTAGAAAATAAACCAGTAAATGTTAATCCTACAGAATGGCAATGAGTTACCCGGAGAACAGCATGCGGCCTTGCAGTTTGTTGGAGGAGCAGTGGAGATATAACTCGTCCCCTCTGATAACTGTGACATTATCCTGAGTCTGAGCCTCGCTCTGGGTCACATTATTCATCTGCTGCTGATCTGACTGGAGTTGCTGGACAGCACATATCCCTTTCTGGGTTTCAAACTGGTCATCCTTGTTGATAATGGACTGGTCAAATGTGGGAGCCGGCTGTGAGGCCAGCCTCCACACAGTGAGCTCCTTGGCCTGCTGCTGGGTCTCCTCAGAGAGCGCTCTTACCTTCATCTGCAGCGCCCCCACCTGGACAAAAGAAAGAACAGAAAAGACTGAATAAAAATAAATACTGTGTGTTTATATACACTACTGTTCAAAAGTTTGGGGTCACCCAGACAATTATTTTGTGTTTTCCATGAAAAGCCACACTTATTTGCCACCATGAGTTGTAAAATGAAAAGAAAATATAGTCAAGACATTGACAAGGTTAGAAATAATGATTTGTATTTGAAATAATAATTTTTTCCCTTCAAACTTTGCTTTTGTCAAAGAATCCTCCATTTGCAGCAATTACAGCATTGCAGACCTAACATGATTGCACAAGGGTTTTCTAATCATCCATTAGCCTTCTGACGCAATGAGCAAACACATTGTACCATTAGAACACTGGAGTGATAGTTGCTGGAAATGGGCCTCTATACACCTATGTAGATATTGCACCAAAAACCAGACATTTGCAGCTATAATAGTCATTTACCACATTAGCAATGTATAGAGTGTATTTCTGATTAGTTTAAAGTTATCTTCATTGAAAAAAAGTGCTTTTCTTTCAAAAATAAGGAAATTTCTAAGTGACCCCAAACTTTTGAACGGTAGTGTATATATGAAACAAAGTTATTTTTTGTGGTCTTATTTTTATCCAAGTTACAATACGGACAACCAATAAATGATCAAACTAAATTAAAAGGCCTATATCATGCTATTTTAAGCCTTTCAGAGTAAACTATATGCATGTATGTGATAGTATATTACCTTTGGTACACTGGAGAATGAATTTCTTATGAAATATGAGTTATTTTCACGAGCTACTTTTCCAACCTGGAAGTAAGATGCCTCAATCTCTGAGGCTCCGCCTCTCCTTCTTGTGGCTGCCGCCCATTTCATGACGATAATAAACTCCAACCATTTCTGACGAGTAGGCTCTTCTTTAGGAAGGCTGAACAAACTCCTAAATCGCTCACAGCCAAAGACACATTTACGCCACTTAGAAGACATTGTCTTACGTAAAAAAGCAAACAGCTGTTGTCACTGAGCAGATTAGGTGCGAGAAGAACTACTTCTTCACAGCGTCAATGCTAAAGTGAAAGAGTTTTGCCGATCACCACTCCATTAGCTGCGCGGAGAAAGTGGGTGTGTGCGTTAGCCTGGGGACGGTGCTGGCAGCACAGACACTTCCTGGAGTGGGCGGCTCACCCACGTTCATACGTACGAACGTGGGGACCCAATCATTATCAGGGACAGGGCGGAGCAGCAGCTCAGAGAGCAGGGTTGAGGAGGAATACTCAGAGATGCGTGAATGGAGCAAAATACCACTTTGGGGGTGTTTTTGGTGAGGAATTAACATTATAACATGCTTAAAAGCTCAATTTTGCATGATATAGGCCCTTTAATCTTCATTAGGTTAAATAATAGACAATTTTTTTTCTAGAAGTACATTATGCATATTAACTTCTTGTATGTGGCCAACTCAGTTTTACTGCTCTTCTTTAATATTTTGTAATTGTGTGTTTTTTTTCCACTGGATGTCCCTATCAAAATATTTTAATTATAAGGGACTTTCTGTTTAAATAAATACCTGTCGCTGCAGGTTGTCTATGAGGGCCTGAGACAGTGCCTTTGAATCTCCTGCAGAAACTGTGACTTTATCATCTTTTATTTTTAAATCCAGCCATTCATCTTCACTCTGCTTCACATGCGACCCAACTCCAGTGGTCACTGTGTCATCCTGCACACTTTGTGACTCAGAAGCATACTCAGAGTTTTGGCTCTGCCTCACTGAGTCTTCTTGGGTTTCGCCGTGAGTTTGTAGTGTCGTTGAGTTCTCTGTGGCAGCCTGACACTTGATTCTTTGCTTTAGCAGCTGATTTTCCTGTCGAAGAGTGAACAGTTCTGCAAGCATGGCTGTCGTTTCTGCGTTCTGATTGTGCTGACCCTCTGTTGTCATACAAGCCGAGTCGTGGTTATTCTGAGTCAAGTCGACACATTCAGGACGCACCGCTTTGTGTTCTTTGGTGTTCATGTGAGGTAATGTTTTAGCATCACATGTCTCCATCTCTGGTTGTCTTGCGTCTCCCCCTACATTCAAGTCATCAGCTGCACATGAGCTTGGAGTATGGCAGATGACAGCAGACTCCAGTTCTTGTTTTGGTTGGAGGTCTGAGTTCTCTGCCAAGTTCTCATCTTTGTATTCTTCTTCCCTTCTTGCATGATCAGCATCTTTGATTTTCATCTCTTTGTTGACAGACTTGAGCGTGTCCAGCTCTTTTTTGCATTGCTGCAGTTCCCGTTCTTGACTGAGGAGGGCGTTCTCCTTCTCTTGTAGCTCAGCCAAAAGGCCAGAGATGTGCTGACTCTGCTTTTCAAAAGCAGTGGTCAGCTGCTGGGTCTGACGTGTCACCTAGGAACATAAAAAGTAAACATTGGAAAATAACACTCAAGGCAAACATGCAAAATGCCACAAAAACTCACAAACGACAGCACATTTTCAACTGTAGGCAAGTTCTCCTGCAATCTTAAGAAATTTCTATGTTTTAATTTTGCTGATATAGTTTAGGTTTAGTAAAAAAATTAAATACCGACATAGAAAATGTGAACGCACACAGAGAAGTTACTGGTAGATATTTCAATGATTTGTACATTTATAAATCAGGTCCTCATTGAGAACTTTTATTTTCTGGACTACATATATATCAGGACAGCATTCTGACTCACAGATTATTTAAAGATACATCACTCTTTCTATTCCCTCTGTTAGAAGGATCATTAACATTTTGTTTGCCCACTCCACTCCATACGTACTAATTCATCTGTGTGCATTTTTATGTATTTATGGTTAGTCAATGCTACATGTTCTTGTATGTGACTGGAATGTCCATTAGTGGCTCTAAAATGTTCTCACTAGCTCTGGATGTGCAGCTGCTGTCATTAAACATCATATAAACACACTTTTTACTGTTCCCATGTTGTGCAAAATTGTGTTTTTGCGGGTTTCAACCTTGTACAGACATGGGCCACATAAATAATATTAAAATGTTAAAACGCTCACTTCACAAAGAACTACACACTGCTTTTATTTAATTAAACTCTTAAACAGTGGACTGTACTGTCTCCTTACTTGTGATTTGCCCATTCAAAAATAATTCAGTGCTCATTAATGTTAATGAATGGCCTGAATAATTGTTTTCAGACAGCTTTTTTTGGTGAGCTGTAAAACATCACAGAAATGTTTTGGGTTTTTTTTTTTTTTTTGTCTTTAATGCAATATATATATGTAATTGAATGTCAAAACCTAAAATTATTCCATTAAAAATGCCCAGTACACTAAATTTAATAAACCATTTTTAATCACTGATAGCTAATACGTTATTGATGCACCCAGTGATAACAACGGTATCCAGCGATCATTATCAGTACGTGACATATAACATAATGAGAAAGTCACTCTTTCCATCGTCTTTTTCAAAGTTCAAAATCAGAGCTGAAATCTGCTTAGTGGAATATTCCTGAAGATATTACATACCTGACCATGCAACACCTCTAGCTTCACCTGGCACTGGTTAGCACGCTCCTTCTCCTTTGCATTCTCTTTCTGCAGATACTCCACTTCTTTTGCCAGATCAGAGACATCAAGTTCACCCTTCTGGAGAGCTGACGATGAAGACCCTCTCACATTCTCCTTTCTGGTGTCTACTGGGTCAGAGGTAACGTTACCTGTCTGAGCATCATCCCCCACCACTTGGATGATGTCTGCAGTCACCTGAGACACCAGCATGTTGCGTCGGTTTGTTGACTCGCAGAAGATGAGGTGTCGCTCTGGTGAAGGAAGAAGTTTGCCTTCGCAGGAAACAACGTTGGAGTTGAGCTCATCATCACGGAGTGTCAAGTATGTTACGGGGCTGTTAGCCTCTGACAGCTTCTCCTCTTCCTGTGAGTCTTTCCTTTTTTCCTTCAGTTCTTCCAGCTCAGCTTTGAGTTCTGCCACTTTCAGGTGCAGCTCCTTATTTTGATCAGCTTCTGTGTTTATTACTTGGCTTCTTGATTCTTCTTCTCGCTGTCTCTCCTCTCGTTCTAAAGCCAGCTGGGCTTTAACCTCGGCTAGCTGCTTCTTCAGCTGAATGCTGAGCTCAATCATTTCACTCTCTCTGTCTTCTTGTGCTTTGATTTTCTCCTCCTCTTGCGCCGTCCTGTCTCTTGCCTCCCTTCCTCTCTTCAACTCCGTCTCTAAAGCAGATATGGTTCTCCTGAGCTTTTCTGCTTCAGCCCTTTCATTCTCCAGCTGTGCCTTCCACTCCTTAACTTTCTCCTCCCTGTCCAGAGCTTGGCTGGTATGTTTGCGGCTGAGTTGTTTGAGACGGGTCCGGGCTTCAGTCTCAGCCCGTCGTTGAGCTTCTAAGTCATCTAGTCGTTTCTGGAGTTCTTCGCGTGCATCTTGAAGTTCCGACCGCAGCATTGCATTCTCTTTCTTGAGGTCTTCAGAGGAGATGGTCTCTGCCTTCCGATTTTGTGAATTTTCAGGATCTATAACTCCAACAGCATCCATAGACATGTTCATGGGCATATGAGATGTGCCACATTCCATTTCCTCATTTATACTCTTATTACATTCTTCATTACTCATCCTCCTGTGCTCTGCTCTTTGCAAATGCTCAGGATCTGAAGAGGTAAGGACAGTGATGTGCTCAGAATCTATTCCTTCCCCTGGCTCTCTGTCAGAAGGATAAGGTGCTCTAAAATCTGATCTTTTCTCATGTATAATCTCATCTTCCTCCCTCCTCTGTTCAGGTCGAGCAGTAGAAGGCCTCTTGGAGTGGGATGACTGTCGAGGATGATGATGAGACAAGGAAGACTGAGGGGAGAAACTCTGTCCAACAGGGCAGAACTGGACAGGTTGTGGAGGCTGTGCTGTAGCAGATTTTTGCTCTAGAGTTGAAAATAATGAAACAAACTTTAGAAAAAAAGAAAAGCCTCAAAGAGGTGCAAAGGAAAGAAGTTGCTGGAATATTTCAGTGCATTGTAAAATGGACAAAATATTGACCTTCAGAGGATGAGTGATTCAGGGATATATGATTTTTCTGAAATCACACAAGTGCTCAGATCTCCTGACCTCTGACCTTGAGCACAACCTGGATGCAGACCCATCTGAGGATCACTGCATGCTAGTTTGGCTATAATGGAAGTGACATCCTCCTGCTCAAAGACTGATGTACCATCAAAATGATTTTGACAACATTATTTTAACATGAAAATATTTCATAGTGTTGTTTAACAATAGCATAATCTTTCCCAGTACATGCCCTCTGACTAATTAATCCTACAAATTTATCCACCCTCCCTCCCACAGCTCAATACTTACCCTGCAGTTCTTTGAGGAGACGCAGGGTGTCTGCTTGCTCCTCTACAAGTCTCCTCCCCTCCTCCTCTAAAGCTCTTTCTTTCTTCCTGCTCTGCTCCAGACTCAAAGCCACACCTTCTGCCTCACGCACGGCTTCCTAATGCAAGAGGAAAAACACAAATGGCGTGGATTAAATACAATTTTCAAATACTTGTCTGAACAGATAGTTCCTAATGAGACATCTCCAGTATGTCAAGATCAAATTAAAGACAAAACTACATCACATACTGAGTGCAGAATTTAAACATGTACAAGTAATTTATAATGACTGACCAAGAGCTATGCACTCTGTTATAAGAGCTGCAAACTAAAGATAAAGAGAAGGCAGTTAAAATCAGTCTCCATGTAGCAACTTGTGCAAGGTTAGCACCTCATAAAGAAATAACATTGGAATGACTGAAGGCTTAATCCATGCATTGTTTATTCAATTTTTTTTTATTGATTTTGTACAATATATAAGCAAATATCACTGACATATGGTGCAGAGAGAGTGTTTAAAAATGTATGGAGTTCATTTATATACCCACTATGTAGCTAATGAATAATTGATATAAGAGGACTGCTCAGAACCTCTGTTGTGTCTGTCAGGGCTGTGCAATATGACCAGAATTTCATATCCTAATATAAGCAATCTTATACCCCGATAATAATATCCCAATATACATTTTCTGTAAATTCTATAGTTGATATATAAATAAACACATAGAAAGGATAATCTCTTTATTAACATTTTAAATTATATATTGAAAAAAAATAAATTATACAAATTCATCTGTCATTAATTTTCTCATTTTATTACCTCAGCCAAGGAAGGAGGTAATGTTTTTGCCAGCGTTGGTTGATTGGTTTGTCTGTCTGTTAGCAATGTTACTTCAAACGTTATGAATGGATTTTGATAACATTTTCAGGAAAAGGAGTGTAATGGCACGGGGAACAGATGATTAGATTTTGGTGATGATCTGAGAGTGCATACCTCCACCAAGGGCTTTGTTTGTATTTGTGCAGCAGGATTACACAAAAACTACTGGATGGATTTGAATGAAATTTTCACCACAGGTGGTTCTTGGGCTACAGAGGAACCCATTACATTTTGGTAATGATCTGAGAACACATGCCTCCGCCAAGGCTCTCATCTTTTCACAGAGTGTTAGCAACAATACTGCAAAACTAATGAACAGACTTTGATGCAATTTTCACCAGAAGTGGCTCTAGACCTACACACAAACCCATTATATTTTGGAGTGATCCATGAGGGACAGAAGGAGCCTTGACAGAGGTATGCACTCTCTGAGTGCTTTTCTAGTTTTATATATTAATATGGCGCTTTTCATGTACTGCCCCTTTAAGACGTGTCCACTGAGTTACGTGCGTGGCCACACCATAGGGCCACGCACCTCTGCAACCCAGAAGCCAAACACTGCAGAAAAAGTATAAAACGGCTTGGAACGAAAACAAATGTGGTCTTCACCCACATAGTATGTGACGATTGACATTTTATCTGAAGACGCCAAGAAAAAGCAAGCAAAGATCGGGTTTGGAGTGTGTGCAGATGTAACTCCTGTGTTATGCCGAGAATTGCATCCCATCTGCCACAAACTACAAAATATAACACTACAGCCAGGCTTGTAACCATTTGTGCATTTTTAGAAGTACCCATTATACTGTACATTTTTAGAAGTAAAAATTGTTATTACCTCTTGTAAATTATCTTTAAATTATGTTTATTCGCCAGACGTTTTAGTGTTTCAAAGAGGGTTAAAAATCATAGTGATCCAACTTCACCTTTTACATTCTTCAAAGTCAAGATTTTGCATTGTCTGTAAAAAGGGTAATCACTTTTTCAAAGTATCTAGTTGTACTGACTTTGACTTACTAGATAGATCGATAGATAGATGGATAGATGATAGATAGATATACTGTACTTTATTGATCCCAAACTAGGAAAACCTGCTTGCAACGATGGGATGCAATTCTTGGCAAGCAAGCAGTTCTCGGCATAACCGCCGGCAGACAAGGATGTCATTGCAGCCACATGACCCACACGGTATGTAAACAAAGTAAACTTCAGCACTGGACAATGTTTAATTTTTTTTGTTTGTGAAATCACAATAGGCCTGATCTATTATGCTTGTTTACTACATACTGCAGTGATATGATACCGCACTGTTGTGTAATATTGCTTAATAATCATGAATCTGGAGGTCGCCATGTTGGAACATTGCCGGGACTGTGACTGCCAAATCGGTACCCGGAACAAGATCGGCACCCAGCATCAAAGACGGAATATTATTTGAAAATTAGACATTTGTATATTGAAGACATGACCAAGTACTTAATACAAATCTGCAAGGAATGAAAAACCATATCTATTCAGTTGTAAATTAAATACATTTGTCATGGTATAAAGGTGTTATGCATGCGTGTACATCGAGTGAAGTACAGGGACCAGGCCGGCTGGAGCATGCTCTGTCCGGACTGCTCACGCGCAGACCGCAAAACATCGCCAGAATGATGTAAAGACACCGCCATAGATGGTGTATTTTTCAACACCTCGATATAAGCAATTTTATAGGAAATGATAGATGTTTTTATCTTGTCATCTGATGTATATTTTCATATCGCACAGACCAAGTATCTGTATTACCGCAAGCTTGGCTTGTGTCTGCGACTCCATCTTCTGACTCTCTTTCAGCTGTTCTTCGGTCCACTTCAGTTTCTCTTTAAGAGTCTCCAACTCTTTGTCCAGAGCTTGCTTCTGTAGAGAAAGCTGATAAAGGAAATCCAAAGTCATTAGCTGCTGAAAAACAATAACACTTTCAATGATGAAAACTGAGAAAGAAAGAGGTTAAAAAAAGAATTTTAAGGCAGGGGTTTCAGGAGTTGGGAGGACCAGTAAAGGGAACAGAAAACAGGACAGTAATCAGGCAAGATGGAGCTGTGTCTAATGCATTGTCTAATACAATGTTCGAATGAATGTACCAGGGTGCCCTGGTACATTCAGGTTTGTGTGGGAAATTATACAATTTCACTTGTTAAATGGTCCAAAAAAACTGCTAATAATTTGCCACTGTTGTGCATGGGTGCCTATAGAACCTATGCACAACAATCATGGACTAGTGTCCAAACTGAGGCAATATACAGTGGTGTGAAAAAGTGTTTGCCCCCTTCCTGATTTCTCATTTTTTTATGTTTGTCACAATTAAATGTTTCAGATTATCAAACTAATTTAAATATTAGACAAAGATAACACAAGTAAACACAAAATGCAGTTTTTAAATGAAAGTGTTTATTATTAAGGGTATAAAAAAAATTCCAAACCTACATGGCCCTGTGTGAAAAAGTGATTGCCCCCCCCCCCATGTTAAAACATAAATTAACTGTGGTTTATCATATCTTTGGAAAACTGAGTTCAATTTCTTTAGCCACACCCAGGCCTGATTACTGCCACACCTGTTCTCAATCAAGAAGTCACTTCAATAGGACCTGCCTGACAAAGTGAAGTAGACCAAAAGATCCTCAAAAGCTAGACATCATTCTGTGATCCAAAGAAATTCAGGAACAAATGAGAAACAAAGTAATTGAGATCTATCAGTCGTGAAAAGGTTATAAAGCCATTTCTAAAGCTTTGGGACTCCAGCGAACCACAGTGAGAGCCATTATCCACAAATGACGAAAACACGGAACAGTGGTGAACCTTCCCAGGAGTGTCCGGCCAACCAAAATTACCCCAAGAGCACAGCGACGACTCATCCAAGAGGTCACAAAAGACCCCACAACAACATCCAAAGAACTGCAGGCCTCACTTGCCTCAGTTAAGGTCAGTGTTCATGACTCCACCATAAGAAAGAGACTGAGCAAAAATGGCCTGCATGGCAGAGTTCCAAGACGAAAACCACTGCTGAACAAAAAGGACATAAATGCTTGTCTCAGTTTTGCCAGAAAACATCTTGATGATCCCCAAGACTTTTGGGAAAATACTCTGTGGACTGACGAGACAAAAGTTCAACTTTTTGGAAGGTGTGTGTCCCATTACATCCGGCGTAAAAGTAACACAGCATTTAAGAAAAGGAACATCATACCAAGAGTAAAATATGGCAGTGGTAGTGTGATGGTCTGGGGTTGTTTTGCTGCTTCAGCACCTGGAGGACTTGCTGTGGTAAATGGAACCATGAATTCTGCCGTCTACCAAAAAATCCTGAAGGAGAATGTTCAGCCATCTGTTCGTGACCTCAAGTTGAAGCGCACTTGGGTTCTGCAGCAGGACAATGATCCAAAACAAAACCAGCAAGTTCACCACTGAATGGCTTAAAGAAAAACAAAATGAAGACTTTGCAGTGACCTAGTTAAAGTCCTGACCTGAATCTGATTGAGATGCTGTGGCATGACCTTAAAAAGGCGGTTCATGCTCGAAAACCCTCCAATGTGGCTGAATTACAACAATTCTGCAAAGATGAATGGGCCAAAATTCCTCCACAGCACTGTAAAAGACTCATTGCCAGTTATTGCAAACTCTTGATTGCAGTTGTTGCTGCTAAGGGTGGCCCAGTTATTAGGTTTAGGGGCAATCACTTTTTTACACAGGGCCATGTAGGTTTGGATTATTTTTTTACCCTTAATAATAAACACCTTCATTTAAAAACTGCATTTTGTGTTTACATGTGTTATATTTGTCTAATATTTAAATTTGTTTGATGATCTGAAACATCTAAGTGTGACATACAAAAAAATGAGAAATCAGGAAGGGGGCAAAGACTTTTTCACACCACTCTATATATAAGGTTTTATGGAATTCTGTTATGAAACATCATGTGGGAAAAATCCTGTGTGAAATGTTCATAACCCACAGATGAATCTCACTCACTTTGCAAAACAATGCCTGTATCCCACATTTACTCTTTACAACCTTATCAGATAAAACAAGATAGAGTTGGACCACTCTATGTGGTTCACAGAATGGTTCTTAGAGCAAGGTTTTAAAGAACATGGTTCAGCATGGTCAGCTAGCGCTGGAGTTAAAATTAAGTTTCTATTTGGATAGGGTTGAAAAATTAATTGATTATTGTCCAGTGATAAATGTGCCACAACATGTCTTATGTTAAACAAAACTAAGAATGTATAAGTACAAAACTCACAACTTCCAGACATTCATGCAACATGCAAATTTTACATCCTCTTTCACCATTTTTTCATGACTCATTTTTTCTTGTTTTGTACACACAAAGTAACAGTTTATGGGTTTGTTTCAAGCTGCTTTTACCAAACCATTCTGCATAATCAAACCCAGCCCCTATATTATTACCTTCACTGTTCAACCTTTCCACTGGAGAGAAACGGAGAGGGGAGGAAGACGAAGCAGAGAGGACGGCAGGTTGGGGGATAAAGAGAACAGAAATGCAAAAAACAAGAAAAAACAAGGGCAAGCAGTAACTGGGAGAAGTAGTGAAATAGGTTCATTGCATGTTGGTATAAGGAATAAAATAAAGAGTAATAAATAGATCCGATAGACAAAAAGAAAGCAGGAAATATACATAGGAAATTGCTGGAAAAAGTGAACTGTAATTTTTTAGTGTTGATACAGACATTATTTATGTCAAATGTTTTTATATGCCTATCAGAAATTTTGTCTGTGCCGTTTACATACATTATAGTTTTCATGCGTGTACCTTGTCAGCCTGAGCCTGAAGGGCATTGTGGAGCGTCCTGGCCTGCTGGAGCTCCTGATTAAGCTTATTCACCTCCTGTTGATGCTGTTTTTCCATACACTGCTTCTCCTTCTGTAGCTCCATTAAATCCTGTGCTCGCACACACACAAAAAAAAAATCTGTCTTCATCTCTTTTCAACTGAAGAAAAAAAAGAATTAAAACCTGTTTTTCCTAGGATTTCTTTGCATCTCTTTCACCCTCTGATGTTGTTTCTCCATCTCTTTTGTGCGTTGTTGGTATTGCATTCGGCTGCTCTCGGCATTTTGCCTCTGACACCTCAGCTCTTCTTGAAGTTGTTTCAGCCTCTGCTCGATTTCTGATGCCTGACACACACAAACACACAGCCTTCATCAGAGCTCTTCTTAAAGGCACAAAAATTACAACAGTTAATATTTCTGATGAGTCCCACAGGATAATGTGATAATGTTCATCTCATGCCAAACAATTTCATTTTTACTTTTTAATTTTTGAGTTTTATTTTGCCACTTATTACATGGTGGTAACTGTTATTTTAACTTTTAATTTTAGAAGCAAATACTGTGTGATTTAGTTGTTTACATGATACTGTAATAAACAGTTTCATACATATACAGTATCAAATGTATTTGATGTACTGATACATTTGGCCATGCACGATACATAAAATATATTATATTGCACCAATCAAACACAATTTTTCACGGTACAGCATGTTAATTCTGCTCAGAGTTCCACTTCTCTCTGTCTTGTTCCGGGTACTGATGATGCAGCCATATGCCTTTTCCCCTGCCCAGCCAGAAAACAACCTCCAGGATGCAGGTGCGTTTCAAACTTTTCACGGGGAGCAGAGGAAACGAGCACTCTGAGGTGAGTGCAATATCCCCCGTGTCCGTTTTCTTTCAAGATCCCAATACTTACTGAGGGAGAACAGTTTTCAACTTTTCAATATAATTCCTGTGGCAGAACCAAATTATGATAAAACCATCATCCACAAATATATAACAAAATATACAACCCACAGTTGTAGGGCAGGATCCCAAGGTGGACCTGTGTAGCAGGTTTGGTGACCCTAGAGAGCTTTCCACATTCTATAGTAAGACAGCATAGGGAATGTCAACCTTGACCTTTTGACCCCAAACCTGTAGTCAGAGGTCATGATGTCAGAGTGAACCTGTGTACCAGGTTTGGTGACCCTAGCTTTCTTTGTTGTTGAGATATAGTTTATAAGCCATTTTGATGTTGACCTTGCGATACCAAAACCATAGTCACACTTCAGGGTCACAGGGTGAATCTGTGTACCAAGTTTGGCGGTCCTAGCTTTACTCATAGTATGGTAATAAGACACAGGGAATGTTAACTTTGACCTTTTGACCCCAAACCCATAATCAGAGTTCAGGATTCCAAGGTGAACCTGTATACCAGGTTTAGTGGCCCTAGCTTTACTCATTTTATAGTAATAGAAAATGTAGCATTTACCTTAGTGCAACTGCAATGTTAACTTTGAACTTTGACCCCTTGACCCCAAACTCATAGTTTGGTGAGACTGTAAGTTGTCCAAGATGTCTATTAGATACAATTCCTGTAACGATTTGACAAGCCTACATCATTTCTTTCAGTAGTTACTGTGTTTAGAATATTTAGGGAAAAGATCTGACCTCTGACTTCAAGGTCATCCAATGAGAGTGAAATTGCAATGTGCGCATCATCAGAGTATCTCAAACCATGGTACCAAGTCTTAAAACAATCGGAATAAAACTGTAGGAGTTCATAACTGTAGGAGTAGAGACTTCATAGACAGTTACTGTCTATGAAGTGAGGTGAAACAGGAGGTCATAGGTCAGGTGCTACAATTCCTGCAAAAACCATGGTACCAAGTGTCAAAACAATCAGACCAAAACTGTAGGAGGAGTTGATTTCATAAGACAGTTAATTGTCCATTAAGTGAGGTGAAAGAGGAGGTCATAGGTCAGGGGATACAATTCCCACAAAAATCATTCCATCAGAACCAAATTGCAATATGCGCATCCTCAGTGTATAGCAAACCATTGGTATCAAGTTTCAAAACAAATAATCAGACCAAAACTGTAGGAGAAGTTGAATGCACAATAGTGGGACAGACTGACTGACCCATACCATAATCACCCTTCGGTCTTCGCCCAAAGAGCTCTTTGATCCCTTTGGGCTTCGACTGGCGGGGGATAAAAAAAAGCCAGACGAACAGAATCAAAGAAGATCTGTCTCTAGGCACACGAAACAGGGTCACCGAGTGAAGATAAACATTACTGTTGTGCATGGGTACTGACAGAACATATGCACAACTAGGCCTGTCACGGTAGAGGAATTTCCCCTGCGGTGATATGTGGTATTACTGCAAATGTTTTTAGGACTTCGTGGTCTCGCAATTTAAACAGGGTTCATAACTTATGTGGCAAACAATGGAAGCTGTCAGAAACTCGCTGCAGCTCCGGTCTCAACTTTATGTGCGTTTGTGACAACTGTGCAGAACTCCAGTCTTTCTACAGGCATGAACTGCTGATGCTGTCAAAAAAACAAACCAAAAAACCCCAATCATTTTCATAAAGCAAAGGTGTGTGGACTGGAGACTGCAGTGACATTCAGCTTATTTAAATACGACAGCCTCTGTACAGGACCCTGCGTGGCTCTTGTCTCTGTGATTTTTGCCGCTGTTCGAAAAATCACATTCAAACAAGTAATGCACTATGCAGTAGCTGTTTCACTCTCAGAGTTCAATTGTCAGGATCATACACACTCCGCTCAGAAGGAAATAACATGCTTTGTGCCCTTTCAGTGCTCACTGTCACAGCTGTATTTAGCAATTTGTCCAAATGCTTCCACCACTAACTGCCTGCTGGAGTCCGTCTGGAGAGAGAGTGCCCCACCCGGTGCTGTGGAAGCTTCCACAATACTGGGTGCAAACATGCTGTTGGCAATAAAAATACACTTAACATTTAACAATTTATTTAGTAATCAATAGGGGCAAATAAGTGAACAACGAGATAGAGCCATACACACAAAAAAAGTGAACACCACGGTTGTTGCGGTTACTCGTTTTCCTCCGCGGTAGGCTTGTCCATAGTGCGGTACTACATAATTGCGGTTATTTTAGACATTAAGTCCTGGATGGCAGAGAATTTCCTACAGCTCAACCAGGACAAAACTGAAGTTTTACTTATCGGTCCTGAAGCTTAGAGAGAAACTTTTACCAAAATTACAAACATCGTCTCTTATTCCATCAAAACAAGTTAAAAACCTGGGCATTATTTTTGATTCTGAGCTTAGTTCTATTCCGCATGTATCATGTAGGGTTAGGGTTAGGTTATCATGTATCATGTACATGTAGCATGTAGCTAGAGTCCGCCCATTTCTCTCTCGAGAAAACAGAGACACTAATGCATGCTTTCATTTCCAGTCGTATTGATTATTGCAATGCTCTCCTGTCTGCTCTTCCTAAAAAGACAATCAGTGACTTACAACTACTACAGAATTCAGCAGCCCTTGTGCTCACAAAGACCAGAAAGAGAGAGCATATTACGCCACTTTTAGAATCGCTGCATTGGCTCCCTGTGAGTTATAGAATCGATTTTAAAGTTCTTTTATTAGTTTATAAAACTCTTAATGGTCTTGATCCTTCTTATCTATTTGATCTGCTTTTACGATATCGTCCCTTGCGGACTCTGAGGTCCTCTGGTACTGGCCTTTTAATGATATCAAAAGTTAGGACAAAAATCCACGATGAGGCATCGTTTGAGCTTTTCGGCCCACATCTGTGGAATGCCCTGCCAGAGGACCTCAGGGCTGCAGAGAGTGTTGATATTTTTAAAAGGAGGCTCAAGACCCGTCTTTTTAGTTTAGCTTTTAACTAATTTTATCATTCAGGTTTATATACTTATTTGGCTATTTTATTTATTTATTGATATATCTATATTTTTAGATTTTCCAATTCAGTTTTGCATTACTATATATATATATGGGTATATTTATTATATATATATATATATATATATATATATATATATATATATATATAAAATAATATATATTTATATACAGTATATTATTATATATATTATTATAATAATATTATATATTATATATATTATTATATATACGTATAATAATTATATATATATATATATGGGTATATTTATTATATTATTATTATTATTATTATTATTATTGGTTTCAAGGTTGTCATAGCCAGGAGCGGCACTGGGGTTAAGCTCCCAGTGCTCATAAAATGCTCCTTATGGCGTGCGTCTCGAAAAGCCTCTGACAACTAAGTCCAACTCCTAGCCTGCCCGTGTGGTTTAGTCTCTAAGCCCGGCGGAACTGCTTTTACTAATAGGAGAAGGGGCGAGGGCGGATCTCTGGCGCCTTAAAACCAGATGCTTCGGGTAGATGGTGGCTCGTCAACCTGGGAAGGTAGCCCATCTAGGGGAAGGTAAACCCTGATTTCAAACCTCTGCTGCCTTGCGGCATACCCGGTCACGGGAAAGGCTTCGGGAGTCAACCCTGAGGAAAAATCCGGAGTCGGAGCCCCTAAGGCAGTTCTATGTTGTGCTCAACATCGTTCTGGCAGCTCCTGCAACGGCGCTGGTGCCAAACTGTAGCAGCCCTGCTGTTCCTTTGGATTCATCAGTGACGTGGAGAGGGGGGACATGCTGCATGGGCAACATTTTGTCCTCCATATCTTCCTGCCCAGGCTTGAATCCTACCAACGCCCAACGCTGGAAGGTAGAACACCGGATCACTGGAGAGGACACTCCAGCTTCGCCTTTGGCGTAGACAAAACACGGGGAATGACAGTTACCGGTTATAAGCCACTGCTCAATTGGCGTAGAGCGTGGCGCCAGGGGTTGTTCCCGACGGTGGGAGGGATCATCAGATCTCACTGGACAGCTACCGCCTGCCTCAAGCTGGGTAGCCCCCAGCCAATAAGGTGTTGTCCCGCCACAGCTTGCTTTCCTCATTGGGTGCATGGGGATAAGGAGAAATCCAAACAGCAGGCTGAGAACCTTCGCACCAGGCAAGACAATAAAACAAAAGAGACCAACTCTAAAACTGGGAACTTGGAACGTCCGCACTATGATGACAGGACTCGCTGCTAACCTCAAGGACATCAACGACACCAGGAAGACTGCCATCATCAATAATGAGCTGAAGAGACTGGGAGTGGATATCGCCACTCTCCAGGAAACACGGTTAGCTGATGCAGGCACACTGAGAGAGAAGGACTACACGTTCTACTGGCAGGGAAAGGGCAGTGACGAACACAGGGAACACGGAGTGGGCTTCGCAGTGAAGAACACTTTGCTGAAGATGGTGGAACCGGGCAGCACTGGCTCTGCACGACTCCTCACCCTCCGCCTGAACACCACTGAAGGCCCAGTCACCCTCGTCAGTGTGTATGCCCCAACACAGACAGCCACACCAGAGGCAAAAGACGAGTTCTACGAGAATCTCGCAACAACTGTCAGGATCATCCCCAACCCTGAACAACTAATTCTCCTTGGAGACTTCAATGCTAGAGTGGGTGCTGACCACGACTCCTGGCCCTCCTGTCTTGGACCTTTTGGCGTGGGCAGAATGAACGACAACGGACAGCGGCTGCTCGAGTTCTGCACATATCACGATCTGTGCATCACAAACTCATTCTTCAAGACCAAGCCCCAACACATGGTTTCCTGGCAACATCCGCGCTCAAAGCACTGGCACCAGCTAGACTTGATCCTGACCAGGCGCACCTCACTGAAGAACGTGCTAATCACCCGTTCGTTCCAGAGTGCAGATTGCGACACAGACCATTCATTGGTGTGTTGCAAGGTCAAGCTGCAGCTGAAGAAATTCCATCGTGCTAGACAACCTGGAAAGGCACGGATTGACACCAGCAAGATGGCCCAACCAGAACTTGTTGAGCAGTTTGCCTCCACCTTTGAGAAGGAACTTGGTGTACCACAAGGAGGAGAATCTGCAAAGCAGAAGTGGGAAGAGCTGCGAAACACCATCTACCGCACAGCCTTGGCTACCTTTGGGAGGAAGACCTCGAAGTCACAGGACTGGTTTGATGCCAAGTTGACCGAGATGACCCCCGTCATTGAAGCCAAGCGCTCAGCACTTGCTGAGTACAAGAAGTACCCAAACGAGAAGAATCTCCAGATTCTCAGGGCTGCGAGAAGCAAAGTTCAGCAGACTGCTCGGCGCTGTGCCAACGAGTACTGGACTCAGCTCAGCCAAGACATTCAAACCGCTGCCATAACAGGGAACATCCGTGGTATGTACGATGGCATCAAGAAAGCACTTGGTCCGGCTCAGAGCAAGACGGCCCCCCTCAAATCTTCCACTGGGGAGATGATCACAGAGAAGAACAAGCAGATGGAGAGATGGGTGGAACACTACTCCGACCTCTACTCTAGACAGAACACCGTGACACCGTCAGCCCTTGATGCCATCAACTGCCTGCCATCCATGGACGAACTTGACGCCGAGCCAACCATCGACGAACTCAGTAAGGCCATTGATAGCTTGGCCGCTGGCAAGGCACCCGGCAACGACGGCATACCCCCTGACCTGATCAAGCACTGCAAGACCGCCCTACTGCTGCCATTGCATGACGTCCTCTGCCAGTGCTGGAAGGAAGGTGCCGTACCACAGGACATGAGGGACGCCAAGATCATCACCCTCTACAAAAACAATTTCCCTCCTCAGCGTTGTTGGCAAAGTCTACGCACGAGTTGTTCTCGTTCGTCTACAGAAGCTTGCCGAACGTGTCTACCCCGAGTCTCAGTGTGGCTTCCGCGCTGAGCGATCGACGGTAGACATGATGTTCTCCATCCGCCAACTCCAGGAGAAATGCAGAGAACAGAACATGCCTCTGTACGTCGCCTTCATCGACCTCACCAAAGCGTTCGATCTGGTCAGCAGAGAGGGCCTTTTCAAGATCCTGCCAAAGATAGGATGCCCACCAAAGTTGCAAAGCCTCATCGAATCGTTTCACACCAACATGCAGGGGATAGTGCAGCACGATGGCAACGTCTCAGAGCCATTCAACATACGCAGTGGAGTGAAACAGGGCTGTGTACTTGCGCCAACCCTCTTTGGGATTTTCTTTGCTATGCTCCTGAGGCATGCCTTCAGCACAGCAACAGAGGGAATCTACCTGCACACAAGATCTGACGGCAGGCTTTTCAACCTCGCCCGCCTGAAAGCCAGAACCAAAGTACGCGAGGCTCTAATCAGAGACATGCTGTTCGCAGACGATGCTGCAGTCGCAACCCACACACAGCAGGAGCTTCAGACCCTGATGGACCGCTTCTCCCAGGCATGCAAGGACTTCGGGCTTACCATCAGCCTGAAGAAGACTAACGTCTTGGCGCAAGGCACGGAAGCACCACCAACCATCACCATTGATGACTACAAGCTGGAAGTCGTGAATCAGTTCACGTACCTGGGGTCCACGATCAGCAACAACCTCTCCCTTGATCCAGAGATCAACAAGAGGATTGGAAAATCAGCCTTCACACTCGCTCGCCTCACCACACGAGTGTGGGAGAATCCCAAACTCTCTGTCAAGACGAAGATGGCAGTGTACAACGCCTGCGTCATCAGCACACTGCTCTATGGGAGTGAGACGTGGACAACATACGCCCGGCAGGAAAAGAGACTGAACTCCTTCCACTTGCACTGCATTCGCCACATCCTGGACATATCCTGGCAGGACAAAGTGCCCAACACAGAAGTTCTGTCCCACGCCGGCCTTCCCTCCATGTTCACTCTACTCAGGCAGCGCAGGCTCCGCTGGCTAGGCCATGTTCACCGTATGGAGGATGGCAGAATCCCCAAAGACGTCCTCTATGGAGAACTGGCAACTGGCAGGAGAGACGTTGGCCGCCCACAGCTGCGCTTTAGAGACGTCTGCAAGAGAGACATGAAGGCCCTGGATATCAACACAGAGCGCTGGGAGGACCTTGCAACGGACCGCTCCAAATGGAGAGGCACCCTGACCAGACAGCTCAAGGCGGGTGAAGAGAGACTGACTGCTGCAGCAGATGAAAAAAGGACCCGCAGGAAGAACCGCCACAGACCCAGCAGCACGGAGACTACCCACAAGTGTGACCTGTGTGACAGGGACTGTCATTCGCGCATCGGCCTGTTCAGCCACAGGCGGTGCTGTTCCAGCAGAGTAGACGTTTAGGATTCTCTTCCATGGTCATCATAGACCGACGGAGGCCGACAAATATTTATTATTCCTTTAACCATTTTATTAGGGCCCGAGCCACTGACGACATCAGTGGGGGAGAGCCCTATTGTATCCGCTAGGATTATTAGTCTTCTTTCTCCGAATAAACACCTTTATTTGAGGCACTGAACGTTAATGAAATGGGGATTTTTGTTTTGCACACACCTCAGACCCGGTGAAAAATTTGATAAACTGGAAAAAATATGTGGCCCCCCCACCCCCAATTTTTGTGGGCGGGGCCAAACATACTAGGTCAATGGTGACTGGCGACACGTTTACCGTACAGACACAAAATTTGGGTGAGGTGTGCATCACCTCAAGACTTGCAAAAAACATAATTGTGGCCCTTACCCATGGCCAACAGGAAGTCTGCCATCTTGCCTCAAAACCACCCCACCTCCAATTTGGCCAAAAACCACTCCTTGCATTTGAACAAACTCCTCCTAGATGCTTGCTCTGATTGACGTCATTTTCACATGGCAGCATCTATAGGCATGGGCCATTAAAGATTGCATAAGTCACAGTAAAAAGCTCAAAGGCATGACCAGGGCACCATGGTGAAGTTTGACTCCTCCCCTTACAACATCAGACAGCTGTAACTCGAGCAAAACTTGTCCGATGTCCACCAAAGTTTCCATGATGGACAATAGTCCCGCCCCCAACACGAAATGCCTGACAAAAGATATAGCGCCATCTAGTGGTTAAAGGAAGAATTGCTGAAAACTGTTTTATTTATTACTCATGCGCCGCTTGCCAGAATGACGTGAAATTTTCTGAGGATTATCAGATCATATGGGTGATCATAACTGCACATCAACTTTAGCATGGCGTCACTGCCATTATCATGGGCATGCCCTCCTTGCCATTCAATCTGTGATCTTGTTGGGAGAGTTGGGAACAACTTGGGAGTCATGAAATCTGGAACATACTGTAGGTTAAGGAGACTGTCATATGTAGTCCTATATGGGTGGGCAGCACATAACTGATAGGTAAGTGTTGCCATGGTGACATGGTGAAGGTTGACTCCTCGCCATGGAACATCAGAGAATTGTAACTTGGACAAACTTTGTCTGATTTTCACCAAATTTTCTACGATGGATATTAGTCCCACCCTGAACGCTCTTATATAAAAATAATTAACAGAAGTTAGAGCGCACCTAGTGGTTAGAACATTGGAAACTTGTAACTTAGACAAACTTTATCCCATTTTCCCCAAATTTTCTATGATGGATATTAGTCCCATCCTGCATGCGCCTCTTTAAAAATACTTAACAAAAGTTATAGCACCACCTAGTAGTTAGACCAATGGACACTTGTAACTCGGACAAACCTTGTCTGATTTTCACCAAATTTTCTATGATGTATATTAGTCCCACCCTGCACGCTCCTATGTAAAAAGAATTTACATGTTATAGCGCCACCTTGTGGTTAGAACAACAGACACTTGTAACTTGGACAAACTTTATACGATTTTCACCAAATTTTCTACAATCGATATTAGTCCCACCCCGAACATGTCTATATAAAAATAACTAACAAAAGTTATAGTACCACCTAGTGATTAAAGGAAGAATTGCTGAAAACTGTTTTCTTTATTTTTCTCTCACCAGGTGCAAAAATAACATGAAGGAATGACTAGGACTTATTGACGGTACATGTACATAGTGCAGAACTGTTTCCATGGCGACCGGCATGCTTCAATGGCTTCCTCGCCATGCAAAACATGAGAGTTACAGGTCTGTAGACAATCCTTGTCTGATTTGGACCAAACTTTGCACAAATCATATAAATCCCACTCTGAACATGTCTTTATATCAATATTCAAAAAATTGTCACAAAATTGTCCGTATCTCTGCGCTGTTTTAATATGGGCGATCGTCCATATCTCTGCGCTGTTTTGATATGGGCGATTGCCCATATCAAAACAGCGCAGAGAAGCAACAGTGTCAAAACTTGCCCAAAAGAGTTTGTGTAATTGATTTTTTTTTCCACATAAGGCAATCGTTATTTAATCATTTGGTTTACAGAAATTTTGGCTTAAATTTTTTTTTTTTTTAATTTCCCCTATCGGGTGGTCGGGGAAATTAAAAAAAAATGCTCAGATATTCAGTTTCGGTAGGCAATGAACACAAAGTCGTTCCATTTAGAGTAAAGTCAACACTCGGCTTCAAAATTCATAGGGGTGTAGAGACTGGGTTAATCATCTCAGACTGGATACAGAGGGTAAACAGAGAAGGACAATAGCTATGGAGATTATGGTGGGGTAGCAGGAAGAAGGAGCTGGGGGGAGAAGGGATGAATGTATTGTGATGTGAGATGTCATGCAGATGTGAGATGGGCGGTTGGTATAAAAGGAGAACCCATGGTGTATTGTGTTATTCTTTTCTGTGTATGACTGATGTGAGAGTGAATAAAATCGTCTGCTGCATAAACCAGTCTCGTTATTTATACTCTCCACAGTGGAGGATTTTACTTTCGATGGAAAAAATATAATAAAATCACGATTGCCTTATGTGGAAAAAAAAATCAATTACACAAACTCTTTTGGGCGTGTTTTGACACTGTTGCTTCTCTGCGCTCTTTTGATATGCTGATATCGTCTTGAGCTGTGGGTTTTCGTTGGAAAACCGTAGGTATGGCAGTAGGTTTTAGAACCCGTTTGTAACGAACTTTCAAGCCTAAAGATTCCTGTAGCAGGCGCCTCCTCAAAACTGTCTGCAGTGAAATTATCGCTACAGCGTACAGAAGATGGTGTTGGTTGCCATTTGTCCCTTGTTCTCTGTACTTGCTTCGCCCATTTTTTAAGAACATCTGGATCTTTTGGGAATGACAACAGGCTTATACGTTCACTGGAGCAATTAGAACACCCAGCCACCACGCAACGTTTCGGCATTTCTTCGCTGATATAGAAGCTAAACAGCTTGTTTATATTTAAAGCACATGGATCGGCAGAGAGGAAACTCTCTTTATGACATCATATCCAGAAACAAGGTGAGTCTCAGGATATCGCGTTAGTGCAACACGGCACTAAATTTGAATTCACTTAGAAAGATTTTTCCACCTATTTAGCATTCGAAGTCAACAGAACCAACTATGTGGACGACTGAAGATAAATTCATGCTGAATATTGATCCATAGTTCCTACATCGTGTCACAGACACTTTAAGTTTATAAGTAACGTGTGTGAACATGCGTCAAGTTACAATTGCATAACTTACTACAACTTATGGCCCACGTGGGCGGGATGTATGAGCCATACGCTGGATATGTCAAAAGTTTTGTGCATGCACAAATTTTTTTTTGATGACCTCGCTGTACTATGACATATACCAGCACGCTTCAGCGTGGTCTTAACTTCGACATACACCAGCGTATTTGCCAAATTTTTTACATGTCGGCAATGCACTGACTAAATGGCCAAGGTGAGACAAGGGCTTAAGCTTTTGAATGCACATGTCCAACTCTTCAATGTTTCAGCACTTTTATCATAACTTGCTGTTCTTTAACAAGGTGCTTAAGGGCAAAATTCACAACAGGTGTTTGATCCATGAATCGACCAATAAAGTTTCTGGTTCAATTAGAATTGGCATTTAAACAGTACTCTTACTGTTACTTATCAGTCGAAATACGTCAAGATAATGTCTAGCGTACCTGAACCTTCTTTCTAACCTGTGAGTAACGTGCTTTCACATTCTGACATCATGAGACCAAGATGACACCTAACAATTGATTAAAAGTGCCTCGCCATGGCGAGACTTCAAGCAGGATGTTCTCAGAGGGAAGTTGCCACTGTGCTTAGACTGTCACAGAGTGTCATCAGCAGGTTGCAACAGAGAAACAGAGAGACTGGAAGGGTCACAGAAAGGTGTAGAAGTGGACGTCCTTTGGCCACATCCCACGCTGATGACCACTTCATTGTGAACAGTGCCCTGTGGAACAGGATGATGAATGCCACTCAACTCCAGGCACATTTAAGGAGGGTCAGAGGCACCCATGTGTCACATCAAACCATTCAAAACCGTTTACATCAGTGTGGTGTGGGTGCTAGACAACCTGCAATGGTACCTGACCACAGCACTAGGCACAGGCCTCATCGTTTTGCATGGGCCAGAGAGCATTTATGCTGGACAGGGGACCAGGGGGCCTCAGTGCTGTTCTCTAATGAAAGTCCATTCACATTCAGCAGAAATGATAACTGCCAGTAATGTAGGAGATGTCAAGGAGAGCGCTATGCATCGGCCACTGTTGTCACCAGATGAGCCTTTGGTGGTAGTGGTGGTGTTCAGTCTGGGCAGGTGTGTCTCGTCAATACAGAACTGCCCTACACCTTGTGAATGGTACAGTGACAAGCCAAAACTACCTGAATAAAATCATTAATCCAGACATCGTGCCCCTGCATGAACAACACAGGCCTAATTCTATCTTCATGGACAACAACGGTCCAGCTCATCGAGGTTGCATCATTAGGGAATGGCTGCTGGAGGCTGTGGTACCTCAAATGGAGTGGCCTGCACTTTCTCCAGACCTGAATCTTATAGAAAATCTATGGGATCAGCTGAGTCGCCAAGTAGAGGCTCGTAATCTTGCACCCTACAACTTCAATGACCTGAGGTCCGCCCTTCAAGAAGAGTGGAATGCCATGCCTCAGCAGACAATAAGTTGACTTGTGAACAGCATGAGACGTAGTTGTCAAGCTGTAATTGATGCTCAAGGGCACAACTGTGCCACAGCCGCTCAAGGGGCGGTTGTGGCACAGGTGTAATGTGGCAGACTACTGATCAGAGGGTGAGGGTTTCGATTACCGCTCTGTCTGCAGTCTGCATATCGAAGTGTCTTTGAGCAAGACACTGAACCCCCAGCTGCTCCTGGTGGGTCAGGCCAGTGCCTGTGTATGGCGGCTCTGCCGCCATCAGTGTGTAAATTTGTGTGTGAATGGGCAGATAGCAGGATATTTCAACATGCAGACTGCAGACAGAGTGGGAATCGAACCCCCGAACCTCCAATCAGTAGTCAGCCACACTACACCTGTGCCACAGCCGCCCCTTTCAATGGATTGCATTTATACAGCACCTTTCAAGATACCCAAAGCACTTTACATGAGTCATGAGGTGCTCTAAAATTTCCTGGTAGATGGCTGCATTAACTTTGGACTAAATAAAACACAGTGGACCAACACTAGCAGATGACATGGGTCCCCAAATCAGGCGCCAAGTCCTGCCATTTGGAAATTAAGGTCCCAGAGTCTAGAAGAAGAGTGGAGGGGCACGGAATCACAGAATCCAAGGGTTCTTTCACACCTAAATTCATTTACTTTGGTCCAAATCAGTTGATAAGTTTGTTACATTGTATCATTTTGTCCTGGGTTTGGTTCCCTTTCACACAGGCAAAAATTCAAGGGGACCAAATTGTGTCACATTAAATCCCGCAAGACTTATGTCAGAATGTCCTCTGTTCTTATTGGTCAGATTTTTTTGCTGTAAGAACAGGAAAGGTAAATACAGGAAGTAGGTGACTACTGTGCATTTATGCATTTCTGGGGATAGTACAGGAGATGGTGTTCATTAATCCTCCAGAACCGTGACATGCTCAGTCACAATGACATAAAATGTTTTACCGTTTGCCGCTGGTCCTGTTTTAGTGCGGTCCCTTTCTTACCTGGAGGACCGCACCAGAGTCCACCAGTTGATTTGAATCGAGACCACCTCATTTAGGTGGTCTCGGTACGGTTGCTTTGGTGCGCACCCAAGTGCGATTACCAAGTTCTCACCAAACAAAAACGAACCACAGTAATGGAGAAAACAAACTCGAGTTTGATTAAAATGAATTAAAACCGACTTCCGGTTATGGCGGCAACCTAGAAGGACACGTATCACTCTGCTCTGCTCCTAGAGATAAAAATTCGGCAAATAACTCTCTCATTTGGAACAGAAATTTTCCCAGCGTTTGGGCGAGGATATGCCAGTGAAGCCTAAGGCTGGGAAATCAGGTGGGGGAAAAATTGAACCGCCGAAGCAGTCCAAATTAACGGACTTTCACGTCTGTGGCGCAGCAGGAAAAGCTGCGGATATGGCGGATGAAACTAGCGGTGGTGCGGTAACTGCTGATGATGGCGGCACAGGTGCAGTGCTGGCTGCCATTAGCTCAATGAGAGCAGACTTTTCCGTTAAACTTGATGGGATTATGGCAGCGTTGGATGCAATGAGAAAGGAATTGGGTGACTGCGTGGAGCGAGTGACGCAGGTGGAGCTTCGTGTTTCTAGTGCGGAGGTAGACGTCGGCGGACTTCAATTAAAGGTGCGCACTTTGGAAAAAAAAAAATAAATGTCTGGAAGATAATGTCCTGGACTTGGAGTCCCGGTCGAGACGGAACAACCTGAGGCTGGTGGGTCTACCGGAGGAAGCCGAAGGTCGTGATTCATGCTCCTTTTTGGAGGGGTGGATCCCGGAGGCGCTGAACAACGCGGAGCTAAATTCATCAGTCGTCTTGGAAAGCGCCCACCGAATTGGCCCACCGAAAGATAACAAGGCAGCACCGAGGACGCTAATTATGAAGTTCCTCAGCTACAGAGACAGGATGACGATCTCCAACGCGGTGCGGGCCAAAGGAGAAATTAAATACCAAGATCAACAGGTGCGGTTCTACCCAGATTTGGCCTCAGGAATCCAACAATTAAGGAAGCAGTTTGACCCCATCCGTAAAGAACTGCGCAACCTTGGGATTCGTCATGGAGTGATTTACCCTGCAAGACTTCTGGTCACATATGAGGGCAGAACACACATCTTCAAGACCCCTGAGGAGGCGCAGGAGCTCATCAAGAAGATCCAGGAAGAGACTGGTGGGAGCTAAGCATGAACAGAATATAGGGTAGAATATTTAAGCATTTACATAGGCATTTAACCGATTTGAAGCATATAGCAAGTTTACAAAATATAGATTGTATTACATATTAAAAAAAAAACAAAAACAAAACTAAGATGTACAAAATTGCTATAAAATTTTGGAGTTAAATTGGAAAATTACAGAAGAGAGTTAATGTTACATTATTAAAAGCAGTAGAGTTAGGGTGATTGGGAGGATGAAGAAGGAGTGGCTTTGGCTGATCCTCGTGGGTGTGGAGCGGTCGATGGCTATAGCGGGAGACGGAATTTTTTTTTTGATTTTGGGGGGTTTACCACGAAGGTGGGAAGGGGGAATTTGTTTGTGTGTAGTTTGTAGGATGAATGTTCAACCACTCATGTTTTTGCTTCTCTGTATGAGCATGTTTATATTGCGAGGTAATCCTAAACCCCCTATTGATCATAGACCAAAGCGTTAATCTTAATTTAATTTCATGGAATTGCAGAGGTCTACAAAATTTAAAAAAACTTAAACAAGTTATGAATAAAATAAAAGACATAGGTTCAAAAATTGTGTTTTTACAAGAAACCCATCTAATAGAGGAGGATGTAAAAAGAATTAGGAGAAGATGGCAAGGAAGTGTGTTCACCTCATCATTTTCATCCCGAGCCAGGGGAGTTATGACTCTCATACATAAATCAGTCCCATTTCAAGTGAAAAATGTAATTGGAGACAAATTTGGAAGATATCTAATTATTCAAGGATCTTTGCTATTAGAAAACATAAATCTGGTGAACTTATACGGTCCCAACATAGATGATCAAAAGTTCTTTGCTAATTTATTTCTTATCTTATCATCACTTACAGGGCAACATATAATAGCAGGGGATTTTAATTGTACATTGAATCCCAGTATAGACAGATCAACAGGACTGGACTGTACACACAATGGATGCAGGATGATCATTAAGCATTCTATGAAAGAATTGAGATTGTTGGATATATGGAGAGAAATGAAACCACAAGTTAAAGCCTACTCTTGTTATTCAAATACCTACAAGTCATTCTCACGTATTGACTATTTTTTGATCTCCACAGAATTAAGGTCCAAGATTCAAAACTGCTTTTATGATAATATTGTGATCTCTGATCATGCACCCTGTTGTCTCATATATGTAGATAAGAAATTGACAAAGGAGCCAGGTAGGTGGCAATTTCAGCATAAATGGCTTCAGGATGAGGAATTTGTTAAGTACATAGAAAAACAGATGAGTTCTTCGATATTAATACTACACAAACATCAGCATGTATAAAGTGGGAGGCTTTCAAAGCTTTTATTAGGGGACATATTATTAGTTATACAGGTTCAAAATCTAAGAAGACTCGAGAGGAGAGAGTCCAATTGGAACACAAATTAAAAATTCTTCAAGAAAAAGTGTATGCAGGAAGTGACCCAAAGTTAGAGAACGAATTAATAATTCTGAGAGCTGAATATGACAAAAAATCAGCGAATAGAGCTGCCTCGAGTCTTCTAAGATTGAAGCAATCTTTTTATGAACAAGGTGAAAAATCAGGAAAATTATTGGCATGGCAGATTAAACAATTAGAATCTAAAACACCAATTACCAGTATTATAAGTAACGGACAGATAGTTGTAGATCCTTTAGAAATTAATAGAGCCTTTAGAGATTACTATGAAAAATTATACGATACAAAAAATGAAACTGACTTAACAAAACTAAATGGGTTTTTGGACGGACTATCTATACCGTGTATTCCAAATGAAAACAGGGAGATACTGGAGTCTAAAATTAGTCAAGAAGAAGTTGGGCTAGCCATTGATAATATGAAATCAGGAAAAAGTGCAGGACCAGATGGTCTTCCAGTTGACCTCTATAAAAAATTTAAGAATAAATTAATAAAACCGTATTTGGAAATGGTTTTAGAAGCATTTCAAAATAGTAATTTACCATCATACATGAATAATGCTTTAATTATACTGTTGCCAAAACCAGGTAAACCCTCTAATAAATGTGAAAATATGAGACCAATAAGCCTATTAAATGCTGACCTTAAGATAATCTGTAAAATTTTAGCCAGACGAATACAAGAAATATTACCAAATATTATTAACCGAGATCAGAATGGCTTTATAAAGGGAAGACAAGGCTTCCATAATGTAAGAAGATTATTCAATATTATTTACTCTAATAAAGAAGCACCGGATACAGCTCTCCTATCATTGGACGCCGAAAAGGCCTTTGATAGGGTCGAATGGCCCTTTCTTTTTGAAGTCTTACAAAGGTTTGGATTTGGAAATAATTTCATAAAATGGGTTCAGATAATATATAATAATGCTACAGCAGAAATCCTAACAAACAGCAATATCTCAAAATCAATAAAAATCAACAGAGGATGTCGACAGGGCTGTCCACTTTCGCCTTTGCTGTTTACTATGGCAATTGAACCTTTAGCGATGGCAGTACGTTTACATCCGCAAATATATGGAATTAAGGTTGGACCAACAGAACATAAAATCTCCCTGTATGCCGATGACATAATTTTGTTTATGTCGAATCTTAAAAAATCAATTCCGACCTTGTTGAATTTAATAAAGAATTTTGGGGAAATATCAGGATATAAAATAAATAAAACTAAATCTTCAATATTAATGCTAAATGAGTCCCAGAGAAAGCACCCAGCTTCTGAGGTAAATCAATTCAATGTTGTAAATCAGTTTAAATATTTAGGAATTCAAATTGTGCCCAAGCTGGAATCAGTCGCCAGTGCCAACTACGAAGCCTTAATGACAGACATTAATGAGTTAATTCAGAGATGGATGTCACTACCAATGTCGATGATTGGGAGAATTAATATACTTAAAAGTAATATCTTACCCAAAATACTTTATTTATTTCAATACATCCCTTTACCACCACCTTCAGATCTATTCTCAAGAATTAAAAAAAAGTTAGTGGAGTTTATATGGAACAATAGGAAGGCTAGATTACGTCTGTCCTTACTATATTTACCATTTGATCGTGGAGGTCTGAAATGTCTAAACTTTATGTTGTATTACTGGTCAGCACAACTGAGGTCTATGACATATTATTTTTCATCAAATGATCTCCCTCACTGGACTGAAATGGAATCATACAATTTACCTTTACCTCTTCCCATATTTATATACTCAGACTCGGCAAAAAAATTACAGAAACAAGTTAAAAATCCATTTGTAAAACATATGATCAAAATATGGTGTGAAACTAAAAAATATTTAAAAGAACCACACTTACTGTCACAATTTAGTCCAATATGGGGTAATCAATATTTTAAACCAGGGAGAGCGGATGCTGTATTTAAAGTATGGAATTTAAAAGGGATCCAAAAAATTCAAGATTTATATTTGTCATGTTCAGATAACATAATGTCTTTTGAAGAGCTGAGGATCAAATTTAATCTTAATAGAACACATTTTTTTAAATATCTTCAGATTAGGCACTTTATTCGATCAAATCAAAACAATGCTCTCACTCGACCTATTTATTCATCCTTGGAAAAAATCTTGACGAAAGATAGTAAGAGAAAGGGTATTATTTCAGAGTTTTATAACTCATTGACATTATCTTCAAGTGAAAACTCACAGAAAAGACTGAATTATTGGAAAGAAGACCTGCAAACTGAAATTTCAGAGGAACAATGGGAATTGGCTTGTACAGAAGCTCAAACCAAATCAATAAATGTACGTCTAAAATTGATACATTTTAAATGGTTAATGCGGATGTATGTTACACCGGTGGAATTAAATAGATATAACAAAAACATACCAGATACATGCACAAAATGTATGGAAAGTAAAGGAACCTTATTTCATTGTTTATGGGAATGTAGGAAAATTAGAATGTTTTGGGAAGAGGTGAGGGGAAAAATTGAAAAAATAATTTCAAAACAAATCATATTGAATCCTAAATTGTTTTTGTTGGGTCTGCATCCAGAAAAGCACAACTTTAATAAAAGTGAAAGAGCATTCATAGACCTCAGTTTGCTTAACGCCAAAAAATGTATTGCACTATTGTGGAAAAAGACTCATAGACCAGATGTGACTCAGTGGTTAAGACAGATGTTAACAAACCTTCCACTAGAAAGAATAACATACATACTGAAATCAAAGGAAACTGTGTTTGAGAATATATGGAGACCTTTTATTGATTATGTAAAGAATTAAACATAACTTTTGAAGAAGAAGGTGAATGATGTGTGTGGACCTTATAAATTCCAAACTGGTGAATGTATAATATGTATACTTATGTAATGGATTGCCTAGACTAAACAGAGGAGCATTGTTGAAGACCTGTTCCTGTTAGTGGTTGTTGGTGTGCTTTAGTACATTTTTTTTTATTACTTTAGTGTTAGTGTTTGATTGTTTGTGTTATGTTTGTAAAAAAGGTTCAATAAAAATATTGTGGAAAAAAAAATGAATTAAAACCTGTAGGTGTGAAAGCACCCTAAATTGCTTGAGGTCCAGTGTGAAGTTTCCAGAGTCACTGATGATTTGGGGAGTCATGTCATCTGTTGTTGTTGGTCGACTGTGTTTTATCAAGTCCAAAGTCGGTATTTTTTTTTTTTTTGTTACTTATTTGTACCCGTAGGTAGACTTGGTTTGCAGTCTGGTGACAAGCCACCGGCTGCTGGTCGCTGCGTGCGCGAGCGCCCTAAACCTACATGTTTTTTTTGGTGTGCGGGAGGAAACCGGAGAAATCCCGGAGTAAACCCGCGCAACACGGGGAGAACATGCAAACTCCACACAGCTCACTGTTGGTCGGGGGCTGGGATCGAACCCACGATCTCATGATCCCCACGGTCCCCCGGCCGAGGGTAAAACTGTGCTGTCAACAGTGCTAAACCACTGCGCCACCGTGCAGCCCATCTGCACGGTGCACGGCTATCGTATAGCCATCTACCTGGAAATATTAAGAGTACTTCATGCTTCCCTCTGCTGTCAGCTTCCCTCTGCTGACAAGCTTTATGGAGATGCCGATTTTATTTTCCGGCAGGACTTGGCACCTGCCCACACTGCCAAAAGTACCTAAACCTGGTTTAATGTCCATGGTATCACTGAGAATCTATGGGGTATGTCAAAAGGAAGATGAGACACCAGACCAACAATGCAGACAACCTGAAGGCCGCTATCAAAACAACCTGGACCTCCATAAGACCTCAGCAGTACCACAGGCTGACTGCCTCCATGCCGGGCCACACTGATGCAGTAACTCATGCAAAAGGACCCCGACCAAGTACTGAGTGTGTACGTGGACGTACTTTACAGTCGGCCTACATTTCTATTAAAAATCAATTTTGTAAAATTACTTTTAGGTAATATTCTAATTTTTTGAGAAACTGAATTGGGGGTTTTCATTAGCTGTAAGCCATAACCATCAAAATTAAAAGAAATGAACATTTGAAATACATCACTCGGTGTGCAATGAATCTATATAATGAGTTTCATTTCTTTAACTTAATTACTGAAACAAATCTACTTTTCAGTGACATTCTAATTTACTGAGATGCACCTGTATGTATTTTATCATGATATAGAGAAATTATATTATGATACATTCTTTAAGCTATATCGCTCACCCCAATCCAAACCACAATTTTCTTTTCAAATAGTTATACTGTACATTATGTATTAACAATCAAGCCATAAAACAACTCTTCGTGTGAATTAGGGTTCCCAATGCAAAACCTAACAATAGGAGACATTTTTGTGTTCGTAACCCAAAAATCGATGTTCAAGTTTCAGCAGTGACACCTCCCATCAGAAGCTAAAAAATTAAAGCAAAAAAAAAAAAAAAGAATCTACACCAAATGCACTATAACACATCACTCAAGATGTTCTATAGCTCATATTGCCTAAACAATGACACAATCATGACTTTAACCATTTAGACATCAGTAAAGAATTAATCACAGGATTGGCAGTCTCTTCGCTGCATTACTCATCAGTCAAGCGGTATTTGTTTTTTAACACATCAGAAAAAAATGGGGCATTATTTTTCCAGTTCAGCTTTTTGAAAGGACCTGATAATATTTCAGGAAGAAGAAATGTTTTGATAAAAGAGGCCAACGCCCATTTTTTGAAAAAAACAGCAGGATTTAGAGAAAAACAGGAAACTTGTGAAAAAACCCTTGCACAGAGTTCAGTTTATGTTATTACCCGTTCACTCTCCTGGGCCACACGTGTATGCGCTAGGCTAAGCTCATCACGGGCTTTCTGTAGGCTGTTCTCCTTGATGGCGAGCTCCTTCTTGCTGTGCACCACTTCGTTTTGAATGGACTTTAATTTCTCTTCCTTTGTCAACAGTTCATTCTCCAGAGCAGAGACACGGCTCCATATTTCTGAGAAAAACAATTGTAACAAACATGAAGACAGTTAAAAAACAACTCGTTTCACTGGGTAAAAGAGGGAAAAAAAGCACACAACTTTTGAAATCACAACTTTGGACTCAAAGGGATAATGGGAAATCTCATCATTTGTATAATTAAGCATTATCAGCCTAGCAGGAGTGCTGCTGTACTCAATATCTACACGACTGGTGTACAACAACAGTACCTCAAGTGCTGCTTTTAAACAACATTTCTACAAACACTGCACCCATTCCATCATGCAAGTTTACTTTAGCCCTTTTTAAAGTCCGAAAGCAGTTAAAGCCTATGCTCTTTACTGTTAGTGTCATTTTTCTTTTGTCCACTATTGTTGAGGCTGATGTCACGTAAACTTGACGGGAGACTTCTTTCAGGTTCAGGTTCAGGTTCAGGTTACTTTATTTGTACCCGTAGGTAGATTTGTTTTGCAGTTGGTGACATCCATATTTACAAGCCACTAATTACATTCAACATAGACACAAACACAGGCACACATCTTACAAAATAGGTAAATATAAAATATGTACAATATAATTTTTATAGCTTGTTCAACTCTTTGACAGCAGCAGGGACAAAGCTGTTTTTGTAGCGCTGGGTTCTACTTTTTGGGACAGCAAACCTCCGTCTGGAGGGAAGAAGCTGAAAGTTGCAGTGCAAAGGGTGGGAGTCATCATTTAAAATCGAGTCGGCCATCCTCTGTACTTGTCTGGCGTACAGGGATGTCAGGCTCAGCTGTGACTCACCAAGCAAACGACTGGACCATCTGACTACCTGATCCAAGGATTTCCTCTGTTTCAGTTTTATCTGACCAAACCATGACATTAAAGAAAAGGATAAAACAGATTCAATAAAAGCCCGATAGAACATAGTCATTATGGTTCGGTCAATTTGGAAGCGTGCAAGTTTCCTCAAACAATGCAAATTTTGCTGACCCTTTTTGCACACCCTTTCACAGTTCACCTCAAAGTTCAATCCACTATCAATAATTGTCCCAAGATATTTGTACGATTGTACACATTCGGTGGTCTGGCCTTTTAGTATGGTGACTTTGTGCCTGGGAGTTTTCCTCCTAAAGTCAATAATCATATCTTTCGTTTTTGTTGTATTCAGCTGCAGGTAGGAATCCTCACACCAGTGAACAAAGTCATCAACTACTGGGCCGTGGCCACTCTCACCATCCTGGAGGAGACTGACAATGACTGAGTCATCAGCATACTTTATAATGTGTCTGTTGTCATGTCTGCTCTGACACATGTTTGTGTACAGGATGAAGAGTAGTGGTGACAACACACACCCCTGAGGAGAGCCAGTAGAAGAGCACTTTAGGTCAGACAATGTGCCATTGACCCTTACTCTCTGCGTCCTGTTGGTTAAGAAATCCAGAATCCAACCCACCAGATTATTGCTTAAATCAAATTGTTGCAGGAGCCTTTCAACTAAAATATGAGGTTGGATTGTATTAAAGGCAGAAGAAAAGTCCACAAATAAAAGCCTGGCGTGTGTCCCATTAAAATCCAGATGTTTAAAAAGCATGTCAAACAGAGTGACAGTGGCATCCTCCACTCCTCTGTGAGGCCTATAGGCAAACTGCAGAGGATCCAATGCATGTTCAGTCTGCCTTAGGACCTCACATCTGACCAGTTTTTCAAAAATTTTCATTAAAATTGAAGTCAAAGCAACTGGTCTAAAGTCATTTACCGTTTTAGGACAGCTGGATTTTGGAACGGGAACAACCACGGCATCTTTCCAGATCTTAGGCACATGTTGTGTCTGTAAGGACTTATTGAAAATATAATGAAATATAGGACTCAGTTCATGTGCACAGGACTTTACCAGGCGTCCACATATATTATCAGGGCCCTGACTTTTGTTCACTTTTACAGCGCGGAACTCCCTTTTAACATCCTGCATCTTTTTTTTTCCACAATATCTTTATTGAACCTTTTTTTTTTTTTTAACAAACATGATACAAACAATCAAACACTAACACTAAAGTACTACAAAAAAAAAAAAATGCACTAAAAACACCAACAACCACCAACAAAATCAAGTCTTCAACAATGCTCCTCTGTTTAGTCTAGACAATCCAATACATAAGTATACATATTATGTTCACCAGTTTGGAATTTACAAGGTCCACACACATCATTCACCTTCTTCTTCAAGAGTTATGTTTAAATTCTTTACATAATCAATAAAAGGTCTCCATATATTCTCAAACACAATTTCCTTTGATTTCAGTATATATGTTATTCTTTCTAATGGAAGGTTTGTTAACATCTGTCTTAACCACTGAGTCACATCTGGTCTATGAGTCTTTTTCCATAATAGTGCAATACATTTTTTGGCATTAAGCAAACTGAGGTCTATGAATGTTCTTTCACTTTTATTAAAATTATGCTTTTCTGGGTACAGACCCAACAAAAACAGTTTAGGATTCAATATGATTTGTTTTGAGATTATTTTTTCAATTGTTACCCTCACCTCTTCCCAAAACATTCTTATTAATCTACATTCCCATAAACAATGAAATAGGGTTCCTTTACTTTCCATGCATTTTGTGCATGTATCTGGTATATTTTTGTTGTATCTATTTAACTCCTCCGGTGTAACATACATCCGCATTAACCATTTGAAATGTATCAATTTAAGGCGTGCATTTATTGATTTGGTTTGAGCTTCTGTACAAGCCAATTCCCATTGTTCCTCTGAAATTTCAATTTGCAGATCTTCTTTCCAGTAGTTTAATCTTTTCAGTGAATTTTCACTTGAAGATAGTGTCAATGAGTTATAAAACTCTGAAATAATACCCTTTCTTTTACTATCTTTCATCATCATTTTTTCCAAGGATGAATAAATAGGTCGAGTGAGAGCTTTATTTTGATTTGATCGAATAAAGTTTCTAAGTTGAAGATATTTAAAAAAATGTGTTCTATTGAGATTAAATTTGATCCTCAGCTCTTCAAAAGACATTATGTTGTCTGCACATGGCAAATATAAATCCTGAATCTTTTGTATCCCTTTTAAATTCCATACTTTAAATACAGCGTCCGCTCTCCCTGGTTTAAAATATTGATTACCCCATATTGGACTAAATTGTGACAATAACTGTGGTTCTTTTAAATAGTTTTTAGCTTCACACCATATTTTGATCATATGCTTTACAAATGGATTTTTAACTTGTTTTTGTAATTTTTTTGCCGAATCTGAGTATATGAATATGGGAAGAGGTAAAGGTAAATTGTATGATTCCATTTCAGTCCAGTGAGGGAGATCATTTGATGAAAAATAATATGTCATAGACCTCAGTTGTGCCGACCAATAATACAACATAAAATTTGGACATTTCAGACCTCCACGATCAAATGGTAAATATAATAAAGACAAACGTAATCTAGCCCTCCTGTTGTTCCATATAAATTCCACTAACTTTTTTTTTATTCTTGAGAATAGATCTAAAGGTGGTGATAGGGGAATGTATTGAAATAAATAAAGTATTTTAGGTAAAATATTACTTTTAAGTATATTGATTCTCCCGATCATCGACATTGGTAGTAACATCCACCTCTGAGTTAACGCATTGATATCTGACATTAAGGCTTCATAGTTGACACTGGCGACTGATTCTAGCTTAGGCATAATTTGGATTCCTAAATATTTAAACTGATTTACAACACTGAATTGATTTACCTCAGGGGCTGGGTAATTTCTCTGGGTCTCATTTAGCATTAATATTGAAGATTTAGTTTTATTTATTTTATATCCTGATATTTCCCCAAAATTCTTTATTAAATTCAACAAGGTTGGAATTGATTTTTTTAGATTCGACATAAACAAAATTATATCATCGGCGTACAGGGAGATTTTATGTTCTGTTGGTCCAACTTTAATTCCATATATTTGTGAATGTAAACGTATCGCTATCGCTAAAGGTTCAATTGCCCTAGTAAACAGTAAAGGTGAAAGTGGACAGCCTTGTCGACATCCTCTATTGATTTTTATTGGTTTTGAAATATTGTTATTTGTTAGGATTTCTGCTGTAGCATTATTGTATATTATTTGAACCCATTTTATGAAATTATTTCCAAGTCCAAACCTTTGTAGGACTTCAAAAAGAAAGGGCCATTCAACTCTATCAAAGGCCTTTTCGGCGTCCAATGATAGGAGAGCTGTATCCGGTGCTTCTTTATTAAAATAAATAATATTAAATAGTCTTCTTACATTATGGAAGCCTTGTCTACCCTTTATAAAGCCATTCTGATCTCGATTAATAATATTTGGTAAAATTTCTTGTATTCGTCTTGCTAAAATTTTACAGATTATCTTAAGGTCGGCGTTTAATAGGCTTATTGGTCTCATATTTTCACATTTATTAGAGGGCTTACCTGGTTTTGGCAGCAGTATAATTAAGGCATTATTTATGTATGATGGTAAATTATTATTTTGAAATGCTTCTAAAACCATTTCCAAAAAAGGTTTTATTAATTTATTCTTAAATTTTTTATAAAGGTCAACTGGAAGACCATCTGGTCCTGCACTTTTTCCTGATTTCATATTATCAATGGCTAGCCCAACTTCTTCTTGACTAATTTTAGACTCCAATATCTCCCTGTTTTCATTTGGAATACACGGTATAGATAGTTTGTTCAAAAACCCATTTAGTTTTGTTAAATCAGGTTCATTTTTGGTATCATATAATTTTTCATAGTAATCTCTAAAGGCTCTATTAATTTCTAAAGGATCTATAACTACCTGTCCGTTACTTATAATACTGGTTATTGGTGTTTTAATTTCCAATTGTTTAATCTGCCATGCTAATAATTTTCCTGATTTTTCACCTTGTTCATAAAAAGATTGTTTCAATCTTAGAAGACTCGAGGCAGCTCTATTCGCTGATTTTTTGTCGTATTCAGCTCTCAAAATCAGTAATTCATTCTCCAACCTTGGATCTCTTCCTGCATACACTTTTTCCTGAAGACTTTTTATTTTATGTTCCAATTTAGCTCTCTCCTCTCGAGTCTTCTTAGATTTTGATCCTGTATAACTAATAATATGTCCCCTAATAAAAGCTTTGAAAGCCTCCCACTTTACACATGCTGATGTTTGTGTAGTATTGATGTCAAAGAACTCGTCTGTTTTTCTATATACTTGACAAATTCCTCATCCTGAAGCCATTTATGCTGAAATTGCCATCTGCCTGATTCCTTTGTCAATTTTTTATCTACATATATTAGACAACAGGGTGCATGATCAGAGATCACGATGTTATCATAAAAGCAGTTTTGAATCTTGGACCTTAATTCTGTGGAAATCAAAAAATAATCAATACGTGAGAATGTCTTGTAGGTACTGGAATAACAAGAATAGGCTTTAACTTGTGGTTTCATTTCTCTCCATATATCTAACAATCTCAATTCTTTCATAAAATGATTAATAGTCATCCTACATCCAATGTGCGTACAATCCAGTCCTGTTGATCTATCCACACCTGGATTCAATGTACAATTAAAATCCCCTGCTATTATATGTTGCCCTGTAAGTGATGATAAGATGAGAAATAAATTAGCAAAGAACTTCTGATCATCTATATTGGGACCATATAAGTTCACAAGATTTATATTTTCTAATAGCAAAGAACCTTGAATGATTACATATCTTCCAAATTTGTCTCCAATTACATTTTTCACTTGAAAAGGAACTGATTTATGTATGAGAGTCATAACTCCCCTGGCTCGGGATGAAAATGAAGAGGTGAATACACTTCCCTGCCATCTACTCCTAATTCTTTTAACATCCTCCTCTATCAGATGAGTTTCTTGTAAAAACACAATTCTTGAACCCATGTCCTTTATTTTATTCATAACTTGTTTAAGTTTTTTTAAATTTTGTAGACCTCTGCAATTCCATGAAGTTAAATTAAGATTAACACTTTGGTCCATGATCAATAGAGAGTTTGGGATTACCTTGCAGTGTAAACATGCTCATACAGAGAAGCAAAAACATGAGTGGTTGAACATTCATCCTACAAACTACACACAAACAAATTTCCCCTTCCCACACTTGTGGCAAACCCCCCAAAATCAAAAGAAAAATTCTGTCTCCCGATATAGCCATCGACCGTTCCACACCCACGGGGAACAGCCTAAGCCACTCCTTCTTCATCCTCCCAATCACCCTAACTCTACTGCTTTTAATGACGTAACATTAACTCTCCTCTGTAGTTTTCCAACTTAACTCCAAAATTTTTAACAACTTTGTACATCATAGTTTTTTTTTTGTTTGTTTTGTTTTTGTTTTGTTTTTTTAATATATAATACAATCTATATTTTGTAAACTTACTATTTACTTCAAGTCAGTCAGATGCCTGTGCAAATGCTTAATTATTCTACCTTATATTTTGTTCATGCTTAGCTCCCACCAGTCTCTTCTTCTTCTTTGATCTTCTTGATGAACTCCTGCGCCTCCTCTGGGGTCTTGAAGATGTGGGTTCTGCCCTCATACGTGGTCAGCAGTCTCGCAGGATAGATTACACCATGACGAATCCCAAGGTTGCGCAGCTCCTTACGTACGGGATCAAACTGCTTCCTCAATTGCTGGATTCCTGTGGCCAAATCTGGGTAGAACCGCACCTGCTGGTCCTGGTGTTTAATCTCTCCTTTAGCACGTGCAGCGTTGAAGATCTTCATCCTGTCTCTGTTGCTAAGAAACTTCATAATTAAGGTCCTCGGCGGTCCCTTATCTCTCCGTGGGCCAATACGATGTGCTTTTTCCAGAACCACTGCTGATTGCAACTCCTCGCTGCCCAGCACCTCCGGAATCCACTTTTCCAGAAAGGAACATACGTCCCGACCTTCTGATTCCTCTGGAAGACCCACCAGCCTCAAATTATTCTGTCTCGACCGAGATTCCAAATCCAAAATATTATCTTCCAGAGATTTATTTTTTTTTTCCAAAGTGCGCACCTTTAATTGAAGACGGGTGACGTCATCTTCAGCACTAGCGAGACGGAGCTCCATCTGCGCCGTTCGTTCTACACAGTCACCCAATTCCTTTCTTATTCCTTCCAACGCTGTCATAATCCCATCAAATCTAGAGGAAAAGTCCGCTCTCATTGAACTCATGGCAGCCATCAGCGCATCTGCGCCTCCCCGCGCAGACATCGCACCGTTGCCAGCCTCCTCCGCCATATATGGAGTTTTGTTTGCTGCGTCACAGACCTGAAAGTCCGTTAATTTGGACTGTTTCGGCGGCTCGCTTTTTCCTTTTCCTGGTTTTCCAGCCTTAGGCTTCGCCGACATATCCTCGCCCAAATGCTGAGATACGTTCTGTCCCAAATGAGAGAGTTATTTGCCGATTTTTTTTCTCCAGGAGCAGAGCAGAGCGAGACACGTCCGTCCTACGTGGCAGCCATAACCGGAAGTCAACATCCTGCATCTTAATATTAAAGTGCTGATTGTCTTTGAGTTTCTGTTTCAAATCTTGGATTTCTGTGCTAAAATCAAAGGAGTCAAAACGACCATAAAAACAATTAAGAGCATTAGCCAGCTCTGTGTCTGAACTAAAACCATCTAAAAACACACGATTACTGCGCTCTGTGCTCTGAAGGCCTGCAATAGTTTTCATACTGGCCCAGGCCGAACCAAGTTTATTTGCTGCCATCTTGCTTTCCAACTCTGATTTATAATTCTGTTTTGCTCTTAAAATTTCGGCCTTCAGCTCCTTGGTGGCAACCTGTAGCGCAGAAACAGACCCTTGTTTAAAGGCAAGAGCTTTCCTCTGTAAGCAGGATTTAACTGATTTAGTAACCCATGGTTTGTTGTTGGGATATATTTTGACACGTTTACGTGGAACAAACTTATTTTGACAGTGAGCCATGTATGAGCATGTGAGCTCAGCCAGAGAGTCCAAATCATCCCCGCAGGCCATTATGAACATCTTCCAGTCTGTACAGTCAAAGCATTCCTGGAGGCTGTGCTCTGAATCTTCTGTCCACACATCAATGTCTCTCGTCTCCACTTTGCCTCTTCTGAGAGCAGTTTTATATGTGGGCAGCAAATGAACACAGTTGTGATCTGATGATCCTAAAGGAGGAAGGGGGAGTGATTTATAGGCCCTCTCTATGGATCCATAGCACAGGTCCAATGTCTTTTTTCGCCTGGTTGGGCAGGAGACATACTGATGAAAGTTTTTAAGTGTCTTCTTTAAAGAAACATGGTTAAAATCCCCAAGAATGAAGTTTGGCGCCTCTGGAGAAATTGACTGCAGCCGCTGCACCACATCAGAGATGGTGCTGGAGGCGGAGTCAGCGTCTGCCCTCGGATGAATGTACACAGTTGTGATGAAAAGTTGGGGAAACTCTCGAGGCAAATAAAAGGGGCGTAGTGACACAGACAGCAGCTCCACATGGGGTGTACAGATGCGCTCTCTGACCGTGACAGATGTGCAGTACTGCTTATTAATGTATAAACATACTCCGCCCCCCTGACGCTTCCCAGTTACCTCTTCCTGCCGATCCGAGCGCAGCGGGGCTCCAAAGCCGTCAATCCACAGGTCTGCATCTCGATCATGCGCAGTAAGCCAAGATTCAGTGAAAGCCATGACGCAGCAGTTCTTAAAATCCTTCTGGTAACGTACATTGCCTTGAATTTCCTCCACCTTGTTTCTCACAGACTGTGCATTCCCAAAAATGATCGAAGGAAGAGGAATGTTACCAAACTGACGTCTCCTAAGGCGCAATTTCACACCTCCACGTCTTCCACGCTTCCTCCTGCCGCTTCTTTTTTCACCGCTGTGACCGTCTCTCAAAATAAAGTCCGGCAGATGAAATTTGGGCGCAATCAGAGACTCTGCACCAGCTATGTTAAAGCGCAGCAACACGTCCCTGGAATATTGTATTCTGCCCGCTATTCTGCTCGTCATGGAGCCGAACGCGTTTACCTCAGAGACAAAGAGCCACAGCACAGAAAGCAGCAGTGCGAGATAGGAGAGGAAATCCATGTTGCAGATACTAGGGAGCTGTTCGCCATATATTCCACAAACGCTCCAGAGCAGAAATGACACAGAGGATTTTCTAAAAACGTAAAAAAGTACAAAAAACACACACACGCACACATGCACTATATCACCAAGCTGCTGGTCGCTGCGTGCGCATGCGCATGTTCCTCATCTTCTCCAGATGACTTTTTGATGATTAAACTCAAATGCTATTTCCAGAAAATGTCTGTGCATTACACTGTTAGGCTATAATAGACACTTTATGGCAACTCATGTACAAATACTAAAATGAGACCAAGTCAGCTAAACTCTTAGCATGAACATCTACAGCCTAGCAAGACGGACCAAGCACACACAACCATTGCCTGAACACCAAGTCCTATATCAGACAGCTCTCCACTGTGGAAAAGAAGGTACACTATGCAACTTAACTTTAGCTGTAACTTAGTTATAATTTTCACACTACAACAAGCACCAACCAGTTACTGTAATTAACCATAAGCACACCAACTGTAAAGCAGAGTGGTGCATATCCTGTTAAATGTCTCAGTGATGTTATGCAGGTACATCACCACTCCTTCAGTGTCTCTTGTCCAGTCAAATTACTTTGCAAGAACTAACTGTAGTATGGACAGGATTAGTCGATGTTAATGAACAAAATGAACAAACTGCTCATAGCCTGTCATTAGGTCTATGCTGTAGGGATGGGAAAAAAGATTCAGTGATGGATCGCGATACTTGGCACTGGCAACAATGCATCTATCCATAAATGCATGGATCGATCTTTATTTTTAAAAAAATGTGCACACATATACTTTTGGGTTATCAGTTAATCATTGGTGTTTTCAGTCCACTAGATGGTGCAAAGCAAACACCCAGTCAAGTGAAGTCATAGATTGTCTTGGTGATTTGCAGCCAGCTTTGAAAGTTAGGAAGCAGTTAGCTCAAATGTTGGGCCGTTTTGGGATTTTACAACAAAGATGGATGGAAAGACCTTGACATGACACACAACCCACAAGAAGCACTGCACGAAAAAAAGAAAAAACACTCAGAATACGGCGGGCCAGCACACATTTCAGAGCAGCATTAGCAACAGCTAAGCTAAAGAGACACCGGCATGGAGCTTTTTCTCCAAGCATCAAGTAAGTGAAGTTTATTTATGAAGCACTTTTCAGAGACATATAGTTACAGAGTGCTGCACAATAAAATGGAATGAAAGGAAGTTGATAGAAAAAAAATAATTTAAAAAATACAGAAACAAGTTAAAACACAAGATTAAAATAATTTAAAAATATCACTTAATATTAAAAAGCAGTTAAAACTCAACAGAAATTCTCGTTAAAAAAGTTTTCAGCTGCTTTTTAAAAGTGTCCACAGAGTCAGCTAAACGTATCTCATTAAGTTAATCCCTTTCCATAGCATGTGGTGTATGGGGTGGCGCCTATCTCCGTTTCACTGACCCTTGGCCACATGGCTACTGTAAGTAGTGAAAGCTACAGTTGGTTCACTGGAGTCCCAAAGCTTTAAAGAAATGGCTTTATAACCTTTTCCAGACTGACAGATCTCAGTTACTTTGTTTCTCATTTGTTCCTAAATTTCTTTGGATCACAGCATGATGTCTAGCTTTTGAGGATCTTTTGGTCTACTTCACTTTGTTTGGCAGGTCCTATTGAAGTGATTTCTTGACTGAGAACAGGTGTGGCAGTAATCAGGCCTGTGTGTGGCTAGAGAAACTGAACTCAGTTTTCCAAAGATATGATAAACCACAGTTAATTTATGTTTTAACATGGGAAGGGGGTCAATCACTTTTTCACACAGGGCCATGTAGGTTTGGATTTTTTTTTTACCCTTAATAATAAACACCTTCATTTAAAAACTGCATTTTTTGTTTACTTGTGTTATATTTGTCTAATATTTAAATTTGTTTGATGATCTGAAACATTTAAGTGTGACAAACATACAAAAAAATGAGAAATCAGGAAGGGGGCAAACACTTTTCACACCACTGTATGGGCGTCAACTTTCCCCATTCTGTTATGCCGAGCACCAAGCTAGAAGGCAGAAAGTATTTTTTTTTTTTATATATGGTCTTTGGTGACGTATCTGAAGTGGGATGTCAATTCCAAACACTGTCACCCACCCTCCCTGTGTGCAAACATGTGTCTCCGTGGAAAATGAAGCCCCGAGAATAAGAAATGTCAACAGTTTTACTTTGGGACATGATTTGAGGTTGAATAAGGTGAAAAAATTTGAAATATATGGGATCGTGACACTCGGGTTACAGCGATATCATGATTATCGTTTAATTGTAATAAGATCGAATTGTGACCCAAGAATCGTGATCCGAATCGAATCGCGAGGTCCCTCACAATTCCCACCCCTACTATGCTGTGCCAATTTATTTATGTAACAAGAGCACTCTGAAGTGAGTGCAACATCCCCCCGCTTCAGTTTTCTTTGAAGATTCCAATACTTATTGACAGAGCAGTTTTCAACTTTTCAATGTAACTGCTGTGGCAGAACTAAATTATGATAAGCCCACCATCCACGAATACACAACAAAGTATACAATGCATAGATGTAGGGCAGGATCCCGAGGTAAACCCGTGTAGCAAGTTTGGTGACCCTAGAGGCCTTTACACGTTCTATAATAAGAGAGTTTCGGGAGTTGCAACCTTGACCTTTGATCTTTTAACCCCAAAGCCATAGTCAGAGGTCAGGATGCCAAGGTGAACCTGTGTAGCAAGTTTGGCAACCCTAGCTTTCTTTGTTGTCAAGATATACTGTAGTTTCTAAGCCAATTTGATGTTGACCTTTGACCTTGTGATCCCAAAACCAAAGTCACACTTCAGGGTCACAGGGTGAACCTGTGTACCAAGTTTGGTGACCCTAGCTTTACTAGTTGTACAGTAATAAGGCATAGGGAATGTTAATGTTGACCTTTGACCTTTTGACCTCCAACCCATAGTCCAAGGTCAGGATCCCAAGGCAAACCTGCGTACCAGGTTTGGTGGCCCTAGCTTTATTTGTTTTATAGCAATAGTAAATGTAGTATTGCATTAATGTACAATGCATCATACTCACTGCATTGTACAGCGGGTATGATTCATGCATCGATACGGGTCATCATCTTTTCATCTATGATGTATGTAAATTATTTAGGCAGTTTTACTTTCCATGGGTAATCCCTTTGTCTATTATGCTGTGTGTGTTTCTGTCGTTTTGGTTGTCTACTGTCATGCTGCTTTTACACTGTAATTTCTCAGTTTGGGATCAATAAAGTACATCTATCTATCTACTGTATATCTATCTCGTATTTACCATTGACCATAATGCAACTGCAGTGTTAACTTTGAACTGTGACCCCCTTGACCCCTAAGGGGTCATAGTTAGATGAGGATGTAAATCGTCCAAGATGTGCATTACATACAACTACTGTATTGATTTGAAAAGCCTACATCATTTCTTTCAGTAGTTATTGTGTTTAGAAGATTTAGGGAAAATCTGACCTCTAACCTCAAGGTCATCCGATGAGAGTCAAATTGCAATATCCGTATCATCAGAGTATATCAAACCGTTGTACCAAGTTTCAAAACAATCGAAACGACACTGCTGTAGGAGGAACTGATTTCAAAAGACAGTTGCTGTCTATGAAGTGAGGTGAAACAGGAGGTCATAGGTCAGGGGCTACAACTGCTGCAAAAAACATCCGATCAGAACCAAACTGCAATATGCATATCATTAGAGTATATCAAACCTTGGGACCAAGTTTCAAAACAATCGGAACAAAATTGTAGGAGGACTTGATTTCACAAAAGTGGGACAGACAGACGGACTGACCCATAACATAATCCCCCTTTGGGCTTCGACCGGTGAGGGATAAAAACTGACAGAAATAATCCTTTAGCATTAAGCATCTAATAGGTCAGGCATTTGTATATCTTTATAGGCCTTCAAGGGATGTCAGGTAAAGAAAATACAACCTAATTTGCCCTGTTATGCATGCTGCTCAGCTTCTGCAAATATTGGTTGAACAGCAATACATGAACAAACAAGAGCAAGCGGGAGGAGAGCAAAGCAAACAGGGAAATTTTTTTTTTAGAGAAATCAAACATAATTTGAACTAGAAAAGCACTCCAAGAAGGCAGACCTCCACTAAGCAGCTCATTTCCCCAAAAATGACAGTGTTAAAAATGCAGCACTTTTATAAATGCAACATTTCTGCATGTGATATTGATGAAAAATACTGATTCTGTCATGCGGTGGACCTCGCGAGCCACCATAAGACGCCAAAAGTCACCAGTGAAGTTTGCGTAGTTGTTTATTGTTAACAAAAGAACACAAAACAATGAGCCACGGTGGGCTAAAACATACAATACTACATACAGACGATCAAGGTAATAACGAAGCACACTTACGGTCAAAACCCAGGGATGGCCGATAAGCCAGACCATGAAGGCATAGTTGACGTCTGAGGTGAGAAACGCTCGCTCAACGTCTGGCAAGGAATAATCATTGACAAATTGTTGACGAGACTGCCGCATTATTCTGCTCCCAGAGCCCACTTAAATGCAGGGCTGCTGATGAGCCGAAATGCAGCACAGCTGTCAGGCTTGACAGCAGAAAGCCCCTCCGAGCGCTGTCACAATAAAGGCTCGGGGAGCCAGAAGGTACACACTGCTGTCAAACCTGGTGAAGATGATGCATGGCTTGAGCGCGGATGAGATCGGCGCACGAACCATGACAGTAGCTCCCCCCCAAGGGCGAGCTCCGAACGCCCAATAATACCCAAGCCCCACCCCCCACCCCACCCAGGGTGGGCGGATGGGGGAGCAGGCCTGGAGGGAGAGGACCAGCAACAGAAAAAAAAAAACCCACCATGACGATGACCAGGAGCACAGTGATAATTACAGAGTAACACTTCCCAGAAAAAACGCAATACTCCCTAATGCACAAACCATAACTAACACAGGGCATAAATGAGGCAATTACAGAGCACGATAAACAGAAAATACAATACTCCATAATGCACAAAAACACACAGGGAGAGCAAAGAAAGGAAAAAAAACCAAAACACGCTAACCAAGGCAAGAACACTGAGCAGAATTATCACACCGAATGACCTTTAACCTACACAACTCAAGGGAAAGACGACAGGCAGAGTCCAAAAACAATGGAGACAGTTCCGGTGGTCTCCCTGCGTCCAATGGCCAATGGGTGATTACGGGGGACAGTACATGATCGGGCGGCCTACCCCAGTCCCAGGCCCGGAAAGTCAAATCCTCCGGCGGCCGAACCAGGTCGCCCAGTTGCAAACACAGTATGTCGGGTGGCCGACCCAGGGCGCCGAACCGGCGAAACAGTTCCTCGGGTGGCCGACCCGCATCCCTCAGCCACCAGAACCGTGGGGAGACAACCTGCAGCGGCCTCCCTGGTGGGGGGGAAGACGTGGGAGAGGCAGGCCGAACGTAGAGGCCCCCCAACGGCTCCCGGCGGTGATGAGCTGGGTTGGTGACTCTGACGAGGGGGATAATGGTGACGACGAACCCGCACAATGTCAGGTGGCAAAGGGTCTGCAGCTCCTTCACCGACCTTGACCCATACCGATGCTGCACTCGCAGCTGCACCCGCATCAGACCCCGATTGGGTCTCGGTTGCACCCGCGTCGGACCCCGACTGGGTCTCGGCTGCACCCGCATTGGACCCCCACTGGGGCTCGGCTGCACCCGCGTCGGACCTCGATTGGGTCTCGGCTGCACCCGTGTTGGACCCGACTGGGTCTGCGCAGCACCGGTGACGACCTCCGTCCCCGAACCTGGAACCTCCAGCACAGCGACTGCAACTGGCTCCGCACCAGTGACTCTGGAAGGAGGCTCAGAAGACAAGAGAGAACCGGGATCAGAATCACTGGTAGCGACAGAGCCCAGCGAGACGAGCTCGGGCGCAGCAGACGGCTGCCCCTGACTTGACTCCCCGAGAGGCAGGTAGAAATGCTCCAAGACAGAAAGGAGAAACAGAAAGTACAGCACTTGCCTGCACTCGGGTTTTGCGCCATCCAGGACTTCGTCGATCCAGGCTCAGGACGAAGAAGTTCGTCATCAGGCTCCCACTCGGCCGCGGCGGGTTCCGCAGCCGGCATGATGGTCTCTGCAGTCTGTGGATCCTCCGGCGCTGACGTCCAAGCCGATAACCCACACGGCGTGGTGGCAGGGGACCCTCGACCCGCTGGCTTGAACTGCTCCGATGTGGAGACCCGGGGACGCTTCATCGTCGGCGCAGTCTCCATGCTGCAGTCCGCTCTTCTCCTCTGCCCACGACGTGGCTGCGGGGCTGGAACCAGGCTCTCCAGAACCGCAGGCCCCATCCTCGTCCAGCGACGTAGGCCTGGCATCGTAGACCGCTCAGCGGAGGGAGACACAGAGGCAGCAGGTTTAGTGAAAAGAGCTACAGCAGGTGGTGGGAGCTCGTGGGACTGCGAACCCTGAACTCCGCCCCCAGGAGTCAGACAAGGCAAATCACAACCAAGATGAGAAGAAGGAACTTGCACTTGCCTGTTTCCTGGAGGAAGGATGGTGCCTGCTGTAGGGGACATTGTTCCTCCCTTTCCCCGCTGGATGGGAATAGAGGGCCCCCTGGAAGGACGAGGAGGAGCTGCTCGCGAAGGTCCACTAACGGGCTTCACCAGAAGCGGATTCAGGCGGGGATCTAGCTGAGGTTCACTTTGGGCGTGGCGCCAACGTCTTGGATGGCGCGAACGCCTGGACCGGATCGGGGATAGGAACAGGATCCCGAAACGAGGAGCGACGATGCCTCCTCTTCGGCTTCCTGCCAGAGTTTCCCTCCAGCCCACAGAGTACCTCGCGTTGGGAAGTGATCTATGCCCTCCTCGTCATGACTTGCGGGTGGTCGAAGTAGCGAGGAAGGTTATTAAGAAGATACTCAGCATAGTCCAGGTGCCAGCACATACCGTTGGGGGTGTCGTCGAGCGTAGTGGAGAAGAGCATTCCATCTATGTAGTCCAGGGCCTTCGCTAGCTCGTAGCCCAGGCTCCGAACGTGGCTCCTGAAAGACGGCATTCTCCCAGCACGCAGTTACCCAGACAGGGAAGAACAAATGTCCACTTAAAGCAAATTCACCGGGAACGGCGTCTCAGTTTGGCGGCAGTCTGCTGTCGTGCAATGGCCCTCGCGAGCCACCATAAGATGCCAAAAGTCACCAGTGAAGTTTGCATAGTTGTTTATTGTTAACAAAAGAACACAAAACAATGAGCCACGGTGGGCTAAAACATACAATACTACATACAGACGATCAAGGTAATAACGAAGCACACTTACGGTCAAAACCCAGGGATGGTCGATAAGCCAGACCATGAAGGCATAGTTGACGTCTGAGCCGAGAAACGCTCGCTCAACATCTGGCAAGGAATAATCGTTGACAAACTGTTGACGAGACTGCTGCATTATTCTGCTCCCAAAGCCCACTTAAATGCAGGGCTGCTGATGAGCGGAAATGCAGCACAGCTGTCAGGCTTGACAGCAGGAAGCCCCTCCGAGCGCTGTCACAATAAAGGCTCGAGGAGCCAGAAGGTACACACTGCTGTCAAACCCGGTGAAGATGATGCATGGCTCGAGCGCGGACGAGATCGGCGCACGAACCATGACAGATTCAAGTTTTTTTCTATAAGATTTACTGAAATAATTATGACACTCTTGATAATGACAACAGACAACGGTATGACGACAAATTAGTTTTAATTGAGAAGCAGGCCCCCTATCTCATTCCAAAGCAAAACTGGCTGAAAGACATGGAGAAGTGGGCTAGCATCACCTATCCAGACATTCTTAATTTATTACTGTACAGTACCAGTACTGCTTACATTCTTAAATAATTAAGATTCTACAAAAGTCTAGAATAGGGGTCTCCAACCTGGGGCTGCTGGAATGTTCAGGTTTCTGTGGGAAACTTTCTAATTTCACTTCTTGATTTGTCCAAAGATTTGCAAATAATTTGTCATTGTTGTGTGTAGGGGTGTGCCATACCGTATCGTTCACGAGAATACCGGTATAATTTTTGATACCGGTGTAAAAATTAATATTGTGATATTGGGGTCCATTACACTGCCAACGGAAGTTACGCGTTACCATAGAAACGGCAAAACAATCATGGCGCGTGAGAAGCGGCGCTCTGTGCTTGGAACATCTGCATCTAGTTGTGAGGAAGTAATTTAGTTTTAAGGCTGTTTCAGACTGCTGACATCTTTAAAAAAAATGGTGCAGCGATGCGGATAATCTGCCCACATTTTTTTCCGCACGTCAATAACACGGCTTCACTGAAAAGTTTTACTTCACCCTGAAGTAGTATTGTTGACATCTGGACTCCAACGTGTCCAGAGGTTTATTTTTATTCCCTTGTGGCTGCTCCAGATTGATTTTTTCCAACAAAGTCGAAAGAAAAAAAAATCTGTTAACAGCCCCAGGAGTCGTCTGTGCAATGGAGATTTCTAACACGGGTAAACTGAGAGAAAGAGATGGGAGGTCTGATGCAGCGGTCATTTACCTGCATTATTGTCTTGTTTGGGGAAATGGCAGACATGTAGGCCAAATGATGAAATAATACTTTTAAATAAGCCCTCTCCCTCCCTGTTTTATTTAGACCCTCTTCCTGACCTGGTGAAATAACATACTAAAATTAATCTAATATGTTAAAATGACCAAAACCCCCTCCTGCCCCAGAACATAGAAATGACATGAAGACAGAAGTAATGTGGTGAATGAGTGTCTGTGGTTATATTATACTGTTGTACCTGCTTATACTGTAGTTTAGGGTTTACGTTTTTAAATGTGATAAATTGGCTGCATTAACCATAGCTAAATTGCTGTTATATTTACAAGGCAATGTTTTCAGGACTATTCAAATGTTTTAAGAAAAACCTTTATAATTTTCAAAACTATGGGCTATACAGTGGGGCAAAAAAGTATTTAGTCAGCCACCAATTGTGCAAGTTCTCCCACTTAAAAGATGAGAGAGGTCTCCAATTTTCATCATAGGTATACCTCAACTATGAGAGACAAAATGAGGGAAAAAAAATCCAGAAAATCACATTGAAGGATTTTTAATGAATTAATTGGTAAATTCCTCGGTAAAATAAGTATTTGGTCACCTACAAACAAGCAAGATTTCTGGCTCTCACAGACCTGTAACTTCTTCTTTAAGAGGCTCCTCTGTCCTCCACTCGTTACCTGTATTAATGGCACCTGTTTGAACTTGTTATCAGTATAAAAGACACCTGTCCACAACCTCAAACAGTCAGACTCCAAACTCCACTATGGCCAAGACCAAAGAGCTGTCAAAGGACACCAGAAACAAAATTGTAGACCTGCACCAGGCTGGGAAGACTGAATTTGCAATAGGTAAGCAGCTTGGTGTGAAGAAATCAACTGTGGGCGCAATCATTAGAAAATGGAAGACATACAAGACCACTGATAATCTCCCTCGATCTGGGGCTCAATGCAAGATCTCCCCCCGTGGGGTCAAAATGATCACGAGAACGGTGAGCAAAAATCCCAGAACCACACGGGGGGACCTAGTGAATGACCTGCAGAGAGCTGGGACCAAAGTAACAAAGGCTACCATCAGTAACACACTACGCCGCCAGGGACTCAAATCCTGCAGTGCCAGACGTGTCCCCCTGCTTAAGCCAGTACATGTCCAGACCTGTCTGAAGTTTGCTAGAGAGCATTTGGATGATCCAGAAGAGGATTGGGAGAATGTCATATGGTCAGATGAAACCAAAATAGAACTTTTTGGTAAAAACTCGACTTGTTGTGTTTGGAGGAGAAAGAATGCTGAGTTGCATCCAAAGAACACCATACCTACTGTGAAGCATGGAGGTGGAAACATCATGCTTTGGGGCTGTTTTTCTGCAAAGGGACCAAGACGACTGATCTGTGTAAAGGAAAGAATGAATGGGGCCATGTATCGTGAGATTTTGAGTGAAAACCTCCTTCCATCAGCAAGGGCATTGAAGATGAAACGTGGCTGGGTCTTTCAGCATGACAATGATCCCAAACACACCGCCCGGGCAACGAAGGAGTGGCTTCGTAAGAAGCATTTCAAGGTCCTGGAGTGGCCTACCCAGTCTCCAGATCTCAACCCCATAGAAAATCTTTGGAGGGAGTTGAAAGTCCGTGTTGCCCAGCAACAGCCCCAAAACATCACTGCTCTAGAGGAGATCTGCATGGAGGAATGGGCCAAAATACCAGCAACAGTGTGTGAAAACCTTGTGAAGACTTACAGAAAACGTTTGACCTCTGTCATTGTCAACAAACGGTATATAACAAAGTACTGAGATGAACTTTTGTTATTGACCAAATACTTATTTTCCACCATAATTACCTCCGCCAGGCCGAAAAGGCCAGGAGGAGGTTATGTTTTTGCCGGGGTTTGTCTGTGTGTTTGTCTGTCTGTCTGTCTGTCTGTCTGTTTGTCTGTTGTTTAGCAAGATAACTCAAAAAGTCTTGGACGGATTTCCATGAAACTTTCAGGCGTTGTTGGAAATGGTACAAGGAAGAACTGATTAAATTTTGGGGGTGATCCGGTTCACCGTCTGGATACAGGAATTTTTTAAAGCATTTTTCAACACTGTGACATAGGGCCATTTTCAACATGTGCGCAGGCGCAATGGAGGGCGCTGGTCGTCGTGTCTGCAACACAAACTCTGCGTTCTTCAACGTTTTAGGCACAAAAGCACGCGGAAAACACTGCTGGCCTGGGCCCGCCAGCGTGCCTGTGTTTGCGCGCAACTGCAAAACCTCACACGCGCAGCTGTCCGCCGACGGATTCTTTGGCAGAAATTCCCCGGCCAGCCATAGGAGCTGCGCATTTGGCAGAAATTCACCGGCCAGCCATAGGCGCTGCGCAAAAACGAGCTCTCTGCCGGCGAAGCTTCTAAATTCTCGTTTGCCGCGGAGCGCAACCCCAAAATAATATAATATAAAACCCACGGCAACCTGTCTACCCAATTTGCATCCGTCAGTGGAGGAGATGGACACAACAGCAACGCTTCAGTTTATTACCTCCGCCAAGGAGGCAATGCTTTTACTACTGAACCACTAATCCTATCACTATCAGATTGATTGTCATTGATTAATTGTGTGTTTACTGCACTGTCCCTGTCAAATAAACAAATAATCATTGTGAATCCAATTGCTAGTCATATGTTTACATGCTCAAGGAATCTGAAAACGTACACACAAACACTGTATGGGGGGAATTGTGGCGCTTGGCGGAGGTCTACGCTCTCCGAGTGCTTTTCTAGTTTGCAAAGAAATTCTTTAAAAATCAGACAATGTGATTTTCTGGATTTTTTTTTTTCTCATTTTGTCCCTCATAGTTGAGGTATACCTATGATGAAAATTGGAGACCGCTCTCATCTTTTAAGTGGGAGAAATTGCACAATTGGTGGCTGACTAAATACTTTGTTGCCCCACTGTATGTAGTCTGCAGTACCACCTTTACTCATCTCCTTGTTACTGTTCTCCCCTACATTTGTTTTATTTTGTCATTTTTTAAACATCTTTTCATAAAGGTACTTTTTTAAAATTTTGAACATTTTTGTGACAAATTCGTTACCTTTTTCATGCAGAATTTTAACTTTTTATGTAAAGCCTCTTGCGTATTTATTCGGAAAAGGTGAAGAAATCAGAATTAGCACCAGATTAAAATTAAGATGAGTCAATCAGTTGTTTTAATAACCAATAGATTAGTTGACTATTAAAACCCAAATTTATAATTTTCCTCCCAGCTGAAGGTTATAATTACATTTATAACTAGTTTGATACCTGTTATTTTAAAATGTTGGCCTACTAAAACTGTGGCCTAGGATGAAGTCAAATTCCCGGCCTGAATTTTTATCCCAGTCCACCCCTCAGTTCACTTAAGATGTGGTGGTTTATAATATTTTCTGGTGTGGTGACGAAAAGGAGATTACACTCCATCCAGTACTTCAGGGTGTTGGGGGGGGCAGCCAAGGGTGCCAGCGCGCTGGGGGGTATGAAGTAAATAAAGATGTGCCTTTCGCCCCCGCTGTGCGAGGCTCACACCTGAGGACGCAGGGGCGTGAGTGAATGCACTAAGTCTTGCTCTGTGACGTGTATGTTAATGTGTATGCTGATGTGTGTTCATGCTTTGTAACTGGTATGTTAATGTGTTTACCCTGAGTGCCAGAGGCGGGAAGAAAATGTATAAAGCAGTTCGCTTTAGCACTCAGATCTATTCTTTTCTGTGTTGGAGGAGAATACAGTTCTGTGTCATCAGCTCGCTGTCTCGTCTGATTCTATCCTCCACAGTGGTGACCCTGAGACGTGAAATGGAAGACGGACCAAGCACCACCACAGAGACACTCCCGCTGGAGGCTCCCACCGCTGCATGCGCCGTTGCAGTCAGACTTCCGGACTTTTGGCTTCAAGACCTGGCCGCTTCGTTTATTCATGTGGAAGCCCAGTTCGCCCTCTGCGGAGTCGTGGCAGACGACACGAAGTACCATCATGTGGTGGCATCACTGGACGCACGCGCCACGCAGTGCGCCATGAGTCTGTTCCGAGCCCCGCCAGCCCAAGGAAAATATGGCACTCTCAAGCGGCTGCTGCTGCACCGTTATACCCTTTCAGATGCAGAGAGGGCAGAAAAGCTCCTCACTCGCTCGGAGTTAGGAGACATATCAGCTGTGAACCTGATGGAGAGCATGCTTGCATTGATGGGCACGGACGACGGAGCTTTCCTTTTCGCCAACCTCTTCCTCAGAAACCTGCTGGCATCTGCGAGAGCGATTCTCGCTAATTCACCACTGCTGGCGGCCAGGGACTACCGCGCACTGGCAGAGAAGGCAGACTGCATCATCCTGGCAGACAAGGCTTTCAGCGTTCAGACGGTGAGACCGGGATCTCCGGTGGAGCCCAGCGACGACGAGGAGCCAATGGTGGTGGCCCGGAGAAACGGGACCAGGATGCTGTGTTTTTATTACTGCCACTTTGGCAAGGAAGCGCAACATTGTCTGCCACCGTGCCACTTCAAGAAGCCAGGAAACGGGACAGCCAGCGGTCAGGAGCAGCTGCGACCGCTGGTGGCAGGGAGAAGCTGCTTTTCATCACGGACATGCATTTGGGGAGACGTTTTTTGGTAGACTCTGGCTCCCAGAAGAGCCTCATTTCACCAGTCAGCACAGACAGGCTGGCAGAAGGCTGTGGCCCGTCTTTAACGGTCACCAATGGATCCCGCATCAGGACGTTTGGAGAAAGGACGGTGACTGTATGTTTACATGGACGCAATTACTAGTGGGATTTTATGGTAGCTGCATGTTCGGTCCCCATCTTAGGTGCTGATTTTCTCTATGCTTATGGACTACTTGTTGATGTTGCCAACAGGTGTTTAGTGGACGCTGTATCTTTTTCCTCCTTGCCCTGCATAGCTCAGGGAGTTGGGCCACTAACACGTGCTAATGTTCTAGCTCCAGAGGTAAATACCAGCGTTTGCTGTCTGAGTTTCCAGCACTCACGGTGCCCACTTTTTTTGCTACGCCAACCAAGCACAGGGTTGAGCATTTTATCACCACAAAAGGTCCACCTGTTTTTGCCCGCCCTCACCGCCTGGATGTGGCTAAACTAGCCATTGCGCACAAGGAGTTCGCTAACTTAGAACGCTTGGGCACTGTTGGACCCTCCAACAGCCTTTGGACATCCTCGTTGCACATGGTGCCCAAATCTGATGGGTCGTAACGGCCGTGCGGCGATTTCCGACGCTTGAACAACGCCATGGAACACAATCGTTACCCTATCCTGCACAGCCAGGATTTTTCCGTGCACCTAGCCAGGACGTGCATTTTTTCAAAAGTGGATCTGGTCCGCGGTTACCACCAGGTCCCGGTGCGTGCAAAGGACATCTCCAAGTCTCCAGTCTGTTGGGCGCAGCACAAACCTTCCAAGGGATGATGGGCGCAGTGCTCTGTGACTTGCCGTTCGTTTTCGTCTACTTAGACGACATTTTGGTGGCTAGCACGTCAGAGGAGGAGCACCTCACCCATCTCAAACAAGTGTTCCAAGAACTGGAAGTGCAAGGGCTGATCGTTAACCCAGCGAAGTGTCAGTTCGGGCTGCCGGTAATCGACTTCGTGGGCCATTGCATCTCGCCAGAGGAGTGCAATCCCGCTGCTGGACAAAGTATACGCAGTGTTGGATTTTGCGTGTCCGCAGACAGGGAGGGCGCTGCAGGAATTTTGGGGGATGGTCAGTTCTTACAACCGCTTCCTCCCCCGCACAGCCCAGCTGCTGCAGCCGCTGTACGGCGCGCTCAAAAAAAAAGAAGCCCCTGGATAGCACTGACTGGACCCCTGATCAGATCCAGGCCTTCACAGGCGCCAAAACAGCACTCGCCAATGCAGCTTTGCTGGCCCACCCTGCCCCATCAGCATGAATAGCACTCACCACAGACGTATCAGATGTTGCGGTAGGGGCCATGGTGGAGCAGTATGTCTCCGGTTCGTGGCAGCCCCTCACCTTCTTCAGCCGTACTTTGCACGACAGCGAGTGTAAGTATAGCACTTTTGACAGGAAGTTGTTGGCTCTCCACCTCGCTAAACGTCATTTTCAGTTCTGGCTCAAAGGTCGCGAGTTTACCACATTTATTGATCACAAACTGCTCACCTACGCAATGTTAAAAGTCTCAGAACCGTGGTCAGCTCTGCAACAACGGCACTTGGCCGCAATTTCGGAGTTCATGACCGACATCCAACATGTAGCCAGTAAATTGAACATTGTGGCAGACTGTTTGTCACGCGCGCTGGTCTCTCCGGTATACAGGGGCATCGATTTTTACGCAATGGCCGCCGACCAAACTGGGGACGCAGACACTTGCGCGCTCCAATCCGCAGCTACCAGATTAAAACTTGAGAGCAGAGTGGTACAAGAAGGGTGCCTCCCCTTGCTCTGTGACATCTCCACCAGCCGCACCCGCCCCATGGTTCCCAGCTCTTGGCGCCGCCACGTTTTCGAGCCCAACCACTCCCTTTCACAACCCGTCGTGCGAGCCTCGGTTAAACTAGTGGGGTCCAAATTCGTCAGGCCTCACTTATGAAGGGATGTGAAAGGATGGGCTGCAGTGTGTGTCACGTGCCAACGGGCTAAGGTGCACAAGCACACCAAAGCCCCCCTTGAGCCTTTTCAAATTCCAGCCAGGAGGTTCGACCATGTACACGAGGATTTAGTGGGTTCCCTTCTGCCGTCGCAGGGGTTCACACACCTTTTAACAATCGTGGACCGCACTACGCATTGGCCAGAGGTGGTTCCGCTGAGTTCCACCACATCTGCCGAGGTAGCCCGCGCGTTTTTGTCAGGATGGGCTGCACGGTTCGGATCCCAGTCGGACATCACTTCCGACAGAGGTACGCAATTCGTTTCAGAACTTTGGTCCACGATGGCTGACAGCCTGGGGGTCAAAATCCATCGCACCACTGCGTACAACAGACTAACAGTTTGTGCGAGCGCTTTCACAGGTCGCTTAAAGCAGCGCTCAGAGCCTCACTAATGGATGCAAATTGGGTCGACTGCCTGCCTTGGGTCCTATTGGGGTTGCGCTCTGCACCCAAGGAAGATTTGGCAGCTTCCCCGGCAGAACACGTTTTTTCTCAGCCGTTACAGATCCCGTGGGAATTTTTGCCAGAGAGCTCTGCGCCCTGTACCGATCCGCCCGCGCACCTTTTTTCCGGTACAGGGGCTGCCAGTATTCCGGGCCCGGCGCACCATTGTTTTCCCCGCACTTTTGTTCCAAAGCACTTAGAGAACACCAAATTTATTTTCATCAGGCACAACGCTCACAGAACCCTGTTGTGTCCGCCGTACGACGGCCTGTTCAGAGTGTTGGAAACTGGGGAGAAACATTTTGTGTTAGACTTGGGGAGGGGGGGGCATAAGTAAACCGTCTGCATAGACAGGCTGAGGCCCGCTTATGTGTTGGCAGACGAGCAGGTGGTGTTGGCTCAAGCTCCCTGGTGCGGGCGCCCACCTACAGTGGGTCCGCAGGTTAGTGTTCCCCCTCCAGAGGACTGTTTTCAAGAAATTAACTTTTTCCCCTCCCCACCTGATAGAAAAATTCCATATTATCTATACTATTATTGATATTAATAATGTATTATTATATTTGAGAAGTATCATACCTTTCATATGTCATGTTTAATGTTTATATGTGCATTCCACATAGGATAAGTTTATAAATTTTTGGCCTGTTTCTGTGAGCAATTTCAGTGAGTTCAGACTGAGGATCAGTACATCTCTTTGACATGTCCTGTTTCGGGTCACAGGAATGCACAGGAACTCCTCATCTTACAGATTAGTGTTTCATGGACATTCTGTTAGATTTATGGATCTCATGTCTCCATGATCCATGTCTCCAGAGTGTTTGACGTCCACCTGGATAAGCTTAGTTATCAGGACTGTCCCGTTCTGTCCCTTCCCTTATCCTCATCCTCCCTCTCCTTTCTCCTACCTATATATATCAGACTTAGAAGAATGGATCCTTTAGAGATTCTAGGTGTGTCTAAATGTCATGCCTTGTAAACTCTCCCCCAAGTGGCCATTGGGGTGACTCCCTATGTTTTTATAATAAATATACATAAATTCAACTTTCTGCCAGGTTATTTGATTTTGAATAATTTAAGCTCAAAATTATTCTAACACCACCCTTTCCCCTTCCAGAGACCAAGTCTTTCTCCTACCGCCTCGACAGGAAGGCACTTCGACTGGCCCACATTACAGCCACTACGGGCGCAAAGGACCAGATGGTTAGGACCCCTTCTGGGTGTTCGGGGGGAGGGGGCTGTGTGGTGACACAAAGGAGATGACACTCCACCCAGTACTTTGGGGCGTTGGGGGGGAAGGGGAAGCCAAGGGTGCCAGAGCGCTGGGGGGTATGAAATAAATAAAGATGTGCCTTTCACCCCCACTGTGCCAGGCTCACACCTGAGGACACAGGGGCACGAATGTATTGTACTAAGCCTTGCTCTGTGGTGTGTATGTTAATGTGTTTACCCTGAGTGCCAGGGGCAGGAAGAAAATGTATAAAGCAGTTTGCTTTGGCACTCAGATCTATTCTGTTCTGTATTGGAGGAGAATAAAGCTGGATTCATGCTGCATCTCTGCTGTCTGCGTACATGTAACCGGAAACCTCATGTCACGAAATTTACGTCGTGTCCACTCCACTAGTGTCCGCTGTGCTCGACTGCGGAAAACCACATGCAGCCCAAATTTTGTGACCGCACCGCCTGGCCATGACCTGAACGCGTTGAAAAGCGCATGCACAAGATTGAACATTTCATTCACGAGGTGGCGATATCGACACAGCATACCAAGACAAAGTATACGAAGAAGACAACGAGGAAGCGGAAGACGAGAAAAAACATACATGAATCATACATACATACTTCAGCAGAAGCAGCAGCAGCATGTTCGTGGAAAAGGAGTGAAAACCGGGAAGTCAAGCAGCAGAAAACAAGCAGCATTTCTTCGTTGGTGAAAATCCTGGCGCATCAGCGCATTGGCGCTACCTATAGGGCAGGTGTGAAACTACAAATGATGGTTGTGCGCATGCGTCAACCGCTTGGTCTGGGTAGATGAAAAAAGTAAGCATGTACAGCGCCACATGCGTGCCGGGCTCGTCCAAAGCGCACGCGGACCAAAGCGGACTAGAGGGGAAATGCAGCATGAATAAGGCTTAAAGTTCTGTGTCGTCAGCTCACTGTGTCGTCTGATTCCATCCTCCACACTGGTAATATTTGATACATAATAAAAAAAAGTTTGAAACACATTCTAAACTGCTCTTTATAAAATGACAAAAATAATTTTTTTTTGTTTTTTTTTTACTAAATATGTTGAACATAATTAACACTGGCCTGTGAAACTGTGATATTGTGAAGAATATCATTCTGTAGGCACCCTTGCACCCATGCACCACCACAGCAAATTATTTGCAAATCTTTGGACCAATTAAGAAGCGAAATTAGAAAATTTCCCACAGAAACCTGAATGTTCCAAGAGCCCCAGGTTGGAGACCCCTGGTCTAAAAGCTTACAACCAGTTTGTAAGCGGGTGGGTCTGAGACTGGCAGTGTGTGAAATCAACAACCTTTGTGTGGCCAAAGCCAAGGTAAACAAAACGTTTTTTTTTTTTTTAATGAAAAAGTAGAAGAAAATCAGATTGTTCACTTGCAAATATTTTGTAAAGCTTTACACAAAATATTTAAAGGCTATAAAACTGGGGCCTAAGCACCTGCTGTGTTTTTTTTTAAATGTTAAACAAATAAAATTTAAAAAAAAAACGAAAAAAAAAACCTGTCAAATTAAAATTAGACTCTATCATGCTCCTGTAGGCTAGTCAACACCATTTTAAAAACCAGAGCAATATTTATAAAAACAGTAAACTATTCTCTTATCATGCATGTTTATTCATATATCAGCCCATAAATTATTCACAGAGCCCTCAACTTAATTTCTCCTGTTTGTTTCTCTGTTTTTTTGATATGTGATCGTTCATAATTTTTGGAGTAATGATGCTAACAGACACAGACAAAAAGCATACCTCATCCTCTTGGTGGAGGTAATAAAAATTAAAAAAAAAAAACCAAAACACTCACCTGCGAGTTTTCCCACACCGTCCCTTCCTCCGTCTGCCCCGGCTCATCTAATCATCTGTTCCCCCTGCCATTACACACCTTTCCTGAAAATTTCATCAAAATCCGTTCATAACTTTTGCCGTAACGTTGCTAACAGACAGACAAACCAACAAACTAATGCTGGCAAAAACATTACCACCTACTCTTTGAGACCCATGAGGCTTGTAACAGGACACACTCTGAACCCTGTCTTAAACTGCACACTTTGCTTGCTTTTTGTTGGCGTCTTCAGATGAAATAATGTTTCACATTTTGGTACGTGACCATGTATGTAACTCTGTGGACATGGTGCGGTCTTGAAGGGGAAGTACATGAAAAGTTCAATATTAATATATAGAAAACAATTTAAAAAAAGATTCCTGGATGCAGATTGTGATATGAATCACCACCAAAATCTAATAATCTGTTCCCCGTGCCATTACACACCTTTCCTGCAAATTTCATTAAAATCCGTCCATAATTTTTGGAGTAAAGTTGCTAACAGTCAGACAAACAAACCAACCTATCAATCCCACCAAAAACATTACCTCCTCCCTTGGTGGAGGTAATAATAACAGCAAGCAAAGAATACTCTGATGTTTGACAACTGGCCACCAGTAGTCACGAACAACAGCAGCAGTGCAATCTGTGTAGATGGGGTCAATCTATATGAGCCAGATCAATTACACCCACAGCTGCTGTCATTGTGTGAAACACTGAGACCAATATCAGGTATCTGATTTCCAAAGCCAGCAATTAAATCCACTGTGTGCCTTGTGCACTGTCATTTACCATCTGTACAATACAGAGGAACAAAAGTTATTTGCCAAGGACCAAAATGCAAATTAAAAAAATATTCAGAATAAAAATGAAAACAAAATGTTAGACAAGACAAAAAGAGAAGGCAGCATATATTAACAGCAGCAAGTGTGAACATTAACATTTGCCACCACCATTTGCTGATCAAATGTTGATGGCAAATGTTGATGGCAAATCAGCCATCACTTTTGGAGTGGTCTGCTGGGGCAGTGGCATCACAGCAGCCGATAGGAAGAGACTGAACAAACTGATTAAGAAAGCTAGCTCTGTCCTGGGGAAACGCCTTGACCCAGTGGAGGAGATAGGAGAGAGAAGGATGTGGCTAAACTGTCATCTCTGCTGGAGTCCGAGTCCCACCCTATGCAGGACACACTGAACGCACTGAGGAGCTCATTTAGCAGTAGACTACATCATCCTAGGTGCACAACTGAGAGGTTTCACAGGTCCTTCCTACCTACGGCTGTCAGACTGTATAACCTAAGCAGGGCTGCTTGCAGAGATAGCAAAAAAACGTGATGACCTAATAGTACTGAATGCAAAAGACGCAATAGACTTACACAAATGGTCCCCTCCAGTATACAACTAGGACAATATCAGTCGCTACGGAGGGTGACAATATGTATGGGTACATATTCATACTATGTAGGTCGGATAACTAAGCAGACGGTTATGCTGTTTATTCCATCTAGCTACAATGCTCCGCACTGTGTATATATATTTATGTGTACGTATGTATATTCACTGCTCTTATTTTTATTTTTCTTATCTTCTTAATTATTGCTCTGAGTGTTGCTATCCCTGTGTTGTTGCAATCCTGGAATTTCCCCATTGTGGGACTAATAAAGGCTTATCTTATCTTATTAGCACTATGGAAGGTCTGGGTCTATTGTTTGTCGCAATTTGCACTATGGGTAGCATTACTGTACATAGACTGCTGTTGTTGTTTTTCCAGCTATTTCCTTTTCTTTTTTTATATTGTGCACACCACTGAAGAGAGAGAGAAATGCCATTTCAATTCTCCTGTATGCCCTGTACATATAGTAGTATTGACAAATAAAAATCTTTGAATCTCTTTGAATCTCAAGTAGTTGTAATCTATAAACAACCACAATATAAAACAAGTCATAAATCATTGGGGACATGAGACTTTTAGTTACAGTGGGGAGGGCCAGGATAAAAAAAAACAAACACTGTAGCAAAAAGGCACACCTAAAATATGCACTGTAACCCCACCCCCATTTCCCCGTGTCACATGCAGCCTTTATTGTTTCACACCAACCTGCCCCCACCCCCTCCTCTGAACAAACACAAGAGCACAGACAGTTCAGCTAAGGGCAAGATGACTGTTACATCACAGTTATAAACTGCAATAAGGGTCACTCTGCATCATGAAGCTGGCTTGGGAGCAGGCAGAGGAATCTCTGAGACAGTGATTTCTACCTAGTCGCTTATGTAACAAGTATTATTGAGCTTACACAAAGTACGCAAGATTCAAGATGATAGTATTGCTTCACTTTTGCTTTGGCAGTCAGTTGGAAAGCAGATAACACTGCAAATCTATTCAAAGAGCATAACAACTGCCTGGAAGAGAACTTATCTGGGTAAACATTTACTGGCAAAAACTAATGTTTTGCTGCATAGTCTCCACACTAAAGCAGATTTTTTTTATTGATATTACGATAGTTTGCAATTTTGATAATTGTAAACAGTTCCTTGTGGGTGTACTATGAAGCAAGAGCTAAATGCACTCAAAAAAAAAAGAAAAAAAAAAAGAAAAGCAGTCTCATGTGAAGTGATGCGACTTTTGTCTTCACAGGCCTCCATTTGAACAACTAGGCTGATGTTGTTTGGAAAGGGAACGGAAACCTGAATTAGTAAAGAATGTTAATGAACCAAACTGAAATATCAATTACTTTTTTGTTTACTTAGGTAGCTAAAGCACACAAGCCTGCTGGATTTGTCAGATTGGGCTTGTAGTACAAGCCTCTGGATACACTTGGGATTGATATATTAAAGTATATATTGTAGTTTAAAAATTCTAAAACAACAACAATAAGCATATATTTTAAATGTCAGTACAGGTTTAACTTTGGTTACAACTGGCAAACAGTTTTATTCATAAGTGTCATTTTTCAGCTCCCCTCACATAATGGCTCCTTTTTCAAGATTTTTTGTTTTTTTTTTTTTGTTTTTTTTGTTACTTATTTGTACCCGTAGGTAGACTTGGTTTGCAGTCTGGTGACAAGCCACCGGCTGCTGGTCGCTGCGTGCGCGAGCGCCCTAAACCTACATGTTTTTGGTATGCGGGAGGAAACCGGAGAAATCCCGGAGTAAACCCACGTAACACGGGGAGAACATGCAAACTCCACACAGCTCACTGTTGGTCGGGGGCTGGAATCGAACCCACGATCTCATGATCCCCGCGATCCCCCGGCCAAGGGTAAAACTGTGCTGCCACAGTGCTAAACCACTGCGCCACCGTGCAGCCCCCCGCAATAAGATGTATCATATTGCGAAAGATTAGGGGGATGCCTGCATCTAAACTTCAAACTTTATTTTATTTAGAATAGAATAGGCTTTATTGCCAATGTACAGTTGTACAGGACAACAAAATTGTGGTTGCTCCACCAGGCTACTGCGCCATCAAGTAAGAGAGAAGGATTACATAAAACACAGTCACAGAACACACAATTAAACACATGACTGAAATAGAAATAGCCCAGGATTATGGAACTATACACCGGTAAGGCAGTGGCTTCACGGATGAAACAATGTACATACACTATTCACAAAAGGTAAGGGATATTCGGCTTTTGGGTGAAATTTCAGGATACACCTAAAATGCACTATAAGCTTTACAGGTGAACTTAATTTAACCTTTTGAATGCACATTTCCAACTCTTCAGTGTTTCAGTACTTTTTGTATAACTTGCTGTTCTCTAACAAGGTGCTTAATGGCAAAATTCACAGCAGGTGTTTGATCCATGAATTGACCAATAAATTTTCTGGTTCAATTAGAATTGGTATTTAAACAGTCCTCTTCATCATGCTGTTCACATTTTGACATCATGACACCAAGACGACACCTAACAATTGATCAACAGTACCTCGCCATTGCGAGGCTTCATCAGCGTTCTCATCGCGCCCTCCGCCAGTACCCGGGCTCGCCTGGGGAAGCTAATGATCCTACCAGCAGACTAAATTCGAAGAGACGACGCCTCTGTGCCAAGTCAAAGAAGAATCCTAGTCACAGTCCTAAAGCCGAAAGCAAACAGCCCCAAGAGCACTTTGTGGTAGGATCGGCCCTTCGCATATTACAACTAAACGTTGAAGGCCTATCTGCAGCCAAGCGAAGCCTTATCGAAGTCCTCGCCTTCCAACATTCGATTGATGTAATCTGCCTCCAAGAGACTCATATTGGCACAGAGGAAGCTGGCCGCTTCACCATCAAAGGCTTTGACCTCCTGTGCTATGTTCTACATGCTAAACATGGACGTGCCACCTATGTGCGTTCTGACATAGTTGAAGCAAATCACCTGATAACAACACATTTCTCAGACACCATAATCATTGGTGGCTTCCATATTGTCAATGTGTACAAGCCCCCTAATGCCAACTGGGATCTGCAGGTCTTACCCACCCTACCCCACCCTGCCATCTATGTGGGGGACTTTAACAGCCATCACCCTGACTGGGGGTACCCAGCAGTGGACAGTGATGGGAAGGCACTTTCAGACTGGGCATCCAGAAATGACCTCGCTTTGATATACGACCCCAAACAAAGAGGAACCTTCCACTCTGCTAGGTGGAAGAAGGACTATTCTCCTGACCTGTGTTGGGTCAGCTCTTTGAATGGGGAGCCATATCCTACACAGATCCTCATTCTTGATGATTTTCCACACAGCCAACACCGGCCCCTGCTTGTACACATTGGCCTACAACTTCCAGTCATATACAGCCCAAGGAAGATGCGCTGGAACTTCCGCAAAGCCAACTGGAAGAAATTCAGTGAAACTCTGGACCGGAGCGTTGTTACCATCCCACTCCACACCATCACTGTAGATGAAGCATACAACCGCTTCTGCAGCGCAATCTTCAAGGCTGCCCATACTGCAATCCCACGAGGCTACCGACCCCTCTATGTCCCATGTTTGGACGGAGAAAGTGCTGCCCTCCTACAATCCTATCAAACATCAGGGGACCCAGAGATAGCAGACCATCTCATTGAATCGCTAAATACAGCTCGGCGAAAGAAATGGGAGGAGACAGTTGCTGACCGGAGCTTTACCCACTCTAGCAGGAAATGTTGGAGCCTCATCCGTCGCCTAGGAGCTGCACAGAAGCCCCCTAGCCAAAGCCGAGCATCCGTCACACCCAACCAAGTTGCATCCCACCTACTGACTATCGCCAAAGCACCCCAAGACAAAGACACCAAAAGAGCAGTTACAACTGAGCTAAAAAAACACCAAAAAATGCCTGTAGAGGAAACGAACCCTGAACCCTTCGAGGCTGCTGAACTGGAGAAAGTCCTACAGAGCCTGAAATGTGGAAAGGCAGCAGGATACGATAACATCTTCCCAGAATTCATGAAAAATCTTGGCCCCCGAGCCCTAACCTGGTTGACACAATTCTACACAAGGATCACACAAACAAACTCGATCCCAAAGAAATGGCGGACAGCAAAGGTCATTGCCATCCCAAAACCTGGCAAAGACCACAAATTACCAGCAAGCTACCGCCCAATCTCCCTACTCAGCGTTCCTTACAAAATCATGGAGCGCCTAATTCTGCAACGCATTTCCCCAGAGGTAGAGGATATTCTAAGTGTGGATCAAGCAGGTTTCCGCAAGGACCGCAGTACAGGAGAACAAGTACTGGCCCTAACCACCTTCATCGAAAATGGCTTCGAGAGCAGACTGAAGACAGGGGCTGTGTTTCTCGACCTTACAGCCGCCTATGATACGGTCTGGCACAAAGGCCTCCTCCTGAAACTTATAAAGGCGATCCCTGCTTGGGCAACAGCAATTATAAAAACCCTGCTGACCAACCGAAGGTTCAGAGTCCACCTCAGTCAGAAGACAAGTGCATGGAGAATGCAGAAAAACGGACTCCCACAAGGCTCAGTTCTAGCTCCAACTCTGTTCAACCTCTACATAAACGACCTGCCTACTACAAAATCCCGCAAATTCACCTATGCAGACGACATCTGTTTGGCATTCCAAGCACCAGACTTTGAACCACTGGAACGGGTGCTCACGGAAGATCTTGCCAAACTGGACCAGTTCTGCAAAATCTGGCGCCTAAAACCAAGCCCAGCAAAAACCGTCTCCAGTGTATTCCATCTCCACAATGCAAAAGCTGCCAGAGAACTAAACATCCACCTGAGCGGACTCAAGCTTAAGCATGCCCCAAATCCAACTTATCTTGGAGTGACCCTTGATAGGACCTTATCCTTCAAGGAACATCTAAAGGGGACGGCTGCTAAGGTGAAGGTACGAAACAACCTGCTCTGCAAGCTCGCTGGTGCAAAATGGGGGGCGGCAGTCTCCACCCTGCGCACCTCAGCACTGGCCCTTTCATACTCTGTAGCAGAATATTGTGCCCCTGTCTGGTCCAGGTCATCTTACACACACCATGTAGACACCCAGCTCAACACAACCATGAGAACTATAACTGGAACAATCCGCTCAACACCACTCCCCTGGCTCTCTGTACTGTCAAACATAGCCCCTCCACACATCCGGCGAGCAGCATTAACTCAAAGGATGCTCCAAAAAGTTAAAGATTCTCCTCACTTACCAATCCATGCAGATATCTACACTCCACCCACTGCCCGACTTTCATCCAGACGGCCGATTTGGAAAAACCCTCCCCCAGCTGACTTTACCATCCAGACAGCTTGGCAAGAGGAATGGGAGACCAAGGAGGTCCCAAACAAACAGCTGGTGATAAACCCCAACCAACAGGTCCCGGGCACCAACCTCCCAAGGAGACAGTGGTCTACACTCAATCGCTTCAGGACTGGACATGGCCCCTGCTTGGCCAGCCTTTACAGATGGGGCAGTAGCCCTAGCCCACTGTGCGCATGTGGAGAGGAGCAAACAATGGAACACATCATAGAGGCTTGCCCGCTCCAAAGACTGGAAGGAGGATTACACACCCTCCATACAGCAAACCAGGAGGCAACTGCTTGGCTTAAGGACTTTGCATTCGCTAAATAAAAATAACAGGATGTTCTCAGAGGGAAGTCGCCACTGAGCTTAGAGTGTCACAGAGTGTCATCAGCAGGTTGCAACAGAGATACAGAGACTGGAAGAGTCAGAGAAAGGCAAAGAAGTGGACGTCCTTTGGCCACATCCCATGCTGATGACTGCTTCATTGTGAACAGTGCCCTGCAGAACCAGATGATGAATGCCACTCAACTCCAGGCACATTTAAGGGAGGTGAGAGGACCCAAGTGTCATATCAGACCATTCAAAACCGTTTACATCAGTGTGGTCTGCATGCTAGACAACCTGCAAGGGTACCTGACCACACCATCAGGCACATGTGTCATTGTTTTGCATGGTTAAGGGAGCATTTATGCTGGACAAGGGACCAGTGGGCCTCAGTGCTGTTCTCTGATGAAAGTTGATTCATGATGAGCAGAAATAATGGCCACCAACGATGTTGGAGACATCAAGGAGAGCGCTATGCATCGGCCACTGTTGTCACCAGACGAGCCTTTGGTGGTGGTGGTGTTACAGTCTGGGCAGGTATGTCTAGTCAATACAGAACTGCCCTACACCTTGTGAATGGTACAGTGAGAAGCCGATACTACCTGAATAACATCATTAATCCAGTCATTGTGCCCCTGCTTGAAGAACACAGGCCTAATTTCATCTTCATGGATGACAATGCTCCAGCTTATCAAGGTCGTATCATTAGGGAACGGCTGCTGGAGGCTGTAGTACCTCAAATGGAGTGGCCTGCACTTTCTCTAGACCTGAATCCCATAGAAAACCCATGGCATCAGCTGAGTAGAGGCTTGTAATGCTGCACCCCACAACCTCAATGACCAAAGGGCCACCCTTCAAGAAGAGTGGAATGCCATGGCTCAGCAGACAATAAGTCGACTTGTGAACAGCATGAGACATTGTTGTCAAGCTGTAATTGATGCTCACGGGCACATGTCAGCCCCCGACCAACAGTGATCTGTGTGGAGTTTATATCATGCATATTATATCAGGTTCAGGTTCAGGTTCAGGTTACTTTATTTGTACCCGTAGGTAGATTTGTTTTGCAGTTGGTGACATCCATATTTACAAGCCACAATTACATTCAACATAGACACAAACACAGGCACACATCTTACAAAATAGGTAAATATAAAATATGTACAATATAATTTTTATAGCTTGTTCAACTCTTTGACAGCAGCAGGGACAAAGCTGTTTTTGTAGCGCTGGGTTCTACTTTTTGGGACAGCAAACCTCCGTCTGGAGGGAAGAAGCTGAAAGTTGCAGTGCAAAGGGTGGGAGTCATCATTTAAAATCGAGTCGGCCATCCTCTGTACTTGTCTGGTGTACAGGGATGTCAGGCTCAGCTGTGACTCACCAAGCAAACGACTGGACCATCTGACTACCTGATCCAAGGATTTCCTCTGTTTCAGTTTTATCTGACCAAACCATGACATTAAAGAAAAGGATAAAACAGATTCAATAAAAGCCCGATAGAACATAGTCATTATGGTTCGGTCAATTTGGAAGCGTGCAAGTTTCCTCAAACAATGCAAATTTTGCTGACCCTTTTTGCATACCCTTTCACAGTTCACCTCAAAGTTCAATCCACTATCAATAATCGTCCCAAGATATTTGTACGATTGTACACATTCGGTGGTCTGGCCTTTTAGTATGGTGACTTTGTGCCTGGGAGTTTTCCTCCTAAAGTCAATAATCATATCTTTCGTTTTTGTTGTATTCAGCTGCAGGTAGGAATCCTCACACCAGTGAACAAAGTCATCAACTACTGGGCCATGGCCACTCTCACCATCCATATGCATATTATATCATCAAATATCATGCATAAGCATCCCAAAGTGATAAAGCAAAACATTGGTAAAACTCAAATTAAACATAAAGCCTCTAAATTGAATGATTTGGCCTCTGTTCCTCCTCATAATTTAAAAATTAAATGTGGTTTACTAAATATTAGGTCTCTAACTCCCAAGTCTCTGTTAGTCCATGATCTGTTAATTGATCATCAGATTGATCTAATTTCCCTTACAGAGACTTGGTTAGGGCAAGAGGATTATGTTGGTTTAAATGAATCAACTCCCTCTGGTTATTTAAACTGTCAAAATCCCAGAAGTTCTGGTCGTGGAGGAGGAGTAGCAACAATTTACCATTCCAAATTACTAGTTAATGTAAAGCAAAAAACATGTTATAATTCCTTTGAGGGCCTGGTCCTCAGTATTGGGCACTTTAGCAATTTTAGGTTAAACCCAATTTTATTTGCCATAGTTTATCGTCCCCCATCAACCTACTCAGAATTTTTATCCGAATTTGCTGATTTCTTAGCTGATTTAGTGCTGAAATCTGATAGAATAATTATAGTAGGGGACTTTAATATACATGTGGATGTAGATAGTGACTGCCTTAATGTGGCATTTAATTCAATATTAGACTCGATTGGGTTTTCTCAGAAAGTAGGAAATTCTACTCATTACCTCCACCATACATTGGACCTTGTTCTGACATATGGCATAGAAATAGAAAATCTTGTAGTGTCTCCTCATAACCCTGTACTGTCAGACCATTGTCTGTTAACCTTTGATTTTACCATTTCTGACTATTTGGCTCCTAAAGAAAAATATTATTACAGTAGATGCCTCTCAGATGATGCTGTTTCCAAATTTATGCAGATTGTTTCCTCTATGCCATGTGTCAACACAACGGAAATAAGCTATAGACAGCTTGCTCCTTCTGTAATTGATAACATGGTGGATAGTGTTTCAGCTTCTCTGCATCAGGCTCTAGACTTGGTGGCCCCCTTAAAAAAGAAAAAGTCTAATCAGAGATTTCTAACTCCTTGGTTCAACACAGAAACTCGTAGCTTAAAACAGAAGACTCGTCAATTAGAAAGAAAATGGCGCTCTACTAATTTAGATGAAATCTATTTAGCTTGGAGAAATCATCTTTTAATTTATAAAAAATCTCTTAGAAAAGCTAGAACAAGTTATTACTCTGCATTAATAGAAGAGAACAAGAATAATCCCAGGTTTCTTTTCAGTACTGTAGCCAGGTTGACAAAGAGTCAGGACTCTGTCAATCCTAGCATTCCCTTAGAGCTTACTAGTCAGGACTTTATGAACTTTTTCAATAATAAAATTTCATCCATCAGAGATAAAATCAATCAGATTCTTCCCACAGTTAACTTAAATACTGTAACTACTACAACTCCTTCTATTGATGTCTGTCTTGATGAGTTTACTCCAATCGACCTTTGTGAGTTAGACAAAATAGTTTCCTCATCCAAACCTTCAACTTGTCTTTTAGACCCTATTCCTACTAGGTTATTTAAAGAAGTCTTCCCACTTATTGGTAGCTTTATTCTTCATATAATCAATTCTTCATTAACTTTAGGCCATGTACCGCAGGCTTTTAAAACAGCTGTAATTAAACCCTTACTCAAAAAGCCAACGCTAGATCCAGGAGCTTTAGCTAACTATAGACCAATCTCTAATCTCCCTTTCATTTCAAAAATCTTAGAAAGAGTTGTTGCTACGCAATTATTCGACCACCTGCAGGGAAATGGTTTACTTGAAGAGTTTCAATCTGGGTTTAGAATCCATCATAGTACTGAAACAGCCTTAGCGAAGGTCACTAACGACCTCCTCATTGCATCTGATAATGGACTAGTTTCTGTACTTGTCCTTTTAGACCTTAGTGCAGCTTTTGATACTATCGATCATAATATTCTACTTGATAGATTAGAACACTATGTTGGACTTAATGGAACTTCGTTGCAGTGGTTTAGATCTTATTTATCTGATAGGTTCCAGTTTGTTCATGTAAATAATGAGTTTTCTTTCAACTCAAAGCTTAGTCATGGAGTTCCACAGGGATCTGTGCTAGGCCCTACTCTTTTTAGTTTATATATGCTTCAGTTAGGCAACATTATTAGAAAGCACTGTATACATTTTCATTGTTATGCAGATGACACACAATTATACCTGTCAATGAAGCCAGATGATAGTAATCAATTAGCCAAGTTAGAAGCCTGTCTTAAGGAAATCAAAGCTTGGATGACTTGTAATTTCCTGCTATTAAATTCAGATAAGACTGAAGTCATTCTTGTTGGTCCAAAAAACCTTAGAAATTCCTTTCCAAATCAAACTTTCAGTTTGGATGCAGTTACTCTTTCTCTTAATAGCTCTGTGAGGAACCTTGGAGTTATTTTTGATCAGGATTTGTCCTTCAATTCACATATTAAATTTGTTTCTAAGACTGCCTTCTATCATTTGCGTAATATTGCCAAGATTAGGAGCATCTTGTCTCAGAGTGATGCTGAGAAACTGATCCACGCTTTTGTTAGCTCGAGATTAGATTATTGTAATTCTTTATTATCAGGTTGTCCTAAAACATCTTTAAAAAGTCTTCAGCTGATCCAAAATGCTGCAGCAAGAGTTTTAACAGGTACTAGAAAGAGAGATCATATCTCTCCGGTTCTGGCCTCCCTTCATTGGCTTCCCATAGAGTTTAGAATTAAGTTTAAAATCCTTCTTCTTACTTACAAAGCTCTAAACAATCAGGCTCCTTTTTATTTAAAAGATCTGATACTACCGTATTATCCTAACAGAGCACTACGCTCCCAAAATGCAGGACTACCTGTAATACCTAGAATCTCCAAAAGTACAATGGAAGGCAGAGCCTTCAGTTATCAAGCTCCTCTCCTGTGGAATCAGCTGCCAATCTGGATTCGGGAGTCAGACTCGATCTCTGTTTTTAAGATTAGGGTTAAAACCTACCTTTTTGATATAGCCTACAATTAGGGAGGGATCATGTGTTTCTGAACCCTCCCTTAGTTATGCTGCTAATAGGTTTAGTCAGCCGGGGGACCTCCAGTAATGCACTGGGCCTCACTCCTTTCCTCACTCTCTATGAAATATTTTTTTTTGCTGGTCATTAACATTTGTTTGTTCTCTCCCATAGATTGAGTCCCCATCGTGCTGTTTGCTTTCTACATGTCTGTTCTTTTCATCTTCTCTGTCCCCTCACCCCCCAGCCAGTCGCAGCAGATGACTGCCCCTCCCTGAGCCTGGTTCTGCTGGAGGTTTCTTCCTGTTAAAAGGGAGTTTTTCCTCTCCACCGTCGCCAAGTGCTTGCTCACAGGGGATCACCTGATTGCTGGGGTCTTTCTGCAACTGTGGGGGTTCCCCCCTACAGTTGATAGTGCTATGAGATGACTGTTGTTGTGAAATGGCGCTATATAAATAAAGTTGAATTGAATTGAATTGAATTGAATTGAGTTTGCATGTTCTCCCTGTGTCTGCGTGGGTTTATTCCGGGATTTCTCCGGTTTCCTCCCACATACCAAAAACATGCAAGTTAGGTTAATTGGCATCAACTGGGGACTCTAAATTGGACTTGGGTATGGATGTGAGAGTGAATGGTTGTCTGTCTCTCTGTGTTGGCCCTGCGATGGACTGGCAATCTGTCCAGGGTGTACCCTGCCTTTTGCCCAAAAGATGGTGGGATAGGCTCCAGCCCCCCACAACCCAAAAAGGATTAAGTGAAAGAAGATGGATGGATGGATGGATGAAAAGGTCCTCAGTTCTGTGCATGCAAGCGTTAGGAGGGAGGAGGGTGGGGCCTCTGACTGGTTGCAGTCCGGATGGCCCAGGGGAAGAAACTGTTTGTCAGTGGAGGTGTGGGACTGATTGATCTGAACCATCGTCCAGAGGGAAGCAGGTCAAACAGGTGGTGGGCGGGATGTGAGGGGTCTTCTGTGATGGCCTTGATTTTTCTGAGACAGGAGGATCTGGAGATGTCCTCCAGGGAGGGCAGAGGGCCGCCAATGATTTTTTGAGCGGCATTGATGACCCTCTGCACAGTCTTCCTGTTCTTGGCCGTGGAGCCGGCATACCACACACCCAGGCAGTAGGCAGTAGTTGGCAGTAAAACTTTATTTATTTATATAGCACCTTTAATGCAACATACATCTACAGCAGCTGTAGTAAAAAGAGGTATCTGACATAATTTATTCAGTACAATTATGGTGTTTGTGGAGTTCATACAAACCTGTGCATCACCAGGACAGTAGCTCCTTTTTTTTTTTAAACAACCAAAATCTTAGACTTCAATACAAAGGAACTGTTTCCAGTATCAGCCAATTACAGCTGCTCCTGCTCACCTCCACCTTTTCTTCACTTTTAGCATTTATTAGTGATGTTGGCATTATCGCCTTAATTGCCCGTTAACGCTTTGCCAATTTTGTGATCGCGGTTAATGGCAGTTAACGGCAGAAAGCGCAAACAGTACTTTTTGGCCTAGGGCTCTCTGTACCAAAGCCACTCTGGCCACAGACACTGTGCATGCCACACAGACATTGTGAAGTCAAACAAGCTAGATTACAGCCATGGAAATCCCCAAAGTACTGCCATGTTTAAGTTTACAACGTTATCTGTTGGAACTCTCACCTGGATAACTGTAACAGCCCCCTCCAAAACTTCGCCTGGATGTTGGGTTGTTCTTCTGTGGAAGCTAGCTAGCTGGCTAGCAGCTACATGCTAGGTTGTAGCTGACCTCCAGCAGCTGACATGGGCAGAAATTCGCCTGTTTTCATCCTCATAGCTTTGGGTCCAACTGTTGGTGAGTACCAGTATAAATAAATTCTCAAGCTGTGTTCGTAATGTCCATTCACTGCCCACAATTTTTGCAACACGGTGGAGTGTCATCACAGGTGAAATAATTGTTTGTTTGTTTGCAATTTTTCTGCTAAAAGGGAAATTGTGTCTGTTGTGACACACAACGTCCATGGTTTTGTGTTGATCTGCTTAAAAGTTGTGGATGTTTGCTATGGGAGAAAGAGCAAGCTCCATTTGTGGCTGCTGGCTGGTTGGAAGTGGAGTTGTGTTGCAGTGACGTTAATGAGCCCTGACATTCCGTCGTTTGCACATTCAGTCTACTTTTAAGAATTTTCTGGAGAATATTCTGGATAGTTTTTGTCATTTTGGATATGTTGAGAGGTTTAATAAACCTGCAGGTGAAGACAGCAAGCATATTTGTCCACTCCCATGCTCATAACAGTATAACAAACTTGAAAAATTACCGACTTAAGGTACACTGTATCTGTATGGAAAAACATGTGATTAATGCATTCTTAATCGTGATTAACTCCACATTCCAAAAGATTAATCGCGATTAAAAATTTTAATTGTCCAACACCACTAGTATTTATGCATTTTGATATCATAAGAACTGTGCAGATTGGGGAATTTTTAAAAAAAAGGCACATTATGAAAACAAAAACTACCAAGTATCTGTCACTGTTAGTGTATGTTCGGGTGTGCCATATTGTATTGTTCACTATAATACCTGTCTAAATTCGGATACCAGTGTAAAAATGTATAGCACGATAGTTGGCGTCAGCTGCGTGATGACATCACACCATTACGCTGCTGACGAAACTTACATGTGCGGTGCAACATAAAATCATGGAGGCCGAAAGAAAGTGGCAGCCCAGCTCCTTCGGTGGAGTTAATACCTAACTGAGGAGAAATATTTTGACCACAGTCATAGGTAAGACTTGTACGTTGTCCAGAGACTGCCCCGTTCCTAATGCTTACAAGGATATCCGCTGTAGACAAAACTGGAGTCGAAACAGAGGGCATGGGACACTGGGTGGAGTAATTGTTTCAGATCTCCCTCCATCCACTGATAGGAGAAATGTGCAACCTCTCCTCAATAATTTGGATGAGAAGAACAGAAGATAAGGGAAGAACCGTGAATGCAACAGTTAATGGACTGTGTATGGTTTTACCACGGACCATGGAACAGGCAGGGCTTGGACAAGGGCTATTCTTCGGCTATGTGAGTGAGTGTTCAGATTAGATTGGATTTTCACAGAGGCTGCTGGTGCTCCCCTACCCCTTGGCTTTGGAAATCAGGTTCCAACCTAGTGGTTGAAAACCACCCCCAAAGGCATGGGACACCACTACAAGGCTGCTACATCAGTAAGGTAAATATATAACCTTCCACCAGTAAAAAGAAGAAAAAGTCTCAAAATTTACATGAAAAAGTATAATATATAAAAGTCTGAAATTTACTAGAAAGAAGCTGTAAATTTGTGGAAAAAATAGTAAAATTATGTGGAAAATATGCATGCAGTCATAAAAAAACACAAGTTACTTTTTTCTCTGTCCTATTAAAACTCATATCACCAGGCTCGTTAACAGAATAAACAACAGTCTGACAGTTAAAAGCTCACCACAATTGTTGAGCCAACCTGCAAATCAAACTGTCACATGTGTGAGATGAATTTACAGGGTTTTTCCACATGAATAACTATCATAAGCCAATAATTACTGTAAGTTTATCAATTCCCCATGATAGCTGTGTGGTTCTCCACTGGGTGGCTGTTATTTCTCCATATCATTATCTGCTCCTGGTCTCTATGGTGTCTAACAGGTTCATAATAATTACTAGAGGGCACTCAGAGAGTGCATACCTCTGCCAAGGCTCCGTCCCTCCCTCACTTTGTCCTCCCCTCCATCCATCTGTACATTGTGAGATAGGGCCTTGGCAGAGGTAAGCACTCACGGATCACCTCCAACATCTAATGAGTTCATCTTTGGGCCAAGGGCCACCTCTGGTGAAAATTTCATCCAAATCCATCCTGTAGTTTTGGAGTATTGTTACTAACACTCTGTGAGAAGATACAAGTAAGAGCCTTGGTGGAGGTATGCATTTTGAGATCATCACCAAAATCTAATCATCTGTTCAGTGTGCCATTGCATACTTTTCCTGAAAATTTGAATGAAAGGTGCTATATAAATGCAATCCATTATTATTATTATTATTATTATTATTAACAAAACACAGAGAAATGACAGCAAAAACAATATGACTACATAATAATAATAACAAGATTGTCATACAGTAATTGTATTGACCATACACCGGGACTGGGCAATTCCACCTTAAATCAACATCATGGTTTACTGAATCTTTCAGGTTGTTTTCTTTTTCCCTCCTCTGTTCTCCATTGCAGTTTACTGACAAGGTTCATAATTATTAATATTACACAACAGTGCGGTATCATGCCATTTTTTTGCAGTTATCAACTACAAATTCATATAGTATCCATATTACAAATACATATTACAAACACTCACCTGGCATGCCGACAGAAGCGGGCACATTCCTCCAAGCGTTTGCTTTCAAATTTTGATCATGATATCCTTTTAGTGTCGGATCAAAGAGTACCAGGTTGTTTGATGGCGCAAAGTTCAGCCTCCACTGTCCGTCACCTACTGTTGTCATCTTCCTGTACCGGCGTCCTATGTCCCGCCCTTCTTTAATTCAGATTGCCTGCTTAGAAAGGTCTGACATTGACGAGCATAGCTGTTAAGTAGTCTGACAAATTGGACCTTTTTCAGCCCTGAGCACCATGACAAAAAGTGGCCACCGCTCAAAGCGTTTCAGCACTGTAAACACTGGACTACATAGAGAATGAATAAAAAATAGTCACCCACAGCAGGAAAAATGAGTTTGGTGGACAGACCGCCTAATACTTTTTCTGCAGTGTCTGGCTTCCGGGTTGCTGAGGCACGTGGCCCTATGGCATGACCATGCGCGCAACTGAGTGGACACCTCTTAAGGGGGCAGTACATGAAAAGAGCCAGATTAATATATAAAATAATATTAAAAAAATTCCTGCATCCACATTGTGATCTGAATCACCACCAAAATCTAATCATCTGCTCCCCGTGCCATTACACACCTTTTGTAAAAATTTCATCAAAATCCGTCCATAACTTTTTGAGTTATGTTGGTAACAAACTAACCAACAAACAAACAAACCAGCGCTACCAAAAGCATTACCTCCGTCCTCCCTTGGCAGAGGTAATAAGGCTGTGGTCCCTCACAAGAGTAGAGACTTATATTTTCCTCCTCTTCAGAAGTTAAACTACTATTTCCATTACTGACAGTGACCAGCAGCTCTGAAGATATGCTTATTGACTCTGCTGCAAAATTGACTTTAAAAGTTGTTCTAAGGCATAGACAATATTTTTTGTAATCTCTGTAATTAATCATTTCTAGACATACCAATTAACTGTCCGTCTAATCTGAGAATTGCATTTTAAGGACAGAAAAACCATGTGTGAGATCTGTGACAAACACTCAAACTAAAGTCTTATGAATTAAGAAGCCAGTCCCACAGCAGGCCTGCTGAGTTAAACTGATAACAGTAAATCCATGCTGGGTTTTGTTCTTAAACTAATCCAGCTATGATTTTAATCTGGGTGAATGTTGAGGATCCCTACTCACCGCCAGACTCTGTCCTGTGGTCCTGCTCCTCCTTGTTACCCCCCTGCTTTGCCGAGCCTTGATCACCGCAGGGTGATAGGGGAGAGGGTGGTATTCGCCTCCTTGCTGATGGTCTTGCTTCATCCCGCTGCCATGGAAATACAGTCAAGGGAGTGGAGAAGGTCTCTGATTGGTCTGACGGGTGACGGTGGCTCTTGTGTTGTTGTCTAGGAATCGAACTTGTGGGTGTGTCTGAGAATTGGAGCCGCTGCTGAAGGTAGAAGAGGAGGGTCAGATAAACAGGAAACAGGTTCAGGTTTATTTGACCGAATTAGCATGTGAATATGAATTACTTTTTGCCATTCATTGATGACAACCCTTAAATAAAATCTGAGAAACACTTCAAATTTATGAAAGAGTATGTAAACTGACAGAAAAGTTACATATGAGATGTGGAGCATCTGAGTCTTGAAACTGAACCTCAGTTCCTCTAGAATTTAAAACAAGCAGTTTTAGCTCCTCTCCTTTCAAGTGCACTCTCTCAGTAAACAACTTTTCTTTTGATTGGCTGTTCCTTGTCTCAAGTATGAGTTATGATGAATTAGTTAATCCCCCAGACACCGTTCTCCTGCTTAAGCAGACAACTAAATAAAACAGTAAATCCACGAGTAATCTTTTATTTATCATATTTAAAATAAAGGAACAAATTTGTGCTTAAAATCAAAAGGAACCAATCTGGACTATTTTTTAAGTTTCTACACCAGTCCTATTTTTACTGGCTGACAGAGGAGCATCTTCTTGTTAAAAAGTCATGGCAATAATACTGATAATCCTGTAAACCCCAGGGTGCTGTTTGGCATCATTACCAGCAGCCTTTTTGATTTAAACATCTGGAGAAGGAGCCCCATTGTGCAACTTTCCACCACCTCTTTGAAATGACTGCCCAATCAGTATTAGTTAACAGACATCCTGATCACTTAGTTGCAAAATTGAGATTAGAAGTAATTTATTAAGACTAAAGATTAAAAGAAAAGCTAGGGTTGAAGTTCTTTACAAGTTTATAAGTAAGCCAAATCCCCCAAGTAGGGAATAAAAGATTTCAGCTAAAATCCTCAGGGTAGGATTAGCTGACCTGTGGCTCATTATGCTTCTACTTACTCGGCTGTGAAGCCCTCGGCTTGTTCCTTCATCTTGCTGCCCAGTTCTTTCTTCCGGTCTGCTCCCTACAGGGCAAAAACAAAGCATAAGGACTAAAATTAGTGGTTGTATCCAATAACCAAAGCTGATCAGAAACACCAGCAGTAAACAACCAAGTGGTTTAGTGACAAGGAGGGAAGATAACTCAACATTCCCGAGGGAGCAAAGGGCTGGGAAAACATGGAGCCATTTATATCCTCAAATCATCTGGGAATATTGTGGTTTTTCCATTTAAATTTCTCAACTATAAAAGCACATTAATGAAAAGATGGCCAATAAACCACCACAGAGATTAAACACACAAGTCACAAATTTATAGGACTGTACCACCGTCGCCCCAGGGTGAGGCTGTAGTCCAGCAGGGTGTAGAAAACAGAGTTGTATCTGGTGTTCTGGTGCTGTTCTGCAGTTTTTCCAGTTCAGCCTCAAGCCTGCCACAAAGAGGGATGGAGGAACACAAATATCAGTCAAATACAACAAATGATGCGAAACCACATTTGGTTAAGATAAACGTAAATACACATATTAGACTTGACTGTATTAAGATGCCCAATAATAAAAGAGATGGACTCGATTAGCGTCCATATCCTTTTTCCACTTGGTTCAAACAAAGCTGTTTAAAGCCACACATCCTTGGGTCAAACAGCTTTGATAAAGAAGCTTATTACCCCTAGTAGTTTTCACTTATACTGACCTTTTGACCTCCTGAGTGAGCTTGCTGCAGAGCGTACGAGCAGAATCTAGCTGGCCCTCCAAAGAGCACACTTGGGCATGCTTAGTCTGAAGCTCTTGGGCCAGACGCTCCCTGCTGGTAACAGATGCCTTGGCCTCCTCCCGAACACTCTGGAGCTCTCTTTGCAAAGACTGCAGCTCCCCACGCACTTCCTCATACTTGGTAGATAAGATTGAGAGAAGATATGTAGAAAAATGTACGACAATTACGGATGTTAATGATTAATTGACTTTTGATTGTCAATAAGAATTTAGTCAACTAAATTATATTAGTTGTCAATTAATTGATAACTTGGCAGTCCATTTCAATAATTCAATTTATTCTATGAAGTGTAGTGATGTTGCCATCCAGAAGGGGGCACACGCGATCACCGATTGCGGCCTTCCAATCAAAACAATAGGAAAAAGAACAGGAGAAGACGCCGAGCCCCCAAAGCGCACGAGGTGTGCAAAGCAAAATGCCATGCCCTTCTGGGGTACATTGATGCCGTAAACTTTAAGATCTTATAGACCCACCTGCTTCAAGTCAGCAGGGCAGAGAAACAGACCAGAGCAAGGAAAAAAGACTACACAAGCACAAAAACCCATCCCTGCTGCCTTCAATCCACCACTAAACACAAAAGCAAGCTGGACCCAAGTTACCACTGATGTAAAGGTATTAACATTTCAACACAGCACAGAGGAGCCCAGCTTGGACTAACAGAACAGGCTAGTATTCAACTCCACAGTGGCCAGAGCAGCTGGAGGCTCCACAGGAGTAAGTGGAAAACTTCAGTCGCTGTGATATTTGTGTAATTGTGGCACACTGTTGTCTGCTGCAGCTTCAAAATTAATATAATCTCTCAGAATAATGACAGGTAGCCTTCTGATTCATTTTCACTCTCTGTTGCTGTGCTGTGATGTGGTGACGGTGACAGCCACATCATTGTGTGTTTATCCGCATTTCCAATTCAAATATCCACCGAGCTGAGGTGAGGTGGCCAACAACTCACATCGTTTGCAGGGTCATTTGGCCCGTGTAAGATAGATCAAAAGGGAGCCTGGATCGTACTGGGTTTGCCTGGATTGCCGGGCACTATGAAAGGGGCTGTGTAACACGCAACAAATAAAGGAGCTCACAATTTATTTTCCCAATAAAAAAAGTCTACTAGTGCATCTCAGTAAATTGAAACACTCTAAAAGTTAAATTTTGTGTAATATAACTAAAAAGGTAAACTCTGACATATTCATTACACAAAGGGAAATATTTCAAACCTTTTGGAATGAATTTGGTATTGTTATAGTTTTTAAAATAAATTACAAATCATCTCATTTTAATTTACTGAGATGCACCAGCACACAGTACACACTATATCAGGGGGCTCCAACCTGGGGCTCCTGGAACGTTCAGGTTTCTGTGGGAAATTTTCTAATTTCACTACTTAATTGGTCCAAAGATTTGCAAATAATTTGTCACTGTTGTGCACGTGTTCTGTAGGCACCCTTGCACCCACAGAAACCTGAACGTTCCAGGAGCCCCAGGTTGGAGACCCCTGCACTATATAGCACAGAATTTGTTAAATTAAAAAAAAAAAGCCATCATCTGTAGTAAAAAATAAATGCAAATGGTATAATAAATCATTGAGGAATATGATGTGGACATTTTATTCAGTATATCAAAAGCAAATAATTATGTTTTTATGTTGTAGATAGAAAAACTATTATAACCGAGGGAATTTCAGATTCTCAGGAAAATTGCTACAATTCAATTAATTATTAATTGATTGATAATGTGAATCAACTAATTATTAATGAATCAGTTGATAACTTGCATCCCTAACTACAACAGAAGACTTAAACAATATTTATACAACCACATACTAAGTCGGCTTAAAGGAAGAGGTGCTAAAAAGAGGTGCTTATTTCAGAAAACAAATGAACTGTGGGGCCGAAACAATCTAAATATGATTATTTAGAACTGTGACTCATGCAAAGTTACTCTAATGGAAGTCCAAAAACGTAAAAAAAAAAGGAAATGAAAATGCATGGAAATGCTACACCGATTTGTTTTTTTTGGAGCACATTAGCATTAAAAAGTTTATACCTTTGCAGTTTGCTTTTCAAGGCTTGTTTGGATGTTGTCCAGCAGTAGTTGTTTTTGTTTGTTCTCTCTGGACAGTCGCTCTTGATGGACCTGCAGCTCCTTTACTTTCTGCAGCACCCGCCCAGAAAGCCCCACTGTCCAGTCCTCCTCAGCCCAGCTCATCTCGTTCTCCCTGGGCCTGACAAGGACAGGAAAATTTATCATTATAAACAAAGAATGATTTTAGGAATCAATCAGACATTGTGCCAGCCAACCTGTCCTATTTTAACATAACATGTCTAGAATCAGACAGTTGCACCAACCAGATTCCAGGCTAGTAATAACTCCTCGTGTCTGAGTGAATGCTCATGTGAGTACACCTACTGCCATGCAACATGTGATGTCTTTTCTGATTTGGAACAATTACAAAACATCTCAATATTTCACTGTCAAAAAGTAACAAGAGCACTCTGAGGCGAGTGTAATATTCCCCGCCTCCATTTTCTTTGACGATCCCAATACTTACTGACAGAGAGCAGTTTTCAACTTTTCAATGTAATTACGGTGGTAGAATCAAATTATAAAAAGCCCATCATCCACAAATATACAACAATATATACAACCCATAGTTGTAGGGCAGGATCCCGAGGTGAACCCATGTAGCAAGGATGGTGAGCCTAGAGAGATTTACATGTTCTATACTAAGAGATCACAGGGAGTGCCAACCTTGACCTTTGACCTTTTGACTTCAAACCTGTAGTCTGAGGTACCAGGTTTGGTGGCCTTAGCTTTCTTTGTTGTTGAGATATACTTTATAAGGTATTTTGAGGTTGACCATTGACCTTGCAATCCCAAAACCACAGTCACACTTCAGGGTCACAGGGTGAACCTGTGTACCAACTTTGGTGGCCTAACTTTACTTGTTGTACAGTAATAAGTAGGGATGGGAAAAAAGATCAGTTCAGTGATGTACTACGATACTTGGCACTGGCAACAATGCATTGATCCATAAACGCACGGATCGATCTTTTATTTTAAAAAAATGCACACTCATATACTTTTGGGTTATCACTTAATCAATGGCGTTTTCAGTCCACTAGACGGTGCAAAGCAAGCACCCAGTCAAGTGAAGTCATAGCTTGTTTTGGAGACTTGCAGCCAGCTTTGAAAGTTAGGAAGCAGTTAGCTCAAATGTCGGGCCTTTGTTGGATTTTATAACAAGGATGGAAGGAAAGACCTTGACATGACACACAACTCGCAAGGAGCGCTGCACGAAAAAAAGAAAAAAACACTCAGAATAAGGCGAGCCAGCACATGTCTCGAAGCAGCATTAGCAATGGCTAAGCTAAAGAGACACGGGCATGGAGCTTTTTCTCCAATCGCCAAGTAGATCAAGTTGATTTTTGAAGTGCTTTTCAGAGACATATAGTCACAAAGCGCTGTACAATAAAATGGAACAAAAGGAAGTTGATAGATAAAAATAATAATTAAAAAAATACAAAAACAAGTTAAAACACAACATTTAGGCTGTGTGTCCAACGCGTTTTTCCGCTCTGGGCGACTATTTTCCATTCATTCTCTATGTAGTCCAGCGTTTACAGTGCTGAGTGCCCTCAGCACAGAAAACACTCTCGGCGGTGGCCGTTTTTTGTTGAGGCACTCAGGGCACTCAGAGCTGAAAAAAGTTCAACTTTTGCATGACTGCAGCTGAGCTCATCAATGTCAGGCCAAGCAGCCAATCAGAACTGCGGCGTGGGCGGGACATAGGACGCTGGAACTAGTCTGTACTCAGACTCCTGCTTTCCATGTCATCATATTTTACATCCAGAGCTGCTAGAAAACGTTTCCTGTCCATTGTTATTTAGAGACTGCTATTAAAAAAAAAAAAAAAAAAAAAAAATCAGTAGAAAGTCTGACAATAGGAAAAGCAGAAGTGCTGAGCTGAGAGTGACAAGCTGTTGCTGGGATAAAGGGCACAAACCTTTTTCCCCAAAGCACCACGCACAAACGCTGAAAAAAAAAAAAAATGCTCAGGGCAATCGGGCCACAAAAAAAGCGTTTGGTGGACACGCAGCCTAAAATAACTTAAAAATATCAGACTTACCATTAAAAAGCAGTTGAAACTCAACAGAAATCCTCATTAAACAAAAAAGTTTTCAGATGCTTTCCTCCCTGTGTGCACAGACATGTCTTAGCAGAAAATGAAGCCCCAAGAATACTTTATTATATGTAAGAGATGTCAACAGTTTTACTTTGGGACATGATTTGAGGTTGAATAAGGTCAAAAAATTTAAAATATATAGGATCGTGATACTCAATTATTACAATATTGTAATTACCGTTGAATCGTGATAGGATCGAATTTTGACCCAAGTATCAAGATCCGAATCGAATCGCAAGATCCCTCCCTTGTAATCCCAAAAACCACAGTCACACTTCAGGGTCACAGGGTGAACCTGTGTACCAAGTTTGGTGGCCCTAGCTTTACTCATTGTACAGTAATAAGGCATAGGGAATGCTAACCTTGACCTCTGACCTGTTGACCCCAAACCCATAGTCTGAGGTCACGATCCCAAGGTGAACCTGTGGACCAGGTTTGGTGGCCCTAGCTTTACTCGTTTTATAGTAACAATACAAATGGAACGCTAACCTTGACTTTTGACCCCAAACCCATAGTCAGAGGTCAGGTTTCCAAGGTGAACCTGTGTACCAGGTTTGGTGGCCCTAGTTTTATGCGTTGTACAGTAATACGGTATAAGGAATGGCAACCTTGACCACTGACCCCAAACCCACAGTCAGAGGTCAGGATTCCAAGGTGAACCTGTATACCAGCTTTGGTGGCCCTAGCTTTACTCGTTTTATAGTAATAATAAATGTAGCATTTATCATAGTGCAACTGCAATGTTAACTTTGAACTTTGACCTTTGACCCCTCAACCCCAAACCCATAGTTAGGTGAGCGTGTAAGTTGTCCAAGATGTGTATTAGATACAACTCCTGTATCGATTTGAAAAGCCTACATCATTTCTTTCAATCGTTATTGTGTTAAGATTTGGAGAAAAATCTGACCTCTGACCTCAAGGTCATCCAATGAGAGTGAAACTACAATATACGCATCATCAGAGTATCTCAAACCATGGTACCAAGTTTCAAAACAATTGGACCAAAACTGTAGGCGGAGTTGATTTCACAAGACAGTAACTGTCTATGAAGTGAGGTGAAACAGGAGGTCATAGGTCAGGGACTACAATTCCTGCAACGATCATCTGATCAGAACCAAATTGCAATATGCACATCCTCTGTATATATTAAACCATGGTACCAAGTTTCAAAACAATCCGACCAAAACTGTAGGAGTTGATTTCACAAGACAGTTACAGTCTATGAAGTGAGGTGAAACAGGAGGTCATAGATCAGGAACTACAATTCACACAAAAATCATCCAATCCTAAACAAATTGCAATATGTGTATCCTCAGTGTATATCAGACCATAGTATCAAGTTTCAAAACAATCGGTCCAAAACTGTAGGAGGAGTTGATTCCATAACAATCCCCTGCCAGTCGAAGCTCAAAGGGGTCGAAGAGCCCTTTGAGCGAAGACCGAAGGGCTCTTCGACCCCAATGGGCTTCAACCGGCAGGGGATATAAATACCACTAGATTAGTACAGTCAGTCAGCACAAATAATAAGAAAGCAGCTGATTGGCAAATTAATAAATTAATGCTCCTGCCAATGAAAAACAATCTAAGAAAAAAAAAGTGAAGAGATTAAAAACTTCTTTGGGAAAAAAAAAAATCAAACAAGATACCATACTTCTTAAAGTGATGCTCTGGCAAAAATCAAGTTTTTTCTGTTGTTAATATATGTAACATGTTTTTTGTGACTTACAAGACATCAAGAGCAAAATTTCACGACAGTCCCAAGTCTGTTTTTCTGCTATGAATTTCCAGTTTGATAACACCCCTAAAACAGGGGAGTGTGGACAGACCATTTCTAGCTACGCAAGTATTCCTGGTTAGCCTGGTTGGTTAAAACATTAACTAATCAGAAGGATACTCTTGGCTCCCTCAGAGGAAGAAGGAGGAGCTGAGAAGCAGCAGGATTGAGGGGGCTGAAAGCGTCCATTTTGCATAGTGATTAGTGAAGCAGTGGAAAAGGAGGGAGGTGGGACCCGGGAAAACCCAGCTTGGATGTTGCTCGGCGAGACCGCTGCTCGCAGCTCACTTCGCCGGCAGACGGGGTGCAGAACTGCAGAATGTGAGCTGCCCAGTCGACCACTTTTGGTAAGCAGAACTGGCGCAGGCTCGCCACAGTTGGCAGCAGACAGGGCACTGCGCTCAGCGAGACCGCTTTCAGAAAAATGTTTTGCTTTTTACTTTTGAAGATAAAGGCAAAACTTTAATTTTTTTTTTTTGATTTTGTATACTTTATTGATCCCCAGAGGGGAAAATGAGGGCATCCACCTGGATGGATGAAGCAGCCACGGCACAACGCTATCCCTTTACCATTCACACACACATTCACACCTAGGGCCACTTTTAGAGTCTCCAATTAACCTAACCTGCATGTTTTTGGCTTGTGGGAGGAAACCGGAGAACTCCCGGAGTAAACCCACGCAGACACGGGGAGAATATGTAAACTCCACACAGATCACTGTTGGTCAGGGGCTGGAATTGAACCAGGGATCCCATGGCCAAGGGTGAGTTGCTGTGCTGCCGCAGTGCTAACCACTGCTCCACCACACCGCCATGTCCAGAAGCATCGTGAACAGACTAGCAGCCCATCCACCAGGAGTCACGGTGACCAATCACCTGCAAGCCCTGCAGGCTGCTAATTAGAATATTCATAGATCTGCATATACTTAAGTAGTTAAAGATTTAAAAGCTCTTTCCAAGCAATTCAAAGGCAATGAAATTTTTTTGTGGGTAAAAAGCCACAATACACTATTTTGGGCAATACATGTTTGTTTTTGAGGTGGTTTTAGGTAGTCCTAGAGCTGCCGGAGTGCATCTTTAATATTTACATGAAAATGGCATGAAAAAGGGTTTATCTCGATCAGGGGTGATCAGTCATTTGCCATGGAGGACCAAGCCACCTCAGGTTTTCAATTCCACCCAGTCTCTTCAGCAAAAGACACCTGATGAAGAGTGGGTGGAAGAGAAAACCTGTAACTGCTTGGTCCTCACTGCCAACTCATGATCTAGATGGTGTAAGAATAAGATTAGACTAAGAGCATCAAGTTATTACCAACTTGACTGTGGGTGCAAACAGCCCCTGGAGCCTTGGGTATAGGGTACCGTAGCTGTCAATAATAAGCACACATATTAGTACAATATTACATTTACGATTTCTTTATTATGAATACAAATTTCCAATTTCGAGAATACACTTCCGTCTGTGAAAATATGCCTCAACGTATGAGAATGCGCTTCAATTTATGGATACCAATTCTGATTTGTGACAGAAGGGTAACAGCTAGAGTGAAAGGGAAGATTTACAAGACGGTAGTGAAACCTGCTATGATGTACGGTTTGGAGATAGTGGTGCTGACAAAAAGACAGGAGGTGGAGCAGGAGGTGGCAGAGTTGAAGATGCTAAGATTTTCATTGAGAGTGAGTAGGAGGGGCAGGATTAGAAATGAGTATATCAGAGGGACAGCTCAGGTTGAGCGGTTTGGACACAAAGTAATAGCGGCAAGGCTGAGATGGTTTGGACATGTGCAGAGTAGGGCTGAAACGATTAGTCAACATTGTTGATAATGTCGACAATAAAAACTTGTTGACGCAGATTTTTATTGTTGACAAATCGTTTAATTTTAAAGTTTATACAGTATATGCATGCCGCGGAAATGTTCAGTTGTAACTGCAATGCACGACCGGAACTGCTGCGGGCAGTAGCGCCTCTGTTGTCCGGTATGTGTGAACAACTTCCATCAAAGAAGAAGAGGAGCACAGCATGGCAAAGCGAAAGGATAAACATCTCGAAGTGGAGCTAAAAACCAAAACAAAACCAAAAAACAGACCCAAACTTTCTATAGTATGGGAACATTTCACTGAAAACAGAAAAATGATACAAGTAAAATGCATACTTGTGGGGACTGTGCTCTCTCCTTTTCTCTTTACCTTATACAACACTGACTTTCAGTACAACACTGAGTCATGCCACCTGCAGAAATTCTCTGACGACTCAGCTGTTGTGGGGTGCATAAGAGGAGGAGAGGAGGGGGAGTACAGGACACTGGTAGACAGATTTTTGGAGTGGTCGGAGCAGAATCACCTGAGGTTGAATGTCAGCAAGACCAGAGAGATAGTGATTGACTTCAGGAAGAGGAAGAAGGAAGACGCCTTCTCAGCCACTGCAGATTGGGGGGGGAGGATGTGGGAGTGGTTGAGGACTATAAATATCTGGATGTCAGGATCAGCAGCGGGTTGGACTGGAGATCCAACACCGATGTTGCGCACAAGAAGGGGATGAGCAGACTCTACTTCCTGAGGAAGCTGAGATCCTTCAACATGTGCAGCAGGATGCCGGAGCTTTTCTTCCAGACCGCTGTCGCCAGCGCCATCTTCTTTGCTGCTGTCTGCTGGGTAGGCAGTATCAGGGCCAGAGACACCAACAGGCTTGGCAAGATTATCAAGAGGGCTGGCCCTGTAATTGGTCTCAGACCAGAGACCTTTGAGACAGTGGTGGAGAGGAGAACACTAAATAAACTGCGATCCATCATGGACAATCCTGATCACCCCCTCCACCACATACTAGACAGACAGCGAAGCACTTTCTCCAGTAGACTACTACAGCTTCGCTGTCGAACGGCCAGGTACAGGAAATCTTTCCTGCCACATGCAATTTCACTCTACAATAACTCACTATGATGTTGTATTCTGGTCATAGCTATGCTGCCACACTGCAACTTACAGACTAACTGGTACCTCACATTTCACTCTGCTCCTGATAGGCCTTCTTTGTGCAATTCATGTGTTTATACGGGTCATCATATATTAAGCTATGATGTATACACTGTAGGTTTTATAGTCATGTTAGTTTTTACTTTCCATGGGTAATCCCTTTGTCTGTCATGTGTGTGTTTCTGTTGTTTGGTTGTCTACTGTCATGCTGCTGTTGCACTGTAATTTCCCAGTTTGGGATCAATAAAGTACATCAATCTATCTATTTTGCAAGGCAGACCTTTCCTATCATGACAACACTACTGTGATGCATGAGCATCTGAAACGACGGCACCTGGGAGCCGCTACATTAATGGCTGCTTCTGCTTGGCAAGTTTTAGCGAGTAAAGAAAGTTAGTGCTGCTTATTTTCAATGGCCAACTGTTTCAAGCTTTAGAAAAATGACAATACTGTTAGTATGTGCTATTTATGTTAGCTTACCTGTTTGACAATAAGCTCCCTGGTTACTGAGAGCTGAGCTGTCATGGCTAACGTGTTGCTGAATGCAGTAAATGACTAAATTACAGGAGATGCTATTTCTTTTTCATCTTCATTAATATTAGCCCTCATTCTGAATATTAGTGCATCTGGGTTAATTAGAATATCCCAATTTGTAATTTAATAAATAAAAACCTACAACCATAATCATCAAAATTAAATCAAACAGCTTGAAATATCACTCTTCAGTGCAGTGAATACTGAATATGAATTTGTACCTTTCTGAATTATATTGTAAAAAAATGCACTTACAGAAAACTTCCACTTAATGTTAGTTTGTGGGTTGGAGCAGATCAGTAATTCAGTTGTATGATATTTAATCAATTGTTTAGTTGACATTAGGCATTATGCTGTGATAAACTGATATATAACCTTAAACTTGTCATAATTCATACAGCTTTCTTGTTTTTTGTATTTAGCTCTGGAAACAGCTTGTAAAATGTTATAGTAAAGCAGGGACTGACAACAAGGTGATTTTCACAGGTATGCAGGCTTAAACAGCGGGTGAGGTAAAATATGCACTAGAGCCCCAACCGGAAGCAGAGATGGAGGACATGAGAGAAATAATCATGATTAGTCGACTTATTAAAAAAAAAAAAACAGTCATTAGATTAGTCGACTACCAAAATAATCGTTTGTTGCAGCCCTAGTGCAGAGGAGGGATAGTGGATATATTGGACAAAGGATGTTGAAGACGGAGCTGCCAGGCAGGAGGAAAAGAGGAAGACCACAGAGAAGATTCATGGATGTAGTGAAGGAGGACATGGAGAGGGTTAGTGTTACAGAGGAAGACGCAAGGGATAGTGTGAGATGGACACAGATGATCTGCTGTGGTGACCCCTAAAGGGATCAGCTGAAAGAAGAAGAATAAGATATGGATACCAATTCCCAATCATGAAAATATGCTTCAGTGTCTTTGAAAATAATAGTGCAATGTTACAGTTACAATTTTTATATTACGGATATGGATTGCCAGCCATGACTCGACTGTCAAAAATACATCACAGGGTCACAGGCATTAGTTAATTTAGCACCAATTCCACCCACTGCACATGTGTCATCTCAGAGACGGTGTAGACCCTGCTGTGGTTAGGACATCGGCTGACTTGTTTATGGATACTTCCTGTGTAATTCATTTTTCAAGAACCAAGTGCTTTTTCGTGAGAGAGAGACAATTCTGCTCCATGATGTTCAGCTGAACTGAAGTGGACTAATTAGTATAACGGCGCTAACGTTAGCTATTTACCATCAACACGGGAGCCGATTAACTTGTGAAAATATGAAAATGAAAGCTTCTGACTTCACCGAGTCACTAATATGACTGGGGAATGTAGTTACAGCGGTTGTCTATCTGATAAAACTAGATTGGAAGCTAATACAGCCGTTAGTAAGTTGGTAAACATGCTATTGCAGTTAGCATGCTAACAAGCTGCAATCAGCTGATCAGGCATAAATGTCATTTAGATAACCCATTTCAACCTGACACACTTTTACAGGCTAACATTACATTTTAACAGGCTAACATTACATTTTATGTTTTTGATAAGTGTCATAACTGGTCAAATATTAGATATGTGACAGCAATAATGTGGCTACTTTTGCCTGTTAAATTATAAACACTATACACGCAATTAATCTACCGGAGTGGTGGCCTACAGGTAGAGCATCCGCCCCGCAACTGGGAGGTCGTGGGTTCAAGTCTCGGCCGGATCATACCAAAGACCATATAAAAATGGAACTTCCTGCTGTCTAGCTTGGTGCTCAGAAAACAGAGTGGAGGAAGGAAATGTTGGTTACCCAGCCACAGGGGGTGCACAAGCCAGTGAACTCCCAGCGCCAGTCCCAAGCCTGGATAAAATGGGCAGGGTTGTGTCAGAAAGGGCATCCAGCGTAAAAACTCAGCTTCAACCTATATGGATATGGCAGACATATTGGTATCTGCGACCCCACCAGAATGTGGGAATAACTAGAAGAAGAAATACACACAGTTAATCTGCATTAATGCACAGTTGTATAAATAACTTAAAATCAATAACATCACATAATGGACAAAAAAAAACTTCCTTATTCAGAGAAGCTGGATAAGGAAGCAAAGGTGCGCCACCACCAAAAAATTAAAGAAATAAATGGGATCGATCTGTATGAGCACAAGGAATGGACCATGGACAGTGTTTCCTCTGGCGTAAAGACCTTGGCGCGGTGGCAACATATTTTTCGGGGGGGGGGGGGGCACGCATGTATGAATATGTTAATTTTATACTATTTATTTCTTTTTTTAAATTTTGCACAGTAACTTTGGATATAATAATGCATCAGATTTATATAGCGCTTTATCACAGACACTTTTTACAGATACATTATTCATTCACTCCAGACAGACAATGGTAGTGGCAAGTTACTACTGTAGCCACAGCTGCCCTGGGGCAGGCTGACAGAAATGTGGCTGCCAATCCGGGCCATCGGCCTCTCCAGCCACCACCGAACATTTATACGCATTCATACCCACTATTATGGACACTGGAGGCAAGGTGGGTAAAGTGTCTTGCCCAGGGACACAACGGCAGGATATCAGAATCAGAATCAGATTTATTGCCATTGTTCATGTAGTACACGAACTAGGAATTTGTCTCGGTGCAATGCTGCAACATTAAACATGATAAGATAAAAGAAATAAAAAACTATACATGCAATAAGTGTAGAATAAGAATGAGTAATACTAGTCAAAGCAGTTTTTAAATATATTAGCGAGCAGCAGATATTGTGGAGTACCACATAGTGCAGACGGTAATGCAGTATCTGGGGAGAGCAGGATTCGAACCGCCAACCATCCGGTTATTGGATGACCCGCTCTACCTCCTGAGCCACTGCCATTCATATGGAACTTACAATCTGAAGTATTGTACAACCAAGGCTTGAATGTTGGAATACTGGGCCATTTGGGGTCCCACCCAGACGTCTGTATTTGGACTTTTTACTGGTGTCATCCTTCTCTCCCTCCTCTGCTCTCACCTCTCCTGGACCCTCTGCCTGAACACTTTCCTCTCCTTGGCTCCTCTCTTCTGTCTCATCTTGCCCTCTCTGAACTCTGTCTAACTCAGGTTCTCTCTCTGTCTATGGTGGTATACAAACACATTAGAAAATATCAAGTGCCATGTAAATTAAAGGAGACAACCAAAAATTTCTAGTTAAGGGTACAAAGAGCACCCACTTAAAACTTGAGTAATGACTTCAGTCTTGAAGGTTTGAGGTTTTTCTCCAAAATTTATAACAATTTTCTTATAGTTTTCTACCTTTCTCTGTAAATTTATCTAAATTTGAAAACATTTTCCTCAAATTTGTAATTTCCTCTTGTAAAATTGACTTTTCTTGTACATTTGAAACTTTATTATAAATTTGTGGATTATTTTGTTGCTTATTTGTGTCTGTTTTTAAAAATAAAATTACTGTTTTTTAAATAAATTTGAAACAGACTGTGGTATTTTTTTTTACTTTTTCCTTATAACAATTTATATTTTTGACCATAATTTTGCAGTCAGAACAGAATAATTTAACTCTCATTACAAAGAATATTAATAAAATTGTATTTAATGATTTAAATCAACTTAAATGACCAAGGATGCCGTTATTTTTGTTATAATATTTCTATATATTTATAGTTTTGTTTTTTTTTTTTAGAAATCTCCTCACCACCAAGAAAAAAACCTCCCTTATTTTGAAATCCAAATGCTGGCACGTTTAGTTTGTCTGAAGGCTGCTGAGGGATTAAAGTTATTGACTTCATGATTTTCGGTCATCTTAACTTGCCAGGTACATAACTAGGAACATAACTTAATATTGTAGTGGCTGGTGAAATACATCCTCAGCAATTCAGTAGTCCCCCTTGTCTTTCCCTTCATATGAAGCCGGCTGCATTTGAAATCTAATCACATCTCTTAGCTAAGCAGCTCTTCTGTTATTGCTCCCGTTTCCAGCGGGTTAAAACCATGATAAATGCCTCCAGAGCTTACATACTTCTTCTGATTTTTTTTCCGCATTTAAAGTACTTTAATAAATTCATGTTTCTGTCGGACAGTCAAGCCTTATTCATGCTGCACTTCCCCTCTAGTCTGCCTTGGTCCGTGTTCACTTTGGACAAGACCGGCACACACGCGACGCTGTACATGTTCACTTTTTCCATCTACCCAGGCTTGGTTGACACATGCACACAACCATCCTTTGTAGTTTCACTCCCGCCTGATAGGTAGCGCCAAGGCGCTGACACGCCAGGATTTTCAACAATGAAGAAACAGTGGACTTCTTCACAAAGTTTCTCTTCAAATAGAGTCCATTTCTGCTGTTTGACTTTCCGGTTTTCACTCCTTTTCCACGAAGATACTGCTGCCGCTAGTGAGACACTGCCTGCTGACTGACTGGAAAGCTTGTGTGGGTGGTGTGCTTCTAAACTCTGTGTGGATGACGGCCATGCACGTTGTTCATGTGCGCGCTTGCAGAAAGTCACTGCTTCATATATTTTTCTGAAATTCATATCTCCTTGGCGTGGCGGTAAATTTTCTGGTGGGGCGGGCCGCCACCTAGAAATGTTACCAGAGGAAACCCTGATGGATCTCGACCAACTACCTCGAGCTGCACTGTCAGATGTGTTTGCCTACCTGGTTTGTAGGGTGAGCGCATACACCCATGAGCAATTTAAGAACTATAAATCGTTAGAGGTTCATGTTCAATTTAACAATGGGATGGGTCCAGCTGCCTCACATCTTCTGGGTGAACGACCAGAAAACCGTCATTTGCACATAGGTAAGCAATCATTGTTTCTACACAGTTTTCTGCACTAGCACGTGTCTCTGCAAATACAGGCATTTCTAAGTCCCAGCACTGAAATGTTGGATTTATGTTCAAATTTGTCATATGATGCTTGATAAGTATATACACTGCATTCCAAATTATTATGCAAATAGGATTTTAGTGTAATAAACATTCAATTTTTTTGTTTTTTAATTAAACTCATGGATGGTGTTGTGTCTCAGGGCTCTTTGGATCACTGATATCAATCTCAGACACCTGTAATAATCAGTTTGCAAGGTGAGCCCAATTAAAGGAGAATGAATGAATGAATGAATGAATGAATCTTTATTTTGGATAGATTAAAAGTAAAGATTAAAAAAAGAAATAGAATAATATAACAAAGAGGGGAAAAAAATCTAACAAGGTCAACTCAAACAATAACTCCTCTGAATATACAGTTCAACTTAAGTTATCCAAAATGGGTGATGGCTAAAGCCGCAGCTTACATTGCCCACCCATATTCCATCCAAGAATTCAAAAGAAAAACAAAACAAGAGCGATTACAATTCAGAACAAAGCTAAGACAAAACGTGACAAAAAACTAAGCAACAACACAACACAGACTGGATATGACAATCCTTATGTGATTTTACATGTCATCTTGTATATACGTTTGGAGTATTTCTTCCTTTAGTTTTTGTTTAAATTGTCCAAGTGTTGTACATGATTTTAATTCAGGTCCAAAAGCGTTCCACAATCTGACTCCTTGCATTGAAACACAGTGTTGCTTGGTGGTAGTTCTCACTGAGGGTTTTTGAAATATACATGTTCCTCTGAAAAGATATTGTTTCTCCCTTATTTGGAACAACTTTTGGATATTTGCAGGAAGTGATAATTTCTTCACTTTAAACATTATTACTGCAGTTTTAAAATCAACCAGGTCTTTCAACTTAAGAGCTTTTAATTTAAGAAAAAGTGGGTTTGTTGGTTCCCTGAAAGCAGCTTTGTTTATTATTCTAATAGCGCTCTTCTGAAGCATAAAGATTGGATATGTTTGTTTTATATGTATTTCCCCATACTTCAGTACAATATGTCATGTATGGGAGTATTAATGAATGATACAAAGTATATAACTGTTGTATAACTCCACCAGTGTGGAGGAAAAAATAAGTGCAGGCGGACATGGCGATGCTGAAGGTTTAAGAGTTTTTATTCCTCCATCATGAGACACACTGCAGCACCGTGTGCTGTGTGTGTGCTGTGAGTGCATGTCAAGTCAGCACATTTATACAGACAAGAGAGAATGCATGGCACATTTACATATTGATATACATAACAGTCAATACATATCAACTGCTTGATTACTGGCGCCAGACTCCTCTCCTTACTCCGGGGATGTATAACAATAGGACAAATGAGAATGCAAGGTACATTTACATATTGATATCAGTCCATACATATCAATCGCGTGATTAACTGGTTGTCCTCCTAGGAGCTCTCTGTTTGTATGCAATCCCTGCTGAGCGTGAACAGTTGATACGGAATCTCTCATACATACTACTGCACCTACGGACATTATATATATTATTTGTATATTATAGTTCTGGTTAGTTTTCAAGTATGTCTCAGGGATGTGTGAATGGATGTGGTGGGGCGGGGGTGAGGGTGAGGGTGTGTGTGAGTGTGTCTTAAATTATGTTCTTTTACTTGTATGGATGCCGAGAGAAACGCAATTTCATCTTGCCTGCACTACAGTTGTATGTACAGCAATATGAAAATAAAGGTTGATTTGATTTGATTTGAAGTTTTCTTTTTTTTTCTCTCAGTCACATTTTGTCTTAGCTTTGTTTTAAATTGTAATCGCTGTTGTCTTGTTTTCTCTTTTTTCTCTTTTGAATTCTTGGATGGAATATGGGTGGGCAATATAAGCTGCGGCTTCAGCCATCACCCATTTCGGATAACTCACGTGGAATTGTATAGTAGGAGGAGTCTTTGTCTAATTTGACCTTGTTGTTATATTATACAGTTTCTTTTAACCTGTACTGTACTATCCGAAATAAATTCATTCATTCATTCATTTGATTTAATAATGTGGGTTGATTCAGCAAATATTTCACTCTGTGTAGTATTGCAATTGATTTAGATATTTTACCTTTAATATAATTAATATATGACTTCCAACACAGTTTATTATCAATTATTACTCCAAGAAATTTAGTTTCGGATACCCTTTCAATCTCGACACCATTTACACTGAGTTTAGATACTAAGTTGTTGTGATGGTTGTTAAAAACTATAAATTTTGTCTTACTTAAATTGAGCGTTAATTTGTTTGAATCAAACCACAGTTTAAGCTTTCCTAATTCCTTTCCGAGTGTATCCAAAAGGTGTTCCAAATTGCTTCCACTGCATAATAAATTAGTGTCATCGGCAAACAATATTAAATCCATTTTTTCCGAAACTTTACATATATCATTTATATACATATTGAATAACAGTGGCTCCAAAACTGAACCCTGTGGGACTCCACAAGTAATCTTCAGTAACTGTGAGTTTTTGTTACCAACACATACTGTACATACTGATATCTATTCTTTAAGTAACTACATAACCAGAACAGTGCTTCCCCCCTAATACCACAATTTTGTAGTTTCTTTAATAATAAATTATGATCCACTGTATCAAATGCTTTTTTTAAGATCCAGGAATACCCCAACTGAATACTCTTTATTTTCAATGGCAGTTGATATTTTTTCTATAAATTCCATTAGAGCAAATGCAGTTGTCCTCTTGTGTCTGAACCCATACTGCTGCTCACACAATAAATTATTCTTCATTATGAAGTTGTCAGTTCTCTCACAGAACATTTTTTCAAGTATCTTGGAAAATTGCGGCAATAGTGAAATTGATCTATAGTTCAAAAATTCCCCTCTGTCACCATCTTGTATATCAGAATTACTTTAGCTATTTTCATTGCATTAGGAAATATACCTGTTTGGAGAGACAGGTTACAAATTAACAAGGTAACAAGGATGTTCCACATTATTAAGCATGCCACAGGTTTCAACCAATATGAGCAAGAAAAAGGATCTCTTTGCTGCTGAACAGCGTCAAATAGTACAATGCCTTGGACAAGGTATGAAAACAGATATTTCACAAAAACTTAAGTATGATCATCGTACTGTGAGAAATCTGTGGCTGATTCAGAGCACAGACGGGTTCATGCAGATAAAGGTATAATGAGGAATGTTTCTGCCAGACAAATTCATCAGATTAAGAGAGCAGCTGCTAAAATGCCATTATAAAGCAGCAAACAGGTATTTGAAGCTGCTGGTGCCTCTGGAGTCCTACAAACCTCAAGGTGTAGGATCCTCAAGAGGCTTGCAGTTGTGCATAAACCTACTGTTTGGCCACCCCTAACCAATGCTCACAAGCAGAAACGGTTGCAGTGGGCTCAGAAATACATGAAGACTAATTTTCAGTCTTGTTTACTGATGAGTGCCGTGCAACCCTGGATGGTCCAGATGGATGGAGTAGTGGATGGCCACCATGTCCCAACAAGGCTGCGACGTCAGCAAGGGGATGGAGGAGTCATGTTTTGGGCCGGAATCATGGGGAGAGAGCTGGTAGGCCCCTTTAAAAATCAAATCAAATCAAATCAACCTTTATTGTCATATTGCTGTACATACAACTGTAGTGCAGGCAAGATGAAATTGTGTTTCTCTCGGCATCCATATAAGTAAAAAGAACATAATTTAAGACACACACACACCCCCACCCCCCACCCCAGCACAGCCACTCACACATCCCTGAGATATATACTTGAAAACTAACCAGAACTATAATATAATATGGGTCCCTGAAAGTGTGAAAATGATCTTGGCAAAGTATATAGAGTTTCTGACTGACTCTTCCATGATACAAAAAGAAGAACCGTGCCTTCCGTAGCAAAACTATCTTCATGCATGACAATGCACCATCTCATGCTGCAAAGAATACCTCTGTGTCATTGGCTGCTACAGGCATAAAAGGAGAGAAACTCATGGTGTGGCCCCCATCCTCCCCTGACCTCAACCCTATTGAGAACCTTTGGGGCATCCTCAAGCAAAAGATCTATGAGGGTGGGAGGCAGTTCACATCAAAACAGCAGCTGTGGGAGGCTATTCTGACATCTTTCAAAGAAATTCAAGCAGAAACTCTCCAAAAACTCACAAGTTAAATGGATGCAAGAATTGTGAAGGTTATATCAAAGAAGGGGTCCTATGTTAACATGTAACTTGGCCTGTTAAGATGTTTTTGATTGAAATAGCTTGTCAGTCCCTGCTTTAATATAACATTTTATAAGCAGTTTCCAGAGCTAAATACAAAAAAAACAAAACAAGAAAGCTGTATTAATTATCACAAGTTTAAGGTTATATATCAGTTTATCATAGACAGCATAATGCCTAATGTCAATTAAACAATTGATTAAATTGCAGCCAGGGCTGCCCTTTGTCACCGATCCTGTTCCTAATTTTTATGGACAGGATTTCTAGGCGCAGCCAGGGAATGGAGGGTGTCATGCTTGGTGACCACAGGATCTCATCTCTGTTGTTTGCAGATGAGGTTGTCCTGTTGGCTTCATCCAGCAATGACCTACACTATCGTTCAAAAGTTTGGGGTCACCCAGACAATTATTTTGTGTTTTCCATGAAAAGTCACACTTATTTACCACCATGAGTTGTAAAATGAATAGAAAATATAGTCAAGACATTGGCAAGGTTAGAAATAATGATTTGTATTTGAAATAATAATTTTTTCCAGATACTCAACCTGCTCAACGGAAGGTCAGTTTTATAGCTTCTCTAACCAGCTAAACTGTTTTCAGCTGTGCTAACATGATTGCACAAGGGTTTTCTAATCATCCATTAGCCTTCTGACGCAATGAGCAAACACATTGTACCATCAGAAGTTAGAACACTGGAGTGATAGTTGCTGGAAATAGGCCTCTATACACCTATGTAGATATTGCACCAAAAACTAGACATTTGCAGCTAGAATAGTCATTTACCGCATTAGCAATGTATATTAGATATTAGAGTGTATTTCTGATTAGTTTAAAGTTATCTTCATTGAAAAAAACAGTGCTTTTCTTTCAAAAATAAGGAAATTTCTAAGTGACCCCAAACTTTTGAACGGTAGTGTACAGCTCTTGCTGGGACGATTTGCCGCTGAGTGTGAAGCGGCTGGGATGAGAATCAGCACCTCCAAGTCTGAGTCCACGGTCCTCAGCTGGAAAAAGGTGGATTGTCCTCTCTGGGTTGGGGACAGGCTCCTGCCCCAAGTGGAGGAGTTTAAGTATCTTGGGGTCTTGTTCACAAGTGAGGGGAAAATGGAGCGAGAGATTGACAGACTGATCGGAGTAGCATCTGCAGTGATGCGGACGTTGTACCGGTCTGTTGTGGTGAAGAGGGAGCTTAGTTCTAAGGCAAAGCTGTCGATTTACCAGTCAATCTACGTTCCTACTCTCACCTATGGTCACAAGCTTTGGGTAATGACTGAAAGAACGAGATCGCGGATACAAGCGGCTGAAATGAGCTTTCTCCATAGGACTGCTGGACTCACCCTCAGAGATAGGGTGAGGAGCTCAGTCATCCGGGAGAGGCTCAGAGTAGAACCGCTGCTCCTCCACATTGAAAGGAGTCAGTTGAGGTGGGATGGGCATCTGATTAGGATGCCTCCTGGACGCCTCCCACTTGAGGCGTTTCGGGCACGTCCCACTGGGAGGAGACCCCGGGGCAGACCCAGGACTCGCTGGAGAGACTATGTCTCCCAGCTGGTCTGGGAACGCCTTGGTATCCTCTCTGAAGAGCTGGAGCAGGTGGCTGGGGAGAGGGAAGTCTGGGCTTCTCTGCTTGAACTGCTGCCTCCGCGACCCAGACCTCCGGAAAAGTGGTAGAAGATGGATGGATGGATTAAATATCTTACAACTGAATTACTGATCAGCTCCAACCCACAAACTAACATTAGGTGGAAGTTTTCTATAAATGCATTTTTTTAACAATATAATTCAGAAAGGTAAACCTTCATATTCAGTATTCATGTTATGAGCTGGACATATTGACCACGCTTTGTTTATTTTTTAAATGTCGCACAACTCTGTTATCATTAGTTTGCTGGGTTATCCTCAGTTTCTGAGACCCTCTGCAGGATCAGCTCACACAAGGCAGCTGGTCCAGACAACATATCAGGTTGCATCCTGAAGGACTGTGCAGAGGAGCTCAAGAATGTCCTGGCCGACATCGTTAACATCTCCTCGACTCAAGCTGTTGTCCCCACATGTTTCAAAACTGCCACCATAATACCAGTCCCAAAGAAGCCCGTCCCATCCAGCAACAATGGTAACCCCATTGCTTCGAGCAGCTGGTCATGCAGAACATCAAGCCCATCCTTTCCTCCCATGACCCATCTCAGTTTGCATACAGGTCAAACAGATCCACAGAAGATGCCATCGCTGCTGTTCTCCATCCAGCCCTCACCCACCTGGACTCAAAGAACGCTCATGTGCAAATGCTGTTCTTGGACTTCAGTTCAGCATTCAACACAATCATCCCCCAGCACCTGATACAAAAACTCAGACACTTGGGACTCAAAACTTCTCTCTGTAACTGGGTGCTGGACTTTCTCACAGGGAGGCCACAGAATGTGCGGGTTGTCAGCAACACCTTCCAGACCATCACACTGAGCACAGGGGCCCCACAAGGGTGTGTGCTTAGCCCGCTGCTCTTCACCATGCTGACCCATGACTACATACCAGCCTACAACACCAACCACATCATCAAGTTTGTGGATGACACGACGGTGGTAAATAAACACCTTAAAAAACACCTTCATTTAAAAACTGCATTTTTGTGTTTACTTGTGTTATCTTTGTCTAATATTTAAATTTGTTTGATGATCTGAAACATTTAAGTGTGACAAACACACAAAAAAATGAGCAATCAGGAAGGGGGCAACCACTTTTTCACACCACTGTATTTGCCTTCTTCTTCAGTCGGAACTGTTTAACAGCATGCGGTATGTACTACCATTACCTGCTTAAGCCTGATTCATGCTGCATTTCCCCTCTAGTCCGCTTTGGTCCACGTGCGCTTTGGACGAGCCTGGCACACACATGGTGCTGTATATGCTCACTTTTTTCATCTACCCAGGCCAAGCGGCTGATGCATGCGCACAATCATCATTTGTAGTTTCACTCCCGCCCGACAGGTAGTGCCAATGCGCTGACGTGCCAGGATTTTCACCAACCCAGAAACACTGCTTGCTTTCTGCTGCTTGACTTCCCAGTTTTCACTCCTTTCCATGAAGATGCTGCTGCTGCTGAAGTATGTATGTATGATTCATGTATGTTTATTCTCATCTTCCCCTTCCTCGTTGTCTTCGTCTACTTTGTCTTGGTATGCTGCATCAATATCGCCACCTTGTGAATGGGACGTTCAGTCTTGTGCTTTTCAAAGCATTCAGGTCGTGGGCATGCGGCGCGGTCACAAAATTTGGGCTGCATGCGGTCGTCCGTCCGTGATCGAGCACTGTGGACACTAGCAGAGTGGGGACGATGACCTTAATTTCGTCACACGAGGTTTCCGGTTACACGTACGAGAACAGCAGAGGTGCAGCATGAATCCATCTTCAAGGTATGTGATATATTTTTGCCTTCTCTTCAGGCAGAAAACTGTTTAACAGCTTAACAACATGTGATATGCTTTATCCTTATCTGCTTGGGGGTAATGTGATATATTTTTGCCTTCTTCAAACAGGAATTGTTTAACAATTTAACAGCACGGTACAATTTACTGTTAATTCTGTATCGTTTTCTTTTTTCAACTGACAGTCATCTTCTTTGTCTGGGTACTGGGCGCTCCTGTGCTTAGTACACTCACGCAACCTTTTTTGGGGGAGTGGTGCTGCATATAGGTGGGAACTGAAATCTGATATTGATATGTTGTCTTCTGACTATCATGATTGTACCTCTTGGAACGGCCTTTTGGCCTGTTTATAATAATAATAATAATCGTCTTGTTTTCTCTCCTATTGTTTCTTGGAGGAATAATGGCTTCTTTGGGGAGTGAAGAAGGGGGAAGTAGCCCGGAAACTGGTATGCCACCAGCCCAGGGCTACATCCTTCCATGTTTAAGTGCTCCAGCTGGAACTGGGAAGGCCAGCAGGAAGTGGAAGCGGATTGAGGGAAGGCAGCTACGCGATCCGATCCACAGGTGGATTTCATGCAGAGGCAATTGGAGGAAATGCATAAGACCATTGAACATATGGCTGCAAATCAACATCGCTTTTGGGTATGCCACACCAGGATCCCATATTTGCCCCTGGACCACATCCTGATGCAATGTCTCTCATGGCCTCTGATAACTTGGGTAAGACCAGCAGCTCTGACTGTGGCTCCATTGGGTGAGTGGATGTCTCTGAGGATGATGATGAGGTTGACAGTGACTCGCTGATCGAGAAGGACCTTCCTGAGCCCTATGATATATCTGTCAGGGCACTGCTCTCTAGAGCAGCAACAGCTGTTGGGCTTCCTCCCCCATCTTCTCCACCTAGGGCTTTGGCTTTGGACAGAGGTCCTGCAACCCAGAGGCAGGTTCCCTTGCCAGTTTACCGTGACTTTGTGGAACATTTGCAGAAGTCTTGGGCTTGTCCAAGGGAGGCTGCTGCGCCTCATTCTACACTCAGTATTTTGAGTGGTGCTGCGGAGCAGGGCTCGGATGGTGCGTTGAGGGTGGGCCCTACCTTTGCATTGCTGGCTGGAGATCCCCCCATAGGCAGCAAGTCTATACGCCACCCTAACAAGAAGTGTCATGCCACTGATGGTTTAGTGGCTAGGGCCTACCAGTCTGTGGCTATGGGCTCTAGGGTGGCAAATACTAATACACTTCTTTTAGTGTATTTAGAAGGTCTGATAAAGGACCTAGAGTCAAAGCGGAGCTGGCCTTCTACCAGAGTTGGTAAGGGTTGTGGACACTGTGATTCAACAAGTTAGCTCTCAGGCTACAGCACTTGGGAATTCCTTGGCCCAGCTGACCATGGCCCGGCGGCATGTGTGGTTGAGCCAGTCTGGGTTGGCAGATACAGACAAGGCTGCTGTTTTGGAGGCTGCAATAGCACCTGGTGAGGTCTTTGGCCCTGCAGCAGAGGCAATGTTAGACGAGGTGCATAAGGTGAGACTACGCACACAGTCCTTTCATCAGCCGGGACCATCCAGGTTAAGTGTCCGGAGACCTCTTAAGGGGCGTGACAATCCACAACAGCTTTGTTTCACAGAGCCAAGTTCCTCTCAGAGTTTGGGTCACCCAAGGCAGAAGGGCTTTCAGCAGCAGGAGCAGGTTCAACAGCACTCACGTCTGCGCTCTCAGGAGCATGGAGGTCATAGTTCTGCCAAGCCCCGCCAGCGTTCCTGACGGTGCCCTTCCCCTTACATCAACCTTCTCTGCAGTGCACCTTATGTGTTGCGTCAGTGCACCTCATGTCCATGGGTGATCAATACACTGGAATTCAAGTCTCATCCCCCCCACTTTCAAGAGGTTTTGCAAACCAAAGTAAAGGACGACTCTCTTTCCGCAGTTCTGGGCAGCGACGTCTCTGCCCTACTGGGAAAGAACGCAATATGGTCTCTGTCTCCAGAGGAAGAGAGGCGAGGCTTTTACTCTGCCTATTTTCTTGTCCCCAAGCGAACCAGGGGTCTCCGCCCGATTCTAGACCTGAGGTGGTTCAACAGGTATCTCAAGGTGCTCTCTTTCCAGATGTTCAGGCTGAGGACATTATTTCAGGCCATAAGGGTACATGACTGGTTCACAACAGTGGACCTTCGCGATGCCCATTTTCATATTCCCATAAACCTAGCCCACAGGAAGTTCCTCAGGTTTTCCTTTCAAGGCAAAGCCTTCGAATACAACATCCTACCTTTCGGTCTGTCCCTGTCACCTTGGACACTCACAAAGTGCATGGACGCTGCACTCGCCCCACTGTAGCAGAAGGGCATTCAAGTTTTCAGTTACTTGGACGATTTGCTGGTTTGTGCTCCATCAGAGGCCATAGCGAGGAGCCACATGGAGACCATATTGGCTCACCTGGCTGCACTCAGGTTGCATTTAAATGCGGACAAAAGCTGCCTGGTTCCAACCAAGGCTGTCAAGTATTTGGGGCTCACCCTGTATTCAGTTGCCATGAAGGCATCCCAAACTCCAAAGAGATTGCATACTATCAAGGAATGGATCAAGGGCTGCATTTCACAAAGGACTGTATCAGTGCAGCAGTGCCAGAGGATCCTGGGTCTCTTTGCTGCAGCTGCCCAGGTGGTGCCACTGGGTCTTTTACACACTCGTCCCCTTCAACGGTGGTTCACACTTCAGAAGGTGGTTTTGCCCAGAGACAAGAGGAGGAGGCTTGTTCTTTCCAAAAGGATCCTTATGGTCCTCACACTGGGGTCTGGCACAGAAGTTTTGGAATATAAACCATCTCAAGATGGAAGCAGTGCGTTTGGCTCTGGGGCATTTTCTTCTGGTCATTCAGGGCAGACAAATTCTGGTGCCAACAGACAGCACAGCTGTGATGTCGTACATCAACTGGCTGGGTGGGCTGAGGTCTTCCTCTCTCCATACGAGGGCACACTGTTTGCTCTTGTGGGCTCAAGCCAAAGGTATGTTCCTGAGGGCTTTTCACCTGCCAGGGCCCCAGAACATAGCGGCAGATCTGCTGTCACAAGAAGGTCCCCACCCTGGCGAGTGGTGACTGCGTCCAGAGATAGTCGAGCAGATCTGGCTTCAGTTTGGCCAGGTGGAAGCAGACCTGTTTGCGACAGCGGAGAACACCTACTGTACTCTCTGGGCCTCAATGCACGGCCTGCCAGGTCCACTAGGTATAGATGCTCCGAGTGTTGCCTAGCCTCCAGTTAAACTGTTTGCATTTCCACCACTGCCTCTTCTGCCAGCTTTCCTTGCAAAGGTGAGACTACGGTCTGTTCAAGTAATTTTCATGGCCCCGAATTGGCCACAAAGACCATGGATGGTGGCGATCCACGAGATGTTGGAGGGCCATCCTTGGCCTCTCCCAGTCAGACAGGACATGCTCTCACAGGCACAGGGCAGGATTTGGCATCCGAATCCCCAGGTCCTGAGGCTTCATGTATGGGCCTTGAATGGGAGCAATTGTGTAAACTTGGCTTAGAGAAGGAGGTTATAGACACTGTGCTGGCTTCACGGGCCCCATCTACCCAGCTGCAATACAGTGTGAAGTGGAGAGTGTTTTTGAACTGGTGTCGGACCAAGGGTGAGAATTCCTTGACATGTCACATCTCTGTCATCTTGTTTTCCTCCAGTACCTCTTCACCGAGGTCGTGTGGAGTCGACCATTAGGGGCTACCTGACAGCAGTGTCAACTGTCCATGGAAAATATGATGGCTTGTCCCCTGGGGCACATCCCTTGGCCAAGCAATTTTTAAGAGGCGTGAGATGGAGCCATCCATCTCGGCGTCCTTTGCTGCCCAATTTGGATCTCCAGACAGTTCTCTTGGCTCTATGCTTGCCCCCATTTGAGCCACTCCCCATTGCTGACCTTCGTCTGATCTCTAGGATGACTGCTTTCTCCTTGCATTTGTCTCAGCCAAGAGGGTCAGTGAACTGAATGCGCTCTCTGTGGATGCAGCATGTCTTAGGTTTGATGGTGATCGGGTGGCCCACCTGCGGCCCAACCCTGTTTTTCAACCCAAAGTGCTGAATAGTGGGTTTGTTTCCCATCCTTTTGTGCTTGAAGCCTTTTACCCTCTCCCACACACTTCTTCAGAGGCTGAGAGGCTCCATAGTTTGTGCCCAGTAGGCGCCCTGAAAGTTTATGTTGACTGTACAAGGTCTGTCCGCTCTTTAGACAAGCTTTTTATGTTCTATGTGGAGTCCACAATGAGCAGGCCTATCTCTAGGCAGCACCTGTCCCATTGGATAGTCGACCTGATTGCCTTCGTATGTACAGGCTGGAGTGAAACCACCAGCTAGGCTGGTGGCTCACTCGACACAGGAATGGCCACTGCATGGGCACTGTTTAGGGGTGCACCCCTTGAGGATGTATGCACAGCCGCTGGCTGGGCTTCTTCCTCAACATTTACCCACTTCTATAGGCTCAGCCTGGCCTCATCAGTCATCCCCTTATCTGTTCTGGAGTTTGCAGCATATTCTTAAGTTGCATCTTCATTTTTTTCCCCTCATTAAGCCGGCATATGTGCCTTGTGCTCAATTGTTTTTTGTTTCATCTCCGGTTACCTGGAGGAACCGGCTTAACTTGTACGCACTCAGTTAAGTACAATAAAGCAGTCGAACTCATCTGGTTGTGTTCTGTACTTAATGGCGTGATTGGAACATTGTGTTCCCTTGGCCTGTGGGTGACACCACCTCCATTCTCCTCAGGACTCATTTGGTATACTGTTGTCACATGGTTACAGGTTAACTGAAATGAAATAAAATTAACGTTTACGTATGTAAACACGGTTTTATGAATGAAACTGAACCTGCAACCATTCACTGTCCTTTGTCGGTGGAGGCCAGCTCCTCCCAGTCATTAGAAAGAGGAAAAATGGGTGGATGCAAGGGATATACACTACCGTTCAAAAGTTTGGGGTCACTTAGAAATGTCCTTATTTTTGAAAGAAAAGCACTGTTTTTTTCAAAGAAGATAACTTTAAACTAATCATAAATACACTCTAATATCTAATATACATTGCTAATGTGGTAAATGACTATTCTAGCTGCAAATGTCTGGTTTTTGGTGCAATATCTACATAGGTGTATAGAGGCCCATTTCCAGCAACTACCACTCAGATGTTCTAATGGTACAGTGTGTTTGCTCATTGCGTCAGAAGGCTAATGGATGATTAGAAAACCCTTGTGCAATCATGTTAGCACAGCTGAAAACAGTTTAGCTCGTTAGAGAAGCTATAAAACTGACCTTCCTTTGAGCAGGTTGAGTATCTGGAAAAAATTATTATTTCAAATACAAATCATTATTTCTAACCTTGTCAATGTCTTGACTACATTTTCTATTCATTTTACAACTCATGGTGGTAAATAAGTGTGACTTTTCATGGAAAACACAAAATAATTGTCTGGGTGACCCCAAACTTTTGAACGGTAGTGTATATATATATGTATATATACTGTATATATAAGGTGTGCATCCACAGGTGTGATTAATTTGGTATAACGCTCCTGACCCAAGGATCATAGTCACATGGTTACAGGTTCACTTTCCACCTGTCTTGCATTAGTTAATTATCAGTTACCCTTTATATGTTGGTGTATTTCTCAGTTCCATGTGGCATCATTGCAGGATTTTCCCTTTGGTTTCTTCTTCATGTTTGTGCAATTATTTATGAGTTTCCTCAGCCATTGAAGCCTCCGTGTTTTCACAGCCCCCGTGCTGCATTTACTTTGCATTAAATAAATATTCTTACGCTGAGCCGTACCCGCCTAAAGAAACCATCCTTCCTGCCTACCGAAGGTTGTTTTCTGACAATTCACTGCACTTAAGAGTGATATTTCAAGCCGTTTGATTTAATTTTGATGATTATGCCTGTAGGATTTTATTTATTAAATTACAAATTGGGATATTCTAATTAACCCAGATGCACTAATATTCAGAATGAGGGCTAATATTAACGAAGATGAAAAAGAGATAGTGACTCCTGTAATTCAGTCATTTACCGCATTCAACAACACCTTTACCATGACAGCTGAGCCCTCAGCAACCAGAGAGCTTATTGTCAAACAGGTAAGCTAACATAAACAGCACATACTAACAGTATTGTCATTTTTCTAAAGCTTGAAACAGTTGGCCATTGAAAATAAGCGGCACTAACTTTCTTTACTTGCTAAAACTTACCAAGCACAAGCAGCCGTTAATGTCGTGGCTTCCGGGTGCTGTCGTTTCAGACGCTCATGCATCATTGTAGTGCTGCCATGATAGGAAAGGTCTGCCTTGCAAAGTCTGCATTTTACTTGTTTTGTTTTTTTGGTTTCTATGAAATTTCCCATGCTATAGAAAGTTTGGGTCTGCTTTTTTTAGCTTCACTTTGAGTTGTTTATCTTTTTGCTTCGCCATGCTGTACTCCTCTTCTTCACTGGAAATTGTTCACGCATGCCAGACAACAGAGGCGCTACTGCCTGCAGCAGTTCCGGTCGTGCACTGCAGTTACAACTGAACATTTCCGCGGCGTTCATATAAACTTTAAAATTAAACGATTTGTTGACAATAAAAATCTGTATCGACAAATTTCTATTGTTGGCATTATCAACAATGTCAACTAATCATTTCAGCCCTCCTGTCATTTAATAAATTGTGCTTGCGGAACTGTTGTATAAAAGCAATATTACACTCGAGGTTGTTACGGTAACATGAATATACTACTTACTGGTGTGATACTCTAATGCCCTCTGTGTATCACATCTGCAGTTACTATATTCATTGATACCATACTCCCCCTTGTGTAACTGTATTAGTCAAGTATTAGTGGAGGGAATCTTTAGGCACCTCAGGATTCGAGACGATTATGGTGCATTTTTTTCCCCTAACATGTAAAATATTAGAAAAAGGACTTTCTGCACTTCCTTCCCAAGAAACTGTAGCTGTTGCAGGTGCTTGTCAGCTTAATGACATCAAAATCCCAAAGGAAAAGAATCTGGAGCATACTGTCAGATTCACAGCCTTTTAATGGTGCTAAGACTAATATACATACATCCTTTTCAGTCTTCTTAACTCAGACTTATTACTTATTTTAACTTTTTTTTTTTATTTAATTTTTGGGGGACACTGCATATTAATTAACAATTTACATGTAAATATGCTTCCATATCCCAAAAGCTAGTTTAAAAGCCAGGGATCAGCCGCCAAGGTCTCTGCCTTCGACCGTCATCTGATCCGCATTGCACCAAACCCCCATGCCCCCTCCTGCAGATGGTGAGCCCACTAGAGGGTGGATCCATGTAACTCCTTTGGGCTGAGCCCGACCGGGTGCCATGAGCAGAAACCTGGCCACCAGGGGCTAGCCATCAAGCCTCTCCCCCAGGTCTGGCTCCAGGGTGGGGCCCTGGTAACCCCATACCAGGCGAGGTACACTGAATCCTTGATTTTTTTTTGTTTATCATGGGAATCTATTGAATCGCTCTTAGTCTGGCCCTTCACCCAGGACCAGTTTGTCTTGGGAGACCCTACCAGAGACAAACTGCCCCAGACAACATAGCTCCTGGGATCACTAGGGAACGCAAACCCCCCAACCATGATAAGGTGGTGATCCAGGTGAGGTGAGGTGAGGTGTACCAGCAGGTCAATCGGAGTGCAGCTCAGGTGGTTGCTGAAGCAAAAACTCAGGTGTGGGAGGAGTTTGGTGAGGCCATGGAACAAGACTTTCAGTTGGCCTCAAACAGATTCTGGCAAACTGTCCAGCGGCTCAGAAGGGGGAAGCAGCTCCCTGTCCACACTGTGTATGGTGCGGATGGGGCGCTGCTGACTTCGACTGGGGATATTATCAGGCGGTGGAAGGAATACTTCGAGGATCTCCTCAATCCCACTGACACGCCTTCCACAGAGGAAGCAGGGCTTGTCGACAAGGGGGGCAACTCACCCATCACAGGGGCTGAGGTCGCTGAAGTGGTTAAAAAACTCTTTGGTGGTCAGGCCCTGGGAGTGGACGAGATTCACCCTGAGTACCTCAAGGTCCTGGATGTTGTAGGGCCATCATGGCCGACATGCTTCTGCAACATTGCGTGGAGGTCGGGGACAGTACCTTTGGCGTGGCAAACCGGGGTGGTCGTTCCTTTTTTTAAAAAAGGGGACCAGAGGGTATGTTCAAACTTTAGGGGGATCACACTTCTCAGTCTTCGTGGGAAGGTATATGCAAGAGTACCTGAGAGGAGAGTCCGACCGCTGGTCGAACCTCGGATTCTGGAGGAACAATGTGGTTTTTGTCCTGGCCGTGGCACAACGGACCAGCTCTTTACCCTCTCGAGAACCCTCAAGGGATCATGGGAGTTTGCCCAACCAGTCCACATGTGTTTTGTGGACTTGGAGAAAGCATTCGACCACATCCCTCGTCGTTTCTTGTGGGGGGTGCTGCAGGAGTATGGGGTATCAGGCTCGAGCTGTGCAGTCCCTATATACAATGGTTGCAAGAATTTGGTTCATATTGTCAACACCCAGTCAAACTCGTTTCCAGTGAGAGTTGGACTCAATCAGTCAAACTCGTTTCCAGTGAGAGTTGGACTCAGCCAGGGCTGCCCTTTGTCATCGATCCTGTTCCTAACTTTTACGGACAGGATATCAAGGTTCAGCCAAGGATCGGAGGGTGCCATGCTTGGTGACCACAGGATCTCATTTCTGCCATTTGCAGATGATGTCGTCCTGTTGGCTTCATTGAGCAATGACCTACAGGCCTTGCTGGGACGGTTTGCTACTGAGTGTGAAGCAGCTGGGATGAGAATCAGCACCTCCAAATCCAAGTCCATGGTGCTCAGCCGGAAAAAGGTGGATTGTCCTCTCCGGGTTGGAGACAAGCTCCTGCTCCAAGTGGAGGAGTTTAAGTAGCTCAGGGTCTCATTCACAAATGAGGGGAGAATGGAATGAGAGACTGACAGACAGATCGGAGCAGCCTCTGCAGTGATGCGTACGTTGTATCGGTCTGTTGTGGTGAAGAGGGAGCTGAGCGCTAAAGCAAAGCTGTTGATTTAGCGGTCAATCTGCGTTCCTACCTGTTGTGTCTGAAGATACACTCGGAATGACGAGGCCAGGTGCACGACTGAACTTGCGTTTATTAACCTATAATACACACACCACACATATAACTGCCAGGCAGTGGTGACGGCAAAGAGACCCACCCCTCCTGCCTGTTGCTCTTTATAGGCACGGGTGGTGGCAGAAACAGAAGTGAGTGCCACCCCACCATGCCTCACAAATAAGAGCACAAGAACTATATAAATAACTATATAACACCCCCCACCCCCCTTAGAAAAGTCCAAAACACACACACACACAATTCAGATCCTCCCCAATTTAGGACCCGAATCATGCACTAAAATAACGGAAAAAAATGTACTATAACTGGCCTAAAACATTCACACCAAAGCAACTAAAAAATAGGGGGGATGGGTGGACTACCATCCAACCCCCACACGGCAAGGTGGATTTATTCTGCCACCAGTAAAATGGACAGTTGCTGCTGTGTTCCTAAAATAAAATAAAAACATAAAATAATCCCCAGAACTGCATACAACATAAATGAACAACAAACACTTTTCCTCTCTTCATAGTATATATATTTTCCACACATGCACACAAATAAACATGGAACAATTTCAAACTCATTATCAGAAAACTAACATATAGTTCACATAGTTAAGGAAAAGGAAGGCACTAGCCTGTGGGCCTCCCGGACCGTCTCTTCACAAGTCAGCCCCTGGAGGCAGTCTGCCTCCCGGACCGCGACTGGTTGCATAGACAGATGCGTCTCCTCTTCCATGCCGTCAGGCGTCCCTCTCATCCAGGCCCACCACCTAGAGGCTCCTCTCGGGCACGCCGCAGCTCACTGGCGTGCCTCCATGAGCCATCTGACAGCTGGAAACGGGCAGCGCCTCATCTAGCCATGATGCGCAGGCACTCCTGGTGGTCCTCAGCCTGCCGCTTGGGCCGTACTCACCGTGGTTGCCCATCTCCACGAGCCCGAACCAAGTCCGCGACTCCCAGAGGGGTTTTGCTCGGCTTGCAGTGTTTCTGCTCGGCACGCGGTCCCTCCGTGCCTAACAGTCTGGCACCGACCTCTTAAATTTGCTGCAGCTGTCACCATTGTAGCTCCATGTTCACTGGCCCACTTTAGCCAAGCTCCGGGAACAACTGGAGCCAGCTCCTCGGCATCGCAGGCACCCCGCCATGCTGCCCAATACCCTCGTCCAGGGCAACTTGGGCTCTGGCACTGAGACCCTCCTGCAACAACTCTGAGCGAGACTGGTCCTGCTCGCCTTCCGGGGTGCTTGGCAATTCCTCATCCCACACCGCATCGTCCTCCACTCTCAGAACTGGCTGGTCCCACAGTCCACAGCCCGACCACTCCTCCCCAGTGCCCTCTTGATGGCGAAACCCAGACCATAAAAAAAGGTTGCAGCCCATGATGTTGTCGCCACGGGCCGTCACGGTAAACTCGAGGCCGGACATTTCCACCAACTTGTACCAGGCTGTCAGTCTCAGCGTTCCCTCCGTGGACAGCCATCCACCTCCATAGCTGTAAAGCAGCGCTGAGTCTCCTTCAATCCAATAGTGGGGGAAGGATTTTTTCACCCTAGCCCAGTTCAGCAGGGAACCCTCCGCCCCCATGTTGATCAGGAATAGCACCTCCACACCACCCAGCTCCACTGTGCAGAACGTGTATCCATTGGTGTTCGGGAACGCTGTGAGGACAACCGTCGGGGCAGAGGGAGTCAATTTCCTCTGCGGGCTCCCCTGCGCAGACATACGGCACACCCTGGCATAGTGGTTCAAGCGGCCACACTTGCCGCAGTGTTTCTCTCTCGCCAAACAGTCCCTGGCCTTGAAGCGGTGCTTCATGGACCTGCAACCCAAACGCATGGGTTTCCCCGGGGTAGATCTCAATCTCGCAGCGTTGGCCTCCTCAGCATCGTCTTCCACACTCCCATCGCTGTCTGGGTCCGTTATTTGTGTGGCAACGGGAAACTCCAGCTGTCGACATGACAAACGCTCACTCAGCTCCAGCCTATCCGCTGCCTCCAGCTGGAGAGCTAACTCGATGGCCCTGGTCAGCGTTAAGTCACCCAGAAAAGTGAGCAGCTTTGATCTTATTGCAGCGCTGTTGGTATGCTCCGCCAGATGGTCGCAAACCATCTCCTCCTCCAATGGTCTGAACTGACACTCGCTAGCCAGTAGCCTGAAGTCGGCTACGAACCGCTGAACAGGCTTGCCTACCTGTTTTTTTTCCCACAATAGTTTTTATTGAACCTTTTTTACAAACATAACACAAACAATCAAACACTAACACTAAAGTGATTAAAAAAAAATACTAAAAACACCAACAACCACTAACAAAAGCAGGTCTTCAACAATGCTCCTCAGTTTAGTCTAGGTACTCCATTACATAAGTATACATATTATACATTCACCAGTTTGGAATTTACAAGGTCCACACAGATCATTCACCTTCTTCTTCAAAAGTTATGTTTAAATTCTTTACATAATCAATGAAAGGTCTCCATATATTCTCAAACACAATTTCCTTTGATTTCAGTATGTATGTTATTCTTTCTAGTGGAAAGTTTGTTAACATCTGTCTTAACCACTGAGTCACATCTGGTCTATGAGTCTTTTTCCACAATAGTGCAATACATTTTTTGGAGTTAAGCAAACTGAGGTCTATGAATGCTCTTTCACTCTTATTAAAGTTATGTTTTTCTGGATACAGACCCAACAAAAACAATTTAGGATTCAATATGATTTGTTTTGAAATTATTTTTTCAATTGTTACCCTCACCTCTTCCCAAAGCATTCTAATTTTTCTACATTCCCATAAACAATGAAATAGGGTTCCTTTACTTTCCATACATTTTGTACACGTATCTGGTATGTTTTTGTTGTATCTATTTAACTCCACCGGTGTAACATACATCCGCATTAACCATTTAAAATGTATCAATTTAAGACGTACATTTATTGATTTGGTTTGAGCTTCTGTACAAGCCAATTCCCATTGTTCCTCTGAAATTTCAGTTTGCAGGTCTTCTTTCCAATAATTCAGTCTTTTCTGTGAGTTTTCACTTGAGGATAATGTCAATGAGTTATAAAACTCTGAAATAATACCCTTTCTCTTACTATCTTTCTTCAAGATTTTTTCCAAGGATGAATAAGTAGGTCGGGTGAGAGCATTATTTTGATTTGATCGAATAAAGTTCCTAAGCTGAAGATATTTAAAAAAATGTGTTCTATTAAGATTAAATTTGATCCTCAGTTCTTCAAAAGACATTATGTTACCTGAACATGACAAATATAAGTCTTGAATCTTTTGAATCCCTTTTAAATTCCATACTTTAAATACAGCATCCGCTCTCCCTGGTTTAAAATATTGATTACCACATATTGGGCTGAATTGTGACAATAAGTGTGGTTCTTTTAAATATTTTTTGGTTTCACACCATATTTTGATCATATGCTATACAAATGGATTTTTAACTTGTTTCTGTAATTTTTTAAAAAGGTAAATTGTATGATTCCATTTCAGTCCAGTGAGGGAGATCATTTGATGAAAAATAATATGTCATAGACCTCAGTTGTGCTGACCAGTAATACAACATAAAGTTTGGACATTTCAGACCTCCACGATCAAATGGTAAATATAGTAAGGACAGACGTAATCTAGCCTTCCTATTGTTCCATAATTTCCACTAACTTTTTTTTAATTCTTGAGAATAGATCTGAAGGTGGTGGTAAAGGAATGTATTGAAATAAATAAAGTATCTTGGGTAAGATATTACTTTTAAGTATATTAATTCTCCCAATCATCGACATTGGTAGTGACATCCATCTCTGAAGTAACTCATTAATGTCTGTCATTAAGGCTTCATAGTTGGCACTGGCGACTGATTCTAGCTTAGGCACAATTTGAATTCCTAAATATTTAAACTGATTTACAACTTTGAATTGATTTACCTCAGGAGCTGGGTGATTTCTCTGGGTCTCATTTAGCATTAATATTGAAGATTTAGTTTTATTTATTTTATATCCTGATATTTCCCCAACGTTCTTTATTAAATTCAACAAGGTCGGAATTGATTTTTTAAGATTCGACATAAACAAAATTATGTCATCGGCATACAGGGAGATTTTATGTTCTGTTGGTCCTACTCTACTTCCATTTATTTGTGGATGTAAACGTACTGCCATCGCTAAAGGTTCAATTGGCTAATTGGCTGCACGGTGGCGTAGTGGTTTAGCACTGTGGCAGCACAGTTTTACCCTCGGCCGGGGGACCGCGGGGATCATGAGATCGTGGGTTCGATCCCAGCCCCCGACCAACAGTGAGCTGTGTGGAGTTTGCATGTTCTCCCCGTGTTGCGCGGGTTTACTCCGGGATTTCTCCGGTTTCCTCCCGCACACCAAAAACATGTAGGTTTAGGGCGCTCGCGCACGCAGCGACCAGCGGCCGGTGGCTTGTCACCAAACTGCAAACCAAGTCTACCTACGGGTACAAATAAGTAACAAAAAAAAAAAAAAAATTGCCATAGTAAACAGTAAAGGTGAAAGTGGACAGCCTTGTCGGCATCCTCTATTGATATTTATTGATTTTGAGATATTGCTGTTTGTTAGGATTTCAGCTGTAGCATTATTGTATATTATCTGAACCCATTTTATGAAATTATTTCCAAGTCCAAACCTTTGTAGGACTTCAAAAAGAAAGGGCCATTCGACCCTATCAAAGGCCTTTTCGGCGTCCAATGATAGGAGAGCTGTATCCGGTGCTTCTTTTTAGAAGAGATAATATTAAATAGTCTTCTTACATTATAGAAGCCTTGTCTTCCCTTTATAAAGCCATTCTGATCTCGGTTAATAATATTTGGTAATATTTCTTGTAGTCGTCTTGCTAAAATTTTACAGATTATCTTAAGGTCAGCATTTAATAGGCTTACTGGTCTCATATTTTCACATTTATTAGAGGGTTTACCTGGTTTTGGCATCAGTATAATTAAGGCATTATTCATATATAGTGGTAAATTACTATTTTGAAATGCTTCTAAAACCATTTCCAAAAATGGCTTTATTAATTTATTCTTAAATTTTTTATAGAGGTCAACTGGAAGACCATCTGGTCCCGCACTTTTTCCTGATTTCATATTATCAATGGCTAGCCCAACTTCTTCTTGACTAATTTTAGATTCCAGTATCTCCCTGTTTTCATTTGGAATACACAGTATAGATAATCCATCCAAAAACCCATTTAGTTTTGTTAAGTCAGTTTCATTTTTTGTATCATATAGTTTTTCATAATAATCTCTAAAGGCACTGTTAATTTCTAAAGGATCTACAATTGCCTGTCCGTTACTTATAATACTGGTAATTGGTGTTTTAAATTCTAATTGTTTAATCTGCCATGCCAATAATTTCCCTGATTTTTCACCTTGTTCATAAAAAGATTGCTTCAATCTTAGAAGACTCGAGGCAGCTCTATTCGCTGATTTTTTGTCATATTCAGCTCTCAGAATCAGTAATTCATTCTCTAATTTTGGGTCACTTCCTGCATACACTTTTTCTTGGAGAATTTTTATTTTATGTTCCAACTGGGCTCTCTCCTCTCGAGTCTTCTTAGATTTTGAACCTGTATAACTAATAATATGCCCCTTAATAAAAGCTTTGAAAGCCTCCCACTTTATACATGCTGATGTTTGTGTAGTATTGATGTCAAAGAACTCGTCTATCTGTTTTTCTATATACTTGACAAATTCCTCATCCTGAAGCCATTTATGCTGAAATTGCCATCTACCTGGTTCCTTTGTCAATTTCTTATCTACATATATTAAACAGCAGGGTGCATGATCAGAGATCACAATGTTATCATAGAAACAGTTTTGAATCTTGGACCTTAATTCTGTGGAGATCAAAAAATAGTCAATACGTGAGAATGTCTTGTAGGTATTAGAATAGCAAGAGTAGGTTTTAACTTGTGGTTTCATTTCTCTCCATATATCTAGCAATCTTAATTCTTTCATAGAATGATTAATGATCATCCTGCATCCATTGTGTGTACAGTCCAGTCCTGTTGATCTGTCTATACCGGGATTCAATGTACAATTAAAATCCCCTGCTATTATATGTTGCCCTGTAAGTGATGATAAGATAAGAAATAAATTAGCAAAGAAGTTCTGATCATCTATATTGGGACCGTATAAGTTCACCAAATTTATATTTTCTAATAACAAAGATCCTTGGATGATTAGATATCTTCCTAATTTGTCTCCAATTACATTTTTCACTTGAAATGGGACTAATTTATGTATGAGAGTCATAACTCCCCTGGCTCGAGATGAAAATGATGAGGTGAACACACTTCCCTGCCATCTTCTCCTAATTCTTTTTACATCCTCCTCTATTAGATGAGTTTCTTGTAAAAACACAATTTTTGAACCTATGTCTTTTATTTTATTCATAACTTGTTTAAGTTTTTTTAAATTTTGTAGACCTCTGTAATTCCATGAAGTTAAATTAAGATTAACGCTTTGGTCTATGATCAATAAGGAGTTTGAGATTACCTCGCAATATAAACATGCTCATACAGAGAAGCAAAAACATGAGTGGTTGAACATTCATCCTACAAACTACACACAAACAAATTCCCCCTTCCTACATTCGTGGTAATCCCCTCAAAATCAAAAAAAAAATTCTGTCTCCCGCTATAGCCATTTACTGTCCACACCCGCGAGGATCAGTCAAAACCACTCTTTCTCCTCTCAATCACCCTGACTCTACTGCTTTTAATGACATAACATTAACTCTCTTCTGTAGTTTTCCAACTTAACTCCAAAATTTTATAGCAACTTTGTACATCATAGGTTTTTTTAATATATATAATACAATCTACATTTTGTAAACTTGCTATATGCTTCAGATCAGTCAGATGCCTGTGCAAATACTTAAATATTCTACCTTTATATTTTGTTCATGCTTCATGCTTAGCTCCCACCAGTCTCTCTTGGATCTGCTTGATAAGCACCTGCGCCTCCTCAGGGGTCTTGAAGGTGTGCTTTCTCCCTTTATATGTGACCAGCAGTCTTGCCGGATAAATCACTCCATGACGAATCCCGAGGTTGCGCAGCTCTCTACGGGCGGGGTCAAACTGTTTCCTTAATTGTTGGATTCCTGTGGCCAGATCTGGGTAAAACTGCACCTGTTGATCCTGATATTTAATTTCTCCTTTAGCTCGCGCCGCGTTGGAGATCGTCATCTTGTCTCTGTAGCTGAGGAACTTCATAATCAGCGTCCTCGGTGGTGCCTTATTATCTCTCAGTGGGCCGATTCGGTGGGCGCTCTCTAAGACGACCGATGACTGCAGCTCCGCGTTGTTCAGCGCTTCTGGAATCCACTTTTCCAAAAAGGAACATGGGTCCCGTCCCTCTGTTCCCTCCGGGAGGCCCACCAGCCTCAGATTGTTCCGTCTCGACCGGGATTCTAAGTCCAGGGCACTATCTTCCAGACGTTTATTTTTTTAATTCCAATGTGCGCACCTTTAATTGTAGGCTGGTGACGTCATCCTCAGCGCTGGAAATTCGGAGCTCCACCTGCGATACTTGCTCCATACAGTCACTTATTTCCTTCCTCATTCCTTCTAACGCTGCTATAATCCCATCAAATTTAGCGGAAAAGTCTGCTCTCATTGCGCTAATGGCAGCGAGCACCGCACCTGTGCCCTCGCCAGCAGTCACCGCTCTGCCGCTAGCTTGTTCCGCCATATCTGGAGATTTTTCTGCTTTGTCACGAATGTGGAAGTCCGTTAACTTGGACTGTTTCAGCGGTTCAGTTTTTCCTCCACCTAATTTCCCAGCCTTAGGCTTTACCGGCATATCTGCGCCCAAACGCTGGGATAGATTTTGTTCCAATTGGGAGAGTTTTTTGCCAACTTTTTATTTTTAGGAGCAGAGCAGAGTGAACCACGTCTTCCTACGTGGCCGCCATAACCGGAAGTCCTCTGGCTTGCCTACCTGTTGGCGGCGCTGCCACAACGTGATTCTCCAGACGATGACATTGTCCGGGGTGCGAAAATGGCACGCCATCAGCTCAACTACATCCTCATAGCTGTCTAAATCGCCGCGCGTGCTCAGAATTCACTGGCCCTCAATTCCCAAGTTGTGTACCAGCAGTGCACGTGGCCTCAACTTGACCATTTTGCCCAGATTCAGCGCCACCATACAGGTACATCTCAAAAAATTAGAATATCAGGGAAAAGTTTAATATTTTGTGTCACTCATTTCAGAAAGTGAAACCCATATATTATATAGGGTCATTACACAGACAGTGATATATTTCAAGTGCTAATTTATTTTAATTTTGATGATTATGGCTTACAGCCCATGAAAACCCCAAATTCAGTTTCTCAAAAAAATTGAATATTACATAAAATTAATTTAAAAAAAATATTTTTTTAATAGAAATGTTGGCCGACTGAAAAGTATGCCCATGCACACACTCAATACCCCACCAGACCCAACAATGCAGACGAGCTGAAGGTCACTTTCAAACCAACCTGGTCCTTCATAACACCTCAGCAGTGCCACAGGCTGATCACCTCCATGCCACACCACATTGATACAGTAATACATCCAAAAGGAGCCCCGACCAAGTATTGAGTGTGTACATGGATATACTTTTTAGTCAGCCAACATTTCTATTTAAAAACTATTTTTTTAATTAATTTTATGTAATATTCCATTTTTTTGCCCCCTCATGGATCGTCACCTTATCGTGGTGGGGGGGTTTGCGTGCCCCAGTGACCCCAGGAGCTATGTTGTCCGGGGCAATTTGCCTCTGATAGGGTCTCCCAAGACAAACTGGTCCTGGGTGAAGAGCCAGACTAAGAACGATCCAACAGACTCTCATGATAAATTGTATACAGTGGTACCTCTACTTACGAACGTCTCTACATACGGAATTTTCAGGTTACGACACGCCTCAACGGGAAAATATTGCCTCTTGTTACGAACGAAATTTCAGGATACGAAAGGCAAAAAAGTATGCGCTCCTCGCAGCTCCCGTAGTTTACCGAACGTAAACATACCTGTAGCTGCTCTGCCATTGGCTATCGCCTAGCATCTTCCTGGTATCCCATTGGCCACAAAGTTTTGTTTTTGTTTTTTTTTCCAAAACTTTATTAAGAACAAGGTGAAAGTTTTATGTGTGTGTACAGTACAGAATTAACATTTATTCGCTATGGGCCCCAAGAAAGTGACGGAGATAAGTAGAAAAGGAGAAAAGAAGAAGAGAGTTTTTTTGTCCATACAAACAAAGAAGGAGATAATCGAAAGGTATGAAAAGGGGATGCGTTTGGTTGATCTCGCCAAAGAATATGGCCGTAATACATCAACGATCAGCACGGTATTAAAACAAAAGGAAGCACTTACAAGCCGACAAAAGCAAACGTCCTTGGATCGTTTCTTCACAAAACGTCAGGCAAATACCACTGATGAGACAGAACATGAACCAAAGAAGGCAAAAGGTGACGATGACGAAAGCAGTTAAAAGGTAAATGAACATAATTTTTATTATTCTTTCTCTTTTATTATTCTTTCTCTCATTTTAAACTCTCATTTTATGTTTATTGTGCAGTAATCTAATTGTAACATGTATTTGTTACATGTTTTGATTCAACTTTATTTATTTATTTATATAGCGCCATTTCACAACAACAGTCATCTCATAGCACTATCAACTGTAGGGGGGACCCCCACAGTTGCAGAAAGACCCCAGCAATCAGGCGATCCCCTGTGAGCAAGCACTTGGCGACGGTGGAGAGGAAAAACTCCCTTTTAACAGGAAGAAACCTCCAGCAGAACCAGGCTCAGGGAGGGGCAGTCATCTGCTGCGACTGGCTGGGGGGTGAGGGGATAGAGAAGAAGAAAAGAACAGACATGTAGAGAGCAAACAGCACGATGGGGACTCAATCTATGGGAGAGAACAAACAAATGTTAATGACCAGCAAAAAAAAAATATTTCATAGAGAGTGAGGAAAGGAGTGAGGCCCAGTGCATTACTGGAGGTCCCCCGGCTGACTAAACCTATTAGCAGCATAACTAAGGGAGGGTTCAGAAACACATGATCCCTCCCTAATTGTAGGCTAGATCAAAAAGGTAGGTTTTAGCCCTATTCTTAAAAACAGAGATCGAGTCTGACTCCCGAATCCAGATTGGCAGCTGATTCCACAGGAGAGGAGCTTGATAACTGAAGGCTCTGCCTCCCATTGTACTTTTGGAGATTCTAGGTATTACAAGTAATCCTGCATTTTGGGAGCGTAGTGCTCTGTTAGGATAATACGGTAGTATCAGATCTTTTAAATAAAAAGGAGCCTGATTGTTTAGAGCTTTGTAAGTGAGAAGAAGGATTTTAAACTTAATTCTAAACTCTATGGGAAGCCAATGAAGGGAGGCCAGAACCGGAGAGATATGATCTCTCTTTCTAGTACCTGTTAAAACTCTTGCTGCAGCATTTTGGATCAGCTGAAGACTTTTTAAAGATGTTTTAGGACAGCCTGATAATAAAGAATTACAATAATCTAATCTCGAGCTAACAAAAGCGTGGATCAGCTTCTCAGCATCACTCTGAGACAAGATGCTCCTAATCTTGGCAATATTACGCAAATGATAGAAGGCAGTCTTAGAAACAAATTTAATATGTGAATTGAAGGACAAATCCTGATCAAAAATAACTCCAAGGTTCCTCACAGAGCTATTAAGAGAAAGAGTAACTGCGTCCAAACTGAAAGTTTGATTTGGAAAGGAATTTCTAAGGTTTTTTGGACCAACAAGAATGACTTCAGTCTTATCTGAATTTAATAGCAGGAAATTACAAGTCATCCAAGCTTTGATTTCCTTAAGACAGGCTTCTAACTTGGCTAATTGATTAGTATCATCTGGCTTCATTGACAGGTATAATTGTGTGTCATCTGCATAACAATGAAAATGTATACAGTGCTTTCTAATAATGTTGCCTAACGGAAGCATATATAAACTAAAAAGAGTAGGGCCTAGCACAGATCCCTGTGGAACTCCATGACTAAGCTTTGAGCTGAAAGAAAACTCATCATTTACATGAACAAACTGGAACCTATCAGATAAATAAGATCTAAACCACTGCAACGAAGTTCCATTAAGTCCAACATAGTGTTCTAATCTATCAAGTAGAATATTATGATCAATAGTATCAAAAGCTGCACTAAGATCTAAAAGGACAAGTACAGAAACTAGTCCATTATCAGATGCAATGAGGAGGTCGTTAGTGACCTTCGCTAAGGCTGTTTCAGTACTATGATGGATTCTAAACCCAGATTGAAACTCTTCAAGTAAACCATTTCCCTGCAGGTGGTCAAATAATTGCGTAGCAACAACTCTTTCTAAGATTTTTGAAATGAAAGGGAGATTAGAGATTGGTCTATAGTTAGCTAAAGCTCCTGGATCTAGCGTTGGCTTTTTGAGTAAGGGTTTAATTACAGCCGTTTTAAAAGCCTGCGGTACATGGCCTAAAGTTAATGAAGAATTGATTATATGAAGAATAAAGCTACCAATAAGTGGGAAGACTTCTTTAAATAACCTGGTAGGAATAGGATCTAAAAGACAAGTTGAAGGTTTGGATGAGGAAACTACTTTGTCTAACTCACAAAGGTCGATTGGAGTAAACTCATCAAGACAGACATCAATAGAAGGAGTTGTAGTAGTTACAGTATTTAAGTTAACTGTGGGAAGAATCTGATTGATTTTATCTCTGATGGATGAAATTTTATTATTGAAAAAGTTCATAAAGTCCTGACTAGTAAGCTCTAATGCGTTTTTATGATTTATAAAAAATTTATGCCCAAATTTTGGGGGGCTTGGAACGGATTACGGCATTTACATGTAAAACGCGCCTCTACTTACGGAATTTTCACGTTACGAGAATACTTCCGGAACGAATTAATTTCGTAAGTAGAGGTACCACTGTATCAAGGATTCAGTGTACCCCGCCCGGTATGGGGTTACCAGGGCCCCACCCTGGAGCCAGGCCTGGGGGAGGGGCTCAAAGGCTAGCATCTGGTGGCCGGGTTTCCACCCATGGGACCCGGCCGGGCTCAGCCCGAAGGAGTTACATGGGTCCGCCCTCCAGTAGGCTCACCACCTGCAGGAGGGATCATGGGGGTCCGGTGCTATGTGGATTAGGTGGCGGTCAAAGGCGGAGACCTTGGCATACTGATCCCAAGCTTTGTAAACTGGCTTTTGGTATGTGGAATGTCACCTCTCTGGTGGGGAAGGAGCCTGAGCTGTTGTACAAGGTTGAGAGGTACCGGCTAGATATAGTCGGTCTCACCTCAACACACAGCTCCGGTTCTGGAACCAGTCTCCTGGAGAGGGGCTGGAGCTTGGCCTTTTCTGGAGTTTTCCCGGGCGAGAGGCGACGAGCAGGGGTGGGTATTCTTGTATCGCCCCACCTTGCTGCCTCTATATTGAAGTTTTCCCCGGTGGACGAAAGGGTTGCTTCCCTGCGCCTTCGGGTTGGGAAACGGGTCCTGACCATCATTTGTGCTTATGCACCAAATGTTTTAGAGTACCCACCCTTTTTGGAGTCTGTGACTGGGGTGCTGGAGGGTGCTCCTCTTGGAGACTCCATTGTCCTACTGGGGGACTTCAATGCACACGTGGGCAACGACAGTGAAACCTGGAGGTGGGTGATTGGGAGGAACGGCCTGCCCGATCTGAACCTGAGTGGTGTTCAGTTATTGGACTTCTGTGCTAACCACAGTCTGTCCATAACAAACACCATGTTCAAGCATAAGGGTGTCCATATGTGCACCTGGCACCAGGACACCCTAGGTCGCAGGTCGATGATCGATTTTGTTATCGTATCATCAGACCTGCGACCGTATGTCTTGGACACCCGAGTAAAGAGAGGTGCAGAGCTGTCAACTGATCACCACCTGGTGGTGAGTTGGATCCGATGGCAGGGGAGGAAGCCATTCAGACCTGGTAGACCCAAACGTATAGTGAGGGTGTGCTGGGAGCGTCTGGCTGAGGCCCCTGTCCGGGAGGTCTTCAACTCCCACCTCCGGAAGAACTTCAACCACATTCCGAGGGAGTCTGGAGACATGGAGTCTGAATGGGCCATGTTCTCCACCTCTGTTGTTGAAGCGGCGGCCCAGAGCTGCGGCCGCAAGGTGGTCGGTGCGTCTCGTGGTGGCAACCCCCGAACCAAGTGGTGGACACCAGTGGTGAGGGGGGCCATTAAGCTGAAGAAGGAGTCCTATCAAGCTTGGCTGGTTTGTGGGACTCCCGAAGCTCCTGAGGTGTACCGGCAGGCCAAGCGGAGTGCAACTCGGGTGGTTGCTGAAGCAAAAACCCGGGTATGGGAGGAGTTCGGTGAGGCCATGGAACAAGACTTTCGGTCGGCCTCAAAGAGATTCTGGCAAACTGTCCGGCGGCTCAGGAGGGGAAAGCAGCTCCCCGTCCACACTGTGTATGGTGCAGATGGGACACTGTTGACTTCGACTGGGGATATCGTCGGGCGGTGGAAGGAATACTTCGAGGATCTCCTCAATCCCACTGATACACCTTCCACAGAGGAAGCAGGGTTTGGGGACGAGGGGGATGACTCGCCTATCACAGGGGCTGAGGTCGTCAAGGTGGTTAAAAATCTCCTTGGTGGCCGGGCCCCGGGAGTGGACGAGATTCGCCCTGAGTACCTCAAGGCCCTGGATGTTGCTGGGCTGTCATGGTTGACACGCCTCTGCAACATTGCGTGGAGGTCAGGGGCAGTGCCTTTGGCATGGCAAACCGGGGTGGTGGTTCCTCTCTTCAAAAAAGGGGACCGGAGGGTGTGCTCCAACTTTAGAGGGATCACTCTCCTTAGCCTCCCTGGGAAGGTCTATGCCAAGGTACTGGAGAGGAGAGTCCAGCCGTTGGTCGAACCTCGGATTCAGGAGGAGCAATGTGGTTTTCGTCCTGGCCGTGGCACATCGGACCAGCTCTTTACCCTCTCGAGAATTCTTGAGGGTTCGTGGGAGTTTGCCCAACCAGTTTACATGTGTTTTGTGGACTTGGAGAAGGCATTTGACCGCGTCCCTCGTGGATTTTTGTGGGGGGTGCTTCGGGAGTATGGGGTGTTGGGCTTGTTGTTACGAGCTATTCGGTCTCTGTACGACCGTTGTGAGAGTTTGGTTCGTATTACCAACACTCGGTCGGAGTCATTCCCAGTGAGAGTTGGACTCCGCCAGGGCTGCCCTTTGTCACCGGTCCTGTTCATAATTTTTATGGACAGGATTTCTAGGCGCAGCCAGAGAATGGAGGGTGTCATGCTTGGTGACCACAGGATCTCATCTCTGTTGTTTGCAGATGATGTTGTCCTGTTGGCTTCATCCAGCAATGACCTACAGCTCTTGCTGGGACGGTTTTCCGCTGAGTGTGAAGCGGCTGGGATGAGAATCAGCACCTCCAAGTCCGAGTCCATGGTCCTCAGCCGGAAAAAGGTGGATTGTCCTTTCTGGGTTGGGGACAGGCTCCTACCCCAAGTGGAGGAGTTTAAGTATCTTGGGGTCTTATTCACGAGTGAAGGGAAAATGGAGCGAGAGATCGACAGACGGATTGGAGCAGCATCTGCAGTGATGCGGACGTTGTACCGGTCTGTTGTGGTGAAGAGGGAGCTGAGTTCTAAGGCAAAGCTGTCGATTTACCAGTCAATCTACGTTCCTACTCTCACCTATGGTCACAAGCTTTGGGTAATGACCGAAAGAATGAGATTGCGGATACAAGCGGCTGAAATGAGCTTTCTCCGTAGGATTGCTGGACTCACCCTCAGAGATAGGGTGAGGAGCTCAGTCATCCGGGAGAGGCTCAGAGTAGAACCGCTGCTCCTCCACATTGAAAGGAGTCAGTTGAGGTGGTGTGGGCATCTGATTAGGATGCCTCCTGGACGCCTCCCACTTGAGGTGTTTCAGGCACGTCCCACTGGGAGGAGACCTCAGGGCAGACCCAAGACACGGTGGAGAGACTATGTCTCCCAACTGGTCTGGGAACGCCTTGGTATCCTCTCTGAAGAGCTGGAGCAGGTGGCGGGGGAGAGGGAAGTCTGGGCTTCTCTACTTGAACTGCTGCCTCCGCGACCCGGACCTCCGGAAAAGCGGTAGAAGATGGATGGATTCCATTTTTTTGAAAAACTGAATTTGGGGTTTTCATGGGCTGTAAGCCATAATCATCAAAATTAAAATAAATTAACACTTGAAATATATCACTCTCTGTGTAATGAATCTAAATAATATATGGGTTTCACTTTCTGAAATGAGTGACAAAAAATATTGAATTTTTTCATGATATACTAATTTTTTGAGATGTACCTGTATATGTCTGGAAGGTGGCGTACCACCTCGGCCAAGGGACAGGTGGCTCGCCCGGGAGCTCCAGAAAAGGCCGAACTGGAGACCCACTTGCTTCCTTTTTCTTTTATCCTCGTTGCCAAATATGTCTGAAGAAACACTCAGAATGACGAGGCCAGGTGCACGACTGAACTTGCGTTTATTAACCTATAATACACACACCACACATATAACCGCCAGGCAGGGGTGATGGCGAAGAGACCCGCCCCTCCTGCCTGTTGCTCTTTATAGGCATGGGTGGTGGCAGAAACGGAAGTGAGTGCCACCACACTGTGCCTCACAAGTAAGAGCACAGGAACTATATAAATAACTGATATTGGATGCCCTTCCTGACACAACCCGGCGTCTGTTTGTGTCGGCGTCTGTTTTAAAACTCGGTCACTTCTACACGTACTGGTTATCTTATCTATTTTTACCTCCGCCAGGCCGCAGGCCGCAGGAGGTTATGTTTTTGCCAGCGTTGGTCTGTCTGTTTGTTAGCAAGATAACTCAAAAAGTTTGGGATGGATTTCCATGAAACTTTCAGGCGTTGTTGGAAATGGTACAAGGAAGAACTGATTAAATTTTGGGGATGATCCGCATCACCGTCTGGATACAGGAATTTTTTAAAGGATTCTTTAACATTGTGAGATACGGCCATTTTCAACATGTGTGCAGGCACAATGGAGGGCGCTGATCGTCGTGTCTGACGAACACGAACTCCGCGTTCTTCAAAGTTTTAGGCACAAAAGCACGCGGAAAACTGTGGTGGGCCGGGCCTGGCAGCGTGCCTGTGTTTGCGCTACGCTGCAAAAGCTGAGACGGGCAGCTGTCCGGCGCGGGATTATTTGGCAGAAATTCCCCGGGCAGCCATAGGGGCTGTGCAAAAACGAGCTCTCTGCCGGGGAAGCTTCCAAATCCTCTTTTGCCGCGGAGCGCAACCCCAATATAAAACCCATGGCAACCTGTCTACCCAATTTGCATCCGTCAGTGAAGGCCTGAGTGCTGCTTTCAGTGATCTATGAAAACGCTCGCATAACCCATTGGCCTGTGGGTTGTACGCAGTTGTGCGATGAATTGCAACGCCCACAGCCTGGGAGTTTGGAGATGGAGGAGATGGACACAACAGCAACACTTGAGTTTATTACCTCCGCCAAGGAGGTAATGCTTTTACTACTGAACCACTAATCCTATCATTGTGAATCCAATTGCTAGTCATATGTTTTCATGGTCAAGGAATCTGAAAACGTACACACAAACACTGTATGGGGGGAACTGTGGCGCTTGGCGGAGGTCTACGCTCTCCGAGTGCTTTTCTAGTTGTTTATTGTATTAACTCCATTTTAAATTTTTATCTCTTTTATTGATATTAACTTTTTTACTTAGCTCAGTAAACGCAACAGCCCATATTGGCGCACAGGTGAATCAGACCCCGATCAAGGCTGGTCACCAGGTTAGGCTAACCTATCTGTTTCAGTTAGCCACTCCTGGCCTGGAAAGCCATGGCTCCCTCTCCGACCTGTGTCAGCTGTGTTTCCCTCTCTAAGAAGGTTTCTGAGTTGGAACTGACACTCTCTAACCTCTATAAGATTTGGGAGGCTGAAAATCATCTGGACACAATCATTTTTGGACGGACATCGGCGCCAGCGACGGAATCGCAGCTAGCAGAGACGGCTACTTACCTGGGTGAAATTAGCATATCGCCATCCACCCCCACCCCTGCTCCGGTCACCTCAGCTGCCCAGGACTCCAGCACCAAACACTGGCTTCAGCTCGGAGCTAAACCCAAAGCCCTGGGTAGGTCTTCACAGCCTCAGTGTGCGCCCTGGACCATGGTTGGGCCCAATAGCAAACGTCGGGGACTGACCAGACATGGCCGCGCCTCCTCCCTTCCCTTTTTGCTGGAAAACAGATTCGACATCCTTTCCTGGAAGATTTCCCCCACCTGGACGCTGATCTTCCTCCCATGGCCGCCCCTCCTCCTTCAGCAGCGGCCCAAACCTGCAAGCTCCGGATCAAAACTACCTTAGGTGTGCCAAACTTTACACCAGCTCCAAAAAGAAGAGAGCGCAACCCCCCACACCGGCACCTCGCCACCACAGCAGCAACAACAATGGCAAAACTATCCACCATTTTAGAAGCCACCGACAAAGTCCCCATAAATGATGCTGGTAATTGGTGATTCAATAATGAGGAACGCCAGAAGCAGGTACTGTGTTACAATTTTTTTTTCCTGGGGCTAAAGTGTCAGACATTGAAGCTCTCACCCCTGACCTATTAAATGAATATCCCCACGCTAAAACTGTTATTGTGCATGTTGGATGCAACAACATCCCAGATGAAGCATCTGAGATCTTAAAGAGAGACTTCAGGAGCCTTCTGTCTACTCTTAAGAATTGTGGCAGACGTGTGTTTATTTCTGGACCACTTGCTCCTTTTAGAAGAGATTGCAATTATTTTAGCAGAACTCTTAGCCTTAATAACTGGTTGTGCTCAACATGTCCTACTTTTAACATTGGTTTTATAGACAATTTCAACCTGTTCTGGAACCGCCCATCATTTATGAGGCCAGATGGCATCCATCCAAATAGACTCGGTGCACGTGTTCTAAGGGACAATCTGTTTTATTCCATTCAGCATTTTTTAGTACAGTGACTGAAAGCTGGTGTGTTAACTCACCCCAAAGTACCTGGGTCTGCCAACCAGCCCTTCTTTGCTTCCACTTCTCATAGTAATCCTATTAATCCAAATAATTCTCACTGTTTAGATCAGTCTTCAATTCATAACCCCATAGAGACTGTGTCTGTCTCCCGTTACCCAAAACATTATAACCCAAGACAAATACAACATAACTTAATTAAGATTAAAACCATTAATTTACCACAGTTAAACAAAATAATTAAATGTAGACTGCTGAATATAAGCTCTCTGTCAGATAAAGCGACCTTAATTAATGATATGATCACGGATTACAATATAAATATACTCTGTCTCACAGAAACATGGCTACGCCCCGATGATTTTGTTAGTATCAATGAGGTCACCCCCCCAGCTATGGTAATATTCATATTCCTAGAAACACTGGCCGAGGTGGTGGTGTTGGGGTAATATATGAATCCACATTACCAATGAATCCTCAGCCTAAGCTAAACTCAAATTGTAACTCTTTTGAATGCTTAATTTTTAGCTTAGCCCATCCATCCTGGAGGTCAGAGCAGCCTATTTTATTTACCACAGTATATCGCCCTCCCAGTGCTTCTTTTGCTGAATTTATGTCTGAATTCTCTGAGTTCTTAACAACCTTAGTTCTTAGTACAGACAAGATCATAGCTGGTGATTTTAATATTCATATAGATGTTGATAATGATAGTCATAGTGCAGCATTTCTCTCCCTCTTAAATTCAACTGGTTTTTCCCAGTGTGTTAGTAAACCAACTCATCATCATAATCACACCCTTGACCTGGTCTTGGCTTATGGTGTAGAAACTGATGACATTGATGACAAAATCCTACACTGACTGACCACTATTTGATAAAGTTCAAATTTGTACTATCCGATTTCACAGCATCAAGCAGAAATATAGTTACCAGATCCTTATCTGATAGTGCCGTGGCTCGCTTTAAAGAATTAATCCCTTCAGCACTTTATTACCATGTCTCAATATAGCAGACAGCACTGACTACTTGAATCCATTAGAATTGGACCTTTTATTTGGTAGTACTGCAGCCTCACTGCAGTCAACACTTGACTCCATAGCCCCTCTTAAAAAGAAAACTATTAAAAACAGGAGACTAGCTCCATGGTACAACTGCCACACCTGTAAGTTAAAACAGAAAGTTAGATCCTGTGAAAGGCTCTAGTGTGCAAATAAGACTTGTAAATCTTGTTCAGCCTGGAATGCCAGCCTTACCACCTATAAGAAATCTCTCCGTAGTGCTAGGCGACAGTACTATTCATCCTTGATAGAAGAAAATAAAAACCACAGATTTCTCTTTAACACTGTGGCTCAGCTAACTAAGAGCCAAAATGCCATAGATCCCTACATCCCTCCAACTCTTAGTGCTGACGACTTTTTGAATTATTTTAATGATAAAATTGTCAGTATTAGGAATAATATTCCAAAAAATAGCCCTCCTAAAAATACCAAGCCTCTCCCTAACATTGCTGTGCCCACAGGCTCAGAACTCCACTTTTCTAAATTTCCTCGTATTAATCATTCTGATCTAGCTCTAATAGTGTCAGCCTCCAAACCAACTACCTGTCTTTTACACCCAATCCCCGCTAGACTAGTGAAGGAATCGCTATCTCTGATTAGTTCATCTCTCTTGAACATAATTAATATGTCCCTATTGACAGGACATGTACCACAGTCACTTAAAGTGGCAGTAATTAAACCTCTACTTAAAAAACCTTCACTTTCGACTTCCGGTCTGGACGCCATGGTGATAGCAACTTAACGCTGAACCTCCCAGATCCAATCCAAGGAAAACATCTTCAAAATCAGACTTAACTGATTTTTGGAAGAATAAAAATCAAAAGACAAAAACACCATGCCTAACCAAAAACAGAAGAAACTGACATTCCCCAGGTCAGGACGCGCAGCGGCCGCAGAATCTGATCCCGAGGACCTCCATTCAGGAGACGAAGAGCTGGGCCTAGCTAACAAAAAGGTTAGCCTGAAATCGCTATATGATGAATTACGACGATTTCGGGCCGAATTTCATGAATTCAGAGAGGAACTAAAAAGGACGAACAGCAGAATGGACCAGGCCGAAAACCGAATCTTGGAAGCTGAAGAAAGAATAAAAGTGCTTGAAGAGTCTATGCTGGATTTACACAGAAAACAGTCACGGCTGGAGGCTAAGCTAACCGACCAAGAAGGAAGACAGAGACGAGATAACATCAGAATTCACAGTCTGAAAGAAGGAGCTGAAGATAGTTTCAACACAGTGGCGGAATGCGTGGAATCCTTATTGAGAGAGAAGTTGGATATTCCACAAACCACCGATTTGAAAATAGAAAAGGCCCATCGTACATTAGCCGCAAAGCCAGCGGCAGAGGCGCCCCCGCGTTCAGTGTTGGTAAGATTCTCCGATTTCAAAATAAAACAAGAGGTTGTAAGACGGGCTTGGCAGAAAAAAGGATTTATGCATCAAGAAAGAAAAGTCTTCGTGGAGCACGATTACACCCCTGAGGTTCTTAAAAAGCGACGGGAATATAACGACGCCAAAAAGGTTCTACGGGAAAAGAATCTACGTTTTCAGACGCCATTTCCGGCGAAGTTAAGGGTCTTTTACGGTGAAGAGTCATGTCTCTACAATTCAGCGGAAGAAGCAGCAATTGACATGGCAAGAAGAGGGCTCCCGGTAACGGTGTTTAAACCCGCAGCGAATCTGAGCGAGAAAATCAGAGCTCAAACGTGGTCCACTCAAAGACCTTCTAAATCCACGGGCCAGCAGCGGGAAACCCAGCCCCAGAGCTACAAAGATAAGCTTTCCAGTTCCAGGAAGGAATAGCGATCTTTTGGGGTTTTTTTCTCTTTTCAGTCATTCTGCACTTCCATCCCCCCTCCTACAAGGTAACAAACATTAAAGGAGGTGCAGAATCAGCATGTGGTAAAACCTTTCATGGAGCAGTTATAGCATTAGAAACAAATGTCTTCTTAATTTAAAAGAAAAAAAAAAATCTTGTTAAAATAGAAATGCAACAATGACCCACATGTTCTCCCCACACTAACAAATACTGTATTAGAGTGAATTTTTGCTGTGATGGGGGTGGGAGGGTGTACACAATCTCATAGGGTATAGGCATAAATAAAAAAAAAAAAATCATTACAAATTCGGATTGGGATCTGAAATTCACGTTAAACATGGGACAACTTACAGGGGTAAGAGAGGGCCCTCAACACGTAACAGAGTTTGAGGAATTTCCCTCAGAGCCTACACTCCATCAGGGCTCTTACAGGGTCTTTAAAGAGACCCCAGCTCAGGAAGTTTTTTTGACAGTTTTTTGTTTTAAAGTCTCGTACACTATGTTCTTAATGTTTTTTATGTTCTTAATGTTCTTTCAGTTTCTGAGTAGCAAAAAAGAGGGCCACCACACTGTTATACTAAATAAGAAAATACAATGGAGAAACAGGGTGTAACCAAAATAGCCTCATATAATGTAAAAGGGATCCTGAATCCAGTTAAAAGATCCAAGATTCTACGCAAAATGAAAAAAGACAAAGCAGGAATAATATTTTTACAAGAAACCCACCTAACAGACGTGGAACACACTAAACTCAATAGACAAGGGTTTAAAATGATCTCTTCATCTTCATATAAATCAGGGAGGAGGAGGGGAGTAGCGACATTGATATCAACCAAAATTACATTTGAAAAAAAATCAGAACACAAAGATAAAGAAGGGAGGTACAGTTTGGTAATTGGGCGGCTAGAGGGAGAAGATATCACCCTGCTGAATGTATATGCATCACCAGGGGCTAAATGGAAATTTTATAAAAATGTATTCGACCTAATGATAACTAAAGCCCAAGGTTTAGTGATATGTGGTGGAGACTTCAATCTAAGACTGAATCCATACTGGGATGCAACAGGTAATTCTTCACATCAAAATAACACTCAAAATAGGAAAGCTCGGATGCTACTAAAAGAAATGGGAATCTGTGACGTATGGAAGGAATTCAACCCCAATGTAAAAGATTATACTTTTTATTCAACGCCACATTCATCTTACTCAAGGATTGATTACTTTTTTATGTTTAATAGAGACATTGGAAGAGTAAAAACATGTAAAATAGGACTGATGGATCTCTCTGACCACAGTCCGATCTATATGGACTTAAACATCCAAAAATACACAAATAATACATTTTCCTGGAGCTTGAATTCAAATGTCCTGAAAGGACCACTGAAAGATGAATTGGAATCAGATATTTTCAAATATTTGGAAGAAAATGATAATGGAGAAGTATCCCCTTTAATACTGTGGGATGCGTGCAAAGCTGTAATAAGGGGAAAAATTATTGCAAAACTGGAAACCCAAAAGAAACTGAGACAAGAAAAACTAATCACACTAGAGTCAGAACTCAAGAACCTAGAAAAAGAACACAAAGACAACACTCATTCTAATGGCTCGCTCAAGATTAAAGAAATTAAAAATCAAATAAATGAGATCTACACAATAGAAATCCAGAAGAAACTTACATTTCTGAAACACAAACACTATGAAGCAGGCAGTAAATCGGCAAAACTACTAGCCTATAAATTGAGGAAACAACAAACAGAAAGAGCAATCTACAAAATCAGAGACCCAGTATCAAAGGAAATAAAATTCAGAATTCAGGATATTCTTAAAAGCTTCGAGAATTACTACAAGAACTTATACTCCCACAAAAAACATAAAAACGCATCCGAGACATTCCTAAACACATTACACCTTCCCCAACTTACAGAATCACAAAATAAAACACTACTGTCAGAAATACAACCTAAAGAATTGGAAAAAGCAATTATGAAACTTAAAGCTAACAAATCCCCAGGAGAAGATGGCTATACAGCAGAATGGTACAAAACCTTTAAACAGCAACTATCTCCTCTCCTCTTGAAAACATTTAACTATGTCCTCCACACAGGGGAAATCCCCCCTCCTGGAGAGAAGGGGTCATTGCAGTTATACCTAAACCTGAAAAGGATAAACTAGAATGCTCCAACTACAGACCAATCAGTGTATTAAATCAGGACTATAAGCTTTTTACCATTATCCTTGCCAAAAGGTTAGAAAACATACTGACAGACTTAATTCCCTTAGACCAAACAGGTTTTATAAGACAAAGACAGACACAAGACAACATTCGACGCACTTTACACATAATTCATCATATAAAAAAATATAACTTAAATGCAGTCATATTGGGATTAGATGCTGAAAAAGCATTTGATTCGGTTGACTGGCCTTTCCTATATAGAATCTTATCCAGTTTCAATTTTCATAACAACTTCATTAGAACTATACAGGCATTATATAAAAAACCAACAGCTAAAATAAGGATTAACGGTAATTTATCATCATCTTTTGAGCTGGAAAGAGGATGTCGTCAAGGCTGCCCCCTGTCTCCACTGCTCTTTGCAATCTTCATAGAACCTCTGAGCCAATGGATAAGACAAAATCAAAAAATTCAAGGTATTACACTTGGTCAGAAGGAACATAAAATAGCACTCTTTGCTGATGACATTTTAATATACCTAGGGCAACCAGACACTTCTTTACCAGAACTAATCTCAGTTTTTCAGACTATGGAGATTTATCGGGGTACAAATTAAACATGCATAAAACCCAAGTTTTAACATTCAACTATGACCCAAATCATTATTCACTAAGTGAACTCAAAACTAACTGGGAGTTGGAATCTATGAAATATCTGGGGATCAATATCCCGAAACAACTCAACAAAATTATAACACTAAACTATGATCCACTGGTGACAAAAATAAAATCTGACCTAGCAAGATGGAATATGATACCATTCTTAGGTACTGCACAAAGAATTGAAGCAGTCAAAATGAATATACTCCCACGTCTTCTATACCTTTTCCAAACAATACCGGTAGAACCCCCCAAAAAAACATGGCAGGAGCTAGACAGAAGGATCTCAAGATTCATATGGCAGGGCAAGAGACCTAGAATCAGATATAGAACCCTACAGCTAAACAAAGACAAAGGTGGACTCGCGCTGCCAAATATCAGGGACTATTTTATAGCTGCACAAATTAAAACTTTAGTAGAGATATGTAACCCAGTCTACACTGCACAATGGAAGGAGATGGAATGCCAAATAACAAGTGACATTCCCCTACAGGTGATAATAGGGAACAATGCCTTACCTAAACTCTTGAATAACACTAACCCGTGGATAGAGACCCCGCTAAAAATTTGGTTTAAGATAGTCAGAGAGAATCAAGCTAAAGAGCCCTATCGACTTCTGCAATGGATTGCCTATGATCAAGACTTTACCCCCAATAAAACAGACACTAGATTTAAAGAGTGGAAAGAAAAAGGGCTGATAAAATATTACGATTTCTTTAAGGGGCAAACTTTAAGAAGTTTTGAAGATTTGAAAAAACAAGGTCTAATAAATCAAGACCTTTACAGGTTCTTTCAGCTTAGACACCACATAAACAATATACTTAAAAAGGAGGATTTGGAAAGGGCCCAGTCAGGTGTTCTGAAGGTCTTCTTAATGGCATATAAAGGGATCCCAGGGATCAGATACATTTCTAAAATATACCAAGGTCTTCAAGACTTAAAAGGAGACAACACATCATATATAAAAGAGAGATGGGAAAAAGAGGGGAATTTCACTTTACAATTGGAAATATGGGAAAAGCTAAATAGACAGCAATGGAAAAGTACCTCATCCCTGCAGTGGAGAGAATTTGGATGGAAAAATTTGGTAAGATTTTTCAGAACACCTGCACAAAACAAATTTACCCATAAGGGGTTGAACTGTTGGCGCTTGTGTGGTGAAAAGACTGCAAATCATTTTCATGTGTTTTGGTCATGCCCAGTTATCCACCAATATTGGGCCAATGTACAGACAATATTGGGGAAAATATTCAAAATAACAGTTCCCTTTTCTTTTATAACTTTGTATTTGGGTTTACTACCGGACTCACTGGAAAGACGAGGAGATAAATACTTATTCAATGTTTTAATATTGGCAAGTAAAAAAGCCCTAACTAAAAAATGGATGCTGAAGGACTGTCCCACACCTGAAGATTGGATTAACGTGATTCAAGACATTTACTCGATGGAAAAGTTGACATTCGCACTGAGACAGGACATGGATGGGTTCATGAACTTTTGGCAACCCTGGATCACATATGTGTCTTCCATTAGATCTAATCTTTGACAAATACCATTTCAATGATGGTCCCACTCTTTGTTCCAATGCTACTCAGATGCTCTTTTACTTTTAATTCCTTAATTTTCTGTTTGTTTGTTTTTTGCTGTTCTGTTTGTTTGTTTATTCGGGGTTTTTTTGTTTTGGTTTTTTGGGGTTTTTTTTTAAATTTAATTCTCTTTAATTTCACTTTTTCTTTCACTTTAAAAAAAAAAGGGGGTGTTGTAATAACTATTCTACCAATGTTGTCAAATAGCAAAATATAAGGGAACGTGCGATGAAAATGTAAACAATGCAATGCTGTAATGACCTGTATACCCTTTACAAAAACTTAAATTAAAAAAAAAAAAAAAAACCTTCACTTGATTCTGGGATTTTGGCCAATTATAGACCAATATCTAATCTCCCCTACTTTTCCAAGATCCTCGAAAAAATAGTCGCCAATCAACTATGCACCTTTTTAGAAAAAAAATTCTATATTTGAGAAATTTCAGTCAGGTTTTAGGAAACATCACAGCACAGAGACAGCCTTAGTGAAAGTTACTGATGACATCCTTATGGCATCTGACAAAGGACTTGTCTCCGTCCTTGTTTTATTGGACCTCAGTGCTGCCTTTGATACCATTGACCATATATTCTGCTAGAGAGATTTGAACAGCAAATTGGCTTGAAAAGAACAACGCTAAGATGGTTTCAGTCTTATCTATCAGACCGTTCCCAGTTTGTTCATGTCCATAACAAGTCTTCTACTCAGACCATGGTTAGCTATGGAGTTCCGCAGGGATCAGTACTTGGACCAGTATTGTTTATATTATACATGCTGCCTTTGGGAGACATTATGAGAAAGCATTCTATTCATTTTCATTGTTATTCTGACGACATTCAATTGTATTTATCCATCAATCCAGATGATCCCAGCCAGTTGGGTTTACTCCAGGAATGTCTTAAGGATATCAAAACCTGGATGAACTACAACTTTCTATTGCTGAATACAGATAAAACTGAAGTCATTGTTCTTGGCCCCAAACATGCTAGAAGTACTCTTTTTAGCAAGATAACAACACTAGATGGCATTGCACTGGCTTCTACGTCTTCTGTTAGGAATCTTGGAGTTGTCTTTGACCAAGATGTGTCTTTCAACTCTCATATATAGCAAACCATTAAGACCGCCTTCTTCCATCTGCGTAATATTTCTAAAATTAGGTCCATCCTGTCTCATAAAGATGCAGAGAAACTTGTCCACGCCTTTTTCACCTCTAGACTTGACTATTGTAACTCACTTTTATCAGTTTGCCCAAATAAGTCCATAAAGTTTCTCCAACTCATTCAGAATGCAGCTGCACGTACCTTATGAGAAAAGGGAGAAGAGATGGCATTACTTCAGTCTTAGCTTCTTTATACTGGCTCCCAATAAAAAATAGAATTGAATTCAAGATATTGCTCTTAACCTATAAAGCTCTTAATGGTATGGCTCCTTCTTACCTGCAAGAACTCTTAGTTCCCTATCATCCAACCAGAGCTCTGCGCTCCCAAAAATCCAAACTACTAGTGGTCCCCAAGGTATCTAGAAGTAGACTGGGAGGTAGAGCTTTCAGCTGTCAAGCTCCCTTCCTGTGGAACCATCTTCCTAGTTCAGTTCGGGAAGCAGACACTCTCTCTTTATTCAAGAGCAAGTTGAACTCTTTTCTCTTTGATCAGGCCTTTGGTTAGAAATGCTGTCCCTGCCAGGTCTTCGCTCACATGTGCAGCCTGGCCAGGCTTGGTACTGGACTGTTTGGCTTTGAATGTTGTATTTCTATGTTTGTTTTGAATGTAGCTACTCAACCCAGCCGGTCGAGGCGGATGGCCATCCTCTATGAGCTATGGTTCCGCCCGAGGTTTCTGCCTGTTAAAGGGAAGCTTTTCCTTGCCTGTGTCACCGCAGTGCTTGCTCTTAGGGGTCTCTGCTGGGTTCTATAAACTAAGAGTGTGGCCTAAACCCACTCTTTTCTGAAAAGTGCCTTGAGATGACCTGTGTTGTGATTTGGCGCTATATAAATAAAATTGAATTGAAATAAATTGAATTGAATTAACTATATAACACTACCCTCACCTATGGTCATGAGATTTGGGTAATTACCAAAGGAATGAGATCGCGAGTACAAGTGGCTGAAATGACCTTTCGCCGTAGGATTTCTGGACTCACCCTTTGAGATAGGGTGAGGAGTTCCGGGAGAGGATCAGAGTAGAACCGCTGCTCCTCCACATCAAAAGGAGCCAGTTGAAGTGGTTTGGGCATCTGATCAGGATGCCTCCTGGATGCCTCCCACCTGAAGTGTTTCAGGCTCGTCCCACTGGGAGGAGACCCCGGGGCAGACCCAGGACATGCTGGAGAGACTACGTCCCCCAGCTGGCCTGGGAACGTCTTCGTATCCTCTCTGAAGAGCTGGAGCAGGTGGCCGGGGAGAGGGAAGTCTGGGCATCTCTGCTTGGGCTGCTGCCTCCACAACCCGGACCTCCGGAAAAGTGGTAGAAAATAGATGGATGGATGGATGAAAATATACCTGATTGATGCCAGGGCTTATTTGCTATATCCTTTCTAACTGTTCTAATTCACACATGGCAGTGAGTGGAAGATGCCAACATTTATCAAGTGCATAATATACAATAATAATAATACTAATAATAATATTTCAAACACTGTGTCTTCATCAGAGTCAGACACAAAAGTGTTGTGTTAGTCTTAACATCAAAAAAGCCTGTGAATTTAACAGTGTGCTCTGACTCTTTTCCTCTGTAAAAGAAATATTATATACACTTCTAATGAAAAATAGAAGCATCCTTGCCTGCTGGTTTCAGTCTTTCCATGTTTTGGTCTAGCCACGGCTGTGCAGGTTGCATGACCTGCTTGCCGCAGCCACGTTTCACACACGTGCTTTGACTGTAATCTACGGTTCACATGTCCACATAGGATGACAGCAACATTCCTGCAAACTGATCTGAATACCCATAATTAAATAAAATGAGGAGTTTTATGCTGGTGTTGAGTGCACCACAGATATGAACATATTTACATGACACGACAAATACTGTCCAGGTGCCAACTTCCACGTTTAAGAGTCTGCTTTTTTTGTTCCGTTAATATTACGTTATTAATCGATGGTCCATATGTACAGATGGCCTGAAAATGTCTCTTTTGAGTGTTGTGCATCACGTGAAATACCATTCGAGCAGGTGCCAACTTCTGCGTTTAAGGTTCCGCTTTTTTTTTTTCTCGTTCCGACCACATAAAATGACGTTATAAATACATATTTAAGAACCGGAATTTTGCAATTTGTGCATCGATTCAGAAGGGCTCACGTCTGCATCAAGATGCATCAGAAAAATTATTATTTCTCCCACCCCCAACAGAAACAGATATTTTGTAGCCTACATTAATAAATTGAGAAGCATGGGACACTCCCTTCAGGGGTGCGTTACATCTTGACCTCAAAGTAAATAGACGGCCTCCCGCCAGAAAGAAAAAAATTTAATTAAAGAGAAAAAAGCTTCAAATTTACCAGAAAAGTCTCACATTTACATGAAAAAGTCTAATATAGCTATAAGTGGAAAAAGTCAGAAATGTACAAGAAAGAAAGCTGTAAATCTGCAGAAAACAGATTTATGTGGGGGGGAGGCACATTCACAAGAAAAAAATATAGCGTAGAGTTTAAAAACAGCACGGAAGACTATTTTGGCAGTGAGTTTGATTTAAATTGATTTCTAACAGCAGCCTGCCATCGGAGGCATGCATTTTAAAAATTAATTAAAGGTTTGTAGTTAATTGGTGAAGAGTGGCAACAAAATAATTAATAGTTTGGAGAAGATCCTCAAATTAATGTACAACTGGATAGTTGAAACTGCTTACCCACACTACAACGAAGCTCCGTGAAATCAGGGTAAATGCCTTCACTGCTTTCATCCGGAGCTCATCATGAGAGGCAGGGAGTGGCTGAAAAAAAAAAAAAAAAATCTGAACAACTTCAGTACAGGCACAGAAACTTAACCCTGTCTCATCACCAGCTGAGGCCACCGCGTCAGGAACAGCTGGCCACAGAGCGCTAGATTTGTGGAGAAAAAAAAAAAATTATGCAAGAGTAAAAATACACCTTCACATGAAAAAAATAGGCCAAGCCAGCTGCAACTATTGTGGTTACTTGCCAAACTCCGGTAGGCTTGTCAATGGCAAGGTTATAGTGACAGTCCTATAAGTGTGTGTGCTCATACATGAGCCAACATTTGCATTCGTTCTGTCCCACAGACTATCTTTTCTGACTATTCCAAAGCTGGGGCAAGGTGCTGTTCTGCAGAACGGCAAGGAGCAGTCACACCGACAAAGGTTTCATACTTTAGGGGTCAAACCTTGGTCAGCACAGAACCACCACTACAGTGAGAGTAGGCCCTAAGAGGATGTGCAAAAAAGTATATTCAGTTCTATGCCAGTTTGTGTCCACTCCATATTAGGTGCTTTGAAACATGTCTCAGTCATCTGTGCCTCTAGCCCCAACTCATCATGAATATTTTATGTTGCTAAGGCTTTGAACCCTCAGAGAGATAATGGTTGTCACCACTGCACAGCTGTGACTCAGTGCTCAATGTTTTCCAACACAGACTGCCTGTTATGTTCCAGCAGTGGTTCCAAGATGAAAATAAATAAATTATCTCTCAAGCTTGCGTAAGCATAGTAACAACTCCACATTCAACTTATGCTCAAAGTACAGCATATGATGTGATTAAGTCAAATGTATAAAACACTGCCCTAGTTTACAACTAGCATGGGTAAATTACACATGCAGAGATAGACATCAATAAGAGTGAGAAGGGAGGAATGAGGAAAAGCCTGATTTAAACTGAAAGCCTAAGTTTAGTTTTGACATGCATAAAAGCCTGGAGGCCATCAACACCACAGGTCCAGTCTCAGCTTCTGTCATTGCTCACAAGTCGTGTCATTGTGTTTGCCTTCCTTTCAGCAATGACTGTGATAAAGTGTTGTCTATTAGTGGGACAAATCTGCCATAAAAGCCAAAAGGACTCCAAACTGTCCAATATTATAATTGCTTATACAAAGACTCAAGTGTGTTTTAGTTTCTTCAGAGTGACAGGTCAGTCATCAAGATGGTTAAACAACTTTTCAGGAACTATCCACTGTCGTTACCAATCTATTTATAGCTTAGACAAAGATAACACTGATTAAGGAAGGAATCACAGAGTATTTATATTCTTTAAGAGTTGCAGTCCAAAACTCATATTCAGTATATAACAAAGAAAATGCAGCATTAAGAATTATAAACCAGAAGACTGGGTTTGGAATTCACAGGGATACCAAATTTCACTTAAGTAGAAAATTTGTGTTTATTTTCTGAAATGACAGGAATGAACTGTTCTTATACAGTGATCCCTCACTTATCGCGGTTAATGGGTTCCAGAACCGACCGCGAAAAGTGAAAAACCGCGAAGTAGCGTCACCCCTAATGACGTCACCCATAAATACGTACGTTCATTCTCTCACTCTCTCTCTCATATGATACGTGTGTGTGTGTGTGTGTGTGTAAGTGTACATACATACGCAGATGTAAATAAAGTGTACATAAATATGTTTTTAGAACTCTTTTATTCTTATAACAAGATATGTAACTCAAGATGAAGATGATTTACTGTACAGGTTAATGAGAGCTTTACTGCTCCTCAGGTGACGCCTCATCGTCAGGTGCTAGAGGTGCAGGATCGTCGAGGGCAGCTTCCGATAGAGCTGGAGAAGCTGCAGGAGGCGGCGTAGTGGCTCGACGGGAAGACTATTTCGCACAAAAAGGCACAAGAGAACAGCGAAAAGTTCCACGCGGCGAGACTAAGCAACACGAGCGATAAAGAACAATGAATGCGGTCTTCCTTCGCTGGGTATGGGCACTCGGCAGGGAGAGAAGCTGGGTAAAACGTCTCGGCCAATCAGCTTGCGAGATTCCCGAGCCGAGCCAACACGAGAACAGCGAACAGAGAGGTGGATTTTGAGTTGTGCGGGCTCTCCGTGTTGATACCTGATGTTCTAATGTAGTCTCCCTGCCTTCTGATAGCGCCCGCCCATTTTTTCCTCAATTTTGAATTTTTGATGAATATTTTTGAAGAATCCGCAACGCACTGAGGGCGCGAAAGGTGAGGCGCGAAGTAGCGAGGGATCACTGTAGTCAGAAAATGTTGTTGAACTTTGCACCTGTAATTATTTACCAAGCCTCTTTGTCATGGTCCGAGTGCAGACTCTGTCTGCGCTCAGGTTGTCCGGTAGTTCTCCGTTCTCTGCTCTAGTTTACCATAGGGCCTTCGGGCTCTTATTGTGACAGCGTCTCGGCAGGGCTTCCGGCTGTCAGAGCTGAGCTTCGCAAAGATGGCTGGTAATCAATCAGCTAATGACTTTCTCATCAGCTGAGTAATCTGTGAAGTCCTATTTAAGGGAGCAGCTCAGGTTACTCCGGGCTGCGACCTCGTCGAACATCCTCTCGTCAAACCTCCTTCTAAGATTCTCGTTCGTCTCACAGTAAGTGTATTCCTTCTGAGTCTGTTTCCCTCTGTCCATAGTCTTAGTCACAGTCATAGTTGTGTTTTTCCCCACGCGGCTCATTATTTTGTCATTTGTCTTCCTTTAATAAATTATCCCCCTCATGGATCGTCACCTTATCGTGGTGGGGGGGTTTGCGTGCCCCAGTGATCCCAAGAGCTATGTTGTCCGGGGCAATTTGCCTCTGATAGGGTCTCCCAAGACAAACTGGTCCTGGGTGAAGGGCCAGACGAAGAACGATCCAACAGACTCTCATGATAAATTGTATATCAAGGATTCAGTGTACCCCGCCCGGTATGGGGTTACCGGGGCCCCACCCTGGAGCCAGGCCTGGGGGAGGGGCTCGAAGGCTAGCGTCTGGTGGCCGGGTTTCCACCCATGGGACCCGGCCGGGCTCAGCCCGAAGGAGTTACATGGGTCCGCCCTCCAGTAGGTTCACCACCTGCAGGAGGGATCATGGAAGTCCGGTGCTATGTGGATTAGGTGGCAGTCAAAGGCGGAGACCTTGGCGGACTGATCCCAAGCTTTCTAAACTGGCTTTTGGTACGTGGAATGTCACCTCTCTGGTGGGGAAGGAGCCTGAGCTGGTGTACGAGATTGAGCGATACCGGCTAGATATAGTTGGCCTCACCTCAACACACAGCTCCGGTTCCGGAACCAGTCTCCTGGAGAGGGGCTGGAGCTTGGCCTTTTCTGGAGTTGCCCCGGGCGAGAGGCGACGAGCAGGGGTAGGTATTCTTGTATCGCCCCACCTTGCTGCCTCTATATTGGAGTTTTCCCCGGTGGACGAAAGGGTTGCTTCCCTGCGCCTTCGGGTTGGGAAACGGGTCCTGACCATCATTTGTGCCTATGCACCAAATGATGTTTCAGAGTACCCACCCTTTTTGGAGTCTGTGACTGGGGTGCTGGAGGGTGCTCCTCCTGGAGACTCCATTGTCCTACTGGGGGACTTCAATGCGCACGTGGGCAACGACAGTGAAACCTGGAGGGGGGTGATTGGGAGGAACGGCCTGCCCGATCTGAACCCGAGTGGTGTTCAGTTATTGGACTTCTGTGCTAACCACAGTCTGTCTATAACGAACACCATGTTCAAGCATAAGGGTGTCCATATGTGCACCTGGCACCAGGACACCCTAGGCCGCAGGTCGATGATCGATTTTGTTATCGTATCATCAGACCTGCGACCGTATGTCTTGGACACCCGAGTAAAGAGAGGTGCAGAGCTGTCAACTGATCACCACCTGGTGGTGAGTTGGATCCGATGGCAGGGGAGGAAGCCATTCAGACCTGGTAGACCCAAACGTATAGTGAGGGTGTGCTGGGAGCGTCTGGCTGAGGCCCCTGTCCGGGAGGTCTTCAACTCCCACCTCCGGAAGAACTTCAACCACATTCCGAGGGAGTCTGGAGACATGGAGTCTGAATGGGCCATGTTCTCCACCTCTGTTGTTGAAGCGGCAGCCCAGAGCTGCGGCCGCAAGGTGGTCGGTGCATCTCGTGGTGGCAACCCCCGAACCAAGTGGTGGACACCAGTGGTGAGGGGGGCCATTAAGCTGAAGAAGGAGTCCTATCAAGCTTGGTTGGCTTGTGGGACTCCCGAAGCAGCTGAGGTGTACCGGCAGGCCAAGCGGAGTGCAGCTCGGGTGGTTGCTGAAGCAAAAACCCGGGTATGGGAGGAGTTCGGTGAGGCCATGGAACAAGACTTTCGGTCGGCTTCAAAGAGATTCTGGCAAACTGTTCGGCGGCTCAGGAGGGGAAAGCAGCTCCCCGTCCACACTGTGTATGGTGCGGATGGGACACTGTTGACTTCAACTGGGGATATCGTCGGGCGGTGGAAGGAATACTTCGAGGATCTCCTCAATCCCACTGATACGCCTTCCACAGAGGAAGCAGGGTTTGGGGACGAGGGGGATGACTCGCCTATCACAGGGGCTGAGGTCGCCAAGGTGGTTAAAAATCTCCTTGGTGGCCGGGCCCCGGGGGTGGACGAGATTCGCCCCGAGTACCTCAAGGCCCTGGATGTTGTTGGGTTGTCATGGTTGACACGCCTCTGCAACATTGCGTGGAGGTCGGGGGCAGTGCCTTTGGCATGGCAAACCGGGGTGGTGGTTCCTCTCTTCAAAAAAGGGGACCGGAGGGTGTGCTCCAACTTTAGAGGGATCACACTCCTCAGCCTCCCTGGGAAGGTCTATGCCAAGGTATTGGAGAGGAGAGTCCGGCCGTTGGTCGAACCTCGGATTCAGGAGGAGCAATGTGGTTTTCGTCCTGGCCGTGGCACATCGGACCAGCTCTTTACCCTCTCGAGAATTCTTGAGGGTTCGTGGGAGTTTGCCCAACCAGTTTACATGTGTTTTGTGGACTTGGAGAAGGCATTTGACCGCGTCCCTCGTGGATTTTTGTGGGGGGTGCTTCGGGAGTATGGGGTGTCGGGCTTGTTGTTACGAGCTATTCGGTCTCTGTACGACCGTTGTGAGAGTTTAGTTCGCATTGCCAACACTCGGTCGGAGTCATTCCCAGTGAGAGTTGGACTCCGCCAGGGCTGCCCTTTGTCACCGGTCCTGTTCATAATTTTTATGGACAGGATTTCTAGGCGCAGCCAGGGAATGGAGGGTGTCATGCTTGGTGACCACAGGATCTCATCTCTGTTGTTTGCAGATGATGTTGTCCTGTTGGCTTCATCCAGCAATGACCTACAGCTCTTGCTGGGACGGTTTGCCGCTGAGTGTGAAGCGGCTGGGATGAGAATCAGCACCTCCAAGTCCGAGTCCATGGTCCTCAGCCGGAAAAAGGTGGATTGTCCTCTCCGGGTTGGGGACAGGCTCCTGCCCCAAGTGGAGGAGTTTAAGTATCTTGGGGTCTTGTTCACGAGTGAGGGGAAAATGGAGCGAGAGATCGACAGACGGATTGGAGCAGCATCTGCAGTGATGCGGACGTTGTACCGGTCTGTTGTGGTGAAGAGGGAGCTTAGTTCTAAGGCAAAGCTGTCGATTTACCAGTCAATCTAAGTTCCTACTCTCACCTATGGTCACGAGCTTTGGGTAATGACCGAAAGAACGAGATCGCGGATACAAGCGGCTGAAATGAGCTTTCTCCGTAGGATTGCTGGACTCACCCTCAGAGATAGGGTGAGGAGCTCAGTCATCCGGGAGAGGCTCAGAGTAGAACCGCTGCTCCTCCACATTGAAAGGAGTCAGTTGAGGTGGTATGGGCATCTGATTAGGATGCCTCCTGGACGCCTCCCACTTGAGGTGTTTCAGGCACGTCCCACTGGGAGGAGACCCCGGGGCAGACCCAGGACTCGGTGGAGAGACTATGTCTCCCAGCTAGTCTGGGAACGCCTTGGTATCCCCTCTGAAGAGCTGGAGCAGGTGGCTGGGGAGAGGGAAGTCTGGGCTTCTCTGCTTGAACTGCTGCCTCCGCGACCCGGACCTCCGGAAAAGCGGTAGAAGATGGATGGATGGATGGATTAATAAATTATGCAAACTCATCAGTGGCCTATAGTGTCTTATTTGCAGTTTGCGAAAACCGCAGCATGACACTCAGAGTGACTGCCACGCAGCAGCTGTGTTTCACGCAAGCACACTGAATGTAATCTGCAGTTCACATGCCCATACTGTTAGTGGCAGCTAAAAGCCACCAAACTAATTTGAACAGCCGCAATCCAAACCCAAAACAGCACGGTGGTGGATGTTTTTTAGAAAATGGTGGAGGTGATGGATGCACGTGAATACGATGACAATCAAGACAAACAGGAGCTTTTGTTGTCATTATCGTTAGTGGCAGTGGAAGAAAACAGGCAGTCAAAAAGACGAACATACTAGTGTATGTTCTCCCAATTTTGGCAGATTGCTCAACAGAGAGCCTAAAGTCACACCCCCTCCACTTCCGCATATGGGACATTAAATTGGAAAAAAATACCCATTGAAGTGAATGGCAAGAGAGAAGTTATATTTTGATCTTTTGATTATCTTTAACACTTTTGTGTACTTAACTTCTGAACAAAATACCAGAATAACAAGGACTTCCTCTAGGTGGCATTGTTGCATCCCCCTACGTAAATCTGCTTTTGGACAATCAGCCTTCTCAAACAAAGCTATAACAGAATGGAACAATCTCACCACTGCTTTGAAGACCAGAACAAATTACAGAGACTTTTCCACAGAGACTAAAAAATGGATTTTAAGTAATCAAGCCTGCCAGCATTGACTCTCTCCCTTACATAAATGGAATTTGAAATTATACTCTTTAATTGTTTTTATGTGTGTTGTTCTCTTATCTTTTTATCTTTTAAACTTACTCCCTGCTTGTTTCAGGGACAACAGATTTTGAAATGGGACCTGAATTGCTTTCTATATGTGCTGTTTTTCTTTTAAAATCTTCTTGCCTGCCTCAAGGACTACAGATGGAAATTAGTGAGAACGCCATTATCTGGTACAGAGCATCTTTACCCTGTGTTTAACATTTTTTTCTGTACATGGTCCCTGACAAATAAACCAATCGATTATAACTACTCAGATCAAATTTTGCTACAAGTTACACATATGATGTTTGTCAATTTAAAAGACAATTTTCCATGTAATTAAAGTTGTCGGTTGATGTATAATACGAGTAGTATTTAGTGGCAAGGACTTTAACTCTGACAAAATTCAATCAAAATCAAAAGAATTTCTCTCTTGCCATTTACTTCAATGTTTTTTCCGATTTAAGGTCCCATGTGTGGAAGTAGAGGGGGTGTGACTTAGGCTCTCTATACTTCCCCTTGGCAGGAGTTTCCTGGCACATGCGCTCGGTCAGCACTCACCCTCTGCATAGGGTTTGCGTACAAATATATATAATGCCCTTGCTCACATATCATCGCGTTTGTACAACCATGAATTGGACTTCACGTGACACCAAATGGCCAACTGGATTTGAATCGTATCTGTAACAAGCATTCTACTGGTATGATTCCATACCTATAGCCACTGCCTTTTGTATATTCATCCTGGAGCAACTCCCACAGCTGTTAATTCAATTCAATGAATTTTTGGCAATATTTTCCTGACCTCCATTTCAAAGAAAAATACACATTCTCATGCAAAACTAAATAAGACTGGCAGTGGCTATGGATACGGGACTGTACCTATAGAATGTTTTCTATAGATACGGCTCGAATCCGAATGGCCAGTTGGTATCACCTGACACTGCATGCTGTACCTCATTCACAAAAATCTACAAATACGTTCTATTAATGTTGTGTCTTACGCAGGAGCAGCTATGGCTACAGAACCGTACCTGTAGAACTGCTTGCTACAGATACGGCTCGAATCTGATTGTGTCACATGACATGCTGTACCGCATTCACAGTAATCTACAAATACGTTATTATTAATACTGTTGCCCTACATTTGCCGTCTATTGCAACGAAAGATTTGATCAATCTGACAAAACCTTTAAGATCAGCTCACAACTACTGCCGCCGTAGTGTAGGGGAAGAGTGTATTCTACCTGTGATCAAAAGGTGAGTGATTCATCTCCCGCTGTCGCCACCTGCCGTCTTTGCAATGTTGTGTGTGAATATGTGATATGTATGAATGGATAGATAGCTGAATCTGTTAAGTGCTTTGGTCATCCAGAGATTTTTTTAAAAAAAACACGCCATTTTTTTACATGAGATAGAATTTAGAATCCCAAAGTAACATTAAGAGGTTAGCCTTTAGGATTTAGGAAAGCATAGGGTTAAAAAGGTAATAATTAGATATTACTCTACATACATATAGATATCTATATGCGTGTTTGTTTTCAAACTGGACCTGTGAGTCTGAATAAAGATGTATATGTCTTAATTTAAACACTGAAACAAAATATGGGTTAACATGAGAAATAGCCTTTCTTCAATTGTTGATAAAAGCCTCTGATTTCCGTAACTTCAGCCTCTGTGGTTTACATACGGAAGACATAACCCCCAATGGAGTGTCTTTATGGAAGACGTTGCCTAGTGGTCTGCGCATACAGAAAGCCTGTGCCGCACTTCAACATAAATTTTCTACAGATACGGTTTTCAAATGATATAATCTATATTAATAATTTTGTCACAACTTATAGGGAAGATTGGAAACAAATTCACTTTCAAATATTTGTGTAGTTTCAATAATTTATGTAGCTAATATATTGTGTGAAGAATTGACAAAATCCCTGGATTTTATAGTGATTGCATCCACTATAAAATCCACAAACTATTTGTGGATATTAGACAGAAAAAATGAACAGACACACCGTTTGGGGCAACATCTTCTGTATCTACAGACCAGAGGCTGGAATTACAGAAATCAGAGGCTTTTATCAACCACTGAAGAAAAGTATTTTTCATGTTCATGTAGGACCTCAAATGTGTTATTTCTGCGATGGGTGTAGTGAGGTTTTGGTGGACCGTAAAGAGGAGAATAAAGTGAAGTCATCAGAACAAGCTTGTATGATCCTGCAGTATTTTATTACACAACGACCCCGGGAAGAAACACTACAATAACACAGAAGTGTTACATTAATCCATATTTTTTTCCACAATATCTTTATTGAACCTTTTTTTTTTTTAACAAACATGATACAAACAATCAAACACTAACACTAAAGTACTACAAAAAAAAATGCACTAAAAACACCAGCAACCACCAACAAAATCAAGTCTTCAACAATGCTCCTCTGTTTAGTCTAGACAATCCAATACATAAGTATACATATTATGTTCACCAGTTTGGAATTTACAAGGTCCACACACATCATTCACCTTCTTCTTCAAGAGTTATGTTTAAATTTTTTACATAATCAATAAAAGGTCTCCATATATTCTCAAACACAATTTCCTTTGATTTCAGTATATATGTTATTCTTTCTAATGGAAGGTTTGTTAACATCTGTCTTAACCACTGAGTCACATCTGGTCTATGAGTCTTTTTCCATAATAGTGCAATACATTTTTTGGCATTAAGCAAACTGAGGTCTATGAATGTTCTTTCACTTTTATTAAAATTATGCTTTTCTGGGTACAGACCCAACAAAAACAGTTTAGGATTCAATATGATTTGTTTTGAGATTATTTTTTCAATTGTTACCCTCACCTCTTCCCAAAACATTCTTATTAATCTACATTCCCATAAACAATGAAATAGGGTTCCTTTACTTTCCATGCATTTTGTGCATGTATCTGGTATATTTTTGTTATATCTATTTAACTCCTCCGGTGTAACATACATCCGCATTAACCATTTGAAATGTATCAATTTAAGGCGTACATTTATTGATTTGGTTTGAGCTTCTGTACAAGCCAATTCCCATTGTTCCTCTGAAATTTCAGTTTGCAGATCTTCTTTCCAGTAGTTTAATCTTTTCAGTGAATTTTCACTTGAAGATAGTGTCAATGAGTTATAAAACTCTAAACTAAGTTGAAGATATTTAAAAAAATGTGTTCTATTGAGATTAAATTTGATCCTCAGCTGTTCAAAAGACATTATGTTATCTGCACATGGCAAATATAAATCCTGAATCTTTTGTATCCCTTTTAAATTCCATACTTTAAATACAGCGTCCGCTCTCCCTGGTTTAAAATATTGATTACCCCATATTGGACTAAATTGTGACAATAACTGTGGTTCTTTTAAATAGTTTTTAGCTTCACACCATATTTTGATCATATGCTTTACAAATGGATTTTTAACTTGTTTTTGTAATTTTTTTGCCGAATCTGAGTATATGAATATGGGAAGAGGTAAAGGTAAATTGTATGATTCCATTTCAGTCCAGTGAGGGAGATCATTTGATGAAAAATAATATGTCATAGACCTCAGTTGTGCCGACCAATAATACAACATAAAATTTGGACATTTCAGACCTCCACGATCAAATGGTAAATATAATAAAGACAGACGTAATCTAGCCCTCCTGTTGTTCCATATAAATTCCACTAACTTTTTTTTTATTCTTGAGAATAGATCTAAAGGTGGTGATAAGGGAATGTATTGAAATAAATAAAGTATTTTAGGTAAAATATTACTTTTAAGTATATTGATTCTCCCGATCATCGACATTGGTAGTGACATCCATCTCTGAGTTAACTCATTGATATCTGACATTAAGGCTTCATAGTTGACACTGGCGACTGATTCTAGCTTAGGCACAATTTGGATTCCTAAATATTTAAACTGATTGACAACATTGAATTGATTTACCTCAGGGGCTGGGTAATTTCTCTGGGTCTCATTTAGCATTAATATTGAAGATTTAGTTTTATTTATTTTATATCCTGATATTTCCCCAAAATTCTTTATTAAATTCAACAAGGTTGGAATTGATTTTTTTAGATTCGACATAAACAAAATTATGTCATCGGCGTACAGGGAGATTTTATGTTCTGTTGGTCCAACTTTAATTCCATATATTTGTGAATGTAAACGTATCGCTATCGCTAAAGGTTCAATTGCCATAGTAAACAGTAAAGGTGAAAGTGGACAGCCTTGTCGACATCCTCTATTGATTTTTATTGGTTTTGAAATATTGTTATTTGTTAGGATTTCTGCTGTAGCATTATTGTATATTATTTGAACCCATTTTATGAAATTATTTCCAAGTCCAAACCTTTGTAGGACTTCAAAAAGAAAGGGCCATTCAACTCTATCAAAGGCCTTTTCGGCGTCCAGTGATAGGAGAGCTGTATCCGGTGCTTCTTTATTAAAATAAATAATATTAAATAGTCTTCTTACATTATGGAAGCCTTGTCTTCCCTTTATAAAGCCATTCTGATCTCGATTAATAATATTTGGTAAAATTTCTTGTATTCGTCTTGCTAAAATTTTACAGATTATCTTAAGGTCGGCGTTTAATAGGCTTATTGGTCTCATATTTTCACATTTATTAGAGGGCTTACCTGGTTTTGGCAGCAGTATAATTAAGGCATTATTTATGCCTTCTCTACTTCTCTACTTCCTGCCTTCTCTACTTCTCTACTTCCTCTTCGTTTTGTCTTTGTGTGTCTGGACCTGCAACAAGAAGGATTTTCCGACAAACTCAACCAAAGGTGAAGTTAAAAAGTTTTATCTGTATGGATTTGGGCTTGGACATCTCACCCTACACTCTATGTGGTCTTTAAAAGCCCTGAGCAAAAACTTCCAAATTAAGGCAAACATGGCTGTTAAGCAAAAATCACAATATGGCAGAGGATATACAGTTAAAGTTCTGTTAGTTCTGCTACTTCTGGCAGGAGATATTCACCTTAACCCTGGACCTGCCACTATTAAACAGCAGACCACTGGGTTAGCACAAAACCGAGCTGTACAAAAGCAAAAACAACATTTATTTTTCCAAACTGTTAATCATGCACGAGTTCTTTGGGACACCAAGGCTAAACCAAAGGGGATCCTCGGCGGTCATTTAAACATACGGAGCATAATCCCCAAAAGAGATGAGATTTCGGTGTTGCTGTTGGACTCAAATCTGGACTACCTTTGTCTCTCAGAAAGCTGGCTACACAGTAACATAGACACTAATATGATCGATATTGTGGGCTACCAGTGTTTTAGAAAAGACAGGCAGGTAGGGAGGGGAGGAGGTGTTTTAATTTACATCAAAGAGAAATATAAATGTCAACTGGTTGATTTGAATACTTCACTTGAATGTTTAGCTGTTAATGTATGTCTCTCTCCGGTAATGAATTTCAACATTGCAGTAGTGTACAACCCACCGTCACACAACTCTTCCTTTTATAATGAATTAAGTGATCTGGTTAAACAACTTGAGAAGAACAGAGAAACAATAATTCATGGTGACTTTAATATCAACTGGTCTGATAAAAAAGACAAACAAAAACTGAAAAGCCTCATGACTAAATTTAATTACCAGCAAATCATCAAAGGACCCACCAGGATAACCAAACAATCCAGAACACTTATTGACATGGTATTTACTAATAAACCAGAACGAATAACCAGAACCTATAATCTTGTAACTGGTCTCTCAGATCATAACATGGTTCTTGCTGTCAGGAAACTTACTAAAAAGCGACTACAGTATTTTGGGGGAGTCGATATTGACAAATCAAATTTTATTATCCCCAAATCAAAAAATGAGGAGTTTGAACATTACTTAGAGAATCAAAATTGGGAGCAGCTCATGGCAACATGTGAAGTAGATGATTGTTGTAATTTTATAACTGCAACAATCACAAAGTCTATAGAAAAATTTTCAAAGCAAATTAAAAGTAGACAACAGAAGATTAGCCTACCATGGTTAAATAATGAAATAAGAAAACTTATGAAGAGGCGAGACTATGCACTGAAAACATCACTAACCTCCAAACTACAAAATGATCACCTTGTGTACAAAAGTTTAAGAAATAAAGTGGTACATGAGCTGCGAAAATCAAAAATATCTTATTACAATAAACTGATAGATCATGCAAAGGGTAACAACAGTTCCCTATGGAGGCATTTAAATAACTTAACTAATAAAAAAAACGATCAGAAGGGGGTAAAGGAACTTAGAATCAATGGCAAGACCGTCAGTGACAAGGCTACTTTGGCAAATGAATTTAATTCACACTTTGTGGGCTCTGTGGAAGACTTAACAAAAATTTTTGTGCTGCCAAATGTGCTCAACAACACAAATTCCATACTCCCAACAGATACTTTTCACATCGATGAGGTAAATGAGAAGTTAATTGCTGGTATTGTTAAAACACTGTCAAACTCAAAAACTAGTGATATCTACAATATGAGCACCTCCTTTCTCAAAATGCACAGCAAAATATTAATCAAACCACTGACTCATCTCATTAATCTCTCCATTAGGTCTAGTACATTTCCATCTGGCTGGAAAAAAGCTGTCGTCATACCAGTTCATAAATCAGGCAGTAAAGACGATATATGCAATTACCGCCCAATCTCTATCTTACCAGTCCTATCTAAGGTTCTTGAAAAAGTTGTAGCTACACAGCTGATAGACTACTTACAAGACAGTCAACTTCTTCATCCACATCAATTTGGTTTTAGACCAGGATACTCAACAGAAACAGCAAATTGTTGCCTTATTGAAAACGTCAAACAGTCCTTGGACAGGGGTAATGTGGTAGGAGCTGTTTTTCTAGATCTCAAAAAGGCTTTCAATACTGTAAACCACAGTTTGCTTTTATCCAAAATGGTATCTTTTAACTTCTCCCCAAATACATTAGAATGGTTTGCATCTTATCTCCAGAATAGAGAACAGTGTGTAAAAGTTCACCAGGATAAATCCTCATTTTTAAACAACCGCATGGGTATCCCACAAGGGTCCATTCTTGGTCCTTTACTTTTCAGCATTTTTATTAATGACTTGCCGTTACACTGCTCAGCTGCAACATGCCAACTTTATGCAGATGATGCAGTTATTTACACAGCTGCCAAGACTCCAGCACAGGCTGCAGATGTACTGTCTACAAGTATGGTTGATGTCCAAGAGTGGCTCCTCAAGAACCATCTATTGCTGAACCTTCAGAAAACAGTCTCAATGTGCTTTTCAATCAAAAAATGTAACCTGCAACATTTTAAAGTTAATATACATGATCATGACATCAGTTTAGCTACAGAATTCAAATACCTTGGCATTGTACTAGATCCTCAACTCAAATTTAATCTTCATATAAAGAAAATTTCAAAAACAGTAAAAAAAAATCTGAACTGCTTTAAATTAATTAGATATTACATACCTTACGAAGCAGCTGCACTGTATATGCATTCTATGGTTTTTTCTCATATATCATACTGTTTGACAGTCTGGGCTCAAGCAGCCCCTTCCACAATAAGACATATAGGTTCATTATATAATCAAACCCTAAAAAATCTTGGACAAAAAGCCCATTAGGTGGCATCACTGTAATGTTTTAAAAAAATACAACCTATTGAGTTTTGAGAGCTTCATTGACCTCTGTCTTCTGAAATTAACGTTCAAATGTTTCCATAAATCAGCACCCGAGCCACTTGCTGGTTTCGTCCAAAGACAGGACAGCAGCAGAGCCACCAGGAGTTCTGTTAACAATAACTGTAAAATATTCCACCGCAGAACCACATTTGGACAAACAGCTTTCTCTATAAAGGGCAGTCACATCTGGAACACAATGCCAAATGAAATTAAAATAATAACGGACTTTAAAACATTCACTAAAAATGTTAAAAACTGGCTGAAAAATAAACAAGAATGTACTCATGTATGAATTATTTGTCTGCAAAGTGAGAGTGAATGAAGGGAAGGAATAAATGTGTTTGTTTATAGTGAGTGATGGAGGGAGGAAGGCCTGAAATAGGCAAATGTGAGTTATGTTATATGTGTTAAATGTGAGTCAGGCTGTTATATTTGTGTATTTATAATATTTATGTTAAAGGTGAGTCAGGCTGTTATATTTGTGTATTTATAATATTTATAATATTTATAATTGTGTATTTATAATTTTTCTGCATTGATGTATGTGGTTATTGTGTATATTTTTATCTTGATTCTTTTTTCTAAAGCCCATCCAGGGACAAGAGTTGCAAGTTAGCTAATAGCTATACACTCTATGTGCAACACATCAGATTGATTGTCTTTGATTAATTGTCTATGTTTATTGCACTGTCCCTGTCAAATAAACTAATCTACTACTACTACTATATATGATGGTAAATTATTATTTTGAAATGCTTCTAAAACCATTTCCAAAAAAGGTTTTATTAATTTATTCTTAAATTTTTTATAAAGGTCAACTGGAAGACCATCTGGTCCTGCACTTTTTCCTGATTTCATATTATCAATGGCTAGCCCAACTTCTTCTTGACTAATTTTAGACTCCAATATCTCCCTGTTTTCATTTGGAATACACGGTATAGATAGTTCGTTCAAAAACCCATTTAGTTTTGTTAAATCAGATTCATTTTTGGTATCATATAATTTTTCATAGTAATCTCTAAAGGCTCTGTTAATTTCTAAAGGATCTATAACTACCTGTCCGTTACTTATAATACTGGTAATTGGTGTTTTAATTTCTAATTGTTTAATCTGCCATGCTAATAATTTTCCTGATTTTTTACCTTGTTCATAAAAAGATTGTTTCAATCTTAGAAGACTCGAGGCAGCTCTATTCGCTGATTTTTTGTCGTATTCAGCTCTCAAAATCAGTAATTCATTCTCCAACCTTGGGTCACTTCCTGCATACACTTTTTCCTGAAGACTTTTTATTTTATGTTCCAATTTAGCTCTCTCCTCTCGAGTCTTCTTAGATTTTGATCCTGTATAACTAATAATATGTCCCCTAATAAAAGCTTTGAAAGCCTCCCACTTTACACATGCTGATGTTTGTGTAGTATTGATGTCAAAGAACTCGTCTATCTGTTTTTCTATATACTTGACAAATTCCTCATCCTGAAGCCATTTATGCTGAAATTGCCATCTACCTGATTCCTTTGTCAATTTTTTATCTACATATATTAGACATCAGGGTGCATGATCAGAGATCACGATGTTATCATAAAAGCAGTTTTGAATCTTGGACCTTAATTCTGTGGAAATCAAAAAATAATCAATACGTGAGAATGTCTTGTAGGTACTGGAATAACAAGAATAGGCTTTAACTTGTGGTTTCATTTCTCTCCATATATCTAACAATCTCAATTCTTTCATAAAATGATTAATAGTCATCCTACATCCAATGTGCGTGCAATCCAGTCCTGTTGATCTATCTATACCTGGATTCAATGTACAATTAAAATCCCCTGCTATTATATGTTGCCCTGTAAGTGATGATAAGATAAGAAATAAATTAGCAAAGAACTTCTGATCATCTATATTGGGACCATATAAGTTCACAAGATTTATATTTTCTAATAGCAAAGAACCTTGAATGATTACATATCTTCCAAATTTGTCTCCAATTACATTTTTCACTTGAAACGGAACTGATTTATGTATGAGAGTCATAACTCCCCTGGCCCGGGATGAGAATGATGAGGTGAAGACACTTCCTTGCCATCTACTCCTAATTCTTTTTATATCCTCCTCTATTAAATGAGTTTCTTGTAAAAACACAATTTTTGAACCCATGTCTTTTATTTTATTCATAACTTGTTTAAGTTTTTTTAAATTTTGTAGACCTCTGCAATTCCATGAAGTTAAATTAAGATTAACACTTTGGTTTATGATCAATAGAGAGTTTGGGATTACCTTGCAGTGTAAACATGCTCATACAGAGAAGCAAAAACATGAGTGGTTGAACATTCATCCTACAAACTACACACAAACAAATTTCCCCTTCCCACACTTGTGGGAAACCCCCCAAAATCAAAAGAAAAATTCCGTCTCCCGATATAGCCATCAACCGCTCCACACCCACGGGGAACAGCCTAAGCCACTCCTTCTTCATCCTCCCAATCACCCTAACTCTACTGCTTTTAATGACGTAACATTAACTCTCCTCTGTAGTTTTCCAACTTAACTCCAAAATTTTTAACAACTTTGTACATCATAGTTTTTTTTTTTTTTGTTTTTGTTTTTTTAATATATAATACAATCTATATTTTGTAAACTTACTATTTACTTCAAGTCAGTCAGATGCCTGTGCAAATGCTTAATTATTCTACCTTATATTTTGTTCATGCTTAGCTCCCACCAGTCTCTTCTTCTTCTTTGATCTTCTTGATGAACTCCTGCGCCTCCTCTGGGGTCTTGAAGATGTGGGTTCTGCCCTCATACGTGGTCAGCAGTCTCGCAGGATAGATTACACCATGACGAATCCCAAGGTTGCGCAGCTCCTTACGTATGGGATCAAACTGCTTCCTCAATTGTTGGATTCCTGTGGCCAAATCTGGGTAGAACCGCACCTGCTGGTCCTGGTGTTTAATCTCTCCTTTAGCTCGTGCAGCGTTGAAGATCTTCATCCTGTCTCTGTTGCTAAGAAACTTCATAATTAAGGTCCTCGGCGGTCCCTTATCTCTCCGTGGGCCAATACGATGTGCATTTTCCAGAACCACTGCTGATTGCAACTCCTCGCTGCCCAGCACCTCCGGAATCCACTTTTCCAGAAAGGAACATACGTCCCGACCTTCTGATTCCTCTGGAAGACCCACCAGCCTCAAGTTATTCTGTCTCGACCGAGATTCCAAATCCAAAATATTATTTTCCAGAGATTTATTTTTTTTTTCCAAAGTGCGCACCTTTAATTGAAGACGGGTGACGTCATCTTCAGCACTAGCGAGACGGAGCTCCATCTGCGCCGTTCGTTCTACACAGTCACCCAATTCCTTTCTTATTCCTTCCAACGCTGTCATAATCCCATCAAATCTAGAGGAAAAGTCCGCTCTCATTGAACTCATGGCAGCCATCAGCGCATCTGCGCCTCTCCCCGCAGACATCGCACCGTTGCCAGCCTCCTCCGCCATATATGGAGTTTTATTTGCTGCGTCACAGACCTGAAAGTCCGTTAATTTGGACTGTTTCGGCGGCTCGCTTTTTCCTTTACCTGGTTTTCCAGCCTTAGGCTTCGCCGACATATCCTCGCCCAGACGCTGGGATACGTTCTGTCCCAAATGAGAGAGTTATTTGCCGATTTTTTTTCTCCAGGAGCAGAGCAGAGTGAGACACATCCGTCCTACGTGGCAGCCATAACCGGAAGTCACATTAACCCATATTTTGTTTTGATTTTTAAAATTAATATCTACTACCATTTTCTTACCCTTTCCTAAATCCTAAAGGCTAACCTCTTAATGTTAATTTAGGATTTTAAAGTCCACCTCATGTAAAAGTAAAATGGCATTTGTTTATATAGCTCTTCTTTTTTTATCTCTGGATGACCAAACAGCTTAACAGATTTGGCTACTTACCTATTCATCACATATAACATATTCACACAACAATGCAAAGACAGTGGGTGGCAACAGCAGGAGACAACTACTCACCTTTTGATCACAGGTAAACTACAGGTAGACCACTACACACCTACACTACAGCAGTGGCGGTTGTGAGCTGATCTGAAAAGGTCTTGTCGGATTGAGCAACTCTTCCATAGCAACAGACAATGCGTATCGGGCTACAGCTTCCGTATAGTGATGGGATCTACAGTTCACTAAAATGTGTTGAATCACTTCGGTTTGTTCACTAAAAAAATCCATTCTAAAGATTCGTACACAGAATCACTCAGTGCTGTACTGGAGCTCTAACTGCCTGCCACTCAATGAACTGAAAAACGCAGCTAAACTGAGTGGGCGGGACTCGCTCCTTCACTGCTCTTCAGTCCGCTTACTGACTGATGACCACGTCAGAGAGGCAACTGCTGAACCAAACAGCAGCTGATGTGTCAGTCAGTCTCTGCTCCTCGGTACACGTTCATGTACTGAGAACGTGCGGAAGGCTGCTGAACAAAGCAGCAGCCGAGCAAAGCAGCTTGAATTCGTGCTGTGCATTTAAACATGGCAAACAGACACCTTTTACCCAAAGTGATAAAGCAAAATATTGGTAAAACTCAAATTAAACATAAAGCCTCTAAATTGAATGATTTGGCCTCTGTTCCTCCTCATAATTTAAAAATTAAATGTGGTTTATTAAATATTAGGTCTCTAACTCCCAAGTCTCTGTTAGTCCATGATCTGTTAATTGATCATCAGATTGATTTAATTTCCCTTACAGAGACTTGGTTAGGACAAGAGGATTATGTTGGTTTAAATGAATCAACTCCCTCTGGTTATTTAAACTGTCAAAATCCCAGAAGTTCTGGTCGTGGAGGAGGAGTAGCAACAATTTACCATTCCAAATTACTAGTTAATGTAAAGCAAAAAACATGTTATAATTCCTTTGAGGGCCTGGTCCTCAGTGTTGGGCACTTTAGCAATTCCAGGTTAAACCCAATTTTATTTGCCATAGTTTATCGTCCCCCATCAACCTATTCAGAATTTTTATCCGAATTTCCTGATTTCTTAGCTGATTTAGTGCTGAAATCTGATAGAATAATTATAGTAGGGGACTTTAATATACATGTGGATGTGGATAGTGACTGCCTTAATGTGGCTTTTAATTCAATATTAGACTCGATTGGGTTTTCTCAGAAAGTAGGAAATTCTACTCATTACCTCCACCACACATTGGACCTTGTTCTGACATATGACATAGAAATAGAAAATCTTGTAGTGTCTCCTCATAACCCTGTACTGTCAGACCATTGTCTGTTAACCTTTGATTTTACTATTTCTGACTATTTGGCTCCTAAAGAAAAATATTATCACAGTAGATGCCTCTCAGATGATGCTGTTTCCAAATTTATGCAGATTGTTTCCTCTATGCCATGTGTCAACACAACGGAAATAAGCTATAGACAGCTTGCTCCTTCTGTAATTGATAACATGGTGGATAGTGTTTCAGCTTCTCTGCATCAGGCTCTAGACTTGGTGGCCCCCTTAAAAAAGAAAAAGTCTAATCAGAGATTTTTAACTCCTTGGTTCAACACAGAAACTCGTAGCTTAAAACAGAAGACTCGTCAATTAGAAAGAAAATGGCGCTCTACTAATTTAGATGAAATCTATTTAGCTTGGAGAAATCATCTTTTAATTTATAAAAAATCTCTTAGAAAAGCTAGAACGAGTTATTACTCTGCATTAATAGAAGAGAACAAGAATAATCCCAGGTTTCTTTTCAGTACTGTAGCCAGGTTGACAAAGAGTCAGGACTCTGTCAATCCTAGCATCCCCTTAGAGCTTACTAGTCAGGACTTTATGAACTTTTTCAATAATAAAATTTCATCCATCAGAGATAAAATCAATCAGATTCTTCCCACAGTTAACTTAAATACTGTAACTACTACAACTCCTTCTATTGATGTCTGTCTTGATGAGTTTACTCCAATCGACCTTTGTGAGTTAGACAAAATAGTTTCCTCATCCAAACCTTCAACTTGTCTTTTAGACCCTATTCCTACCAGGTTATTTAAAGAAGTCTTCCCACTTATTGGTAGCTTTATTCTTCATATAATCAATTCTTCATTAACTTTAGGCCATGTACCGCAGGCTTTTAAAACGGCTGTAATTAAACCCTTACTCAAAAAGCCAACGCTAGATCCAGGAGCTTTAGCTAACTATAGACCAATCTCTAATCTCCCTTTCATTTCAAAAATCTTAGAAAGAGTTGTTGCTTCGCAATTATTTGACCACCTGCAGGGAAATGGTTTATTTGAGGAGTTTCAATCTGGGTTTAGAATCCATCATAGCACTGAAACAGCCTTAGCGAAGGTCACTAACGACCTCCTCATTGCATCTGATAATGGACTAGTTTCTGTACTTGTCCTTTTAGATCTTAGTGCAGCTTTTGATACTATTGATCATAATATTCTACTTGATAGATTAGAACACTATGTTGGACTTAATGGAACTTCGTTGCAGTGGTTTAGATCTTATTTATCTGATAGGTTCCAGTTTGTTCATGTAAATGATGAGTTTTCTCTCAGCTCAAAGCTTAGTCATGGAGTTCCACAGGGATCTGTGCTTGGCCCTACTCTTTTTAGTTTATATATGCTTCCGTTAGGCAACATTATTAGAAAGCACTGTATACATTTTCACTGTTATGCAGATGACACACAATTATACCTGTCAATGAAGCCAGATGATACTAATCAATTAGCCAAGTTAGAAGCCTGTCTTAAGGAAATCAAAGTTTGGATGACTTGTAATTTCCTGCTATTAAATTCAGATAAGACTGAAGTCATTCTTGTTGGTCCAAAAAACCTTAGAAATTCCTTTCCAAATCAAACTTTCAGTTTGGATGCAGTTACTCTTTCTCTTAATAGCTCTGTGAGGAACCTTGGAGTTATTTTTGATCAGGATTTGTCCTTCAATTCACATATTAAATTTGTTTCTAAGACTGCCTTCTATCATTTGCGTAATATTGCCAAGATTAGGAGCATCTTGTCTCAGAGTGATGCTGAGAAGCTGATCCACGCTTTTGTTAGCTCGAGATTAGATTACTGTAATTCTTTATTATCAGGCTGTCCTAAAACATCTTTAAAAAGTCTTCAGCTGATCCAAAATGCTGCAGCAAGAGTTTTAACAGGTACTAGAAAGAGAGATCATATCTCTCCGGTTCTGGCCTCCCTTCATTGGCTTCCCATAGAGTTTAGAATTAAGTTTAAAATCCTTCTTCTTACTTACAAAGCTCTAAACAATCAGGCTCCTTTTTATTTAAAAGATCTGATACTACCGTATCATCCTAACAGAGCACTACGCTCCCAAAATGCAGGTTTACTTGTAATACCTAGAATCTCCAAAAGTACAATGGGAGGCAGAGCCTTCAGTTATCAAGCTCCTCTCCTGTGGAATCAGCTGCCAATCTGGATTCGGGAGTCAGACTCGATCTCTGTTTTTAAGAATAGGGCTAAAACCTACCTTTTTGATATAGCCTACAATTAGGGAGGGATCATGTGTTTCTGAACCCTCCCTTAGCTATGCTGCTAATAGGTTTAGTCAGCCGGGGGACCTCCAGTAATGCACTGGGCCTCACTCCTTTCCTCACTCTCTATGAAATATTTTTTTTTTGCTGGTCATTAACATTTGTTTGTTCTCTCCCATAGATTGAGTCCCCATCGTGCTGTTTGCTCTCTATATGTCTGTTCTTTTCTTCTTCTCTGTCCCCTCACCCCCCAGCCAGTCGCAGCAGATGACTGCCCCTCCCTGAGCCTGGTTCTGCTGGAGGTTTCTTCCTGTTAAAAGGGAGTTTTTCCTCTCCACCGTCGCCAAGTGCTTGCTCACAGGGGATCGCCTGATTGCTGGGGTCTTTCTGCAACTGTGGGGGTCCTCCCTACAGTTGATAGTGCTATGAGATGACTGTTGTTGTGAAATGGCGCTATATAAATAAAGTTGAATTGAATTGAATTGAATTTTATGAGTCTGGCATTTTAGAGGTTTGCTTGACAATTGTGACCGAAGGTTTTATTATGATTTTTTTAAAGTCTTTTTAACTGATCTGGATCATGTTCTTAGACTTGCTCAGTCCAATTCCAGCAGTTTACTACGGAGTGCAAACAGAGAACGAGGTGAGATCAGAGAGTGCGTACTTTTTAAGTTTAAATAATGGTTGAAAGAAAGCGACTTTTTCAGTCATTAGTTGAGTCTTTAGTTTAACATTGTGCTCGTATTACATTGTATTTTAGATAATGTATTGCCTTTTACTGTAATTTTACTATGTTGCCCAGAAATCTCACAAATATACAGGATACCGTGGGGAAAATAAGTATTGAACACATTTTTCTCATTACACATATTTCTGATTGAACCATTGACCTAAGAGTTTCACCAGATATCAGTAACAACCCAAGTAGGGATGCAAGTTATCAATTAATTCATTAACTGATAAGTGATTCACCTTATCAATCGATTAACGATTAATTGATAAGCTGCGTTTTTCCCGAGAATCTGAATTTCCCTTGATACAACATGGCCTATCTTTAACATGTCAAAAGTTGCTGTTTTTGATATACTGAATAAAACATGAACATCATATTCCTCAATGATTTATTGTACCATTTGCATTTATTTACTACAATGTCATTTTTTGTAGTTTAACAAATTTTGCACTGCATAGTGTGTACAATGTGCTGGTACATCTCAGTAAATTGCAAATGTCATGATTTTTTTTACTTATTTTAAAAACTATTACCAATATCATAAAATTTATCTTCTTTAGTTACATTAAAAAAAAAAAAAACTTTCACATTCTAATTTACTGAGATGCACTGGTAGACATGTTAAACATTATCACAGTACCCCACAATCCAGGCAAACCCAGTACGATCTGGGCTCCCTCTGTTGTTGGTTACCTCAGTGGGAACTTGAGTCTGCTCAGCTTTTTCGTCTAGTGGCAGGTTGAAGGCAGTGGGGAAAGATTTTTACGTTTGTGTAGTCTTTTTACTTGCTGCAGTCCGTTTTTCCACCCTGTTGATTTGAATTAGGCACGTGCAGATTGGAACTTCTTGTGATTCTCCGACGTAACCCGGAAGGGCAAGTTTTTTTTGCTCTGCAGAGTGCATGCACTCTGGGGGCTTTTTTGGTTGAAATGTGTATATTTTAAATTGTGGCAGGTGTGTGCTGACTCCCATTTAACATGGGTTTGAATGTGATTGGTTAATTCTGAACACAGCCACATCCCCACTTATAACAGGGTGTGTATAATTTATGTAAACAGATCACTGTAAGTTTTTTATTTTTTATTTTTCCCCCTAAAAGATTTCAGTTTGGGTTTTGTTGAGTTTATAGGTCACATTAATGGTGGAAAACTTTTTGAAATGTTTTATCTTGGTCTCATTTTTTTTACATCACAAAAACCTGGTATTTGAACAGGGGTGTCTAGACTTTTTATATCCACTGTATATTCTCCCAGTATTTTACTGGCTTGCCCAAATGTTGTGCAGCCAACTGTAAATGAGCTTCAACATGTTTTTTCTTCAGCAATGGAGTCTTGCGAGGTTAGCGGGCATAGAGTCTATGTCGGTTGAGTGCATTACTTATCGTTTTCTTTGAAACAGCAGTACCTGCTAACTCCAGGTCTTTCCGGAGCTCTCCACGAGTGGTCTTTGGCTCTTGGATAATTCTTCTGATAATTCTTTTGACTCCCCTGTCAGAAATCTTGTGAGGAGCTCCTGGTCGTGGCCAGTTTATGGTAAAATTATGTTCTTTCCACTTCCGAATGATGGCTCCAACAGTGCTCACTGGAACATTCAGCAGTTTAGAAATGCGCCTGTAACCAAGGCTATCATTATGTTTTGCAACAATAAGGTTGTGAAGGTCTAGAGAGAGCTCTTTGCTTCTACCAATCATGAGTTCTTTGTGGTGTGACAATCTGATATTCACAGACCTTCTTAAAGGCTATCAGTCAGGACTTAAGGTGTGTTCACACCAAACACAAACGGGTGGCACAAATCCATACAAAGTGAATGGGAAGATGCAAGTATGCGCAAATTTGCGCAGTTGCACGTTCGCGTTTGACGTTCTGCTGTCACCGAAGTAAAAGTATCACCATTGCAGAGTAAACTAGTTTGAAAATGAAACTCACTCACCGGGAGACAGGAGGACCGGGAACTTTTCAGCTGAATTGGGATTTTGGAATTATTTACCCATGGTTTCCAGCCACGGATGTCCTAGCAAGCTAGCAACGTAAACACCCATCATCTGTGAAGTTTTGGAGGCTTGAGACAACGTTTTCAGGTGAGTCCCCGATTGGATAATGTAAACCTAAGCATGACATTATTTTGGGAATTTCCACAGCAGGTTGAACACAGCTGCGTAAGTTTTAAAGACAACTTCGCCTGTCTGCATCTCACTATTCATGTCTGTTGGCGTGTTTACATTGATTTATAATGTAATCGTGCCGCACAAAAAATTCACCTGTTCGCATTTGGTGTGAACGCACCTTTAGGCTGCGTGTCCACCAAATGCATTCTTTGTCGTCCGACCGCCCTGAATGTCGTTTTTTTTCAGTGCTTGTGCGCTGCGCTCTGGAAAAAAAGCCTGTAGCCTGTATCCCAGCAACAGCTTGTCACTCACAGCTCAGCACTTCCGCTTTTCCTATGGTCAGATTTTCTACTTATTTTTTAATAGCAGTCTCTAAATAACAATGGACAGGAAATGTATTCTAGCATTGGTAGCAGCTCTGGATGCAAAATATGATGGCAAGGAAAACAAGAGTCTAAGTACAGACTGTACCGGTGTCGTGCCAAAAAGTGATCAGCTGCCAAAAAGTGATCACCGGCTGCAGGAGCCAGGAGTACTTATTAAAGGTACTGCCTGGGCTCAGTCTACCTACAATGTGTCTGTAAATGTTTTAAGGTTTTATCGCATCTGAAAAATTATAGTGTTGTCCAAAGTGTTTGCAGTTTGGATAACAATGTATAGAATTTATGAGATTGTAATGGATTCCGATATTTATGTGAAAAAACCTCACTGTTGTTCAGAAGCTACACTCTAACTGGCCATTGTTGATGCACAGAAAAGTTTGGGGTCACCCAGACAATTATTTTGTGTTTTCCATGAAAAGTCACACTTATTTACCACCATGAGTTGTAAAATGAATAGAAAATATAGTCAAGACATTGACAAGGTTAGAAATAATGATTTGTATTTGAAATAATAATTTTTTCTTTCAAACTTTGCTTTCGTCAAAGAATCCTCCATTTGCAGCAATTACAGCATTGCAGACCTAACATGATTGCACAAGGGTTTTCTAATCATCCATTAGCCTTCTGACGCAATGAGCAAACACAGTGTACCATTAGAACACTGGAGTGATAGTTGCTGGAAATGGGCCTCAATACACCTATGTAGATATTGCACAAAAAAACAGACATTTGCAGCTATAATAGTCATTTACCACATTAGCAATGTATAGAGTGTATTTCTGATTAGTTTAAAGTTATCTTCATTGAAAAAAAGTGCTTTTCTTTCAAAAATAAGGAAATTTCTAAGTGACCCCAAACTTTTGAACGGTAGTGTATATATATAGTATTGTATCTACATGTATATATCCAGTAAATCTATGTATTTTTCCATGTAACCTTGTGATTGTATTATTTTAATTGCTTTTAATCCTAGCTCAAGTTTGTTTCGGGTTCAAAATGCATCGTAAGTGTTAAATATATCTTATTATACCTAACTCAGTACTGTTTCCCTGTTGAAGAAATACATACAGTATTTTATGGCTACTATAACCCCATAACTACAATATGGCACCTGGCGATCATTTTTTGGCAGTTGATCACTTTTTGGCACGACATCGGCGTCTTATGTCCCGCTCTTCCTTATTCTGATTGGGTGCTTAGAAAGGTCTGACACTGATGAGCTCAGCTGTAGTCTGAAAAGTTGAAATTTTTTCAGCTCTGAGCACCCTGAGCACCGCAATGAAAGCAGCCACCGCCAAAGGTGCTCAGTGCTGTAGATGCTGAACTACACAGAGAATGAATAGAAGATAGTCACCCACAGCGGAAAAAAATGCGTTTGGCGGACACGCAGCCTTAACCAGCTAAAATTAATTTGCACTGATGTGGGATGGGATGGCTTCCTAAATTCTGATGGATTTCAGCTGGTTTCTTGGCTTTCTATGCCTTTTTGCACCTCTTTTTCTTCATGGGTTCAATACTTATTCTCTGTGTCATTCCACTTTATTAAATATAACTTGCTTTGTGAACACAGTTGCCTTGATTTCTTTGTATGTATGGATTACTTGGGTTGTTACTGATATCTGATGAAAATGTCAGATCAATGGCTCTATCAGAAATGTTTAATGAGAAAAATGTTGACCTGCCCAATTCTTATTTTTCCCGAATATCCTATATATCCTATATAGGATGATGTAGCCTGTTTTCTGTCAAATAAAAGGTGTATACAACTATAAAGTTGTATATTTATTATACTGAATTAAAAAGAATAAGTAAGAAATGTAAGAAATATAAATTACAGTGCAAACACAAATATTAGCATGAAAATAGAAAAGAAACTGCAGTAACCAAAATATTAAATGAAGAGCAACTGAGAACTAAAATAAAAAAAATACTGTGCATTAAAAAAAGCAATATTAAATGTTCACTCAAAATAGAAAATAAATAGCCTTAACTGTAGTGCAAAACAAATATAAAGTTAGAAAAAAAAGAAACAGAAAATACACATCCATGCACTGGTGCAAAGCACAGCTGACTAAATATTTTACAAATAGAAACTTAAAGTACAACTGAACTCACCTTTTTGCCAAAAAAGTAGAATAGCAGATTAATTCCTTATTACCTATTGTATTTTTCAACACATAAAAGAAATTTTTAGGCCGTGCGATCGCCAAGCTATAAGCCGATAAACTTTTGCCTCTGGCTGGCAGTGCCAAACAAACCGGAAGTAGTGCAGACGGCACTGCGTGACGTCACGAGTGTGATCCCTAAACAAAACAACAATGGCAGATGATAGCAGTTCCAGCAGTCAAGAACACCAGAGTTTTCAGAGTGAAGAGGCATTCAGGATTGGTGACGAGACAGAGGAGGATGCAGGAGTGTCAAGTGAACAGGAAGAGAGCGAGGGAGGCATCGAACCGTACAGATTAAAGCCAGAATTTTCGGGGGATTCCGGCACCGACTCAGACCGCAGCAGTGATGGGGAGGAGAGTCGCTTAAGGGCCTTTTCCACTAGCACGCTTTAGCGCGACACGGGACGGCTCAGCACGCTTTGTACGCTTTTCCACAAGCCCCAACACGGTTTAACAGCCGCAATTCCCAGCCCCGCTGAAGGGCAGGGTACAGCAGTGCTGAGCTGTGCCGTGTTGTGACGTTAACAGACTGGTCGCCGCTGATTGGTCAGGTCGTAACCGGCGCTGATTGGTCAGGTTGTAACCGCCCCTCTCCTCCTCCTCATCTACCAAATCTTCACGACCTTCTCAATAAAGTTTTGGAAAAAAAAAAAAAAAAAGAATCTTCACGACTGCCTTTACTCAGCACGCAACCACTGTTGGCGGTTCCTTTCAGTGTATTGCTGTGCTATTTTCATTTATTCTCTATCAAAAATGGCTTCGCGTAATAAGGGTGTTCCATGGACCAGTAAGGAGGTGCAGTGTCTGTTCACTGCATTGTCAGACGAACGTATGCAGCGCGAGTTAGACAGAGCTGCCCGGAATGAAAAAATATACCAGGAGGTCTCGACATCGGAGTCCTTTAACGGTGAGTTTTAATTTTTTTTTATTGTGCGTTTTTTCGCAAATATATTCGGTAAGACGCTCAGTTTATTTATGCAATAAAAAAGCTGTTCATTTGTGGATGATGATCGCTGCTTAATTGCAGCACACTGCGGACTCAAGCTTTTATTTTAATTATTCATGTGAACAATACGCTGAAATAAGCTTATGTATTCTTGTTAAAAACTATTGTGCTGTATTTTATTGTGTGCATTTTCCTTGTAGAATCATCCCACGCGTCCGCCACGACAGCCCGTCCGGATTATTCAACCGAGCCTTCCTGACCCACAGCTGGCAGAGACGCTTCATTCAGCCGAGTCGTGACCCAGTTTGGGAAGCTGGTGTAGTAGACACTCAGTGGTCGGCGTGTATAAAATGTCGATTAACCTTCATGTTGTGTTGCAAAGTTTTTTTTTTCTTTTAATATTTTGTATATAATAAAATGGAATTGTTTTGGAAAGTGTGGTTTGTCTGTTATAACACTGAATTATAAAACAGTATAATTTCATAGAAATTCCATTGCCTAATCTGATCAAAATGATACTGATCTTCCTGTCAGGGTCAACCATTGTAAAGGTAATGTAATTTTTAACTAGACCAAAAAACAAATGTTTTTGTAAGCTTTCTGTTCTTTTTATTGAAATATCATAAAAAATTAGCCCCACATGATCCAGTTCTAAACTTTGGGTACATTTTTTATGTTAACTTATAAGAAGTTGCACAGTTGGACTTTAAAATGCAGCAGGAGAGACTGATCAAGCTTACAAGTCAATGTAAAAAAGTAAGTATATGTAAATTGAATGTTCTATCGGCATTCCAAATTCAGAGAATTACAATACTTTAGAAGGAGTGTAGCATCATCTAAACGGAAAATAATAATACTGTTGTTCCAAACGTTGACCTGAAGGTGAAAAACATGAATTTTTTTTAATTCAGTACATCCAAAATGCCCTAGGATGTAAAAAATAATAATTTGGTGTAGGCCAGTGTGCCACGTCTCATTATTTAATACGAATAAAAACAAGTTTCAGCTCTTTATTTCTAGGTCATTTGGCAGTTAATTCAAAACAAAAGTGACTTGTGTTGTTGCAGCTTAATTATGAGATAAAATTAATTGTGAGATAAATCCACAGAGCGAGCAAGGCAATAATCCTTGAATCCTTTTTTGTCTAAATAAGGACTCAGTCGGGTGCATAACGTCACGGGAGTGTGGCCCCGCCTCGCTCAGAATCTGCTGCTGCCCCGCTTCTAAAACCTCCTAACAAACCATCACAGCACAAGCACAACACCAATGGAGACAGAAGCATTCCGAGCCGTACTGAAGTGAACCGAGCCGTACCGAGGTGTGCTGGGCTAGTGGAAAACAGGCTTTATTTAATACAGAATGGTGAGTCTTTACTTTGGCATGTCTGGGGTGTCAGGATAAGGAAAATTAACAATAAAAAAGAAAGGGAAAAAAAAACCCATCAGCATTTTTCCAACTTATTACAGTGATCCCTCACTTATCGCGTTTAATGGGGACCAGAACCGACCGCGAAAAGTGAAAAACCGCGAAGTAGCGTCACCCCCCACCCCAAGGGCATCACAAGCACTATTTTGCACAAAAAGGCACAAGAGAACAGCGAAAAGTGCCACTAAGCAACACGAGCGATAAAGAACAATGAATGCAGTCTTCCTTCACTGGGTATAGGCGCTCGGCAGGGAGCGAAGCTGGGTAAAACATCTCGGCCAATCAGCTTGCGAGGTAAAACGTCTCGGCCAATCAGCTTGTGAGGTAAAAAGTCTCGGCCAATCAGCTTGCGAGATTCCCGAGCGGTGAAGAGGTGGGCGGAGAGGAGTGGAGCGGTGGTCAGAGAGGTAGATTTTGAGTTGTGCGGGCTCTCCGTGTTGATACCTGATGTTCTAATGTAGAAGGCAGGGAGAAGGCAGGGAGAAGGCAGGGAGACTACATTAGAACATCAGGTATCAACACGGAGAGCCCGCACAACTCTAAATCCACCTCTCTGACCACCGCTCCACTCCTCTCCGCCCACCTCTTCACCGCTCGGGAATCTCGCAAGCTGATTGGCCAAGACGTTTTACCTCGCAAGCTGATTGGCCGAGACGTTTTACCCAGCGAAGGAAGACCGCATTCATTGTTCTTTATCGCTCGTGTTGCTTAGCGGCACTTTTCGCTGTTCTCTTGTGCCTTTTTGTGCAAAATAATGCTTGTGACGCCCTTGGGGGGGGGGTGACGCTACTTCGCGGTTTTTCACTTTTCGCAGTCGGTTCTGGTCCCCATTAAACGCGATAAGTGAGGGATCACTGTATATCTAGAAACGCATCGCTTCCCGGTCGCTTTTCCTCCCCCTTTCTTTTCTTTCGTCGCCATGACAGCTTTCCTTGGCCACTGAACAGATCTTCCCAGGTGTTGGAAGTGTTTTGTAGTCGACTATCACGACAAAATGCACCAAAAACAACCAGTGTCGACGTGCTCGCAATGGTAAACATGAGGACTGGGTCACACTCGTGACGTCACGCAGAACTCCGGCTGCACTTTCGGTTAATCGGCGGATTCGTCTGATTTTTCAGGGCGGGAAATTCAAAATCGCGATTTTCTCCAAGATTCCGGGATTTGTGGAGGGGGTGCCAATGATAAATTATCTTTATAATTGTATGTACTATCACCCAGTGCCGTTCAGTTCAGTTCTACTTTAAAATACTGTGCATTTCAAATACAATATTACCTTAAATGTGCAACCAAAAATAAAAGTATGCCCTAACTACAGTACAAATACAAACCCAAAAGATTAAATAAATAGCATTTGTGCAGCTGCCAAACAGAAGACAGACCACTAGGCTAAAATAAAGGATGTGAGCACCCAAGTATGCAATGTTATTGCTTTATTCCATGTTTGCATTGAGGAAAACAAGTTGGCTAAAACAGCAGCGTCAGTGTAACTATCTTGCGTTAACTCCCTAATATTAGATTTAAGATTGGGGATACAGGCAAACACGGTTGGTTAGTGTGTCATAGATTCAGTACAGCTGCAGTGCAGACAGCGAATCAGTGCTGTCTACTGATAGGCGTTTTCCGCTCCGGCGCTCCCCATTCATTGTCTATGTGGAAAGCTTTGTGGTGCATTCTGGGCAGGTCGTGCACAATTTTTTTTAAGCTGTTGAACTGAGTCAACTAAAAACTTTTAAATGAGCAGATGTGTGTGTCATATAAAATCAGATTCAGCGACTAAATGATATATTTCGTGCTTCAAAATCACTTTTGCTGTTTTATTTCGCCGTGTTGAATCCATCCATTGTTTACTTCCTGGTTCCTGCAGCAGGCCAGACAGGAGGAGCCTTTTGTGAACAACTTGTCCAATAAAAGCAGTTCCTTCTGGAGCTCCTGGTTTGCGAGGCTGTAATAGGCTGTAGAAGACTAGGACATCTACCAGTCAATGACGTGTACGTGATTCGGAAGTGGGAGGATGAAATAGCTGCTGTTTCCTAAAGCTGGATTTATGCACCCGCATCACGCCAACGCCATTACCAATGTCTGTCGCAGACGCAGTGATCTGCAGTTTTTTTCTTGTGTGTTGGGTGAAATGCTTTGTTCCGTTCCCAAAACGGGTTTCAGCCAATGTGTAGTGATTTGTGTTCATTGTGCGTTTTTGTTTATGAAATGGCGACAGACAAAAGCAGATTGTGATGGAGTTAAAGCTACAAAATGTTAATAAAAAACAACTTTTAATACGATCATTGAGCAGAGAAAAGGAGAAGTCAGAAAACGGTGCGTGGGACCATCGCTGCTGCTGTTTTAACAATCTGTATAATTACTGGGGTTATGACAAGCCACAAAATGTTCTGTATGTGCTTACTAGCGCAATATTCTTTTGAATCTGGACTGCTGTTTAACCGACTCGCCTTGGAAGTTGTGCCGCCATGAACAGGCAGAAGAACCAAGAAATGCAAAGAAGGAGACAAAGAGGGCCAATTACAGCTCCTATGACCTGTGTCACCGACGTGCACGTCGTTGCTGTGTCGACGCAGCATGTTGACGTGGGTGTATAACTGCGCTTAATGCTGCGTGTCCACTGGTCAGGATTTTTCGGAAAGGAATCAGATATCAGAACCTGTGAGGTGTGGAAAAGGGGCGTGTAGCATAGTTCTCGGATAGGCAGAGTCGAGCAATGCAGGAGGAACTAGAAAAGCACTCGGAGAGCGCAGACCTCCGCCAAGCGGCACAGTTCCCCCCATACAGTGTTTGTGTGTACGTTTTCAGATTCCCTGAGCATGAAAAGATATGACTAGCAACTGGATTCACAATGATTATTTGTTTATTTGACATGGACAGTGCAATAAACAGACAATTAATGAATGACAATCAATGTGATAGTGATAGGATTAGTGGTTCAGTAGTGTAAAACGGGGCTATAAGGGACGGCGGGTTAATAAGGGACACTTTTCTGGGAAATGTTTTAAATGTAATTCTGCTTTTTTTATTTTGAGCAGGACGCTGAGTTGTGTTGTTATTGTCAAATATCCATGAATCCTTCATCAAATCTAGGCGGAAGCAAAATTAAAAAAGCAGAATTACATTTAGAGAAGTGTCCCATATTACCCCGCCGTCCCTTATAGCCCCGTTTTACGGTTGTAAAACCATTGCCTCCTTGGCGGAGGTAATAAACTGAAGTGTTGGTGTGTCCATCTCCTCCACTGACGGATGCAGATTGGTTAGACAGGTTGCCGTGGGTTTTATATTATATTGGGGTTGCGCTCCGCGGCAAAACCGAATTTAGAATCTTCCCCGGCAGAGAGGTCGTTTTTACGCAGCGCCTATAGCTGGGCGGGGAATTTGTGGCAAATAATCGGGCGGCGGACAGGTGGCCGTGTCAGGTTTTGCAGCATGGCGCAAAAACAGGCACGCTCGCGGGCCCAGGCCAGCAGTGTTTTCCGCGTGCTTTTGTGCCTAAAACGTTGAAGAACGCGGAGTTTGCGTTGGTCATACACGACGACCAGCGCAATGTGCGCAGCGCCTATGGCTGGCACAGGCACGCTGGCGGGCCCAGGCCACCAGTGTTTTCCGCATGCTTTTGTGGCTAAAACGTTGAAGAAGGCGGAGTTTGTGTTGGTCAGACACGACGCCCAGCGCCCTCCATTGCGCCTGCGCACATGTTGAAAATGGACGTATGTCACAGTGTGGAAAAATGCTTTAAAAAATTCCTGTATGCAGACGGTGATGCGGATCATCCCCAAAATTTAATCAGTTCTTCCTTGTACCATTTCCAACAACGCCTGAAAGTTTCATTGAAATCCGTCCAAAAGTTTTTGAGTTATCTTGCTAACCAACAGACAAACAGACAGACAGACAAACAGACAAACACACAGACAAACCCCGGCAAAAACATTACCTCCTCCTGGCCTTTCGGCCTGGCGGAGGTAAATATTGGAATAGTCATCATTAACCATGAGCAGATTGATAAGCCTGTTTTTAATAGTGCTGGTATATTTGCGCTACAAAACGCGACTTTGTCGTCATCGCCGCTGGTTTTGGGTTCACCCAAATCCTACAGACCCACACAATGCATGGCGAATTTGACCGTCTGGTTTGTGGGCTTTGGCTGGATGAGCCCATGTTCCACTGCTCTCCACGCCTCGTTCCTTTGTATGTTGTTTCTATATGATGGCAAGGACTGGTCATATAGTATAGGGCTGCCTGAAACAATGGTTATTAATTTCTCCTTTATGTCTTCACAACAACAGGTTACATACAAATCTGCCCCCCCCCCCCCAAACTCTTGTCTTCTCCTCCAGCTGGCTGGTTCACTGGATTGGTCGACGAGTCCGTCCGCGGGCGGTCTTCAGCTCTCTGCTCCTACCGGACAATATGGCGTCCTTGGTTTCCATTAGGGGTAGGTTCAAAAGATCGATACAACGATCTGGATTGATCCACATTTGACTGAGTCGATATCAATCTACAAAATCCACAGATCGATCTTTAAATATAATGCTTTAACGTCTGTGAACGCCTGTCGAATCTGATCAGGTCAAAACCGGGTCAGTGAGCCAGGAACAGCGGCAAAGAACCAGAAACACCTGAAGCGCTAACGGAGCTAACAGATAACAAGCTAACGGATATGCTAGTTGTTCTTCTGTGGTATTTAAATGGTTCTCATCTGGCAAGAGTTCCCTGTGGCACATGCACACGTCTTTACATGAGCGGAGTTGTTAACGTGCATATCTCTTAATTTATCAACAAAAGTCACTGTAAAGACTCCTCAACAGCTTCTGAATATTTCTCATAAAGCGGGAATAAACGGTTTTCTACTATGTGCAGCGCTGAGCTGGAACAAAGTCGACGATTGATAAACACTTCAAAACACACGGAGACTGGCTGAAACTCATGAACAGAAGAAGACTTGGAGCGGCTGAGATTGTAAGTAAAATATTTGTTTGTTTTAACGTTTGTGTTATAAGTTAATAATTTATCCGGCATGATGATGGTTTCTTTTACAAACTATGGATACAGTAGTTAACTGCTGGTTAAGCGCTGTGAATAAATGCGGAATAAAGGTATATTTTATGAGATTATGGACTTCTAGCACTTAAATGAGAGATTTGAAGATAACGATAAATCGCAATAAAATGAAAATGACAGACTTAATAAAGGCTGCAGTACGACCCATTTTTACTCAATAGAACTAAACTGAAATGAACAAATCTTCCCAGGAAATGAATTGAAACCCTTTTCAAAAATTGAAAGTTAATTTGTAGTTAAAATATAAACAACACAAAATAAAAGAAACTAAATGATTAAACCCTACTGTGGTGTGGGGATTTAAAAATATGATTATTAATTTTACTGTGAACTCTATTCTCCTTTTCATATCCCATTCAGATCTGTGATAACTGGGTTTCCACTCCAAGGTCCATCCTGCACTGAGATGTTCTGAAGGGAAGAGGTTGTCAGTGGAGGAGCCATCCCTGCTTCCTTGTGGATTTCAGCACAGAAGAAGACCTCAAAATTTTCAGGAGTCTTAGTTTTCAAATTCAAGATTCAAGAAGGTGTTGCCATAATTTTCTCCATACTCTAACATGCATCCAATGCAGTTTAGTTGTTGTAATGACTAATTCTTTTATTTATCTTTTTTAAGTTCTCAGCAAGAATACAATGTTCATTTTTTAACAACTTTACTGAGCATTTAATTCTACATAAATCATTGTTTAACAGTAATTGTTTGGCAATCCTGTGCTTTTCTTGTGGTGTTAAATAGAATAGCATCACTGTAAACTATGGAAAAAGCAGCTACTTTAAAATCTGTACTTCCTCACACAACTTTCAGTGCAAAAACCTCTAAAAATGTCACAACTTTTTGGAAAATCTCCCACAAATTCAGGCTTTTTGGGCCTCAACAATCACCAAAACAGCCAACAAAATCCTGGAGGGACTGAAATACAGTGAGATTATACAGTATATACATGCTTCATGCATTGAATTTGTTTACTGACTCTGGGTTGTTAACTTGACACTACACACCCTTTGCACTAAAGAACGCACTTGTGAGTACTTTGTGAAATCATAAGTTAAATAATAAAAAGTGCATTACTGTAACATTATTTAAGATAAGCCTTTATTATCTTAATAAAGGCTTATCTTAAATAATAAAAAGTGCATTACTGTAACTAGGTCTCAAAGATTTTTCTTCCTGGCAAGCAAAATGGCTATTAAAATGGTAATTTTCCAGATCAAATCGGGATTGGATCGAATCGGAATTGAATCAATTCAGAATCCCAAGAATCGGAATCAAATCGATTCTGGAAATTATGGATCGTTCCCAGCCCTAGTCTCGATATCTTTAAAACAAACTAGCGAAAAGTGTTTCTAACAACATTTCATACGAGAAATAGTCGGTTCAGTTAATGAATGTGTCGTTATTTGACATCAAAAACTGCTGGTTTATAAGTTCAGGACGAGAGCACTGCCTGCAGTTCATGACCGTACGGAAAATAACATGACCGATCGTCATGCCTATGCAAATGAGCTGTAGGGGACCCATGGAGAATCTGCCCATCACTGTCTGGTTTTCACCGGTCTGGACCCAAATGCTTTCCACTGAGTTTCCAATACACAATGAATGGGAAGTCAAAAAACAATGGAACCTGTGGACACATACCGTAAGTGATTCGTTCAGTTACGATAAGTGATTCAGTACAGTTCATTCACCCAAAAGAACTAGCACACTAATGAATCGTTCATGAACGTTATAACTCTACTTCCGTATCTATAGCCACTCCCAATAAAATTTACATTGAACACAAAGCAAGATTTGATGTGATAATTATTCTAAACCCAAGTGAAGTTTAGTAACACCACAATCTTACAAGACGGACATCTGTTTATCTTGAGACAGTACAAAAGCCCTGATCATAATTTTTATTGCTGCCAAAAGCACACAATATTGTTAGAAAGTTCCGTCACATTTCACTCCTGCGCCTTTACCACAAAGGACATCGCATTATTCTTGATAAATCAACCAGCCCTATTTTTAAAGAAAATATTAGTAACTATAATAAATAGGAGTGAAGCAGCGATCCAAAAGTTGGACGTCTGATCACGAGGTTCAAACAGACGACGAGTCACCACACGAGTTCAAGAAGAGAGACGAGTCATTTTGATGTCCAACGTGGACAGTGTTTGAGAATGTGCCGGAGCAATGATGAGTCCGACCGAGACTCTCCCTTTCTTCGAGTGTGGATTCCTCAGCGGTTGTGTGACAGAGAACCGTAGCATTGATGCTAGAAGCTAACCGCAGAGTGAAACTACTCACCATTCACTTCAGACAGCAAAGCGCGCCGGCAGCTGAGGAGACTGGCCCGGAGCCGTGAGTTTAACACGCCGATGATTCAGGTGTGATATCGGGCTGATTTTAGTCTAGAATGAGCTGACCGACCGTTAACGCGAACTGACACTTTCTTATCATCTCTAAACAAGATGCCGCGCGTCTCGTGCAGCTGACAAACCAACGGAACCGGAGTTGCACGAAGTGGAGCGTGCGGGCGGGAGCTAGTGACGTAGGCATGTAAATGTTTGGGAAAAGTCCTCGAACTGGCGGAGATCGCGCCAGGGAAGTGAACCTTTGGTGACCTCTAGTGACCAGTTGCTGTGGTTGCTGTCTGTGGTTGCTAAGTGATGGAACCACGTGGTTCTGTACGCGGATTAAACACTAGCTTACTCCAGGTAGGGTTTTTTTTCATTATTTACTTACTATTCTCACATTTTCTTTACAAATAAAAACAAAACATTGGAAGAAATAAGTAAACACTTCATCTTTTTTTTTAGCTGTTTCCTTTAGGGGTCGCAACAGCAGATCGTCTGCCTCCATCTCACCCTATCCCTTGCATCTTCCTCTGTAAGACCAACCCTCTCCATGTCCTCCCTCACTACATCTATGAATCTTCTCTGTGGTCTTCCTCTTTTCCTCCTGCCTGGCAACTCCATCTTCAACATCCTTTGTCCAATATATCCGCTGTCCCTCCTCTGCACATGTCCAAACCATCTCAGCCTTGCCTCTTACTTTGTCTCCAAACCGCTCAACCTGAGCTGTCCATCTGATAAACTCATTTTTAATCCTGTCCTTCCTAGTCACTCCCAATGAAAATCTTAGCATCTTCAACTCTGCCTCCTCCAGCTCCACCTCCTGTCTTTTTGTCAGCATCACAGTCTCCAAACCATACATCATAGCAGGTCTTGCAAATCTTCCCTTTCACTCTAGCTGCTATCTTTATGTCACAAATCATCCCTGACACTCGTCTCCACCCATTTCACCCTGCCTGTGTAACTGAGGTCATCCTGCGCAGTTCGCCCTACACAGGACATGAACCCGCGACCTCACAGTCAACTACACAGTTCGAGCATGGGAGACACAGCACGATCGCGCTGAGCTAAAGGTCCGACCGATAGCTCAGCGCTACCGATACTGTATGAGGCTTTTTCGGGAGGGAGGTTTATTAACGTTCTACGCCGAACAGTGCTAGTTGGCATCCGTTACACCTGCACTCTCTTCTTTACCTCTCGTGCATTTTCCATTGCTTTGGATGGTTGACCCCATGTACTTAAACTCATCTACCTTCACTACCTCTACTCCTTGCATCTTCACCATTACACCTGCCTCCCTCTCATTCATACTCATGTATTCTGTCTTGCTTCTACGGACTTTCATTCCTCTTCTCTCCAGAGCACACCTCCTCTCTCCAGGTTCTCTTCCACCTGCTCTCTACTCTCACTGCAGATCACAATGTCATCTGCAAACATCATGGTCCACGGAGACTCCTGCCTGACGTCATCTGTCCATCACCATGGCAAACAAGAGCTGATTCCTGATAATCCCACCCACTCCTTGAATCTATCTGTCACTCCTACAGCACATCTCTCCACTATCTCGCTGTCCTCATATGGAGGGGCTGAAAAGTTCATAGGCTGACTAAGAAAGAGTTATGCTACAGCAACGAAACTAGTCATCCATTAAAGTAAACCTTTTCTGATACTAACTGCATTGTTTCTTTTCAGATAGACTCACATTGGACAGTTGAAAAGGAGACCTAGAGCCACTTTGTGAAGATGGATTAACCAGATCCAGCTGGTTTCCTTGAACATTTTCTCATCCAAGATGAGTGTTGGGTCCACCACCTCGAGCCAGAGATCAAACAACAGTCTAAGCAGTGGAAACACACCTCTTGTCTCCCTCCAAAGAAGGCCAATATGGTGTCATCAGCAGGGAAGGTGATGGCCTCTGTCTTTTAGCCATCTTCATAAAGTGGCTCTAGGTCTCCTTTTCAAAGTCCTGTATTACTGTCCAATGTGAATGTATCTGAAAAGAAACAATGCAATGAGTATCAGAAAAGGCTGAATTTAATGCATAACTAGTTTAGTTGCTGTAGCATAACTCCTTCTTAGTCAGCCTATGAAATTTTCAGCCCCCCTCCCCCCCCGTACATGTCCTGCACCATCCTCACATACTCCTCTGCCACTCCCGACTTTCTCATACAGTACCACACTTCCTAGGTGGCACCCTATCATATGCTTTTTCTAGAGCTGCAAAGACAGTGCAGCTCCTTCTGACTTTCTCTGTGTTTCTCCATCAACACTCTTAGAGCAAACATTGCATCTGTAGTACTCTTTCTTGGCATGAAACTGTATTGCTGCTCACTGATTGTCACCTTTCTTAACCTGGCTTCAACAACTCTTTCCCATATCTTCATAGTGTGACTGATCAACTTTATGCCTCTGTAGTTACTACAGCTCTAAGCATCACCCTTGTTCTTGAAAATTGGTACCAAAACACTTCTTCTCCACTCCTTGGGCATCCTCTCACTCTCCAAGATTGTGTTAAACAATCTGGTTAAAAAGTCCACCACCATCTCTCCTAAACAGCTCCATACCTCCACAGGTATGTCATCTGGACCAACCGCCTTTCCATTCTTCATCCTCTTCAAAGCTGCCCTCACTTCTGCCTTGCTAATCCACGGGACTTCCTTGTTCACCATCTTTCCTTCATCCATCCTCCTCCTCCCTCTCTCATTTTCTTCATTCATCAGCTCCTCAAAGTACCCCTTCCACCTTCTCAACACTCTTGTCACTTGTTAATACATTACCATTTCTGTCCTTAATCAACCTAATTTGCTGCACATCCTTTCCAGCTCGATCTCTCTGTCTAGCCAGTCGATACAAGTCCTTTTTTCCTTCCTTAGTGTTTAGCCTCTCATACAATTCACTATATGCCTTTTCCTTTGCCTTTGCCACCTTTCTCTCTTTGTCATGCCCCTAGCTTTCAAATACTCCTGTCTACTTTGTTCATCTTCCTGATTATCCCACTTTTTCTTTGCTAACCTCTTTCTTTGAATACTTTCCTGTACCTCCTCATTCCACCACAAAGTCTCTGTCTTTCTTCCTCTGTCCAGAGGATACACCACATACCTTTCTACCCATTTTCCTTAATACTTTTTCTGTACTTTCCCAGTCATCTGGTAATTCTTCCTTACCACCCAGAGCCTGTATCAACTCCTTCCTGAACTCTGTGTGACCTTCTTCCTTCTGTAGCTTCCCCCACTTAATCTTTGGCACTGCCTTCACTCTCTTCCTCTTCTTGCTTTCCAAAGTCACCCTACAGACTACCATCCAATGCTGTCTAGCTACAGTCTCTCCTTCCACTACCTTGCAGTCTCCTATTTCTTTCAGATTTCTCCTTCTGCATAAGATGTAGTCCACCCCTGTGCACCTTCCTCCACTGTTGTAAGTCACCCTATGTTTCTCCCTCTTCTTGAAATATGTGTTCATCACAGCCATTTCCATCCTTTTAGCAAAATCCACAACCATCTGTCCTTCCACATTTCCCTCCTTAAAACCATACCTACTCAGAACCTCCTCATCACCCCTGTTACCTTCACCTACATGGCCATTAAAGTCCATTCCAATCACCACTCTCTCCCCCCCGGGAACACTCTCCACCACTTCATTTAATTTACTCCAGAATTCCTCTTTCTCTTCTACCTGGCATCCAACTTGTGGGGCATACGCACTGATAACATTCAACATCACACCTGTGACTTCTAACTTCAAACTCATGATCCTGTCTGACTCCCTCTTTACCTCCTGAACACTTTGCATACTCTTCCTTCAAGATTGCTCCTACTCCATTTCTCTTCCTATCTACACCATGGTAGAACAGTTTAAATCCACCTCCAATGCTCCTAACCTTGCTTCCCTTCCATCTGGTTTCTTGAACACACAGTACATCTACCTTTCTTCTCTCCATCGTATCAGCCAACTCTCTGCCTTTACCAATCATAGTCCCTACATTTAAAGTCCCTACTCTCACCTTCACACTTCTACCTTTCCTTTTCTCTCTCTCCCTCCTAACACGCCTTCCCCCTCTCCTCCTCCTCGATCTTCACCCAACGGTAGCCCAATTTCCACCAGCACTCTGTCAGTTAACAACACCGGTGGTGGTCGTTGTTAACCCGGGCCTTATCCGATCTGGTATGGAAGTCTCATTCGTCATGATCCACATGTTTGATCTGGCAAAGGTTTGTCTTTTGGCTTTTAATGAACATTAGTTGTTAGACCAAACATGCTCAACAGTCAGAGCATTTCATGGTCCTTTTTCTTTGTTTGACTTCCTGCTGTCAATAAATATGTAATATATTTTTTTCTGTAATAAAATAATTCTCTTTTTATGTCTTTGTTTTAACCAAAAGAGCTTTATTTTATCAAAGTTTAGTATTTTTTATGTTACTTTAGTCATATACAGTATATTGTCACCTTGGTACAGTGGGGCCAAAAAGTATTTAGTCAGCCACCAATTGTGCAAGTTCTCCCACTTAAAAGATGAAAGAGGTCTCCAATTTTCATCATAGGTATACCTCAACTATGAGAGACAAAATGAGAAAAAAGAATCCAGAAAATCACATTGAAGGATTTTTAATGAATTAATTGGTAGATTCCTCAGTAAAATAAGTATTTGGTCACCTACAAACAAGCAAGATTTCTGGCTCTCACAGACCTGTAACATCTTCTTTAAGAGGCTCCTCTGTCCTCCACTCGTTACCTGTATTAATGGCACCTGTTTGAACTTGTTATCAGTATAAAAGACACCTGTCCATAACCTCAAACAGTCAGACTCCAAACTCCACTATGGCCAAGACCAAAGAGCTGTCAAAGGACACCAGAAACAAAATTGTAGACCTGCACCAGGCTGGGAAGACTGAATGTGCAATAGGTAAGCAGCTTGGTGTGAAGAAATCAACTGTGGGAGCAATTATTAGAAAATGGAAGACATACAAGACCACTGATAATCTCCCTCGATCTGGGGCTCCACGTAAGATCTCACCCCGTGGGGTCAAAATTATCACTAGAATGGTGAGCAAAAATCCCAGAACCACACGGGGGGACCTAGTGAATGACCTGCAGAGAGCTGGGACCAAAGTAACAAAGGCTACCATCAGAAACACACTACGCCACCAGGGACTCAAATCCTGCAGTACCAGACGTGTCCCCCTGCTTAAGCCAGTACATGTGATGAGATTGATGAGATGAGATTCAACTTTATTGTCATTACACATGTATGAATACAAGGTAACGAAACGTGACTTGGCATTTGGGCAGGCTCTGCAGAGCGCATCCAAGGCCGGGGCAGCCGCTAGGCGCCAGTCATGAAGAAAGAAAAAAGGGAAGGGATATGACACAGTAGGTGAGAGAAAAAAAACCATGTTTTATCAAAATGGTGCTCAGTGAGTGAGCGAAATTTTGATTGCAGGAAAAAAAAAATCCTCAATGCACATTTAGCAGACAACAGAACCAAAAGTCAGAGAGGATCAGTGAATGAATGGATGTAATTCAGTATATGTGAATCAGTGTGTTCGTGTATGTTGAATGCAGGTGGGTGTTTATCAGTTACTGGAGGCAGCAAATCTCTCCCAGCCGAGATGTTATGTCTTAGTGTCTGAAACTCGGAAGCATGTCCTTGAGGCATGGCAGATGGAAATTTCCTGAGCCAGTCACTGTCCTTGAGAGTTCAGATTGCAGCCCACCAGAATGTTTATGAAGAGAAGCACAATCTTCTGTTTTGTCTTAATCCAGGAGGAAAATAGTCAACAGGGCACCGAATTCAAGGTCTGATAACGCAGATCACTCAGAGCATAGAATTTACAGCTCTTGCAATCCTGTGTTCATAATTTCCATACATAGGCTTTAAATCCATTCTTGGAGGGCACCAAAACGACTCCAGATATTTCCCTTCTAAACATGGGAAGCATGTCCGGCAGAGTCCATCTCTCTACAGTGCATGCCAGATGGTAATTTCCATGTTAGTCTTGCCGTTAGTTAGTGCTCTCCCCCGTCTAGTCGAATTGTTGAAGAAGCAGCTACGCCGGGACCGCTTTGATTAGCTCTTCTAGTTAAATTTTCGATACACCAGGAAAACTCCAGAGCCAATCAGCAGAAAATCCTGTGATCGTGCCAAACCAGATAGATGTTTCCACATCATCAGTCGAATCATGCAGACACATGTGTTCCAATCCATGGGTCTCTCCATAGGGGCTCCCCCTGGCCCAAATTTATGTAAAAAGTTGTTAATTTTATTAAAGCCGCTCACCAAATCCATTTTTTTCATTTGGATCAAGATTCAGCCAGAAGAACAGCGACACAGACAAGACAGCAAGCTGGGATTCTCAGTTAGGGAGGGTGGAGGAGGGTGAAAGAGGGAGCAGAAGAAAAAGCGACCGTTCTCTCTGAAGGGCAGGAAGAAAGAGGCCCGTCTGAAGGCCCGTCTGAAGTTTGCTAGAGAGCATTTGGATGATCCAGAAGAGGATTGGGAGAATGTCATATGGTCAGATGAAACCAAAATAGAACTTTTTGGTAAAAACTCAACTTGTCGTGTTTGGAGGAGAAAGAACACCATACCTACTGTGAAGCATGGGAGTGGAAACATCATACTTTGGGGCTGTTTTTCTGCAAAGGGACCAGGACGACTGATCCGTGTAAAGGAAAGAATGAATGGGGCCATGTATCGTGAGATTTTGAGTGAAAACCTCCTTCTACCAGCAAGAGCATTGAAGATGAAACGTGACTGGGTCTTTCAGCATGACGATGATCCCAAACACACCGCCCGGGCAACAAAGGAGTGGCTTCGTAAGAAGCATTTCAAGGTCCTGGAGTGGCCTAGCCAGTCTCCACATCTCAACCCCATAGAAAATCTTTGGAGGGAGTTGAAAGTCCGTGTTGCCCAGCGACAGCCCCAAAATATCACTGCTCTAGAGGAGATCTGCATGGAGGAATGGGCCAAAATACCAGCAACAGTGTGTGAAAACCTTGTGAAATCTTACAGAAAACGTTTGACCTCTGTCATTGCCAACAAAGGGTATATAACAAAGTATTGAGATGAACTTTTGTTATTGACCAAATACTTATTTTACCGAGGAATTTACCAATTAATTCATTAAAAATCCTTCAATGTGATTTTCTGGATTTTTTTTTTTTATTTTGTCTCTCATAGTTGAGGTATACCTATGATGAAAATTGGAGACCTCTCTCAGGCTGACTAAATACTTTTTTACCCCACTGTATGACCGGAGTGGTGGCCTCGTGGTAGCACATCCGCCCCACAGCCGAGTCGTACCAAAGACCATAAAAAGGGTACATTCCCCCTTTTAGCTTGGTGTTCAGCATAAATCGAATGGGGAAACGAAAGTTGGTTACCCAGGCCACAAGGGGGATCAAAGATACCAGTGTGTTGGGGGGGGGGGGCTGTATAGTTCTTATTTACAATGAATAGGGTTGCAGATTAAATATCCAAGTGAATTAATAAAATGAAATGCAATTTCCCAGATACAAAGTGAAATTGCTGAGTGGAATTTTGGGAAAAAAAAATCAGGTTCAGGTTACTTTATTTGTACCCGTAGGTAGATTTGTTTTGCAGTCAGGTGACGTCCTTTTAGACACATATTTACAAACTGTGGGTGACCCCCACAACAGACTGGGACAAGCAGAGCGCTCAGCTGGAGCAATTAGCAGAACAATGAGATGTGTGTATTGATATCAATAGGCAGCCGCTCTTTGTCTAGCTCCTTCCTGCCAGTCCTGCTGTTGATATGTATGACTCAAATGCAAATGTTCATGCTTCCTGCTCTGACTGTGATGCAAATGTCCCATGCCTTCCCGCAGTTACTGTGATGCAAATGTGCCCTTCATGTATTGTCTGTAACTGGGTATATAAGTGACTGAATATCACATGCTCACTCTCTCTCTCTGACCACTGCTTCTGACTACACGCCTTGCCTGAGAGCCTGAGAGCTCGCTCCGGCGCGCCTGCACGGCGCTGGAGTGAGTTCTGTGATGGCGGGATGAAATAAAACCCACTTTTAAACCTCAGTTCGCTGCTTTTTATTTCATGCCGCCACAAAACCACAATTACATTCAACATGAACACAAACACAGGCACACATAAAGCTGACTATAAACACGATAAAAGTACTCAAGGCTCCACCAATCAAGACGTAAGACAAAGAGATAAGAGAAAAAACAAAGAGATAAGAGAGAAGGGTCATATTAAAAAAGTTAAAAACTAAGTCAAAGAGATTAAAAACTCAATAAAAGTCTAAAACCCAATAAAAGATTTAAAACCCAAATAAAAAACCTACAAAAATAAATAAATATAAAATAAAATTAATAAATAGATAACTAAATTATATTGTATATGATGTTGTATATGATATGTATGTATGATGTTGTATATGATATGTTGTATATGATATGTTGTATATGTATGATGTTGTATATGATATGTATGTAAATTATGTTGTATATGATGTATATGTTGTATATGATGTAGCAATACAAGATGTATTGCTACATCTTGTTCAACTCTTTGACAGCAGCAGGAACAAAGCTGTTTTTGTAGCGCTGGGTTTTACATTTTGGGACAACAAACCTCCATCTGGAGGGAAGAAGCTGAAAGTGGCAGTGCAAAGGGTGGGAGTCATCATTTAAAATGGAGGTAGCAATCCTCTGTACCTGTCTGGTGTACAGGGATATCAGGATCAGCTGTGACTCACCAAGCAAACGACTGGACCATCTAACTACCTGGTCTAAGGATTTCCTCTATTTCAGTTTTATCTGACCAAACCATGACACTAAAGAAAAGGATAAAACAGATTCAATAAAAGCCTGATAAAACATTGTCAGTATGGTTCGGTCAATTTGGAAGCGTGCGAGTTTCCTTAAACAATGCGAAATCATGGCAGGAAAATAAAAAAGTTCACTTTAAGCCATGTTCACGCACATCTCTTTAATGTTGTACATACATTTGAATTTATTTTTGCTGTAATATATCCATTAATTTTCCTAAAACTTCCTGTCCTTTACCATCACTTCCAAGTCTTCTAGGAAGACACCAAGGCAATACCAAGTCATTTGAGAGATATCCTCTCCAGTGTGTCCTGGTGTCTTCCCCCAACTGAACACACCCGAAATACTACAAAGCATCCATCCAAATGTTTGAACCAACTCATCTGCCTAATGGCTTCTGACGCTAAATTTGACCCTATACTTTGGCCTCCACAAATACACCTGTCATGTAAATCAGATGGATGGTTGTTGAGACAGGTAAAGAAAAGACAAAGACTGTTACAAAGAGATTTCTCAAATTATTAGGATATAGAGTTATAGAATTGTCAAATAAATTAAATCAAGTATCAATCATTCAGTTGGAAATCTCTCTCATAATACAGTGGCAGCACTGAGTGTTTAGAACTATAATTAGATTATGATAATTATAACAACCTCTCTTGTTCTCCTAGCTAGGCTCTGGATTTGAATGTAATCTGGGATTTGGTGGCTCAGTGCTGAGTTTCGTGGAACTCCAGGAACTAGCCTGTATTTACCCTGCATACAATACAATGCCACATGCTAGCTGGTAGGACAGACAGCTAACACCTGTGTATGGGAGAAAGAGAGATTAGGTGGGATTCGTGGGAAGTTATGCAATCATAGTGTAACACTGGGCCATAACAGTCTGGTAATTGAAGGTTTGCTTGAAAGATTATAGTCTGTGTACTGGAGACCATTTTCAGACTCCCAGTATTTTTTTTAAAGATTGTTTTGACGACATTGCTCAGCCTAACTGTTTAAAAGTGAAAAATGTAATTTGTTATTATCCATGGACAACACCATCAGACTTTGTGAAAGTGGTTTCAACAATCTTTGATCTAGTTCGCTGATGTGCATAAGGCGAAAGCCCCTAAAAACTTTTAACTATTATAAATAACAAGAGCACTCTCAGGCAAGTGCAATATCCCCCGCCTCTGTTTACTTTTGAAGATCCCAATATTTTACTTAAGGAGAGCAGTTTTCATTTTCCATGCACATAATCAGTGAATATCAAACCGTGTTACCAAGTTTCTAAACACAAAACTGTAAGAGTTGATTTTACAAAACAGGTACATTTTGTGGGACAGATGGACATCGCCATAACATAATTCGCCTTTAGTCTTCGACTGGTGGGGGAAAATGTTATGAAATGAGGTAAAGATTAGAAAATTCAAACAAAAGCAACCTAGTTATTCAACAGTCCCATGGCATTATGCAAACACTCCACCTGAATTGTTCATCTAATACACTTCTCCCCCAGGTGTATACTTGTCATGTCATGAGGTAAGCTCATCTTGTCAGTTGTTCTTATTAATACAGGATTACATGTATTCTCAATCCCAGACTCACACACACACACACCCCTCATACAAGTACATTCTTTGTCATCCAGTGGCAATCACAGGTACAGTAGACAGGCAGTCAGCTAGATCTGAGCAACCGGCTGGACTCTCGGGAGTTTTGTTCACTTTAAATAATTCCAGCCCATGGAGGGCTACTGCTCATCTGACTGCTGACACAAGATTTACCAAACAACCGTGGGATTACTGTCAAAAGAGAATACACAACAGCTTTGTAAGGTGAGTTTCATGAAGGCAAGACCACATTTAAACAGCTTAAGAAAGAAGAATTTTTGTACTAGTATGGGATGAAACAGAATGTTCACAGTAACTGTGCTTTTTAAAAGGGAAATGTTGATACATGGCCAGTAGTACACGGTAATACAGTATTAATAATTATGTATTTTTTTTAATGTTTTGGGACATTTATTGTTACAGCTCTGCATATCCCCTCTATATGCATGTATTTTGATTTTAATTCATTTGACCTAAAGTCAGAACACACTATAGACAGAATGGATATTAATTTTAGCATTCTTGTTTTTTGTATATTCTGCCATAATATAAAAAGGGTGTCAAACTCATTTTAGCTCAGGGGCCACATACTGCTGGACTTAATGTCCAGTGGGTCGGACCAGTAAAATAATAGCAAAACAACCTAATGGCAACTCAAATTTAGTACAAAGAAGTACAAGTACATTATGAAATGTTTACATTTATTGAATCATTGATCTTTTACAAAACATGAACAACCTGAATCATGACTCTTCATCAAAGTATGAACAACCTGATTTGTTTTCTTTTCTGCTTTGTTTCGAACTGAAGCTGCTGACAAACAATATCTTAATCACGATAAAAACAAATGCCATTTAAGGAACAAGATATCGTATTGCTGCCATCTACTGTTTAGTCCTGGAACTTATTTGTATTTTGAACAATGACCCCGGTTACATGGTCATAATAAACCGATTACTGGCAATAAACTGATAATGCCAGTAATCAGTTTTCTTGTGTTTACATGCACTGAATAACTGGAGTGTAAACCACTTGTGTCATGAACTGCCCGAACGGCAAGGAGGAGAGGAGAGACCCAGACGCTGGATTGCAGTTTGTTTTATTTATTAACAAAAACAAAAAGTCCAAACAGTGTACAAACACAAAAATCCAAAAAGTGCGCAAAGCAAAACTTACAAGCAACAGGGAGAAAACAAGATACAAATGTCAGAACGGGAGCAGGGTTCAGACGTAAAGGATTCTTGAGGCACCAGCAGCACAGAAAAGAAATAACCACCCTTAAATAGGGCCAGAAACAATTAAACACAAATGGTAACTGGTGTGAATCACATGAGCGGGCTGGAGAAGTTGATGACAATCAGCTGTGAGTCATGAAGAGAGGAGATGGGGCTGACAGCTTGACAGGGGCACCACCCACAACCAGGGGAGAACCCGGAAGTGCCTCTGGCAGCTGCAACCCCAGAGACAGAGAGAAAAAAGGAACCGGCAATATGCGACTATAATGTGATGATAAATAAAGACAAGAAAACCCAAATAAGAAAATAACAAAACTACAATGAATATACACCGGAAAATAAGTCATATGGAGAAACAATACAGGATATGTGCAAACAAACTGAAGATAAAATAACAAGGAATTAGAACACAAAAATACAACACTAAACAAAATATGGAAAAAGGTAAAGATACTAAGCACAGCAGAATCCCCCCGTGCTCAGATCATGACAGAGCCCCCCTCCCCCCCAAGGGGTGGGGACCAGACACCCCGGGCAACATCAAAAAGGAAGAAAAGGACCCACCCACACAAAGACCTCCACTTCACCAAAAAACAAGAATACAACCCCACCCTGGGCGGGAGGAGGGGGACCCAGGCACGGAGGGACTGAAACAAACCAGAAAAAAATAAGAAAAACTCTCATGACTCACACACCAGCAAACCCAGGCTAGGAGGAAACAAAAAAGAACAAAAAAAAAACCACTCAGGATCCACACCTGGCAGGACCAGGCACCCTAGGCCCCCTGGACCGGAAGCTGGACAGTTCAGATGGCCGGCTGAAGTCCCAGACCTGGCAGACAGTGTGATGGTATGAGTTGGGTGGCCTGCTGGAGAATGTGGGCCACCCAACCCAATGGCACAGTCTGTCAGGTGGTCTGCCAGAGTTCTTTAACCACCTAAACAAAAGAGGTGGTCCAGGGGTTGGCTGCCCAACAGGGACAACCAGCAATGAGGAGGACAAAGGAATAGGGGAACCCGTGATGGCCTCGGGCAGAGGAGGGGGAACCACGACGGCGTCTGGCAGAGGAGAGGGGGAACCACAACAGCGTATGGCAGATGAGAGGGGACCACAACGGTGTCCGGCAGGGGAGAGGGAACCACGACGCCCTTGGACTTGCCAGCAGCACCCTCGGTGGCCCCAAACTGGGACATAGTAGCACCCATGGTGACTCTGGGCTGGAGCAAAGTAGCACCCGCGGTGGCTCCGGGCTGGAGCAAGGTAGCACCCGTGGTGGCTCCGGGATGGAGCAAGGCAGCACCGGGCTGGGATGGAGCACCCACGAAGACCTCAACCGGAGGGGAAGCAGCACCCACGCAGGTCCCAGGCTGGGACGGAGCACCTGCGATGACCTCAGCTAAAGAGAAAGCAGCACCAACGGAGGCCCCGGGCTGGGATGGGGCACCCGTGACGACCTCGGTGGGAGGAGCTGGACCCATGGTGATATCGGGCGGTGAGGCTGGACCTACGGAGACCTCTGGCGAAGCTGGACAATCCTCGGTGACCCTGGGGAAAGGCTCAGACAGACAAGGCAGAGAAACAGGGTCAGGGTCACCGGTGGCAGTGGAGTCCGGTGGGGTGAGCTCAGGTGTGGCTGACGACTGCACCTGGCTGTCCCCACCAAGAGCCAGACAAGATCTCTCCAACATGGAACAACAAAAACTAAGGAGAGCACTTGCCTGAGCTTAAGCTCCACCATCGTCCAGGACTCCGTCGATCCAAGCGGCAACATCTTGGGTCTGGCCATCTGGAGGCCTAACTTCAGCCCTTCTGCAGCAGCCCCTTCAGCAGGCATGATGGTGGATTCAGTCCCACAACCCCTCAGCGAAGTGGCCCGCGCAGGTGGCTCACCCGACGTGGCCACAGGAGGTCGATTTTCTGCTGGCACTGGACTCTGTACCTCTGAGGTCAGGGGGCATTCCTTCATCGGTGCAGGCATCAGCTTGGTCTCAGCACTCTTTCTCCATCCAGACCGTGGCTGTGGGGCTGGAACCAGGTCCTCCAGGGCCACAGGCTCCTCTATCGTCCAGTGGCTCAATCCTGTGGCCGGTGGGCACTCAAAGGAGGAGACACAGAGAGAAAGTTCTTTAGCTGCAGCAGGTGGTGAGAGCTCAGGGGACTGCATAAACTGAGCCTCATCACCAGGAATCAGGCAAGTCAATTTTTGTGTAGGAAATTGAGAATGAAAAGACACTTGCCTGTGTTCTTGGGGCATGATGTTCTCTGCTGCAACAGGTGTAGAATCCGCCCTCTCCGTGGCTGCCATTGTTGCGGACCCCTCCGAGGAAAGTAGAGGAGCTGCCCCAGCAGATGTGGTGATGGGCGGAGAAGGAAAGGAGGCGACCAGTCCTTTGGCAGCGGGAGGAATCGTCGAGGAGGAGGGAGATGCAGCAGCAGCAGCGGAGGAAGAGGCTGACGGGACAGCCGGAGAGGAAAAACCCAATGAAGGAACTGCTGCAGGGGTCTTCGGCCTCGACGAGGGGGGAACTGCCGACAAGGAAGTGGAGGTGTTCTTCCGGCGGGATTTCCCTAAGTGACGGCGGGAAGTGGAAGGTGGAGACGTAAGCTCATGGCGAAGGGAGAGAGGCCCCGGAGTCAGGGGATGCTCACTCGTCAGCTCAAACTCCGCACCCCCGGTGAAACCTCCTCCAGCTGCTGGGCAAGATCCGGGAGGAGCTTTGGCTTATATTCCAGTAAAAGCTCTGTCTCCGCTAGTATGACCTGCCTGTGCTCCTCCAGCATCTCGGCCGATGGAGTGGGCCAGTGTTTGGGAGGAGGAGGCGGAGCTTCCACCAGAGAGCGGCGAGAGGCTGGAGGCGTCCATGTACGCGGGCGCTTGCTCTTCGTTGGCGCAGGCATGGATATCAGAGGATTCTCTCAGCTCGTGACTCATAGGTTGTGGGGTAACTATAGAGAGGAGTAGGTCAGTGAGCTCCGGGTGGTCCCACAGGTTGGGGCATGTCTTGATGTACCTGCACTGCGCCCTCCAGACACTCTCGGGCTGCCTCAGGGGTTCGGGAGGCATGAGCCTGCATGAGGATGTCTCAAAACTTACAAGCAACAGGGAGAAAACAGGATACAAACGTCAGAATGGGAACAGGGTTCAGATGTAAAGGATTCTTGAGGCACCAGCAACACAGAAAAGAAATAACCACCCTTAAATAGGGCCAGAAACAATTAAACACGAATGGTAACAGGTGTGAATCACATGAGCGGGCTGGAGGAGAAGGTGATGACAATCAACTGTGAGTCATGAGGAGAGGAGATGGGGCTAACAGCTTGACAGGGGCACCACCCACAACCAGGGAAGAACCCGGAAGTGACTCTGACAGCTGCAATCCCAGAGAGAGAGGAAAAAAGGAACCGCCAATATACGAATATAATGTGATGATAAATGAAGACAAGAAAACCCAAATAAGTAAATAACAAAACTACAATGAACGTACACAGGAAAATAAGTCATACTAAGAAACAATACAGGATATGTGAGAACAAACCGAAGATGAAATAACAGGAATTAGAACACAAAAATACAACGCTAAACAAATATGGAAAAAAGGTAAAGATACTAAGCACGGCAGAATTCCCCTGTACTCAGATTGTGACAACTTGAGTTAATGATCCCGGTTACATGGCCTTTATCGGCTTATTCTGTTTACATGGCCACTTCAATAATCAGGTAACTGCAGAAATCAAATCATAACTGGTTTATTAGTGTACATGTTAACATGATCATTGACCATGTTTACATGCACATGAATAAACTGGTTAGGATTGGATTTCTGGAGTTTCAATCCAGATTAAGACCCTTAATCAACTTTTGGAACGCAAAATACAGAATTATTGTCCTTTGACACTATTTCACAACTAACTAACCTACACTTATATAGCGCTTTTCTAGTCACAAAGACCACTCAAAGCGCTTTCACTAGTACTAACCCTCTATTCTAAGGGCCTATAGGAAACAACAGATATCTAGGGACAATTTAGAACAGCCAGTTAACCTAACATGCATGTTTTTGGATTGTGGGAGTGCAAGAGAGCAAGTTACAGTATTGTATTCACAATTTAATCATGAACCAAATAAAAAAAATTAAAGCATGCAAACGGTTTCAGTCAACATTAAAGACATTTAATCAATTTTTGGCAGGTGAAATAAAACATTTGTAAGCTATAACAGCCCTTTGAGACTATTTCACAAGTGTGACAGAGCAAGTTACAGTATTACATTCACAATCCAACCTTGAAGAACCAAATTGAGTAATTTTTGGCAGGTAAAATGTTTGAATCCAGATTGGGAGCCTTAATGAATTTTTGGTAGATGAAGCATACATTTTATGGATTCTACTTATAATATCTAATTATAGGAGGTAAATAATGCACAAACACTAGTATTCATGGGAAAGAAAAGCTTTACTGACTTTTACATCGTTATACACAGATTTTGTTAATTTTAGCACCCTCTTAACATATTAGGCAAAACATTAAAAGCTACAGGATAAAATGTCATATCTGATTATTCTGACACAAAACTTATGGGTCTAAAATTATGACTTATCCCTCATTGCATTAAATATTCACAGACATACCTTCGCTAAATGCATGGACCAAAAGTTATGTCTGCTTTGCTCAAAAGCAGCCAAAACGACTTTAGCCAAGCAAGGTGCCCTCCTGCAGTGAGCCTATCAGTTTCTGGCGGCCCATCACGTTTTGGCAAGACACCGCAGCTTCTCTTGTTTTGAACATGTTCAAAAAATATTGTGACCTGCAGACACAGGTGGGAAGAGTTTGCCTTGGAGTCTTTCTGGAAGAAATCCTGTCCTCCCGACCTGCATAATAGACTCCCTCAGTGTAAAGTGGGGATTGTGTTTGTGTCTGCTACTCTTGTGTGACCCCAAATGGACAAACTGGGAATAGCAGTTACTTTATTGAAAAAGTGCTACTCAGATTTAGATTTATTTTTAGATTTAGTATACTTTATTGATCCCCAGAGGGGAAATTGAGGGTCATCCACCACCTGGATGGATGAAGCAGCCACGATACGGCACTATCCCTTAACCATTCACACACACATTCACACCTAGGGCCACTTTAGAGTCTCCAATTAACCTAACCTGCATGTTTTTGGCATGTGGGAGGAAACCGGAGAAATCCCGGGGTAAACCCACGCATACTATTATTTAATTTTCACACTTTGCAAATTCATCCCACGGGCTGGTTTGAACTCTCTGGTGGGCCGGATTTGGCCTGCAGGCCATACATTTGGCACCCCTGCTATAAATGATTTAGACCTGTAAAAATATGCATTTCATTTTAACAAATCTAATTAATACTAAAACATTTTGTTCTGAAGTTTTGTTTTTCAAAAGATGGTAAAGTATACCTATTACAACCCCATATTATTATTATTATTCCATCCATCCGTTTTCTACTGCTTTTCCGAAGGTCCGGCTCACGGAGGCAACAACTCAAGCAGAGAAGCTCAGACTTCCTCTCCCCGGCCACCTGCTCCAGCTCTTCAGAGAGGATACCAAGACGTTCCCAGGGTTCATGGGAATTTGCCCAACCAGTTGTTGGGAAAATTCCCATGAAGCCTCGAGTATTCTGGAGAGGGTAGAGTTGGTCCGATGTGCCACGGCCTGGACGAAAACCACAGTCTGACCAGTGGTCAGACTCTCCTCTCCAGTATGCTTGCATAGACCTTCCCAGGGATGATGATGATGATGATGATGATGATGATGATGATGATGATAGTACCAGAGTGGTGGCCTAGTTGATAGAGCATCCACCCCACAACCGGGATGTTGGGGGTTCAAGTCCCGGCTGGGCCAGACCAAAGACCATATAAAAATGGTACTTCCCTGCAATGGACTGGCAATCTGTCCAGGGTGTCCCCTGCCTCTCGCCCAAAGATGCTGGGATAGGCTCCAGCCCCCCTGCGACCCGAAAAGGATTAAGCGGAAGAAGATGGATGGATGGACTTCTTGTCTTCTAGCTTGGTGCTCAGTGTAATAGAATGAAGGAAGGAAAAGTTGTTTGTGGCGGTGCCTTGCATGGCAGCGGCCCCACTGATTCTAAATGTGATTAACATTGTAGATAGGAGAAACGTAATTTCGTTCTGCTATATGGATTGAATGACCATAAAGTTGCCTTCTTATTATTATTATGTCATTTTTAATTTTTTTTACTGGATTGTTCTTCCCCAGATGTTTCCTTGGACTGCTGTTTTCTCCTTTGAGCCCAAAGTACCAGGCCAGCGTACCACTGAGGAGTTGGTAACCAACACCCTGATGCTGGAGCTGGGGGCCATGGTGAAGCGTACTGAACGTATCCGTTTAGAGAGGGCCACTGAAGGCCGCCGCCGCCGTCGCAGCTCTTCATCCACGGCTGACTACAGCTGGCTGGCCAACACACCATCACCACAGCCCTATGAGATCACCCCCAATGACCTGCTAGAGCTACAGGACCTCTGTGCCAAGATCCCTCCTCCACAGTGTGGCCCTGTCATTGTTAGGTACAGTGCATAAGGAAATCTGATTAAGACAGACAGAAGCACAGTTTGGAGAGGAAAAGTTGGGCTTTGTCACCTGTCTTTTACAACTTGAGCAATTCAGCATTCAGGTCCACAATCACAGCCTGCTTTAGGCACTTCATCAGCTGTTCTGTCCTGCACATTTATAAACTACAGTGGTTTAGTTTCTATTACATTGCTCTTAATCTAAACATATCTGTCTCTGAATTAATAGTACTGTATGTAGAAGAGCTTGGAATAACGAGGCGATGTGACTTATAAACCAAAGTTTATTATCAGCTTCGCTCCTCTAACAAGTCTCACCTCAGTGCAGAAGCAGAAGTAGAATAAGAGAGCGAACACATTCAGCTCAACATACTTATACTTACACATAACAAAAGACATGCATATCAAAGCTGACATTCCACATTAACTTAATCCCCCTCCTTTGTCTTTGTACCCCTCCACCTGGCCCTGGGAGGTCAGGGCGACCTAACTGGTCTCCACCGCAGCGCCTCGGATGCTCTTTGATCTCCGCTGGCGGTTGAGACCTCTTGTCCTGTTCTGAGGTGTGAAGTCGCTTTACATATGTAATCACCAAACATTCTCACATGCTTATACATATGGGTTATGGGATATATGATTAATATAGACCACAGCCCCCCCCCCAAACGACTAAGAAAAGGACAATAGAAAAATTCACAGTTTAAGATAATTATTATGGCATACTAACTGCTACACCTCTTGACAAGGAAGAAACTTTCCAGCAGCTATGCTCCTGTAGAGAATTCAGTGGTAATCATAACAGCATAGTAATATCACAAGTCAGTCTTAAACTGTTACAGCACAATTAGTGAACAACTTTTGAGTAGTTTGCATCAGTCCCTGTGCCATCTGGGTTTTAATCTTCTCCCGAATCTGCTGTGGGTCCGCTTGGGCATCGGTGGGACTTTCCTGTAAGGAATCTGCAGCTTGGGGAGGAGAGTGTCATGGCGGCCTGTGGGCCGTCATTGGTGTCATCAACTCCAGCTGCGCACAGACCAACAGGTGTTAATCAACGGCTGTTAAAAGCCAGCGTCGCTGACAGCCCGGCACGTGTCGACAGCCCTTCCTGTGTCGTGGGTGCCCTGTCCTGGGGAATCTGCAAGACGGTTCGCCAGGCCCAGAAGACCGAGCCGGATCCCGGGGGGCGGGGGGGGGGGGGGCAGGCCGCTTGTTTGTTCCACGCGCTATCGGGGGCAAGGTGATCGAGTGGGGTCACGCTTCCAAGTTGGCTTGTCATCCTGGAGTGGGTCGGACCGTGGATCTCCTCCAAAGGACCTTCTGGTGGCCAGGGTTACAGAAGGACGTTGTTGGTTACATCCGGGCCTGCGCTCAGTGCGCCACCGGGAAGACGACATCATCTCCCCCGGCGGGCCTGCTACACCCATTGCCGGTTCCTTCACGCCCCTGGTCTCACGTAGCTATGGACTTTGTGACTGGTTTGCCCATTTCAGATGACTACACCACGGTTTTGACCATCGTGGACCGGTTCTCGAAGGCAGCCCATTTTGTGCCACTTCGGGGTTTGCCTTCGGCCCAGGAAACAGCAGATCTCCTTGTGCAACATGTGGTCCGCCTTCATGGCATCCCTGCTGATATTGTGTCAGATCGAGGACCTCAGTTTGTATCTCAAGTTTGGAAGGCCTTCTGCGTGGCGCTGGGAGCCACAGCCAGCCTCTCCTCTGGTTATCACCCTCAGAGCAATGGCCAGTGCGAGCGGGCTAATCAGGAGCTTGAGGCCGCCCTACGCTGTGTCATCTCCTCCTGCTCATCCTCCTGGAGCAAGTTCCTTCCGTGGATTGAGTACGCTCACAACGCCACGATCTCCACGGCTACGGGCGTCTCTCCGTTTAAGGCATCATTCGGATTTGACCCTCCGCTGTTCCCGGAGGAGGAAAAGGAGGTAGCGGTTCCTTCAGTCCAGGCACACATCAAGCGCTGCCGGCGAGTTTGGTTCCTCGCCTGCCAAGCCTTGCTGAAGACTACCAAACGCAATATCCAGGTGGCCAACCGGCATAGGAGACCCGCCCCGGACTATAAGGTGGGTCAGAAGGTCTGGTTGTCAACCCGGAATATTGGTGTACCGGCCGAAAAACGTAAGCTCACTAAGCGCTTCATTGGCCCTTACACCATTAATCGTATTATTAACCCTGTGTCTGTGCGCTTGTCTCTCCCCTCTTTGATGCGTATCTGCCCCACCTTTCATGTCTCCCAGGTAAAACCGTACGTCTCAGATCCCCTGTGCCCTGCTCCCGCGGCTCCCGCACCCCGAAGGATGATCGATGGCCATCCGGCCTGGGGGGTGACTGCCATCCTGGATGTCCGCAGGCGGGGCCATGGTCTTCAGTATTTGGTGGACTGGGAGGGCTTTGGACCGGAGGATCGTTCTTGGATTCGCCCAGCGTTGGTCCTGGATAAACAGCTGATTCGCGATTTCCATCGGGCGAATCCAGGTAGGATTGGGCAGGTGCCTGGAGGCACTGCTAGAGGGGGGAGTACTGTCATGGCGGCCTGTGGGCCGTCATTGGCGTCATCAACTCCAGCTGTGCACAGACCAACAGGTGTTAATCAACGGCTGTTAAAAGCCAGCGTCGCTGACAGCCCGGCACGGAGTCGTCTGTCCTCTTCATCGGAGAATGAGCCTGAACTCCGCTCTCTGGTCTCGTCAGGAATCTCTCTTGTCTCGTCTGGAACCTCGTTTGCCACGTCAAGAACCTCGCTTGCTTCATCTAGGACTTCTTCCCAGCATAAAGCAAGTAAGAGAACGATTTGCTATTCAACCCCAAATCTATACCCCTGTGCACAGGTGGACCTCCTTGGCAGCGGACCTGCGTCCCCAGCTGACGGGGTAACGCCATCACGCACACGTAGCGTTTCGCTACCACCACGACTACCGGTACGTCTTGCTCCTCAGCTGCCAGAACTGTTGTTATATCAGTTGCAGGAGTATTGGCCATCGCTATCAGTGGAGTCTCTGTCATCAGTATCAGCTTTATCATCATCGCCACATTCTGTGGAGTCACTAACCTCGTCATCGTCTGGACTATCATCATCCCGGTCTGTGGAGTCACAGCCGGCGTCATCACAAGGACTGCCATTGTCACAGCCACGGGTGGTAACCCCAGCACGTTCACGGACACCTTCACCTTCACGCTGCACGGCCGCTGGAACTCAGCAGGGCGAAGCCTGTGCTGCACTCAAGTAAGCCTCATTACCTGTAGCTCTTCACGAGTGTGGAACATTAGTAATTGTCTTCTGCTTATATGTTCCAGGGTTGCCGGGTCTCCGTCCAGGCTGCTCAGCTCCAGTGACCAGAACACTATCCACGCACTCACACACGCATTACACTCTCTCACTATTGAATAAAGATTATTGTCACTATCTGCTCGTGTCAGTGTCTGTCTCCTGGGTCCCTAACCATGTCAGTACGACTCCGTCACGTTGACCCAGCGGACAGCTCACTGTCGTGCCAAATCAACACTCTTAGCGCCCGGGTAGATTTACTTGCACACCAACAGACAGTAGTCTTAAATCAGTTAACTGTAATAAATGGTCGGCTGGATCGTCTGGAGGGACACCAGACGTTTCCCCCCAACGCAAATATTTCAGCCTCTGTAGGCTTAGCATCTGGACAAGCTAACACCTCCTCGTCCTCTCGCCTCACCCCTATTCCTACACCTGCCCGGTTCAACGGTAAACTCGGGGAAGCTCGAGGATTCCTATTGCAATGTGAGTCAGTTTTTCTTCGCGTTCCGGGGGATTTCACTCTTGATTCTAGCCGGATTGGCTATGTCATAAATTTGTTGGCAGGAAGAGCTTTGGACTGGGCGTATTCAATCATGGCGAAACCAAGTTATTCCTTGCTTACTTACCAAGAGTTTGTGACTGAATTTATGTCCGTGTTTGATCATACGGATAGAGGTGAGGTGTTGACAGAACGGCTGCTGAGCTTACAACAGGGAAAAAGATCAGCTGCTGATTACGCTATTGACTTCCGGGTCCTGGCCGCAGAGATTGGGTGGGGGGAGCCATCTTTATGTGGTATTTTTCTACGTAGTCTTAACGATGAGTTGAAGGATGAGTTAGCGGCACGGGACAAACCGGACAATTTGCGGGATTTGATTGCCCTAGCGGTTAGTCTTGACAGCAGATTAAGGGAGCGGGCGGCTGAACGGCGTTCTACTTCCCGTTCGGTTAAACCCCGCCCTCGCCTCCCTAACTCTCCTCTTCTCACTCTACCCGCGTCAGAGGAACCCCCGGATCAGGAAGCTATGATCATTGGCCGGTCAAAAGTGTCAGCAGCTGAGAAACAACGCCGCAGGGATCAGGGCCTTTGTTTCTACTGTGGGAAAGAGTCACATGGGGTGTTTGAATGTCCCAATAAGTTAAAAGGGAAGGCCCGTGGATCGCAGTAGGGGGATTCACAGGCAATAACTCAGAAGAACCCCTCACTTGTTGTCGATTACCTCTCAGACTCATCCATATACATACAGAACACTCCACATTAGCGTTAGTAGATTCTGGAGCTGAGCAAAATTTCATTTCTAGAGACCTGGCAACCCGGATGGGCCTTAACTGTCAGACTCTAGGCCCCCCTGTCAAACTGATCACTTTGTCTAAAGCGTCTTTGACCACCATTGCTCATCAGACGGTCCCCGTGTCAGTTATTGTATCAGGAAATCACAGGGAGGAAATTCAGTTTCTAGTGCTGCCCGTCTCTTCTTCCCCCATTATTCTGGGGTACCCCTGGCTGCGCCTACATAACCCCACCATTGACTGGCAAGCTGGGAGAGTAACGGCATGGAGTACGTTCTGCCTTAGTGCCTGCCTTCAATCGGTGGCATGCGCCCCATCCGTCAAGGTGCCTCTGCCTGATTCATCTCCACCGGACTTGTCCAAGGTGCCAGAGGTCTATCACGATTTGGGGCTAGTATTTAGCAAGTCTCGGGCGTTGTCCTTACCCCCTCATTGTCCTTATGACTGCGCGATCAACCTAAAGGCTGGGGCCCCTCTTCCTGCTAGCCGCCTTTACAGCCTGTCAGCCCCGGAGCGCGAGGCCATGGACACATACATCAAGGAGTCCTTGGCCTCTGGTATCATCCGCCCGTCGTCTTCGGCAGTGGGAGCCGGATTTTTTTTTTGTTGGAAAGAAAGACGGATCTCTACGCCCCTGTATCGATTTCCGGGGACTGAATGAAATAACTGTGAAAGACAAATATACCTTGCCTCTGATGAACACTGCTTTTGACTCCCTCCAGGGGGCGTCCTGGTTTACTAAACTGGACCTTAGGAATGCCTACCATCTAGTGCGCATAAGGGAAGGAGATGAGTGGAAGACGGCTTTTCGGACCCCCAGCGGACATTTTGAGTATCTGGTAATGCCGTTTGGGTTAACTAACGCTCCAGCCGTCTTCCAGCGACTGATAAATGATGTATTACGGGATTTTCTGAACTCGTTTGTTTTTGTTTATCTCGATGACATTCTCATTTTCTCCCGCACACTAGAGGAACATCGGGTACATGTACGCAGGGTACTACAGTGCCTCCTGGAGAATCAGCTATTCGTCAAGGCTGAAAAATGTGAGTTCCACACTGATCAAACCTCTTTCCTTGGGTTTATTATAGCTCGGAACCAGGTGCTTCCTGACCCGGCCAAGGTCAAGGCGGTTGTGGATTGGCCTGCACCCACCTCCAGAAAGCAGCTTCAAGGTTTCCTGGGGTTTGCTAATTTCTATAGGAGGTTCGTGCCTAATTTTGGTAATATTGGCCATCCCCTGACTGCTCTCACCTCCCCTAAGACCCCGTTTTGCTGGAGTAAGGAGGCAGCTGGAGCGTTTGAAAAACTCAAGAGGGAGTTCGCCTCGGCCCGAGTCCTTACTCAGGTGGACCCGAAGCTGCAGTGCTTGGTGGAGGTGGATGCTTCTGATTTGGGAGTTGGAGCGGTACTCTCCCAACGTTCTCCTGAGGACGGTAAGATTCGCCCTTGTGCTTATTTCTCTCACCGTCTTACTCCTGCAGAGAGGAATTACAGCATCGGAGACAGGGAGTTACTGGCAGTAAAACTAGCCTTGGAGGAATGGAGACATTGGCTGGAGGGGGCTGCTCAGCCGTTCGTGGTGTGGACTGATCACCGCAACCTGGAGTACCTCAGGATGGCAAAGCACCTGAATGCACGCCAGGCCCGCTGGTCCCTCTTCTTCGGCCGTTTTAACTTTTCCATCACGTACAGGCCGGGAAGTAAGAACGGTAAGCCGGATGCCCTCTCATGGCAATTTGATACACCATCCTCTGAGGACCAGGAGACCCCTATCCTGCCGCCTTCCTGTGTCGTGGGTGCCCTGTCCTGGGGAATCTGCAAGACGGTTCGCCAGGCTCAGAAGACCGAGCCGGATCCTGGGGGGGGGGGGGGGGGGGGGAGAAGGCCGCTTGTTTGTTCCACGCGCTATCGGGGGCAAGGTGATCGAGTGGGGTCACGCTTCCAAGTTGGCTTGTCATTCTGAAGTGGGTCGGACCGTGGATCTCCTCCAAAGGACCTTCTGGGGTGGCCAGGGTTACGGAAGGACGTTGTTGGTTACATCCGGGCCTGCGCTCAGTGCGCCACCGGGAAGACGACATCATCTCCCCCGGCGGGCCTGCTACACCCATTGCCGGTTCCTTCACGCCCCTGGTCTCACGTAGCTATGGACTTTGTGACTGGTTTGCCCATTTCAGATGACTACACCACGGTTTTGACCATCGTGGACCGGTTCTCGAAGGCAGCCCATTTTGTGCCACTTCGGGGTTTGCCTTCGGCCCAGGAAACAGCAGATCTCCTTGTGCAACATGTGGTCCGCCTTCATGGCATCCCTGCTGATATTGTGTCAGATCGAGGACCTCAGTTTGTATCTCAAGTTTGGAAGGCCTTCTGCGTGGCGCTGGGAGCCACAGCCAGCCTCTCCTCTGGTTATCACCCTCAGAGCAATGGCCAGTGCGAGCGGGCTAATCAGGAGCTTGAGGCCGCCCTACGCTGTGTCATCTCCTCCTGCTCATCCTCCTGGAGCAAGTTCCTTCCGTGGATTGAGTACGCTCACAACGCCACGATCTCCACGGCTACGGGCGTCTCTCCGTTTAAGGCATCATTCGGATTTGACCCTCCGCTGTTCCCGGAGAAGGAAAAGGAGGTAGCGGTTCCTTCAGTCCAGGCACACATCAAGCGCTGCCGGCGAGTTTGGCTCCTCGCCCGCCAAGCCTTGCTGAAGACTACCAAACGCAATATCCAGGTGGCCAACCGGCATAGGAGACCCGCCCCGGACTATAAGGTGGGTCAGAAGGTCTGGTTGTCAACCCGGAATATTGGTGTACCGGCCGAAAAACGTAAGCTCACTAAGCGCTTCATTGGCCCTTACACCATTAATCGTATTATTAACCCTGTGTCTGTGCGCTTGTCTCTCCCCTCTTTGATGCGTATCTGCCCCACCTTTCATGTCTCCCAGGTAAAACCGTACGTCTCGGATCCCCTGTGCCCTGCTCCCGCGGCTCCCGCACCCCGAAGGATGATCGATGGCCATCCGGCCTGGGGGGTGACTGCCATCCTGGATGTCCGCAGGCGGGGCCGTGGTCTTCAGTATTTGGTGGACTGGGAGGGCTTTGGACCGGAGGATCGTTCTTGGATTCGCCCAGCGTTGGTCCTGGATAAACAGCTGATTCGCGATTTCCATCGGGCGAATCCAGGTAGGATTGGGCAGGTGCCTGGAGGCACTGCTAGAGGGGGGAGTACTGTCATGGCGGCCTGTGGGCCGTCATTGGCGTCATCAACTCCAGCTGCGCACAGACCAACAGGTGTTAATCAACGGCTGTTAAAAGCCAGTGTCGCTGACAGCCCGGCACGGAGTCGTCTGTCCTCTTCATCGGAGAATGAGCCTGAACTCCGCTCTCTGGTCTCGTCAGGAATCTCTCTTGTCTCGTCTGGAACCTCGTTTGCCACGTCAAGAACCTCGCTTGCTTCATCTAGGACTTCTTCCCAGCATAAAGCAAGTAAGAGAACGATTTGCTATTCAACCCCAAATCTATACCCCTGTGCACAGGTGGACCTCCTTGGCAGCGGACCTGCGTCCCCAGCTGACGGGGTAACGCCATCACGCACACGTAGCGTTTCGCTACCACCACGACTACCGGTACGTCTTGCTCCTCAGCTGCCAGAACTGTTGTTATATCAGTTGCAGGAGTATTGGCCATCGCTATCAGTGGAGTCTCTGTCATCAGTATCAGCTTTATCATCATCGCCACATTCTGTGGAGTCACTAACCTCGTCATCGTCTGGACTATCATCATCCCGGTCTGTGGAGTCACGGCCGGCATCATCACAAGGACTGCCATTGTCACAGCCACGGGTGGTAACCCCAGCACGTTCACGGACACCTTCACCTTCACGCTGCACGGCCGCTGGAACTCAGCAGGGCAAAGCCTGTGCTGCACTCAAGTAAGCCTCATTACCTGTAGCTCTTCACGAGTGTGGAACATTAGTAATTGTCTTCTGCTTATATGTTCCAGGGTTGCCGGGTCTCCGTCCAGACTGCTCAGCTCCAGTGACCAGAACACTATCCACGCACTCACACACGCATTACACTCTCTCACTATTGAATAAAGATTATTGTCACTATCTGCTCATGTCAGTGTCTGTCTCCTGGGTCCCTAACCATGTCAGAGAGTGATTATTTGTTCCCTGCAGGGGGACTGAGTCTTTTCTCTTGGGGGGTCTACCCCGCCGAGGTGCTCTCGCCAACCGTGTAGGCTCGTCTCTCAACAAGAAGGCAGGTTTAAGTCTGTCAATGCTGACTGTTTCTTTTCTGTCCCCTAAATCAAGCACAAAATGCTTATCACCAGGTTCCAGCACTCTGAATGGTCCATCGTATGGTGGACGGAAGGTTGGTTTTAAAGCTTCATGCCTAACAAAAACGAATTCAGCGTTTTTTAAAGCTTGGGGGACAAAAACCCGTGGAAAAGAGTGATGTGCCGGTCTGGGGAGAGTGTCAGGTCTATTGCTGCCTAAAAGCCTCGGGGCTGGAAGATGCCCTGGCTGTGGGTTCTCTGGTAAAAATTCACCTGGGAGCCTGAGAGGTTGTGCAAAAACTAATTCTGCTGGGGAGGCGTCTAGATCCTCTTTAGGCGCAGCACGCAACCCCAATAAAACCCAGGGAAGTTTATTTACCCAATTTGTATCCGTTAGTGAGGCTCTGAGGGCAGCCTTCAAAGATCTGTGAAAACGCTCGCATAACCCATTAGCCTGAGGGTGATAAGCGGTGGTGCGGTGAATTGTCGCTCCTAAGCTGCTGGCCATGGCTGACCAAAGCTCCGAGACAAATTGAGGCCCCCTATCGGACGTGATGTCCGATGGGACGCCGAAACGTGCCACCCAGTTTGTCAAAAAAACGCGAGCGACTTCCTCCGCTGTGGTTGGCGCCAGAGGGACCGCCTCAGGCCAGCGCGTAGTACGGTCTATCATTAACAGAGGTTGACATGAACGTGGTCGAACCTTCTAGCTGGGATTCGAAAAGGCTCTAGAGGGGCTTTTGTGTGTTTGTGTATTTTGGCGCGCTGACAAGAAATGCAAGTTTTTGCCCATTCTTTTACATTTTTGCACAGGCCGGGCCACACAAACTTTTCGGCGACCATTTTGACCGAAGCGTGCACACCCGGGTGCGCGAGGGAGTGAATTGAGTCGAAAATACAGCGGTGCCATGCAGCTGGGACTACCGGGCGAGGTCGGCCGGTTGAGATGTCGCATATTAGGGGGGGCACACCGTCGCGTAAACCCCTTTCCTCCAGCCTTAACCCTGTTGGTCCAGACAGGAGTGCGCGCACGTCCGCGTCACTACTTTGCTCCTCCGCCTTGGCTGCGTAATCTATTCCTACGTGGATCGGGGCCGCGTATGTGTCCGCGTTGGCGAAGAGTTCTGCGGCTGAGGTAGTATAATCTGTCTCCTCGCGCTCTGGCGATGTCACAGCGCGAGAGAGGCAGTCTGCTACCACGTTAAGTTTGCCTGCCACATGTCGAATGTCTGTGGTGAACTCTGGAATCGCAGCTAGCTGTCTTTGTTGCCTGCCTGACCACAGTTCAGAAATTTTAGCCATCGCAAAGGTGAGCGGTTTGTGGTCTACAAAAGCCGTGAAACGCCGCCCCTCCAACCAGAACTGGAAGTGGCGGATGGATAAATGAAGCGCCAGCAGCTCCCTGTCAAAAGTGCTGTATTTACGCTCAGTTTGGTTTAGCGATTTGCTGAAAAATGCCAAAGGTTGCCAGGTTCCGCCGACGTGTTGTTCTACAACCGCCCCTATGGCCAGGTCTGAAGCGTCTGTGGTTAGCGCAATGCGAGCCAAGGGATCAGGGTGAACCAACAATGTGGCGTTAGCTAGGGAACTTTTTACTTCCGCGAAGGCACGTTCGCGCTCCGGGATCCATTCGACCGCGTTGGAAGGTTTTTGTTTTCTGAGCGCATCATATAGGGGCTGCATGAGCTGAGCTGCGTGGGGGAGGAAACGGTTGTAAAAATTAACCATTCCCAAAAATTCTTGCAGCGATTTGACCGTTTGTGGCCGTGGGAAACTTTTTACTGCGCGAACTTTGTCTGGCAGTGGGACTGCCCCCTTCAGTGAAACTCTGTGTCCCAAAAAATCAATTTGTGACACGCCGAATTTGCATTTGCCTGGATTGATTATTAACCCGTGCTCTTCTAGTCTCTGAAAAACCATAGTGAGATGCTGTTCGTGTTCTTCCTCCGACGAGCTGGCTACCAGCATATCGTCGAGGTAGACAAACACGAAAGGGAGGTCGTGTAATACCGCGTCCATCATCCGCTGAAAGGTTTGAGCAGCGCCTTTGAGGCCAAAAGGCATCCGCAAAAATTCAAAAAGACCGAAGGGGGTTATTACAGCTGTTTTAGGAATGTCTTCTGCTCGAACGGGGACTTGGTGATAGCCACGGACCAGGTCTATTTTAGAAAAAATGCACGCACCCGCCAGATGTAGTGAAAAATCTTGGATGTGAGGAATTGGGTAGCGGTCATGCGCTGTTGCATTGTTTAATCTGCGGTAATCGCCGCACGGTCTCCAAGAACCGTCGGATTTCGGGACCATGTGTAGCGGTGACGCCCAGGGGCTTTTTGAGCGTCTGATAATGCCTAGTTTTTCAAGGGTGGTAAACTCGTCCCGAGCTATGGCGAGGTTGGTCGCGTCTAAGCGCCGAGCTTTGGCGAATACGGGTGGGCCCGTTGTGGGAATAAAGTGTTCGACCCCGTGCTTAGCCACTGTAGCTGAGAATTTGGGAATAGTGAGTGCTGGAAATTGGGTGAGGAGTTGATCAAACTTACCTCCTGCTGTAGTGACGCTGGCCTGCACGGGTGGTGGAGAAACTCGAGCTGAGCAGGGAATAGAAGCAAATGACAATGCATTAACCAAGCGTCTGTTTGCTAGATCGACTAATAACCCATGTGCACACAAAAAATCCACGCCCAACAAGTTAAAACTCACTGCCGCTACAACAAATGTCCATCTGTAGTTGCGGCCATGAATGCAGAGGGGCAGGTTCCTTTCGCCATAAGTGTCGATGATGGAGCCGTTGGCTGCCATTGCTCCATTGCCCCGGGGGCCCATGGCCCGGTCTGCTTGGGAGGGCATGATAAAACTCAGTTGAGCTCCCGTGTCAATTAGGAACTGCTTGCCGGTGTGTCCGTCCGTCACATAGAGAAGCTTGCTTTTTTCGCCGAGAACCGCCACCGTTAACGGTTCTCGGTTTTGGCGTCTCATGAACTTGCAGGGGGGAACGCATTTGTAAGCCTTCTCGGCGAAACGGTGGTGGTAATAACAGACGTCGCTCCGTCTGTTACGGCTTGGCCGTGTCGCCGCCATGGTGGGCGGGCTCTGCTCAGTGGTTTGTGGCTCCCCGTTGCTCTGGACATCGGCGCTGAGGTCTGTGGATGCTGCTGTGGCTGTCGTTCACTGCAGGCATTGACGAGTCGCTGCGCCTCGCGAGCCAGCGCGCGGAAGTCTTGCTGGGTGCTGCATCGCATGTTGACAAGCGTCCCTCTCATGTGTGGCGGCAGAGTACTGAGGAAGATATATTGGAAGAGGAAGTTGTCATTGTCCTCTTCCTTGAGCTGCAGCATGTCCTCCATGAGGGCCTTGGGTCTGCATCCTCTGTGGCCGTAGATCGCCAGGATTCTCTCTGCTCTCTCCTCGGCAGAGGGGACGAAATTCTCCACGATGGTCGCCTTCAGTTCTCTATATTTGTCCTGGGCCGGCGGCCGCTGGATTATGCTCCGCGCACATCTCAAAGTGGCAGCGTCGAGTTTGGCGACGATGTGATAAAATTTTGTGTCGTCAACCGTTATGCCCGCCAGTACAAACTGAGCCTCAGCTTGCTGAAACCACGAGCTCGGGTCTTTCTGCCAGAAGTCCGGCAGCTTGACGGTGACGGCGCTTGTGTGGCCCGTCCCTGATGTGTCCGCAGGGTGAGAGTGCCTTCCTTCGGCTCTCGCGGCGGAGCTGGTGCTCGGTTGAGCCCTCTCTGTAGCTTCTGCCGTGGGGGAACGTCGTCCATCTGTTCCCCTATCTGCATGGGCGCCGGCGTCTGCCTGGGTCGCCTCTGATGAGTCAATCGCGGGAGAACGCCTCTGGTCCATCTTCGCGTTGGGGTCACCAGTGTAGAAGAGCTTGGAATAACGAGGCGATGTGACTTATAAACCAAAGTTTATTATCAGCTTCGCTCCTCTAACAAGTCTCATCTCAGTGCAGAAGCAGAAGTAGAATCAGAGAACGAACACATTCGGCTCTACATACTTATACTTACACATAACAAAAGACATGCATATCAAAGCTGACATCCCGCATTAACTTAATCCCCCTCCTTTGTCTTCATACCCCTCCACCTGGCCCTGGGAGGTCAGGGCGACCTAACTGGTCTCCACCGCAGCGCCTCGGATGCTCTTTGATCTCCGCTGGCGGTTGAGACCTCTTGTCCTGTTCTGAGGTGTGAAGTCGCTTTACATATGTAATCACCAAACATTCTCACATGCTTATACATATGTAGGTTATGGGATATATGATTAATATAGACCACACTGTATGGAATTTTTAGAAAATGGCCCCCGTGACACAGATCCCCGGATAAGCCATAGAAGATGGATAGATGGATGGTTTTAGTGATACTCTGGAGTTCATTTCTAACAAGGACTGTGGGTCAGATTTTCCACCAAAGCAGCTGAGACGCTAATGTGCACAGTTGTTCCCATAAGTTTACAGTACATACCTCCAGGATATGTAAACTTATGGGCACAACTGCATGGACACCGATTAGTAGTAGTCAAGTGTGCCCAAAACTTTACATATATATGCAAACTTATAGACACATCTGTATGAATGAAGTGAATGGGGCTGCAATTCCTATAACAACCATACGGTGTTATTAAACCAGAGTTTCCAAAAGTTCCATACAGTAGCTTTAACGAGTTGAACCAATGCTGCAATAATCTTACTTTTATAAAAGTCATATACCAGATTGCCAACACAAAAATACAAGAACCCAAATGTTTCCAAATATTTGTCTGGTTTTTCATCACTATTCTCTCTCATTCAACTGTGTACACTTGAATGTTGCTGAAATTATGGTCTTTAAGACATGAAATGTCTTATTTTTCAGATCATAGAATGCGTTAAAACCCAACAAAAACAGAGGGGAGGGTTATTCTGGAACCCCAAAACTCAGCTGCAGACTTGATAAAGTCTGTCTCTGCCACTTTTACCAGTCAAACTGTTTTTTGTTTTATCTTCACACATTTATTCCACAACATACTTATTCTTCCAAATACAGGTTCAGGAGATTGGTGTCACAGATGGAGCCCGAGGTTCACGAGGTTCCTCGGCTGTTTCGCACAGTACTGCGAGACTCTGTAGAAGAGATGAATGGAAATGAAGACGTTCACCCCCAACAAGCACTGTTTGAGAAGCATCAGCGCAGCAAAAGCCTCTCGTTTGTTACTTTCCGAAAGCAATTTCGCACAGGGCACCTCATGAAGGGAGTTGGCATGAGAGGCTCCAGAGGGAATCTGCAGCAGCAGGTGGATTGGTATGATGATGATGATGATGATGAGGATGGAGAAGGGGAGGATGAAGCCATCAAGGCTAGGGCAAGGAAGGGAAGGAGTAAGAGCATGCCAGATATTACCCCAATGGAGCAGAGCGCTCAAGCCTGAGAAAATGAAGAGAGTCAGGAGGATAGTCCAGACGGCTTGATGAGAAGGAAGGAAGGAGATCGGCAGGTGCCCTAACCTGCAAGTCTTCTCTGAAATGAGTGAAGTAAATGTTACTGCAGTTCATTTAGTGCCCAAAGATGTCACTAAACCCAAGTTTCCAATTGTTCCATATATTTCCTTAACTATTCATGTTCTTTTGAAAGATGGAGAAAAGTCAAGACAGGGGAAACCTTTCGGTTCTTTTTCAGTTTGAAGGTGTCTGAAAGATTTTGTAATGCTGATGAGCCCAGAAAAATAGAAAAGCATTCACTCTTTTGACAAACTGGACAATATAAGCATGGCACTAATGTGTATTTTATCTTTTACCACTGCCATCTCCAGACATATGTAAATAATAGCTTCTTAATATTACTCTGTAAATAAAACCAAAGTAATGTCACTCAGTTTTGACCACATTCATATAAGACAGTAATAAGTTACTCTATGGTGTATTCATAGTCTATTGGTATAACTTATAGAAACAGATACCTGCTTCACTTGTGCTTTGTATTAAATTACCCGATATTCACTCACCAACAATGAGCCACAAATGTCTGGCTGCAACACGTGGCAGGCCATGTTGTTGAACAGATAACACAATTAAAAAACAGTAATCTCTATGATCAATTTCTACACTGTACATAAAAGTTTTATGACAAGGGCTGAAGTTTTGGTGGAAGAGGTGCTATTTGTTGCCTGAGTGCTCTTTTCCACTTGCATTTATCTTAATTTTTCCATTTGCATTTGAAAACAATACCTAACAGCTGTAACTGATATTTTCGCCGCTGACAACAAAGGAACCCCCAACCTGAAAAACTGTCAAACTGCTGTGATACAGACGGAGCAGCAGAGCTCGTCTTTCACAGCTGTAGACTCAGGAATGTCCTAAGCAGCAAATGTTTTACCACCAAGCCATGTAAAAGGAAATCAGTGCTAAATGACACCATTTAACATGTTTGGAAAATAAATGTTTTTCTGATCCCTTATTTTATTGTAAATATAAATGCTGTTGTGTACAATTTGAAATTAAACGTGACTTGTTACTTTCAGCTGTTGGTATCCTTTAATTGCATAATACAGTTTGAGTTTGTTTCTTAAAGCTCTCGCCAAAGGGAACAGCAAAGCTTCACATACAGTAGAAAGGTGCATTTCAACTTCATTATAAATGACCGAAACACTCTCGTGTTGAATATTACCTGAAGTGCTGCTCTGCCATAACCAGTCACTGCTAAAAATACAACTGCCGACTAATCCTCTAATTCCAAGGTAATCGCAGACACTGCCAGCACCCCATTAAAGTTTTATTAATGTGCACTTCTTATCAATACATCATAAGTATTTGCACTTTATACACTAAAGTAAAGTCAAGGCATTTGGCTAAAAAATAAAGAGAAAAATAGGAACATTTTTTCCTTCTTAAAAAGCTGTGGTCATTTAAATAACATGTACATCAGGTAAATGTAAATGTGTGTGTGTGGGGGGGGGGGGGGCACAGCCATCAAACCAGACACTTCAGGGAGTCTGGCTGATTGAGTCACTTCATCAGTGGGCTATCACAACCAGAGTGAACCCTTCATAAGCACTGATCCTCATTGCAGCACTTCAACCTGACAGTTAACAGTGCTCTTCTATAGTAACAGTTTGTACAGTTTGTGCCTAACTTACACCAAGAAGTTCCCTTCAGCTACACCCGACTTCTTTGTACAACTGTGAGCTTTGCATTGTGTCACAGTACCCATTTGGCAAATGAACCTTGACAGCAAGAACAAAAAAAATCTTAATCATAGCTGATTGGTGGTGGGTTAAGAGTTTCTGACAAATGTTAGTGCTGTTAAATAAGTAGATAAACTAAAAAGCAAAAATAATCAGAAAATAAACTCCAGTTCTACTATTTGACTTAAAAATAATAAAGAACAGTAATGCTAAAGGGGGTAAAAAGGAAAAAAAACCACTAAACAAAATAAGACAGTTTGCAGAATCAAACCATTAAATTTTAGCCATTTTGATTAAATGTTTATGAATATTTGGTCAAAGTACAATACAGAGCAGCTTTCCACTCTCTCTATACAAAGTGGGGATTTTAAAGCATTTATTTGTTGCTTTTGGACAGAGTTCAAATTCTTTATTCTTTACTAAATTAACATTGAGTCTGTGGTGACGAGTGGATCCAACCCCCAATAAAACCGTGACAAGAAGTCTATTCTCAAAATACGTTGAGTCTCAGTCCAGCTTATTTTTACTTTCCCTTCCCATCGAACGCTCATCATTCCTTTAAGCGAAGAAGACGACGAAGATGATGAAAAAGACGATGAGGACGAGAAAGATCTTGACCATCAGCCAACGATTGGAGGAGACTGACTGGAAGTATTTGAGGATCTCCGTGTGGGCGGCCTCCACGTTCAGCTGCGTGTCCTCCACGTTAGCGTCGATCCTGTGAAAGGGACAGCGACCAAGGCGGGATGACTATTGCAGCTCACAGACGTTACAGGTAGTCAAATAATTGCCCAAACAGTGAACAAGAACTTTGCACATTTCAAAGGCTAGTTCCATTCCATTTTTTGTTTCCATCGTAATCTCACCTCTGGATGGTCTCCTCTTGTTCCTTCACCATGTGGGCCAGCTGTTGAAATATCGAGCCCAGTTCCACGATGGTGCTCTCAATATTCTGCATGGTGTCTGCACGGCTCTGGATGTACGAGTCCTGTTACCAACAAGATTTCCCAATTAATGGTGGATACACTTTCTTTCATAGAGAAACTCATGGGTAGATGCAAGTTTCTCTCGTTTTTGATGTCAGAATATTAGAAGCACAAACTCCTCTTCATCTGCAGTGGATACAAAAGTGTGCATACTCCTGTTAAAATACCAGGTGTTTATGATGTCGTACTGCAATTACATCAAAACGTGCTCCAACAAAGTAATAGTTTAAGGGTGTGCAGACTTGTGCAACCTGCTTATTGTATATGGTTTTTTTATATTTTCGTCCCAACAGATTTTTTTGTTTTTTTCCAGTTAAATTGTGCAGGTATGCGTCACATTAAAGGCGAGACCAGTTTATAAATTACTATTATCATGGTCTCATTTTTACATCACAAAAACTTGGCATTTTAACATGGGTTTGGACACTTTTTATAACAACTGTATTTGACAACACCAACATCCTACCTGCTCATCTATAAGCTGGAGCTGCAGGGGATTGGCTTGAGAGTCCATATTGATGGCAACATCGCCCATGCTCCGGGACTCATCCTGCATCAGGACCGAGCTCTCTGAAGGAAGACAAGAAAAGAGGGGGAGAAAAAAAAATAAAAAAATCAACAAGGTCAGACAAGTCCTCACTGGTAGAAGGGAAAAGCAGAAAGAACAGCGGGCACACAAAGTAGCGAGTTATACCCGCTGGGAGAGTCAAACGTTCCAGGAAAATACCTTTTAAATTTGTGGTTGTATAGCCCTGGTAGTCATTGCGCGGCTCACGAGCTGCATGCGGCTCCTGGGCCCCTTTTTTGCGGCTCCCTAAAATATTTTTTAATTTTTGCATTACAGAGGACCAAATACAGGAATAATCATTCACAAGGATGGCGAGCAGTTCTCTATCACAACAACTGCTGTGTTGAAAAGTGCACTGGCAGTCAAAACATCTACACAACCAGTGCCATTTCTTCTGGAACCTTTCAAGCAGCATGCCCATTGTAAAGCACCGTTAAAAATATTGTATTTTTTCTACACATTTTCCCCCACATTCCTTTTACTTTTAAGTGTTTTCTTGCTTGTCCAAGGCAGATTTTGCATTTAAATATTCCTTTAATGACAAGCATTTTGATCATATTGCCAATAAACAGATACACTTAGATGCTGGTTATTATATCTGTTAAATTATTATGTCTAATAAAACAACATGTTACAGTCCTTAATTTTAACCTTACAGTATATATGGACTGTACTTTTACACTGAGCATACTGCTTTAGATTTGGCCCCCAAAAAATTAACATAAAGGTTGTTTACATTTTAATGCTAGTATAATGAACGTGCAGAAAGTGTCTGAGCTGCCTGTGCTCATTAGAGGGTCTCTGGCTAGTTGTTTAGAAAAAAGCCAAATTAGCTAAATGATGCAGTGAGCCACACATGACAACTCTCAACAAACCCAAAAAGGAATCATTTTAGGTGTGTTCACTCTATAAAAGCCCTTAAAAATTTAAGGGAAGACAGCAACATTTAAGGAAATGATTTCCCACGTTGGGAAAGTTCACACTGTCAGAGGAATGCTGGTTAACAAATGTAAATTTAGTTTACCTTTAAGTTTTGTCTCGGCTACAAATAACAGATACAAAAGAGATTTAAATGTATTACTGCTGCTTGTTGTCACTGAAAAAGTTTAAATTATGTGCAACATCTAAAAATGTGGCTGAGGCTGAACTTTTCACACAAATATCACTACAGAGTGAACATGCCTTTATCACGCTTCAATGGCATGCTTTGTTGCAGCCATTACTTTAATACGAGACCCGTGTAAGAAAAGGAGACGTCTAAGTGAGCAACTAAAAGCGTGAAGCTAAGGTGAAGACAGACTTACTGAAGTTGTTGGCCATTAGAGGAGATGAGGAGGAAGGAGGCTGGGAGAACTGCTCTCTCCTGCTGCGCTGCTGTTTCAAGTTCTGCGGGAGAAAAGTCAAAATGAGCAAGTTAAAATGAGAAGAACCCAACCGGTACTTAGAACTGAGTACTTAACATTTTCTCAATGAGTCTCACCTCCGTTCTGACTTCTAGGACTGATTTAAAGTCATTGGACATTGATGCAAGTTTTGACTGAGGAAAAAAAAGTAAAAAATGGTAAAAACGCCACATAAACTTCATATGATCACTTATACAATACAAATCAGCGGCTATAAACATACCTGTAAGGACACCACTATAGTGTTGGAGTGGGTTTGGATATGCCGGCCACCTGGAGCTCCACGAGACCTTATTAAGTCCTGCAGCTGTGCTATCTGTTTGTTTAGACTGTTGATGTCCTAAAACAGACAACAGGCAGATAATTTAGCCTATATGATTTTTTTTTTATCAGATAGAACACACTATCGCATTCTTAAAGAAAGTGATAATTGTACTCACTTGTTTAATGATGTACGTTAACTCCTCAATCTCTACTGCCTTGTCATCAAACAGGGATTTTCTTTTTGCCACTAAAACACAACAAAAATGACACATAGCATGAACAATCTGGACTTAATAAATGCATAGCCCATTTAAGTGAGGACATAACATTTAAAGAACACTTACAAATTGTGAGCTTTTCCAGTTTGGCAAATGTATTGCTCAAGTCTTTTCCAATTCTCCTACAAGGACGCACAAAAAAACAGACAGAAACTTACTTTGTCATGCACATAAAAATGGCGCTTCATATTTCTGCTTGTTTGTGATCTGACCACAAGTTGGATAACAAGACTACACAGAGTGCATCTATACCTGCAGCTTTTACAGGAACCTTGGTTAATAATGAAGGCATAAAATACTAAACTTCTATAAAGAATGTTTTAAAACATCTTATTTCAAGTCAAATAGGATATTTCCAAATATGTTCAGTGTGGGAGTTGTGTTGTAATGGATACATATAAAATCTACCGATGTCCAAATAAAAGAAATACTACATTCAGTAAGTATTTGTGAATTACTGACATGCACATAAAAGCAGACAGAGGAACTTACTTGGCCATAACTGTAAAGTCACTGCGCTGCCTGAGGGCGTTGAGTGCTGGTTTACTGGGCTGGACTCCATTCTGCCAGGAAAGGACAGAGGGCATGAAGATAAAAATCTGAGGTACGACACAAACTCGTGAAACAACTACAGAACTCCAGGAACTAATTTAGAACAACTTATTTCTTCAAATAACAAGGGATTATGGATTTTGTTAATTTAAAATAATCTAGTTATTGAAATTGGAAAATAAATAATTTTATGCTTTTTCAATAAGAGTAGAATGTACTGTATTAATTATCATGGGGGAATGGATTGATGGCGTCTCATCTACTCTTATGGCTTAGAACAGAATGTACAAAACAGAGAGCATAAAAGCATATTTGATGCTGTACTTCAACCCACTGTGTACTCAAACAGTACGCCCTGCTCAGGGAATATCAGTTAAGCAAACGTCCCTCTACACAATTTCTTCATTTGCAACACTCCACAATGTCACCTCCCTTCCTCCGTGCATTACCATGGTAACTTTGGATACCTGTTGCTGCTACTGTAGGCATTTTACTCTACTGAAACAAAATGTCGACTGTTGTAATTACTATCACTATGGCAAGTACATGGACTCAACTGCGGATTAGCAACTGACAATCGTTAACATTTACACTGACAACTAAAGTTGTCATTTCTTCCCTGCTCAGTTCCCTTTGAACTGAGCACTGTTTGCTCCCTACAGTTTGGAATCTTACTGAACATGGCTGAACACCCTACGCAGTCCATTTTATACAGCACTACTAGGTGACGGGAACACATCTCAAGACTTTACTGTAAATTGACTTTATTGTCTATATGTACCTTTTTGAATATTAGCTCTTAATTAGAAGCAAATATTCAGAGCTCTAAAAACTATTGGTCTGGACAACCCTACTTAAATGATGCTCAACTAAAACAAACTGGGTTAGACAAATTTTGTGATTTCAGAAATTTTGACATTAAGACCTTAATAGTAATGGAGCATAAGCAGATTATTTCAAATGACATTTATGTTTCTCCTGTGTACATAAATTTGCCAGCCCTAAAAATATAAATTACACCTTGTCACTATTTTGGAAATGAACAAGAAGGCTAATCTTACTCTCTATCTTATGCCAGTTAGTTGAAAAAAACAGACAATCTAATTAACCCACAGGCAAAATTAAAAGAGAAACCGAAAGAGTAAAAACGGGAAACCAAAAGCAAAAGTAAGCAAGGATAAAATGGATAGCGGTTAGTTGGGCTGTGCTGTGTTTTGGCCCCTACTCACCTGTCTGCCCTGGAGAGATTTACAGGCTGACTGGAACTCAAGGGTCCTGTCACGGCACGTCATCTCGCCGCCAGTAGTGGATCAATAGCCCGCTGTAAACAACACACTGTCTAAGACTAGCGGGTCCTCTTGATTAAAAATAACTTTACAAAAATGAAGATCTCCTGATGGAGAAAAAAAAAAAAAGTCACATCCAAGGCGGGGTGTCCTCCATATGAACTCGCATGTCTGCATCAAAAGGAGAAAACATACCGTTAGATTCATACACAAACACATGAAAAATTAACGGTCAAAACATTATTTCATTAGGTAGATCCCACAGTAAAAAGGCAGTGGCTATGGATATGAAACCGTACCCATAGAATTCTTGCTACAGATATGGCTCGAATCCGATTGGCCAGTACGTTCTATTGATGTGCATCTTAACCTCACCCACTCCCAAATCCTAAGGCATGTCACTCTTAATTTTAATTCAATTCAACTTTATTTATATAGCGCCATTTCACAACAACAGTCATCTCATAGCACTATCAACTGTAGGGGGGAACCCCCACAGTTGCAGAAAGATTAATGCTAACTTCCATCTCATATCAAGTAAAACGGTGTGGGCATCTCTCCGGCATCAAGGTCAAGTGGACCCCGGGATCCAACCTGTACATGTACAAGTACATTCTCAATCCAGTGATTTGTAAACGTGAAGGAGAACAACAAGAATTTGTGTGAAACTGCTGGAAACACTTTTCCGGTCACCAAGAAGTGTAAGAAATATATATGTGTAAGATGACAACTAAGCTGACCTGGAGAAGGTTTTGGCTCCGTTTCTGCTTTCAAGAACTCTCCTTCACTGCTGGCTGCCTCCAGATGAAAATACACACAATAGTTATGTGGGACTAGTGTTGTGGATGAAGCTTTAGAAAATTATGAATCAGTCTGCCAATCACTTGAAAATGTACTTGTACGTGTAGAGACTGGACCCTGGGGTCCACTTGGGGTGCTCACTTGGTCAGGGGTCCACTTGACCTCTTCCCACTCGCCGAAAGCAGGACGTGAAGCTTCTGATCACAGGTCCACCGTACTATTTACCTAAGCCATAGCGGTAGCTGGCTTGGAGTTGATCTTAAAAGGTTTTGCCGGATTGTCAACTCTTCCGTACCAATCCACAATTCATATAGGGATACAGCTTTCGTACGCATAGCTACTTCCCAGTAAAAAGCCACCCAGTACCGTTAGCAACAACAAAACGAAGGTAAATCAGAACTGACAAAGTTGTAAATAATGGACTACAACACACATAAATGCTAAGACGATCTAAATTTATATATTATTAGGTAAGAATGATTACTTAAAGTCTAGTGCGGAGGCCGTCTCACGACACAGCTGATCACGGCCTCACCGGCTAGCATTAGCTTGTAGCTAATGTTAGCTCCCGAGCGCAAACCGGGATTTCATCATTGTTCCGCCCTGCATACCTCTGAAAATTCGCGCTCAGCTGACTGTGTGATGTTTTTCTTATTCCTAGACAAAAACACGGCGACTTCCACTTCACATGAACCGATATCACAACATATTTCGAGAACTGTCGATGTCTCTAATGAAGAGAGGAAGACTCGTCAACCTAGGAGTTACAGTTCCGATCCGGGTCATTTCCGCCATTGACGTCACTGCCACGTCTACCTAATGGATGATGAAAATCCTGCAGAGCCACCTGTGGCCACCAGGGAGAGACAAATATCTGCACGAAGGACCTATCTCAACCAGAATAAACGCAACATGAATGCCGAAACACGTAATTTATTTGTTAATTTTTAACATATAAATTAATTAATTGTTGATTTTTAACACCTTGACAACAAACTGTTTAATTCTTTAGGTTTCTGCAAAGTCTTCAAGGTATCAAGAACTGACTCCTTAAAGGTACAGAACAGCTGCCGATGGTAACTGCAGTTTTAAGAAGGTTAGGGGACAGGCAGAGCTCCTGCTTACTTGGGTGTGACACTGAGTTTTTCAACTTTCAGTGCGTGTCTCCTTCTAGGGTAGATACTACTGGTGCAATGAATCATTTTTTCTTGCTCAGTTTATGTGTTTTTGATTTCTCTGCACACAAACACACAACAGATGCAGCAGGGGCAATTTGGGGTTCAGCATTTTGCCAAGGACAATGACATGGAGAAGTTTGTCCTGTCTTTTGAACAATTGTTGAGTCATCAGGGCATTATTAAAGCAAGAGCTTACCATGACAGTAGCCCAGGGTCCTCAGTTGTTAAGGTTTTTCCACTCTGGATGCTGGTACAGTCTTAATTTTAATAGGGGTGGGAATCAAGAGGGATCTCATGATGCGTATCTCAGTACTTGGGACACAATACAATACTATCTTGATACTACAATTCCGTAAGTATTGCAATACCACATATTATATACACACTACTCAAAAAAGATAGGGATATTTGGCTTTTGGGTGAAATTTATGGAAAATATAAAAAGTTCACGCGACAGAGATATTATATCATGAAAGCAGAGCATTTAAGTAGAAGCATGCAATGGTAATTTCCTCATCTCAAACAATTTATTGAAACCAAAGCCAACAACAGTGGTTGTACCACAACAAAAAATGTCAGTGTCTCAATAACTTGTCATGTGCCCTTGAGCATCAATTACAGCTTGACAACGACATCTCATGCTGTTCACAAGTCAACTTATTGTCTGCTGAGGCATGGCATTCCACTCTTCTTGAAGGGCAGCCCTCAGGTCATTAAGGTTGTGGGGTGCAGGGTTATGAGCCTCTACATGGCGACTCAGCTGATCCCATAGGATTTAGGTCTGGAAAAAGTGCAGGCCACTGCATCTGAGGTACCCCAGCCTTCAGCAACAGTTCCCTAATGATGTGACCTTGACGAGCTGGAGCATTGTCGTCCATAAAGATGAAATTAGGCCTGTGTTTGTGGTGATCTGCTCTGCGTGCCTGCTGTCCTAATTGCCTCCACAGCTGCACGCACACCTGGTCTCACTCATTATACAGCCTTCTTAAGCCACGCTGTCCGTTGGTCTGCAGGGAGACGTCAACGCTCCTTCGGAGTGGAAAGACCTCCTCATCCTAACTTTCCTTCCTGCAATTTTGGAGTTTCATCTCCTTCACCTCTTCCTGCTCCGTCAGGTCTTCTGGGAGCCAGCTCTCCCCAATCTCAAGTAAGCTGCCGGAAGTATGCTTGTCTTCTGACAAGCTGTAAAAATATATTGCACATAATTTAGGTACCTATTTATTAACTCCATTTTATATTTACTTATTTTTGTAGGATGTCACTTGGGTTCTAAATATTTTATTGGGTTTTAGACCTTTGAGTTTTTAACCTCTTTGACTAGTTTTTAACTTTTAATATGACCCTTCTCTCTTACCTCTGGTTTTTCTCCCATCTCTTTGTCTTTTTATACCCTGATTGATGGAGCCTTGAGTAGTCTTATCATGTTTATAGTCAGCTTCATACGTGCCTGTGTTTGTGTCTATGTTGAATGTAATTTGTGGCTTGTAAATATGGATGTCACCAGACTGCAAAACAAATCTACCTACGGGTACAAATAAAGTAACCTGAACCTGAACCTGAACCTGGAATTCCATCCCGTTCTCCACTTCACCTCTTCTCCCCTGTGCACAGGTGGAAACCTCCAGGCGGCGGACCTCCTCCTCCTGGCGGTGGCCCGGGACTCCTACCCGCACTCTGCATGTGCTCAGAAAACTTACCTGCACAACTTCACCTCACTCTTTGGCAGCAGCTCGGACACTGAATGGACTGCAGTGGGTATGGAACCTCTGGGAGCTCTTCAGTGCCTCAGCCCTTCACCCATTCTGTAAGACTGAACATTCACTTGTTTATTCACCCTGGTGTCAGTGAACTCATTCGCCTGTCTTTGCTCTCTCCTAGGGTTGCCAGTTCGATCCGTGCTCTGCTCGCCCCGCTGCCCACTTCTACACTCACATGCATGCACACACTCACATACTCTGCAATAAAAGAAAATTGTGTTTATTCCGAGTCTGAGTCTGCTTCTGAGTTAACCAAACATGTCAGTACGTCTCCGTCAGACAAACCCAGCAGACAGTGCTATCACACAGAGACTTAAGACCATCGAGGCTCGGTTAGACTAGTTATCCAATCAGCAGCAAGTCACACTTACACAACTGATGCAGATTAACACTCGCTTGGATCACCTCACACAGACACAGCAATTTCCACCTGCTCCCGGGGGATCAGCCGGGCCGGCTAGCTCCACCCCTCATCCCTCCCAGCAGTCTCGGCTGACTCCAGTCTCCACCCCCACTTGATTCAGTGGTAAGCTAGGGGAGGCATGGGGATTCTTGTTACAGTGTGGAATTGTTTTTCAGCGTGTGGTATGGGTATGAACGGGACAGGGAACCGGCAGTTAAATCGTCGGAATCCCTATCTCGTGAACCAGCACAGATGAGATGAAATTACCCTCTGCTCCGGAATCAATTAGGGCAGAGGCTCTCCTCTCAACCCCCGGCAATTGAACTAGGGCCGAAATAGAAAAATTACCGGGGGGATCAAATTGAGTCCTGCCCGCCAGACCCTCCGCGGCTACTGACAGACTGTGTCTTTTTGGCCGTAGGTGGCATGTGTCCTGCTTGTGCTTCAGTGAACCACAATAGGCGCACGCCCCAATCCACCGCTGCCGCTCAACCTCTGCCCACGGAAGGCAAGCAGAGCTGAGCTCCATGGGCTTGGGGGTGGATCTGACTCACCTAGGTCAGTAGGCACCGGGAGTGCACATGTGGCGAACGAGCGAGAGGAGGCGCCGCACTCACGGGCACACTTGCGGTACTGGTTATCCAACCCGACTGCCTGATCTATAAGGCCGTCCAAGGTGGCAGGAACAGCATGAACCGCCAGGTCGTCGCAGAGCCGAGGATTTAATCCGTGGAGGAGCGCACTGCGCAGAGCAACTTCATTCCACCCCGAATCAGCTGCCTTGACCTGGAACTCCACCGAGAAGTCGGCCACTGACCGACTGCCCTTGGCGGAGCAACAACAGGCAACTCATGATGTTCCCTTCACTCTCGGTACAGTCAAAAGTGCAGGAAAACTCAGACACAAATTGGTCAAATGTTAGTGGCGAATCTCTCTGGCTATCAATAACAGCCCGTGCCCAACTAAGAGCGCAGCCCTGAAGCAGAAGAGTAAACTGATGAATTTTGGAAATGTCATCCAGGAACTTCCCCTTCACCTGCTTGAAGTAGAGCTAAACATGACACAAGAAATCCTTACATTTCCCCACCTCCCCCATGTATGGGGCAGGAGTGGAAATGGAAGGAGTTCGGTGGATAATAGTAGAAGGCGGAGCAGCAGGTGGAGCTGGAGCGGCTGGAGCAGACATGCGGCCCAACTGATCAGAAATGACACTCAGCTGCTGTGTGATAATCTGTAACAGCTGAGTGTGTTCAGTCACCTGCCTTTCTGTAACATCGAGGTGGTGGAGCACGGTGTGCTCAGTTGATGAAGCACTTGCCAGGCTGTGACCATGGCTGGCTCGTTGAAGAAATACACTCCTCGATGTCAATTTATGTTTTAATGACAAAGATGAAGGAGCCCTGCATGGATACAAATATACAAATATAAAATGACCGCGGCAACTAAATGTGGAGATATGTAATAAAGAAACCAACATAACTGAATATAACTAACAGAATAAGTAATGAAGCAGAGAAACTTACAGTAACAAAGTCGGTAACTTGATGCAGAGGTTGTGTCATGAACAATGGGGAAGCATGAGACAGAACAACAAACAAAATGGATGACTATCCCCTATCGTTCCATAATATATTCCTTTGTGGCCCCTAGTGGCCGGAGGTAAACTCTACATCCCCCCCAGTCCGGAAACCAACAAACTGGAAGAGGTAGACGGACTCAATCCTATACCCAATGGCCCGTCTCAGGTTCATAGCGCTTGGGCGGCCTCCTCGGGTGGCACAGCTGACGGGGTCGGGGCGATGCTGACGGTGGCCGTGACGCAGGAGATGGAACGGTCGGGGTTGAGACCGTCGGGGCAGGCGCCACTTGGGTGTCGGTTGCAGGGGCAGCCTCATCGCAGGGTTCTGGCACAGATGTGTCCCGAGCCGAGTTAGGGTGCTCGTCCGCTGACAGCTGAGAGCCCGGGCGGATATGTGGATACTCTCCCGCCAGGGCATAGGGTGTCGGCAATGGGGCAGCCGGTTGCACATGGGAATGGGGGATCGCTGGTGTGAAGGCACGAAGGAACCGCCGGTTGCGTAAAGTGAGACGTCCCGATCCGTCAACCTTGACGCGATACTGATCATGACCCAGAGACTCCACCACCACTCCTGATCTGTCCCACTTGTTAGGGCTCGGACCCAACTGATTCTGGAGGAACACCGACTCGCCAAGTGCCAGTGGTCGGAGTGGTCTCGAGTGTGTCCGTAGGGACTCAGTCGTACGGGACAGGCGGGTCCGGAGGGCATCCTCCTTTGCCATCCACGCCTGGCGCCAGAGTGGTCGGACATACGGGTTAGAGAACTTCTCCAGCCGGTTGACAAAGGGGAAGGAATCGAGAAGGGGGCGACCAAAAATGATTTGCGCCGGGGAGAGGTGGCAGTCAGGGTCGGGCGTGTTGCGCAATTGCAATATAGCACGCAGAAAGCGGTCGTGATCGAGGCTGCCTGTCGGGCCAGTATTGGACATCAAAAGACGCTTAGCAGTCTTCACAGCAACCTCCGCTCTCCCATTCGACTGTGGAAAACCAACTGAAGAGACACGATGCCTGACATGCCATAAGCACAGGAAGTTCTCTGTGTGGCCTGCCATAAACTCTGGACCACCGTCGCTGGAAAGTTCCTCAGGAACGCCAAAGGTAGCGAAGAAGGAGCGGAGGTGGCGAACTAAGCCTGCCGAGCCTCCCAGGTCTGTGCCAGCTGAAGAGCTAAGAACTTCCACCCAGCCTGACAGTCGATCGCCAACAACCAAGTAGTGGCGGCCCCCATAGTCAAAAAAGTCAGCGAACACCGCCTCAAAAGGTGTGGATGGAGGTGGGGATGGCAGGGGGGGCGTAGCCGCCTGCGAAGGGGCATTCCGATTGCAGTCAGCACATCCATATCTGGTTGCCTGAATGTCTTTGGACATTCCAGGCCAATAGACTATAGCACGGGCACGGTTTTCCATAGCAGAAACGCCTTGGTGAGCCGCATAGAGGTGCTGAAGGATTCTGTCCCGGAGGGACGGAGGGACCACCACACGGTCACGATACAGCAGCACACCATCCTGAGCATAGATGGCCTCACACACTGGAGATAGGTCCGCCAGGGCAGGGTCATTTGCATCGACCACACCATCGTGTTCAATGAGGTGTAGTAGCCGGGCAAAGCATGTGTCCGCAGCCGTCTCTTGTGCTAGGAGATGCCAGGAGATTGCTCCAAGTTCCTGAGCATCATCACGGATGGAAGCCATCAACGCTGATTCCACGGCATCGGGCACGCTCCATGACCCTAACGAGAGCACGTCCGCCGATCCCAAGGGCGAGGGATGCCTTGAGGTGGCATCAGCAGCATGGTTACTCTTGCCAGGCAGGTGCACTATGTCGAAGCACCACGGAAGGATATGTTGCTTGAGTCTGAAGAGACAAGAGTTTTTGATCTCATCCAGCGTACGGTCACCGAAAATCTTCACTAGCGGCTTGTGGTCGGTGACCACGACGAGGTTGTCACAGCCCTGTGTGAAGTACCTTGTCTGCTCAAGGCCCCAGGCCACCGCCAGGGCCTCACCCTCGATGGCAGCATAACGTTGTTCCGCTGAGGACAGAAATCGGGAACCAGCCAGGGTAATCCTCCAACCCCCCAAGCAACAGTCCGGTGCACCAGAGGTACAGTTACAATGTTGTTGTAGAAGGAAGTAACCAATACCTCGCCTGGACCAGTCTGGGCGGAGACAGGTATGTTTCTCCATGTCGTAGATCTCCACGCCCTTGCAGATGGCACCAACAATGGCTTCTTTGGATTTTTGGAAAGCCTCCTCCACTTCAGACGACCATGAAAACTTACAACGTGGGCTGAGGAACGGTTTGAATGGCGCCATCGTGTCACGTAGCTGAGCATAGTTGGTCACTTGGTTGACGAGGCCAAACCAGCTCCTAATATCTGTCGTGGATTCCGGGGTGGGGAAGTCTCTGATAGCATCCAAATACTTCGGGAGCGGCTCAATAGTGGTGTCTGAGACCCTGAAACCTGCAAAGTCGACGGCCCTCTCTGCAAACTGGAACTTGTCTGCATTCAAAATGATGCCTGATTGGCCAACACGTGTGAGAAAGTCAATGGTCCTCCACCAGTGCTGCACTAGGTCAGTGTCACAGTGGACAGTATCATCCACACAACGTTCTTTGCGCTCAAAGTCCGAGAGGACAGCATCGAAACGCCGGTTGTACCCATCCCCCGATGACAGGAAACCTTGTGGTGCCCTGGTGTACTGCCATCGTCCGAAGGGTGTGATAAAGGTGGTAAGGTGACGGTCAGATTCCCGTAGGGGTACACTGTGGTAGCCATTCCAGGCGTCGGTGACAGTCTTCCAGGTGTCTTTCGGGATATGTCGCGCGAGGTGGAATGGGGTTTCAGTGGCAAAGGTCTCCCGTTGACAAAACTTGTTAAGAGGCGAGAGGTCCACCGTTCTCCGCGGGGAGCCGTCATGTTTACGAGTGACTACCATACGATGGCACCAAGTCACCGGCTCACCGTATGGGACACGCTCAATGACACCAAGGGCCTCATCCCGAAGGAGGTCATCATAGACCCTCTGCTGCCAGTGTATGGGGACGACGGCAGCTGTGTGGCACGCTCTCGGTGTGGCAGCCGGGTCCACATGTATTTCGATGGGTGGCCCTTCCATGCACGGCAACGCTTGATGAGGGCATGTATTGAATGTAGACGAAGCATATCTTTTGAGCAGCCATTCTTTCATCCGACCATTATTCTCTGGGGTGCAGGGGAACAGTAGCTCTGTAGGGCGTGGTGGGGGTACCGTACGCTGGGGACACGAACACTGAGCGCTCTGAGGACTAGCCGGACCCATACAGCCACTGATCGTGGACCGTGTAGCATTAGAGGACGAGGGCTGGTCACACGTGCTAGGGTTGTCAGAACTCCGTGTACCGTCGTGTTTCACCCCACGGCTACCTAACGGGAAGTCCAAAGGCAAGAGGCCAAGGTTGAGTAATGACTCATGGGAGAGGTACATGGCTTGGACAGAGCTACTCACATATATCATGGAGCGGCAGGACGATCCCACACCACAGCTGGGGGCAGTTGAGAGCCTTGCAAAAAATGCCCCTTCAATGGCGATAGGGGACTGGTTGGCAGCAGACAGGCTAAGATTGACAGGGTGCAAGACATTGCGTGGGAATCCACAAGCCAGGAACTCCTGCAGGGACCAGAGGTCGGACTGCGCGCCAGTGTCCGCGATGGCAGATATCCTTGCCTCATTAACTGAATCACGGGTGCTGGTGCCGCTGCCCTGTCCATCCGGCTCATCAACAGCGACAATGATCGACACACCGGGGTGGTCTCTCAGCCTGGCATGCTGCTACTCACCCCTCGAAAAAATGTGGTGCCCGAGTTTAACGGGTGAGGGTTCGGGGACACTGACATGGGTCTTCGGGATAAGGCGTCGGCCGGTACGGGCCCCAGCATGAACCGAAGAAATCTGGGAGATTGGCTCACACTCGACGGCGGCGTGCTGACTGTCTATAGCAGGTGTGTTACGATTCCTACGCCGGCGGGCCTTGTAGCAGTCAATATAAACTCGGTGGGGCTTAGTGTTCCATCCGCGGGATCCCTCAGTAAAGGCCTTGAAGGAGCATTTGCAGTCCAGGCACACGGCTTGTCTGGCCTTGTCAACTGGGGATGGGGCGGCACCCAATGGTGGACTTTTCCTCAGGCGCTGGAATGAAGACACAGCTGATAGGGTAGGTGATGGAAGAGCGTTGCGGGCCATTTCCTTGTTTTCGACAAGCGCAATCACATCATTAACTGGCTTGCACAGTACGTCTGGTGTCCCCAGTGTCTCGCGGCGTATGTCCGAGTCATATATACCATTAACCAAAACATCGCGGATGACGTGGTCGGTGTAGTTCACATTTTTGCCACACTCACATACCGCGTTGTAGGCGCACGTCTCCGCCTTGCCCCACACCCTGGCAGAGAATGCGCGAAACGCTTCATCACGTTCCTGGTGTAACTGAAGCAGCTCAGTGCGTAGGACAGAGGTGGCTACTGGAATGACAGCCAGGGAGCGCATGGCGGCGAAAAGATCTGGCAGGGGTCCGGAAGCTGCGTTGGGATTGGCTTTCAACAGGTTGTCCCCAAGCTCTGGACCGGCGCACTGGAACAGCTGGAAAGGAGCTTGTGCATCCTCTATGCTCGAACCGGTGTGGAAAACATCCCAACGACGAGTGAATATATTCCATTCCTCTGCCGATATGCCCACGTCAACTCTAGGGCGATCTAACTTCGGACCATGAAAAGATGGGGGTTGGACGGGCGCCTGGATAGAAGGGCTCTGATGATTAAATCCATGATTTGTCAGCAAAGCAATGGCGAGGGCTTCAGACACGTCGCCCGTCTTGAAATCACAACCAGGGACAGTGCATTCAACGACGACCATGGCTCCTTCATGAAGAAATACACTCCTCGATGTCAATTTATGTTTTAATGACAAAGATGAAGGAGCCCTGCAGGGATACAAATATACAAATATAAAATGACCGCGGCAACTAAATGTGGAGATATGTAATAAAGAAACCAACATAACTGAATATAACTAACAGAATAAGTAATGAAGCAGAGAAACTTACAGTAACAAAGTCGGTAACTTGATGCAGAGGTTGTGTCATGAACAATGGGGAAGCATGAGACAGAACAACAAACAAAATGGATGACTATCCCCTATCATTCCAAAATATATTCCTTTGTGGCCCCTAGTGGCCGGAGGTAAACTCTACACTCGTTCTATCATATTGACTGGACAAGCAGCCTGAGTGCAAAGTGCAATCACCAAATGAACACACAGAGAAAACGTTTGACCCTTTATTGAATTTTCAAAAACCGCAAACTTGGAGAAAAGTCAGTCACTCGCCAGAGGAGCAGCAAACCTGCAGAGGATGAGACGAGGCTGATTAGAGAGGAATGGAGGGGAATATGGAAGTCTAATTAATACTACTTATGTGGGAGGAGAGGAGTGACCGGCACAGAACCCAGTGAAGGAGAGGAACCAGCAGGTCGGAACTGCTGGTAGGGGAATGAGGCGTGGAGTCTGACCGGGTGGAATAGATAAGCTGCGTCGTGGAGGCTGGTGAGCACACCAAATCTCTGATGACGCACCACGATGTTGGCAGCAACCTGGAAGAGATGGAAGGAGAACATGTGTAAGGTAAAGTCAACCCACAACACAATCGCTTACTTGATGAGCTGTCTGCTTAGGGCAGTATACCCAAACGAGCCAGCGCTGAATCACTGAAGAGCGCTTCCTTATAAATGCTGGCCCAACAGGAAACAGCAGGTGCGTCTGATGAGGAGACAGGTGAATGGGAAGGAGGGGGCGAGCGCTCGCCAGCACATGACAAGATTACTTTCTGATGAATACCACAGACAGACACAGGATCAACAAATGTACTATAAGGACTATAGATATATCAGACCATAATGCAATACATTTAATCATATACCTGGACGACATAAAGCATTAAGCGGAAGAAGATGGATGGATAGTAACCGTGAAAGAAATAAAGAGAGAAATTGAAGAATGTTCTAACGATAATGGAGATAAAAAGATTGAACCAACAATAATCTGGGACACTGTTAAAGCTGTAATTAGAGGAAACCTGATCTCTAAAACATCATATATACTGTAAATAAAATGAAAAGGCTAAAAAATGACAAATTACAGCAACAGTTAAGGATAATAGAAAAACAACAACAAACAGACCATAGTGAAAAATTAGTAGAACAAATAAAAAATAAAAAACATGGCATCTGAAGAAATAAAAAAAAAAAAATTAAGATTCATAAAATAAACATTCTATGGATGTGATGATCTGGTGAGCGTGCTCCCCCTCCCCTCCTGTTTCCCAGCTCCGGAGCTGATCATGCTCACCTGCTGCTTCCTCTTCTGCCAGCTATGAAGGAGCTAGTCTGCGAGTGCTTCTTCGCTGGACCATTGGGTATTGCTGCCTACATCTAGGTCAATGTTTCTCAAAGTGCGGCCCCCGTGCCAATTGCGGCCCGCGACAGCGATTTTGAAAATAAGATGCAATTTGAAATGAAATTAGCAAAAAGATTGCTGATAAAAAAAAATCGGCTGTTCCAACTACTGTATATATCCGTTCACTTCAAAGTCCCACTCTCAGACAGTGTCAGTGAAGTGGCGTGAAAAGCAAGGGTGATCTACCGATGCGATCTTTCTGACACTTTCTGACACCTCCTGCTTAAAACCCAAAAAGTCAGAAGGATCGTGAGGCCCCGCTTTCACGGTCTGTATTCATACTGAAAATCAAGATCAAGCGAGCTTTTGCCCTTCTGCTCCACGGGAGGTTTCTGTCCTCCCTGTCTCGCCTTAGGACATCTGTGTTACAGTTTGACAGGTGTACCGCCCCAGTCAAACTCCCCACCTGCCACTGTCCCCGGAGCGGGTCACGCCCGGCATCAGGTCGTTTACGAGTTATTTAGCACCGGGTTCTCCACGAACACGCGTCTGTGAGCGGGGAGGGGCGGCCGCCTTCCGGCCGTCCCCCGGCCCAGTCGCGAGAGCCCTTCCAGCAGCGGCCGGGGCCGGCTATCCTAGGCCAACCTGGGATATCCTGATCTTTCTGATCAACCTTATCTTTCTGACAGCAATCTGCTGTCAGAAAGATAAGTAAACAGGGTAATGTTTCTTTTTTAAATATTCACTGCCAATATTTACTAAAATTATTTACAAGCAATGAATTTCATTGCCTTAACAACTTATCAAATATTAGAATTTTAGGGTATTCATACTAATCAAATATGAAATATTCAGTGCTGTATAGGGAGGTGGTTGTGCCTGTTTGCTCAAGTTATATTTCTATATATGTAATCCAATTTGAAACCTCTGGAATGAAATTATGTTGATCTACTGTTTTTGCAGATGTTATCCACTGTCACTCAACCTTCAAATACTGTGGATTTTTTTTTTGAATTTGATTATTCAGCAATTGTCCTCATTGCAGTCATCCATGTGAGGTAACAAGTCACACTAAAGGCTCTCTGTTGGTGATCAAACAACATTGTCCACATTGTGTTGAGGATCGATCCTGGCACAGCCAGCCGATGATCAGGGACATGCCAGCTGGTAACATACAGCTTTCATCCGCCATTCTCTTCACTGGGGCGTCATATGTCAAGGTCCTCAGAGTTCTAAATGCAGCCGGTATCGTTGGAATTTCCACGACCACTCACAAGGAGCTTTCGATTTCTAATTTTTATTAAATTAATTTTATTTCAGAATATGTGGATGATCTGATGAATACTCTTTTCAACAAAATCTTGGTTGATCCAACCCATTTATTGGAGCAGTGGCACTCTGTACAAGCCAGAGTTCCAGCAACATTGAGTGCCAAATTTCAGCGTCCCATCAAAGCTGATGCTGTTGAATATGTTGTATCTAGATATGTTGAGTATGATATGTTGAATATGTTGTATCTAGATTTTCAAAATCAAACATGTAAAAGTAGAATAAATTTCCAATTAGCAATGAAAGTTCAGCTTTCAATTGTTAGGGAAGCAACATATTTTGCTAAGACAAAAAAATATAAGCCTAAGATTTTTAGAGAAATGTGCTTTTAAAAATTGCACACGAATTTTACACCATAAAATGGTAGAAAAATTACTCTAATGTATATGAGATCCGACTTTGATGAATGCTGAAATATTAGAATTATAAAATTGGCATGCACATTAATAAACTCAATATATGATTTTAAAAAACTTTATTTAAATAACATTGATCACAAATCTAATCTTGGTAGGCAAAATCCCTTGTTGTGATCAGATGGGAATGTTTCTCTGATGAGGCTCACAGCACAGGCAGGTATCACCCTCACTTCTTCACCTTCAATACCTCCTGGCAGCACCAAGATTCGGTTGATGTTGGCATAATGTTGCATTTCTCACAAGTGCACCTGTTAAAAAAAATGGTATAATCAGATGCTTATAATAAACTAATGGCTCGTGGGAGTGCTATATAAATTGGTCTATGAAGTTTGATTAGAAAATATTTAAAACATGTAAAAAATTTTGAGCAGAAAGAGAATGTTTATAAGTCGCCAAGTAAGGCAGCGAGGGAAAAATTGGCAGTTTTATTTTGATAATTAAGTGTGTGACCATGCATATCGCCTAAAAAAAAAAATTTCAAAGCATATTTTACCAATATAAATCGGCGAGCCTCTCGTTCTTGCCTCTCGTTCTGCTCCGGTCGCTGTTTCGTCCGCGTCTTCCTCCGCACCCTCGGGCTCGAACAAATACGGCTGAATAACCCCATCAGCACCACCCAAAACTACTTCATCATCAGATTTGTCAGTTTCAATATCATCACTTATATTGCAGTCGTCATGCTCGATAAAATAATCGCTGTCCGAATCACTCTGCTGTCGTTCAGCCATTTCTGCAGGCCGGTGATCATCCATTTCCTGTTTCTCCCTGACCTGACGTCACTGCTGCACGCCCCTATCGAGAGATGGCGGTACTGCAGCATCACTAAGTGAAATATGGGCTATTAACAAATAAAGTCATTTATGGAGGCTGGTGACACATTTTAAATCACGGGAATGGCCAGAATGGAATATTTTCATACAATCAGTTTATTGGTTCAATAAAAAAATGTCACCGTCCGAGGCCTTTAACCAATATATGATCTGAACTAATTGCTTTGGAAAAATTCCGATACACATCTACGTTTAGTGGTCTTTGGCGCCATCTGTAGGCACAAGCCGTAATTACATGTGTTGTCGACCTTGTGATCACTTCATTGCAGCAGCTAGTCCAATTGTATTATGGGAGATGGAACGTTCAGCGCACAGTGCAGAAGTGTTGGTTGGCAACGGTTTCGGAGCACCATTTTGAGTCAGAAGAATAATAAGAAATAAATATTAGTGCTTGTGGAAGTCGAAGTGTGGAAATAAAGATGGATCAGCGAGAGAAAGAGGCAGAGATGGAGACCGCTCACTCGAGGAAACCGAGAACTGTCAGCGAGGAAAAAAGGCAGTTTCAGGGAAAATGGACTTTGGACTACTTCGTTGAACCTCACGGGTCAGATAAAGTTGTATGCCTCATCTGCAGACAGGTAATCGCAGTGCGAAAAGACTTTAACATCAGGCGCCATTACGAAACAAAACACAAAAATTATGAAAAATTCAGTGGCAAGGATCGCACCACAAAGATGGAACAACTTAAAAGGGGCTACACAGCACAACAGTCAGTCTTCACGCAATTTTCAAAAACCAGCGAAGCAGTAACAGAGGCTAGCTATGTGGTAGCTCATGAAATAGCTAAACGGGGCAAGTCGTTTAGTGACGGAGAATTTGTTCGAGACTGTATGCTAAAAGTGGCAGAGCGTGTATGCCCAGACCAAAAAACAAAGTTCCGTGACGTAAGTTTGTCGAATGACACAGTCACAAGACGAATCGAAGATCTGGCAAATGATTTGAAGGACCAACTGGCGATACGTGTGGAGGGGCTAGAAAAGGGAGCGTTTTCCATCGCACTGGATGAAAGCACGGATATTTCCGACACTGCCCAACTGTTGATTTTCATCCGAACTGTCACTGAGAATTTTGACGTCGGCGAGGAGCTACTGAGTATGGAGAGTATGAAAGACACAACGAAGGGAGTGGATATTTGCGAAGCAGTGTATCGCAGTCTGGACACACACAATGTTAACCTGGCATCCTTGGTCGGTGTCACGACAGACGGAGCACCAGCAATGATTGGGAGTAGGACAGGTGCAGTGTCGCTGCTGGCTGAGAAAGTGGTGAACAGCGGTGGTAAGAAACCAGTCAGCTACCACTGCATAATTCACCAAGAAGCCCTCGCTGCTCAGACGCTAGAAATGAAACACGTCATGGCCGTAGTTGTGAAGACAGTTAATTACCTGAAGTCCAGAGGTCTGAACCATCGCCAATTTAAAACCTTTTTGGCGCAGTCAGAGGCAGATTTTGGAGACGTCATTTACTTCACTGCCGTCCGGTGGCTGAGCAGAGGTGCCACGCTGAAATGTTTTTTTAACCTGAGAAAAGAAATTTGCGAGTTCATGCAGGCAAAAGGACAAGACATGACTGAGTTAACGGACAGCAAATGGCTCTGTGACCTAGCCTTCCTCGCCGACCTGAATAATTGTCTGAGCGATCTCAATCTGAAGCTGCAAGGCCATGGAAAACTCATTTCCACACTTTTTGACAACGTGAAAGCTTTCCAGCGAAAACTCCAACTGCTCCACGGACAGCTCAGAGAAGGAGATCTCGCTCATTTCCCTGCCTGCAGGGCGCTGGTAGATGACCCAGACACGGACGGGAGTGAAGTTTTGCGTCACCTGCGTTCAGAGAAGAACCATGGCCTCATCGAAAAGCTTCGAGACGAGTTCGACCACCAATTCTCTGACTTCAGGGACCATGAGGGTGATTTCAACCTTTTCCAAAATCCCTTCTCATGTGTGCCCGAGGCAGTGCCTGCAGACATGCAGTTTGAGCTCATCGACCTACAGGAAAGCTCCGAGGCCAGAGCTGCATATCGTGACAAGAGTCTGATCGAGTTCTACAAAGGACTTTCCCCATCCACATTCCCTGCTCTTCGTCAACATGCTGTCAGAATGGCGTCTTTATTCGGAAGCACCTACATCTGTGAAAAGACCTTCTCCACCATGGCCATCAACAAATCTAAGCTGAGATCCAGGATGACAGATGCCCACCTACATGCAGTCCTTCGCATCGCGATGACGGAGATGGAGCCAGACTTCAGAGGACTCGTGGCCAACCGAAAACAGCACCACAAATCACACTGCAGTTAAAAGGTATGTTGACACTAAAATTGTATTTTCATCAGTTCCAATTTCTTACTGTTAATATGACTTTACCCAAACTAATTAAATCTGATAATTAAAAGGATTACAAATGGAATTGAATTTTCAGTCTTTTTTTTTTTTTTGCCTCCGTCCCTTTGGTGGCCCTCGGTTCAACTTTGGATTCCCAAATTGGCCCTCACCCATCAAAACTTTGAGAACCCCTGATCTAGGTCAAGTGATTTAAATGTCTTACTGGACCTATGGTTAATCCCTTTTTTCTTCTCCTCCTCAGGTTGCTGCCATCACAGTGGTGTGTCTCTGTGGTCTGCACATGCTCACCTGCCCTTCCACCATCCTGCCTGAGCTTCATCAGCTCCACCCTGTCAGTCCTCTGCCCCGCTCTTTCCCATCACCATTCCCCGCACCTGTTCATCCCGCTGGTTCTACTCCTGCCAGCTCCTACATTATTACATGCTGGGTAATTACTGCCGGGTCCTCTGCTCATTATAGTAAGACTCTCCTTTCCTCTCACAGTCTGTTTTTCCCTCTTCTATTATTGGTCTCTAACCAGCTCTTTGTCTCTCTATCTACAGGTTGTGTGTGACCTCCAGTGTGCATCACTTTGAGTTGCTTAAATAAACTACATTAAACGTTCCCTCCTGAGTTTGTATGCTTTTCCTGGTGATCGTTGCCTTGTGTTTGAGCCTCTGGCTAGCTAATTATGACAGAACGGTCCAGCAAGGATCGAGGCTCAGCAGGCACTTCATCAGGGGAGCATTTGACTCTCTCCCATTTGGATGCCACGGAGCGTCAGGATGCCATTCTTACTGAACAGCCGCAAACCATTACTCAACAATTGGCTACCGTCACTGATCACTTATGCCATCTGTCTCATTAGGCTTCTCCTCCTGCTGCCCCGGCAGTCTCAACCATCCACTGGACCATTACTATCCCACTTCCTGTCCCATATGCGGGGGAGGGAGGATATAAGGGGTTCCTGCTTCACTGCCGTCTGTATTTTCAACAGGTGTGTGTGTGTGGGGGGGGGGGGGTACCCGGATGACACGTCCAAAATACACTTCATGACCCTGCTGCTCAGGGACCGGGCACTTAATTGGACTCAGTCCGTTTTGAGCAGCCTGAGGGTCCTCATTATACATTTGAGCGGTTTATTCAGGAATTCTCCTAGGCGTTCGATCATACAGAGAGTGAGGGGAATATAGCGAATCAATTGATGGTGCTTCAGCAGGGGAGTCGGTCGGTCGCCGATTTCTTGGTCGAGTTCCGGGTCATCGCGGCAGACTCCGGATAGAATGACGTTGCTCTACACAGCGCCTTCCTCCAGAGTCTCTATGCCAACCTCTGCGACAACCTGGCATTCCGTGCCAACCCCTCCTCTCTGGATAAGTTGATTGAGCAGTCCATCAGTCTGGATAACTATTACAGTGAGCTTGCTCAGGAGCAGAAGGCCTCTGCCTCTTCATCCACTTCGCGGTTGTCCCCTCTGCCCGTGTGCTCCAACAAGTCGGCTTCTTCCCTGGAGCCAATCGTCCTGGGCCGGGTCCGTTTGACTCCGGAGGAGCACCAACACCGAAGAAAGGCAGGGACCTGCATGTACCGCAGTTCCCTTGAACACATGCTGTCAAACTGCCCCATTAAAACAAAAGATTTGGCCCGTCAGTAGCCATGAGGGGGTCTGGCGGGCGGCTCTCCTGTCATGGTCTGGTGAGCGCACTCCTCCCCCGCCCATCGGGTTCAACTTTCACCTACTCCATAGGTGATTATCTCCACCTGCGTGATGAGATGCACCTGCTCCTTTGAACTGCCAGTGCTTAAATAGACCTCTCTTCTATGTCTCGGTGCTGGCTCGTTGGGTAAACTACCTGCATCAGTTGCTTGATCTAAAATCATCTCATTCAGAAAAACCGTTTAACCTTGTGCCCTTTGTTTCAGGTTACTACCTCCTTAGTGGTGTGTCTCCAGGGTTGTTGTGCGCTCACCTGCCCCGCCATCATCACTTCATCAGCGACCATCATCGCCTGGTCAGACTCCTCTCCCAGTGCTCCTGTGTTATCCTGTTTCATCGGGAGGCTCGCCGTAAGTGCTGGGTTCATCTGCTGGGTCCTCAGTTCTTCCCACGTGAGTGTGGTCCTATTTTCCCTTTGTCTAGCCTCCTTCCTAATACACCTGCTCTCGTTTCTCATTACAGGTTGTGTGCCTTCTCTAGCAAGTGGCGGTTTTCTCTTGCGGAAGCATGTTTTTGCCGTTAATAAAATTCATATTAAATTTTTCACTCTGTGTCTCTGTGTGCTTTCTTTGGTGTTACTCCTTGTACGTGAGCTGTCTAATTATAATCAATCATGACAGAACGAGCCAGCCTTGTTGCAAGCTCAGCGGGAGCAGCATCAGTGGAGCACTCTGCGTTAGAGCGGTTAGATGCCACAGAGAGACAGGTGGCTGTGCTAGCTCAACAGCTGCAGATTTTTACACAGCAGCTGGGCACGGTCACCAAGCAATTGGGCTGTTTGTCTCTTCCGGTGCCTGTTCCTCCACCTGTTGCCCCGACTTCTTCTATCATGCGCTGAACTACCTCCATTCCTACACCTGCCCCGTACACGGGGGAGGTGGAGAAATGTAAAGGATTTTTTTGTCACATTCAGCTGTATTTGTGCCAGGTGGCCAGGGAGTACCCGGACGACACTTCAAAGATTCATTTTATGACCCTCCTGCTGCGGGATCAGGCCCTCAGCTGGGCCCAAGCTATTCTCAACAGCTTGGAGGGTCCCACGTATTCCTTTGAAAGATTTGTTGGTGAATTCACTCGCGCATTCGACCATTCAGACAGCGAGGGGAACATTATGAGCCGCTTAATGCCACTCTGTCAGGGTAGACAGTCAGCTGCCGACTACTCAGTGGAGTTTCAGGTCATCACAGTGGACTCAGGGTAGAATGACATTTTGTTTCGAAGTGTCTTCATCAAGGGGTTAAATGAACACCTCCAGGACGACCTAGCAATTCATGCGGTCCCCTCCTCCTTGGATGGGTTAATTGACCAGGCTATTAGCCTTGACAACCAATACCGTGAGCGCAAGAAGGAGCGCAGGGCCTCCTCTCACCCGCCCATTGCACGTGCTGTCCTGCCGGCTGCTGACACAGCTGGAGCCGATTCTCTTTCTGAACCTATGGAATTCGGCCGAGTCCGTTTGTGTCCGGAGGAGCACCAGTGGCAAAAGAGAATCGGCACCTGCATGTATTGTGGTTCTCGTAAACACACGCTGCAGGACTGTCAGCTGAGGTCCAAAAGACGCGGCCTGTCTGTAGTCATGGGGGAGCTGACGGGCGGGAAATCTAGTCATCCCCCCGGTAATCTATCTATTTTGGCCCTTATTCAGTTTTCGGGGGTCGAGAAGAGGGCTAAAGCCTTGATTGACTCACGGGCAGAGCAAAATTTCATTTCGGCACAGTTCATATCGGATGTAGCCACCCCTACAATTAAAGTGCCCAGGCTCGTAAGCGTGATTACATTGTCGGGGGAAAAAGTTGCTACCATCACCGATAAGACCGAGCCAGTGTCCGTTCTTCTTTCCGGCAACCACCGGGAGACCATTTCGTTCTTTATTCTCCCCAAATCTGGTCACCCGGTGGCCCTTGGTTATCCGTTGCTCCAGAAACATAATCCTATCATTAAATGGGCTAATAATTCCATCTCATCCTGGAGCCCATATTGTTTAGCCTCTTGCCTCAGTTCAGCCGAATGTTCATCTGTGCTCTCCATCTCTTCCCCTCCAGTGGAGCCACCGGACCACAGTCTTGTGCCCGAAATTTATCATGATCTCAGGGAGGTCTTTAGCAAGTCTAGAGCGCTTTCCTTACCTCCCCATCGCTCTCATGATTGTGCTATAGATCTCCTCCCAGGTGCACGGCTGCCGTCCAGTCAGCTTTACAGTATTTCAGGGCTGGAGAGGGAGGCGATGGAGAGCTATATTAAAGAGTCTCTGAAGGCCAGCCTTATTCGGCCATCATCGGCTCCTCTTGGGGCGGGGCTTTTCTTTGTTGGGAAGAAGGACGGTTCCTTATACCCATGCATTGACTACCGTGAGCTCAATGTGATCACTAATAAGGACAAGTATCTAGTGCCCCTGATAAATTCCACGTTTGAGCTCCTTCAGCACGCGCAGGTGTTCACTAAATTGGACTTGCGTAACGCTTATCCCCTGGTGTGCATTCGTGAAGGGGACGAGTGGAAGACAGCTTTTAAAACACATCTGGGGCAATTTGAATACCTAGTGATGCCTTTTGGGCTTACTAATGCCCCTGCCGTCTTCCAACAGATGATCAATGACGTCCTCCGCGACATGGTTAATCAATTTGTTTTCATTTATCTCGATGACATTTTGATTTTTCACGCTTGCCAGAGGAACACACAGTCCATGTCCGGACTGTTCTGCAACGGCTCTTGGAGAATCAGCTTTACGTTAAAGCCAAGAAGTGTGAGTTTTCTACTCGCTCCACTTCCTTTCTGGGCTTTATCGTAGCTGAGGGAGAGCTGAGGGCGGACCCGGGCAAGGTGGAGGCTGTGCTGAATTGACCTACACCCCACTCCCACAAGGAGCTGCAACGCTTCTTGGGGTTTGCAAACTTTTATCTCCATTTCATCAGAAACTATAATGGGATAGCACAGCCTCTGACCCAGCTGACCTCGATAAAGGTACCCTTTAGTTGGTCCGAGGCAGCCAAACGGGCCTTTCTCAAATTAAAAGACCTGTTCTCCAACACTCCAATCTTGGCACAGGTCAACCCCCAGTTAATCTTAAAGGTGGATGCTTCTGACTCGGGGGTGGGCGCTGTCCTATCGCAGCGCTCGGCCCCAGATTAGAAGCTCCACCCATGTGCGTATTTCTCTCGCCGGCTCACGCCTGCAGAGAGGAATTACGACGCAGGAGAACGAGAGCTATTGGCCATTAAATTGACCCTTGAGGAGTGGAGGCACTGGTTGGAGGAAGCGCCCCAGCCGGTAATTGTGTGGACCGACCATAAAGATTTAGAATATCTTCGGTCGGCCCACAGGCTGAATGCCAGGCAGGCCTGCTGGGCCTTATTTTATTGTTAGATTCAATCTTAACATCACTTATAGGCCTGGCTCCCACAACATTAAGCCGGACGCTCTCTCCCGCCAGTTTTGGCCAGACCCCCCTACCCCTCCCTCCCATCCCCAATCCATTGTCCCACCCTTTTGTTTCCTTGGAGCACTCTCATGGGACACTGAATGGAGGGTTCGGCAGACATTATCCACCGAACCCGTACCGGAGGGGGGGCCCAGATGGGCGACTGTTTGTCCCAGACTCTCTACGCAGTGACGTCATCAAGTGGGGCCACACCAGTTACTTTGCCTGTCATCCTGGCGTCACCCGAACTATCAATCTTATTCGCTGAGTGTTTTGGTGGCCCACCATGCGAACTGATGTCCGGGAGTAGGTTGCTGTTTGTCAAACCCACTGCCACAAGTCAGACTCATTGCCCCCTTCTGGCCTGCTTCACCCCCTTCCCATCCCTCATCGACCCTGGTCTCACATTGCCCTAGACTTTGTCACCGGACTCCCGCCATCTCGAGGCAATACTATTATTCTCACCTGTGTGGATCAATTCTCTAAAGCAATTCACCTGGTGCCCCTCCCTAAATTATCCTCTGCCCTGGAAATGGCGAACCTCCTGACTGATCACGTCATCCGAATCCATGGCATCCCTACGGACATTATGTCTGACCGGGGCCCCCAGTTTACATCGCAGATTTGGAAGGCTTTTTGTCACTCTCTTGGTGCCACCGTCAGCCTGACGTCGGGTTATCATCCTCAACGTAATGGGCAGGCTAAGCGCACCAACCAGTCCTTGGAGGCTGCCCTGAGGTGTGTGGCAGCCTCCAATCCCACCTCGTGGAGTACCCACCTGACATGGGTGGAGTACTCTCACAATGCAGCGATCTCAACAGCGACCGGGTTGACCCTTTTTGAGGCTTCTATGGGGTACATCCCCCCTTTACTACCTATGGTGGAGAGGGAAGTGGTCTATCATGACCTTGGAGAGTTTTTTAGCAAGTCAAGGGCCCTCTCGGTACCACCTTATTGGTCCTACGACTGTGCTATAGGTCTCCTCTCGGGTGCGCAACTGCCATCCAGCCGGCTTTACAGTTTGTCTGGGCCGGAGAGGGAGGCGATGAAGAGCTATATTAAAGACTCCCTGAATGCCGGCCTTATTCGTCCCTCCTCGGCTCCTCTCAGCGTGGGTTCTTCTTCGTGGGGAAAAAAGACGGATCCTTGCAGCCCTGCATCGACTACAGAGAGTTAAATGCTATTACTATTAAGGATAAATATCCATTACCCCTGATCAACTCGACATTCAAACCCCTTCAGCACGTGCGGGTTTTCGCTAAGGTCGACCTCCACAACACTTAGCATCTGGTGCACATTCGGGAGGGGGACAAATGGAAGACAGCGTTTAAAACTCATTTAGGCCAATTTGAGTACTTAGTGATGCCCTTTGGGCTGACCAACGCCCCCGCCATCTTCCAACGCATGATTAACGACGTTCTCTGCGACATGGTTAATCAATTTGTCTTCGTCTACCTGGATGACATTTTGATCTTCTCACACATGCTGGAGGAGCACACAGTCCATGTCCGGGCTGTGTTTTAATGGCTACTGGAGAATCAGCTCTATATGAATGCCAAAAAGTGTGAGTTCTCCTCACGCTCCACTTCCTTCCTGGGTTTTATCGTAGCTGAAGGTGAACTGAAGGCCAACCCGCCCAAAGTGAGGGTGGTGTTATTGGTCAACTCCCCAGTCCAGGAAACATCTCCAGCATTTCCTGGGCTTTGCAAATTTTTACTGCCAATTTATTCGGGACTACAGTAAAGTAGCTCAGCCTTTAACCCAGCTGACCTCGACCAAAATTCCATTCAAATGGTCTGAGGCAGCGGAACAGGCCTTCGCTAATCTGAAGGCCCTGTTCTCTGACTTGCCCATCTTGGCACAGGTCGGCCCACAGTTGCAGTTTGTAGTCGAAGTGGATGCTTCTGATTCGGGGGTGGGCACTGTTCTCTCACAGCGTTCCTTCTCCAATCAAAAGCTGCATCCATGTGCATATTTCTCTTGGCAGTTGACTCCAACTGAGAGGAACTACGATGTAGGGAACCGAGAGCTGTTAGCCATAAAACTGGTGTTAGAGGAATGGAGGCATTGGCTAGAGGGACCCATTCACCCCATCATTGTCTGGACTGATCACAAAAATTTAGAGTATTTAAGATCAACCAGAAGACTAAATTCCAGGCAGGCCCGTTGAGCCCTGTTTTTCCTCAGATTCAGTCTATCACTTACCGATCTGGGTCCCGCAACATTAAGCTTGATGCTCTGTCTCGCCAGTTTGCTTCTGATTTGTCACCTTCCTCTCTCCCTCTTTCTACCTCCTCTTCTCCTGAAACCATTCTACGTCCTTCCTACGTTGTAGGTGTCCTCTCTTGGGAGATTGAGCAGAGGATCTGGCAGGCCCAGTCCTCTGAGCCCATTCCTGAGGGAGGCCCAAGTAACCGTTTGTTTGTTTCTTCTGCCCTGCGGAGTGACGCCATCCGGTAGAGGCACACCAGTTTCTTTGCTTGCCATCCAGGAATCTCTCGTACCATCAAACTGCTGCAGTGAGTTTTTTGGTGGCTTACCCTGTGGGCAGATGTGCGGGACTATGTGAAAGCATGCCAAGTTTGTGCCACGGACAAGTCGGATACCTCACCACCTGCCAGCCTCCTTCACCCTTTGCCTGTTCCAAGTCGCCCCTGGTCACACATACCTTTGGATTTCGTTATGGGCCTCCCTCCATCTCAGGGAAATACTGTTATTCTCACTATTGTTGATCTTTCTCTAAAGCCATCAATTTAGTGCCTCTACCCAAGTTGCCCTCAGCCACCGAGACCACCAATCTTCTCTCCCTGCATGTCATCCATCTTCATGGAATTCCTATGAACATTGTGTCTGACCGGGGTCCTCAATTTACATCCCAAGCCTGGAAGGCCTTCTGCCACTCAGCATCACTGTCAGCCTCACTTCCGGGTATCATCCACAGAGTAACGGGCAGGCTAAGCGTGCCAACCAGTTTCTGGAGGCCGGCCTGAAATGTGTAATCCTGTAATCCTACCACCTGCAGCTCCCATCTGACCTGGGTGGAGTATGCCCACAATTCTGCTGTCTCTGCTCCTACCGGACTGACACCTTTCGAGGCCTCTGTGGGTTACACCCCCCCTTTTGTCCATGGCGGAGAGGGAGGTAGCTGTTCCATCCATGGAGGCCCAGGCTCGCCGCTGCCGCTGCCGCTGTCTGTGGAAGTCAACTTGGGCTGCTCTTCTCTGCTCATCTGAGCGGAACCGTCAGTATGCCAACTGCAGATGTGTGCCGGTGCCCAAACACACTATCGGCCAGGTGGTGTGGTTCCATTGAAGACCGAATCGAGGAAACTGTCACGCCATTTCCTGGGTCCATTTCCCATCTCGAGGATTATTAATGATGTGACGGTTCGGCTCAAGTTACCTCCGACACTCCACATCCATCCTACATTCCACGTCTCCCTGAAAACCCCTTTCCGCCAGCCCCCTCTGTCCTCCCCCGAAGCCTCCTCCTCCTCCCCGGATCTTCAACAGCCAGACCACCTACACGGTTCAGAGGATTCTGGACGTTTGTCGTCGGGGCCAGGGATTACAATACCTGGTACATTGGAAGGGTTATGGACCGGAGGAGAGGCCGTGGATCTCCAGTTCATATTTCCATGACAGGGGGATGGTTCGGCCCTTCCACCAGGCGCATCCCAACAAGCCCAGAAGGAAGCCAGGAGGCATCCCTTGTTGGGGGGGGGGGCACTGTGATGATCTGGTGAGCGTGCTCCCCCTCCCTTCTTGTTTCCCAGCTCCAGAGCTGATCACGTTCACCTGCGTGATTGTGTGCACCTGCTGCTTCCTCTTCTGCCAGCCATAAAGGAGCCAGTCTGCCAGTGTTTCTTCGCTGGACTATTGGGTATTGCTGCCTACATCTAGGTCAAGTGATTTAAATGTTTTACTGAACCTGTGGTTAATTCCTTTTCTCCTCTCCTCCTCAGGTTGCTGCCATAGTGGTGTGTCTCCGGGGTCTGCGCATGCGCACCTGCCCTTCCACCATCCTGCCTGAACTTCATCAGCTCCACCCTGTCAGTCCTCTGCCCTGCTCTTTCCCATCGCCATTCCCCGCACCTGTTCATCCCGCTGGTTCTACTCCTGCCAGCTCCTACATTATTACATGCTGCGTAATTACTGCTGGGTCCTCTGCTCATTATAGTAAGACTCTCCTTTCCTCTCAAAGTCTATTTTTCCCTCTTCTATTATTGGTCTCTAACCAGCTCTTTGTCTCTCTATCTACAGGCTATGTGCAACCTCCAGCGTGCATCGGTTTGAGTTGCTTAAATAAATTACATTAAACATTTCCTCCTGAGGTTGTGTGCTTTTCCTGGTGATTGTTGCCTTTCATTTGAGTCTCTGGCTAGCTAATTATGACAATGGATCTGGATCCAAAGCCACAAAGATTCTGGCAAGATACATCAGAACACAAAAATTTAAACACTCAATACTGTCATGAACCTGGGTTTGGTGTCCCAAACCCAGTTCTGACCCATAGCTATTTTGAGCCGTCTCTCTACTTATTTTCCATCAGGCATCTCAGGGAGTCCTTTGGGTCCTCCGCTCCCTGACAGCTCGGGCACACCCCCTTCTCCTGTCAGTATCACCAGCTGTTCCGTATTATGGGTGTTTCACACACTTACATGCACATACTTCATTCACTCCCATTCACATGCTCAGACACTCACTCATACACACATGGTATCAATTATGTTCAGCCCATGCATCCTCACACCGGTGGCCTCTTCCCTCTTTAGTATTATGATTACTTAAACGCTGTGTTAGTAGGAAGAGACTGCCGGAGCATTGCGCTTCATACACGGCAGCGTGTACCTCCGTGTATGCAGGTCACCACTCCCTACAGATTATCTTCAGCCTGTTTCCGCCTCATCCACCGGACTGCATAGACAGCCCCAGCACCGTAAGTCTATGTTTGCTTTCTCCCCGTGCCGACAATTGCCCTACGGCACTAGGCATTCCCTCCCCTGGGCTGTAGAGCATCCAGGAGGCATCCCTGTTTGTCTGGTGGCCTCAACTGTAATTATTGCATCTATTTAACTCACTGTTCATTGCGTGATTGTTTGCTGGACTTGTTATTTTGAGGTTTTTGTTAATGAAGTGCACAAAGCTACTCCTGTGATTGGGTTTTTCATTCTGCCATCTGTGCGCCGCATAATGGCGCACGAGGGTTCATAACACCATCCATCCATCCATCTTCTACCGCTTTTCCGGAGGTCCGGGTCGCGGAGGCAGCAGTTCAAGCAGAGAAGCCCAGACTTCCCTCTCCCCAGCCACCTGCTCCAGCTCTTCAGAGGGGATACCAAGGCGTTCCCAGACCAACTGGGAGACATAGTCTCTCCACCGAGTCCTGGGCCTGCCCCGGGGTCTCCTCCCAGTGGGACGTGCCTGAAACACCTCAAGTGGGAGGTGTCCAGGAGGCATCCTAATCAGATGCCCATACCACCTCAACTGACTCCTTTCAATGTGGAGGAGCAGTGGTTCTACTCTGAGCCTCTCCCGGATGACTGAGCTCCTCACCCTATCTCTGAGGGTGAGTCCAGCAATCCTACGGAGAAAGCTCATTTCAGCCGCTTGTATCCACGATCTCGTTCTTTCGGTCATTACCCAAAGCTCGTGACCATAGGTGAGAGTAGGAATGTAGATTGACTGGTAAATCGACAGCTTTGCCTTAGAACTAAGCTCCCTCTTCACCACAACAGACCGGTACAACGTCCGCATCACTGCAGATGCTGCTCCGATCTGTCTGTCAATCTCTCGCTCCATTCTCCCCTCACTCGTGAATAAGACCCCAAGATACTTAAACTCCTCCACTTGGGGCAGGAGCCTGTCCCCAACCCGGAGAGGACAATCCACCTTTTTCCGGCTGAGGACCATGGACTCGCAGGAGGGATCATGGGGGTCCGGTGCTATGTGGATTAGGTGGTGGTCAAAGGCAGAGACCTTGGCGGACTGATCCCAAGCTTTTTCACACACACAGAGCATACATATTTCAGTACCTAATAGTGATAACTTGCCGTGATTACACTGTAGTACGGGGGACTTATTAGTGCTTAACTAGCATTAACAATAATTAGCTTACCTTCATATGTGATCTAGTTCGTATCCTCACGTCTTCCGCTGCTCCATGGCTTCCTAAACTCTCCAGTACTTTTCCAGAGTGTTTCGTCTCACCGCCTGTAGCCTTCTCTGGTTCTCCTTTTTTGCCTTTACTCTGACAAAAAGCCAGCGAGCAGCAGGCTCGCCTCCATATCCATCTTGTATTTTGCTTGTCACATACAAATGATGTCATGGGAGTGTCGGGCCACTTTGCCGTAAAGATCTCACTCGCTTGAGGTGGTATTCAGTCATAATGGAAAATAAACAACACCATGGCAAGTCAGACTGAGTACGTGCTAGTGGAATTACTATTATTCTCAGCACAGGGTCCACGCTATTTGCCATCCAAAATGGCAGAAAAACAATGTGGCTGACATGATATCTGGCCCAGGAAACACGCACACAGGCTCGCGTGAGATTTAAGAGTTTTATTCAACAACAGGTGTATGTATGCGTGAGTGAGGAATGTAAATGTTTTCTTGGGGACTGGAAAGCACCGAAGGCAGAACAGAACACCGTACAGCCAGGCAACCCTGAGGACAGAGCAGAGGACAGTGGATGAGCAATTATCACAGTGGAGTGGTGAAAGTTGTAATGTGGCTTACTTGCAAACGTCTTGGTGGCTGGCGTAGGCAAGAGATGCTCCCGCCTGGGAGACAGCGCCCTGCTGCGCTCGAAGGAGAGAAACTGAGAGGAGAGTGTTATGACCCGAGCGTCGGTTCTGATTGCGCTCGGGTTAAAGTTATGTCTCGCTGCTGACCTTGACAGCTGCGGGCGGTATTCTGGCCTCTCCGGGCTCTTATTGTGAAAGTGCTCGGAGGGGTTTCCGCCTGTCAACGGTCGGTCAGCTGTATGTCATCTGTCATTAGTACCTTGTTATTTAAGCTGAGTGCTGGCGTCATTAAGACGCAGCAGTGTCTGATCGCTAATGGTCACGTATCTGATCGTTATTCTGTTCACCCATCGTCACGGATGCCTGGACTATATTCACACCTCGGCTGCTTAAGGGCTTGACCGTCTGTCACTGGCACTAGTAAGTGAGCTGTATTAGCCTTATTCCCTCCGGTGTAATTTGTGCTGTAAGTCCCTGCTTTAGCAGCTCGAGTGCTATTATTACCTAGCCTGTCTGTGTGTGACTGTCTCCTGCCCTGGACCTGTAGTGTGCTTTATTGCCCTATGCTTCCTGTTCTGCAAGGACTCTGTCATTAGCTCAGCAGCTTGTGTAAACACCTTATCACCGTAATAAAACTCACTAAAAACTCACTGGTGACTTGTGTGCGTCTTATAGGTGGCTCGCGAGGGCCACCGCATGACAGTACACTGCTGCCCAAACAGCGTTTTACGGTGACGCCATTTTGAGACGCTTTTCACCAGTGTGTTGAGTTTTGGACGTTGTTTTTCCCTGTCTGGGACCTGTGTATGTGAGGAATGCCATCACCGAAGAGTCACGTGCTGACGTGTGTTTTGGAAGCCGTGGATGAGTTACTCATCTCCGCTTCCATGTTGGACTACGACCACGGCATACATTGGTACCTGGACGCCGCCGAAGATGTACTCTGTAATCTCTCTCCCCGCTACGCCAACCACCCGGAAGTCGACGCGAGGAGGGAGGACATCGCCGCACAACACGAATTATTCCTGATGATGGAGGAGGAACGCGGCATGGAGCAGGTGAAGAGGCACTCCTGCTCTTTGCCTAGGGATCCATTTCAGGAGTTCGCACCATCTGGGGGCCGGCGAAGACGTCGGCGTCACGGCCGGGCGCATCTTCGGCAAGCTCCAGCTCCGGATCCAGTTCCGGGCCGCCGGGATGACCCCCTCAACCAGCCAGCTGCTGAGAGTGAGCTGAGTCCTGTGCCGGTGGGCTCCGTTCTTGGATCCTGTTCCATCCAGCGAGCGAGGGAAGGAGCAACGCCCGCTACAGCTGACAACATCCTCTCCCCGGGAGACAGGCAAGTCCAAGTTCACTTTTCTAGTAATAATAGTGATCTGTCTTGTCTGACTCCTGGGGGTGAAGCTCAGGGTTCGCAGCTCCCTGAGTTTCTTTCCCCAGCTGTAGCCAGTTATATTAAACCTGCTGCCTCTGTGTCTCCTCCTGCGTAGCGGTCCTCGGCGTCAGTCCCACGGCGTCGAACGAGGGGGAGGCCTGCAGCTCTGGGAGATATCCCGGTCTTGCAGCCTTGTTTTGGACAGAGGAGGAGAACGGACTGCAGTGAGGAGCCAGAGCCGACGAGAGAGCGTCCCCAAGGTCCCTCAGGGATGCAGCCCGAGTCAGCAGGTCCAGGGTCCCCTGCCTCCACGCCATACGGGTTATTGGCATGGACGTCTGCGCATGAGGATCCAGCTGCAGAGACCATCAGGCCGGCTGTGGAACCCGACGCAGCCGAGTGGGAGCCCGACGACGAGCGTCTTCCTGAACCTGGATCGGTGAAGTCCTGGACGGCTCCAGAGCCCGAGTGCAGGCAAGTGCTCTTTCTTGTTTTCCTGTATGGTGTATTAGAGCATTTTTGCCTGCCTCATGGGGAGGCGAGTGAGGGGCAGCCGGCCGCTGCACCCGAGCTCGTCTCGCTGGGCTCTGGCGCTGCCGGTGGAACTGATCCCGGTTCTCCCTTGTGTTCTGAGCACCTCCACAGCATTACCGGTCCGGAGCCAGTCAAGGTCACGGGACCGGGGGTTCCAGGTTCGGAGATGGAGGTCGTCGCCGGAGCAGTCCTGAACCAGTCGGGGTCCGACGTGTGGGCCGAGGAGACCCGGTCGGGGTCCGACGTGTGGGCCAAGGAGACCCGGTCGGGGTCCGACGCGTGGTCCGAGGAGACCCAGTCGGGGTCCAACGTGGGTGCAGCGGTGACCCAATCTGGGCCCGTCCTGACCCAGTCGGGGTCCGACGCATGGGCCGAGGTGACCCGGTTGGGGTCCAACGTGGGTGCAGCGGTGACCCAATTGGGGCCCGTCCTGACCCAGTCGGGGTCCGACGCATGGGCCGAGGTGACCCGGTCGGGGTCCAACGTGGGTGCAGCGGTGACTCAATCTGGGCCCGGCCTGACCCAATCGGGGTCCGACGAGGTCCAGTGGGGGTCCAGCGCAGGTGCGGCTGCGACCCAATCAGGATTCGAGGGGGTCCAGGGTTTTGGTTGTCCCCCTCTCAGGAGCCACCAGCTGGGGGCCATTAGTGGGTTTTGTTTGGCAGATCGGCGCTCTCCTGTTTTGTTGTTTTCAGGTGAGCGGCTGCATGCAATTCCTCCACGGTCCTGTTGGTTGTGGGATGCGGGTCGGCCACCCGAGGAACTGCTTGGAGCGTTCGGCATCTTGGGTTGGCCACCCAATATACTGTGTGTGTTACGGGGTGACCTGGTTCGGCCACCAGAGGACGTATTCCTGGGGGCATGGGACTGGGGCAGGCCACCTGCCTGTTCATGTACTGTGGGATGTTCTGTGGGCACATGTGGTGCCAAATCATGTCGTGTACATCTAGCAATTTTTGTTGTGTATTCAAGTCTTAGTCTTAGTCAGGTCTGAGCAATTTTAGATTGCCTCTTGTTTTCAAAGTCATAGTCTTAGTCAGGTCTGAGCAATTTTAGATTGCCTCTTGTTTCCAAAGTCATAGTCACAGTTAAGTCTGAGCAATTTTTGATTGCCTCTTGTTTTTTTTTGTAGCCAAAGTCACAGTCTTAGTTAAGTCCGAGCAATCTTTGATTGCCTCTTGTTTTTTTTTTTGTAGCCAAAGTCACAGTCTTAGTCTTAGTTAAGTCCGTGCATTTTGTTTTCTTGTAAGTCATAGTCTTTGTCATAGTCAAGTTAGAGCATTTTTGTTGATTGTCTCTTGTTTTTTTTCCTTGTGAGTCTCAGTCTTGTCATAGCCTTGTTTAGTCATGTATTTTCTTTTCTTTGTTTTTTTTTTTTCCCCCAGAGTCATGTGTTTGTATGTATTTCTTGTCTGGTCTTAGTCTTGTTCTTCCCAGGGTCATGTGTTTGTATGTATTTTCTTGTATCGTTTTCTTGTCTGGTTTTTTGTCTTGTTCTTGGGTTGGTTTCTCTCCCTCCTCACCTGTCCCCCAACCTCCCACCCTGCGGGGGTGGGGGGGCAGGTTGGTCCCTTGGGGCGTCCGGAGTCCGCCCGTGGAGGGAGGGTACTGTTATGACCCGAGCGTCGGTTCTGATCACGCTCGGGTTAAAGTTATGGCTCGCTGCCGACCTTGACAGCTGCGGGCGGTATTCTGGCCTCTCCGGGCTCTTATTGTGAAAGTGCTCGGAGGGGTTTCCGCCTGTCAGTGGTCGGGCAGCTGTATGTCATCTGTCATTAGTACCTTGTTATTTAAGCTGAGTGCTGGCGTCATTAAGACGCAGCAGTGTCTGATCGCTAATGGTCACGTATCTGATCGTTATTCTGTTCACCCATCGTCACGGATGCCTGGACTATATTCACACCTCGGCTGCTTACGGGCTTGACCGTCTGTCACCGGCACTAGTAAGTGAGCTGTATTAGCCTTATTCCCTCCGGTGTAATTTGTGCTGTAAGTTCCTGCTTTAGCAGCCCGAGTGCTATTATTACCTAGCCTGTCTGTGTGTGACTGTCTCCTGCCCTGGACCTGTAGTGTGCTTTATTGCCCTATGCTTCGTGTTCTGCAAGGACTCTGTCATTAGCTCAGCAGCTTGTGTAAACACCTTATCACCGTAATAAAACTCACTAAAAATGGGCTTCACGGTGGCGCAGTGGTTAGCACTGCGGCAGCACAGTTTACCCTTGGCCGGGGGATTGTGGGGATCGTGGGATCGTGGGTTCGATCCCAGCCCCCGACCAACAGCGATCTGTGTGGAGTTTGCATGTTCTCCCCGTGTTGCGTGGGTTTACTCCGGGATTTCTCTGGTTTCCTCCCACATGCCAAAAACATGCATGTTAGGTTAATTGGCTGTTCTAAATTGTCCCTAGATATCTGTTTCCTATAGGCCCTTAGAATAGAGGGTTAGTATTAATGAAAGCGCTTTGAGTGGTCTTTGTGACTAGAAAAGCGCTATATAAGTGCAGGTTAGTTAGTTAGTTAGTTAGTAAAAACTCACTGGTGACTTGTGTGCGTCTTATAGGTGGCTCGCGAGGGCCACCGCATGACAGAGAGGCGATGAAGGGATACTTCCGCCTCCGGGAGGATCCACCTGTGCACAGGGGAAGATCTTTGGAGAGCAGGTAAGTGATAACCTTACGTGAGGAAGTCGAGTTGCGGCGTCGGCCGAGAGGAGTAGGCAAACGCAAAGTTTGAGCATGGAGATGAGCTGACGGCTCCAGGCCGAGGCTGCAGGCAGAGCAGGTTAAATAGAGGCAGCCTAATGAAGCACAGGTGTGCGCACGGCTGGAGCGGATGACAGGCAGGAGCGAGTTGTGACAGTGGCACGTGACCACTGACCTCACATGCAACCCTTCTATAGAGGCACCTGGCAGGAATGTTGTCTGAGCTCCTCTTTATTTGCTCTGTTCATTGAACCTTTGGCCCGGGAAATTAGACAAAATGACAGACTCGAAGGAATTCATATAGCACAGGAAGAACACAAAATAGGACTACTTGCTGACAACATTATCATATGCTTAAAAAACCCAGACTAAACACTCCCAAAACTTTTGATGGTTCTGGATACGTTTGGTCAGAAATCTGGCTACAAACTTCAAATCAATAAAACACAGATCCTGTGTGTGAACTACATACCAAGCAGTTATACCAGACAGAAATATAAATTAAAATGGGATTTGGGAACTATGAAATATCTTGGAGTTTTTATTAAACAAGATCTGAGCAAGCTGTATGAAATAAACTATAGTAAATTTAACAATAATATACAGAGACGTGTCAAAATGGTCAACAATGATTCTGGATTTCAGCTCAAGAACTGAGGCAATAAAAATGAATATACTTCAGAGGCTGCTGTATCTATTCCTATCTCTGCCTGTTTGAATCCCAGACTCTCAATTTATTGCGTGGAATAAGCAAATCTCTAGATTCACCTTGGCAGGCAAAAGGCCCAGAGTCAAATTCAAAATGCTTCAATTAGAAAAAAGGAGAAGAGGTCTTGAACTGCCCAGTTTAAGAGAGTATTTTTATGCTGCTCAGTTGAAATACATGGTATGTTGGTGCTCTTCAGAATACTATGTCAAATGAAAGAATATTGAGGTCACCCAAACAGATGCCCACCACAGGCCAGATTAGGAGACAAACTCCACAGGTACCAGGAAAATGACAATATCATTGTTACTGAAACACTCAAAACATGGACAGACATAGTTAGAAAATATAAGCTGGAAAGAGACCGCAGGCTATTACTATGGCCTTAACAAAATTCAAATTTTTCAGACCAGGACAAACTGACTCAACTTTTACAAAATGGACAGGAAAAGCTATTACAGCCATATATACATTGACAGAAGAGAATGTTTTTAAGTCTTTTAAAAAAGTCAAAAATGAATTTAAACAAGAAAATAAAGACTTGTTTTGTTACCTACAGCTGAGACATTTTTACGAATCACAGATAAAAACAGGTATATCAGCAGAATGTAATGTGTTGGTAAAAATGCTGTTGGACGCCTATAAACAAATGCCTTCCAAAATTGTCTCTAAATTGTATGCATGCCTATAGAACTGCAATGGTAATACTTCACTATATATAACATTTAAATGGGAAGAAGAATTGCAGACTGAAATTTTGGAGTGTGATTGGCATTCACTGTGCAAAATACAACACAGCTCTACAAGTTCCAGATGCTGGAGAGTATTTGGCTGGAAAAATCTGACACGTTTCTTCATCACACCTCAAATCAGAAGTAAGCAGATTGGAATACAACAGCAATGTTGGCGACAGCGTGGTCACATTAATGCCAATCACAGTCACATATTCTGGTCATGTGTCAAGCTACAGTCTTTCTGGGATGACATTATCAGATGTTTGAAGGACATTTTAAATTACAAGGTTCCCAGGGACCCCTGGGTTTTGTATCTGGGATTGATCCCAGAAGACCAGTACCTCTTTAAAATAATGTCTATGTCCAGTAAGAAGGTCATTACAAGGAACTGGTTAAAAAGTGATGCACCAAAATTGACATTGGATGGACATTACGGAAGAGATCTACACAATGGAGAAAATAACTTTTCATCTGTGATTCAAAGTTGGTGACTTCGGGAAAAACTGGAGGAAATGGTCTGCAAGGACAGTACTCACTGAAATGTATGATAATTTTTGCCCCTTTTATATGTGTCCTTTCCTTTCCTTTAGTGGTTCCTGTATTTGTCATGGCAAGATACAATATTAAACTAGAAAAGCACTCGGAGAGCGCAGACCTCCGCCAAGTACCTCAGCTTCCCCTAATATTGAGATTTTCCCCAAATATAATAGTCCTACATTTATTTTATCTATATTTTCAGATTCATTGACCATCAAAACATACCTTTAGCAATTGGATTCACATTGATATCTTTATTAGTTCAGTAGTTATTGACAAAAATCACTTTTTCGGTAATGGCGGTTTTCTTCTGGATATAGCTCCATAGCTTTTGAAGATACAACAAATCCATTGGCACACTACTGATTCCTCAGTGTCTTGGCTATATTTTGGTGTTTGTTGTATGTTTATATCTTAATTTGTTACCTTACAGTGATGAAAATTCCAAAGATCCCCTATTACTTCCTGTTGTGGATCACAGTATCCGGATTTTTTGCAGGATCCGGATGAGTCTTTGATATTTCCTAGAACCTATTGGGATCTTATCCTGTATTTTTTTGGCAAGCGTCCTGACCATTTATTGTGGAGTTATATACACATATGCTAAAAATGGCCCTATCTCGCAATGATAAAGAATCCTTTAAAAAATTCCTGGATCCAGACGGTGATCCGGATCACTCCCAAAATCTAATCATTTCTTCCTTGTCCCATTTCGGACTTTTGCTGAAAATTTTGTCAAAATCCATTCATAACTTTTTGAGTTATGTTGGTAACAGACAAGACAGACAAACAAACAAACAGACAAACAAACCCCGGTAAAAACATAACCTCCTTGGCGGAGGTAATAAAGAGTTTAAAAAACAGACTGGTTCACATAATAATGCCCAATTTTAATCATAAATTCTGGCTGAAACTTTTACTTTCACCAAGAAGTGATTTTTGAAAATGCTGTGACCAAAGCATCATGGTTTACATAAACAGGAAGGAGAATAAAAATGAAATTATGGGTACATTCCAATCGCCCAGTAGTGTACTTTGAAGTGGATTGCAATGGTTAAGTGAGATTCTAAACCTAAGGGAGTGAACGGTGTTCAGCGCAAAGGGAACTGAGAACTGAGCAGGGAAGACGTGAACAACCATACATCACTTCACTGGAAGTTGGCAAGAAAATTACCCATAAGTCACTGCAGCTCAAATACTGTATGAGTAAAGCAAACTGTTGTTGCTAACCTTATTAACAAGTTATTGTTTATATTAACTGATAGTGATAGAAATATATTTATTATATTAATATTTTAAGAAGTATAAAATGTCCACAGTAGTATCAGTACTAGTTGATGGTTTCCATGGTAATGGACGGATGAGGGAGGCAACGTAGGGTGTTTCAAACGGAAAAATTTTGTGAAGGGGAGTTAACTGATATTTCCTGAGAACGGAGCAAGGAGGGAGTACTGTTGAAGTACACTGTGGATCGGAACGTAGCTACTGTATACATGACCACATATGCCATATTCCTGTGTGACCTATCAGACCCTGTGATGATCAGAGTCTCTGTTGCCAGATGTGATGTGCCATAAGTGTTAAAGTAGATATTAAACCTGAGAGAATAGCAAGCAGACAGCTCAGAGAGAGAATCTGATTGGCTGCTGTTTCAGGTGAGTCGACCTGCAGGAATGGTATGGAAAGTGAGATAACATCCAGGAGGCCCTCTGATCTCCTCTCACTCCTACTGGTACCTGCATCCTCCACCTGACGGGATCAAGCATGCCCCGACCACAACTATGTCCTCTCCTCTTTGCCTGAGAGACCCACCAACCACAAAAAAGCAACCCAGCACTACTCCTCATGTTCTCCTAAACCATTTTTTATATTTCAGTTCAATTCATGTGTGTCTTTTAAACATCATTTACTCTTTTTAATGTTGGTGAACAAAACGACCACTATCGCAGACCCCCCCCCCCAACAAAAAAACAATTTTAAAATGTGATCTCATTTAATGCATGTAAACTTTACAAATGATAAGCAAAATATATCAACTATATTTGATTGGATCAGCAATAAAGTCTCTACAGATGTTTATGACTTTAGTGATTAGCGCAAGCTGACATTTGTTAGATTAATTATCTTTTCAGTTACACACACTCATGTTTCTCTCAGGGTGAGCTGTAATAATTTTGACCAAACCCCTGACATTTCCTGCAGCCATAATATTTATTTGTCCAATAGTTGAACTTGTAACACCAGCTGCATCTGTTTAAACACACTGGTTGAATGTTAGTGTGCTAACACTTACAGTGTAAACTTCACATATCACAATACCCCCCTCCTCCATAAAAACCCAAACAACTAACAGTAAACTTCTTATTCCGCCATCTCCATACTAAATTCTTTCACTGTTGACTTCACATACTGTTTCCCATGTAGTAGCAAGAGCTTTAAATCTTTTATCAAGGTTGATGTCCTTCAGCAAAGTGAGACAGACAAGGTCTGTGGATTCATGTTTCTCTGCAAGATAGCGCAGTTTGTTTGTTCTATAAAACAATAAAAAAAAAATCACAGATACTAAGAAAAACATCAACTTTCCTGTCATTTTAACAGATCATCGGGAACACACATAAATCTTCTTTACTCTGTGAACACTAAACTAAATCTCACTTTTTCACTGTTTTATCAGTGTTTCTCTCACAAACACAGGAGCACAGATATCATCTAACAACACACACTCACAGGACAGATATCGTACAGTACCTGCTTCAACACAGCTGCTGCTACAAAAGCAGGGAGGCAACAATGGCTGGAGCTATTAGAAAAACAATGACTGTAAAATGCAGAGAAAAGCAAGGTGGGAAAATACAGGAAGGCCCAATGCAAGTAAAAGACAGGCAAATCAACAGAGTGCACTAATAGAACACAAAGTTCCTAAAGTAATTTCACTGGGTTAGCATCCTTTAGTGTAATATCTCACTGGGCTGCAACAGGTTGTGACTAGTTGGGGAATGGAATTTGGGAGGGAATTTCCAAAATCTCTCCGAACATTTTTGGGGGTACAAAATTTCTTCTCGTTAGTCGCAGGGCCTCGCTCTCCTGCCACAGGAATTTTGAACATGTTCAAAAAATTTGTATGACAAATTTTCTTTCAAAATAATCACAGAATAGCTGCTGGTATCTCAAACTCATCTCAAAGCTGTCTAGAACCCTTCTCAATTTAGTTTCTGCGAGTCCGAAAGTGTGAGAAAAGTTAGACAACTTTGCAAAGGGATGGGGACCAATACGGTGACTGACTGAAAACAAAAAGCAGCTGCATCAGGGAGGGATATTCCACCAGCAGAGTGGTACTTTCCAGCAGTGGCATCAGCCTCAAACATTCCAGCAGCCTGGTACTTGTCAGCAGCAGAGTGGTCAGGATGGTGCTTGACCACAGCAGCAGCAAAGAGACATGCAGCAGCTTTCAGCATGTCAGCCTGGTCTGCATCCAGCATTACAAAAGTAAACAAATGAAGACAAAACTTATGCAGGACTTGATTCAGCAAAACCGTGAAGATTGAGAAGAGAGGCACAGCCCCCTGTCAACTGGTGAGCAGAAATTGTGATTTCTTATAACATAATTGTAGTTTACAATAAAATCCCCATGATGCTTATGTTGTATATCTGCTTGTCATTTAATGATGTTGTGGAAAATGTTGAGTCATTATTCTGAGTTTGCTAGCCACAAAAGTCCAGGGGATCAGACTAATTCCTGGTCTTTTTCCGGTCTATATTTGCTGGAGTGGACAAGCAGTGAAAAAATGGTTTTACTATTGTTTCTAGTGATTGCCAGGCATGTGTAATTTTATTGTATACATGGGTTTGTCCTGTGTTAAAGTCATTTTATGTGTGCCCTTCTGTGCAATACTCTGGTGTGAGAGAAACTGCGGTGGGTAAGCAATGAAAACGTTATTGTATTGTTTGTTGTGGTTCCCAAGCATGTGTAACTGTACTGAATATGAGTTTGTAAGTTACTTTGCACATACCCTGTTGTACAATGCACCTGTGGGACAAGTGCATTATAAGGTCCAGATTGCACAATTGGCATGGACATCTGTTGTGCAAGTGTTGGGCGGCGGCTACGGGACTGTCATTAGTGCAAAAAATAATTATCCATTTTGTCTCGCGCATGTTGTGAGAATGCCCTGCAACACTCTCATGACATGTATGCAAACTACAGGCGAACATTGGTCCAAAATTCGCTCGGACTTTGTGTGAAATTATTGCAACATTGTTGAGATATACACAAATGTGTCATAAGTGTCAATTCAATGTGATTCCAAGTGAAAATTGTCACAAATTTGTGTATTTGTCATGCTTAAAATTTGTCATGCTTTTTTTTTTTTTTTTTTTTTTTTTTTTTTTTTTTTTTTTTTTTCTCGGCGCCACACGAGTCGGCTGCCTTTTGCAACAGCGGCTCGATTCCGAGTCTTTTTCCCTTCCTCTCTCTTTTGATCCGTCTTTTTTTTTCACCCCACTTATATCACGGACACACAGATCGTCCTAAATGTCTCCTGAGCCGGTGGACGGAGCCACTGTCTATAGCAGGATACGATACAGCAGAGAACAGCTGCTAGCATTCAACCGCCACCCGGTCCCATTGGAAAAACTCGACATACCGAGTGAACTGAGGCGAAAACGCCGCGGCTGCCGGGCTGGAGTAAGGCGGAGGACAAAAAATATAAGGTACAGACCCTCCCTTCCATCTGTTGTCATGGGAAATGTACGGTCGATACTGGGAAAGTTAGATGAGCTAGCGGCTATCTCCCGTTATGATAGCACATACCGGGAGTGCTCTCTCCTTTTGTTTACTGAGACGTGGCTAACTGAACTAGCAGCAGATGCTAACATTGAGCTGGAGGGTTTTCACATGATACGAGCTGACCGAACACCAGACAGTGGCAAGGCTAGGGGCGGTGGAGTGATCATGTATGTTAACAACAACTGGTGCAGACCGGGACATATCACTGTTAAACAACGACACTGCAGCAAAGACATTGAGTTGCTAGCTGTTAGCATGAGGCCTACATATCTCCCGAGAGAACACTCACACGTGATCTGCATTGTTGTTTATGCAAATCCGACGGCGAACGCTGGGACAGCACGTGACGTCATCCATTCAGTAACCAGCAGGCTGCAGACAGAACACCCAGATGCTCTTCTCCTCATCTCAGGCGATTTCAACCATGTTTCACTGTCTCCCATTCTACCCACGTTCACCCAGTATGTCACATGCCACACTAGAGACAATAAAACACTGGATTTAATCTACGCAAACACTAAGGAGGCGTACACCTCATCACAACTACCCCCACTCGGGAGATCGGATCACAACTTGGTTCATCTCCGGCCGGTGTACAAACCCCTAGTGCACAGACAACCTCCGGCCATGCACACTGTGGAGTTATGGTCTGAGGAGACAATGGACACCCTAAAGGGCTGTTTTGAAGCCACCGCCTGGAAGCAGCTCTGCGATCCACATGGTGAGGACATCGATGGCCTCATTCACACCTTCACGGGCTACCTCAGCTTCTGTGTGGACAAATCCGTTCCCACCAAGACCATACGGCGTCACTCAAACAACAAACCCTGGATCAACCCTGAGATAAAAACACTTCTGAGAGAGAAGAAGAGGATCTTCAGGTCGGGGAACAGGGAGATGCTGAAGTCCGTACAGAGGGAGCTGAGGAGAAAGATCAGAGAAGGCAAGGACAGCTTCAGGAAGAAGATGGAGGACAAGCTGCAACAGAGCGACATCAGCGGGGTCTGGAGAAACCTCAAAACCATCTCGGGGCTCCAGAATACCTCCCCCCAGGCCACAGGGGGCAGGGAGTGGGCGAACAACCTGAATCTGTTTTTCAATAGATTTGACCAACCGCCCTCCCCCCTGACTGCACAACAACCACTGCTGCCTCTAAAGAAATCAAGTCCTGCTGCCCACTCCCCACTCTACCAACACCCCCCCACTCCCAACACACAGCCCCCCATCCTGACCCTGACCAGGACCCAGGTGAGGACGGAGCTGAGGAAGATCAAGGCGAGGAAGGCGCCGGGACCGGACGGCATCAGCGCAAAGCTCCTCAAGTCCTGTGCAGACCAGCTGTGTGGGATTGTGACGTATATCTTCAACATGAGCCTGAAACTGGGGAGGGTACCACAGCTGTGGAAAACATCTTGTGTGGTACCTGTACCAAAAACTTCCCACCCCAAAGACCTGAACAGCTACAGACCGGTGGCCTTGACGTCCCACTTGATGAAGACCCTGGAGAGACTGCTCCTTGCTCACCTCCGCCCCCTGGTGGAACCAGCGATGGATCCACTCCAGTTCGCCTACCAGCATGGCATTGGGGTGGAGGATGCGGTGATCTTCCTCCTTCACCGTTCTCTGTCCCACCTGGAGAAGCCCGGGAATATGGTGAGGATCATGTTCTTTGACTTCTCCAGTGCTTTCAACACCATCCAACCGATGATCCTGAAGGACAAGCTGCTGCGCGCAGGGGTGGACCAGCACCTGTCATCATGGATCCTGGACTACCTCACGAACCGGCCTCAGTTTGTGAGAACCCGGGACTGTGTGTCCGACACGATCATCAGTAGCACGGGGGCCCCCCAGGGAACGGTGCTGGCTCCCTTCCTGTTCACTCTTTATACTGCGGACTTCTCACACAACACAACACACTGCCATCTACAGAAGTTCTCTGATGACTCTGCGATCGTTGGCCTCATCTCCAATGGAGATGAAGCTGAGTACAGAGGGCTTATCCAGGACTTCGTGGACTGGTGCCATCGGAACTGCCTCCAGATCAACGCGAGGAAAACTAAGGAGCTGGTGGTGGACTGCCGCAGGCATGGGCAGCCCCTCACAGTACCAGTAAATATACAGGGAACAGACATCGAGATGGTGACATCCTATAAGTACCTGGGTATTCATCTGAACAATAAACTAGACTGGTCACACAATACTGATGCACTCTACAAGAAGGGACAGCGCAGGCTGTTCCTGCTGAGGAGACTCAGGTCTTTTGGTGTACAAGGGGCGCTGCTGAAGTCATTCTATGACACGGTGGTGGCATCAGCCATCACTTTTGGAGTGGTCTGCTGGGGCAGTGGCATTACTGCAGCCGATAGGAAGAGACTGAACAAACTGATTAAGAAAGCTAGCTCTGTCCTGGGGCAGCGCCTTGATCCGATGGAGGAGATAGGAGAGAGAAGGACGGTGGCTAAACTGTCATCTCTGCTGGAGTCCGAGTTCCACCCTATGCAGGACATACTGAATGCACTGAGGAGCTCATTTAGCAGCAGACTACATCATCCCAGGTGCACAACCGAGAGGTTTCGTAGGTCCTTCCTACCAACGGCTGTCAGACTGTACAACCTAAGCAGGGCTGCTCGCAGAGATAGCAAAAAGACGTAACAAACTAATAGTTTTTTGAATGCAAAAGATGCAATAGACTTACACAATGGTCCTCTCCGGCATACAACTAGGAACATACCGGTCGCTATGGAGGGTGAGAATATGTATGGGCACATAATCATACCATGTAGGATAACTAAGTAGACGGTTATGCTGTTTCATTCCATCTAGCAACAATGCTCTGCACTGTGTGTGTTTATATATTTGCATATTTATTCCATCTAGCTACAATGCTCCGTACTGTGGGTGTTTATATATTTATATATCTACATATTATTCCATCTAGCTACATTGCTCCGCACTGTGTGTGTTTATATACTTGCATATTTATTCCACCTAGCTGCAATGCTCCGTACTGTGGGTGTTTATATATTTACATATTTATTCCATCTAGCTACAATGCTCTGCACTGTGTGTTCATATATTCATATATTTATTCCATCCAGCTACAATGCTCTGCACTGTGTGTCTGTGTGTGTGTGTATATATATATATTTTATAGTAATACGTACATATGTTTATTAGCTGCTCTTGCTTGCTTGTTTTTTTTTCTTGCCTTCTGATTGTTGCTCTGAGTGTTGCTATCCCTGTGCTGTTGCAATCCTGGAATTTCCCCGTTGTGGGACTAATAAAGGCTTATCTTATCTTATCTTAAAATCTCTAAATAGTTGCGAGCTGTCACAGCCCAGTACTACCCTGAAGGTACTCTCTCTGTCGTGCTCTCTCTCTCTCTCTTAGGGAAAATCATCTTAACCTTCCAGAGACGCTTTTGTTCTACCTCAGAGTTAGTTAACTCCCTTCCACAAGAGGGGCACCATGTGGTGTCCATTTTTATTTACTCTGGGCCACACAGCACAGTAGTAGAATCTTCGGTGTGGGGTCAGTCGGTGATTCCTTTGGTAGCTCTATGCATCAAGTTTTTCATTTTCCCATTCATACTGAGCACCAAGCTAGAAGGCACACTTTTGATACTGTATGGTGTTTGGTATGACCCAGTTGGGGCACAAACCCACAAGCTTCTGGCTGTAGGGTGGATGCTAGACTACCACCACTCTGCTCAGAGTAAAGGTACAAAAATTACCATTTCTTAAAATGAGCTGAAACTTGAAAAAAATAACTGTCAAAATTGGTTGATTTCATGGCCTCCCTACAGCTTACGCTGAGAGGATGTAACGTGTGCCAGGGCCACATTCCAAATCAGAACCATGGACTGGTTTTTGTCTAGGAGCACTAGGAAGCCTGTTGTACCTTAATGAAGGTAATTGATCTCTCAACACTTCTATTTTTACATATTCATCATTTTCCTTCTGTTTAAAAAAGAACACTTTATGTAATAGTGTGTTTGTTTTGGAGGAGCAAGATGGATTTATTGTGTGGCCAACAAGTATTTCTGGGCGGTAGAGTTGGTTTTTATGGTGAGTTCCTTTTCTCAGAGCAGAGTGACATGATTAATATCATGTCCATTTCAGCCACATTCCAAAACACAACGTGCAAAGCCAAGATCATTTACTGGCGTTTTCAGGTAAATTTAGCCAGTAATTTAACTGATCATTTTAACACTTTGGCTTTTATATTATTATTTGCACTTCAAAGTAGTTAGATTTTTGACTTCCAGTCTGGACGCCATGGTGATAGCAGCTTAACGCTGAAGATCCCAGACCCAATCCAGGAAAACATCTTCAAAATCAGACTTAACGGATTTTTGGAAGAATAAAAATCAAAAGACAAAAACACCATGCCTAACCAAAAACAGAAGAAACTGACATTCTCCAGGCCAGGACACGCAGCGGCCGCAGAATCTGATCCGGAGGACCTCCGTTCAGAAGACGAGGAGCTGAACGTTGCTAACAAGAAGGTTAGCTTGAAATCGCTATTTGAAGAATTACGACGATTTCGGGCCGAATTTCATGAATTCAGAGAGGAATTAAAAAGGACGAACAGCAGAGTGGACCAGGCCGAGAACCGAATCTTGGAAGCTGAAGAAAGAATAAAAGTGCTTGAAGATTCTATGCTGGATTTACACAAAAAACAGTCAAGGCTGGAGGCTAAGCTAACCGACCAAGAAGGAAGACAGAGAAGAGACAACATTAGAATTCACGGTCTGAAAGAAGGAGCTGAAGATAGTTTCAACACAATGGCGGAATGCGTGGAATCCTTACTGAGAGAGAAGTTGGATATTCCACAAACCACTGATTTGAAGATAGAAAAGGCCCATCGTACATTAGCCGCAAAGCCAGCGGCAGAAGCGCCCCCACGTTCGGTGGTGGTAAGATTCTCAAATTTCAAAACAAAACAAGAGGTTGTAAGACGGGCTTGGCAGAAAAAAGGATTTATGCATCAAGAGAGAAAAGTCTTCGTGGAGCACGATTACGCCCCGGAGGTTCTTAAAAAGCGACGGGAATATAACGACGCCAAAAAGGTACTACGGGAACAGAATCTACGCTTTCAGACGCCATTTCCTGCGAAGTTAAGGGTCTTTTACGGTGAAGAGTCATGTCTCTATAATTCGGTGGAAGAAGCAACAATTGACATGGCGAGAAGAGGGCTCCCGGTATCGGTGTTTAAACCCGCAGCAGACCTGAGCGATAGGATCAAGGCTCAAACGTGGTCCACTCAGAGACCTTCAAAATCCACGGGCCAGCAGTGGGAAACCCAGCCCCAGAGCTACAAAGATAAGCTTTCCAGTTCCAGGAAGGAATAGCGACCTTTTTTTTTTCTTTTTTTCTTTTCAGTCATTCTGCACTTCCATCCCCCCTCCTACAAGGTAACAAACATTAAAGGAGATGCAGAATCAGCATGTGGTAAAACCTTTCATGGAGCAGTTATAGCATTAGAAACAAATGTCTTCTTAATTTAAAGGAAAAAAAAAATCTTGTTAAAATAGAAATGTGACAATGACCCACATGTTCTCCCCACACTAACAAATACTGTATTAGAGTGAATGTTTGCTGTGATGGGGGTGGGAGGGTGCACACAATCTCATAGGGTATAGGCATAAAAAAAAAAAAATCATTACAAATTCGGATTGGGATCTGAAATTCACATTAAAAACATGGGACAACTTACAGGGGTAAGAGAGGGCCCTCAACACGTAACAGAGTTTGAGGAATTTCCCTCAGAGCCTACACTCCATCAGGGCTCTTACAGGGTCTTTAAAGAGACCCCAGCTCAGGACGTTTTTTTGACAGTTTTTTGTTTTAAAGTTTTGTACACTATGTTCTTAATGTTTTTTATGTTCTTAATGTTCTTTCAGTTTCTGAGTAGCAAAAAAGAGGGCCACCACACTGTTATACTAAATAAGAAAATACAATGGAGAAACAGGGTGTAACCAAAATAGCCTCATATAATGTAAAAGGGATCCTGAATCCAGTTAAAAGATCCAAGATTCTACGCAAAATGAAAAAAGACAAAGCAGAAATAATATTTTTACAAGAAACCCACCTAACAGACGTGGAACACACTAAACTCAATAGACAAGGGTTTAAAATGATCTCTTCATCTTCATATAAATCAGGGAGGAGGAGGGGAGTAGCGACATTGATATCAACCAAAATTACATTTGAAAAAAAATCAGAACACAAAGATAAAGAAGGGAGGTACAGTTTGGTAATTGAGCGGCTAGAGGGAGAAGATATCACCCTGCTGAATGTACTGTATATGCACCACCAGGGGCTAAATGGAAATTTTATAAAAATGTATTCGACCTAATGATAACTAAAGCCCAAGGTTTAGTGATATGTGGTGGAGACTTCAATCTAAGACTGAATCCATACTGGGATGCAACAGGTAATTCTTCACATCAAAATAACATTCAAAGTACGAAAACTCGGATGCTATTAAAAGAAATGGGAATCTGTGACGTGTGGAGGGAATTCAACCCCAATGTAAAAGATTATACTTTTTATTCAACGCCACATTAATCTTACTCAAGGATTGATTACTTTTTTATGTTTAATAGAGATATTGGAAGAGTAAAAACATGTAAAATAGGACTGATGGATCTCTCTGACCACAGTCCGATCTATATGGACTTAAACATCCAAAAATACACAAATAATACATTTTCCTGGAGGTTGAATTCAAATGTCCTGAAAGGACCACTGAAAGATGAACTGGAATCAGATATTCTCAGATATTTGGAAGAAAACGATAATGGAGAAGTATCCCCTTTAATACTGTGGGATACGTGCAAAGCTGTAATAAGGGGAAAAATTACTGCAAAACTGGCAACCCAAAAGAAACTGAGACAAGAAAAACTAATCACATTAGAGTCAGAACTCAAGAACCTAGAAAAAGAACACAAAGGCAACACTCATTCTAATGACTCGCTCAAGATTAAAGAAATTAAAAATCAAATAAATGAGATCTACACAATAGAAATCCAGAAGAAACTTACATTTCTGAAACAAAAACACTATGAAGCAGGCAGTAAATCGGCAAAATTACTAGCCTATAAATTGAGGAAACAACAAAGAGAAAGAGCAATCTACAAAATCAGAGACCCAGTATCAAAGGAAATAAAATTCAGAATTCAGGATATTCTTAAAAGCTTCGAGAATTACTACAAGAACTTATACTCCCACAAAAAACATAAAAACGCATCCGAGACATTCCTAAACACATTAAACCTTCCCCAACTTACGGAGTCACAAAATAAAACACTACTGTCAGAAATACAACCTAAGGAATTGGAAAAAGCAATTATGAAACTTAAAGCTAACAAATCCCCAGGAGCAGATAGCTATACAGCAGAGTTGTACAAAACCATTAAACAGTAACTATCTCCTCTCCTCCTGAAAACATTTAACTATGTCCTCCACACAGGGGAAATCCCCCCTCCTGGAGAGAAAGGGTCATTGCAGTTATACCAAAACCTGAAAAGGATAAACTAGAATGCTCCAACTACAGACCAATCAGTGTATTAAATCAGGACTATAAGCTTTTTACCATTATCCTTGCCAAAAGGTTAGAAAACATACTGACAGACTTAATTCACTTAGACCAAACAGGTTTTATAAGACAAAGACAGACACAAGACAACATTCGACGCACTTTACACATAATTCATCATATAAAAAAAATATAACTTAAATAAGATAAGATAAGATAAGCCTTTATTAGTCCCACAATGGGGAAATTCCAGGATTGCAACAGCACAGGGATAGCAACACTCAGAGCAACAATCAGAAGGCAAGAAAAAACAACATCTAGTAAACATATGTCCATATTACTATAAATGTATATATATAGACACAGTGCAGAGCATTATGGTTGGTTGGTGAATGTGCAGCAGAAAGTCTAAGCTCTCTCTCCGTGGATGCGGCGGGCCAGCTGGAAGTCTTTGGGCATGATGGTGACCCCCTTAGCGAAGAAGAGACCACCAGGTGGGCCTCGCTGGTCTCCTGCAGAGCCATGACGGCGAAGCTCAGGAAACGCAGGATGGTCTTGAAGTCCTGAGCGATCTCCCTCACCAGGCGCTGGACGGGCAGCTTACGGATGAGCAGCTCCGTGGATTTCTGGCAGCGACGGATCTCTCTCAGAGCCACGGGCCTGTGACGGCGAGGCCTCTTCACTCTGCTGGTGGCCGGAGCGCCTCTCCGAGCAGCCCTGTGGCTAGCTGTCTCCTGGGGGCTTCTTCCTCCAGTAGATTTTACGGGCGGTCTGCTTGGTTCTTGCCATCGCTCTTTATTATTCTGTCTTATATTTCTTGCAGGCCGCCTAAACTCCAGCCCGGCACCCGCGTCGTTTTCGCTACAGCTCCCGGTATGTCGAGTTTCCCATTAGCACCGGGCGGCGGCCAAGTGCTAGCTAGCACTAGCTCCTCCCCGCTGTAGCGTCTCCCGCTGCAAACCGTGGCTCCGTCCGCCGACCCGGGAGACCCCCAGGACGATCCGTGCGTCCGTGATATATATACAGAGTGAAAGGTGTAGAAAGAAGAAGGAAGATTAAAAAAAAAAAAAAAAAAGGCTGTTGCAACGGGCAGCCTACTCGTGTGGCACCACCGGTCCGGCGGAACCGGAACCGGAACATATGTCATATGAACTGCATTCAAATGCAGTCATATTGGGATTAGATGCTGAAAAAGCATTCGATTCGGTTGACTGGTCTTTCCTATATAGAATCTTATCCAGTTTCAATTTTCATAACAACTTCATTAGAACTATACAGGCATTATATAAAAAACCAACAGCTAAAATAAGGATTAACAGTAATTTATCATCATCTTTTGAGCTGGAAAGAGGATGTCGTCAGGGCTGCCCCCTGTCTCCACTGCTCTTTGCAATCTTCATAGAACCTCTGAGCCAATGGATAAGACAAAATCAAAAAATTCAAGGTATTACACTTGGTCAGAAGGAACATAAAATAGCACTCTTTGCTGATGACATTTTAATATACCTAGGGCAGCCGGACACTTCTTTACCAGAACTAATCTCAGTTTTTTCAGACTATGGAGATTTATCGGGGTACAAATTAAACATGCATAAAACCCAAGTTTTAACATTCAACTATGACCCAAATCATTATTCACTAAGTGAACTCAAAACTAACTGGGAGATGGAATCTATGAAATATCTGGGGGTCAATATCCCGAAACAACGCAACAAAATTATAACACTAAACTATGATCCACTGGTGACAAAAATAAAATCTGACCTAGCAAGATGGAATATGATACCATTCTTAGGTACTGCACAAAGAATTGAAGCAGTCAAAATGAATATACTTCCACGTCTTCTATACCTTTTCCAAACAATACCGGTAGAACCTCCCAAAAAAACATGGCAGGAGCTGGACAGAAGGATCTCAAGATTCATATGGCAGGGCAAGAGTGTCACGACCCGCCGCTCATCAGCGGCTTCAGCTGCGCGCACACCTGCGTCTCGTCAGCAGCGGGCTATTTAGCCCACTCTGCCCTCTGCTGCAGTCTGGAGCCGTCTGTTCTCATCAGCGTTTCCATAGCTCGTGATTCTACCTCAGATCACCAGCAAAGATTCAACGACACGTAAGAACTCCTTACCTTGTCTTCCAAGTTCTCACCCCTGTGCACAGGTGGGCCCTCCTGGCGGCGGATTTCCCCCGTCATCGCCATAGCATCTCCATCTTCTGCGCAGACCCAGCAGGACGCTGTCTCCCGGGCTCATCGCCTGCCGACGACAGCCACCTGTCCCTGCAAGTAAGCAACACCGTCACTTATATCCCCTGTCTCGGTGTGGTGCCCGTTACCCTTGTCCTTTGTTCTTGTCTCCATAGGGTTGTCCGGCTGTACGGCGCGCTGCTCTGCTACCTGCGCATCGGCGTTCACCCCAGCACATTCCCATACCGCATACATCCATCCACACACACCTGCTTGTTGAATAAAGCTGTTAAATCTATCCTGAGCCTGCGTGCGTGTTTCCTGGGCCTGTGTGCTACATTATGTCAAAGAGACCTAGAATCAGATATAGAACCTTACAGCTAAACAAAGACAAAGGTGGGCTCACGCTGCCAAATATCAGGGACTATTTTAAAGCCGCACAAATTAAAACTTTAATAGAGATATGTAACCCAGTCTACACTGCACAATGGAAGGAGATCGAATGCCAAATAACAAGTGACATCCCCCTACAGGCGATAATAGGGAACAATGCCTTACCTAAACTCTTGAATCTAACCCGTGGCTAGAGACCCCGCTAAAAATTTGGTTTAAGATAGTCAGAGAGAATCAAGCTAAAGAGCCCTATCGACTTCTGCAATGGATTGCCTATGATCAAGACTTTACCCCCAATAAAACAGACACTAGATTTAAAGAGTGGAAAGAGAAAGGGCTGATAAAATATTACGATTTTTTTAAGGGGCAAACTTTAAGAAGTTTTGAAGATCTGAAAAAACAAGGTCTAATAAATCAAGATCTTTACAGGTTCTTTCAGCTTAGACACCACATAAACAATATACTTAAAAAGGAGGATTTGGAAAGGGCCCAGTCAGGTGTTCTGAAGGTCTTCTTAATGGCATATAAAGGGATCCCAGGGATCAGATACATTTCTAAAATATACCAAGGTCTTCAAGACTTAAAAGGAGACAACACATCATATATAAAAGAGAGATGGGAAAAAGAGGGGAATTTCACTTTACAACTGGAAATATGGGAAAAGCTAAATAAACAGCAATGGAAAAGTACCTCATCCCTGCAGTGGAGAGAATTTGGATGGAAAAATTTGGTAAGATTTTTCAGAACACCTGCACAAAACAAATTTACCCATAAGGGGTTGAACTGTTGGCGCTTGTGTGGTGAAAAGACTGCAAATCATTTTCATGTGTTTTGGTCATGCCCAGTTATCCACCAATATTGGACCAATGTACAGACAATATTGGGGAAAATATTCAAAATAACAGTCCCCTTTTCTTTTGTAACTTTGTATTTGGGTTTACTACCGGACTCACTGGAAAGACGAGGAGATAAATACTTATTCAATGTTTTAATATTGGCAAGTAAAAAAGCCCTGACTAAAAAATGGATGCTGAAGGACTGTCCTACACCTGAAGATTGGATTAACGTGATTCAAGACATTTACTCGATGGAAAAGTTGACATTCGCACTGAGACAGGACATGGATGGGTTCATGAACTTTTGGCAACCCTGGATCGCATATGTGTCTTCCATTAGATCTAATCTTTGACAAATACCATTTCAATAATGGTTCCGCTCTTTGTTCCAACGCTACTCAGATGCTCTTTTACTTTTAATTACTTAATTTTCTGTTTCTTTGTTTTTTGCTGTTCTGTTTGTTTGTTTGTTTGTTTTATTCTCTTTAATTTCACTTTTTCTTTCACTTTAAAAAAAAAAGGGGTGTTGTAATAATTATTCTACCAATGTTGTCAAATAGCAAAAAATAAGGGAACATGTGATGAAAATGTAAACAATGCAATGCTGTAATGACCTGTATACCCTTTACAAAAACTTAAAAAAAAAAAAAGTAGTTAGATTTTCTTTTGTTTTATTGTACAGGAGTGGAACAAGTCTGCTCAAGGCATTTAGCCATTAGCCATTTCTAGCAATGTCTACTGAATACAACAGAGTAAGCAATATTTTGCATATAAAACAATTTAACAACACCTCAGATAAATAAGCTGTACAGTGCTGTATATCGGGTTGACTACAGAGACATATAAAACAGAAGTGTTAATAAATTGTATATTTTACACTAGTGTAGATACATATAGTGGACATGGGCAGGGCCATCTTAATATCAAATCAGTGTTGCCATGGCTCACCTGACATCAGGAGTGAAACACCGACTTCACAGCCTGGAATTACTTGTTGGGCTCACCTCAAACCTACATTTCTCCAAGAAAAGGAACTCATGATTGTTCGAGCCTGGCCACAAACAAGATCGCTGTGCTCAAGTGCATCAGCAGTGAAGTACTTCTGTCTTATAGCTCTTCTAGTCAGTCATATACACAGAACTGCCCAACATTTACCTCTGAACATGGTGCTTTGGTGTTTTTAATGTGGAAATTACGGCATGCTGTGATGTTTTCATTTGGGTGCTGCTAGCTAGAAAACATCACTATGACTAATTTAAAGTGCAAAATATAACTTAAAAGTGGAGTTAAAATCCTTTTTACACTGTCCAAAATCAGCCTGATTGCACATTCCAGGGCAGCGCGGTGGCGGAGTGGTTAGCACTGCGGCAGCACAGCAACTCACCCTTGGCCGGGGGATCCTACGTTCAATCCCAGCTCCCGACCAACAGTGATCTGTGTGGAGTGTGCATGTTCTCCCCGTGTCTGCGTGGGTTTACTCTGGGATTTCTCCGGTTTCCTCCCACATGCCAAAAACATGCAAGTTAGGTTAATTGGCATCAAACTGGGGATTCTAAATTGTCCTTAGGTATGACTGTGAGAGTGAATGGTTGTCTGTCTCTCTGTGTTGGCCCTGTGATGGACAGGCGATCTGTCCAGGGTGTACCCTGCCTCTCGCCCAAAGAGAGCTCCAGCCCCCCGTGACCCGAAAAGGATTAAGCGGAAGAAGATGGATGGATGGATGCACATTCCAATTAAATTTGCCTGGAAAAAAAACAAACAGGTGAATGGTCTTGGTTTTCTGAGTTTTTGTTAATGTAGTTGACTGAAGTCATTTTGTCAGATGGGTGAACCTCAGACATAAAGGAACACACTTTCAATCTGCTGCCAAGGCCGGCTCTTGGCACAGGCAATAAAAGTGGTTGCCTAGGACCCCACTTGCTGGAGGGGGCAATGCTGCAAGCCTTCAAAAAAGATTTTTTTTAAAAATATAATAAAATTAAATTAATAACAGTAGTAATCAGAGGCGCTGCATGCCAGCAGGCAGGGATGGTTCTGGCTTGTATGACGCCCCCCACACACACGTTTTTGTTTTGTTTTTTTTACTTTTTATTTTTCTCTTAAATGTCCAAATGTTCAGTTTTCTCAACAATTAGTGAGGTTTTTCTTGCAACTTTTTCCTGGCAAGTTTATTATTATTTTTTTTTTTTTTTACTTTTGCTATGTTTCACCTATTTTTATGCCTCGGTGAAACGGAGAGCCATACAATAATCAGTTAATGCATCTGTGTGTGGATGTGTGAATGTGTGTGTATTGTTCCGTCTGTCCACCTCTCTGTTTCAGCTTGCCCGGTCAAAATTAAGTGGAATTAAAGGTTTGTATCATTGTATCGCCATATTTTCTCAACTTTTAATTTGCCAGAATTCCAAGATAAGGCTTTGTTTTCAAAATAAACACAAATTTAATTCACCTTTAACGTCAATGAAGCCGGGGGAAAGGCATTGTGGTGGCAGTGCGACTTCTTTACAGCACATGGATGACTTCCTGTCACAGTCGATCTCTAGCTGAACTGTTATAAAATAGCGGTTTCTGAAAAAAAAAAAAAAAAACATAATCAGCAACTACACCATTTATTCATCACATCAATTGTTTTCACACTGGCTTTGCCGTTTAGTTTTGAAGAGGAAGGACAAGGTAAAACTCATTAAAAACTTGCTAAAAACTCCAAGTCCCAACATTCCTCACCCGCAAATGGTCACAGTGAACTGCACATGTGCTGAGCAATCTGCCAGTACTGGGTGAACAAATGTCTGTCTTTTTCCCCGTTTGTTTTCTTCCTCTGCCACTAACCAGCAAAAGCTCCTGGTCGTCTGGATTGTCATTACATTCACATATCTCCATCTCTTCCACCATTTCAAACTAACTAACTAACTAACTAACCTGCACTTATATAGCGCTTTTCTAGTCACAAAGACCACTCAAAGCGCTTTCATTAATACTAACCCTCTATTCTAAGGGCCTATAGGAAACAGATATCTAGGGACAATTTAGAACAGCCAATTAACCTAACATGCATGTTTTTGGCATGTGGGAGGAAACCGGAGAAATCCCGGAGTAAACCCACGCAACACGGGGAGAACATGCAAACTCCACACAGATCACTGTTGGTCGGGGGCTGGGATCGAACCCACGATCCCACGATCCCCACAATCCCCCGGCCAAGGGTAAACTGTGCTGCCGCAGTGCTAACCACTGCGCCACCGTGCAGCCCACCACTGCGCCACCGTGCAGCCCAGTCTGAGGGAACCCTCAGCCAGACCAAGGGAACCGGGGCTTCTGGGTCCTTCAAGGTGGCAAAGGCAGAGAGCAAGGCCAAGAAGGCCGCAAAGAAAGGCCCTGCTAAAGCCAAGAAACCTGCTGTCAAGAAACCAGCAGCAGCTAAAAAGCCCAAAGCAGCAGGAGCCAAGAAGGCTGCAGCTGCTAAGAAGTCCCCGAAGAAGGTGAAGAAACCAGCAGCGGCCAAGAAGGCACCAAAGAGCCCCAAGAAAGCTGCCAAGAGCCCCAAGAAAGCTGCCAAGAAGACCCCTGCTGCCAAGAAAGCTGCGCCCAAGAAAGCAGCCAAAGCTAAAGCTAAGAAGGCAGCCCCCAAGAAGACCCCCCAAAAAAGTCTGCCACTGTGCTCTTCTTTTGTTTGGATTGCAGCTGCTCAAATCAGTTTGGTGGCTCTTGGCTGCCGCCGACAGTATGGGCATATAAACTGCAGATTATTGTCACTGCACATGCGTGTACTCCAAAACTACTAGATGGATTTGGATGAAATTTTTACCACAGGTGGTCCTTGGGCTAGGGAGGAACCCATAACATTTTGGTGATGATCTGAGAATGCATACCTCCGCCAAGGCTCTGGCACCGAGGCATCAGCACCTTGATGCTTTCATTTTCTCACATTTTCATGATTTTTCTTGTTCTTTTGCACCTGCAGACGTGGTCAAAATTGTTGGTACCCCTCTGTTAATGAAAGAAAAACCCACAATGGTCACAGAAATAACTTGAATCTGACAAAAGTGGTAATAAATAAAAATTCTATGAAAATTAACCAAAGAAAATCAGACAATGCTTTTGAATTGTGGTTCAACAGAATTATTTAAAAAAAAAACCAAACTCATGAAACAGGCCTGGACAAAAATGATGGTACCCTTAACTTAATATTTTGTTGCACAACCTTTTGAGGCAATCACTGCAATCAAACGATTTCTGTAACTGTCAATGAGACTTCTGCACCTCTCAGCAGGTATTTTGGCCCACTCCTCACGAGCAAACTGCTCCAGTTGTCTCAGGTTTGAAAGGTGCCTTCTTCAGACGGCATGTTTCAGCTCCTTCTACAGATGCTCAATAGGATTTAGATCAGGGCTCACAGAAGGCCACTTTAGAATAGTCCAATGTTTCGCTCTTAGCCATTCTTGAGTGTTTTTTTTTTTAATTTAAGTTTTTGTAAAGGGTATACATGTCATTACAGCATTGCATTGTTTACATTTTCATCACATTCCCTTTTTTTTGTTTTTTGACAGCATTGGAAAAATAATTATTACAACACCCTTTTTTTAAGTGAAAGAAAAAGAGAAATCAAAAAAAGAACAAAAAAACCCCAAACAAAACTAGAAAAGCACTCGGAGAGCGCAGACCTCCGCCAAGCGCCACAGTTCCCCTGTGGGCATGTTGTCCTGTATTTTTTTTTTCCAAGTGTTCTGACGATTTTTTGGCAGAGTTACATGCACAAAAAAAAATATTGAAAAAATATTGAAAATGGCCCTATCTCGCAATGTTAAATTAAAAAAAAAAAAAAAAAAAAGAATCCTTTAAAAAATTTAAATCCTTTAAAAAATTTAAATCCTTTAAAATGGATCCAGATTGTGATCCGGATCACCACCAAAATCTAATCATTTGTAGGATACCCCATTTCTGACAATCTCTGAAAATTTCATGAAAATCTGTCCATAACTTTTTGAGTTATCTTGCTAACAAACAAACAAACAAATAGACAAACCAACGCCGATGAAAACATAACCTCCTTGGCGGAGGTAAAAAACAAAACAAAAAAAAAAAAGAGCAAAAAAACAAGAGTATCTGAGTAGCGTTGGAACAAAGAGAGGTGCCATTATTGAAATGGTATTTGTCAAAGATTAGAGCTGATGGAAGACACATATGCGCTCCAGGGTTGCCAAAAGTTCAAGAACCCATCCATGTCCTGTCTCAGTGCAAATGTCAACTTTTCCATCGAATAAATGTCCTGAATCATGTTAATCCAATCTTCAGGTGTAGGACAGTCCTTCAGCATCCATTTTTTTGTTAGAGCTTTTTTACTTGCCAATATTAAAACAGTGAATAAGTATTTTTCTCCTCGTCTTTCCAGTGATTCTGGTAGTAAACCCAAATACAAAGTTACAAAAGAAAAGGGAACTGTTATTTTGAATATTTTCCCCAATATTGTCTGTACATTGGTCCAATATTGGTGGATAACTGGGCATGACCAAAACACATGAAAATGATTTGCAGTCTTTTCACCACACAAGCGCCAACAATTCAACCCTTTATGAGTAAATTTGTTTTGTGCAGGTGTTCTGAAAAATCTTACCAAATTTTTCCATCCAAATTCTCTCCACTGCAGGGATGAGGTACTTTTCCATTGTTGTTTATTTAGCTTTTCCCATATTTCCAGTTGTAAAGTGAAATTCCCCTCTTTTTCCCATCTCTCTTTTATATATGATGTGTTGTCTCCTTTTAAGTCTTGAAGGCCATGGTATATTTTAGAAATGTATCTGATCCTGGGATCCCTTTATATGCCATTAAGAAGGCCTTCAGAACACCTGACTGGGCCTTTTCCAAATCCTCCTTTTTAAGTATTTTGTTTATGTGGTGTCTAAGCTGAAAGAACCTGTAAAGGTCTTGATTTATTAGACCTTGTTTTTTCAAATCTTCAAAACTTCTTAAAGTTTGCCCTTTAAAAAAATTGTAATATTTTATCAGTCCGTTCTCTTTCCACTTTTTAAATCTAGTGTCTGTTTTATTAGGAGTAAAGTCTTGATCATAGGCAATCCATTGCAATAATCGATAGGGTTCTTTAGTTTGATTCTCTCTGACTATCTTAAACCAAATTTTTAGCGGGGTCTCTATCCAAGGGTTAGTGTTATTCAAAAGTTTAGGTAAGGCATTGTTCCCTATTATCGCCTGTAGGGGAATGTCACTTGTTATTTGGCATTCCATCTCCTTCCATTGTGCAGTGTAGACTGGGTTACATATCTCTACTAAAGTTTTAATTTGTGCGGCTTTAAAATAGTCCCTGATATTTGGCAGCGCGAGCCCACCTTTGTCTTTGTTTAGCTGTAGGGTTCTATATCTGATTCTAGGTCTCTTGCCCTGCCATATGAATCTTGAGATCCTTCTGTCCAGTTCTTGCCATGTTTTTTAGGGAGGTTCTACTGGTATTGTTTGGCATTCTTGGGTATTTTTAGCTGTGTGTTTTGGGTCATTATCCTGTTGCAAGACCCATGACTTACGACTGAGACCAAGCTGTCTGACACTGGGCAGCACATTTCTCTCTAGAATACCTTGATAGTCTTGAGATTTCATTGTACCCTGCACAGATTCAAGACACCCTGTGCCAGATGCAGCAAAGCAGCCCCAGAACATAACAGAACCTCCTCCATGTTTCACAGTAGGGACAGTGTTCTTTTCTTGGTATGCTTCATTTTTGCGTCTGTGAACATAGAGCTGATGTGCCTTGCCAAAAAGTTCCAGTTTTGTCTCGTCTGTCCATAGGACATTCTCCCAGGAGCTTTGTGGCTTGTCAACATGCAGTTTGGCAAATTCCAGTCTGGTTTTTTAATGATTTGTTTTCAACAGTGGTGTCCTCCTTGGTCATCTCCCATAAAGTCCACTTCGGCTCAAACGACAGATGGTGCGATCTGACACTGATGTACCTTGACCTTGGAGTTCACCATGAATGTGTTTAGAGGTTGTTCTGGGCTCTTTTGTTACCATTCGTATTATCCGTCTCCTCCTGCGGCCACGTCCAGGGAGGTTGGCTACAGTCCCGTGGATCTTAAATTTCTGAATAATATGTGCAACTGTAGACACAGGAACATCAAGCTGCTTGAAGATGGTCTTGTAGCCTTTACCTTTAACATGCTTGTCTATAATTTTCTTTCTAATCTCCTGAGACAACTCTGTCCTTTGCTTCCTCTGGTCCATGTTTAATGTGGTACACACCCATGTCACCAAACAGCACAGTGACTACTTGTCACCCTTTAAATAGGCCGACTGACTGATTACAAGTTCGTAGACACCTGTGATGTTAATTAGAGGACACATCTTGGTTGAACATGTCCCTATGGTCACATTATTTTCAATCTTTTCTAGGGGTACCATCATTTTTGTCCAGGCCTGTTTCATGAGTTTGTTTTTTAAAATAATTCTGTTGAACCACAATTCAAAAGCATTGTCTGATTTTCATTGGTTAATTTTCATAGATTTTTTATTTATTACCACTTTTGTCAGATTCAAGTTAGTTCTGTGACCATTGTGGGTTTTTCTTTCATTAACAGAGGGGTACCAACAATTTTGTCCACGTCTGTATCCTCTCACTGATATATGCTTCTCAATAAATTAGAATGTCATCAAAAAGTTGATTTATTTCAGTAATTCAGTTCAGAAAATAAAACTCCTATATTATATACAGTCGTGAAAAATTTTGGACACCCCTTTAAATATTAAGTTCTTTATTAACCTCTTGCACTTTGGTGTACCGCGGGTGGACACGTCTCTGCGTCCTAGGGCGCACGAGGGCGTCCTAGGACGCACACTGTGCGTCCTAGGAGGCACTGAAAAAAAAAAAGCTGCATTTCCGTTCTTCCACTACAGACACAGCGCGAACAGAAAGCCAAAAGAGTGCTTTGATTGGTTTAGATGTGATTGACCTCTCATTCGACTAATAAGAGCCTTGAATTGGGTTTCTGAAACCTTGAAGAACCAATGACTGAAAACCTAGCAAGAAGGACTCGCCTACCAATGGCTGCGAATACAGCGAGCCAATTGAAGCACAGTAGTTCGAAAGCGTGCCTCCCTTGCAAAATCTGTTTTGTTTTAGCCGCTGGGTGACACACACGCGTTCGCCAGTCTTTTTTTCTTACTACTGTTCTTATTTGTTTTGAAAAATCGTTCGCCAAAACTGCAATCATGGAAGCGCAAAACCGCAATAATGGAATTATGGTTTGACCGGGTCGCGTGACCAGAACCACAAGTCCGTAACAAGCGGACCAGCGTCATGTTCGTCTGACAATGAGGAAGAGAAGTTCGCCAGCGACACTGCTGTTGTGGACAGGTAAGTGTTATAAGCTAAATTATTCTTTATCCCTGAAAATTGTAATCAAAAATGACTTTTGACCGATCGGTAAATTACAACTGTGCGTAGTAGACTGCGGCGCACGAACCGTGTCCAGTCCGTACACCGCGGTACACGGTTTGTGCGCCGCGTCTGGACCGTGAACGCCCCCCCACCGCTACTCTTCTGTAGCGGATTGCAGATATTATTGCAGATATTTTAGTACAACTGTGCGTAGTAGACCGCGGCGCACCGTGACCGCGGCGCACCGGGCGATGTCCATCCTCTGTAGCGGGGGGAGTTGTTATCTTCTACATTACAGATATTTTAGTATAATTTTTAGTGCACTGTAGGTTATTTTTTCTTGTAAAAAAAAGCCCCACATTTTTTATGTGGCATGTGTGGTCTATATTAATCATATATTCCATAACCTACATATGTTGAAGCATGTGAGAATGTTTGGTGATTACATATGTAAGGCGACTTCACACCTCAGAACAGGACAAAGAGTCTCAACCGCCAGTGAAGATCAAAGAGCTTCCCAGGCACTGCGGTGGAGACCGGATGGGTTGCCCTGACCCCCCAGGGCCAAGAGGAGGAGTACGAAGACAATGGGGGGATTAAGATAATGAGGGATGTCAGCTTTGGATATGCATGTCTTTTGTTATGTGCGAGTATAAGTTCATAGAGCCGAAGGTGTTCGGTCTCTTTTTCCTTCTTCTGCTGCTGCACTTAGATGAGACTTGTTAGAGGAGCTGATAATAAACTTTGGTTTATATATCACATCGCCTCGTTCTTTCAAGCTCTTCTACACTGGTGACCCTGACGCGAGTATGGACCAGAGGCGTTCTCCCGCGATCAACTCATCTGTGGCGACCCAGGCAGACACCGGCGCCCATGCAGACAGGGGAACAGATGGACGATGTTCCCCCACGGCAGAAGTGATAGAGAGGGCTCAACCGAGCACCAGCGCCGCGGAGAGAGCCGAAGCAAGGCACTCTCACCCTGCGGACACAGCAGTGACGGTCTACACAAACGCCATCACCGTCAACCTGCCGGACTTCTGGCAGGAAGACCCCGCCTCGTGGTTTCAGCAAGCTGAAGCCCAGTTTGCACTTGCGGGCATCACGGCTGACGATACAAAGTTCTATCACATCTTCGCCAAACTCAACGCCGCCACTTCGAGATATGCGCGGAGCATAATCCAATGGTCGCCGGCCCAGGACAAATATGAAGCTTTAAAACCAACTTTCCGCCCACCATACGATGGGCCATTCAGAGTGCTGGAACCTGGTGATAAACACTTTGTGCTTGATTTTGGGGATAGAAAAGAAACAGTCAGCATTGACAGACTTAAACCTGCCTTCTTGTTGAGAGACGAGCCTGCACGGTTGGCGAGAGCACCTCGGCGGGGTAGACCCCCCAAGAGAAAAGACTCAGCCCCCCTGCAGGGAACAAATAATCACTCTCCTTCCCAGGCTGCAGATTCCTTACAGGAAGGTCCCAGCAGGACGCCCAAGCGGACCCACAGCAGATTCGGGAGAAGATTAAAACCCAGACAGCACAGGGACTGATGCAAACTACTCAACAGTTGTTCACTAATTGTGCTGTAACAGTTTAGGACTGACTTGTGATTTTACTATGCTGTTATGATTACCACTGAACTCTCTTAGGAGCATGGCTGCTGGAAAGTTTCTTCTGTGGCAAGAGGTGTAGCAGTTAGTATGTCATAGTAATTATCTTAAACTGTGAATTTTTCTATTGTCCTTTTCTTAGTCGTTTGGGGGGGGGCTGTGGTCTATATTAATCATATATTCCATAACCTACATATGTTGAAGCATGTGAGAATGTTTGGTGATTACATATGTAAGGCGACTTCACACCTCAGAACAGGACAAAGAGTCTCAACCGCCAGTGAAGATCAAAAAGCTTCCCAGGCACTGCTGTGGAGACCGTATGGGTTGCCCTGACCCCCCAGGGCCAAGAGGAGGAGTACGAAGACAATAGGGGGATTAAGATAATGAGGGATGTCAGCTTTGGATATGCATGTCTTTTGTTATGTGCGAGTATAAGTTCATAGAGCCGAAGGTGTTCGGTCTCTTTTTCCTTCTTCTGCTGCTGCACTTAGATGAGACTTGTTAGAGGAGCTGATAATAAACTTTGGTTTATATATCACATCGCCTCGTTCTTTCAAGCTCTTCTACAGCATGCTGCTTTGTGTGTGGGGGCTTGTTTGTTCATTCATTCATTCATGAATGAATAAACACCCCCCCACCACCACCACATACACACACAGCCCTGAGTGTCACCTTTCATTAGAGCCCAACATCAAGCTTCTATATTGAATCATTCAAAAGTTACATACATTTTTCCAAACTGTGCCATTTGGCACAATTTGGCACAGTTCAAAAACGCCTGGGAACAACCTGTGAAGAAAGCTGTGTAATATATTCATTTTTTGTGGTATTGTTACAAAATTTTGACCTCAGCTGGATAACACTTGGTTCTACATTTATGTTGCATTTTCCAGCCCGGATCTGACAGCTGTGTGTTATTTGCAAGCATTTGTATCCAAAAAAACACCCAGGCAAAATTTATTTTCTTCAAGTTCAGTATGTTTAGATGACTGTTACCCAGTGGCAGGAGCACTTAGAGAGATTATGACTGTTTTGCCAAACAATTCAAAGTGTTTTCTTTTAAATGAGACCAACCCCATGAAGATGCTGCAAAGGGTTGAAGAACAGCTTTTGATTTACTTTGGGTACGTTATTTTTTGGCGTTTTTAGGGAAATTGACCAGAGTGCAAGGGGTTAAGAAATGTTCACATATCTTTGTCTCACCTTGTTTTTGTTTTTATTAGCATTTTTTAAAATTTATTTTAGCAATTGTAAGTGGCAGTGAATGTGGGGGTGTCCTAAAAAAGATGGGGGGTGTCCTAATTTATTCCTCACTATTTGTTTAGAATTACATTTTATAGAAAATTTCAAAAAAGTCTTTAATTCATTTTTTTTTCCACAATATCTTTATTGAACCTTTTTTTTTTTAACAAACATGATACAAACAATCAAACACTAACACTAAAGTACTACAAAAAAAAAAAAATGCACTAAAAACACCAACAAAATCAAGTCTTCAACAATGCTCCTCTGTTTAGTCTAGACAATCCAATACATAAGTATACATATTATGTTCACCAGTTTGGAATTTACAAGGTCCACACACATCATTCACCTTCTTCTTCAAGAGTTATGTTTAAATTTTTTACATAATCAATAAAAGGTCTCCATATATTCTCAAACACAATTTCCTTTGATTTCAGTATATATGTTATTCTTTCTAATGGAAGGTTTGTTAACATCTGTCTTAACCACTGAGTCACATCTGGTCTATGAGTCTTTTTCCATAATAGTGCAATACATTTTTTGGCATTAAGCAAACTGAGGTCTATGAATGTTCTTTCACTTTTATTAAAATTATGCTTTTCTGGGTACAGACCCAACAAAAACAGTTTAGGATTCAATATGATTTGTTTTGAGATTATTTTTTCAATTGTTACCCTCACCTCTTCCCAAAACATTCTTATTAATCTACATTCCCATAAACAATGAAATAGGGTTCCTTTACTTTCCATGCATTTTGTGCATGTATCTGGTATATTTTTGTTGTATCTATTTAACTCCTCCGGTGTAACATACATCCGCATTAACCATTTGAAATGTATCAATTTAAGGCGTGCATTTATTGATTTGGTTTGAGCTTCTGTACAAGCCAATTCCCATTGTTCCTCTGAAATTTCAATTTGCAGATCTTCTTTCCAGTAGTTTAATCTTTTCAGTGAATTTTCACTTGAAGATAGTGTCAATGAGTTATAAAACTCTGAAATAATACCCTTTCTTTTACTATCTTTCATCATCATTTTTTCCAAGGATGAATAAATAGGTCGAGTGAGAGCTTTATTTTGATTTGATCGAATAAAGTTTCTAAGTTGAAGATATTTAAAAAAATGTGTTCTATTGAGATTAAATTTGATCCTCAGCTCTTCAAAAGACATTATGTTGTCTGCACATGGCAAATATAAATCCTGAATCTTTTGTATCCCTTTTAAATTCCATACTTTAAATACAGCGTCCGCTCTCCCTGGTTTAAAATATTGATTACCCCATATTGGACTAAATTGTGACAATAACTGTGGTTCTTTTAAATAGTTTTTAGCTTCACACCATATTTTGATCATATGCTTTACAAATGGATTTTTAACTTGTTTTTGTAATTTTTTTGCCGAATCTGAGTATATGAATATGGGAAGAGGTAAAGGTAAATTGTATGATTCCATTTCAGTCCAGTGAGGGAGATCATTTGATGAAAAATAATATGTCATAGACCTCAGTTGTGCCGACCAATAATATAACATAAAATTTGGACATTTCAGACCTCCACGATCAAATGGTAAATATAATAAAGACAAACGTAATCTAGCCCTCCTGTTGTTCCATATAAATTCCACTAACTTTTTTTTTATTCTTGAGAATAGATCTAAAGGTGGTGATAAGGGAATGTATTGAAATAAATAAAGTATTTTAGGTAAAATATTACTTTTAAGTATATTGATTCTCCCGATCATCGACATTGGTAGTGACATCCATCTCTGAGTTAACTCATTGATATCTGACATTAAGGCTTCATAGTTGACACTGGCGACTGATTCTAGCTTAGGCATAATTTGGATTCCTAAATATTTAAACTGATTTACAACATTGAATTGATTTACCTCAGGGGCTGGGTAATTTCTCTGGGTCTCATTTAGCATTAATATTGAAGATTTAGTTTTATTTATTTTATATCCTGATATTTCCCCAAAATTCTTTATTAAATTCAACAAGGTTGGAATTGATTTTTTTAGATTCGACATAAACAAAATTATATCATCGGCGTACAGGGAGATTTTATGTTCTGTTGGTCCAACTTTAATTCCATATATTTGTGAATGTAAACGTATCGCTATCGCTAAAGGTTCAATTGCCATAGTAAACAGTAAAGGTGAAAGTGGACAGCCTTGTCGACATCCTCTATTGATTTTTATTGGTTTTGAAATATTGTTATTTGTTAGGATTTCTGCTGTAGCATTATTGTATATTATTTGAACCCATTTTATGAAATTATTTCCAAGTCCAAACCTTTGTAGGACTTCAAAAAGAAAGGGCCATTCAACTCTATCAAAGGCCTTTTCGGCGTCCAATGATAGGAGAGCTGTATCCGGTGCTTCTTTATTAAAATAAATAATATTAAATAGTCTTCTTACATTATGGAAGCCTTGTCTACCCTTTATAAAGCCATTCTGATCTCGATTAATAATATTTGGTAAAATTTCTTGTATTCGTCTTGCTAAAATTTTACAGATTATCTTAAGGTCTGCGTTTAATAGGCTTATTGGTCTCATATTTTCACATTTATTAGAGGGCTTACCTGGTTTTGGCAGCAGTATAATTAAGGCATTATTTATGTATGATGGTAAATTATTATTTTGAAATGCTTCTAAAACCATTTCCAAAAAAGGTTTTATTAATTTATTCTTAAATTTTTTATAAAGGTCAACTGGAAGACCATCTGGTCCTGCACTTTTTCCTGATTTCATATTATCAATGGCTAGCCCAACTTCTTCTTGACTAATTTTAGACTCCAATATCTCCCTGTTTTCATTTGGAATACACGGTATAGATAGTTTGTTCAAAAACCCATTTAGTTTTGTTAAATCAGGTTCATTTTTGGTATCATATAATTTTTCATAGTAATCTCTAAAGGCTCTATTAATTTCTAAAGGATCTATAACTACCTGTCCATTACTTATAATACTGGTTATTGGTGTTTTAATTTCCAATTGTTTAATCTGCCATGCTAATAATTTTCCTGATTTTTCACCTTGTTCATAAAAACTTTAATTCATTTTTAATTGTTTAATTGTATCATGTGAATCTCCAAGTATTTTTAACATTGATATTTAATATTCATTTGTCGAAATATGTTAAAAAAAACACACACACACAGGCTTATACAGGGTGTCCTAATTTTTTTCACATGACTGTACATACTATATACAATATAGTGTTTATGTTTCTTTTATTTCTTTTAATTTTGATGGTTATGGCTTACAGCTAATGAAAACCCCAAATTCAATTTCTCAAAAAATAGAATATTACATAAAATTAATTTTAAAAAATTGATTTTTTTAAAAATTCAAAGTCAGCGCAGCCGTCTACCGCGAAATTTCAGAGAACTTCATGCTTCTCTCTGCTGACAAGCTGTATGGAGATGCCGATTTCATTTTCCAGCAGGACTTGGCACCTGGCCATGCTGCTAAAAGTACCAAAGCCTGGTTTAATGGAAGCACCAAGGTGCAACTGCCTCGGTGTGACCTCTACCGGGCGGGCGTAGTTATTATTGTTTGTTCATGTCAATAATGAGTTTTCTTTCAACTTAAAGCTCAGTCATGGAGTTCCACGGGGATCTGTGCTAGGCTCTACTCTTTTCAGTTTGTATATGCTTCCGTTAGGCAACATTATTAGAAAGCACTGTATACATTTTCATTGTTATGCAGATGACACACAATTATACCTGTCAATGAAGTTGGCGTCTCTGTCCAAGTCTTTTATGTCATTTTTTAATGTTCTTAAATGTTTTTATGTTAATCCAGTGACCATTTTGTGAGTGAGAGTACTCATCCGATGCTTTTCTGACATGGATCTTTTTTATCTGGCCCTGTTGGGATTTTTAATGCACTTTCTGTCGGTGGCTGATGTCAGCGGAGCTGTCAGCGGAGCTGTCATCCCACAGAGGACACATCATGTTTACACTCGTGACATGTTGTTGCAAATGAACACCCGAATGATGGACACTACACTACGAGTGCCAGCATGTATCCAGAGGGATCATGGCTTCTCCACCAGCGGCGTGAGGAAGAGAAGGAAAAGGGGGAGACGAGGAGGTGTTAAACTGCGCCTAAGGAGACAGCGGCTCAGCAGGACTCCTCTGCCCTCCGTCATCATGGCCAACGTCCAGTCCCTCAGGAACAAGAGTGATGAGCTTCAGGGGAACGTTCGTTTCCAAAAGGATTTTAAGGAGTGCTATGTCCTGGCGTTTACTGAAACGGGGCTTAGTGAGCAAGACCAGGACTCGGATCTGTTCCTGGATGGTTTTGGGACCCCGTATCGATTGGACCGCAACGCTGAGGTGACAGGGAAAACACAAGGAGGGGGTGTGTGTGGCTATGTGAACAGACGATACTGCAGCTCTGTCACTGTCAGAGAACAGATATGTGTGCCAGACGTTGAACTCCTGTCTGTGTCTCTGCGCCCGTTTTATTTGCCCTGCGAATTTCCTCAGATTTTTATAACAGTTGTATATATTCACCCCAAGACAGATGCTGCCTCCGCCTCCCATACTATATATGAGGTTATACAGAAACTGCAGACCATCTCACCAGAGGCTCCCAATTTTGTACTGCGTGATTTTAACCATGTGTCACTGGAAAAGACCCTAACCAACTTTTATCAATGTGTCTCTTGTCCAACTAGATGTGGCAAGACACTTGACCGGTGTTATGGGTCTATTAAAGACGCTTTTAAATCACTCCCTCTCCCCCCTCTGGGCTCTGCAGATCACAACTGCATGCATCTTCTCCCCACTTCTCCCCACTTCTCGTCACTTCCTTGTGGTAACGTATCGTCACTTCCTGTTTTGCTGTCTGCCTGTGTGGTTTGCTTTGTGGTTTGCTGTCTAGCCACTAGCTATGGCTACTAGCTCTCTTTCCTCTCCTCCTCTGGTGTGCTCTCTCTGTCAGATGTTTAGCTACACCTCTGCCTCTTTTAGCGATAACGGTAAATGTAATAAATGTTGTCTTTTTGAGGCGCTCGAGGCGAGGTTGTCTGATCTGGAATCCCGGCTCCACTGCATTGAAACACCGTCTGCGCCAGTTAATCTTGACGGACGCCCATTAGCTGCAGCGGAGCTAGCTAGCTTAGGTCCCACTGTCAGCGGTCCCTCGGCTCTCCTCAGCAGCGAGGAGACTGGGTGGGTGACGATGAGAAGGAAGCCTAGTCGCAAAGCCCCGGTACACCACCAACCTGTTCACGTTTCTAATCGTTTTTCCCCGCTCAGCGACACACCCGCTGAGGAAAAAACTCTGATCATTGGCGACTCTGTAGTCAGAAACGTGAACCTAGAGACTCCAGCGGCCATAGTCCAATGCATTCCTGGGGCCAGAGCAGGCGACATCGAGTCAAATTTGAAAATGCTGGCTAAAAGTAACTAAATATTCCACAATTGTTATTCACGCCGGCATTAATGACATCCGTCTCCGGCAGTCGGAAGTCACGAAACTTAATATAGAATCGGTGTGTGACTTTGCAAAAACGATGTCTGCCACTGTAGTATTCTCTGGGCCCCTCCCCAATCTGACCAGTGATGACATGTTTAGCCGCTCGTCATCCTTGAACCGCTGGCTGTCTGTGTGGTGTCCTAAAAATGACGTGGGCTACATTGACAATTGGAGCTCTTTTTGGGGAAAACCTGGTCTTATGAGACGAGACAGCATTCATCCCACTTTGGATGGTGCTTCTCATTTATCTAACAATCTGGCATCTTTTTTATCCAAATTTCCAAAACCCTGACTACTCAGAGTTGGGACCAGGAAGCAGAGTCACAGTCTTACACGCCTCTCTGCAGCTCCTCTTCATCCGCCACCCATCAGCTTAGCCCCTGTCTTCCCCATCAGAGAATCGTTGTCTGCTCCCTCCAAAGTGAATAAAAATATAATGTATAAGCATCCCAAAGTGATAAAGCAAAATATTGGTAAAACTCAAATTAAACATAAAGCCTCTAAATTGAATGATTTGGCCTCTGTTCCTCCTCATAATTTAAAAATTAAATGTGGTTTATTAAATATTAGGTCTCTAACTCCCAAGTCTCTGTTAGTCCGTGATTTGTTAATTGATCATCCGATTGATTTAATTTCCCTTACAGAGACTTGGTTAGGACAAGAGGATTATGTTGGTTTAAATGAATCAACTCCCTCTGGTTATTTAAACTGTCAAAATCCCAGAAGTTCTGGTCGTGGAGGAGGAGTAGCAACAATTTACCATTCCAAATTACTAGTTAATGTAAAGCAAAAAACATGTTATAATTCCTTTGAGGGCCTGGTCCTCAGTATTGGGCACTTTAGCAATTTTAGGTTAAACCCAATTTTATTTGCCATAGTTTATCGTCCCCCATCAACCTACTCAGAATTTTTATCCGAATTTGCTGATTTCTTAGCTGATTTAGTGCTGAAATCTGATATAATATACATGTGGATGTAGATAGTGACTGCCTTAATGTGGCATTCAATTCAATAATAGATTCGATTGGGTTTTCTCAGAAAGTAGGAAATTCTACTCATTACCTCCACCATACATTGGACCTTGTTTTGACATATGGCATAGAAATAGAAAATCTTGTAGTGTCTCCTCATAACCCTGTACTGTCAGACCATTGTCTGTTAACCTTTGATTTTACTATTTCTGACTATTTGGCTCCTAAAGAAAAATATTATTACAGTAGATGCCTCTCAGATGATGCTGTTTCCAAATTTATGCAGATTGTTTCCTCTATGCCATGTGTCAACACAACGGAAATAAGCTATAGACAGCTTGCTCCTTCTGTAATTGATAACATGGTGGATAGTGTTTCAGCTTCTCTGCATCAGACTCTAGACTTGGTGGCCCCCTTAAAAAAGAAAAAGTCTAATCAGAGATTTCTAACTCCTAGGTTCAACACAGAAACTCATAGCTTAAAACAGAAGACTCGTCAATTAGAAAGAAAATGGCGCTCTACTAATTTAGATGAAATCTATTTAGCTTGGAGAAATCATCTTTTAATTTATAAAAAATCTCTTAGAAAAGCTAGAACGAGTTATTACTCTGCATTAATAGAAGAGAACAAGAATAATCCCAGGTTTCTTTTCAATACTGTAGCCAGGTTGACAAAGAGTCAGGACTCTGTCAATCCTAGCATTCCCTTAGAGCTTACTACTCAGGACTTTATGAACTTTTTCAATAATAAAATTTCATCCATCAGAGATAAAATCAATCAGATTCTTCCCACAGTTAACTTAAATACTGTAACAACTACAACTCCTTCTATTGATGTCTGTCTTGATGAGTTTACTCCAGTCGACCTTTGTGAGTTTGACAAAATAGTTTCCTCATCCAAACCTTCAACTTGTCTTTTAGACCCTATTCCTACCAGGTTATTTAAAGAAGTCTTCCCACTTATTGGTAGCTTTATTCTTCATATAATCAATTCTTCATTAACTTTAGGCCATGTACCGCAGGCTTTTAAAATGGCTGTAATTAAACCCTGACTCAAAAAGCCAACGCTAGATCCAGGAGCTTTAGCTAACTATAGACCAATCTCTAATCTCCCTTTCATTTCAAAAATCTTAGAAAGAGTTGTTGCTACGCAATTATTTGACCACCTGCAGGGAAATGGTTTACTTGAAGAGTTTCAATCTGGGTTTAGAATCCATCATAGTACTGAAACAGCCTTAGCGAAGGTCACTAACGACCTCCTCATTGCATCTGATAATGGACTAGTTTCTGTACTTGTCCTTTTAGACCTTAGTGCAGCTTTTGATACTATCGATCATAATATTCTACTTGATAGATTAGAACACTATGTTGGACTTAATGGAACTTCGTTGCAATGGTTTAGATCTTATTTATCTGATAGGTTCCAGTTTGTTCATGTAAATAATGAGTTTTCTTTCAACTCAAAGCTTAGTCATGGAGTTCCACAGGGATCTGTGCTAGGCCCTACTCTTTTTAGTTTATATATGCTTCCGTTAGGCAACATTATTAGAAAGCACTGTATACATTTTCATTGTTATGCAGATGACACACAATTATACCTGTCAATGAAGCCAGATGATAGTAATCAATTAGCCAAGTTAGAAGCCTGTCTTAAGGAAATCAAAGCTTGGATGACTTGTAATTTCCTGCTATTAAATTCAGATAAGACTGAAGTCATTCTTGTTGGTCCAAAAAACCTTAGAAATTCCTTTCCAAATCAAACTTTCAGTTTGGATGCGGTTACTCTTTCTCTTAATAGCTCTGTGAGGAACCTTGGAGTTATTTTTGATCAGGATTTGTCCTTCAATTCACATATTAAATTTGTTTCTAAGACTGCCTTCTATCATTTGCGTAATATTGCCAAGATTAGGAGCATCTTGTCTCAGAGTGATGCTGAGAAACTGATCCATGCTTTTGTTAGCTCGAGATTAGATTATTGTAATTCTTTATTATCGGGCTGTCCTAAAACATCTTTAAAAAGTCTTCAGCTGATCCAAAATGCTGCAGCAAGAGTTTTAACAGGTACTAGAAAGAGAGATCATATCTCTCCGGTTCTGGCCTCCCTTCATTGGCTTCCCATAGAGTTTAGAATTAAGTTTAAAATCCTTCTTCTTACTTACAAAGCTCTAAACAATCAGGCTCCTTTTTATTTAAAAGATCTGATACTACCGTATTATCCTAACAGAGCACTACGCTCCCAAAATGCAGGATTACTTGTAATACCTAGAATCTCCAAAAGTACAATGGGAGGCAGAGCCTTCAGTTATCAAGCTCCTCTCCTGTGGAATCAGCTGCCAATCTGGATTCGGGAGTCAGACTCAATCTCTGTTTTTAAGAATAGGGCTAAAACCTTCCTTTTTGATATAGCCTACAATTAGGGAGGGATCATGTGTTTCTGAACCCTCCCTTAGTTATGCTGCTAATAGGTTTAGTCAGCCGGGGGACCTCCAGTAATGCACTGGGCCTCACTCCTTTCCTCACTCTCTATGAAATATTTTTTTTTGCTGGTCATTAACATTTGTTTGTTCTCTCCCATAGATTGAGTCCCCATCGTGCTGTTTGCTCTCTACATGTCTGTTCTTTTCTTTTTCTCTATCCCCTCACCCCCCAGCCAGTCGCAGCAGATGACTGCCCCTCCCTGAGCCTGGTTCTGCTGGAGGTTTCTTCCTGTTAAAAGGGAGTTTTTCCTCTCCACCGTCGCCAAGTGCTTGCTCACAGGGGATCGCCTGATTGCTGGGGTCTTTCTGCAGCTGTGGGGGTTCCCCCCTACAGTTGATAGTGCTATGAGATGACTGTTGTTGTGAAATGGCGCTATATAAATAAAGTTGAATTGAATTGAATTGAATTGAATTGAAACTTATAAGACTGTTTTAAAGAGGGAGAAAGTCCAAACCAAGGAGGTGAAAGTGTGGACAGATAATGCTGTGTGTTCTCTGCAGGAGTGTTTTGACTGCACGGACTGGGGAGTGTTTGAGGAATCATGTAAAGACTTGGACAAACTGACGGAGGTTGTCTGCTCATATTCACCATTCTGCAGGGATATGTTTATACCCAGTCGTCGGCCTCCGTCGGTCTATGATGACCATGGAAGAGAATCCTAAACGTCTACTCTGCTGGAACAGCACCGCCTGTGGCTGAACAGGCCGATGCACACCGGTGTTCTACCTTCCAGCATTGGGCGTTGGTAGGATTCAAGCCTGGGCAGGAAGATATGGAGGACAAGATGTTACCCATGCAGCATGTCCCCCCTCTCCACGTCACTGATGAATCCAAAGAAACAGCAGGGCTGCTATAGTTTGGCACCAGCGCCGTCGCAGGAGCTGCCAGAACGATGTTGAGCACAACAGAGAACTGCCTTAGGGGCTCCGACTCCGGATTTTTCCTCAGGGTTGACTCCCAAAGCCTTTCCCGTGATCGGGTGTGCCGCAAGGCAGCGGAGGTTTGAAATCAGGGTTTACCTTCCCCTAGATGGGCTACCTTCCCAGGTTGACGAGCCACCATCTACCCGAAGCATCTGGTTTTAAGGCGCCAGAGATCCGCCCTCGCCCCTTCTCCTATTAGTAAAAGCAGTTCCGCCGGGCTTAGAGACTAAACCACACGGGCAGGCTAGGAGTTGGACTTAGTTGTCAGAGGCTTTTCGAGACGCACGCCGTAAGGAGCATTTTATGAGCACTGGGAGCTTAACCCCAGTGCCGCTCCTGGCTATGACAACCTTGGAACCTTATACCTTATACCCAGTAAGAGGGTCAGAATATACCCTAATAATAAACCTTGGGTTAACAAGTCTGTTAAGTCCTCGATAAAGAAAAAGAAACAAGCTTTTCAACAAGGGGGGGGCACTGGACTTACATATAGCCACTAAAGAACTGAAAATAGAGATTTTAAGGGCAAAACAGAGCTATAAAACCTTACTGGAGAACAAAATGGCTTCCAACAATTTGGGTTCAGCCTGGTCCAGTATGAAAATGATCACTGGTCTCCAGAACACTAGAACCAGTAGCTCTAGCGTCGCTTTAAATGGTTTTAGCTCAGATATTGAATTTGCTAATGCTCTTAATGGTTTTTATAATCGTTTTAACATGTTTGATTTTAGCAGAGAAATACAGGCGCTAAGCCTTGAATTGTGTGACAGCAGGCATTTCTCTGTGACACAGGAGGACGTTGAAAGATCCTTTTGTTTCACAAAAGTCAACAAAAGTCCAGGACCTGACAACATTTGTGGTCGGTTAATCAAAACCTGTGCAAAAGAACTGAGTCCAGCCTTTCATAAGATATTCATCAGATCCTTGGAAACGCAGCATGTCCCCAGGATTTGGAAGGATGCTGTCGTGGTCCCGGTTCCTAAATCTAGTCGCCCCACAACACTAAATGATTTTAGACCAGTGGCTCTGACTTCTATAATTATGAAAATCTTGGAAAAACTTGTTCGTTCAGAAATTCTTAAAAATACAGAGAATGTACTTGATCCTTTGCAATTTGCCTATAGGCCTAAGAGGGGAGTAGAGGGCACGACTCTTACTCTCCTTAACCTGCTTTTTAAACATCTGGAGGGGAGTGGGGCTCATGCACGGCTTTTATTCATTGACTTTTCGTCTGCTTTTAATACAATTCAGCCACACATTTTAACTTGGAGACTTTTAGAGCATTTTAATCCAAGTAATAATCTTGTGGGCTGGATTTTAAACTTTTTAACAGACAGGACACAGAGGGTTAAAGTTAATGGCTTTTTATCAGACAAGGTGTGTTCCTCCACTGGGTCACCACAAGGGTGTGTGCTTTCACCCTTGTTATTTATTCTGTACACTAATATGTGTCAGAGTGCTTTTAAAAATAGACTTATTTTAAAATATACAGATGACTCTGTGATCGTGAGCCTGCTCCAAGGGACTGAAAACAGTCATGGCCCGATCACAGAGGACTTTGTCCAATGGTGTGAGGACTCGCACCTACAAGTGAATATAGGCAAGACTAAAGACATCGTCATTGATTTTAGGCGAAATGCCAACACACCTGAACCGACTAAGATTAAGGGACAAATAGTGGAACAAGTCACATTTTATAAATGTCTGGGTACAATTATTGATAATACTTTGAATTTTAAATTGAGTTGTGAGGCCATAAACAGGAAGGGACACCAGCACCTGTTTTGTTTGAGGAGGTTGTCCCATTTCCATGTAGATAGGACTATCATGACACTTTTTTATCGTGCTTTTATTGAATCAGTTTTATCTTTCTCGTTAGTGTCATGGTTTAGAAACCTGCCCCTCAAAGATAGAAACTCACTGGCCCAGATCATTAAATGGCCATTCGTCAAATTGGGGGGGAGTCACACCTGAGTCTGGAGGCCCTGTACACCAGGCAGGTACAGCGGCTGGCCACTTCGATCACAGCTAATGACTCCCGTCCTTTGGCCAGTGAGTTCCAGCTTTTACCCTCTGGACGGAGGTTCAAAGTCCCCAGATGCAGAACCACACGGTACAGGAACAGCTTTGTTCCTGCTGCTATCGTTCTTTTAAACAGGCCTTAATGCATTTTATTTAAACTCTTGGGTCTGGCCTTTTTATGTGGTCTTATCTTATCTACTTTTTTACTGGTCCCTGGTGTGGTATAATGCTTTTATCTGGTTTGCTACCGTTTTTTTTAAATTTATTTTAGTTGGGTTTTTTATCTATCTATTTTTAGTCTTTTTAACCATGTTCAGTAAGTTTTGGGAGTACATGTCCATGTCTTTAGTCTGTGCTGTTTTTAAATTGTCTGATGTATGTGTCCTGTGTTTTTAATGATTTGATGTTCAAAGTTGTGTGTTTGAGATGCCCTCTCCAGACTGTAAAAAGAATCTACCTACGGGTATTAATAAAGTCACCTTGAACCTTGAACCTTGAGATGATAGTAATCAATTAGCCAAGTTAGAAGCCTGTCTTAAGGAAATCAAAGCTTGGATGACTTGTAATTTCCTGCTATTAAATTCAAATAAGACTGAAGTCATTCTTGTTGGTCCAAAAAAATCTTACAAATACCTTTCCAAATCAAACTTTTAGTTTGGATGTGGTTACTCTTTCTCTTAATCATTCTGTGAGGAACCTTGGAGTTATTTTGATCAAGATCTGTCTTTCAATTCACATATTAAATTTGTTTCTAAGACTGTCTTCTATCATTTGCATAATATTGCCAAGATTAGGAGCATCTTGTCTCAGAGTGATGCTGAGAAACTGATCCATGCTTTTGTTAGCTCTAGATTAGATTATTGTAACTCTTTATTATCAGGTTGTCCTAAAACATCTTTAAAAAGTCTTCAGCTGATCCAAAATGCTGCAGCAAGAGTTTTAACAGGTACTAGAAAGAGAGATCATATCTCTCCGGTTCCGGCCTCCCTTCACTGGCTTCCCATAGAGTTTAGAATTAAGTTTAAAATCCTTCTTCTGACTTACAAAGCTCTAAACAATCAGGCCCCTTTTTATTTAAAAGATCTGATACTACCCTATTATCCTAACAGAGCACTATGCTCCCAAAATGCTGGATTACTTGTAATACCTAGAATCTCCAGATGTATAATGGGGGGCAGAACCTTCACTTATCAAGCTCCTCTCCTGTGGAACCAGCTGCCAATCTGGATTCGGGAGTCAGACTCGATCTCTGTTTTTAACAATAGGGTTAAAACCTTCCTTTTTGATATGGCCTACAATTAGGGAGGGATCATGTGTCTCTGAACCCTCCCTTAGTTATGCTGCTAATAGGTTTAGACAGCTGGGGGACCTCCAATAATGCACTGGGCTTCACTCTTTTCTTCACTCTCAATGAAATACAGTATATATTTTTTTTGCTGGTCATTAACATTTGTTTGTTCTCTCCCATAGATTGAGTCCCCATTGTGCTGTTTGCTCTCTACATGTCTGTTCTTTTCATCTTCTCTATCCCCTCACCCCCCAGCCAGTCGCAGCAGATGACTGCCCCTCCCTGAGCCTGGTTCTGCTGGAGGTTTCTTCCTGTTAAAAGAGAGTTTTTCCTCTCCATCGTCGCCAAGTGCTTGCTCACAGGGGATCGCCTGATTGCTGGGGTCTTTCTGCAACTGTGGGGGTTTCCCCTACAGTTGAAAGTGCTATGAGATGACTTTTGTTGTGAAATGGCGCTATATAAATAAAGTTGAATTGAATTGAATTGAATTACAATACCTTTTTTTCGTAGCTCCATTGAGGGTATAGTGGTGAGTGAAATTTGTGTTTATTTTGAAAACAAAGCCTTATCTCAAAATTGTGGCAAATTAAAAGTCAAAAAAATATGCTGATGTAACGATACAAGCCTTTAGTTCCACTTGATTTTAACTGGGCGTGCTGAAAAGCTGGTAACAGACAAATACACACACACACACACACACACAACCAACCAACCAACCATTTTTTTTTTTTTTTAAATTTATTTTTTTTATTACTTATTTTGTACCCGTAGGTAGATTTGTTTTGCAGTCTGGTGACAAACCACCAGCTGCCGGTCGCTGCGTGCGCAAGCGCCCCTTAACTCCCTAACCTGCATGTTTTTGGCATGTGGGAGGAAACCGGAGAAATCCCGGAGTAAACCCACGCAAACACGGAGAGAACATGCAAACTCCACACAGCTCACTGTTGGCCGGGGACAGGGATCGAACCCACGATCTCACGGTCCCCAATCACAGACACATTGATTACCGTATGCCTCTGTTGCATCGAGGCTTAATGACCATGGTAGCACTGTGCTTGATTAGCCAGCAAACTCTCCTCACCTAAACCCCATAGAGAATCTATGGCATATTGTCAAGATGAAGATGAGAGACACCAGACCCAACAATATAGGTGAGCTGAAGGCTGCTATCAAAGCAACCTGGGCCTCCATAACACCTCAGCGGTAACACAGGCTGATCACCTCCATGCCACGCCACATTGATGGAGTAATTCATGCAAAAGGAGCCCTGACAAAGTATTGAGTGTGTACATGGGCATACTTTTCAGTTGGCTAACATTTCTATTAAAAATTATTTTTAAAAATCAATTATACGTAATCTTCTAATTTTTTGAGAAATTGAATTTGGGATGTTCATGAGCTATAAGCCATAACCATCAACATTAAGAGAAATAAACACATGAAATATATCACACTGTGTGTAATAAATGTATATAATATGAGTTTCATTTTTTTGAACTGAATTACTGAAATAAATCGACTTTTCAATGACATTCTAATTTATTGAGATGCACCTGTACATTGTCCTGTATAAACTATCCTTGCAGTCTTTGTGGGGTTGAGGATGGCAGTTTAACAAAGGGTGTTGGATCCATAATTGGGCAATGACGAGTCGAGTATAGTTACAGTTAATGGAGCTTTATTAATGTAACTAGTTGACAATACCCACAGACAATCAGCACCCTCTGACAGGCCAGGTGTTCCATGACAAAAGAGGACTAGCCTCTTCCGCCCACATCCTTTATACCTGGAGTGGCGTCACCACCGGAAACCGGTAGTTGGCCACCCCTGCTCCTTCCCCGTCCAAACCGGCCGCCATCTTACAAATACCCCCATTTCCATACATAACACCAGCCCCCCCTGAAAAAAAAGCATGCGCACAGATAACCCACCCAAATTTGTCACCCGATTCACACTCTAAATAAAAAAAATATGTACAAAAAGAAGCAAACTACCTATCCACTCACACGTAGCTAAGGCTGGGGGGCTGGGTAGACTGCCAGCGCCCCCTACATGGCTAGGCGGGTTATTCTTCCGCCACATTAAAACAGTCCAACATAAAGAAAGCCGTGTTTCTAAATAAAATAATCCCTCAGACAGCTCCACACATTATGACGAACAGCAAGTAACATAAGGCCCTTTTCCACTAGCACGCTTTAGCACGACACGGGACGGCTCAGCATGCTTTGTACGCCTTTCCACTAGCCCCAACACGGTTTAACAGCTGCGATTCTCAGCCCCGCTCAAGGGCAGGGTACAGCAGTGTTGAGCTGTGCCGTGTTGTGACGTTAACAGACTGGTCACCGCTGATTGGTCAGGTCGTAACCGGCGCTGATTGGTCAGGTTGTAACCGCCGCTGATTGGTCAGTTCGTAACCGCCGCTGATTGGTCAGGTCGTAACGTCACGAAAAGTGACCTCTTCTGCTGAATCTTCACGATCGCCATTACTCAGCGCGCAACCACTGTGGGCGGTTTATTTTCAGTGTATTGCTGTGCTATTTTCATTTATTCTCTATCAAAAATGGCTTCGCGTAATAAGGGTGTTCCATGGACCAACGAGGAGGTGCAGTGTCTGCTCACTGCATTGTCAGACGAACGCATCCAGCGCGGGTTAGACGGAGCCACCCGGAATGAAAAAATATACCGGGAGGTCTCGACATCAGAGTCCTTTAACGGTGATTTTTTTTTTTTTTTTGTGCGTTTTTTCGCAAATATATTCGGTAAGACGCTCATTTTATTTATGCAATAAAAAAGCTGTTCATTTGTGGATGATGATCGCTCTGCTTTATCGCAGCACACTGCGGACTCATGCTTTTCTTTTAAGTATTCATGTGAACAATACGCTGAAATAAGCTTATGTAATCTTGTTAAAAACTATTGTCTTTTCTGTATATCTTGCACTTTCGTGATGTATTTTATTGTGTGCATTTTACTTGTAGAATCATCCCACGCGTCCGCCGCGCCAGCCCGCCCGGATTCTCCAATGTGAATCTGTCCCGCCACCAGGTGCAAAATCTATTCAATGATAAATATTTGCAACATTTAAATGAGGTTGCAGAAAACGTGAGGGTAGCCCAGGAGCAGGATGTTGCCTTGAGAAGGCAGGAGCTGGCAGAGACGGCTTCATTCAACCGAGCCTTCCTGACCCAGTTTTGGAAGCTGGTAGAGGCACTCAGTGGTCGGCGTGTATAAAATGTCGATTAACCTTCTTGTTGTGTTGCAAAGTTTTTTTTTTTAATTTTAATACTTTGTATATAATAAAATGGAATTGTTTTGGATCAAAGTGTGGTTTGTCTGTTATAACACTGAATTATAAAACAGTATAATTACATAGAAATTCCATTGCCTAGTCTGATCAAAATGATCAGAATCAGAATCAGAATCAGAATCAGGTTTATTGCCATTGTTCATGTAGTACACAAACTAGGAATTTGTCTCGGTACAATGCTGCAACATTAAACATGATAAGATAAGAGAAATAAACTATACATGTAATAAAGTGTAGGATAAGATTAAGTGATACTGGTCAACAGTTAAAATATATATTAGCCAGCAGCAGATACTGTGGAGAACTATATAGTGCAGTCGGTAATGCAGGAAGAAAACAGTGATGATTGACATAAGTCTGGTTGAGCTGCTGTACATGGTGCACGAGAGTCACTTAGTGTTCAGCAGTCTAATGGCAGAGGGGAAGAAGCTGTTCATGTGACGGGAGGTTTTAGTCTGGATGGACCGAAGTCTTCTACCAGAGGGGAGGGGGGCAAACAGTACATGACCAGGGTGTGAGGGATCGGCTATGATCCGGCCAGCACGCCTCCGGGTCCTGGAGATGTACAGATCCTGGAGAGATGGGAGCTTGCAGCCGATCACCTTCTCAGCAGTGCGCACAACGCGCTGCAGCCTTAGTCTGTCCCTGGCAGTGGCTCCTGCGTACCACACGGTTATGGAGGTGGTGAGGATGGACTCGATGATGGCTGTGTAGAACTGCACTAACATCTTGGTGGGTAGCTTGAGCTTCCTCAGCTGCCACAGGAAGAACATCCTCTGCTGGGCTTTTTTGATGAGTGAGCTGATGGTCAGCTCCCATTTGAGGTCCCTGGTGATGGTAGTGCCTAGGAAGCGGAAGGAATCAGCAGTGGTGATGGGAGAGCCTGAGAGGGTGAGGGGGGGCAGAGGAGTAGTGACTTTCCTGAAGTCTACAATCATCTCCACTGTCTTCAGAGCGTTCAGCTGCAGGTTGTTATTGCTGCACCAGGACGCCAGCTGGGCCACCTCTCTCCTGTAGGCGGACTCGTCGCCGTTGGAGATGAGCCCGATGAGGGTGGTGTCGTCCGCAAACTTGATCAACTTGACAGACTGGTGGCTGGAGGTGCAGGAGTTGGTGTAAAGGGAGAAGAGTAGGGGGGAAAGTACACAGCCCTGGGGTGATCCGGTGCTGATGCTAGTATAGTCTGAGACAGTCTTTCCCAGCCGCACATGCTGCCTCCGGTCCGTCAGGAAGTCGATGATCCACCTGCAGAGGGAGTCAGGCACGTTGAGCAGGGACAGCTTGTCCCGGAGCAGAGCGGGGCGGATGGTGTTGAATGCGGAGCTGAAGTCCACAAACAGGATCCTGGCGTAGGTTCCCGGGGAGTCCAGGTGCTGCAGGATGGAGTGGAGGGCCAGGTTGACTGCATCGTCTACAGACCTGTTGGCTCGGTAGGCAAACTGCAGCGGGTCCAGGAGAGGGGTGGTGATGGACTTGAGGTGGGACAGGACCAGGCGCTCAAAGGACTTCATGACTACAGAGGTGAGCGCTACAGGTCTGTAGTCATTAAGTCCAGTGATCCGTGGCTTCTTGGGGACAGGGATGATGGTGGAGGATTGAGGCAGGACGGCACGTGGCATAACTTAAGGGAGGTGTTAAAAATGTCTGTGAATACAGGAGCCAGCTGTTTCGCACAGAGTCTCAGGGTGGAGGGAGACACGCCGTCTGGGCCGGGGGCCTTGCGCGGGTTCAGTCTGGAGAACTGTTTGAGCACATCCTGCTCACTGATGATAAGGGGAGGGGGGGAGGTGGGGGGGGTGCCTTAAATGAAGTAGGGAATGTGGAGGCTGTGGAGCTGGAGGGAGGGGGGGAGTTGGACACAGATGACGAGGTGTCAAAACGGGCATAGTGTTGGGACAGTCTCTGACAAAGGGCTTTGTCATCCTGACCTTTAGGAGCCTGAGGCCGATAGTTGGTGATCTGCCTCAGTCCTCTCCACACGGAAGCCGAATCATTAGCAGTGAACTGCTGCTGGAGTCTCTCTGAGTACACAGATTTAGCCCTCTTCAGCTCTCTGTTAAACCGGTATTTAACCTCCCTGTAGCAGTCCCTGTCTCCACTTTTCAGCGCTGCTTCCTTCTCCTTCCTGATCTGTCTGAGCTTAGCTGTGAACCAGGGTTTGTCATTAGAGTAACTCACCCTGGTGCGTGATGGAAGAATGTTCTCTTCACAAAAGTGGATATATGAGTTCACAGTGTCCGTGTACTCATCCAGATCATGCGTGGCTCCTTTAAGCATGCCCCAGTCAGATATTTCCATGCACGTTTCCAGCTTCTCCTCAGCATCACTGGTCCGTATCTTCGTAGTGCTCACAACAGGTTTAGTGAGCTTCAATCTCTGTCTGTATGTGGGAATGAGGTGAACCATCACGTGATCAGATAATCCCAGCGCAGCTCGAGGGACAGCGTGATATGCGTCTTTCACTGTGGTGTAACAGTGATCCAGTGTGTTTAATCCTCTGGTGGGGCATTTAATAAACTGTTTGTAGCGGGGGAGATCGTGGCTCAGATTGCACTGATTAAAGTCGCCAGCCACAATAATCAGCGAGTCTGGAAAACTCCGCTCTGTGTGTTGAATGTGATCCGCGAGCACGCGCTGAGCTTCGCGCGTGTCCGCGTCGGGAGGGGCGTACACAGCGATCAGTATAAAAGAAGCAAACTCCCGTGGGGAATAAAAAGGCTTGCAGTTGATAACAAGAAATTCCAAGGCAGGAGAACAGTGTTTGGAAATTACCGTTACATCAGAGCACCAGCTACAGTTGATGTAGAAGCAGACACCGCCTCCTGTGGTCTTGCCGGAAAGCTCTGTGTCACGATCAGCACGGAAGAGCTGGAAGCCGTCGAGGCGCAGCGCGCTGTCCGGTATATTTTCCCGGAGCCAGGTCTCAGTAAAGCAGAGGACAGCTGAGGAGGCGAGGTCCTTAAAACGCATCAGCAGTCTCAGTTCATCCACCTTGTTAGAGAGAGAGTTGGTATTGGACAGAAATATGCCAGGCAGCGCCGTTCGCGAGCCTCTCCTGCGAAGTCGTACGAGAGCGCCCGCTCGTCTTCCTCTCTTCCGCCGTCTCACTTTCCGAGCCAAAAAATAAACCAGATCGGCGGCAGGGGCTAGAAAAACTGGGAGGAGGTCCGTGGGGGTCAAAGTCCTGATATTTAAAAGTTCTTCACGGGTATAAGTGCAAGCAGACACACAATTGACAAACAAAAACAAACAAAGAGCACAGCGAAGCACCATGTCGACCGCTGTGGGCGCCATCTTGGATAGACAAGATGATGACAAATGATGCTGATCATCCTGTCAGGGGTCAACCATTGTAAAGGTAATGTAATTTTTAACTAGACCAAAAAACAAATGTTTTTGTAAGCTTTCTGTTCTTTTTATTGAAATATCATAAAAAATTAGCACCACATGATCCAGTTCTAATCTTTGGGTACATTTTTTATGTTAACTTATAAGAAGTTGCACAGTTGGACTTTAAAATGCAGCAGGAGAGACTGATCAAGCTTACAAGTCAAAGTAGGTAAAAAAGTAAGTATATGTAAATTGAATGTTCTATCGGCATTCCAAATTCAGAGAATTACAATACTTTAGAAGGAGTGTAGCATCATCTAAACAGAAAATACCAATACTGTTGTTCCAAACGTTGACCTGAAGGTGAAAAACATGAATTTTTTTTATTCAGTACATCCAAAATGCACTAGGATGTAAAAAATAATACAATTTGGTGTTGGCCAGTGTGCCACTGTCTCATTATTTAATACGAATAAAAACAAGTTTCAGCTCATTATTTCTAGGTCATTTGGCAGTTAATTCAAATCAAAAGTGACTTGTGCTGTTGCAGCTTTTTTATCAGAGAGTTTCTCCAGTTTTGGAGCATATAATCATCCATCCCTTAACTGTTAAACATTAAATAACAGCAGACAGATTGGCAAAGGATACACAATTGTGTTGCTGTTGCCCAAAACCACTGTGACCCACTGCTTGTGGTGCTACCTTTTGCATGTGTGTGCTTTTTATGAATATTCACACTTTTTTGTAAGTACAAGTGGGATAGTATTAAATTGAAATATAACATATTTCTAATAATGTGTGCTTTTTGCAAATATTTACACTTATTTTGAAAGTAAAAGTTGGATAGGATTAAATTGACATATAACACGTTTCTCAATAGTGACAGTACCAGTATATGGAGGAATTCTGGGTCATATTAGCATCTGCTCTTCATCATAATGGGTTTGGGCAGGGGTGTCTAATCATGGGCCATGGAGGGCCAAGACCCTGCAGGCTTTACCTCCAACCAGTGTCTTCAACAGCAGATTCCACTGAACTTCTTCCACTGACTGATCAGTGACAACACCTGCTGAAGAGACTGGGTAGAAGAGAGAACCTGCAGGGTCTTGGCCCCCCATGACACATGATTGGAAGCCCCCGGATTAGGTTTAATGGGATTTAACATTTTAACACAAACTGCTTTATGGTTCATAATTCTGTTGACAGACTTACACCAAACCAAAAGTGATTTCTCAAACTGCTGAATTATTCTTAGCTTTTCCAATCTTTCAGTATTTAATTTATGCCACATAGTGGTAACCTTCACATATAAAAAAAGAGACATCTGCAAAAACTTCAGAGGTTTATTGTCAGTGCAAATCCCAGTGCAATACAACATGAATGCGTATCTAGTACATTGTTGATGCAGAGAATATATATTTCTACAGTACATGTCTCCATGTAACCTTGTGACTGCATTATTTTAACTGCTTTTAATCCTAGATCAAGTTTGTTTTTGCCTAAAATGCATGATAACTGTCAAATATATCTTATTATACCTAACTCAGTAAAGTTTACTTTTTGAATATATATTTTGTGGCTAATATAGTTATTAACCTGGCGATCAAGTTGTGTCAGCTGATCATTTTTTTCTATGACGCCATCTCAGACTCTGCTGCAGAAGCAGGTAAGTCCATGATGTCTCAACAGTCTCTCCATGATTTTCAAGCAGATCAGAGCAATTTGTTGTACAGGAAATAAAACGTTTCTACAGACATTCTTAAACTCTATAACCACTGCTCGTTTGTGAAGCTGTGCTGACATCTGTGACAGGCTAATGACATCCGTGACAGGCACGCCCAGAGCGAATGAAGCAGTAATTTCCTCACCACAGAGCCATCTGAAACACACACAGCGTACATATTTTAGTACCTAACAGCGATAACTTGCAGACATTAAAGTGTAGCATGATGTACTTATAGCAAACTAGCATTAGCAACCATTAGCTTACCGTCATATACGACCTAGTTTGTATCCTCACGTCTTTGGCTCTCCCAGAAGCTGCAGAACTATTCCAGAGTGTTTTCATCTCGCTGCCTGTACCCTTGTCTGGCGGTCCTTTTTGGCGTTTACGGTGAAAAAAGCCACAGACCGAGGAGTGGCCTTGTACAGCTGTGTGTTATGTTTTGCTTGGGTCGCGTGCGTTACGTCATGGGAGTGTGGCCCCGCCTCGCTGTGGCGCCGCCTCGCTGTTAGAACCATCCCAAACAACCCAGACGAAGCACAACACCGTGCTAATGGGGACAGAAGCATTCCGAGCCGTGTTGAAGTGAATCGAGCCGTTCCGAGGTGTGCTGGGCTAGTGGAAATGAGGCTATAGATACAACACATAGTAACCACACTATTGGCAGCCCCCCACCCAACACACCCACCCCACATCCGGGCAGTACACAAAACATTCTCTAAACATTGGGCATATAAAACAAACACAATTACTACTGATCCATGACACCTGTTTCCAAACGATGAACTCAGTGATCCAGAACCTACACCAATCAAGATGCCCCCCCTTTTTTAAACAATACCATCAAAATCACCAATTTTCTTAAAACCTCCTTTTTACATGAAACCATCACTTTCTAATTACCAGATCACAATACACAACAATTTCACTGAAAATTTTCTTTCCTCTCTTTCTTACCAAATGAAAATGGCATAAAATTTATCCCAAAATTTCACTCTCAAACTAAAATAGAGATAATACTCAGGGCACAGACACAACAGTAATCAACTATATACAATCAGACCTGGGTTGGAATTAAAACACACAAGTAAAACACCCTCAGTCCTTTGCTGGGTCTCTCTCAGAGTACCTCCGTCTCTTGACCTCTGGGCTCGCGCTGTGCCATCTCCTCTTCTCCACCACGCGGCGTAGCTCGTTTGGATGCCTCCAGGTCTTGTCAGACAGGCTCAAATACCCATCGCTCCGGGCAGCCTCCACCTGGAACCGCCTCTTGTCATCACGCTGCTCGCGTGACCCATAATCCCCTCTCGTCCCCTCAACCCTGGGCCAAACCTCCACTCCAACCTGCAGGGAAGCTCTTTTCCTTTTCTCGGGATTACTCTCGTGCCGACTGGCCTCCTTCACCGATCCGGTCGACTTGCGGGTCCGGTTCATCATCCTCTTGGCAGGCCGTCGTTGAGAGCGCTTCACAACTGCGCTTTCTGGTCTCACCCCCTCAGTCTTCAGCGTGGGCACCTCGTCCTTATGGGCCACCCCGGGGGTCCCAGCTTGCCGACCTGTTCCCACACCAAGGGTAACTTGGTTACCGGCATCGGGTCCGTCCCGGGGCGGCATCGCGCGGTGCCGAGCGTGCACTCCACCTGTGGTATCCAGCCAGTCCAAGTCCCACACCTCCTTGCCCTCCACAATCGGAGCGAGTCGGCTCCACAATCCGCAGCCCGACCATTCCTCACCCGTGATGTTTGCGATGGAGAACCCCAGACCATAAAACAGGTTACACCCCATCATGTTCGTGCCCACAGCAGTGACATAAATGCGGACGGTGGGCACCACCACAGACTTGTACCGAGACTTCATCACCACAAACCCTAGAATGGCCAGTCTATTCATGCCATACACAAAATAGGGGCTCTGCTGCTTCCTGATCTACCGGTGTGGAAATAGACTCCTCATGGTCGCCAGGTTTAATACAGAAATCACCGCTCCCGTATCCACCAAAAGAGGAACCTTGACGCCATCCAGCGTTACCTCACAGCCGATCTGTCCCGTGGTCTCTGGGGAAACAGTATGGATGATTGTGGAAGCCTTCTGCAAGGGACCCGCCTCATGCTGTCGGTCCCTACGCTCAAAGTTTATGCACGCTTTGGAAAAGTGGTTCAACAGTCCACACTTCCCACAACGCTTGCCCTTCGCCAGACACACTCTGGACTTATAGCAGTGACTTGGGACCCACAGCCATAACAACGTGGCGTTCCTGGGGCGGACCTAACTTTTACCACGGAGGCATATTCTTCCTCTCTGCTGTCTTCATCCTGAGGGTCCAACAACAGCGCCTTAAAACGAGGCTCGCCCTGGGTCGAAGTGGCTCCCTCACTTAGGCCCTTCGCTATTGTTTCAGCTGCCTCGAATTGCTGAGTGAGCTCGATAGTGGCAGTCAACGTCAGCTCACCTGGGTGGGTCAAAAGTCTGGACCAGGCTGCAGGGCAGCGAACGTGTTCCGCCAGCTGGTCCCATATCATCTCATCCTCCAGGCTTCCAAACTTGCATTCCCTCGGCAGCTCCCGGAGGTCTGCAATGAATCTCTTCACCGGTTCCTCCATCCACTGGTGGCGCTGTCAGAATTGAACGCACCGGACAGTGACGTTTTCCGGGGCACGAAAGTAGCACGCCATCAGCTCCACCACTTCATCAAAACTATCGGCTCCTCCTAAGTTTTCCAAAATCCTCTGGCCCTCCATGCCCAAATTATGAACCAGAACAGCCCTCGTGCAAAGCTTCTCGAGTTTGCCAAGGTTCAAAACAACCAAATAATTTGTAAATGCGGCAAACCACCAAGGCCAAGGCACAGGTGGCTTGCCCGGGGTTTCCAAAAACGGCCGAAAGGTGGCAACGGACCTTTCCATAACCGCTTTTACCTTGTCGCCAAATGTAGGATCCATAATTGGGCAATGACGAGTTGAGTATAGTTACAGTTAATGGAGCTTTATTAATGTAACTAGTTGACAATACCCACAGACAATCAGCACCCTCCGACAGGCCAGGTGTTCCACGACAAAAGAGGACTAGCCTCTTCCGCCCACATCCTTTATACCCGGAGTGGCGTCACCACCGGAAACCGGTAGTTGGCCACCCCTTCTCCTTCCCCATCCAACCCGGCCGCCATCTTACTAATACCCCCATTTCCGTACATAACAGAGGGGATGGTTTTGGCTCATTTTGCTGACTAGGCGAATGGCCTTTTTAAATTTTTGCAGAAATTTAGTCATTTGAATGAAGTTTTATTTATTGAAAGAAAAACTTTTTTCAGATTTTGGCAAAGATGTTTTATTTTGAAGAGATAATCATTTTTAGTGGAAACTGCCCATTTGTTTTGTCATTGACCTTTACATAATTAATGATGAAGACTGTAGTCTCTGTGTGAGTTGATGATTTGTAAAAATCTGTGGGGTATTAAATATGTCCATGAGTGTATAGTTATTAAAGTAAAACAGATACCAACTAAGTAAGACATGAAGTTGACATAAATTTTTAACAAATCTCATTCCATGTGTTTTTTTTCATTATTAATTTGTGCCCCCGCCCCTCAAATGGTCTTTGCAGAACCCTGAAATTAATTCATGTGGACAGTAAACTGAAGCCGACAACAATACACTGGAAAAAAATTGTTACATAACATAAGCTGTGATAACCAAATGTTGCCATTTCAGGGCTCAATGTTTTAAAATTCAAACCACCGCATAATTTAAGAAAAAAACCTTACTTTTAACATTTTTTTTCCTCCTTTACTGCGCTTTGAATGTCCACCATACTGGAGTCTGATCTGCTGGAGTTTGCCAGCCGCAGCCAGAGGGCGCCGGCATCCCATCTGTAGAGGGTGCCCATTTGTCACGAATACACGCTCAGCACACATAATTAGGAATCTTTTATTTTTAATTTTCTGATTCTTGTGGTGCCCCCACCCCCCAAAGAATGGCGCCTTGGGCGCCCTCCCACTTGGCCCATATCTGAAACTGCCACTGCCTGCAGGCAAATGCTTGGGGCCCCAGGCCAGAAGAGGGACCCCGAGGGCTGACCAACTTTGAACCACTACAGCCGTGACAATGTGGAGAGTTTGCAATGACAGTTGTGGGCTGGTGCAGAACTCACTAAAGGGGCCACACCTCCACATCTCACTCTCGCAAGTACCGTTGCATTTCTCATGTTAACAAAAAGTGAGAGCAACTCTATCTAAATGAAGCAATGTTATCTATATGATCATCATCATCATCATAGCAGTCTGTCGTGGGCGATAATGACTGTTTCATTTAGGTCTGATCAGATTCCTCCACACAGCTCTGTCCTTAGCCTTCTGCTGCCAGGAACTCCTGTCTATGTCCAACTTCTTCAAGTTTCTTTTTACAGTGTCTTTAAATCTGAGCCTTGGTCTACCCTGATTGCGTTTGCCCTCGCATAACTGTGAGTAGAGTAACTGCCGAGGGAGACGCTGGTGGTCCATCCTCTCAACATGTCCGAGCCATCTCAGGTTCATCTGTATTAGCATGTCCTCCAGCTCGTTTCACCACTTCTATGTTGGTTATCTTGTCTTTCCATGAGATGTTCATTATGGCTTGAAGGTGTCTCATCATGTACGCGTGGAGTTTCTTCACCTGCACTCTGTAGACAGTCCAAGTTTCAGCACCGTACAATAGAGTAGCCAGTACTGTCGCACTGTACACTTTGCATTTCACACGGATTGACACATGTCGATTGTTCCACAGTCTCTCCCTCAAGTTTCCAAACACAGTGCTCGCTCTTCCCATTCTGAGAGATAGTTCATCTTCCAGCCTAGCATTCTCTGGAACAGTACTCCCTAGGTACTTGAAAGTCTTGCACTTGACTAGTGGCTCTGTACCAATGCTGATCTCTTCTGGTAGTGATGTTGATAATTGGAACTTTGGTGGTTGATAAAGGCACTCTGTCTTCTTGATGTTGATTTGGAGGCTGAATTGGCTAGCTGCTCTTGTAAATTTCTCCACTAAAGATTGCATATCTTCCACACTGTGTGCAACTAGAGCACTGTCGTCGGCAAAGAGCATTTCTCTTACTGTCTTTATGTCTTACTCTTGGCTTGTCTTACTGTCTTACTCTTGGCTTTAAACTGTGCCACATTGAACAAGTCTGCTTCTTTCCTTGTTTGAATGTATACTCCTTCTGAAGTGTCTTTGAAGGCCACCTCAAGCATGGCTGCCAGATATGGCGAGAAGAGTGTAGGCGCCAGCACACACCCTTGTTTCACCCCGTTGCTTACTGAAAAGTCTTTAGATACTGAACCACTCATTGCCACGTTTGCTTGCATACCTGTATGGAGTGCCTCGATCAGGCTGACAAACTTCTCTGTACAACCATATTTCTTGAGTGCCTGCCAAAGTCCTTGTCACGATACTGTATCGAAGGCTTTACTGAAGTCTATGAAGACTACATAAAGCGGCATGTTCTGTTCGATACACTTTTCTTGAACCTGTTTCAAGCAGAAAATCATGTCCATTGTGCTTCTCAAATCAAATCAAATCAAATCAAATAAAATCAAACTTTATTGTCATATTGCTGTACATACAACTGTAGTGCAGGCAAGATGAAATTGCGTTTCTCTCGGCATCCATATAAATAGAAGCAGCATGATTTAAGACACACTCACACATAGCTTCACCCCCCCACCCCCCACCCCCATCCATTCACACATCCCTGAGACATACTTGGGAAAAACCTAACTAACTATAATATACAAATAATATACAAAATGTCCGTGGGTGCAGTAGTATGTATGAGAGATTCCGGGTCAACTGTTCAGCATCCTGACAGCTTGTGGAAGGAAGCTGTTGATCAGTCTGGTGGTTTTGCCTCTGATGCTCCGGAATCGTTTACCAGATGGAAGAAGTTCAAAGTGTTTATGCAGAGGGTGAGAACGGTCCTTGACAATGTTTAGTGCCCTGCTCCTACAACGGTTCTGAAAAAGTTCTTGGACAGAGGGAAGGGAGACTCCAATTACCCTCTCAGCCCCCTTGACTATCCTCTGCAGGGCTTTTTTGTCTGACATAATGCAGCTGGAGTACCATGTAGCAATGCAGTACGTCAGAACGCTCTCCACCACACCTCTGTAGAAGGTCCTGAGGATGCAGATGGGGAAAGAGGCCTGTTTGAGTTTCCTCAAGAAGTGCAGTCTCTGCTGAGCCCGCTTCCTGATCCCCAAGGAATTCTTGCTCCAGGTCAGGTCCTGCGAGATCTGCACTCCGAGGAACTTGATGTTCTCCACTCTCTCCACTAAACGGCCGCTGATGCTGAGGGGGACGTGCTCAGGCTGTGACCGCCGGAAGTCAATAATCATCTCCTTCATTTTGTCCACGTTGAGCACCAGATTGTTCTCCCTGCACCAGCCCTCCAGGTCTCTCACTTCTTCCCTGTACATTGATTCCTCATCCCTCTGGATAAGTCCCACCACTGTGGTGTCGTCTGCAAACTTAATAATCTGGTTCCCCTCATGTCTGGATACACAGTCATGTGTTAGAAGTGTAAACAACAGTGGACTGAGTACACAGCCTTGAGGGGATCTGGTGCTCAGCGTGACAGAGTTGGAGATGTTGTTTCCAACCCGGACAGACTGAGGTCTCTCAGTCAGGAAATCCAGGATCCAGAGACATGTGGCGGTGTTCAGACCGAGAAGGACTAATTTCTCCATCAGTCTCTGGGGAATAATGGTGTTGAATGCTGAACTGAAATCAATGTACAGGAGTCTGGTGTAGGTGTCTTTCTGGTCCAGGTGGGTGATGACAGAGTGTAGGGTGGTGACTATAGCATCCTCCGTGGAGCGGTTTGAATGATATGCAAACTGGAGCGGGTCGTGTGATGCAGGGAGGCAGGCTGTAATGTGTGGTTTGACAAGCCGTTCAAAACACTTCATCACAATTGGTGTCAGTGCAACAGGACGATAGTCATTCAAACAGGACACAACTGGTTTCTTTGCCACCGGTACGATAGAGGTCTTGAAGCATCTGGGAACGATGGCCTGACTCAGGGAGATGTTATAAATGTCAGTCAGGACATCCGCCAACTCGCTCGCGCAGTCTCGGAGCACACGTCCCGGGATGTTGTCCGGACCTGCAGCTTTGCGTGGGTTGACTCTGGTTAGGGTCCTCCGTGTGTCCGCTGTGTTGATAGTAAAAGCTGGTCCGACCGATGGTGGGGGTGGGCCAGCCCTCCCACTGATTGTCGAGTTTGATGCTTCAAAACGTGCAAAGAAGTCGTTAAGCCTGTCTGGAAGCGAAGCATCGTCATCATCGACCCCCTGCCTAGACTTATAGCCCGTCAGTGTCCGAACTCCCTGCCACATCTGCTTGGTGTTCCTAGTGTCACAGAGGTGTCCCTGGATTTTCTCCGCATAGGCGCGCTTTGCCGCCTTAATTCCCTTTGAGAGCGCAGACCTGGCTGAGCGGAGGGCGATCCTGCCCTTCACTCTGAAGGCTGCATCCCTGGCTGTAAGCAGCGAGCGCACCTCTGCAGTCATCCAGGGCTTATGGTTATCCCGCATAGTGATGGTCTTCACTGTAGTGACATCCTCTGTGCACTTTGCGATGTAGCTGGTGACCATTTCAGCATACTCCTCCACATCTGTCTTGTCTTCCTGGGAGGCTGCTATTTTGAAGACCTCCCAGTCTGTGTGCAGAAAACAGTCTTTCAGTGCAGAGGTTGCACTCTCCGGCCAAATTCTGATTTGTTTCACTGCTGGCCTGCTGCGCTTCAATAAAGGTTTGTAAGCAAGCAGCAGCATCACGGATTAGTGATCAGAAAGGCCGAGATGGGGGCGGGGTATCGCCTTAAATGCATCTGTGTTTGTGTACACTAAATCCAACATATTCTCTCCTCTGGTCTTAAAGTCTACACATTGTTTAAACTTGGAGAGCACAGTCTTTAAGCTGGTGTGGTTAAAATCCCCCGCAACCACCACAAAACTGTCCGGGTGTGAAGTTTGGATTTCACTAATCGCATTGTGCAGTTCCCCGAGTGCCTTCTTAGCATTAGCTTTAACGTTAGCGCTCGGCGCTATGTAAACACCAGCTACAAACACATTGCTGAATTCCCTCGGCAAATAATATGGCCGACAATTTACAATAAGGAACTCCGCCAACGGAGAGCAGTGTTTAGACACTAACGTGGCATTGACGCACCAGTTCTTGTTAACATAGATGCATAGCCCACCCACCCCCGGCTCTTACCGGAGCTCGCCGTTTCCCTGTCGGCATGGAACATCGCCATATCTTCCAGTTGAATGGCCTCGTCAGGAATGTTGCCGTGGAGCCATGTCTCAGTGAACGCAAGCACACAGCAGTCTCTCCACTCTCTCCGGGTTTCTCTCAGCAGACGCAGATCGTCCAGCTTGTTTTCGAGGGAGCGGACGTTAGAGAGAATGAGCTTCTTCCACTTCTAAAGCCGCACGGGGTTCCCGGTAGTACATTCTGCGAGATGTGTTCACTGAGTCTGTTAAGTAGTACACGTGAGAGAATCTTACCAACAGTGGCTAGTAGTGATATACCTCGGTAATTTCCACAATCCTTCCTGTCACCTTTCTTGAACAAAGGCACAATACTTGCATCCTTCCAGTCTTGAGGTACTTTCTGGGCATCCCATATCTCTTGGATGAGCTTGTGCAGGCAGTTGGTCAGCTGAACACCACCAAATTTCCACACTTCTGCTGGAATTCCATCCCTTCCTGGAGCTTTACCATCCTGTGTTGTCCTGATAGCTGCCATTAGTTCATCAAAATTTGGTGGTTCATCCAGACTTGATACAGCTGGTCACTGCACTAGAGCTTCTTTAGCCTCTTCAGTGAGATCTCCAGGGTTGTTTAGTAGTTGGTCAAAGTGGTCTGCAAATCTGTCCAAGATCTTGTCTTTCTCCTGCAAAACCGTTTCACCATCCATAGCCTTTAGTTGGATCAATCCTCTTGGTTTAGGGCCGTAGATTTCTCTCAAACCTGTGAAGAATGTTTTCATGTCCTTTGTGCAGTTTGAAGTTTCTCCGCTTTTTCATCCCACCAGTTGGACTTCATCTCTCTGGTGTACTTCTGTAGCTCACTCTGAGCCTTTGAGTATTTCTTCTTCTTCGACCTTGTGTTACACTGTAGGTTTTCCTGCCTAGCTGTATTCCTCGCTTCTAGTAGTTTCTTCAGGTGTTCATCATGCTCATCAAACCAATCTTGATGTTTCCTCTCAGGGTAGCCTAATACATAACTTGCAGTCTGATACACCGTATCCTTTAGTGTTGCCCATTTCTCTTCTATGTCATTCTCTGAGTTGTTGCTGTCCCAGTCTTTCAAGTTTTCATCCATTTCCTGTGTAAGTTCTTCCTGCTTCTTTTGGCCTTTCAGTGCACTAGTGTTTAGCCTCCGTGGTGGCTTCGCACCCGTCCTGCAGTGCTGTTTTCGCAAATCCTTAATCTAGATCTCAGCATAACATGATCAGTGCCACAGTCCGTGCCTCTCATTGCTCTGGTGTCCAATACATCCCTTCTGTCTCTCTGCCTGACTATGATGTACAGTTAGGCCCAAAAATATTTGGACAGTGACACAAGTTTTGTTATTTTAGCTGTTTACGAAAACATATTAAGGATACAATTATATAATCAATATGGGCTTAAAGTGCAGACTCTCAGCTGTAATTTGAGAGTATTCACATCCAAACTGGAGCAAGGGTTTAGGAATTAGAACTCTTTAATACATAGCCGCCTCTTTTTCAAGGGACCAAAAGTAATTGGACAATTGACTCAGAAGGCTGCAAAAAAAATAACAAGGCTGCATGGGCTCTTCCCTCATTAACCTGTCATCAATTAAGGAGTTAAAAGGTCTGGAGTTGATTCCAGGTCAAAGGAAATCTCTATGGAGGTGAAACAGACCATCCTGAGGCTGAAAAAAAGAAGAAATCCATCAGAGAGATAGCAGAAATGTTAGGAGTGGCCAAATCAACAGTTTGGTACATTCTGAGAAAAAAGAGTGCACTGGTGAGCTTGGGAACTCAAAAAGGCCTGGACGTCCACGGAAGACAACAGTGGTGGATGATCACAGAATCCTTTCCATGGCGAAGAACAACCCCTTCACAACATCCACTCAAGTGAAGAACACTCTCCAGGAAGTAGGTGTAGCAGTATCTAAGTCTACCATAAAGAGAAGACTTCATGAGAGTAAATACAAAGGATTCACCACAAGGTGCAAACCATGAATCAGCCTCAAAAATAGAAAGGCCAGAATTGACTTTGCCAAAAAAAAACACCTGAAGAAGCCAGCCAAGTTCTGGAACAGCATTCTTTGGACAGATGAGACTAAGATCAACCTGTACCAGAATGATGGGAAGAAGAAAGTTTGGAGAAGAATTGGAACAGCTCATGATCCAAAGCACTACATCTTCTGTAAAACATGGTGGAGGCAGTGCGATGGCATGGGCATGCATGGCTTCCAATGGCACTGGGTCACTTGTGTTTATTGATGATGTGACAAAAGACAGAAGCAGCCGGATGAATTCTGAAGTGTATAGGGATATACTTTCTGCTCAGATTGAGCCAAATGCAGCAAAGTTGATTGGACGGCGCTTCACCAGTGATCCAAAACATACTGCAAAAGCAACCCAGGAGTTTTTTAAAGCAACGAAGTGGAATATTCTGCAATGGCCAAGTCAGACACCAGATCTCAACCCAATCGAGCATGCATTTCACTTGCTCAAGACAAAACTTAAGGCAGAAAGACCCACAAACAAGCAACAACTGAAGACAGCTGCAGTAAAGGCCTGGCAAAGCATCACAAAGGAGGAAACCCAGCGTTTGGTGATGCCCATGGGTTCCAGACTTCAGGCAGTCATTGCCTGCAAAGGATTCTCAAAACAAAATATTGAAAAGTAACATTTTACTTAGGGTTATGTTTATTTGTCCAATTACTTTTGAGCCCCTGAAATGAGGAGCGTTTGTATAAAAATAGCTACAATTCCTACATGTTTAATCATATATTTTTGTTCAACCCCTTGAATTAAACCTTAAAGTCTGCACTTCAATTCCGTTGCAGTTGTTTCATTTCAGATCCAATGTGGTGGCATGCAGAGTCCAAATCATGAAGATTGTGTCACTGTCCAAATATTTCTGGGCTTAACTGTAGTCTAATAAGTGCCAGTGCTTGGATCTTGGTGCATCCATGTCTTCTTGTGTGTGTGTCCTTGTGCTTAAATAGAGTGTTGGTTATCACAAGGTTGTACTCTGACCATAGTGCAAGTAGAAGTTCTCCATTAGCATTGCACTTGCCTACTCCATGACTGCCTAGCACTCCTTTCCATTTCTCGGTGTCCGAACCAACTCTGGCATTAAAATCTCCAACGAGTATCAGCCTGTCATCAGTCGGTACACGCCCGATAATCTCACGTAAATCACTGTAGAACTCTTCCTTCACCTCCTCTGTGTTGGTCATTGTTGGGGCATATACACTGATGAGTGTGGCATACATCTTCTGCTGTAGTGGGAGTCTCATAGTCATTATCCTGTCGTTGACTGGCACCAGTTCCTCATCAAGCATTGCTGCTATCTCCTTTCTAACTGCAAAGCCCACTCCTGCTTCTCTCCTTTCTTGAGTTGATCTCCCACTCCAAAAGAAGATGTACCCATGGTCTTCCAAGCTGTAATATCCAGGCAATCTTGTTTCACTAAGTGCAGCTATGTCTACATTGTACCTGTTCATTTCCAGGGCCACAAGCGCGGTCTGTCTTTCTGGGCGCTGTGATGTTGTTCTGTCCGACAGAGTGCGTGTATTCCATTCTGCCACACACAAGGTTGCTGTTTTCCTCTTCTTTTGTCTTCCTGCTCCTAGCTTACTTTTCGCTGCCTGTCGGAGTGTGAACAGATCAGCACAGACCTTGTAAGCCTGGGCGGCGTCCAAGCCGGTATGAGTTGCTTTCTGATTGACCATTTCATGAAACTGCTTGCAAAATATTTGAGTACTGCTAGCTTTTGCTGGACTAGCAGCACATTCTTGGCAGATAAAGGTAATATCAGTGGCAAGGACAAGCCAAGACAAACTGACTCCAGTATCTGTTGCAGTGACTGACCAGATGATAGGTTTGTTTATTGCTCCCCTTTGTGTAGTGCATGTCACAATGCACCAATTGGCACAGTCCACCACAGACCTTGTGACAGATGTGTTTATCTGCCAGGATGTCCAGCCTCACCCTGCGTAACTGGGAGTGGTCCACCACAGACCTGTGACAGATATTGTTTTTAGTTCGGCCAGGATGCCCTGTTTCACCCTCCATGCCCTCGGAAGGGCGGGGATGCCGGTTGAGTCGCCGACGGCCCGACCCATGAAACAGGTAGTACCTGTTTTCATGGTTATTCGGTAGCAAGCAAGCCAATGCCTGACCTGACAAAAAAAAAAAGAAAAAAAAAAGGGGGGGATGTAAGTCTCAGTTAAAAGCTGCCAATTTCTGACCAAAAAAGTGTAATTTTATGAGTAAAAAGCTGCAACTTAAGCAAAAAGACAAAAAAAGGTGTAAATTTCCAACTGTTTACAACCTAAAAACACTGCAGATCTAAGATTTGAGTAAAATGCTGCAAGTTTAAGCTTTTTTTTTTTTTACTTCAAATTCAAGAGTAAGAAAAGTTCTAAATTCATGAGGAAAAAGCTGCAAAATTATGAATAATAAAAAGCTGTAAATTTTCAAGTAAGAAGCTGCACATTTCTGGGTAAAATGGCTCTAACTCTGCAGGAAAATCCTGCAAATTTATGAGAAAAATCCTCACATTTACAAAAGAATGCTTCTAATTTACATGAAAAAGGATGTGATAAATTGGCGTGTGTTGGCCATTTTTTTTTTTAAGACAGCCGTGAGGAAGAACTAAGCGGTTGTGTTCGGAAGTGTTAAATTCTGCAAATCTGCATTAATCAGCAGGAAAAAGGAGAAGGAGAGGAATAGGTGATCCCAGCAGCAGAAATAATCCAGTTAACCCAGGAAAAGTAAACACATGACATCCCATGACACCCAACAGATCACCCCCCCCATGACATCAGTGGGAACAGCTGGGCCAGACTTCACACCTCTGTGGATTTACATGTTCCCTTCTGAGAACAATTCAAACAGAGCTGCTGCTGAGATGGAAACCAAAGGGTTAAAGGGTGACGTTGCTTTATCAGCAGCACTGATCCCCCCCCCCCCCCCCAACTGACCTGCTGGACAGGAACTAACTCCTCAGGCCTGTTAACACAATTTTAACAACAAAGGACATGCAAAAGAAGATTCCCTTTGATTTAACAGGGTAACAGCGTGAATTTTCTGGTCTGTGAATAAATAGAGCAGCCGTGAGTGTTTCACAGAGTCACTTATTGAATTATAATTGTTAATCTAAGTCACAATTTCAGGAAACAAACTTCAGGGGAAACTTAAACCCATGACACATTGTTTTAAATTTTGCTGATTTTTCTTTTTTTTTTTTCCGCTTCTCTTCCAGTCCTTATGGCCACTTTCTGATTGCTTTGAGTTTTTAAAACATCATTTTAAGAATAATGTTAACTGACTTAAAGTACATTTCTAACTACACTCTATCATACAATATGCCATTTAACATACAATTTCATTTGATCGCATTTAGCTCTTAATTCAGACAAGCAGAATCAGAATCAGAATGAGATTTATTGCCATTGTTCATGTAGTACACAAACTAGGAATTTGTCTCGGTGCAATGCTGCAACATTAAACATGAAGTAGCACTAAAGATAAAAATAAAAAACTATGCATGCAATAAAAGGTAGAATATGAATAAGTAATACTAATCTATGCAATTTTTAAATATATTAACAAGCAGCAGATATTGTGGAGTTCCACATAGTGCAGTCGGTAGTGCAAAAAGAAAACAGTGATAATTGCCATGAGTCTGGTTGAGCTGCTGTACGTAATGCACGAGAGTCTAATAAGTCACTTAGTGTTCAGCAGTCTGATGGCAGAGGGGAAGAAGCTGTTCATGTAGCGGGAGGTTTTAGTCTGAATGGACCGAAGTCTTCTGCCTGAGGGGAGGGGGGCAAACAGTGCGTGTCCAGGGTGTGAAGGGTCGGCTATGATCCGACCTGCACGCCTCCGGGTCCTGGAGATGTACAGGTCCTGGAGGGATGGCAGCTTGCAGCCGATCACCTTCTCAGCAGCGCGCACAACGCGCTGCAGTCTTAGTCTGTCCCTGGCGGTGGCTCCTGCGTACCACACGGTGATGGAGGTGGTGAGGATGGACTCGATGATGGCCGTGTAGAACTGCACTAACATCTTGGTGGGTAGCTTGAGCTTCCTCAGCTGCCACAGGAAGAACATCCTCTGCTGGGCCTTTTTGATGAGGGAGCTGATGGTCGGCTCCCACTTGAGGTCCCGGGTGATGGTGGTGCCCAGGAAGCGGAAGGAATCCGCAGTGGTGATGGGAGAGTCAGAGTCAAGCAGAGTATTTGCAACCAACTTAATTAAGACTTGAACAAAAACAATCAATCTGAATACAACTGGGAGCGTTTAAGAATAAAAATCTTTGGATTCCTTAATGAAGTTCTGCCTGCAGATCACCTGCACTCACACATTCCAATTACCACTCATGAGATGGACCAGATTCCATACAAAATGTTAAAAATTTTGTTTTGGCTTCGTCTTTAAGGGGTTGCTGTTCCAGTTAAAAGTCTCAAGTGTTGAAGAGTCCAGCTTTGTATAAAACGGCCAAGTCAGTATACAACTAAAGGCTCAAAGTCGCTAAGATAATCCAGAGGTTAAACCGTCTGTTAATGTCATTTAAGCCCTGCATGGCTTTGACAACGTGGAACCGGCATTTCACTTTGAAACGGATGGCAGCGAGTTATTGCAAACGAGCAGGTTTAAAACACACATAACATTAAAGTTAAGAGTATTGCAAGAAGGAAAATAGTTTAATATAAAACACAGCTGTCTTACCTTGAAATGTCCTTTACAAATGAAGATATTCAAATTGAAGTATGGAGGAAAAATGTAAAAACTGTGCAAAATATCCAGTAGATTCTCCAGAGGTGTTACAATATATATGTATATATACCTCACTCGAGTAGGTACCCAAATAGTACCTAGTACCAGGTACTAATGGAAAACCCTGCAAAGCGAGTAGAGTCAAGGTGAGTGGGGCTGAGTAGGTGCTAGTGGAAAAGGGCCATTAGAGTGGTCCAGTGGATCTCCACGAAAAATGTTAAATCAAGGACCCAGGGTACCCAAAGGAGGCACATGGGTCCACCCTCCACTGCGCTCACCACCTGCAGTTCATGGGGATCATGGTGCGATGTGAACTGGGCGGAAGTCTGGGCCACTCCGCCTGGACTGATGCCCCCGCGACCCGGATTCTTGGATAAGCCAAAAAAGCTGAAAATTTGCACGAAAATTTTTTTCAAATTTATTAGAAAAAAGTCAAAATTTTTAAGAAAAAGGTTGCAAATTCATGAGAAAAAGTTGAATGTTTACAAGGAAAAAAAATGCAAATTTGTGAGAAAAAGCTACAAATTTATGAGAAAAAAGTTGCAAATATATGAGGAAAATCATATCTATCTGATAGTGGCAAAAGAATGAAGAGAAAAGAAAACAAGACAGTGGTAAGTAGTGCAAATAATACAGTAGTTAATTTAGTTCAGAGCAGTTTAGTATGTCTTGCCTCTGCTGGTCCAGCTGCTCTGCTGGAAAATAAAAACATCTAACTTGGACAATACTTTTTCTTTAATTATCAAATGAAAACTGTGTCCAGCCAAGTTTAATTGTCAAGCTAAGAATGCTACGGTATAGAATTTATATGCCAGAAATTTGGAAAATGTACTACTACGATGCACTGATGGAAGTTATTGTGTGTTGTGTGCAAGTGGTGTGTGTCTTATTGTATTTCCCATATGTGCTGAGTAGGTTTAGAGCGACAAAATGTAGAGCTGGCCCTGTCTGCTGCATATCTGGACCTGTGGGCAATGACCTAATGTTCAGATGTTTGGATTGTGTGAGGATGCTCGAGGACCACGCAAACAACCTATAATCCAATTTTATGGATTCATTCACTCTTTCATCTTCAACTGCTTAATCCTTTTCGGGTTGCGGAGGGGCTGAAGCCTATCCCAGCATCTTTGGGCAACAGGCGGGATACACCCTGGACAGATCACCAGTCCATCACAGATCGAGTGACAGACAACCATTCACTCTCACACTCATACCGAAGGACAATTTATCCCCAGTTGATGCCATTTTTAACCTAACATGCATGTCTGTGGACTGTGAGAGGAAACCGGAGTACCCGGCAAAACCCCACGAAGACACGGGGAGAGCATGCAAACTCCACAAAGGAGGGTAACCACTGGGCAGGGTTGGGATTGAACCCATGCCCATCTTGCTGTGCTGTCACAGTGTTGAACAGTTTTGTAGATAACCTAAATAAACACTTCACCTGTCTTTCTGTCTTTGACTGAGCAGGCAGTCTCCTTGAAAACCAGATGAAAATTTACCTTTTAGTGGTTTATAACATGTTCTGTCTACCCTAGGTCCAGCAGTACCATATTTGTACATTGTGCTCTGACAGTCAAATTGAAAATGTAATAATTTATAAGAACAGACCATGTTTCAGCCTTTTTGTGCTATTCTTTGCATTTTTGATGGTTTTCAAGGAGCTCAGTCCTTTAACAAGTAGATTTTGTATCCTTTTTGTATTGAAGCACATGACTCATACTGTCCTTTTCTGTTTCTCTCTTGGTCTCCCTAATCTTGCAGCTATATTTAGCCCTGGCGTGGTGCCCTTCCACAGATAGGCTGGTATCAGCACGTAGCTCATCTCCAGTCCTCTCCTCTCCTCCTGCTCAAAGCAGACATTCTAACATCCAGCTGCGGCTCACACACAGTTAGGACTATCAGTGCTAGTAGTCGCTGCGTGTGTACATCAGTCATCTGTAGTAAGTCTGTCGGGGAAGCTGTGCATTTACACAGCCTGTGATACTCATGGGATGCCATTAATCTCAGCATGCCCCAGGCCTGAAGCCTGCTCTGTAATATGAACTATGCTAATAAACCAACAAATAAGAACTGAACACCATATTGCAGGCAGCTTTCATCATAGGTATGACAGATGCTGGAGGGAAAGTCTCCACGCTCAGGAGTGCTGATGCTGACGGTTTCTCTCTCTCTCTCTCACGTACACACACTTTTCCCTCTTACACTAAACACTTATTTGAGCTACCTGAGAATTTACAATGCTTTATTGCTCTGTAAACCATTCTGTGTGTGTCTTTTGTTGAGCGTCGTGGCCACTGCAGTTGACAGAAGTTCAGCCAAACAGAAAAGGTTGCAGTGCAATAAGAACGTCACGGGTAAGCTTGCAATCACACGGAGCGGTTTCCCAGCTTCTGACTCAGCAGTGCAGAGAGGAGAGAGGGAGAGAGAACAATATTATGTCTCATAACACCGCGTCACATCACGTACGCGCTTTTCCTCTGCACTCCCAGGGTGGCACCGTAATGGAAAAATGCCAGTTTACCTTTCATTACCGTTTAAAACAAAAGAAGCACATTGGATGGAGGAACAGAGGGAGGATAGTTAAGCCTGACCCCCACTAAAATGCTTTTTTTTTTTAAAAATTTACTGATTTTGACAATGTGAGGTAAATTTATTTTGAGCAAGACAGTGCCACATGCTAACAGAATGAATCAGCCACTGTTGCCAGATTCTGAACAACAAACGAGCAACTCTATCCACCTTATTGCTGAGGGCGCTGCTGTAGAAACGATTATGGGCGCAACTTCTGGTTTCGGCTGAAGTGGTGTTAAATCAGTCAGCAAGAGTGGAGTAGTGGGGGCATTTAAAATAGCGTTTTAAAAGTGTTTCTAATTCGTTTTAATGTATAGTCTACATTCCTGTTTTACAGTCAAGTGGCAGCTAATTTCAGCACTTGTAGTTTTTGTACTTTTGAATGTTTTTGCATAGTTCTGGTACTTGCTGCTGAGGCTCCCCACAAGCACAGCTAAATCTGTGCCTTCAACAGCAATGTGTAGATTATGCACCGAAAAGTAAAGGATTGTTCGTGTGATCGGTGGTACAGGCACAAGAGCACCAGGTGTATGTTTTCACTTGTATGAATGTCACAGTTCTGAGGTTTATATATGTCACCAGATGCAAGGCTGCATGAAATAAAATAATAAATAAATAAAAAACAGTAACAGTTTGCTTCCTAAGGCTTAATGATTTAAGAAAGATATCAGATAGGTTTGGGGTTTTTTTTGCATTCGTTGCATTTCCTTGGAACAATATGAACTTGATATTAGTAGCTTCAGCATGCATTAATTTTTAAATTATCACATAATATAGATCAATAAAATTTTGAACAATTGTCAGAAAAGGTCTGTACATGTTAATTAAATTAAATAACAAGCATTCATGGCATGACAGCAGCATGAGCATTTTAATTTCGAGGTAAAACAAACAGCTGCAGCTGTCTGTATTTACCCCAACAAAACACCCACGGTGTTGTGGTTCTTTTTGGCTCTGACTTGACTTTACGTCTGCTCTGATGTAAATTTGATTATGTCCAACATATTTCAACAAAATGCAACCGACTTTAATGCAGTGGAAACATTGATATACACTACCGTTCAAAAGTTTGGGGTCACTTAGAAATGTCCTTATTTTTGAAAGAAAAGCATTTTTTTTCAATGAAAATCATTTTAAACTAATCAGAAATACACTCTATATATTGCTAATGTGGTAAATGACTATTCTAGCTGCAAATGTCTGGTTTTTGGTGCAATATCTACATAGGTGTATAGAGGCCCATTTCCAGTAACTATCTCTCCAGTGTTCTAATGGTACAATGTGTTTGCTCATTGCATCAGAAGGCTAATAGATGATTAGAAAACCCTTGTGCAATCATGTTAGGTCTGCAATGCTGTAATTGCTGCAAATGGAGGATTCTTTGACGAAAGCAAAGTTTGAAGGAAAAAATTATTATTTCAAATACAAATCATTATTTCTAACATTGTCAATGTCTTGATTATATTTTCTATTCATTTTACAACTCATGGTGGTAAATAAGTGTGACTTTTCATGGAAAACACAAAATAATTGTCTGGGTGACCCCAAACTTTTGAACGGTAGTGTATCTCAGAGCTTTTATTTGTTTACAGCGTTAGCATGTTAGCAGCAAAGCTAACTAACGGAGCTACTGTCTGCGAGGCCACTTTTTAAGGTCATCTTCTCGTCCTTTCATAGTCGTGGCAAGTGGTATGATTATATTACTCTTTTTGAGGTGCAAAAGGCTGGGTTCCCACATTTTTGATTTCTGTTGACAGACTTACACCAAACCAAAAGTGATTTCTCAAACTGCTGGATTATTTAGATACCTTTTCCAATCTTTTAGCATTTAATTTATGTCACTAAATCTTGGTAACCTTCACAAATACAACATAAACAAAAGTGGAGACATATCTGCAAAAGACCAAAAAATTTATTGTAAAAATTCCTAGTGCAATACAAAAGGAGTACATAGTACATTATTCACGCATAGAATACATGTTTATACAGTATCTGTGGTGTATGTGATATGAGTGTGTGTAGTAGTGCCCGCCCCCTAGGGTGGTGTGAGGTGGGCACAGCCCATCTGTATATAAACCCAGGTTGTTGTAATAAAGTTGAAAGTGTTAGCTGCATGAAGACTCGCTTCCCGCTTGATCATTTTACAGACATAACATTTGGCGATGAAGAGAAGAATGGGAGCATGCTGGCTAAATCAGCGACTATTGCTGTTTCTGAAAACCCGGGTGAGTCGGTGATTTTGTGGCCACAGTGGAGACGTGAGTTTGAGGAGTATATCAACTCGCTGGGTCTCCCTTGGCTTGGCGGGAGACAATGGCGGGCCCTCCTGGCCCGTAACCTCGGTATTGAGGGCCGAAGGATCCTCGACTCGCTGGGCACGAGTGAGGGCTACGAGAAGGCCATCGGGCACATGGCAGCGTACTTTGCGGAGCAGACAAGGGCCAGAAAGCTGTGGGCAAAGGAGCTGGTGGCGCTAAGGGTGATGGAGCTAGTTAGTTGGGGGATGCTAACAGCTCAGTCGAAGCCAATGGATAGGCTAATCCCGTGCCAAAACGTGGCTAAGGGTGCCAAACTGGACCTCGAGGCAGAACCGGGACCACTGGTTGAAGAGTTCCCAGTCGCTGAGGACAGCGAACCAGCCATGGAGCCCAGCTTGACCCGGGACCATGGTGTTGACGGGTTGGACGGTGTGGTGTGCGAGAATGGCGGAGAGGTGGCGCAGCAGGAGTTAGCCCCACTGCATTTTTGCCAGGGAGGTGTGTTTCGACCCTGGGGGGAGGCAACGGCCAGGCTTACTGATGTCGTGGGGCTGTCCTGGGCCTCTGCAGCGATGTAAAAAGTGATGGCTCCCAAGAGACACTGGTGTTACTTAAAACTTTTCTTGTGTAAATATGTGAATTTGTATTTTGTATATAGTAGATGCTGGTATGCATGTGAGTGAAAGTATGAGTATTATGGGATTATTTTGTACATTCTAAAGAGACATGGTCCAATTTTGAGTTGTTTTGTGTGAATGTGATAGGTTTGTTCTAATATAATATATTATTCTCGTTGTTCTTAGTGCGTGATTCGGGTTTCTAAATTTGGGTGGTTTTCAATTGTGTGTGTGGTTTTGCATTTTTCTAAAGGGGGGAGATTGTGGTGTATGTGATATGAGTGTATGTGGCAGTGCCCGCCCCCCTAGGGTAGTGTGAGGTTGGCACAGCCCATTTGTATATAAACCCAGGTTGTTGTAATAAAGTTGAGAGTGTTAGCTGCATGAAGACTCACATCCTGCTTGATCATTTTTACAGACATAACAGTATCTACATGTATATATCCAGTAAATCCATGTATTTTCCATGTAACCTTGTGACTGCATTATTTTTTTTTTTTTTAATTTAAGTTTTTGTAAAGGGTATACAGGTCATTACAGCATTGCATTGTTTACATTTTCATCACACGTTCCCTTATTTTTTGCTATTTGACAACATTGGTAGGATAGTTATTACAACACCCCTTTTTTTTAAAGTGAAAGAAAAAGAGAAATTAAAGAGAATTAAATAAAAACGAATAAACAAACAAACAGAACAGCAAAAAACAAACAAACAGAAAATTAAGTAATTAAAAGTAAAAGAGTATCTGAGTAGCGTTGGAACAAAGAGCGGGACCATTATTGAAATGGTATTTGTCAAAGATTAGATCTAATGGAAAGCACATATGCGATCCAGGGTTGCCAAAAGTTCATGAACCCATCCATGTCCTGTCTCAGTGCGAATGTCAACTTTTCCATCGAGTAAATGTCTTGAATCACGTTAATCCAATCTTCAGGTGTAGGACAGTCCTTCAGCATCCATTTTTTAGTTAGGGCTTTTTTACTTGCCAATATTAAAACATTGAATAAGTATTTATCTCCTCGTCTTTCCAGTGAGTCCGTTAGTAAACCCAAATACAAAGTTACAAAAGAAAAGGGAACTGTTATTTTGAATATTTTCCCCAATATTGTCTGTACGTTGGACCAATATTGGTGGATAACTGGGCATGACCAAAACACATGAAAATGATTTGCAGTCTTTTCACCACACAAGCGCCAACAGTTCAACCCCTTATGGGTAAATTTGTTTTGTGCAGGTGTTCTGAAAAATCTTACCAAGTTTTTCCATCCAAATTCTCCCCACTGCAGGGATGAGGTACTTTTCCATTGCTGTTTATTTAGCTTTTCCCATATTTCCAATTGTAAAGTGAAATTCCCCTCTTTTTCCCATCTCTCTTTTATATACGATGTGTTGTCTCCTTTTAAGTCTTGAAGACCTTGGTATATTTTAGAAATGTATCTGATCCCTGGGATCCCTTTATATGCCATTAAGAAGACCTTCAGAACACCTGACTGGGCCCTTTCCAAATCCTCCTTTTTAAGTATATTGTTTATGTGGTGTCTAAGCTGAAAGAACCTGTAAAGATCTTGATTTATTAGACCTTGTTTTTTCAAATCTTCAAAACTTCTTAAAGTTTGCCCCTTAAAAAAATCGTAATATTTTATCAGCCCTTTCTCTTTCCACTCTTTAAATCTAGTGTCTGTTTTATTGGGGGTAAAGTCTTGATCATAGGCAATCCATTGCAGAAGTCGATAGGGCTCTTTAGCTTGATTCTCTCTGACTATCTTAAACCAAATTTTTAGCGGGGTCTCTATCCACGGGTTAGTGTTATTCAGGAGTTTAGTTAAGGCATTGTTCCCTATTATCGCCTGTAGGGGGATGTCACTTGTTATTTGGCATTCCATCTCCTTCCATTGTGCAGTGTAGACTGGGTTACATATCTCTACTAAAGTTTTAATTTGTGCAGCTATAAAATAGTCCCTGATATTTGGCAGCGCGAGCCCACCTTTGTCTTTGTTTAGCTGTAGGGTTCTATATCTGATTCTAGGTCTCTTGCCCTGCCATATGAATCTTGAGATCCTTCTGTCCAGCTCCTGCCATGTTTTTTTGGGAGGTTCTACCGGTATTGTTTGGAAAAGGTATAGAAGACGTGGAAGTATATTCATTTTGACTGCTTCAATTCTTTGTGCAGTACCTAAGAATGGTATCATATTCCATCTTGCTAGGTCAGATTTTATTTTTGTCACCAGTGGATCATAGTTTAGTGTTATAATTTTGTCGAGTTGTTTCGGGATATTGACCCCCAGATATTTCATAGATTCCAACTCCCAGTTAGTTTTGAGTTCACTTAGTGAATAATGATTTGGGTCATAGTTGAATGTTAAAACTTGGGTTTTATGCATGTTTAATTTGTACCCCGATAAATCTCCATAGTTTGAAAAAACTGAGATTAGTTCTGGTAAAGAAGTGTCTGGCTGCCCTAGGTATATTAAAATGTCATCAGCAAAGAGTGCTATTTTATGTTCCTTCTGACCAAGTGTAATACCCTGAATTTTTTGATTTTGTCTTATCCATTGGCTCAGAGGTTCTATGAAGATTGCAAAGAGCAGTGGAGACAGGGGGCAGCCTTGACAACATCCTCTTTCCAGCTCAAAAGATGATGATAAATTACCGTTAATCCTTATTTTAGCTGTTGGTTTTTTATATAATGCCTGTATAGTTCTAATGAAGTTGTTATGAAAATTGAAACTGGATAAGATTCTGTATAGGAAAGACCAGTCAACCGAATCGAATGCTTTTTCAGCATCTAATCCCAATATGACTGCATTTAAGTTATATTTTTTTATATGATGAATTATGCGTAAAGTGCGTCGAATGTTGTCTTGTGTCTGTCTTTGTCTTATAAAACCTGTTTGGTCTAAGTGAATTAAGTCTGTCAGTTTGTTTTCTAACCTTTTGGCAAGGATAATGGTAAAAAGCTTATAGTCCTGATTTAATACACTGATTGGTCTGTAGTTGGAGCATTCTAGTTTATCCTTTTCAGGTTTAGGTATAACTGCAATGAGCCCTTCTCTCCAGGAGGGGGGATTTCCCCTGTGTGGAGGACATAGTTAAATGTTTTCAGGAGGAGAGGAGATAGTTGCTGTTTAAAGGTTTTGTACCATTCTGCTGTATAGCCATCTGCTCCTGGGGATTTGTTAGCTTTAAGTTTCATAATTGCTTTTTCCAATTCTTTAGGTTGTATTTCTGACAGTAGTGTTTTATTTTGTGATTCCGTAAGTTGGGGAAGGTTTAATGTGTTTAGGAATGTCTCGGATGCGTTTTTATGTTTTTTTGTGGGAGTATAAGTTCTTGTAGTAATTCTCGAAGCTTTTAAGAATATCCTGAATTCTGAATTTTATTTCCTTTGATACTGGGTCTCTGATTTTGTAGATTGCTCTTTCTGTTTGTTGTTTCCTCAATTTATAGGCTAGTAATTTTGCCGATTTACTGCCTGCTTCATAGTGTTTTTGTTTCAGAAATGTAAGTTTCTTCTGGATTTCTATTGTGTAGATCTCATTTATTTGATTTTTAATTTCTTTAATCTTGAGCGAGCCATTAGAATGAGTGTTGTCTTTGTGTTCTTTTTCTAGGTTCTTGAGTTCTGACTCTAGTGTGATTAGTTTTTCTTGTCTCAGTTTCTTTTGGGTTGCCAGTTTTGCAATAATTTTTCCCCTTATTACAGCTTTGCACGTATCCCACAGTATTAAAGGGGATACTTCTCCATTATCGTTTTCTTCCAAATATCTGAAAATATCTGATTCCAATTCATCTTTCAGTGGTCCTTTCAGAACATTTGAATTCAACCTCCAGGAAAATGTATTATTTGTCTATTTTTGGATGTTTAAGTCCATATAGATCGGACTGTGGTCAGAGAGATCCATCAGTCCTATTTTACATGTTTTTACTCTTCCAATGTCTCTATTAAACATAAAAAAGTAATCAATCCTTGAGTAAGATGAATGTGGTGTTGAATAAAAAGTATAATCATTTTACATTGGGGTTGAATTCCCTCCATACGTCACAGATTCCCATTTCTTTTAGTAGCATCCGAGTTTTCCTATTTTGAGTGTTATTTTGATGTGAAGAATTACCTGTTGCATCCCAGTATGGATTCAGTCTTAGATTGAAGTCTTCACCACATATCACTAAACCTTGGGCTTTAGTTATCATTAGGTCGAATACATTTTTATAAAATTTCCATTTAGCCCCTGGTGGTGCATATACATTCAGCAGGGTGATATCTTCTCCCTCTAGCCGCCCAATTACCAAACTGTACCTCCCTTCTTTATCTTTGTGTTCTGATTTTTTTTCAAATGTAATTTTGGTTGATATCAATGTCGCTACTCCCCTCCTCCTCCCAGATTTATATGAAGATGAAGAGATCATTTTAAACCCTTGTCTATTGAGTTTAGTGTGTTCCACGTCTGTTAGGTGGGTTTCTTGTAAAAATATTATTTCTGCTTTGTCTTTTTTCATTTTGCGTAGAATCTTGGATCTTTTAACTGGATTCAGGATCCCTTTTACATTATATGAGGCTATTTTGGTTACACCCTGTTTCTCCATTGTATTTTCTTATTTAGTATAACAGTGTGGTGGCCCTCTTTTTTGCTACTCAGAAACTGAAAGAACATTAAGAACATAAAAAACATTAAGAACATAGTGTACGAAACTTTAAAACAAAAAACTGTCAAAAAAACTTCCTGAGCTGGGGTCTCTTTAAAGACCCTGTAAGAGCCCTGATGGAGTGTAGGCTCTGAGGGAAATTCCTCAAACTCTGTTACGTGTTGAGGGCCCTCTCTTACCCCTGTAAGTTGTCCCATGTTTTTAACGTGAATTTCAGATCCCAATCCGAATTTGTAATGATTTTTTTTTTTTTTTTATGCCTATACCCTATGAGAATGTGTGCACCCTCCCACCCCCATCACAGCAAACATTCACTCTAATACAGTATTTGTTAGTGTGGAGAGAACATGTGGGTCATTGTCACATTTCTATTTTAACAAGATTTTTTTTTTCCCTTTAAATTAAGACGACATTTGTTTCTAATGCTATAACTGCTCCATGAAAGGTTTTACCACATGCTGATTCTGCATCTCCTTTAATGTTTGTTACCTTGTAGGAGGGGGGATAGAAGTGCAGAATGACTGAAAAGAAAAAAACCCAAAAAGGTCGCTATTCCTTCCTGGAACTGGAAAGCTTATCTTTGTAGCTCTGGGGTTGGGTTTCCCGCTGCTGGCCCGTGGATTTTGAAGGTCTCTGAGTGGACCACGTTTGAGCTCTGATCTTTTCACTCAGATTCGCTGCGGGTTTAAACACCGTTACCGGGAGTCCTCTTCTCGCCATGTCAATTGTTGCTTCTTCCGCTGAATTATAGAGACATGACTCTTCACCGTAAAAGACCCTTAACTTCGCCGGAAATGGCGTCTGAAAGCGTAGATTCTGTTCCCGTAGAACCTTTTTGGCGTCGTTATATTCCCGTCGCTTTTTAAGAACCTCAGGGGCGTAATCGTGCTCCACGAAGACTTTTCTCTCTTGATGCATAAATCCTTTTTTCTGCCAAGCCCGTCTTACAACCTCTTGTTTTATTTTGAAATCGGAGAATCTTACGGCCACCGAACGCGGGTGCGCTTCTGCCGCTGGCTTTGCGGCTAATGTACGATGGGCCTTTTCTATCTTCAAATCGGTGGTTTGTGGAATATCCAACTTCTCTCTCAATAAGGATTCCACGCATTCCGCCACTGTGTTGAAACTATCTTCAGCTCCTTCTTTCAGACCGTGAATTCTGATGTTATCTCGTCTCTGTCTTCCTTCTTGGTCGGTTAGCTTAGCCTCCAGCCTTGACTGTTTTCTGTGTAAATCCAGCATAGAATCTTCAAGCACTTTTACTCTTTCTTCAGCTTCCAAGATTCGGTTTTCGGCCTGGTCCATTCTGCTGTTCGTCCTTTTTAGTTCCTCTCTGAATTCATGAAATTCGGCCCGAAATCGTCGTAATTCATCAAATAGCGATTTCAAGCTAATCTTTTTGTTAGCTAGGCCTAGCTCCTCGTCTCCTGAACGGAGGTCCTCGAGATCAGATTCTGCGGCCGCTGCTCGTCCTGACCTGGGGAATGTCAGTTTCTTCTGTTTTTGGTTAGGCATGGTGTTTTTGTCTTTTGATTTTTATTCTTCCAAAAATCCGTTAAGTCTGATTTTGAAGATGTTTTCCTTGGATTGGATCTGGGAGGTTCAGCGTTAAGTTGCTATCACCATGGCGTCCAGACCGGAAGGTGACTGCATTATTTTAATTGCTTTTAATCCTAGATGAAGTTTGTTTTGGATTAAAAATGCATAATAATTGTTAAATATATTTTATTATACCTAACTCAGTACTGTTTACCTGTTGAAATATATATTTTATGGCTAATATAACTCCATAGTTATAATATGGCACCTGGCTATCAGTTTTTGGCAGCTGATCACTTTTTGCCAGGACACCACCACAGACTCAGTGCTGCTGGAGCAGGTACATCCCATGATGTCTCAACAGTCTCTCCATGATTTTCACACAGATCAGAGCAATTTCTTGCACAGGAAGCTAAATGTTTCTACAGACATTCTGAAGTTCTGCAACCACTGTGTGTTTGTGAAGTTGGGGTGACATACCACCACTGGGAGGCTCAGTTGAACGCCCAGACCGACAGTTTGAAGTGATAATTTTGCCACAAGAGAGCCATCTGAAACACACACACAGCATACATATTTTAATACCTAATAGCGATAACTTGCCATGATTACAATGTAGTATGGGGGACTTATTAATAACTGTAGCAAACCAGAATTAGCACTCATTAGCTTACCCTCACATGTGATCTAGTTTGTATCCTCACGTCTTCGGCTTTATACTGCTCCATGGCTTCCTAAAGTCTCCAGTATTTTTCCAGAGTGTTTCGTCTCGCCGCCTATAGCCTTCTCTGGCTCTCCTTTTTTGCCTTTACTCTGACAAAAAGCCAGCGAACAGCAGGCTCGCCTCGATATCCATCTTGTGTTTTGCTTGTCATATACAAATGATGTCATGGGAGTGTCGGGCCACCTTGCTGTAAAGATCTCACCCACATAAGGTGGTATTCAGTCATAATGGATAACGAACAACACCGTGTTGAGTTGGGCTGAGTAGGTGCTAGTGGAATTATTATTATTTTCAGGACAGGGCCCACGCTATTTGTCGTCCAATATGACAGACAAATAATGTTGCACGTGACCTCTGACGTCATGTGCAACCCCTCCTCCCCCTCCTCCGTGGGACACTCCTGCTGGGGTCTCCCACCACTGCATGCGCCATTGCAGTCAGACTCCTGGATTTTTGGCTTCACGACCCGGCCGCTTGGTTTATACACGTGGAAGCCCAGTTCACCCTCCACGGAGTCTCAACAGATGACGCAAAGTACCATCATGTGGTAACTGCACTGCACATGGTGCCCAAAGCTGATATGTCGTGGCGGCCGTGCGTTGATTTCCGGCACTTCAACAACACCACAGAACACGGCCAGTATCCCATCCTGCACATCCAGGATTTTTTCCATGCACCTGGCTGGGACGCGCATTTTATCAAAAGTGAATCTGGTCCGCGGTTACCACCAGGTCCCGGTTCGCACAGAGGACGTTCCCAAAATGGTGATAATAACTCCTTTTGGTCTTTTCAAGTTTTTACTCATGCCGTTCTGGTTGAAGGGCGCAGCACAAACTTTCCAACGTATGATGGATGCGGTGCTCTGTGACTTGCCGTTCGTTTTTGTCCACTTAGACGACACTTTGGTTGCTAGCGCGTCAGAGGAGGAGCACCTTGCCCATCTCAAACAAGTTTTCCAATGGTTGGAAGTGCGGCAAAGTGTCAGTTTGGGCTGCCAGTGACTGATTTTTTGGGCCATCGCATCTTGCCAGAGGGCGCAATTCTGCTGCCGGATAAAGTGCGGGCGGTGTCAGATTTTCCATGTCCACAGACCATAAGGACGCTACAGGAATTTTTGTGAATAGTCAATTTTTCAACTGTTTCCTCCCCCAGGCAGCCCAGCTGCTGCAACCACTGTACAGCCCGCTCAAAAAAAAGAAGCCTGCGGAAAGCATTGACTGGACTCCTGAGCGGATCCAGGCTTTCACAAACGCCAAAACGGCACTCGCTAACACGGCTTTGCTGGCCCACCCATCCCCGTCAGTGTGGATAGCACTCACCACGGATGCGTCTGATGTTGTGATAGGGGCTGTGGTGGAGCAGTACATCTCCGGTTCGTGGCAGCCCCTCACCTTTTTCAGCCGTACTTTGCACGACAACAAGAATAAATACAACACTTTTGACTGGGACTTGTTTGCTCTCCACCTGGCTACGTGTCATTTCCAGTTTTGGCTCAAGGGCCACGAGTTCACCGCGTTTGTTGATCACAAACCACTAACATACGCAATTCAATTCAATCCAATTCAACTTTATTGAATTCAATCCAATTCAACTTTATTGAATTGGATTGAGCGCCATTTCACAACAACAGTCATTTCATAGCACTTTCAACTGTAGGGGAAACCCCTACAACTGCAGAAAGACCCCAGCAATCAAGCGATCCCCTGTGAGCAAGCACTCGGTGACTGTGGAGAGGAAAAACTCCCTTTTAGCAGGAAGAAACCTCCAGCAAAACCAGGCTCAGGGAGGGGCAGTCATCTGCTGTGACTGTCTGGGGGGGGTGAGGGGATAGAGAAGAAGAAGAAAAGAACAGACATGTAGAGGGCAAACAGCAGGACGGGGACTCAATCTATGGGAGAGCACAAACAAATGTTAATGACCAGCAAAAATATTTAATTGAGAGTAAAGAAAGGAGTGAAGCCCAGTGCATCGTTGGAGGTCCCCCGGCTGTCTAAACGTATTAACAGCATAACTAAGGGAGGGTTCACGGGCACATGATTCCACGCTAATTATAGGCTATAACAAAAAGGAAGGTTTTAACCCTATTCTTAAAAACAGAGATCGAGTCTGACTCCTGAATCCAGATTGGCAGCTGGTTCCACAGGAGAGGAGCTTGAATGAATGAATGAATGAATGAATGAATGAATGAATTTTATTTATTTCGGATAGTACATTACAGGTTAAAAGAAACTGTATAATATAACAACAAGGTCAAATTAGACAAAGACTCCTTCTACTATACAATTCCACGTGAGTTATCCGAAATGGGTGATGGCTGAAGCGGCAGCTTATATTGCCCACCCATATTCCATCCAAGAATTCAAAGGAGAAAAAAGAGAAAACAAGACAAGAGCGATTACAATTTAAAACAAGGCTAAGACAAAATGTGACTGAGAGAAAAAGAAAAACTGAGCTAGTCTAAGTTAAGCGGTTACTATTCAAAAACAAATCTAAGACACAGTGTCACAAAGAAAAAAAGAAAAAACTAAGCTACAACACAACACAGGCTGGAAATGTCAATCCTTATGTGAGTTTACATGTCGTCTTGTAAATATGTTTGGAGTATTTCTTCCTTTAGTTTTTGTTTAAATTGTCCAAGCTTTGTACATGATTTTAATTCAGGTCCAAAATCGTTCCATAATCTGACTCCTTGCACTGAAATACAGTGTTGCTTAGTGGTTGTTCTCACTGTAGGCTTTTGAAATATACATGTTCCTCTGAAGTGATATCGTTTCTCCCTTGTTTGGAACAACTTTTGGATATTTGCGGGCAGTGATAGATTCTTCACTTTGAACATTATTATTGCGGTTTTAAAGTCAATCAGATCTTTCAACTTGAGAGTTTTTTGTTTAAGAAAAAGTGGGTTTGTTGGTTCCCTGTAAGCTGCTTTGTTGATTATTCTAATAGCTCTCTTTTGAAGCATAAAGAGTGGATATATGTTTGTTTTATATGTATTTCCCCATACTTCATTACAATATGTCATGTATGGGAGTATTAATGAATGGTACAAGGTGTATAGTGTGGGTTGATTCAGCAAATTTTTCACTCTGTGTAATATTGCAATTGATTTGGATACTTTACCTTTTATATAATTAATATGTGGCTTCCAACACAGTTTGTTATCAATTATTACTCCAAGGAATTTAGTTTCAGATACCCTTTCAATCTCTACACCATTTACACTGAGTTTGGGTACTGGGTAGTTGTGATGGTTGTTAAAGACTATAAATTTTGTCTTGCTTAAATTGAGCGTTAATTTGTTTGAATCAAACCACAGTTTCAGCTTTCCTAATTCCTTTCCGAGTGTATCCAGAAGTTGTTCCAAATTGTTTCCACTGCATAGCAGATTAGTGTCATCAGCAAACAATATTAAGTCCATTTTTTCTGAAACTTTACATATATCATTTATATACATATTGAATAATAATGGTCCCAAAACTGAACCCTGTGGGACTCCACAGGTGACCTTCAGTAACTCTGAGTTTTTGCTGTAAACACATGCAAACTGATATCTATTCTTTAAGTAATACTTAACCAGGACAGTGCTACCCCTCTAATACCACAATTTTGTAGTTTCTTTAATAATAGATTGTGATCTACTGTATCAAATGCTTTTTTAAGATCCAGGAATACTCCAACTGAATACTCTTTATTTTCAATGGCTGTTGATATTTTTTCTGTAAATTCCATTAAGGCATATGCTGTTGTCCTTTTGTGTCTGAACCCATATTGCTGCTCACACAATAAATCATTCTTCAGTATGAAGTTGTCAATTCTCTCATAGAATATTTTTTCAAGTATCTTGGAAAATTGCGGTAATAGTGAAATTGGTCTGTAGTTGGAGAGTTCCCCTCTGTCGCCTGTCTTGTAAATCGGAATTACTTTAGCTATTTTCATTGCATTGGGAAATATACCTGATTGGAGAGACAGGTTACAGATATACGTCAGTGGTTTCACTATGCATTCGATAACAGTTTTGACTAGTAGCATGTCAATACCATCGCAGTCAGTAGATGTTTTACTTTTGAACGATTTAACAATTTCAATGACCTCTCCTTCGTCTGTGTTCTTTATGAAGATGGTGTCTTTTACAGCAGTGTTATTGCATATTGTATCACCTGTAGGCGCCGTAGTGGGTATTTCTCGGGCCAGTTTAGGTCCAATGTTAACAAAAAATTTATTAAATTCATCTGCAGGTGAAGCTATATTCACATTCGGAGTCGATTTATTATTTTTTGGAATATTAGTTGGGTAGCTAGTATTTCTGCTTTTATTTCCAAGGATACTGTTGATTATTGTCCATGTATTTTTAATATTGTCTTTGTTTTTTTCCAGTTCTTTACTGTAATAGTCTCTTTTACTGCATCTTATTATATATGTTAACTTATTTTTGTATGTTTTATACCGTTGCTCTGCTTCTTTTGTCCTTTTCTTTATGAAAGCTTTATATAATAAATTTTTCTTTTTACACGCCTTTTGTAGTCCTTTGGTTAACCATGGTTTGTCAGCAAATTTGTGTTTAAGCTTTTTTTTAACTAATGGGCAGTTTTTTTCATAAAGAGTGGTTACAATGTTTATAAATGTGTCATAGGCTTCATTTACATCTGATACATAGACTTCTGTCCAGTCTTGCTTCAGCAAGTCCTCTTTAAAAGAAGAAGAAGCTTGATAACTTTAAAAGAAGCTTGATAACTGAAGGCTTTGCCTCCCATTGTACTTTTGGAGATTCTAGGTGTTACAAATAATCCTGCATTTTGGGAGCATAGTGCTCTATTAGGATAATAGGGTAGAATCAAATTTCTTAAATAAAAAGGAGCCTGATTTTTTAGAGCTTTGTAAGTCAGAAGAAGGATTTTAAACTTAATTCTAAACTCTATGGAAAGCCAATGAAGGGAGGCCAGAACCAGAGAAATATGATCTCTCTTTCTAGTACCTATTAAAACTCTTGCTGCAGCATTTTGGATCAGCTGAAGACTTTTTAAAGATGTTTAGGACAACCTGATAATAAAGAGTTACAATAATCTAATCTAGAGCTAACAAAAGCATGGATTAGTTTCTCAGCATCACTCTGAGACAAGATGCTCCTAATCTTGGCAAGATTATGCAAATGATAGAAATCAGTCTTAGAAACAAGTATAATATGTGAATTAAAAAAACAGATCTTGATCAAAAATAACTCCAAGGTTCCTCACAGAACTATTAAGAGAGAGAGTAACCACATTCAAACTAAGAGTTTGATTTGGAAAGGTATTTCTATGGTTTCTTGGACCAGCAAGAATGACTTCAGTCTTATCTGAATTTAATAGCAGGAAATTACAAGTCATACAAGCTTTGATTTCCTTAAGACAGGCCTCTAACTTAGCTAATTGATTACTATCATCTGGCTTCAATGACAGGTATAATTGTGTGTCATCTGCATAACAATGACAACGTACAGTATACAGTGCTTTCTAATAATGTTGCCTAGCGGAAGCACATATCAACTAAAAAGAATAGGGCCTAGTGTAGGGAGCTTGGAATGAAGAAGCGATATGATTTTATAAACCAAAGTTTAATATCAGCTTCACCTCCCTAACATGTCTCATCTCGGTGCAGAAGCAGAATAAGAGGTCGAGCACAGTCAGACCTTCATACTTATACCCACACTCAACAAAAGACATTGCATATCAAAGCCAACATCCCGCATTAACATAATCCCCCCTCCATTGTCCTCTGTCTCCTCCACCTGACCCTGGGTGGTCAGGGAGATCGATCCGGTCTCCACCGCTGCGACTCCGTCTGCTCTTTGACCCTCGCTGGCGGTTGAGACCTCTTGTCCTGTTCTGAGGCGTGAGGTCATTCCACATATGTAATCACTAAACATTCTAATATGTCTATACATATGTAGGTATGGAATATATGATTAATATAAGCCACAGCCCCCCCCCCCAAACGACTAAGAAAAGGACAATCCAATTAAGTTTACAGTTTAAGATAATCTCTATGACATATTATACTGTTAAACCTCTTGACAGGGAAAACAAGGAAAAATCTTTCCAGCAGTCATGCTCCTGTAGAGAATTCAGTGGTAACCACAACAGTATAGTAATATCACAAATCAGCCTTAAAACTGTCACGGCACAATCTGATAACATAGTTAACTACTCTTGGTCAATTTTCATCAGTCCCTGTGCCGTCTGGGTTTTAATCTTCTCCCGAATCTGCTGTAGGTCAGCTTTGGCGTCCTGGTGGGACTCTCCTGTAAGGAATCTGCAGCTTGGGGAGGAGAGTGGTTATTTGTTCCCTGCAGGGGGGCTGAGTTTTTTTTCTTGGGGGGTCTACCCTGCCGAGGTGCTCTCGCCACCCGTGCAGGTTCGTCTCTCAACAAGAAGGCAGGTTTAAGTCTGTCAATGCTGACTGTTTCTTTTCTGTCCCCTAAATCAAGCACAAAATGCTTATCACCAGGTTCCAGCACTCTGAATGGTCCGTCGTATGGTGGACGGAGGGTTGATTTTAAAGCTTCGTGTCTAACAAAAACGAACTCGGCGTTTTTTAAAGCTTGGGGGACAAAAACCCGTGGAAAAGAGTGATGTGCTGGTCCGGGGAGAGTGTCCGGTCCGGTGCTGCCTAAAGGCCTTAGGGCTGGAAGATGCCCAGGCTCTGGATTCTCTGGTAAAAACTCACCTGGGAGTCTGAGAGGTTGTGCAAAAACTAATTCTACTGGGGAGGCGTCTAGATCCTCTTTAGGCGCAGAACGCAACCCCAATAAAACCCAGGGAAGTTTATTCACCCAATCTGTATCCGTTAGTGAGGCCCTGAGGGCGGCCTTTAAAGATCTGTGAAAACGCTTGCATAACCCATTAGCCTGAGGGTGATATGCGGTGGTGCGGTGAATTGTTGCCCCCTAAGCTGCTGGCCATGGCTGACCAAAGCTCTGAGACAAATTGAGGCCCCCTATCGGACGTGATGTCCGATGGGACGCCGAAACGTGCCACCCAGTTTGTTAAAAAAAACGCGAGCGACTTCCGCAGCTGTGGTTGACGCCAAAGGGACTGCCTCAGGCCAGCGCGTAGTACGGTCTATCATTGTTAACAGGTGTGTGAAACCCTGAGGCGAAGGTAGTGGTCCCACGAGGTCGACATGAACGTGGTCAAACCTTCTGGCTGGGATTCGAAAAGGCTCTAGAGGAGCTTTTGTGTGTTTGTGTATTTTGGCGCGCTGACAAGACATGCAAGTTTTTGCCCATTCCTTTACATTTTTGCACAGGCCCGGCCAAACAAACTTTTCCGCGACCATTTTAACCGAGGTGCGCACCCCTGGGTGCGCGAGGGAGTGAACCGAGTCGAAAATGCGGCGGCGCCATGCAGCTGGGACTACCGGGCGAGGTCGGCCGGTTGAAACGTCGCAGATTAGGGGGGGTACACCGTCATGTAAACCCCTTTCCTCCAGTCTTAACCCTGTTGGTCCAGACAGGAGCGTGCGCACGTCCGCGTCACTGCTTTGTTCCTCTGCCATGGCTGCGTAATCTATCCCTACGTGAATTGGGGCCGCGTACGCGTCCGCGTTGGCGAAGAGTTCTGCGGCTGAGGTAGTATAATCTGTCTCCTCGTGCTCTGGCGATTTCACAGCGCGAGAGAGGCAGTCTGCTACCACGTTAAGTTTGCCTGCCACATGTCGAATGTCTGTGGTGAACTCTGAAATTGCAGCTAGCTGTCTTTGTTGCCTGCCTGACCATGGTTCTGAAATTTTAGCCATCGCAAAAGTTAGCGGTTTGTGGTCTACAAAAGCCATGAAACGCCGCCCTTCTAACCAGAACTGGAAGTGGCGGATGGATAAATGAAGCGCTAGCAGCTCCCTGTCAAAAGTGCTGTATTTACGCTCGGTTTGGTTCAAAGATTTGCTAAAAAATGCTAAAGGTTGCCAGGTTCCGCCAACATGTTGTTCCACGACTGCCCCTATGGCCAGGTCTGAAGCGTCTGTGGTTAACGCTATGCGGGCCGAGGGATCGGGGTGAACCAACAATGTGGCATTCGCTAGAGCACTTTTTACTTCCGCGAAGGCGCGTTCGCGCTCCGGGGTCCATTCGACCGCGTTGGAAGGCTGTTGTTTTCTGAGCGCGGCATACAGGGGCTGCATGAGTTGAGCTGCGCGGGGGAGGAAACGGTTGTAAAAATTCACCATTCCCAAAAATTCTTGCAGCAATTTGACCGTTTGTGGTCGTGGGAAATTTTTTACCACGCGGACTTTGTCTGGCAATGGGACTGCCCCCTTCGGTGAAACTCTGTGTCCCAAAAAATCAATTTGTGACATGCCGAATTTGCATTTGGCTGGGTTGATTATTAACCCGTGCTCTTCTAGTCTCTGAAAAACTGTAGTGAGGTGTTGTTTGTGTTCTTCCTCTGACGGGCTGGCTACCAGCATATCGTCGAGGTAGACGAACACGAAGGGGAGGTCACGTAATACCGCGTCCATCATACGCTGAAAGGTTTGAGCAGCGCCTTTGAGGCCGAACGGCATCCGCAAAAATTCAAAAAGACCGAAAGGGGTTATTACAGCCGTTTTAGGAATGTCTTCCGCTCGAACGGGGACTTGGTGATAGCCGCGGACCAGGTCTATTTTAGAAAAAATGCGCGCACCCGCCAGATGTAGTGAAAAATCTTGGATGTGAGGAATTGGGTAGCGGTCATGCGCTGTCGCATTGTTTAATCTGCAGTAATCGCCGCAAGGTCTCCAAGAACCGTCGGTTTTCGGGACCATGTGGAGTGGCGATGCCCAGGGGCTTTTCGAGCGTCTAATAATGCCTAATTTTTCCAGGGTGGTAAACTCGTCCCGTGCTATGGCGAGCTTGGTCACGTCTAAGCGCCGAGCTTTGGCAAATACGGGTGGGCCTGCTGTGGGGATGAAGTGTTCAACCCCGTGTTTCGCTACTGTTGCTGAAAATTTGGGAACTGTGAGTGCTGGAAATTGGGTGAGGAGGTGGTCAAACTTACCTCCTGCCGTTGTGACGCTGGCCTGCACGGGTGGTGGAGAAACTCGAGCTGAGCGGGGGATAGAAGAAAATGACAGTGCATTAACCAAGCGCCTATTTGCTAGATCGACTAACAACCCATGTGCACACAAAAAATCAGCGCCCAACAAGTTAAAACTCACCGCCGCTACAATAAATGTCCATCTATAGTTGCGGCCGTGGATGAGAAGAGGCAGGTTCCTTTCACCGAAAGTGTCGATGATCGAGCCGTTGGCTGCCATCGCTCCATTTCCCCGGGGACCCATGGCCCGGTCTGCGTGGGAAGGGGTGATAAAACTCAGCTGAGCTCCGGTGTCGATCAGGAACTGCCTCCCGGTGTATCCGTCAGTCACATAAAGCAGCTTATTCGTCTCGCCGAGAGCCGTAGCTGCCAACGTTTTCCGGGCTTTGGCGTTTCCCGAGTTTTTGAAACTGCAGGGGGGCACGCATTTGTACGCCCTCTCGGCGAAACGTTGATGAAAATAGCAGAGGTCGTTCTGCCTGCTGCGCCTCGGTCGTGTCGCTGCCATGGTGGGCGGGCTCTGCTCCGTTGTCTGCGGTTCTCCGCTGCTCTGGGCTTCCGCGCTGAGATCTGCAGATGCTGCTGTGGCCATCTGTTCGCCGCAGGCGTTGATGAGGCGCTGCGCTTCTCGGGCCAGCACGTGGAAGTCCTGCTGGGTGTTGCATTGCATGTTGACCAGCGTCCCTCTCGTGTGTGGCGGCAGAGTGCTGAGGAAGATATATTGGAAAAGGAAGTTGTCGTTGTCCTCTTCCTTAAGCTGCAGCATGTCCTCCATGAGGGCCTTGGGTCTGCATCCTCTGTGGCCGTAGATCGCCAGAATCCTCTCTGCTCTCTCCTCGGCTGAGGGGACGAAGTTCTCAATGATGGTCGCCTTTAGTTCTCTGTATTTGTCGTGGGCGGGCGGTTGTTGAATTATGCTCCGCGCGCATCTTGACGTGGCGGCGTCGAGTTTGGCGACGATGTAGTAAAATTTCGTCTCGTCCGCCGTTATGCCCGCCAGTGCAAACTGAGCCTCAGCTTGCTGGAACCACGAGCTCGGGTCGTTTTGCCAGAATTCTGGCAGCTTGATGGTGACGGCGCTTGTGTGGGCCGTCCCTGATGTGTCCGCCGGGTGAGAGCGCCTTTCTTCTGCTCTCACGGCGGAGCTGGGGATGGTGCTCGGTTGAGCCCTCTCTGTAGATTCTGCCGTGGGGGAACGTCTTCCATCCGTTCCCCTGTTTGCATGGGCGCCGGCGCTTGCCTGGGTCGCCTCCGATGGGTTAATCGCGGGAGAATGTCTCTGTTCCATCCTCACGTCTGGTCACCAGTGTAGGGAGCTTGGAATGAAGAAGCAATATGATTTTATAAACAAAAGTTTAATATCAGCTTCACCTCCCTAACATGTCTCATCTCGGTGCAGAAGCAGAATAAGAGGTCGAGCACAGTCAGACCTTCATACTTATACCCACACTCAACAAAAGACATTGCATATCAAAGCCGACATCCCGCATTAACATAATCCCCCCTCCATTGTCCTCCGTCTCCTCCACCTGACCCTGGGTGGTCAGGGAGATCGATCCGGTCTCCACCGCTGCGACTCCGTCTGCACTTTGATCCTCGCTGGCGGTTGAGACCTCTTGTCCTGTTCTGAGGCGTGAGGTCATTCCACATATGTAATCACTAAACATTCTAATATGTCTATACATATGTAGATATGGAATATATGATTTATATAAGCCACACCTAGCACAGATCCCTGTGGAACTCTGTGACTGAGCTTTGAATTGGAAGAAAACTCATTATTGACACGAACAAACTGGAACTTATCAGATAAATAAGATCTAAACACTGCAGCGAAGTTCCATTAAGTCCAACATGGTGTTTTAATCTATCAAGTAAAATATTTTGATTGATAGTATCAAAAGCTGCACTAAGGTCTAAAAGGACAAGTACAAAAACAAGTCCATTATCAGATGTGATAAGGAGGTCATTAGTGACCTTCACTAAGGCTGTTTCAGTACTATGATGGATTCTAAACCCAGATTAAAACTCTTCAAATAAACCATTTCCCTGCAAGTGGTCAAATAATTGCATAGCAACAACTTTTTCTAAGATTTTTGAAATGAAAGGCAGATTAGAGATTGGTCTATAGTTAGCTAAAACTCCTGGATCCAGCGTTGGCTTTCTGAGTAAGGGTTTAATTACAGCAATTTTAAAAGCCTGCGGTACATGGCCTAATGTTAATGAAGAATTGATTATTTGAAGAATAGAGCTACCAATAAATGGGAAGACTTCTTTAAATTACCTGGTAGGAATAGGGTCTAAAAGACAAGTTGAAGGCTTGGATGAGGAAATTATTTTATCTAACTCATTCATTCATCTTCTTCTGCTTAATCCTTTTCGGGTCGCGGGGGGGCTGGAGCCTATCCCAGCATCTTTGGGCGAGAGGCAGGGTACACCCTGGACAGATCGCCAGTCCATCGCAGGGCCAACACAGAGAGACAGACAACCATTCACTCTCACAGTCATACCTAAGGACAATTTAGAATCCCCAGTTTGATGCCACTTAACCTAACTTGCAAGTTTTTGGCATGTGGGAGGAAACCGGAGAAATCCTGGAGTAAACCCACGCAGACACGGGGAGAACATGCAAACTCCACACAGATCAATGTTGGTCGGGGGCTGGGATCGAACCCAGGATCCCTCGGCCAAGGGTAAGTTGCTGTGTTGCTGCAGTGCTAACCACCCCGCCACTGCGCCGCCCTTATCTAACTCTAAAAGGTCAATTAGAGTAAACTCATCCAAACAGATATCAATTGAAGGAGTTGTAGTAGTTACTGTATTTAAGTTAACGGTGGGAAGAATCTGACTGATTTTATCTCTGATAAATGAAATTTTATTATTGAAAAAATTCATAAAGTCCTGACTAGAAAGCTCTAAAGGAATGCTAGAATTGACAGAGTCCTGACTCTTTGTCAGCCTGGCTACAGTGCTGAAAAGAAACCTGGGATTATTCTCGTTCTCTTCTATTAAAGGCCAAATGTCACGTAACAGGGTACTTTAAATATCTTGAAACTAGATATAAAAGGGAACCGATCCGTTCGGGTCTTGGTGCATATGCTTCAGTAACAACGGAATATTCGTTAATTTAAAACTGCCGCGCTTGGCCTGACACGGCCCCTGGAATCGCCTGGGGAAGAAGGCGGAAGTGACGAAATCGATTGTACCCTAGTTTGATGCTTGGGGTATTTCAATTGATTGTTTATATGGAGACTGGAAGGTTGAAGTGAGCAACAAGAAAGAAAAAATTGGATATTTCACCCATACCTTAAAACGGGACTATCAGGGACAGCTGGGTAATAAGGGACACTTCTCTGGGAAATGTTTTCATACCTGTCAAGTGAGACGTTTTCGCCGTACTTCAACACCGTAAAAAGCGGCTATAAGGAACGGCGGAGCAACAAGGCACACCTCTCTGTGATCTCTGTCTGTTCCGCAACCGCTGCACAGCTCAACGTGTTAAACCATTGTCCTAAAGACTTCTCATGGTAGTGAGAATAGCTCACGCTGAGCGATCAGCCCGCCCAGACAATTAAACTAATGAGTGACTCCACACTTCGAACAGTAGTGAGAATAGCTGACGCTGAGCGATCAGCCCGCCCCGACAATTAAACTAATGAGTGACTCCACACTTCGAACAGTAGTGAGAATAGCTCCCGCTGAGCGATCAGCCCGCCCCAGCTGTGAGTGATCACACACAGGAGTGCTCCTCAAGACACTCAGTTTTTTTTCCAGTATATTTTTTCTTTTGGGCGTACAGAAATGGCAACACGCCCGTTTTTGCTAAAATTGCATTTTCCCCGTATTTTCCTTAAAATATTTGACAATAACAACACGAACTACATTTAAAACATTTCCCAGAAAAGTGTCCCAAACCACTCTGCCGTCTCCCACAGCCGCGCTTGGCACCAAAATACGGTGAAAACGTCTCCCTTGACAGGTATGCGCCTCCATTTTCATATTGATCTGGTCAATTTCTTGACAGCAGCGGCTCTCCTCCACTGTAATAATAATGGCTTCCGAAAAATCAATATTTATGGGGCGCCCTCGACAGACCCCCTCCGGCTTCGCAATTCTGGAGGCGATTAATGTCCAGTTCAATGACATTTTCCACTGGTTCTGCTCTCTGGTCATCGTTGGAACTGTTGTCATCAGACAAAGCATCTGATTCCGTCTCGGACGGCTCGAACCGGTAAGGTTCTATGCCTCTGTCACTGTCTGAACCACTGACAAAAAAAAAAGACAAAAAAAAAAGACAAAACTAAACTAATTTGTTCACAATCGCTGTCACTTTCCGTCATGATTGTCCAATGTTGATAAGTGTGAATGTGGATAGGCAGGGCAGCCAGGGTACAACTGGTGATGTCAAAAACATGGGCGTGGTCTGGACTGGCTGTCACAAGCCAGCAAGCAAGGTGGGGCCTTCACCTGGTGTATTTTGTGCAATTATGTAAATACAGGTGGGTGATATGGTCTCCGGTATGAATATTTGGTTTAAGCTATGTGTATTTTATCTAAATTCGTTGTCATTTAGTAAAAAAAATTACGTGACATTTGGCCTTTAATGCGGAATAGTAACTTGTTCTAGCTTTCCAAATAGTTTTTTTTATAAATTAGAAGCTGATTTCTCCAAGCTAAATAGATTTCATCTAAATTAGTGGAGCGCCATTTTCTTTCTAATTGACGAGTCTTCTGTTTTAAGCTACAAGTTTCTGTGTTGAACCAAGGAGTTAGAAATCTCTGATTAGACTTTTTGTTTTTTAAAGGGGCCACCATGTCTAGAGTCTGATGCAGGGAAGCTGTAACACTATCTACCATGCTATCAATTACAGAAGGAGCAAGCTCTCCATAGCTTATCTCCGTTGTGTTGACACATGGCATAGAGGAAACAATCTGCTTAAATTTGGTAACAGCATCATCTGAGATGAATCTACTGTAGTAATATTTTTCTTTAGGAGCCAAATAGTCAGAAATAGTCAAATCAAAGGTTAACAAACAATGGTCTGACAGTACAGGGTTATGAGGAGACACTACCAGATTTTCTATTTCTATGCCTTCTGTGCCATATGTCAGAACAAGGTCCAACATGTGGTGGAGATAATGGGTAGAATTTCCTACTTTCTGAGAAAACCCCATCGAGTCTAATATTGAATTAAATGCCATATTAAGGCAATCACTATCTCCAGCTACATGTATATTAAAATCCCCTACTATAATTATTCTATCTGATTTCAGCACTAAATCTGCTAAGAATTCGGCAAATTCAGATAAAAAGTGAGTAGGCTGAGGGAGGATGATAAATTATGGCAAATAAAATTGGGTTTAACCTAAAATTGCTAAAATGCCCAATACTGGGGACCAGGCCCTCAAAGGAATTAGGCTGCATGTTTGCCAAATGCATTTTTTTCAGCTCTGGGCGGCTATTTTCAATTCATTCTCTATGTAGTTCAGCGTTTACAGCGCTGAGCGCCCTTGGCGCTGAAACACTCTGGGCAGTGACCGTTTTTTGTCGCAGTGCTCAGGGTGCTCAGAGTTGAAAAAAGTTCAACTTTTCAGAGACTGCAGCTGAGCTCGTCAATGTCAGACCTTAAGTAGCCAATCAGAACTGCTGCGTGGGTGGGACATAGGACACCAGTACTAGTCTGTACTCAGACTCCTGCTTTCCGTGTCATCATATTTTACATCCAGAGCTGCTAGAAAACGTTTCCTGGCCATTGTTATTTAGAGACTGCTATTAAAAAATCTGTAGAAAATCTGACAATAGGAAAAGCGGCAGTGATGAGCTGAGTGACAAGCTGTTGCAGGGAGGCAGGGCACAGACTTTTTTTTTTCCCCCAGAGTACAGTGTACAAACGCTGAAAAAAAAAAAAAAGCTCAGGGCCGTCGGGTGACAAAAAACGTGTTGGGTGGACACGCAGCCTTATAGCATGTTTTTTGCTTTGTATTAACTAGTAATTTGTAATGGTAAATTGTTGCTACTCCTCCTCCACGACCAGAACTTCTGGGATTTTGACAATTTAAATAACCAGAGGGAGTTGATTCATTTAAACCAACATAGTTCTCCTGCCCTAACCAAGTCTCTGTAAGGGATATTAAATCAATCTGATGATCAATTAACAGATCATGGACTAGCAGAAACTTGGGAGCTAAAGACCTAATGTAACCCTTGCCTTATGTTAATTAGGTAAGGGAAATAATTAAGTGTAGACCAGTTGCTAGGTTCGTAAGGGTTACAATAGGGAATTAGAGTGAGTGTGGAATGAAATAGCTGGAGGCAAGAAATGAGCAATTCATATCTGTTATTAATAAAGATAAGGGGAGCAAAATATACAAACAATGTACAAATATACAAATATAACAACGGGCGGCATGAAATAAAACCCCAAAAGTGTCCTACTGAGCTCAGTGTTTGTTTGTCCTTTCGGGTTAGTCGTTTGACCAGTCAAGGTGTCTTGTAACTCCAGACTCAGGTTTGTTTTCCTCTTTTAAAGCGGCGACTTGGGTTGTTACCACTTTAAATCCTGGGCACTGGAGAGAGGAGGGATGTCCTTCAATTGATACCTTGGTCAGACCTCTGTTCAATCTCAGTTCAATCTCGGGTCAGGCTCGTCATCTCCATTCGGAGAAAATCCAGGATCCAGAAGGTTTTTGGTCGGCAACCAGAAAAAACCTAGCCAAGATGAGGTTTCAGTGTGAATACAGCAAAGGACACAGCCACAATGCCCCTCACGCTCGTGCTCCCGTCAACAAGAAGAGGTATCTGTGTGAATCAGACCGCTTCACAACCTCCCTCGTCCACGCTCGTATCGTGAAAGACTGAATTCCGAGTGCGCGCTGGCTGCCTCTACTCGGAAGGCGGGGCTAATATCGCTCTTAACGAATGGAAAGACCCAGATCACCCAACGTGACCATGAACCGGAAATTCAAAAGTTGGATGACGAAGATCGCACTTCCTCTTCCCCAAGTTAGTCGGTTTTCAAAATAAAATCACACACTTTCATTAATACAAATGAAATCTGAGAAAAAGGGTCATTTTCTCAGCTGGGTTACACAAATATTTAACAAACTGCATTTAATTTTTAAAATATGAGGAGGAACAGACGCCAAGTCATTAAATTTAGAGGCTTCATGTTTAATTTGAGTTTTACCAACTTTTGGTTTAATCACTTTGGGATGCTTATACATTATATTTTTATTTACTTTCGAGGGCGCAGACAATGATTCTCTGATGGGGAAGACAGGGGCTAAGTTGAGGGGTGGCGGATGAAAAGGAGCTACAGAGAGGTGTGTAAGACTGCGACTCTGCTTCCTGGTCCCAACTCTGAGTTGTCAAGGTTTTGGAAATTTGGATAAAAATGATGCCAGATTGTTAGATAACAGAGACGCACCATCCAAAGTGGGATGTACACCGTCTTGTCTAATAAGACCAGGTTTTCCCCAAAATGAGTTCTAATTGTCTATGTAGCCCACATTGTTTGCAGGACACCACACAGACAGCCAGCGGTTGAAGGATGACATGTGGCTAAACATGTCATCACTGGTCGGATTGGGGAGGGACCCAGAGAATACTACAGAGGCAGACATCGTTTTGGCAAAGTTACACACCGATTCCACACTAAGTTTTGTAACTTCCGACTGCCAGAGTCTGATGTCGTTAATTCCGGCATGGATAACAATTGTGGAGTATTTACAGTTACTTTTAGCCAGCATTTTCAAATTTGACTCAATGTCGCCTGCTCTGGCCCCAGGAATGCATTTGACTATGGCCCCTGGAGTCTCTAGGTTCACGTTTCTGACTATAGAGTCACCAATGATCAGAGTTTTTTCCTCAGCAGGTGTGTCGCTAAGTGGGGAAAAGCGATTAGAAATATGAACAGGTTGGTGGTGAACCAGGGGCTTGCGACTATGCTTCCTTCTCACCGTCACCCACCCATTCTCTCCTGGCTGCTCAAGAGAGGTGGAAGCCGGGGGACAGCTAGCAGGCCCTATGCTAGGGTGCTCTGCTGCAGCTAAGGGGAGTCGGTGTTTCAATGCAGCGGAGCCGGGATTCCAAACCGCACAACCTTACCTCGAGCGCCTCAAAAAGACAACATTTATTACATTTACCATTATCACTAAAAGAGGCAGAGGCGTAGCTAAACATCTGGCACAGAGAGCACACCAGAGGATAAGGGGAAGGAGAGCTAGTAGCCATAGCTAGTGGCTAATCTGAAGCTAACACAAACACCGATGAAAGGTGAACAGAAGGCTAAAGAGGGTGATTAGGTGACCCTGAGTGCACACACAGGTACACGAGGCTTGTTAAACAGAAGTGAGAGGTGACGGTAGATGGAAAAAAGGTGTTTAAAATACAATTAAAAGCAATAATCCTCAGGAGAGTGAGGATTATTGCTGATATGTCGCATGCAATGTCCAAAGTTTTGGAATCGTGGTTGGCTTGGCAGCAACGGCACTTGGCCACAATCTCGGAGTTCACTACTGACATTCAACACATAGCCGGTAAGCTTAATGTCGTGGCTGACTGCCTGTCACACGTGTTAGTCTCCCCGGTCTACATGGGGATAGATTTTTCCGCTATGGCAGCTGACCAAACGGGGACGCAGACATTTATGCGCTCCAGTCTGCAGCTACCGGATTAAAACTGGAGAGCAGGGTGGTGCAAGAAAGGTGCCCCCCCTTGCTCTGTGACGTCCCCACCGGCCGCACCTGCCCGGTGGTTCCAAGCTCTTGGCGCCACCGCGCTTTTGAGTTCGTCCACTCCCTTTCACATCCCAGCGTGCAAGTCTCGGTTAAACTGGTGGGGGCCAAATTTGTCTGTCCTCCACCAAGGAGGCCAGACAAGCACACCAAAGCCCCCCCTCGAGCCGTTTCAAATTCCAGCCAGGAGGTTCAACCACATACACGTGGATTTAGTGGACCCCCTTCTGCTGTCACAGGGTTTCACATACCTTTTAACAATCGTGGACTGCACTACGCGTTGGCCAGAAGTGGTCCCGCTGAATTCCACCACATCTGCCAAGGTAGCTCGTGTGTTTTTGTCAGCTTGGGTTGCATGGTTCGTATCCCCATTGGAGATCACTTCCAACAGGGGTCCGCAATTTGTTTTGGAACTCTGGTCCACGATGGCCAATAGCCTGGGGGTCAAAATTCACCGCACCACCATGTACAACCCCCAGGATAATGGGTTGTGCAAACGTTTTCACAGGTCGCTAAAAGTAGTGCTCAGAGCCTTGCTAACAGATGCAAATTGAGTCGACCGTCTGCCTTGGGTCCTATTGGGGTTGTGTTCCGCGCCTAAGGAAGATTTGGCAGCATCCCCGGCATAACTCGTTTTTTCTCAGCTATTGTGGATCCCTGGGGAATTTTTGCCAGAGACCCCCATGCCCAGGACCAATCTGCCCGCGCATTTTTTTCCCGGTGCCGGGGCTGCCAGCGTGCTGGGCCCGGTGTACCATTGTTTTCCCCGCACCTTTGTTCCAAAAGACTTGGAGAATGCCAAATTCGTTTTCGTCAGGCATGATGCCCACAGAACCCCGCTGCGTCCGCCGTACGATGGCCCAATCAGAGTGCTGGAAACAGGGGCAAAACGCTTTGTGGTAGACTTGGGGGGCGTAAGGAAACCATCTGCGTTGACAGGCTTAAGCCCGCTTATGTGTTGGCAGACAAGCAGGTGGTGTTGGCCCATGCTCCCCGGCGTGGACGCCCACCTACGGTGGGTCCGCAGGTTTGTGTTCCCCCTGCAGAGAACTGTGCTCATGAAACTAACTCTGTCCCCTCTCCACCCTCTCTCCCTCCAGAGACCAGCTTTTCCTCCTGCCCACCTCGGCAGGAAGGCGCTTCGACTGGACCGACGGCTCCCCACTACAGCCACTACAGCGCTTGCTCAGGCCAAAAGGACCCCAGAGGGTTAGGGCCCTTTCTGGGTGTTCGGGGGGGGGGGTGGCGTTGTGTGGTGACACAATAACAGACAGCACTCCACCCAGGACTTGAGGTTGGGGGGAGAAGGAGGTGAGAGATGGTAATGGTGAAGGAGTGAGCGGAACCAGTGAAGGGCGCCGTAGCGCTAGGGGGTATTTAAACAAAGAGGTGCCTTCGCCCCCACTGTGACAGGTTTCACACATGAGAACGCCGGGGCGCAAAAGTATTGTAATAAGCCATGCTCTGTGTAGAGTATGTTGATGTGTGTACATGCTCTGTGTCTCGTATGTTGTTTCTCACCCTGGGTCCCAAAGGCAGGAATAAAGTGGATAAAAGAGTGCGCTTCGGTACCCAGGGCAGTCTGTTCTATTTGTTGGAAGCGAATAAAGTTCTGCGTCGTCAGCTCACTGTCTCATCTGATTCCATCCTCCACTATATATATAAGGATAAGCCAACTTTATTGTCATTCAGTCCATACAGCAGAACAAAATTATGTTTCTCCTATCTACAATGTTAATCACATACAGTATATAGAATCAGAGGGGTCGCTGCCACGCAAGGCGCCGCCACATTTCCCTCCTCCGTTCCATTATTGCTGAGCACCAAGCTGGACAGCAGGAAGTTCCACTTTTATATTGTGTTCAGCATGACCCGGCTGGGATTTGAACCCTGGTCTCCCAGGTGTGGAGCAGACCTGAGATGGCTTGGACATGTTGAAAGGATGAACCACCAGCGTCTCCCTCGGCAGTTACTCTACTCACAGTTATGCGAGGGCAAACACAATCAGGGTAGACCAAGGCTCAGATTTAAAGACACTGTAAAAAGAAACTTGAAGAAGTTGTATATTGCCCCACTGTATATATATACTGTATATACGTATATATATATATATATATATACTGCTCAAAAAAATAAAGGGAACGCTTTGAAAACACATCAGATTTTAAAGGGAAAAAATAAGCAGGATATCGAAATTGTGGCAGGCTAGTCCAGCTTACTCAGATTAGAGGAACACTTTTTAATCTGAGTAAACTGGACTAGCCTGCCACAATTTCGATATCCAGCTTATTTTTTCCCATTAAAATCTGATGTGTTTTCAAAGTGTTCCCTTTATTTTTTTGATCAGTATATACAGTGTATATACATACACACACACACACACACACACACACACATATATATATATATATATAGTATATACATATATATATATATAAACACACGCACAGAAAGTTAGGGATATTCAGCTTTCTGGTGAAATTTCAGGATGCACCTAAAATGTGCTATAACCTTTACAGGTGAACTTAATTTGACCTTCTCTAACCTTTTGAATGCACATGTCTAACTATTCAGTGTTTCAGTACTTTTTACATAAGTTGCTGTTCTCTAACAAGGTGCTTAACGGTAAAATTCACAACAGATGTTTGATCCATGAATTGACCAATAAATTTTCTGGTTCAATTAGAATTGGTATTTAAACAGTCCTCTTCATCATGCTGTTCACATTTTGACATCATGAGACCAAGACGACACCTAACAACTGACCAACAGTACCTTGTCTTTGCGAGGCTTCAAACAGGATCTTCTCAAAGGGAAGTGGCTACTGAGCTTAGAGTGTCACAGAGTGTCATCAGCAGATTGCAACAGAGATACAGAGAGACTGAAAGAGTCATAGAAAGGCATAGAAGTGGACGTCCTATGGGCAAATCCCACACTGATGACCGCTTCATTGTGAACAGTGCCCTATGGAACCGGATGATGAATGTTACTCAACTCCAGGCACATTTAAGGGAGGTGAGAGGAAACCAAATGTCACCTCAAACCATTCAAAACCATTTACATCAGCGTGGTCTGCGTGCTAGATGACCTGCAAGGGTACCTGACCACACCACCAGGCACAGGCGTCATCGACAGGCGTCATCGTCTTGCATGGGCCAGGGAGCATTTACACTGGACAAGGGACCAGTGGGCCTCAGTGTTGTTCTCTGATGAACATCGATTCACGATGAGCAGAAATGATGCCCACTAATGATGTTGGAGACGTCAAGGAGAGCACTATGCATCAGCCACTGTTGTGGTGGCATTACACTCTGTGCAGGTGTGTCTAGTCCATACAGAACAGCCCTACACCTTGTGAATGGTACAGTGACAAGCCGATACTACCTGAATAACATCATTAATACAATCATTGTGCCCCTGCATGAGCAACACAGGCCTAATTTCATCTTCATGGATGACAATGCTCGAGCTCATCAAGGTCTCATCATTAGGGAACGGCTGGTGGAGGCTGGGGTACCTCAAATGGAGTGGCCTGCACTTTCTCCAGACCTGAATCCCATAGAAAACTTATGGGATCAGCTGAGTCACCCTGTAGAGGCTCGTAACCCTGCACCCCACAACCTCAATGACCTAAGGGCTGCCCTTCAAGAAGAGGGGAATGCCATGCCTCAGCAGACAATAAGTTAACTTGTGAACAGCATGAGACATTGTCAAGCTGTAATTGATGCTCAAGGGCACATGACAAGTTACTGAGACGTTAACATTTTTTGTTGTGGTATACTCACCACTGGTGTTGGCTTTTGTTTCAATAAATTGTTTGAGGTGAGGAAATCACCATTGCATGATTCTACTTAAATGCCTTACTTTCATGATATAATATCACTGTAGCATGAACTTTTTACATTTTCCATAAATTTCACCCAAAAGCCAAATATCCCTAACTTTTTGTGAGTAGTGTATGTCAGACCATGCATCTTCCACCAGGTCACTTGCTGATTGATTATCGTTTTGTCTATGTGACAATCCACATGTGGATGTGCCTCTGTCCAATATCCTGTCCACAAAACAGGATACTGGATCTTAAATATTTAACACAACGCCAGTGGCGGGAGTAATTGATGGTTTTCTTCTTTTCTTTTTTCTCCCCAAACAATCTCATTTTTGGGGTTCTCAGCGTGCACAAAACCTCACCATTTTTTTGCAGGGACATCAAATTGGACAAAAAAAAATTAATATTTTGGAGGAAATATAAATGACCCTGCAAAAATGCCTCTGCAGCACCACCTAACATGTGAAGTCACTGGAAAGCAGCACACACTTTCACATAGAAAGATGAAAATCAACACTGATGTTCATCATGTCAAGACATGCAAAAAACTTAATATAAGTGATGGTCTACACCCAACAGAAGTTGCCCATTTTGGTGAGAAGTGACAGTGACCATGATTTTCCTGATTTCCAGCATTCACATTTGAGCAAACATGTCCTAGGGTTTTAGTCTGAACGGTTTTTCAATGACAATCATCCTTACAGGGACGGGGTACAGATGAACCCATTAAATTTTGTAGGCAATCTGAGAGTGCACATCTCTGCCAAGGCCCTATCTTCTCACAATGTTTTAGCAGGATTACTCAAAAACTACTGGACATATTTTGATGAAATTTTCATCAGAAGTGGTCCTTGGGCTATGGATGAACCCATTAGATTTTGGAGTTGATCCATGAGTGCATACCTTAGCTAAGGTCCTATCTCATAGTATACAGATGGGGAGACAGAGGTACGGACAGATGGACGGACAGAAGTATGGACCAACAGAGGGACAGACAGATGAAGGGAGGAGGGAAGGACAGCCAGACAAAGAGAGATGAGAGATGAGATGAGATTCAACTTTATTGTCATTACACATGTATGAATACAAGGTAACGAAACGTGACTTGGCATTTGGGCACGCTCTGCAGAGCGCATCCAAGGCCGGGGCAGCCGCTAGGCGCCAGTCAGTCAGGGAGGGATGGACAGCTGGAGCTTTGGTGAAGGTATGCGCTGTCTGAGTGCCCTCTACTTCACAAACAGAATGTCACCTACTGGGAAAAGGACATTATGTGACATCCTTTCTTATTATTCCAAGAAACTTTGTCTAATTGACATGAAGGAATTGTGAGTGAACACCTTGACTAGTGTAACAGAGCTGAGGCTGTGGGAGGCCAAGGATGCAGAAAGGCGAAGCCGGGGTCTGGCAAGGACACGGGCGTATGAGGGCCCTTATTGCCACTTGCAACTCTAATTGGAATTTGAGTTTGGAGCATCTGAAACAGTTTTCTGAGTGGATTGGCTCACTCGTAAAATCCCTCACATCACAGGAAAAATCTGAGAAGATATTGGTAAAATCATCATGACTTTCAAAACAGTTGTCCAAAGGGGAGCACTGGGCCCAAAATCAGGCAGATCATCCTGTGGTGTGTGATTGGCTTTAGACAGGAAGAAAACCAAAGGTTTGTATGAAAAATAAGACATTTCCTTTAATAACATCTGTAACATCACTGCTGTATCCTGGTATGATTTTTAACATATTTGACTATGCAGTATACACTTTTATGTAGACATTGAATTGATTAATTGGCATTTATATATTAATACAACAAGAGACTGCATTGTATTCTACAAAGACATCATAAAAGGGCACAAATGGTGTAGCAGCAAAAAAAGAGTGTAGTTTTTCTCTACAGATAGGCTACAGTAGTACAATGTACTTGCAGAGAAGAGTCATTGCAACGTACAGCAATACAAATGAACTAATACATTTCTAAAGAATGCACAACATCATACACAAGGTCCTGATGGGATATTAGAGATTATAAAATGCTATATAGTTCTGTCAGGGTGATCTATGGGCTACTGAGACACTGGAGGCCAGAACAGGTTTATCTTAACAGCACAATACAGACTGCGCAGATACGAAGCACACTGATGTTCGATGGTCACAGGAGATTTGGTTAATATAGTAATAGTATGTCCAAGCTTTATACCTTTGAGGACTGAGAAGTGGAAATGTCTGCAGCTGTCAGTACATGCATCCTGATAGAACTAGTTGTTGTTTTTATGTTCACAAGAAGTACTTTAAAAACATTTGGTCACTATTGGAGCCACTGAGGCATCCAAAAAAGTTATCTCACTACTACTGCTCTATCAGGTGGAATGTATTTGATATGTCCGGACAAATGGCGTCCCTTTATTTTATATCCAGTGGACTTAATCTATATTTTGCGGTCTCAAATACAAATGCAATCTATACTGAGGTCAGGGACTATTAAGATTTTGCTTGTTCATAAAATGCATTTGTTGTTATTTGTGTATTGGTTTAAATAACAAATGCATGAACGCACCTAGCTGCAATGAATGACAAACTTTTAAAGGAATAGTTACACATTTAGGAGGCTTACCTATTTCACTTTCTTGCCAAGAGTTAGATGAGAAGATATAGTAATACCTGAATGTACCTAATATCTAATCCATCCATTGTTTGCTTGACATGAAGACTGGAAACAATATAAAATAGCTAGTTTGGCTGCCCAAAACCAATAACACCTGAGAAATTTGAGACTGTAAATTCATCTGAAAAGCAGCAGCCTCTGAGGATAAAGACTGAAGCTTAGTCTCAAAAAAATATTTCAGTTGTCATTTGAAGGTGGTTCCAAAAGCAAGTCAGTTCTCATAACCACCTTTAGGGGTAAAATAGCATATTTTCAGCCAACACTTTTTGTTAAAGCCCAAAGTTAGCATTATAGTGGTATGACCTTTGAATAAAAAATGCCTGCTGACATCGATGGCTATACCTGCTAGCTGCTTGTGCTCAGTTAATTTGAATCAGTATGTTCTGGAGCATGTGCACAGTTATTTGACACATAACATGTTTCAGGAGTGTTCCCGGGTGGGATTTTCCCAGTTATTCATCAGAAGGACTCTAATGCCACACTCCCTGAAATCGGATTTCTAAATCAGACAGCCAGCACCATACTCAAGTTAAGAAAGAATTAAGGACACAAAATAACTGTGCTCAGCATCAACAGTAAGTGAAAGTTCAAGTAAAATGTATAAATTATTGCCACTTTTAACACAGCGAGAACAATAGCAGATTTGTTGAGGTGTCTGTCTTGGTTCTCCTGACTGTGAAAGTGTGACACTGGAACATGTTTTATGATCAGAAATCCAACTTCAGAGGGCTTCCAGAGACTGACTGGGAAAAGTCCCACCTTGGAGAACTCCTGGAACATGCTATAATAACCTGGAAGGTTTTGAAATTAATTTCAGTAACTCAATTCAGAAATGATGTTTGGTGGTCTATGGATCTCATCTTTGCTTTTTTGCAGATGATTTGTTCCTATTGGCCCCAGAGAGCAACTACTGCCAAACAACACTGGGGGTGGTTTTTAGCTGACTACAGAGCATCTGAGACTCAGCCAGAAAACGGTGGATTGCTCCCTCAAGGTTGGGGACAAGGTCCTGGGCCAAGTGGATGAGGTGAGAATAGGGCTGGAGATTGGCAGGAAGATTTGCGGAAGCTTTATTGATTTGTTGTAGTGAAAAGAGAACTGAGCTTGAAAGTGGAGGTGATATTTTACTGGTCAGTTACACTTTTACCCTTATCTATGGTCACAAACTTTGGGTAGAAACATAAAGAACAAGAGCATGGATACAAAAAGGTAAAGAGTTGCTCGGCTCAGCCTTAGATTCGGAAAGGAACTAAGTTATTGGGGAGATGGAAAACAATGGGCATCTGACAATGATGGTTACTTCCTACACTGTACACAATTGCTGTTAATTTACGGCCAATTTCCAACACAAATATACTGTATTAATGTAATACGGTTTTATACTGTAATTTGCAATGCATTGTGGCCATTCAACGTGAAGCAACAGCACACAGGCCATCAACAGTATGCTGATGTTTTAAAATACAGTAAGCTACAGTATTTTTTAGGATGGGTGGGGCAAACTCACAACGGCAAATGTGGAAAGCCTTTCAGAGCATTAGGAAATGAACAAGAAATCCTGCTTCATCCGCATCAACTGGATTGTGCATCTCCAAATAACAAGGTAATTAAAAACTAACTTATCTTTATTTCTTTGCCAGTAGAGTAGAGGTGTCCAATCATGTGCCATGGAGGGCCAAGACCCTGCAGGCCTTACCTCCAACCAGTGTCTTCAACAGCCGATTTCAGTGAATTTCTTCCCACTGATTGCTGATAAGTAAAAACACCTGCTGAAGAGACTGGGTAGAAGAGAAAACCTGCAGGGTCTTGCGCCCCCCCACCCCCCGGCACATGATTGGACACCCCTGCAGTAATTACCAAAAAATATGTTTGAAAAGGTCAGTGAGCTCTCTCTTGCGTCTTACTCCACAATTTGCTCTGACAAACCATAAGTGACTTTGATATTATCAACTTCATAAGCATGAAATGTTATTGTACACCCCTAAGTTTTTTTTTGATTATCTTGTTTGTTGTTATTTTAGAGTAGCAACATTGGAATAAAGATAAGATAAGCCTTTATTAGTCCCACACAGGAAAATTCCAGCCAGTGAGAGGAAGAATGACCAGCAAGGTGGTGATCATCTCTCTTTGACAAACAATTGTATTGAAGCAGTTACAACTTTTGTTGTGTTTTCATGTTTGGTGAGTTCTCTGACATGCAGAGTTTTAGTTTATTGCCATTGCAACTGTTTTGGGTTTTTTTTCAGAATCTCTTTGGCTTGTGTATTTGGGACATCTAGCAGTTTGTGTTTTTTGATAATTACTGTTATTGGGGTTTTTTTTTTACAGTAGCAGTATTCATGTTGATACTGCCAGCCCGGGGCAGCTGTGGCACTGGTGTAGTGTAGCCGATTACTGATCGGAGGGTCAGGGGTTTGATTCCCACTCTATCTGTAGTCTGCATGTCGAAGTGTCCTTGAGCAAGACACTGAACCCCCAGTTGCTGCTGGTGGGTCAGGCCAGTGCCGGTGCATGGCAGCTCTGCTGCCATCAGTGTGTGAATGGGTAGACAGCAGGATCTGTAAAGCGCTTCGGTCATCTAGAGATGAGAAAAAGCGCTATATAAGTGAACGCCATTTACCATGTTAAAATAAACATTTGTTCCATTAAATCCCTTTGTAAATTGTTTATTACAGTGGGGAAAAAAAGTATTTAGTCAGCCACCAGTTGTGCAAGTTCTCCCACTTAAAAGATGAGAGAAGTCTCCAATTTTCATCATAGGTATACCTCAACTATGAGAGATAAAATGAGAAAAAAAAAAATCCAGAAAATCACATTGAAGGATTTTTAATGAATTAATTGGTAAATTAGGGTCAGGGGTTTGATTCCCACTCTATCTGTAGTCTGCATGTCGAAGTGTCCTTGAGCAAGACACTGAACCCCCAGTTGCTGCTGGTGGGTCAGGCCAGTGCCGGTGCATGGCAGCTCTGCTGCCATCAGTGTGTGAATGGGTAGACAGCAGGATCTGTAAAGCGCACAGGAGCACCCTCCAGCACCCTAGTCTGTGACTGGGGTGCTGGAGGGTGCTCCTCCTGGAGACTCCATTGTCCTACTGGGGGACTTCAATGCGCACGTGGGCAACGACAGTGAAACCTGGAGGGGGGTGATTGGGAGGAACGGCCTGCCCGATCTGAACCCGAGTGGTGTTCAGTTATTGGACTTCTGTGCTAACCACAGTCTGTCCATAACGAACACCATGTTCAAGCATAAGGGTGTCCATATGTGCACCTGGCACCAGGACACCCTAGGCCGCAGGTCGATGATCGATTTTGTTATCGTATCATCAGACCTGCGACCGTATGTCTTGGACACCCGAGTAAAGAGAGGTGCAGAGCTGTCAACTGATCACCACCTGGTGGTGAGTTGGATCCGATGGCAGGGGAGGAAGCCATTCAGACCTGGTAGACCCAAACCTATAGTGAGGGTGTGCTGGGAGCGTCTGGCTGAGGCCCCTGTCCGGGAGGTCTTCAACTCCCACCTCCGGAAGAACTTCAACCACATTCCGAGGGAGTCTGGAGACATGGAGTCTGAATGGGCCATGTTCTCCACCTCTGTTGTTGAAGCGGCGGCCCAGAGCTGCGGCCGCAAGGTGGTCGGTGCATCTCGTGGTGGCAACCCCCGAACCAAGTGGTGGACACCAGTGGTGAGGGGGGCCATTAAGCTGAAGAAGGAGTCCTATCAAGCTTGGTTGGCTTGTGGGACTCCCGAAGCAGCTGAGGTGTACCGGCAGGCCAAGCGGAGTGCAGCTCGGGTGGTTGCTGAAGCAAAAACCCGGGTATGGGAGGAGTTCGGTGAGGCCATGGAACAAGACTTTCGGTCGGCTTCAAAGAGATTCTGGCAAACTGTTCGGCGGCTCAGGAGGGGAAAGCAGCTCCCCGTCCACACTGTGTATGGTGCGGATGGGACACTGTTGACTTCAACTGGGGATATCGTCGGGCGGTGGAAGGAATACTTCGAGGATCTCCTCAATCCCACTGATACGCCTTCCACAGAGGAAGCAGGGTTTGGGGACAAGGGGGATGACTCGCCTATCACAGGGGCTGAGGTCGCCAAGGTGGTTAAAAATCTCCTTGGTGGCCGGGCCCCGGGGGTGGACGAGATTCGCCCCGAGTACCTCAAGGCCCTGGATGTTGTTGGGCTGTCATGGTTGACACGCCTCTGCAACATTGCGTGGAGGTCGGGGGCAGTGCCTTTGGCATGGCAAACCGGGGTGGTGGTTCCTCTCTTCAAAAAAGGGGACCGGAGGGTGTGCTCCAACTTTAGAGGGATCACACTCCTCAGCCTCCCTGGGAAGGTCTATGCCAAGGTACTGGAGAGGAGAGTCCGGCCGTTGGTCGAACCTCGGATTCAGGAGGAGCAATGTGGTTTTCGTCCTGGCCGTGGCACATCGGACCAGCTCTTTACCCTCTCGAGAATTCTTGAGGGTTCGTGGGAGTTTGCCCAACCAGTTTACATGTGTTTTGTGGACTTGGAGAAGGCATTTGACCGCGTCCCTCGTGGATTTTTGTGGGGGGTGCTTCGGGAGTATGGGGTATCGGGCTTGTTGTTACGAGCTATTCGGTCTCTGTACGACCGTTGTGAGAGTTTAGTTCGTATTGCCAACACTCGGTCGGAGTCATTCCCAGTGAGAGTTGGACTCCGCCAGGGCTGCCCTTTGTCACCGGTCCTGTTCATAATTTTTATGGACAGGATTTCTAGGCGCAGCCAGGGAATGGAGGGTGTCATACTTGGTGACCACAGGATCTCATCTCTGTTGTTTGCAGATGATGTTGTCCTGTTGGCTTCATCCAGCAATGACCTACAGCTCTTGCTGGGACGGTTTGCCGCTGAGTGTGAAGCGGCTGGGATGAGAATCAGCACCTCCAAGTCCGAGTCCATGGTCCTCAGCCGGAAAAAGGTGGATTGTCCTCTCCGGGTTGGGGACAGGCTCCTGCCCCAAGTGGAGGAGTTTAAGTATCTTGGGGTCTTGTTCACGAGTGAGGGGAAAATGGAGCGAGAGATCGACAGACGGATTGGAGCAGCATCTGCAGTGATGCGGACGTTGTACCGGTCTGTTGTGGTGAAGAGGGAGCTTAGTTCTAAGGCAAAGCTGTCGATTTACCAGTCAATCTACGTTCCTACTCTCACCTATGGTCACGAGCTTTGGGTAATGACCGAAAGAACGAGATCGCGGATACAAGCGGCTGAAATGAGCTTTCTCCGTAGGATTGCTGGACTCACCCTCAGAGATAGGGTGAGGAGCTCAGTCATCCGGGAGAGGCTCAGAGTAGAACCGCTGCTCCTCCACATTGAAAGGAGTCAGTTGAGGTGGTATGGGCATCTGATTAGGATGCCTCCTGGACGTCTCCCACTTGAGGTGTTTCAGGCACGTCCCACTGGGAGGAGACCCCGGGGCAGACCCAGGACTCGGTGGAGAGACTATGTCTCCCAGCTAGTCTGGGAACGCCTTGGTATCCCCTCTGAAGAGCTGGAGCAGGTGGCTGGGGAGAGGGAAGTCTGGGCTTCTCTGCTTGAACTGCTGCCTCCGCGACCCGGACCTCCGGAAAAGCGGTAGAAGATGGATGGATGGATGGATAATTGGTAAATTCCTTGGTAAAATAAGTATTTGGTCAATAACAAAAGTTCATCTCAATACTTTGTTATATACCCTTTGTTGGCAATGACAGAGGTCAAACATTTTCTGTAAGTCTTCACAAGGTTTTCACACACTGTTGCTGGTATTTTGGCCCATTCCTCCATGCAGATCTCCTCTAGAGCAGTGATGTTTTGGGGCTGTCGCTGGGCAACATGGACTTTCAACTCCCTCCAAAGATTTTCTATGGGGATGAGAACTTGGAGACTGGCTAGGCCACTCCGGGACCTTGAAATGCTTCTTATGAAGCCACTCTTTCGTTGCCCGGACAGTGTGTTTGGTATCATTGTCATGCTGAAAGACCCAGCCACATTTCATCTTCAATGCCCTTGCTGATGGAAGGAGGTTTTCACTCAAAATCTCACGATACATGGCCCCATTCATTCTTTCCTTTACACGGATCAGTCGTCTTGGTCCCTTTGCAGAAAATCAGCCCCAAAGTATGATGTTTTCACCCCCATGCTTCACAGTAGGTATAGTGTTCTTTCTCCTCCAAACACGACAAGTTGAGTTTTTACCAAAAAGTTCTATTTTGGTTTCATCTGACCATATGACATTCTCCCAATCCTCTTCTGGATCATCTAAATGCTCTCTAGCAAACTTCAGATGGGCCTGGACATGTACTGGCTTAAGCAGGGGGACACATCTGGCACTGCAGGATTTGAGTCCCTGGCGGCGTAGTGTGTTACTGATGTAGCCTTTATTACTTTGGTCCTAGCTCTCTGCAGGTCATTCACTAGGTCCCCCCGTGTGGTTCTGGGATTTTTGCTCACCGTTCTCATGATCATTTTGACCTCACGGGGTGAGATCTTGCATGGAGCCCCAGATTGAGGGAGATTATCAGTTGTCTTGTATGTCTTCCATTTTCTAATAATTGCTCCCACAATTGATTTCTTCACACCAAGCTGCTTACCTATTGCAGATTCAGTCTTCCCAGCCTGGCGCAGGTCTACAATTTTGTTTCTGGTGTCCTTTGACAGCTCTTTGGTCTTGGCCATAGTGGAGTTTGGAGTCTGACTGTTTGAGGTTGTGGACAGGTGTCTTTTATACCGATAATGAGTTCAAACAGGTGCCATTAATACAGGTAACGAGTGGAGGACAGAGGAGCCTCTTAAAGAAGAAGTTACAGGTCTGTGAGAGCCAGAAATCTTGCTTGTTTGTAGGTGACCAAATACTTATTTTACTAAGGAATTTACCAATTAATTCATTAAAAATCCTTCAATGTGATTTTCTGGATTTTTTTTTCTCATTTTGTCTCTCATAGTTGAGGTATACCTACGATGAAAATTGGAGACCTCTCTCATCTTTTAAGTGGGAGAACTTGCACAATTGGTGGCTGAATAAATATTTTTTTTCGCCACTGTATTTAGGAGGTTTAAATACCTTTCTGGAGCCCACAGAACAATGCTAATTTTCATTTCATTAAATATTGGGATTTTAGATGTTCTAAACTGTAGATGTTTTAAACTGATTTTAAAGACTTTAGATGACTAAAGTCATCTAAAGTCAGACTTTAGATGATAGACTTTAGATGTTCTAAACTGATTAAGTTAGACTTAATCTGAATAAGTTAGACTTAATCTTAAGTCTAATTAAGTTAGACTTTAGATGTTCTAAACTGATTCACTGTATTATGCCTGTCTACAGTAAACAGTGACAATTTAAAGTAACTCCAGAATGTTACTGTAAATTAGAATAGTCAGAAATATACTGCATTTTAGTTTTACTGTAAAAGGCTGTGAATATGTAGGTAACAGCATGAATACTGTAAAATTACAGTATTGTGACATCCTGGGCAGCCTCTGGGACAATGATTGGCCAAAATAGAGGAAGTATGCTAATGAGGCAGGGACTGAAGGATTGTGGGGGACGAGGGGAATTAATGTGGGTTCTGGGTTGTGTTCTGTGTTCCTTACTTATGCTTTTGTTATAGTAGTGTTGTTAAATGTTAGTGTTCGTACATTGTTCTCTGTGGAAACCGTGACTGAGGGAACTGGTTGTGGTTTATATTAATCATATATCCCATAACCTACATATGTATAAGCATGTTAGAATGTTTAGTGATTACATATGTACAACGACCTCACGCCTCAGAACAGGACAAGAGGTCTCAACCGCCAGCGAAGATCAAAGAGCATCCGAGGCGCAGCGGTGGAGACCAGATCGATCGCCCTGACTTCCCAGGGCCAGGTGGAAGAGACAGAGGACAATGGAGGAGATCGATCGCCCTGACCACCCAGGGTCAGGTGGACAGGAGTAGGAAGACAAAGGAGGGGGGATTAAGCTAATGCGGGATGTCAGCTTTGATGTGCAATGTCTTTTGTGATGTGTTGGTATAAGTATGAAGGTCTGAATGTGTTCGACCTCTTATTCTGCTTCTGCACTGAGATGAGACTTGTTAGAGGAGCGAAGCTGATAATAAACTTTGGTTTATAAATCACATCGCCTCGTTATTCCAAGCTCTTCTACACTGGTGACCAGACGTGAGGATGGAACAGAGACGTTCTCCCGCGATTGACTCATCGGAGGCGACCCAGGCAAGCGCCGGCGCCCATGCAGACAGGGGAACAGATGGAAGACGTTCCCCCACGGCAGAAGAGAGGGCTCAACCGAGCACCATCCCAGCCCGGCCGTGAGAGCAGAAGAAAGGCGCTCTCACCCGGCGGACACATCAAGGACGGCCCACACAAGCGCCGTCACTGTCAAGCTGCCAGAATTCTGGCAAGAAGACCCGAGCTCGTGGTTCCAGCAAGCTGAGGCTCAGTTTGCACTGGCGGGCATAACGGCGGACGAGACGAAATTTTATCACATCGTCGCCAAACTCGACGCTGCCACGTCAAGATGCGCGCGGAGCATAATCTGACAGCCGCCCGCCCATGACAAATACAGAGAGCTGAAGGCGACCATCGTTGAGAACTTCGTCCCCTCAGCCGAGGAGAGAGCAGAGAAGATCCTGGCGATCTACGGCCACAGAGGATGCAGACCCAAGGCCCTCATGGAGGACATGCTGCAGCTCAAGGAGGAGGACAACGACAACTTCCTCTTCCAACACATCTTCCTCAGCACTCTGCCGCCACACATGAGAGGGACGCTGATCAACATGCGGTGCAGCACCCAGCAGGACTTCCGCGCGCTGGCCCGAGAAGTGCAGCGACTCATCAACGCCTGCGGGGAACAGGTGGCCACAGCAGCATCCGCAGATGCCCGGAGCAGCGGAGAACCACAGACAACCGAGCAGAGCCCGCCCACCATGGCGGCAACACGACCAAGACGCAGTAGGCGGAACGACATCTGCTATTACCACCACCGTTTCGCGGAGGGGGCGTACAAATGCGTTCCCCCCTGCAAGTTCAAAAGTTCGGGAAAACGCCAAAACCGAGAACCGTTAACGGCTGCGGTTCTCGGCGAAAAAAATAAACTTCTTTATGTGACTGACGAACACACCGGGAGACAGTTCCTGATCGACACCGGAGCTCAACTGAGCTTTATCACCCCTTCCCACGCAGATCGGGCCATGGGTCCCCGGGGAAATGGGGCGATGGCAGCCAACGGCTCCATCATCGACACTTACGGTGAAAGGAGCCTGCCTCTTTGCATTCACGGCCGCAACTATAGATGGACATTTATTGTAGCGGCGGTGAGTTTTAACTTGTTGGGTGCTGATTTTTTGTGTGCACATGGGTTGTTAGTCGATCTAGCAAATAGGCGCTTGGTTAATGCACTGTCATTTTCTTCTATCCCCCGCTCAGCTCGAGTTTCTCCACCACCCGTGCAGGCCAGCGTCACAACGGCAGGAGGTAAGTTTGACCACCTCCTCACCCAATTTCCAGCACTCACAGTTCCCAAATTTTCAGCAACAGTAGCGAAACACGGAGTTGAACACTTCATTCCCACAACAGGCCCACCCGTGTTCGCCAAAGCTCGGCGCTTAGACGCGACCAAGCTCGCCATAGCACGGGTCGAGTTTGCCACCCTGTAAAAATTAGGCATTATTAGACGCTCGAAAAGCCCCTGGGCATCGCCACTCCACATGGTCCCGAAAACCGACGGTTCTTGGAGACCGTGCGGCGATTACCGCAGATTAAACAATGCGACAGCGCATGACCGCTACCCAATTCCTCACATCCAAGATTTCTCACTACATCTGGCGGGTGCGCGCATTTTTTCTAAAATAGACCTGGTCCGCGGCTATCACCAAGTCCCCGTTCGAGCGGAAGACATTCCTAAAATGGCTGTAATAACCCCTTTCGGTCTTTTTGAATTTTTGCGGATGCCATTTGGCCTCAAAGGCGCTGCTCAAACCTTTCAGCGGATGATGGACGCGGTATTACGCGATCTCCCTTTCGTGTTCGTCTACCTCGACGATATGCTGGTAGCCAGCTCGTCGGAGGAAGAACACGAACAACACCTCACTACGGTTTTTCAGAGACTAGAAGAGCACGGGTTAATAATCAATCCAGCCAAATGCAAATTCGGCGTGTCACAAATTGATTTTTTGGGACACAGAGTTTCACCAGAGGGGGCAGTCCCATTGCCAGACAAAGTTCGCGCAGTAAAAAATTTTCTACGACCACAAACGGTCAAATTGCTGCAAGAATTTTTGGGAATGGTGAATTTTTACAACCGTTTCCTCCCCCGCGCAGCTCAACTCATGCAGCCCCTGTATACCATGCTCAGAAAACAAAAGCCTTCCAACGCGGTCGAATGGACCCCGGAGCGCGAGCGTGCCTTCGCGGAAGTAAAAAGTGCTCTAGCGAACGCCACATTGTTGGTTCACCCTGATCCCTCGGCCCGCATCGCGCTAACCACAGATGCTTCAGACCTGGCCATAGGGACAGTTGTGGAACAACACGTTGGCGGAACCTGGCAACCTTTGGCATTTTTCAGCAAATCGTTAAACCAGACGGAGCGTAAATACAGCACTTTTGACAGGGAGCTGCTAGCGCTTCATTTATCTATCCGCCACTTCCAGTTCTGGTTAGAAGGGCGGCGTTTCACGGCTTTTGTAGACCACAAACCGCTCACCTTTGCAATGGCTAAAATTTCAGAACCATGGTCAGGCAGGCAACAAAGACAGCTAGCTGCAATTTCAGAGTTCACCACAGACATTCGACATGTGGCAGGCAAACTTAACGTGGTAGCAGACTGCCTCTCTCGCGCTGTGACATCACCAGAGCGCGAGGAGACAGATTATACTACCTCAGCCGCAGAACTCTTCGCCAACGCGGACATGTACGCGGCCCCAATTCACGTAGGGATAGATTACGCAGCCATGGCAGAGGAGCAAAGCAGTGACGCGGACGTGCACGCACTCCTGTCTGGACCAACAGGGTTAAGGCTGGAGGAAAGGGGTTTACGCGACGGTGTACCCCCCCCTAATCTGCGACGTTTCAACCGGCCGACCTCGCCCGGTAGTGCCAGCTGCATGGCGCCGCCGTATTTTTGACTCAATTCACTCCCTCGCGCACCCAGGTGTAACCCGGTTAAAATGGTCACCGAAAAGTTGGTGTGGCCCAGCCTGCGCAAAAATGTAAAGGAATTGGCAAAAACTTGCATGTCTTGTCAGCGCGCCAAAATACACAAACACACAAAAGCCCCTCTAGAGCCTTTTTGAATCCCAGCTAGAAGGTTCGACCACGTTCATGTCGACCTCGTGGGACCACTACCTTCGTCTCAGGGTTTCACACACCTGTTAACAATGATAGACCGTACTACACGCTGGCCTGAGGCGGTCCCTCTGGCGTCAACCACAGCGGCGGAAGTCGCTCGCATTTTTTTGACAAACTGGGTGGCACGTTTCGGCGTCCCATCGGACATCACGTCCGATAGGGGGCCTCAATTTGTCTCAGAGCTTTGGTCAGCCATGGCCAGCAGCTTAGGGGCGACAATTCACCGCACCACCGCTTATCACCCTCAGGCTAATGGGTTATGCGAGCGCTTTCACAGATCTTTAAAGGCCGCCCTCAGAGCCTCACTAACGGATACAAATTGGGTAAATAAACTTCCCTGGGTTTTATTAGGGTTGCATGCTGCGCCTAAAGAGGATCTAGACGCCTCCCCAGCAGAATTAGTTTTTGCACAACCTCTCAGACTCCCAGGTGAATTTTTACCAGAGAACCCAGAGCCTGGGCATCTTCCAGCCATGAGGCTTTTAGGCAGCAACGGACCGGACACTCTCCCCGGACCGGCACATCACTCTTTTCCACGGGTTTTTGTCCCCCAAGCTTTAAAAAACGCCGAATTCGTTTTTGTTAGGCATGAAGCTTTAAAATCAACCCTCCGTCCACCATACGATGGACCATTCAGAGTGCTGGAACCTGGTGATAAGCATTTTGTGCTTGATTTAGGGGACAGAAAAGAAACAGTCAGCACTGACAGACTTAAACCTGCATTCCTGTTGAGAGATGAACCTGCACGGTTGGCGAGAGCACCTCGGCGGGGTAGACCCCCCAAGAAAAAAGACTCAGCCCCCCTGCAGGGAACAAATAACCACTCTCCTCCCCAAGCTGCAGATTCCTTACAGGAAGGTCCCGCCAGGACGCCCAAGGGGACCCACAGCAGATTCGGGAGAAGACTAAAACCCAGACGGCACAGGGAGTGATGCAAATTAACCTAAAGTTGTTAACTATTTTATCAGATTGTGCTGTGACAGTTTTAAGACTGATTTGTGATATTACTACACTGTTATGATTACCACTGAATTCTCTACAGGAGCATAGCTGCTGGAAAGTTTTTTTTTTCCCTTGTCAAGAGGTTTAACAGTTAGTATGTCATAGAAATTATCTTAAACTGTGGACTTTCTTTTATTGTCCTTTTCTTAGTCGTTTGGGGGGGGGGCTGTGGTTTATATTAATCATATATCCCATAACCTACATATGTATAAGCATGTTAGAATGTTTAGTGATTACATATGTACAACGACCTCACGCCTCAGAACAGGACAAGAGGTCTCAACCGCCAGCGAAGATCAAAGAGCATCCGAGGCGCAGCGGTGGAGACCAGATCGATCGCCCTGACTTTCCAGGGCCAATTGGAAGAGACAGAGGACAATGGAGGAGATCGATCGCCCTGACCACCCAGGGTCAGGTGGAGGAGTAGGAAGACAAAGGAGGGGGGATTAAGCTAATGCGGGATGTCAGCTTTGATGTGCAATGTCTTTTGTGATGTGTAGGTATAAGTATGAAGGTCTGAATGTGTTCGACCTCTTATTCTGCTTCTGCACTGAGATGAGACTTGTTAGAGGAGCGAAGCTGATAATAAACTTTGGTTTATAAATCACATCGCCTCGTTATTCCAAGCTCTTCTACACTGGTCAGTTTAATGGCTTCGGCCATTGTGGTGTTTTGGTGAAGTTGCTAATTGAGCAATAGCTGCCTCATCATTGCCTGAAACCTACTGCTCATTACAGTATATTGCTGGCATCTCTACTGCCAGTACTTTACTGTAAATTAAGTAAATACAAAAATATACTATTTTTCACTATTGCAATAATAATAATAAAGTACTGGGCTTCTCCCATTTAATGTTTGCTCTCTACATGTCTGTTCTTTTCATCTTCTCTATCCCCTCAGCCCCCAGCCAGTCTCAGCAGATGACTGCCCCTCCCTGAGCCTGGTTCTGCTGGAGGTTTCTTCCTGTTAAAAGGGAGATTTTCCACTCCACTGTCGCCAAGTGCTTGCTCACAGGGGATCGCCTAATTGCTGGGGTCATTCTGCAATTGTGGGGGTTTCCCCTACAGTTGAAAGTGCTATGAGATGACCGTTGTTGTGAAATGGTGCTATATAAATAAAAATGAATTGAATTGAATTAATAAGCTGTAAAATCATATCACAGTAAAAATACCGTAAAATGCTGGCAACTCTACTGCCAGTATTTTACTGTAAAATGAAAAATCCAGAAATCTACTGTTTTTCACTTTCACAGTAATAAGCTGTAAAGTCATTTCACAGTAAGAATACTGTAATATTAACAGTAAAATACTGGCAACTCTGCTCCCAGCATTTTACCATTATTTTACGGAAAAATTCTTTACAATGTAGGAAGACTCAATAGTAGCTGAAGCGATTATATCACTTAGTTTGCCTGAGAATGTGTCAGTGTCACGATAAAAGAGATGGATGCTGAGGTGAGGGAAGTCTGGGAATCTCTGCTTGGATGCACACAAGACCCTGACCTATGGACAGGTAGGAGTAAATGGCTGGATGGATAAACAGTTGAAACCAGAAATTTACATACACTGTATAAAAAGACAATCTTTTTTTTCTCACTGTCTGACATTAAATCAGACTAAACTTTTCCTGTTTTATGTCAGTGAGTATTACCAAAATTATTTCTAATTGCTAAATAATTTTTATATTTGCAAAATAATTTTTGTTAGAGAATTTTTAAATACTTTCTTCAAAGTCAGAAGTTTACACATACCTGATGGGCTCAGCCCTAGTTTTTGCAGTTTCTACTTCTTTTTGCTTGTAGTGCAGGCTGAAAGGGTTACATTTTTTTGGAATCAGAAGTCAAGTACATGCTTGAGAACAACACTGCTGAACCATGCAACTCAAGCTGGGCTTCTCCATGTGTTCTAGTCAAGAAAAGTGATTCAACCTACTGGCCTTGCACAGACTTTCGTTAAATTAATAGCATTTCCAAGCCTGACTAGTTCCCTCTTCCCCGTATGGAGGATTGTGTAGACAAGGTTGGAGCTGCTAAGTTTGTTAGCAAAGTAGATCTCCCGAAGGGCTACTGGCAAGTGCCTTTAACCAAAAGAGCAAAGGAAATTTGTGCTTTTGTAACACCAGTGGGTCTGTACTGCTATAATGTAATGCCTTTTGGATTAAGAAATGCCCCAACCACTTTTCAACGACTGATGAACCAAGTTGTGTCAGGTCTAGAAGGGTGTGCCATTTATTTAGATGATGTTGTGATCTATAGTGACACTTAGAAGGAGCACCTCCAACATGTGCAGGCTCTGTATGATTGTCTAGTGTGGGCAAACTTGACTGTTAACTTGGCTAAATGTGACTTCACCAAAGCTACTGTCACCTATTTGGGCAAGGTTGCTGGCCAGGGTGAAGTGTGACCAGTGTCTGCAAAGGCTTACGCTATCTTGCGTTTCCCACACCCCACCACCAAGAAGGAATTTATGTGTTTCCTAGGTATGGTGGGATATTATTGGTGCTAAACTATTCAGTCACTGAAAAGGAGGCATTAGCCCTGGTTTGGGCCTTACATTTTGATGTGTACATTGGTTCAGGTGAGGTACCTCTTGTGGTCTGCACTGATCATAACCTACTCACGCTTCTATGGTCCTGTTACACCTTTATGCAATAGTAAGTGTGGACTTCTTTTTTGTCAGACCTCTGGAGCTTGGGGTTGCGACAATACACTAATATCAGGAAGAGAACTGTGGGCCTCCACAAGTCTGGTTCATCCTTGGGTACAATTCCCAGATGCCTGAAGGTCCATGTTCATCTGTTCAATTATGCACAAGTATAAACACCATGGGAATGTTCAGCCATTATACTGCTCAGGAAGGAGACGGGTTCTGTGTCCCAGAGATGAATGTGTTTTAATGTGAAATGTAAATATCAACCCCAGAACAAAAGCAAGCAACCTTGTGAAGATGCTGGCTGAAGCTGGTAAAAGAGTGTCATTATCCACAGTGAAACGAGTCCTGTATCGACATGGGCTGAAAGGCCACTCAGCAAGGAAGAAGCCATTATTCCAAAAGGAACATAAAAAAAAGCCAGATTACAGTTTGGAAATGCACATAGGGACAAAGACTTTAATTTTTAGAGACATGTCCTGTAGTCTGATGAAGCTAAAATTAAACTGTTTGGCCATAATGACCGTCATTACATTTGGAGAAAAAAGGAGGAAGCTTGCAAGCCTGAGAACACCATCCCAACTGTGAAGTAAGGGGATGGCAGCATCAAGTTGTGGGGGTGTTTTCCTGCACGAGGGACTGGTGCACTTCACAAAGTAGATAGTATCATGAAGAAACAACATTATATGGAAATTTTGAAGCAACATCTCAAGACATCAGCTAAGAAGTTAAAGCTTGGGTCTTCCAAATGGACAATGACCTTGAGCATACTGCCAAATTAGTTACAATGTGGTTTAAGGACAAGAAAGTCAATGTCTTGGAGTGGCCATCACAAAGCCCTGATCTCAATCTCAAATAAAATTTGTGGGCAGAGCTAAAAAGATATGTCTGACCAAGGCAGCCTACAAACCTGACTCAGTTACACCAGTTCTGTCAGGAGCAGGGGTGTCCAACCATGTGCCATGGAGAGCCAAGACCCTGCAGGTTTTACCTCCAACCAGTGTCTTCAACAGCAGATTTCTGTGAACTTCTTCCCACTGATTGCTGATAAGTGAAAACACCTGCTGAAGAGACTGGGTAGAAGAGAAAACCTGCAGGGTCTTGGCTCTCCATGGCACATGGTTGGACACCCCTGGTCAGGAGGAATGGGCCAAAATTCCAACAAACTATTTTGAGAAGCTTGTGGAAGGAAACCCAAAATATTTGACTCAAGTTATACAGTTTAAAAGCAATGCTACCAAATACTAAGGAAATGTATGTAAACTTCTGACTTTGAAGGAAGTAATTAAAAAAAAATTCTAAAACATTATTTAGCAAATATAAAAATTATTTAACAAACAGAAATAATTTTGGTAATTTTAACTGACCTAAAACAGGAAGAGTTTAGTCTGATTTAATGTCAAAGACAGTTAGAAAAAAAGGTTATATTGTGGGGGCACGGTGTGGGGTTTTCTCCACCCAGAGAGGCAGCGGGAAAGAGGAGGACAATGGACCAAATGAAGAGGTGTCACTGGGGGGCATCAGACGGGACTGTGGTTCTATGCGCCCCCCGGGGAGAGTAAGAATGACTGGAGTTGCAGAGAGAAGAAAGGTGTGATAGCGGTGCTGGTGTATGCTATGTTAATGTGCCACACATTCCATTGTTAAACAACAATGTATGATGGTCGGAAGCTCTGAGTCTCCATGCATGAGAATAACGACATAAAGGTGAATGCACAGAGACCCAAAAGCACTGTAGGCTGTTGCGCTGTAGCGCTGCCCCAGGGCTGTGTACTTTCCCCCCTACTCTTCTCCCTTTACACCAACTCCTGCACCTCCAGCCACCAGTCTGTCAAGTTGATCAAGTTTGCGGACGACACCACCCTCATCGGGCTCATCTCCAACGGTGACGAGTCCGCCTACAGGAGAGAGGTGGCCCAGCTGGCGTCCTGGTGCAGCAATAACAACCTGCAGCTGAACGCTCTGAAGACAGTGGAGATGATTGTAGACTTCAGGAAAGTCACTACTCCTCTGTCCCCCCTCACCCTCTCAGGCTCTCCCATCACCACTGCTGATTCCTTCCGCTTCCTAGGCACTACCATCACCAGGGACCTCAAATGGGAGCTGACCATCAGCTCACTCATCAAAAAAGCCCAGCAGAGGATGTTCTTCCTGCGGCAGCTGAGGAAGCTCAAGCTACCCACCAAGATGTTAGTGCAGTTCTACACAGCCATCATCGAGTCCATCCTCACCACCTCCATAACCGTGTGGTACGCAGGAGCCACTGCCAGGGACAGACTAAGGCTGCAGCGCGTCGTGCGCACTGCTGAGAAGGTGATCGGCTGCAAGCTCCCATCTCTCCAGGATCTGTACATCTCCAGGACCCGGAGGCGTGCTGGCCGGATCATAGCCGATCCCTCACACCCTGGTCATGTACTGTTTGCCCCCCTCCCCTCTGGTAGAAGACTTCGGTCCATCCAGACTAAAACCTCCCGTCACATGAACAGCTTCTTCCCCTCTGCCATTAGACTGCTGAACACTAAGTAACTCTCGTGCACCATGTACAGCAGCTCAACCAGACTCATGTCAATCATCACTGTTTTCTTCCTGCATTACCGACTGCACTATATAGTTCTCCACAGTATCTGCTGCTGGCTAATATATATTTTAACTGTTGACCAGTATCACTTAATCTTATCCTACACTTTATTACATGTATAGTTTATTTCTCTTATCTTATCATGTTTAATGTTGCAGCATTGTACCGAGACAAATTCCTAGTTTGTGTACTACATGAACAATGGCAATAAACCTGATTCTGATTCTGATTCTGATTCTGATTCTGAAAAACAAACCGTGAGAAGATGCTGTGTGGATTTGTGTTTCCAGTCTCCAAGCTAAGCTGAACAGACAATCCCAGTGTCATATTAATCACGTAGATACGAGAAAAGTATCAGTTTTCTCATCTAACTCTAACATAGATTTCCCAAGACATTAAACTGTTCCCCTGCTTCCATAGTCACTGGCACTGTAGGGCTGAAAAAGCTTTGGGAAACCATCTTCTGTTTCACACAGTGTCTGGCCTGTACTTGAAGGACCAGTTCAGCTCTCCTCTTATGAGGTCTTCCCTTCAGAAAACTCCTATAGGTTCAGTGTTGCAACTGAGTCTCTTCACCCGAGACTAATGTGCTTATTGCTAATCTACCTTTATCAGAAACAGAAGTCTGGGATAACATATAGAAAGTAGCAACAATACTCAAATACTTGGTCATTAATATGTTAATATATAGAGGTAGTGATTTAGGCATTGATTGACAGTAATAAACACTGCACAACAAAGTTGAGCGTGGAAAAAGTAATCTCATCTCAGGAGAATATAAATACAAAGCTTATCACAGCGGCCAACGAAGCATGTTGCTTCAGGCTGACACATAAATAATTCAGATTTCGGACCGCACGCTGTCTCTGGGTGATTATTCCTCAGTCAGCAGGGTTGGTTTGAGTCCTGGGGGGTGGGAGGTGTGTGGGGGGTAAAGACAAATCAAGGAGTTTCAGAGCTGCTGCATCTCAGAGGCTAAGACGTCACTGGTAAATGTTCCCAGTAAAATTTAGCACAGCACACAAGCTCTGAATGGGTGTCAAACTGGGGCTTAAACTCCATGACCTGCCACTTTGGATCGTCTCAGCTTTGGCTTTAGCTCGTCACAATGACTGACAAGCTGCTTGAGACCTCGTCCTTTCTGAAATGGGCACAGTTCAAATTCCCGCTCCCCACCCTGCAGCCAGAACAGTCGAGAAACAACTTGGGAGCTAAAACCGTGCGATTCAGTCAGAATATAAACAAGTTATGTTCCAAATGAATAATACTCTTTTCACTCCATAGCGACAGCCGTGTTTTTCTTTCATGGCACCGGGGACAGTGATTTGCTATGTTTCTGTGTGCTGCTGAAAACACTGCCCCACTGATTGTTTGAACTACACATGATCATGTATAGTCTCCCGTTTGTGGCCCTTGTGAACCGTCTCTGTTTAAATTCAATACATTTGGGTATTAGCTGACCACCCAGTGTGACAGATGCAGACGGATTAAAGATGAACAAAAACAAAACAAAGACACCTTCTGCAATATAGAATATCTTCCAAATCAACCCATCAGAATTATAACAAGACATAAAGCACAAACATGTAATACAACACTTAATGAAGACAGCAGTAAATTGCAAATAAACATCTGACATACTTTTGCACACAAACAAAAGCTTATGGCTACCTGCATTCATTTCACATTACGTGTGTGTGTGTGTGCATCTGAAGCGCCGTCTGTATTCCTGGTATTATAAGTGTGAATGTTTGCATGTGTGAAGCAGTGGACAGCCGCCAGACCTCATTATTGTCATTCTCCTCACTGCCTAAAAGAGAGGCAAAGCGGCTCTTTTCAATTCGAGGAGCCGAGGAAAGACGGAGACAAAAGGCCGAAATTAAACACATGCCGGAACGCGGCTTGGAGAGCTAGCTTTGAATAAGGGAGAGCGGCTGCACGGATAACCCATCTGCGTCTTTCAGCAGGGAGACCACACAGATTCACTCCATCCCCATTGGTCCACACACTCTGGGGCGCCAGTTCATGTTCATGTCCTATGTCATTCCAGGATGTCACTAGCATGTGTGCATGTGTCCATCAATAATGTGTCAGCAAATCCTCTGCAAAACACTAGCCTTGATTTAACCCCCAAATTCCCCCCCCACTTCATGCGGGGGAATAATCCATCCTCCACTGAGACACCCACATGTAGGACACCTGTGTCAGATTGGCGATCTGCATCCACATTATGATCGTTCTTACTTCTCTTATCTATACAAGATCCACTGCAGGTACAAAAATGAACCTCAACATCAGAGTAAGTTCACTTGCTTTTGTGTGGTTGTTCCCATGAGTTTCAAAGCTGTCATTTTTCAGCCTCTTTCGCCCTCCGCTCACTGGATGTGTGTTGTGACGCTACATGTCTTAACGTGCTGTGTACACTGGGACCAGCAAAACCTTTGGAACAGAAGGAATTAGGTGGCAAGATGTTTACACACACACACACATACACCAACAACAGGTTTGGGGCTGCTGTGATGTACTTGTTGCTTTAATTTAGGTTCTGGTGTGCTTTCTACTGATATTTCCTTTAGTTTGAAATACTAGATGTCCAAGCGTCTGTATGGTCTATGGTGCTGATGCTGGAGAGTTGACGATGAGTCGGCTTTGATTTGGTAGCGATGGGGTCAAGTCCTCATGACATCACACCTGGGAACAATGTTAAAAAGATGATTATTATAGTGTATGTTGAACTGTACACAGATATCGAACATTATACTCATTCCTCTTGTAAAATGTGTTTTAAAGGTCCCATTCCATCAAACATGGTGTGTTTGTGGGTTTTAACCTTCTAAAATGCTTTCTTGGGCCATATGACGACAGTAACAATAGTAAAATCTCTCTTCACTTAGAAATAAATTATACTATACAACAGTTAGTTCCAACTGAGCAATTTGATTGGACAATAGGGATTCCATGATAATTGCACTCCAGCGTTTCACTGGATATGTATCACTCTGCTCCAAAGGTGTTCATGTAACTGTTAATTACTGTCAGCTCTCTATGAGAATTGCAATACTGTATTGGATACCTTAATTTCCACAGTGATGCACTGTTTGAAAAGACTTCTTACCTGACCTGGAAGTCCCACCCTTTTGAAAAAAGCTTTATTCAGTTCACAAAGTCTGCCCTTGTATAAACATCGTGAAGCTATTTCACATCTGTTTAAAAAAATAGGCAGTGCTAGAGTTGGATTTATAGTCTTGATTAACAAACCACAATACCTTTGTGGTGATGGACTCTGTTTCATCTGAAAACGCCAAGAAAAGTGAGTGAAGTGTGCCGAAGCCAAATCGTTAGCATGTTAACTACTAGCCACTAGCTAGCTACAGGCATTAGCCACGTTTTGATCTTGGGTCTTTACCGGTATGCTTTATAAACACTTACTTTTACACTTGACAATATTTAATTTGTTTACATGTGTGTGAAATGACAGTAGACATCTTCATGCTGACTGAGATGTTTAGCAACAGTTACTGGCTACATTTAGAAGGGACTATTTTTTTCTCAGCTGTGCAAAATAACTGGTTAAACAAACAAATCATATTTTGTCCAGTACCGCTGTTATTTATGTCACAAGCCCCTGTGCGCCATAACACAGCGCACGAGGGAGAGAATGAAAAACCCAATCGTGGGAGTAGAGAGTGCCATGTTTATTAAAGTTCACCACAAAATACAGTTCAGTTCAACCACACAAAATACAGAAAGATGTAATGACGGGATTAGGCCACCAGACATACAGGGCGCCTCCCGGATGCTCTACAGCCCGGTCTAAATGGAGCCTAGTGCTGCAGGGCTGTGATAAGCACAAAATAGGAAAGGCGATCAGCCTAGTGCTGCAGGGCTGCTTAGCACAGGAGGAAAGGCAAAAAAGACACTTACAGGGCTGGAGCAAATCCGGGGCGCACCGTGCAATCTGGAGGATGAGGATGGGAAGCAGGGCCAGCCGAAACACCACGGGAATAATCCGGCTGAAGTGACGGGCCCAATCTCTTTCCTCTGAAGCGGCAAACAAATACTCCTGAATCTAACGAGGAAAGAGATTGCCGGTGCGAGAATGCGTGGGCAGGACTGATTGGCACCAGGTGTGTGAGAGAGCGTGTGAATGAAAGTGAATGGAGCGTGTGCATGCGTGTGTGTGCGTGTGGGTGTGTGTATGTGAATGAACACCCGTGATAGTGCAGCTGATGGCACTTGACAAGAGGAGGGTCGTGCCAGAGCTGTCAGGAGGACACTAGAGCAAAGCATCACAATAAGTCAGAACTGGGTTTGGCTTCCAAACAGTGCCCCCCCAGGGGTGGATACCAGACACCCCAGTACCATCAGCCAAAAAGAAAAGAACCAACACCCCTCAAGGGAACCCCTCCCCCCAGCAACAAACACTAACCCAGGGTGGGAGGTGGGGGAAACCAGTTAGGAGGGAAGCAACCAGTGAAAACACAATCAGTACAAAAACAAAATAACGAGCAAACCCCTCCTACCGACCCCCGACCTGGAACACAAGCCCCCTCTCCAGAAGTCCAAAGTTCAGGGGGTCGACCAGAGTCCCAGGCCCCCAGCATGGTGAGGAGCGCCAGATCGGGCGGTCTGCCCAAGTCCCAAGTCCAGCAGGCGGCCTGTGGGAAAGTGTCCGGCGGCCTGCCCAGGCTGGTGGACCACCCAACCCATAGGCCAGGTCCTTCGGGTGGCCGACTAACGTAGTGGAGCCACCATGACCTGAGAGGAAGGCGGAGAGGCAGCCTCCATACTCGGGAACATCGGCGGCCAAACCAAGGAACAGGCCCCTCCCTGCCGTTCGAGGCTCGGTGCAGGGGAACCATAACACCTGTGATGGTCCTGGTTTGGGACATGGCTGCACCTGCGATGGTCCCGGTCTGGGACGTGGCTGAACCCGCGATGGTCCCGGTCTGGGACGTGGCAGCACCTGCAATGGTCCCGGTCTGGGACGTGGCTGCACCGGCGGTGGACTCCAGCTGGGGCTCTGCTGCACTGGCGGTGGACTTCAGCTGGGGCTCTGCTGCACCGGCGGTGGACTCCAGCTGGGGCTCTGCTGCACCAGCGGTGGACTCCAGCTGGGGCTCTGCTGCACCGGCAGTGGACTCCAGCTTGGGCTCTGCTGCACCAGTGGTGGACCCCGGCTGAGGCTTTGCTGCACCCGCAGTGGGCTCCGGTTGGAGCACGTTGCACCTGCGGTGACCCCCATCGGGGACCTCATTGCTCCCGCGGTGGCCTCCCCAGCGAGGGAGGTGATGCTCCCCATGTCCTCCGGTGTTAAACTCTGATCCTTGGTTGCCTCCAGCAGCTCTCCGGTGACCCCGGCAAGAGGCTCCAAGCCCAAAGGGAGAAAAAAAGAAACTGTCTCAGGGTCGCCGGCAGCGGCAGAACCCGGTGTGGCGGTCCCGAGGGCTACTGTGAGTTGCCCCAGGTCCTTTTCACCATGAGTCGGGCAGTGTGACATTAAAATTGACATTCCTGACATAATGGAGCACACTTGCCTGACTTCTGACTCCACCGCCGTCCAGGACTCCGGCAATTTAGGGTGCGTGGGTTCCTCCAGTCCATCGGGTGCTTCATCCCCGTCGGCCTCCTCTGAGAAAACTGGACCCACCTTGTCGTCTGTGGGCGGCTCGGGTGATGGCAGCTCCTCTCCGGCGATCCTAGGATGGAGCTCGACGGGGATAGGAGAGGAAGAGCGGTTAGGGGCACCGGCAGCGGCAGAGCCTGGCGAGCGGGGTCCAGATGCGACTGGGGGCCACACCCGACTCCCCTCCCCAAAAGCCAGGCAAGATCCCTCCACCAACAACTGAACTACAGGAGAGATTACTTGCCTGTGCTTAAGCTCTACCGCCATCCAGGACTCCGACGACGATGCCCCAGGGCCCATCAGCTGGGGGTCCAGTACGGGGGATGACTCCACTGCGGCGGCCCCCGCAGCAGGTGTGATGATGGTAGCAGGAGTGGAACTCTCATGCACCATCCTCCACACCTCCAATTCCTCTGGCGTGGCGGCCATGGATGACTCCTCCATTGGCCCATGGGCAGGACCCTCCTGGCCCTCTGGCTCCTCCTCTCCCGAGCGACCTGGATCCAGGACCGATGGGCTCATGGGGGCACACAGAAAGGAGTCAGTGAGACCAGGCACGAGAGCACTATATGCCGCTGGGGCAGACCACTCAGGGGACTGCACACCCCAAGTCTCCTTGCCAGGAGGCAGGCAAAATTGATCACTGACCATGAAAATTGAATGAAAGGAAACTTGACTGTTCTCCTGGCACTGGAGGCCCCCAGCATCCTCCGAAGCGTCCTCTCTACTCTCCTGGCATTCCTCATCGGGTTGAGACTCCTCCTCCCTTGGGGAAAGTTCCTTAAGTCTTTCAGTCATCTCCAGGAGGAGCCACAGCTTCACCTCCAAGATGAGGTCCATTTCAGCCAGGAGAGCCCACCTATGTTCCTCCATCTCCTCCTGTGACGGGGCGGAGCATAGCTTGGAGCGGTAAGGCGAAGCTGCAGTACGCGGGACTGGACGCTTCTTGCTGCGGGACTTCCTCCCTCTCCTCCCCTTGGGTGACGCGGGGATGAGGTAATCCGGGACACGGAGCACCATGCCGGGAAGTGGGTCACCCACGCAGAGAGACTCCGTCTTCTCCAGAGAGGGAGGCGGAGTGGCCGCGGAGAGTTCGAGCGCTGGGGGATTCTCATCCAATCCTTCCTCCATCTGGCAGTCGAACTGGGCCAGTTTCTGCTCCTCCTTCACCCAGCAATCCAACTGAGCGAGCAGGGCCAACCACTCCTCCTCCGTCGAGTCTGTGGATTGGGTAGACACGGGGGCGGGAACCCTTTCTGCCACAGAAACGCATCCTCGTGTCTCTCTCTCGTGGCGCTCCACCTCCGTCTTCTTGTCTGAAGATTGGGTGGGCACTGGCCCGGGAGATGAAAGGTATCCGGGGAAGGAGGAAGTCTTCCTCCGATAGGAGTGCTTCTTCTGGCGAGAGGCCGGCTCCGATCGCGGAGAGGCATCCTCCGGCTCTGTCCGGAACGGAAAGGATGGCGGAGAGGATGGCATCCACCCTATGAATAATCCGGAGGTTAGGATGGCGCCACTCGATGTCCTCCGCGACAAGTCGTGCCCATTCCCGGTCCTAGGGGAGCCACTGAAAGGTGACGATCGCCTCCTCCAGCAAATCCTGGGCTTCCAGCTCCTCATCCGTCTTTGGCTTCCAGCTCCTCATCCGTCCAGATCATAGTGCCAACATACGAGGAGGAAATGGAGAAGAGAAAAAAAAACACCGCTCTACTCCATTGTTTTTTTTTTATGGTCGGGGCATTCTGTCACAAGCCCCCGTGCGCCATAACACGGCGCACGAGGGAGAGAATGAAAAACCCAATCGCTGGAGTAGAGAGTGCCATGTTTATTAAAGTTCACCACAAAATACAGTTCAGTTCAACCACACAAAATACAGAAAGATGTAATGATGGGATTAGGTCACCAGACATACAGGGCGCCTCCCGGATGCTCTACAGCCCGGTCTAAATGGAGCCTCGTGCTGCAGGGCTGCGATAAGCACAAAATAGGAAAGGCGATCAGCCTAGCGCTGCAGGGCTGCTTAGCACAGGAGAAAAGGCGAAAAAGACAGTTACAGGGCTGGAGCAAATCCAGGGTGCATCGTGCAGTCTGGAGAATGAGGATGGGAAGCAGGGCCAGCCGAAACACCAAGGGAATAATCCGGCTGAAGTGACGGGCTGGAGAATAACAAAAGTAGTGATTTACATACGAGGAGAACTGGCTGCCGCGTATGGAGGCGAATGCTCCAACAATCTCTTTCCTCTGAAGCGGCAAACAAATACTTCTGAAGCTAACGAGGAAAGAGATTGCCAGTGTGAGAATGCGTGGGCAAGACTGATTGGCACCAGGTGTGTGAGAGAGCATGTGAATGAGAGTGAATGGAGCGTGTCCATGTGTGTGTGTGCGTGTGGGTGTGTGTATGTGAATGAACACCCGTGATAGTGCAGCTGATGGCACTTGACAGGAGGAGGGGGCATGCCAGAGCTGTCAGGAGGAAACTAGAGCAAAGTATCACAATAAGTCAGAACTGGGTTTGGCTTCCAAACCCAGATTCACGACAATTTAATAAATTGTGCTTGCGGAACTGTTGTATAAAAGCAATATTACACAAGAGTGAGTACGGTATCAATGAATATAGTAACTGCGGGTGTGATATGTCTAATGCCAATGCGTAGTGGAGGGCATTAGACGTATCACACCTGCAGTTACTGTTTCCACCTGGTTCACTAATCCAGAGCTGATTATACCGCCGAAACAAGAAGTTTACATACACTGCATAAAAAGACACATAACTTTTTTTTATCCTCACTGTCTGACATTAAATCAGACTAAACTTTTCCTGTTTTAGGTCAGTTAGGATTACCAAAATTATTTCTATTTCCTAAATAATTTTTATATTTGCTAGATATTTTTTAGAGATTTTTTTAATTACTTTCTTCAAAGTCAGAAGTTTACATACTACATTTCCGAAGTATTTGTTAGCATTGCCTTTAAACTGTATGACTTAGGTCAAATATTTTAGGGCTCCTTCCACAAGCTTCTTACAATAGTTTGCTGTCAGACCTTATAACCTAACCAGGGCTGCTTGTAGAGGTTGTATTAAATGTACTAAAAGTAACAACTTTGCACAACAGAGATCATCCCCTCCAATACACAACTACGACAATAACAATTACTATTGAGGGTGGTAACAACACTGTTGATTCAAACGCGAAATATACTGTCTGGGTCCATATTTAAATTCTGCTGAGCAATTTAACAAACTGTAATGCTGTTGATACCATCTAACTGCAATGCTCCTGCACTGTGTATATAACTGTGTAATAAACAGCCAAAGCAGTTTATTTACTGCTTTGGCTAACCAGTTCTTATCTTCTTATCTTATTTACTATTGCTTTGAGTGCTGCTATCCCTTTGCTGCTGTAATCCTGGAATTTCCCTATTGTGGGACAAATAAAGGCTTATCTTATCTTATCTTACCATTTTTCTATAAATTTTATTCACCCCCACAGGAATCCTTGTTCATCTACTAAAACTTGACCATATCATTCTTAGACGTTATTTTAGCTTATTTTTCTATAGTTTATTATCGGAACCAAAGATGGCTATAGCTAGCATTTCAGCCATTCCCTCTCCTCTCGGCGCCACACCAGTCGGCTGCCTTTTGCAACAGCGGCTCGATTCCGAGTTTTTTTTTTTCCCTTCCTCTCTCTTTTGATCACTTTTTTTTTTTTCACCCCACTTATATCACGGACACACAGATCGTCCCAAATGTCTCCTGAGCCGGTGGACGGAGCCACTGTTTATAGCAGGATACGATACAGCAGAGAACAGCTGCTAGCATTTAACCGCCACCCGGTCCCACTGGAAAAACTCGACATACCGAGAGAACTGAGGCGAAAACGCCACGGCTGCCGGGCTGGAGTAAGGCGGAGGACAAAAAATATAAGGTACAGACCCTCCCTTCCATCTGTTGTCATGGGAAATGTACGGTCGATACTGGGAAAGTTAGATGAGCTAGCGGCTATCTCCCGTTATGATAGCACTTACCGGGAGTGCTCTCTCCTTTTGTTTACTGAGACGTGGCTAACTGAACTAGCAGCAGATGCTAACATTGAGCTGGAGGGTTTTCACATGATACGAGCTGACCGAACACCAGAGAGTGGCAAAACTAGGGGCGGTGGAGTGATAATGTATGTTAACAACAACTGGTGCAGACCGGGACACATCACTGTTAAACAACGACACTGCAGCAAAGACATTGAGTTGCTAGCTGTTAGCATGAGGCCTACATATCTCCCGAGAGAACACTCACACGTGATCTGCATTGTTGTTTATGCAAATCCGACGGCGAACGCTGGGACAGCGCGTGACGTCATCCATTCAGTTACCAGCAGGCTGCAGACAGAACACCCAGATGCTCTTCTCCTCATCTCAGGCGATTTCAACCACGTTTCACTGTCTCCCATTCTGCCCACTTTCACCCAGTATGTCACATGCCACACTAGAGACAATAAAACACTGGATTTGTTCTATGCAAACACTAAGGAGGCGTACACCTCATCACAACTCCCCCCACTTGGGAGATCGGATCACAACTTGGTTCATCTCCGACCGGTGTACAAACCCCTAGTGCACAGACAACCTCCGGCCATGCACACTGTGGAGTTATGGTCTGAGGAGACAATGGACACTCTAAAGGACTGTTTTGAAGCCACTGCTTGGAAGCAGCTCTGCGATCCACATGGTGAGGACATCGATGGCCTCATTCACACCTTCACGGGCTACCTCAGCTTCTGTGTGGACAAATCCGTTCCCACCAAGACCATACGGCGTCACTCAAACAACAAACCCTGGATCAACCCTGAGATAAAAACACTTCTGAGAGAGAAGAAGAGGATCTTCAGGTCGGGGAACAGGGAGATGCTGAAGTCCGTACAGAGGGAGCTGAGGAGAAAGATCAGAGAAGGCAAGGACAGCTTCAGGAAGAAGATGGAGGACAAGCTGCAACAGAGCGACATCAGCGGGGTCTGGAGAAACCTCAAAACCATCTCGGGGCTCCAGAATACCTCCCCCCAGGCCACGGGGGGCAGAGAGTGGGCGAACAACCTGAATCTGTTTTTCAATAGATTTGACCAACCGCCCTCCCCCCTGTCTGCACAACAACCACTGCTGCCTCTAAGAAATCAAGTCCTGCTACCCACTCCCCACTCCACCGACACCCCCCCCCCACTCCCAACACACAGCCCCCCATCCTGACCCTGACCAAGACCCAGGTGAGGACGGAGCTGAGGAAGATCAAGGCGAGGAAGGCGTCGGGACCGGACGGCATCAGCGCAAAGCTCCTCAAGTCCTGTGCAGACCAGCTGTGTGGGATTGTGACGTATATCTTCAACATGAGCCTGAAACTGGGGAGGGTACCACAGCTGTGGAAAACATCTTGTGTGGTACCTGTACCAAAAACTTCCCACCCCAAAGACCTGAACAGCTTCAGACCGGTGGCCTTGACGTCCCACTTGATGAAGACCCTGGAGAGACTGCTCCTTGCTCATCTCCGCCCCCTGGTGGAACCAGCGATGGATCCACTCCAGTTCGCCTACCAGCATGGCATTGGGGTGGAGGATGCGGTGATCTTCCTCCTTCACCGTTCTCTGTCCCACCTGGAGAAGCCCGGGAATATGGTGAGGATCATGTTCTTTGACTTCTCCAGTGCTTTCAACACCATCCAACCGATGATCCTGAAGGACAAGCTGCTGCGCGCAGGGGTGGACCAGCACCTGTCATCATGGATCCTGGACTACCTCACGGACCGGCCTCAGTTTGTGAGAACCCGGGACTGTGTTTCCGACACGATCATCAGTAGCACGGGGGCCCCCCAGGGAACGGTGCTGGCTCCCTTCCTGTTCACTCTTTATACTGCGGACTTCTCACACAACACAACACATTGCCATCTACAGAAGTTCTCTGATGACTCTGCGATCGTTGGTCTCATCTCCAGCGGAGATGAAGCTGAGTACAGAGGGCTTATCCAGGACTTTGTGGACTGGTGCCATCGGAACTGCCTCCAGATCAACGCGAGGAAAACTAAGGAGCTGGTGGTGGACTGCCGCAGGCATGGGCAGCCCCTCACAGCACCAGTAAATATACAGGGAACAGACATCGAGATGGTGACATCCTACAAGTACCTGGGTATTCATCTGAACAATAAACTAGACTGGTCACACAATACTGACGCACTCTACAAGAAGGGACAGCGCAGGCTGTTCCTGCTGAGGAGACTCAGGTCTTTTGGTGTACAAGGGGCGCTGCTGAAGTCATTCTATGACACGGTGGTGGCATCAGCCATCACTTTTGGAGTGGTCTGCTGGGGCAGTGGCATTACTGCAGCCGATAGGAAGAGACTGAACAAACTGATTAAGAAAGCTAGCTCTGTCCTGGGGCAACGCCTTGATCCGATGGAGGAGATAGGAGAGAGAAGGACGGTGGCTAAACTGTCATCTCTGCTGGAGTCCGAGTTCCACCCTATGCAGGACATACTGGATGCACTGAGGAGCTCATTTAGCAGCAGACTACATCATCCCAGGTGCACAACCGAGAGGTTTCGTAGGTCCTTCCTACCAACGGCTGTCAGACTGTACAACCTAAGCAGGGCTGCTCGCAGAGATAGCAAAAAGACGTAACAAACTAATAGGTTTTTTTTGAATGCAAAAGATGCAATAGACTTACACAATGGTCCTCTCCGGCATACAACTAGGAACATACCGGTCGCTATGGAGGGTGAGAATATGTATGGGCACATAATCATACCATGTAGGATAACTAAATAGACGGTTATGCTGTTTCATCCCACCTAGCAACAATGCTCTGCACTGTGTGTGTTTATATATTTACATATTTATTCCATCTAGCTACAATGCTCTGCACTGGGTGTGTTTATATTTATATATCTATATATTTATTCCATCTAGCTACAATGCTCCGCACTGTGTTTTTATATATCTACATATTATTCCATCTAGCTACATTGCTCCGCACTGTGTGTGTTTATATACTTGCATATTTATTCCACCTAGCTGCAATGCTCCGTACTGTGGGTGTTTATATATTTACATATTTATTCCATCTAGCTACAATGCTCCGCACTGTGTGTTCATATATTCATATATTTATTCCATCCAGCTACAATGCTCTGCACTGTGTGTCTGTGTGTGTGTGTGTGTATATATATATTTTATAGTAATATGTACATATGTATATTAGCTGCTCTTGCTTGCTTGTTTTTTTTTTTTTTTTTTTTTTTCTTGCCTTCTGATTGTTGCTCTGAGTGTTGCTATCCCTGTGCTGTTGCAATCCTGGAATTTCCCCGTTGTGGGACTAATAAAGGCTTATCTTATCTTATCTTATCTTATCTTATCTTATTCACTCATTCTCAGATGTTTCTATACTTACTGTACTCCAGGGACCAGTAATATTCTATCAAACACTGAAACCACACGCTCCTGTCCACCAGTGATGCTCTGTTTCATTCATTCATTCTTTAAGATGAATTTATGTTAGTTGGCTCAGGCTCACTACCTGAGCTACAGTGCACCAGGAAAGTATTCACAGCACTTCACTTTTTCCACATTTTGTTATGTTACAGCCTTATTCCTGTTATGAATCTGGGTGCAGTGTTTCCACAGAGCCCAGACTCTTAATTTATTTCTAAGTATTGTATGTCTGTTATTATTATTTTGTCAGTTTATGTATATATTTTGGGTTTTTGTCTTTTGTGCCCTCCTCTCTCCAGACAATCCCACTCGCTGCTCACAGTCTGCTCTCCTATCATCTCAGCTGTGAGCAGTTGTGCAATTAGGTCACCTGCCAGCTCACCTGCCCCGCGCCTGCCGCTCATTTGTTTGCCTATTATTTAAGCACTGTCTGCTCATTATTTCCCCGTGGCAGTATTGCATGGTTTGGACTTGTATGGACTTTATTCCTCCGAGTAAACTCCTCATCTCCTCCAGAGCTATTCCGGCTCTGGAGTGCCTCTCTATGTATGTTACCCTCTTTTGTAGTTTTGTACTGCCTACACAGTTTTGGAATTTTTGTTCTCTTTTGTTAATAAATGTCACAACTACAGTTCAGTGCATGGGTCTGTTTTTCTGCCCCGGAGGGGTGTTCATGACACTATACTGCCGCCAGATTAAGGTCCAGCTGCTGTAGTTGTGCTTTTTTTGTCCTTTTTGTGTTTTTTCCTTTTTTCACTCACCTGTGCGCTGGAGCTCATTATGTCCCCAGCTCGCTGGCCTCACACAAACAAAGCGAGATTGGCAGCGGGGTCTCCGAGTTTGGAGGAAGAGTGGGCGGCAGACTTTATTGAAAGTTTTGTGGATGAAGCTCTTGCCGCCCGCAGACCCAAGAAGACCTGGGAAAGTGTGAATGGAGCAGTGAGGATTCTGGAGGCACACCCCGGCCTCTGGAGCTATCCCCAATATGTGGGACTGCTGTCCATGGTCACCGCGCTTCAGCGATCCTTCCCCGGGCTGAAGATGGGGTCATCTCCCGCTGGACCGAAGCCGTCACGGAGGCGCTCTCCTCAACTGACGTCCACCTCCTCTTCTGACTCACTAGCTCCAGCGCCAGCATGTGTGTCGTCAGCTCCACGATGGCGGCGTCATCCCACTCCTGATCGTTGGAGGAATCCTCCTGCCTCTCCGGCAGCCATTTCCTGATGCCAAAACCGAAGCCCTCCTCAGCAGTACAGCCCTCCTCCTTCTCTTCTCCGGCTGAAACCTCAGCTTTCCCCAGCCTGTAGCTACTGTTCCCCGCTCCGCCTCGGCATCCTCTCCTGCTGCCGAGAAGTCCTCCCTTTGTTCTCCGGCTACGTCCACCTCCGTGACTACAGAAGCGGCTCCTCCACAATCCTCAGAGAGGCCCATCTTCACCAGAGCCATGGAGAGGGATGACATAACATCAGCTGCAGCAGGCAACATCGCACACTGGGAAAACAGGCAAGTTTTATTTCATTCTAGTTCCATTTATGATATGCCTTACCTGATTCCCGCAAGAGAGACTCAAGATGTGCAGTCCCCTGAGCTCTCTCCACCTGCTACAACTAACAAATCCTCACTTGCCCTCTCCGTGTCTCCTCCTGTTATCCCTGAGTGTCCGCCGATCCCGGAACTGAACTGCCGGATGATGGAGGAGCCTGTGGCTCTGGAAGTCCCAATTCCAGTGCCAGCACAGAGCCGACCCCCAGCTGCCATGGCGGATGAGCCACCAGCATGGGGCCCTTCGTCTGGGGATATTGTGACTGTAACCACTATCATGCCTGCTGCAGAGGCCGCCGCAGCAGAGTTAGTACCTGAGCTGGACCTCCAAGAGACCGGGCCCAAGACATCGTCGTCGTCTGGATCGACGGAGTCCTGGACAGCGGTGGAGCTCGAGCTCAGGCAAGTGCGCTTCCTTGTTTTTCTCTTTTCTGTCCTGGAGAAATCTTGCCTGGTTCTTGGTGAGGAGATTCGGGTGCAGCCATCAGCTGCACCTGAGCTCACCTCGCCAGACTCCGCCGCTGCCGGTGACCCTGATCCTGTTCCTCTGCCTGTCTTTTCCGAGCCTTCTCCCAGGGCCGCTGGGGAAGATCCATCGCTGCCAGATGTCTCCGTGGGTCCAGGCTCGCCACCTGAGGATGTCATGGGTCCAGCTTTGCCTGAGGATGTCGTGAGTCCAGCTTCCCCTGCAGAGGCTGTCACGGGTGCTCCGTTCCAGCCCAGGACCTCCATGGGTACAGCCTCCCCTCTGCCTGAGGCCGTTGTGTGGGTCCTTCCTCCTTGGTCCGAGTCTCCATGGGTGCTGCATCCCGGTCGGGGACCCTCATGGGTGCTGCACCCCAGTATAAATTCTACATTTATGTTGCGCTGCAGCTTGGGCCCGCCATCAGCGCTACACCCCAGCCTGGGGTCCACCGAGGGTGGAGCGTTGGCCCAGCCCGGGTCCACTGCGGGTGTTGCGGACCTCCAGCCTGGAGACACCACGGGTGCTGCAGAGCTCCAGCCCGGAGCCACCGCGGGTGCTGCAGAGCTCCAGCCCGGAGCCACCACAGGTGCTGCAGAGCTCCAGCCCAGAGCCACCACGGGTGCTGCAATGCTCCAACCCGGAGCCACCGTGGGTGCTGCAATGCTTCAGCCTAGAGCCGCCGCGGGTGCAGCTACGTCCCAGTCTGGGACCCCCATGGCTGCAACCATTACTTAGCCTAGGACCACCGAGGGCATTGAGGTTCCCTCTCCACTGCCAGATGCCGTTGTGGGTCATCCCTCGCCACCAGACACTGTCGTGGTTCTCCCCCTTTGGTCCTTCATCCCCTCATTAGGCCTCCCTGTGGGGGAACCACCTCCTGGGTCACCCCTCCGGTCTTGGTGGCTGAAGAACTCAGGCCGGCCGCCTGACAAACTGAGCCACTGGGTTGGGTTGCCCATATTCTCCGGCAGGCCACCCAACTCATTCCACCTTGACATCTGTCTGACCTGGGACTTCGGCTGGCCACCCAAACAACTGAGTTCTTTGGCCAAGGGGGCCCAGGGGCCTGGTGTAGCATGGGTGCGGGTCCTGAGCGGGCTCCACATTTTTGCTCCCCCCAACCTGTTTCCCCCACCTCCCACCCTGGGTGTTTTTTTGCTGTACCTTTTTCTCTTGGGGGGGGGGGGTGTCTTTTTGGTGTTACCTGGGGGTGCCTGGAATCCACCCCTTAAAGGGGGACTCTGTCATGAGTCTGGGCGCAGTGTTTCCACAGAGCCCAGACTCTTAATTTATTTCTAAGTATTGAATGTCTGTTATTATTATTTTGTCAGTTTATATACAGTGGGGCAAAAAAGTATTTAGTCAGCCATCAATTGTGCAAGTTCTCCCACTTAAAGGATGAGAGAGGTCTCCAATTTTCAACATAGGTATACCTCAACTATGAGAGACAAAATGAGAAAAAAAAAATCCAGAAAATCCCATTGAAGGATTTTTTTTTCCACAATATCTTTATTGAACCTTTTTTTTTTTAACAAACATGATACAAACAATCAAACACTAACGCTAAAGTACTACAAAAAAAAAAAAATGCACTAAAAACACCAACAACCACCAACAAAATCAAGTCTTCAACAATGCTCCTCTGTTTAGTCTAGACAATCCAACACATAAGTATACATATTATGTTCACCAGTTTGGAATTTACAAGGTCCACACACATCATTCACCTTCTTCTTCAAGAGTTATGTTTAAATTTTTTACATAATCAATAAAAGGTCTCCATATATTCTCAAACACAATTTCCTTTGATTTCAGTATATATGTTATTCTTTCTAATGGAAGGTTTGTTAACATCTGTCTTAACCACTGAGTCACATCTGGTCTATGAGTCTTTTTCCATAATAGTGCAATACATTTTTTGGCATTAAGCAAACTGAGGTCTATGAATGTTCTTTCACTTTTATTAAAATTATGCTTTTCTGGGTACAGACCCAACAAAAACAGTTTAGGATTCAGTATGATTTGTTTTGAGATTATTTTTTCAATTGTTACCCTCACCTCTTCCCAAAACATTCTTATTAATCTACATTCCCATAAACAATGAAATAGGGTTCCTTTACTTTCCATGCATTTTGTGCATGTATCTGGTATATTTTTGTTATATCTATTTAACTCCTCCGGTGTAACATACATCCGCATTAACCATTTGAAATGTATCAATTTAAGGCGTGCATTTATTGATTTGGTTTGAGCTTCTGTACAAGCCAATTCCCATTGTTCCTCCGAAATTTCAATTTGCAGATCTTCTTTCCAGTAGTTTAATCTTTTCAGTGAATTTTCACTTGAAGATAGTGTCAATGAGTTATAAAACTCTGAAATAATACCCTTTCTTTTACTATCTTTCATCATCATTTTTTCCAAGGATGAATAAATAGGTCGAGTGAGAGCTTTATTTTGATTTGATCGAATAAAGTTTCTAAGTTGAAGATATTTAAAAAAATGTGTTCTATTGAGATTAAATTTGATCCTCAGCTCTTCAAAAGACATTATGTTGTCTGCACATGGCAAATATAAATCCTGAATCTTTTGTATCCCTTTTAAATTCCATACTTTAAATACAGCGTCCGCTCTCCCTGGTTTAAAATATTGATTACCCCATATTGGACTAAATTGTGACAATAACTGTGGTTCTTTTAAATAGTTTTTAGCTTCACACCATATTTTGATCATATGCTTTACAAATGGATTTTTAACTTGTTTTTGTAATTTTTTTGCCGAATCTGAGTATATGAATATGGGAAGAGGTAAAGGTAAATTGTATGATTCCATTTCAGTCCAGTGAGGGAGATCATTTGATGAAAAATAATATGTCATAGACCTCAGTTGTGCCGACCAATAATACAACATAAAATTTGGACATTTCAGACCTCCACGATCAAATGGTAAATATAATAAAGACAGACGTAATCTAGCCCTCCTGTTGTTCCATATAAATTCCACTAACTTTTTTTTTATTCTTGAGAATAGATCTAAAGGTGGTGATAAGGGAATGTATTGAAATAAATAAAGTATTTTAGGTAAAATATTACTTTTAAGTATATTGATTCTCCCGATCATCGACATTGGTAGTGACATCCATCTCTGAGTTAACTCATTGATATCTGACATTAAGGCTTCATAGTTGACGCTGGCGACTGATTCTAGCTTAGGCATAATTTGGATTCCTAAATATTTAAACTGATTTACAACATTGAATTGATTTGCCTCAGGGGCTGGGTAATTTCTCTGGGTCTCATTTAGCATTAATATTGAAGATTTAGTTTTATTTATTTTATATCCTGATATTTCCCCAAAATTCTTTATTAAATTCAACAAGGTTGGAATTGATTTTTTTAGATTCGACATAAACAAAATTATATCATCGGCGTACAGGGAGATTTTATGTTCTGTTGGCCCAACTTTAATTCCATATATTTGTGAATGTAAACGTATCGCTATCGCTAAAGGTTCAATTGCCATAGTAAACAGTAAAGGTGAAAGTGGACAGCCTTGTCGACATCCTCTATTGATTTTTATTGGTTTTGAAATATTGTTATTTGTTAGGATTTCTGCTGTAGCATTATTGTATATTATTTGAACCCATTTTATGAAATTATTTCCAAGTCCAAACCTTTGTAGGACTTCAAAAAGAAAGGGCCATTCAACTCTATCAAAGGCCTTTTCGGCGTCCAATGATAGGAGAGCTGTATCCGGTGCTTCTTTATTAAAATAAATAATATTAAATAGTCTTCTTACATTATGGAAGCCTTGTCTACCCTTTATAAAGCCATTCTGATCTCGATTAATAATATTTGGTAAAATTTCTTGTATTCGTCTTGCTAAAATTTTACAGATTATCTTAAGGTCGGCGTTTAATAGGCTTATTGGTCTCATATTTTCACATTTATTAGAGGGCTTACCTGGTTTTGGCAGCAGTATAATTAAGGCATTATTTATGTATGATGGTAAATTATTATTTTGAAATGCTTCTAAAACCATTTCCAAAAAAGGTTTTATTAATTTATTCTTAAATTTTTTATAAAGGTCAACTGGAAGACCATCTGGTCCTGCACTTTTTCCTGATTTCATATTATCAATGGCTAGCCCAACTTCTTCTTGACTAATTTTAGACTCCAATATCTCCCTGTTTTCATTTGGTATACACGGTATAGATAGTTCGTTCAAAAACCCATTTAGTTTTGTTAAATCAGGTTCATTTTTGGTATCATATAATTTTTCATAGTAATCTCTAAAGGCTCTATTAATTTCTAAAGGATCTATAACTACCTGTCCGTTACTTATAATACTGGTAATTGGTGTTTTAATTTCCAATTGTTTAATCTGCCATGCTAATAATTTTCCTGATTTTTCACCTTGTTCATAAAAAGATTGTTTCAATCTTAGAAGACTCGAGGCAGCTCTATTCGCTGATTTTTTGTCGTATTCAGCTCTCAAAATCAGTAATTCATTCTCCAACCTTGGGTCACTTCCTGCATACACTTTTTCCTGAAGACTTTTTATTTTATGTTCCAATTTAGCTCTCTCCTCTCGAGTCTTCTTAGATTTTGATCCTGTATAACTAATAATATGTCCCCTAATAAAAGCTTTGAAAGCCTCCCACTTTACACATGCTGATGTTTGTGTAGTATTGATGTCAAAGAACTCGTCTATCTGTTTTTCTATATACTTGACAAATTCCTCATCCTGAAGCCATTTATGCTGAAATTGCCATCTACCTGATTCCTTTGTCAATTTTTTATCTACATATATTAGACAACAGGGTGCATGATCAGAGATCACGATGTTATCATAAAAGCAGTTTTGAATCTTGGACCTTAATTCTGTGGAAATCAAAAAATAATCAATACGTGAGAATGTCTTGTAGGTACTGGAATAACAAGAATAGGCTTTAACTTGTGGTTTCATTTCTCTCCATATATCTAACAATCTCAATTCTTTCATAAAATGATTAATAGTCATCCTACATCCAATGTGCGTACAATCCAGTCCTGTTGATCTATCCACACCTGGATTCAATGTACAATTAAAATCCCCTGCTATTATATGTTGCCCTGTAAGTGATGATAAGATGAGAAATAAATTAGCAAAGAACTTCTGATCATCTATATTGGGACCATATAAGTTCACAAGATTTATATTTTCTAATAGCAAAGAACCTTGAATGATTACATATCTTCCAAATTTGTCTCCAATTACATTTTTCACTTGAAAAGGAACTGATTTATGTATGAGAGTCATAACTCCCCTGGCTCGGGATGAAAATGAAGAGGTGAATACACTTCCCTGCCATCTACTCCTAATTCTTTTAACATCCTCCTCTATCAGATGAGTTTCTTGTAAAAACACAATTCTTGAACCCATGTCCTTTATTTTATTCATAACTTGTTTAAGTTTTTTTAAATTTTGTAGACCTCTGCAATTCCATGAAGTTAAATTAAGATTAACACTTTGGTCCATGATCAATAGAGAGTTTGGGATTACCTTGCAGTGTAAACATGCTCATACAGAGAAGCAAAAACATGAGTGGTTGAACATTCATCCTACAAACTACACACAAACAAATTTCCCCTTCCCACACTTGTGGCAAACCCCCCAAAATCAAAAGAAAAATTCTGTCTCCCGATATAGCCATCGACCGTTCCACACCCACGGGGAACAGCCTAAGCCACTCCTTCTTCATCCTCCCAATCACCCTAACTCTACTGCTTTTAATGATGTAACATTAACTCTCCTCTGTAGTTTTCCAACTTAACTCCAAAATTTTTAACAACTTTGTACATCATAGTTTTTTTTTTTTTTTTTTATTTGTTTTGTTTTTGTTTTGTTTTTTTAATATATAATACAATCTATTTTTTGTAAACTTACTATTTACTTCAAGTCAGTCAGATGCCTGTGCAAATGCTTAATTATTCTACCTTATATTTTGTTCATGCTTAGCTCCCACCAGTCTCTTCTTCTTCTTTGATCTTCTTGATGAACTCCTGCGCCTCCTCTGGGGTCTTGAAGATGTGGGTTCTGCCCTCATACGTGGTCAGCAGTCTCGCAGGATAGATTACACCATGACGAATCCCAAGGTTGCGCAGCTCCTTACGTATGGGATCAAACTGCTTCCTCAATTGCTGGATTCCTGTGGCCAAATCTGGGTAGAACCGCACCTGCTGGTCCTGGTGTTTAATCTCTCCTTTTTTAGCTCGTGCAGCGTTGAAGATCTTCATCCTGTCTCTGTTGCTAAGAAACTTCATAATTAAGGTCCTCGGCGGTCCCTTATCTCTCCGTGGGCCAATACGATGTGCTTTTTCCAGAACCACTGCTGATTGCAACTCCTCGCTGCCCAGCACCTCCGGAATCCACTTTTCCAGAAAGGAACATACGTCCCGACCTTCTGATTCCTCTGGAAGACCCACCAGCCTCAAATTATTCTGTCTCGACCGAGATTCCAAATCCAAAATATTATCTTCCAGAGATTTATTTTTTTTTTCCAAAGTGCGCACCTTTAATTGAAGACGGGTGACGTCATCTTCAGCACTAGCGAGACGGAGCTCCATCTGCGCCGTTCGTTCTACACAGTCACCCAATTCCTTTCTTATTCCTTCCAACGCTGTCATAATCCCATCAAATCTAGAGGAAAAGTCCGCTCTCATTGAACTCATGGCAGCCATCAGCGCATCTGCGTCTCCCCGCGCAGACATCGCACCGTTGCCAGCCTCCTCCGCCATATATGGAGTTTTGTTTACTGCGTCACAGACCTGAAAGTCCGTTAATTTGGACTGTTTCGGCGGCTCGCTTTTTCCTTTTCCTGGTTTTCCAGCCTTAGGCTTCGCCGACATATCCTCGCCCAAATGCTGGGATACGTTCTGTCCCAAATGAGAGAGTTATTTGCCGATTTTTTTTTTTTCCAGGAGCAGAGCAGAGCGAGACACGTCCGTCCTACGTGGCAGCCATAACCGGAAGTGCCATTGAAGGATTTTTAATAAATTAAGTGGTAAATTCCTCAGTAAAATAAGTATTTGGTCACCTACAAACAAGCAAGATTTCTGGCTCTCACAGACCTGTAACTTCTTCTTTAAGAGGCTCCTCTGTCCTCCACTCGTTACCTGTATTAATGGCACCTGTTTCAACTCGTTATCAGTATAAAAGACACCTGTCCACAACCTTAAACAGTCAGACTCCAAACTCCACTATGGCCAAGACCAAAGAGCTGTCAAAGGACACCAGAAACAAAATTGTAGACCTGCACCAGGCTGGGAAGACTGAATCTGCAATAGGTAAGCAGCCTGGTGTGAAGAAATCAACTGTGGGAGCAATTATTAAAAAATGGAAGACATACAAGACCACTGATAATCTCCCTCGATCTGGGGCTCCACGCAAGATCTCACCCCGTGGGGTCAAAATTATCAAGAGAACGGTGAGCAAAAATCCCAGAACCACATGGGGGGACCTAGTGAATGACCTGCAGAGAGCTGGGACCAAAGTAACAAAGGCTACATCAGAAACACACTACGCCGCCAGGGACTCAAATCCTGCAGTGCCAGACATGTCCCCCTGCTTAAGCCAGTACATGTCCAGACCCGTCTGAAGTTTGCTAGAGAGCATTTGGATGATCCAGAAGAGGACTGGGAGAATGTCATATGGTCAGATGAAACCAAAATAGAACTTTCTGGTAAAAACTCAACTTGTCGTGTTTGGAGGAGAAAGAACACCATACCTACTGTGAAGCATTGGGGTGGAAACATCATACTTTGGGGCTGTTTTTCTGCAAAGGGACCAGGACGACTGATCCGTGTAAAGGAAAGAATGAATGGGGCCATGTATCGTGAGATTTTGAGTGAAAACCTCCTTCCACCAGCAAGGGCATTGAAGATGAAACGTGGCTGGGTCTTTCAGCATGACAATGATCCCAAACACACCGCCCGGGCAACGAAGGAGTGGCTTCGTAAGAAGCATTTCAAGGTCCTGGAGTGGCCTAGCCAGTCTCCAGATCTCAACCCCATAGAAAATCTTTGGAGGGAGTTGAAAGTCTGTGTTGCCCAGCGACAGCCCCAAAACATCACTGCTCTAGAAGAGATCTGCATGGAGGAATGGACCAAAATACCAGCAACAGTGTGTGAAAACCTTGTGAAAACTTACAGAAAACGTTTGACCTCTGTCATTGCCAACAAAGGGTATATAACAAAGTATTGAGATGAACCTTTGTTATTGACCAAATACTTATTTTACCGAGGAATTTACCAATTAATTCATTAAAAATCCTTCAATGTGATTTTCTGGATTTTTTTTTTCTTATTTTGTCTCTCATAGTTGAGGTATACCTATGATGAAAATTGGAGACCTCTCTCATCTTTTAAGTGGGAGAACTTGCACAATTGGTGGCTGACTAAATACTTTTTTACCCCACCGTATATATTTTGGGTTTTTGTCTTTTGTGCCCTCCTTGCTCCAGACACTCCCACTCACTGCTCACAGTCTGCTCTCCTGTCATCTCAGCTGTGAGCAGTTATGTAATTAGGTCACCTGCCAACTCAGCTGCCCCGCACCTGCTGCTCATTTGTTTGCCTATTATTTAAGCACTGTCTGCTCATTATTTCCCCATGGCAGTATTGCATGATTTGGACTTGTATGGACTTTATTCCTCAGCGTAAACTCCTCATCTCCTCCAGAGCTATTCCAGCTCTGGAGTGCCTCTCTATGTCAGTTACCCTTGTTTGTATTTTTGTACCATCTACACAGTTTTGGAATTTTTGTTCTCTTTTGTTAATAAATGTCACAACTACAGTTCAGCGCGTGGGCCTGTCTTTCTGCCCCGGAGTGGCGTTCATGACAATCCCAAAATGGATTAAATTAATTTTTTTCCTCAAAATTCTACACACAATACCCCATAATGACAACATGAAATTTTTTTTTAGATTTTTGCAAATTTATTAAAAATAAAAAACTAAGAAATCACATGTATGTAAGTATTCACAGCCTTTGCCATTATTCTCAGAACTGAGCTCAGGTGTGTCCTGTTTCCACTGATTACACAGGGTTACAAAAATAATTTTTTTTTAAGTTGTCTGTGTTTTTTCAACTGCTTTAAGACGATTTTGCACTGCTGAATCCGAAAATGACATCCGTTTCTCTCGATCAGGTGCTAAGTAAAAACCTGTACTTACTTAGTACTTACTTAGTACTGTGCATATACTTACCTTTATATAAAGGTAAGTACATGTAAATTGAATGTTAGGTCATCATTGTTCAAAATTCAGAGAATTTCAAGACATAAAAAAATAATTTTGCATCATATAAAGTGAAAATACCCATACATGTAAACAAAAATGTATAAAACAACATGTGGCCACAATTCAAAAAGTTGACCTAATTGAGCAAAACCAATGTGATTTTTGGATTCAGCACATCAAAATTGTTGTAAATCAGCTAAAAAAAACTCAGACAATAAATTTGGTGTTGACCAGTGTTATCCTTGAGATGTTTCTACAGCTTAATTGGAGTCCACCTGTGGTAAATTCAGTTGATTGGACATGATTTTGAAAGGTACAGACCTGTCTATATAAGGTCCCACAGTTGACAGTGCATGTCAGAGCACAAACCAAGCATGTAGTCAAAGGAATTGTCTGTAGACCTCCGAGACAAGATTGTCTCGAGGTACAAATCTGGGGAAGGGTACAGAAAATTTTGTGCTGCTTTGAAGGTCCCAATGAGCACAGTGGCCTTCATCATCCGTGAATGGAATAAGTTCAGAATTACCAGGACTCTTCCTAGAGCTGGCCGGTCATCTAAACTGAGCAATCAGGGGAGAAGGGCCTTAGTCAGGGAGGTGACCAAGAACCCGATGGTCACTCTGTCAGAGCTCTAGCGTTCCTCTGTGGAGAGAGGAGAACCTTCCAGAAGGACAACCATCTCTGCAGTAATCCACCAATCAGGCCTGTATGATAGAGTGGCCAGACAGAAGCCACTCCTTCGTAACTCCATTACCAATGAACCCTCAGCCTAAGCTAAACTCAAATTATAACTCTGTTGAATGCTTAATTTTTAGCTTAGCACACCCATCCTGGAGGTCAGAACAGCCTCTTTTATTTACCACAGTATAACACCCTCCCAATGCTGCTTTTGCTGAATTTATGTCTGAATTCTCTGAATTCTTATCAACCTTAGTTCTCAGTTCTGACAAGATTATCATAGCTGTTGATTTTAATATTCATATAGACATTGATAATGATAGTCATAGTGTAGCATTTCTCTTCCTCTTAAATTCAACTGGTTTTTCTCACTGTGTTAGTAAACCAACTCATCATCATAATCACACCCTTGACCTGGTCTTGGTCTGTGGTGTAGAAATTGATGAGCTGCTAGTCATTCCTCAAAATCCTACACTGACTGACCATTATTTGGTAACTTTCAAATTTGTGTTATCTGATTTTACAGTATCAAGCAGAAACATAGTTAAGAGATTCTTACCTAATAGTTCTGTGGCTCACTTTAAAGAATTAATCCCTTCAGCACTTACTCTATTACCGTGTCTCAACATAGCAGAGGACAGCACTGACTGCTTGATTCCATCAGAATTAGACCTTTTAGTTGATAGTACTGCAGCCTCACTGTGGACAACACTTGACTCCACAGCCCCTCTTAAAAAGAAAACTATTAAAAATAGGAGATTAGCTCCATGGTACAACTCCCACACGCATGAGTTAAAACAGAAAGCCAGATCCTGTGAAAGGCTTTGGCGTGCAAATAAGACAGAAGAATCATGTTCAGCCTGGAATGCCAGCCTTATGCCAGGGACAAGAGTTGCAAATTAGCTAATAGCTATACACTCCATGTGCAACACATCAGATTGATTTTCATTGATTAATTGTCTATGTTTATTGCACTGTCCCTGTCAAATAAACTAATCTATCTATCTATCTATCACCTATAAGAAATCTCTCCGTAATGCTAGGCAACAGTACTATTCGTCCTTGATAGAAGAAAATAAAAATAACCATAGATTTCTTTTTAACACTGTGGCTCAGTTAACCAAGAGCCACAATGCCATAGATCCCTACATTCCTCCAACTCTTAGTGGTGACGACTTTTTGAATTTTTTTAATGATAAAATTATCAGCATCAGGAATAATATTCCAAAAAATAGCCCCTTTAAAAATACCAAGCCTCTGCATAACACTGCTGTGTCCACAGGCTCAGAACTCCGCTTTTCTGAATTTTCTCTTATTAGTCATTCTGATCTAGCCTTAATAGTCTCAGCCTCTAAACCAACCACCTGTCTTTTAGACCCAATCCCTGCTAGACTCCTGAAGGAGTTGCTACCTCTGATTAGTCCACCGTTTTTGAACATAATTAATATGTCCCTATTGACAGGACATGTACCGCAGTCTTTTAAAGTGGCAGTAATTAAACCTCTGCTTAAAAAGCCTTTGCTTGATTCTGGGATTTTGGCTAATTATAGACCAATATCTAACCTCCCCTACCTTTCCAAGATCCTTGAAAAAGTAGTTGCCAATCAACTGTGCACTTTTTTTTTAGAAAATAATTCTATATTTGAGAAATTTCAGTTAGGTTTTAGGAAACACCACTGCACAGAGACAGCCTTAGTGAAAGTTACTGATGACCTCCTTATGGCATTTGACAAAGGACTTGTCTCTGTCCTTGTCTTATTGGACCTTAGTGCTGCCTTTGACACCATTGACCACCATATTCTGCTAGAGAGACTTGAACAGCAAATTGGTTTGAATGGAACAACGCTAAGATGGTTCCAGTCTTATTTTTCAGACCGTTCCCAGTTTGTCTATGTCCATAACAAGTCCTCTAATCAGACCACGGTTAACTATGGAGTTCCGCAGGGATTGGTACTTGGACCAACACTGTTTACATTATACATGCTCCCTTTGGGAAACATTATGAGGAAGCATTCTATTCATTTTCATTGTTACGCTGATGACACTCAATTATATTTATCCATCAATCCAGATGATCCCAGTCATTTGGATTCACTCCAGGAGTGTCTTAAGGATATTAAATCCTGGATGAACTACAACTTTCTATTGCTTGGAGTCATTGTTCTTGGCCCCAAACAAGCTAGAAGTACTCTTTCTAGTAAGATAACAAAACTAGATGGCATTGCGCTGGCTTCTAAGTCTTCTGTTAGGAATCTTGGAGTTGTCTTTGACCAAGATATGTTTTTTAACTCTCATATACAGAAAACCATTAAGATTGCCTTCTTTCATCTGCGTAATACTTCTAAAATTAGGTCCATCCTGTCTCATAAAGATGCAGAGAAACTTGTCCACGCCTTTATCACCTCTAGGCTAGACTATTGTAATTCTCTTTTATCAGGTGGTCCTAATAAGTCCATAAAGTTTCTCCAACTCATTCAGAATGCAGCTGCACGTATCCTGATGAGAACAGGGAGAGAGATCACATTACCCCAGTTTTAGCTTCTTTACATTGGCTCCCAATAAAATATAGAATTGAATTCAAGAGTTTACTCCTAACTTATAAAGCCCTTAATGGTCTGGCTCCTTCTTACCTGCAAGAACTCATAGTTCCCTATCATCCAACCAGAGCTCTGCGCTCCCAAAAATCCAAACTACTGGTGGTCTCCAAGGTCTCCAGAAGTAAATTGGGAGGTAGAGCTTTCAGTTATCAAGCTCCCCTCCTGTGGAACCATCTTCCCAGTTCAGTTCGGGAGGCAGACACTCTCTTTTTATTCAAGAGTAAGTTGAAATCTTTTCTCTTTGAAAAAGCCTATAGCTAAAAATGTTGCCACTGCCAGGCCTTCACCCACAAGTGGAGCCTAACTCGGCTTGATACTGGAAGGTCTGCCTATGAATGTTAATGTTGAATTGTACTTGTTATGTTTGTTTTGAATGTAGCTACTGCCAGGCCTCCTACGTTTTACCTCTTTTTTCAACCCAGCCGGTCTAGGCAGATGGCCGTCCTCTATGAGCTATGGTTCCGCTCAAGGTTTCTGCCAGTTAAAGGGAAGTTTTTCCTCACCTGTGTTGCCGCAGTGCTTGCTCTTAGGGGTCTCTGCTGGGTTCTATAAATTTGAGAGCGTGGCCTAAACCCACCCTTTTTTGTAAAGTGCCTTGAGATGACCTGTGTTGTGATTTGACGCAATATAAATAAAATTGAATTGAATAGTAAAAGACACATGGAAGCCCACCTGGAGTTTGCCAAAAGGCACCTGAAGGACTCTCAGATCATGAGAAACAAAATTCTCTGGTCTGATGAGACAAAGACTGAACTCTGGCATGAATGCCAGGAGTCATGTTTGAAGGAAACCAGGTACCGCTCATCACCAGGCCAATACCATCCCGACAGTGAAGCATGGTGGTGGCAGCATCGTGCTGTGGAGATGTTTTTCAGTGGAAGGAACTAGGAGACTAATCAGGATAAAGGGAAAGATGAATGCATCAATGTACAGAGACATCCTGGATGAAAACCTGCTCCAGAGCACTCTTGACCTCAGCCTGGGGTGACGATTCGTCTTTCAGCAGGACAACAACCCTAAGCACACAACCAAGATATCAAAGGAGTGGCTTCAGGACAACTCTGTGAATGTCCTTGCCTGGCCCAGCCAGAGCCCAGACTTGAATCCAGTTGAATATCTCTGGCGAGATCTGAAAATGGCTTTGCACCAACGCTTCCCATCCAACTTGATGGAGCTTGAGAGATGCTGCAAAGAGGAATGGGCGAGACTGCCCAAAGATAGGTGTGGCAAGCTTGTGGCATTATACTGAAAAAGATTTGAGGTTGTAATTGCTGCCAAAGGTGCATCAACAAAGTATTGAGCAAAGGCTGTGAATACTTATGTACATGTGATTTCTTAATTTTTTACTTTTAATAAATTTGCAAAAATCTAAAAAAAAACCCACCTCTTTTCACGTTGTCATTATGGGGTATCATGTCTAGAATTATGAGTTATCTAGGAGGGTTCAAACTTAGATTTACATCAGCCTCTTTTACCACTAACTGGCTGGACCTACAGGATGCACCATTTCTCTTATCTTGTTCCTGATGGGCATGAACCTATTAATTTCTGCAGCAGAAAGTGTAACCTATGGTCCCACACTGGAGTCGGGTATTGTTCAACCAGTACTGCGAGGGTTCATGGACGATATCATAATAACAACCGAGACACATGTTCAAGCAAGATGGGTGTTTTAAACATTGGGCAATGTAGCCCCCTGGCAAGAATGTTGTTTAAGGCTAGGAAATCCAGAAGCTTGGTGATCAAAAAAGGCAAAGTTACCAGCAGGTTCAACCTCCAAGTTCAGGGCAAAATTATTCCAACCATCGTGGGCAAGTGAAGTGCCTGGGGAAGTGGTACAATGCGTCTCTGACCAATAGCGCCAGTGTCTCCAGTGCAGTGAAGCAGACCAAAGAGTGGCTGAAGAAGATAGACAAGTCTGATCTTTCGGGAAAATTTAAGGTCTGGCTGTACCAGCATGACCTCCTACCCAGGTTGCTGTAGCTCTCCACTGTCTATGAATTCTCCATGGCTGTTGTCAAGGGTATCGAGAGGAAAATCAATAAGCACCTATGAAGATGGCTTGGTGTCTGACCAAGTTTTTTCTCAGTGGGCCTTTACATCTGGTCTGGACAGCTACAACTCCCCCTATCATCAGCAGTGGAGGAATTCAAGGTGGAAAAATGCAGAGTCGAAGTAAGCCTTGGCAGCTCCAAAGATGCCCTGGTGAGCCAAGCAGGTATTACAACAAGGTCTGGGTGCAAGTGGACAGGGAAAGTTGCAGTAGAGCAAGCAGTCAGCTCTTTAAAGCTGCGCAACATCATCGGCAACCAGTGTGTACGACAGCAAGGTCTTGGCTCTGTACCTTTCCAACAATGGGGAAATGCAAATGAAACAACCAGGCGCAATATGATCCAGGCGGAAATTCGAACCCGGGAGGAAGAGAAGCAGATGTCAAGAGCAGTGGAACAAGGCTCACAGGGCTCTTGGACAAAATGGGATCTGCGTAAGCGCAGAATCTCGTGGGCAGAACTGTGGAGACTGGAGCCCTATCACATTTTCTTCCTCCTGTGATCTGTTTACGACACGCTCTCCTCGCCTTCTAATCTGCACACATGGGGACTGAGAGAGGATCCACTATGTAAGCTTTGTGGCCAGAGAGGGACACTGGCCCACATTCTATCCGGGTGCAAAATGGCACTATCCCAAGGTGGTATAGGTGGTGCCATGATGAAGTCCTCCTGTCTCTTGCTGACACACTAGAAAGGGAGAGAACTAAAAGGAGACCGATTAGTACGACTCTGAAGAAAATGGTTTCCTTCGTCAAGGAGGGGTTTAGGCCCTCTTTGACTAAGAAGACAAAAGCCAGCCTGTTGCAAACCACAAGCTCATGGGAGATGGTGGTAGATGTAGGAAGAAGGCTGAAGTTCCCAGAGGTGGTGCACACAACTCTCCGACCAGATATTGTGTTCTGGTCAGCTAAAGCACCAGAAGCTACCAGAAGATGATTCTGGTTGAACTTACAGTGCCATGGGAGGAAGGCTGCAAGGAGGCCCACGAAAGGAAGGTCTTGAAGTACCAGTCCTTAGTACAGGATTGTAGGGACAAGGGCTGACAAGTGTGGCTCTTCCCTGTGGAGGCTGGCTGCAGGGGCTTCCCAGCTAAATCAGTATGGCAGATGCTGTCAGCTCTTGACCTTGAAAGGAGTAAAAATCAAGCTGCTCACAAGATGGGGGAGGAAGCAGAGTGAACCTCCTGTTGGCTTTGGAGCAAGAGGGAGGAGGAGAGCTGGAAGCCAGGAGCAGATAGGCAGTTATCTGGCCGATCACTGCCAGCCCACCATCTGGAGAGCGTAGTGGTTGAGGGCCAAAACGCTCAATGAAGGTTGGTCACTACCTGAAGATATCTGCTCCTGGCCAAAGGCAACGCTACCTAAATAGGTAACTGAAAAAATGCACTAAGTAGTATATGTAACAAGTGTTTAGAATTTTGAGGAAAAAAATGAATAAATGAATTTAATCCATTTTGGAATAAGGCTGTAACATAACAAAATGTTGAAAAAGTGAAGCGCTGTGAATACTTTCCGGATGCACTGTAGGAGCTAACCAACTAAGATTAGCAACAAAAGGGTGGCTCTTGGGCATTTAAAGACACATAAACTGAAACAAACTGTTCTGAGGAAGGCTGCAAAAGATAATTCAAAATGATCCTGCAATGATATAAATAATTAAAGGCAATTTGACCAAAGTACTGTATGTCACAAAGATTTCTGGGATCTGTCAACATGTGGAAAAAGTGTAGTGAATGGTACCTTTAATTGCATTCTTGTTTATAAAAAGAAATGAAAGAAAAGTGTATTCATTTAATTTATTTCTTTTTAATATGTTTGGCTGAGTGTGGACTGACTTGCATCGACGAGGGTTGAGTGTCCGGCCTTTCCGGCTGCAGCTCTCAGCACTGACGGTGCAGCGGCACTCACATGACACTGCATCCAGAGCCCACTTTCTCCCTCTGCAAGGATGGCAATGAGGCTTTGGCGGGGGTTCGGGGGGGCGAGAGGGAGTGGGAGAGGGGAAGAAACTGACTGGAGGCAGTGACGAAGGTGGAAGAGAAAGAGTGGTTGGAGGGAGAGTTGGGGGAGTGTGGGCTCTGCATGGAAGAGGGGTTGAAAAAAAGTGCAGTTAGATGCAAAATGTTTTCATTCAGTGGTTACAAAAGTCTCAATAGCCAGCAGACTGCTAGACTAGTGTTTATATAGTCTTACTGACAATTTAAACTTATTTCACACAAGTCACATTCACATTATTTAATTGTAATTTGAGCTTATGTTTCAGTTTACTCCCCGACTATTGCATCGGATAATATTGAGTCCATTTTCAGCATTTTATGCACTTTAACTGCATAACAATTTTCTATTCATTTGGATTTACAACCAGTCCTCCAACTCATACATACTGTCTTCCTGATGCATAAATACAATACATATTTTTTCATAGCTAAAGTCCAGGTAAGGAGGTGGGTTGAAGGGGGAAAAGAACGGTCCTTGCAGTTGACCTGTTTTCAAGTCCAGCTGTAAACCTTGAAGTTCATTTTCACTTCCCTGTGGTTCGATTCCTTTTGTTTACTTGTTGTTATATATTTACCATTCTTAGCATTACAGTTATACAGTAATTAGGGTTTGCCAATAAAAACAATAAAAAAGTGAACATGTTAAGGGTCAGGGGAAGATGAAGGGACAAACCTCTCATCATCCACACTGCAGTTCCCCCTCCATCATCTGACTATACATATAGTTATTTTCACACCCACTAGAGGTTTCCTTTTTTTATTTAAAAGATGTAACCATAAGTCAACATTCCTATTGGCAAAAATATACCCAATGGTCGACTTCTCTTGGACGGCAGGCTCAGATTTAAGAGTTTTCACACAAGAGATACTAATAAAGTTGATGTGATGTCATTTGTCAATCAAACATTAATAAATTGTATAAATATTTATTATGAAGTCTTTCATGTAAAACTAAGGCAATTCCCATTCAAAGTAAAAGATTATATACTTGTTATAAATGAATCCAGTTTGTTTTAAATCCCTGTAGTACATCATGTATATGAATCTGGCTTGTTTCACAATATAAGATAATTAAACTTCTTTCAGAAATTTCAACAGAATAAAATAAATGGTTTTGACAATTAATATATTTACCCTAATTTTAAACAATCTGAATTTAAAAAGTTATAAACATAGGAATTCAAATTAAATCCAATATAAAGAATAAACTATGTCACAATTCATTTTTTGAGGGTAGTACATCTGTAAGGTTTAATCATGTATTCTCTTTATACAGGATACAGTCTGATGAGAATTTGCACATCGATGAACAAATACAAGGTAAAGGATAATTACACCCTGTCTGTGAGGCTATACAGTATATGGTAAATATCAGGAAATAATCAAATGTATGGCAAATATTAAGAGCAATTCATTCAATTATTGAGACACTTCAGTCTAGGTTGAAGTGATCCAGACCAAAATATCTCCATCCTGTTAGAACATCCACACAGCCAGTCAGAAACTAACCCACACAATGCAGTGTGTGGGAGGTGTGTGACTAATGTGGGATACTGTTTCCTAAACGGCTGACAAACTTTCTCCTCTTTCTGTTCATCTGTCTTTCTGCTCATTACCATGGCTTTGTCCTCCTGTGAGGCCTCCACTTAACTCCTCTAGACACCCTGAACTCTCCCTCTCTGAGGTCCGACTCTGAGAAAGTTGCCTCCATCGGCTAGTCCATTAACCAAAGCTGCTGTTGCTTCAGTCCTCCAGGGAAGCTGGCGGCCTTAATGAAGTTACTTAATGAGGCAGAGAGGGCCCATCTTTGTTCCCATCCCGGTGACCACGCCTGCTTCTGGCATGGACAGAGGAGGTAGCATTTGGGAGCAAATTACACAGATTTCACTCCTGCCAGAGTCTGAATAAAGCCTGTTTTGAGTGATGGATGTGTGCTGAGGGATATCACACCCAAACTGAGCCACCTCTGGCCTCCAGGGGCTGGAAATGACTGACAGCAAAGTGGAGGGGAAGCAGAAGAAAAAGAGCTGAGAGGAAAGCAGTGCTAACTCCTTTATCCTTTACGGATACCATGCTGCTTGTGGTTTTATATCTGAATTACAGGGATCAGAAATCTCTAATAGTATGCCACACTAGTGATAAAAGAGCTGAATAAGAATCTGTAAACGTGTGATTATGGAGGTTACAAGTAGATTACAGTATGTGTGTGAGAGACCTTGACTGCTGTGGCTGTAAAACAAATTGTCCTTCAGTAATACTGTAAACCAGATAACCCAGTGTTGCTCTAATACAAACATTCACACTGATTCTGAGAGTATCAGGAAAACAGTGACTAACGTGTAAAACCATCAACGTACATTTTGTATCTTATATTAAAAAAAAATCAAAAGTGATTACTGAATGTTCAACATACGCAGCTTTGATGGCTCCAGTTTTCTTTGTCCGAGACTTCCCTCTCTCCTTTTTCTTGTCTTTTTTCATGGGTTTCAGCAAGGCCCTGAGGACATCAGACAATAAGAGACAAACAATGTAATTACAGTTTCTGACATCTGTTGGAACAGCAAACACCTCTGTGTAGCTATTCAATATATATTTAAAGTTTATTCTTAGATGAACCTAATAAACTACATGCCTCAGAGGTGTTGTGCATTATCTAAAAAATTCAACCTTATTTCATAGCATTTTTAAGTTTTGATGTGTTTTGAAATAAAAAAAAAATCAAAAGCAAGCAATTGATTGGAACCCAATCAATCATTGGGTTCCAAGCAGTTCCAAGGTCTTGTATTGCTCAGCAACAGCATTTAAAACCTAAGGTTTGCTACACATTAGTTTTTAAAGCAGCACTATGTGACTTTGTTGTTCCTGGTAGGAATACTGAAAAGGCCACAACCCCAGCCCCAACAGTCAACCACAGGGCGCTTTGCTGTTGGTGGCTGAAGTCATGCCCTGTGATATGCTATACTGGGATCGAGGCCACAGCGGCAGTCCCCCCAGTGATCCAACCAAAAAACAGATCTGTTGCAGGCAATGTGGGCACAGTCAGGCTATGGGGGAAGTGACATTCACTCAGTCAAACGTTGGTGTACCATCAAAATAATTTTGTAAACATTATTTTGCTTTCATATGCCAGAGAGGCATGCTGCACTTCAAAAGAATAAGACCTCCCTGGGACCTCTTGCATACCCAGCACTCACCTTAACCACAACACCACACAACTGTTTCAGCTCACATTCTTTCTCAAGTGATAAGTGTTCAATTGAAAGGATTCCCAGAAGCAATAGAACAACATTTAAAACTTGCATTTCAGAAGAATGACATGTTGCCAGGAGGATTTGAACCAAAGTCTCCAGCATAACAGATAAGCATTTTAACCCCTACACCACATGACTGCTTTGGGTCACATGCTGACTTTCTCACACACTAACAAAATGTTCCATTGACAAGACGAAGGCTGACAAACAGTTCATAAACATGATTTTTGGAACATCAACAGAATTGCATAAAATTTGATGTTTTGCTGAAGAATACTGCTGTGATTGTGAGTGTGAAGTTTCATCAAGTCTGGACCACTACATCAGAAGTTAAATCCAAAATTACATGCCAAAGAGAAACTGTATAACTTGACTGGCCTATAAAATCAAAACAGACTGACATTTTTGGATAATTTTAACAACTTTTCACTATCAATGTCTGTAGATGCTCTCGGCTTAATCTCAAGCAATTTTGACAAACGGCATAGGAGGAGTTCATTTTGATTTCATATGCTGTGGGAAGCCACTCAGTAGTTTTCCCTCAGACTGAAGAGATGGCAGATCAAAGGTGCTAGAGGACAAGGGGAATTGTCATGGGGTGTTGATATATAAATACAGCACCTCAGGTAGCAGAGGTGGGTTAATATAAAAGAGAGTGCCTGCAACCTGTGTTTCTAATGTTTTGGATTCTGGTGGATGTGAGAGGAAGAGAATAAAGTTTCATCTGCTCTGAACGCTCGGCCTGATTATTCATCTCTCCACACTGGTGACCCTTGACGCACAATGGAACGCGAGGCGAACACCCCGGAGACGACCCGGACAGGAAGTGCCAGCAACGCGTGCGCCGTTTCGGTCAAACTCCCAGACTTTTGGCTACACGACCTGAAGTCTTGGTTCCTTCACACCGAGGCCCAGTTCGCGCTCCGGGGAATAACTGCAGATGACACCAGATACTACTACGTGAGTGTAGCACTGGACGCACGCACAACCCAGCAGGTGGCCAGCCTGCTCCAACAGCCCCCAGCCCGCGACAAATACGATGCTCTCAAAACCGCACTGACCCGGCGCTACATGCTCTCGGACTGTGAGAGAACGGAGAGGCTCCTGACGCGCTCCGACTTGGGAGACGGGTCAGCGGTCGAATTGATGGAGAAGATGTTGGCGTTGATGGGCACAGATGACGGGCATTTCCTCTTTGCTCACCTTTTCCTCCGGAACCTCCTGACAGCGGCCATGGCGGTCCTTGCCAATTTGCCGCTACTACCCGTGTGCAACTACCGGGATCTAGCCCAAGAGGCAGATCGGATCATCCTCACCACCAGAGCCCTCACGGTGAACGCAGCGGCGTCAGAACCCAGCGAGACGGCCAGCGGAATTGAGGAGACGGCCAGCGGAATTGAGGAGCCAGCGACGGTGGCTGCAGCGGAGGCCAAGAAGCACCGGAGAGACACGCTCTGTTTCTACCACTGCCGTTTTGGAGAGGACGCACGCCAACAGCATGCCACTGTGCCAATTCAAGCGCTCGGGAAATGCCAGGGCCAGCAGTTGGTAGCAGCTGCAACCGCCGGTGAAGCAAACAAGCTGGTCTATGTGACAGACTCCCGCTCGGGGAGACGGTTCCTCGTGGACTTTGGCTCCCAAAAGAGCTTCATCCTGCCGTCCTATGCCGACCGGCTGGCGGGAACTAGCGGCCCCGAACTGACGGCCGCAAATGGCTCAGACATTAAGACTTTTGGTGAAAGGACACTGACTGTATCCTTGCACGGCCGTACATGCCAATGGACATTCGTCATAGCGGCATGCAGCTTCCCCATTTTAGGCACTGATTTTTTGTGTGCACACAGACTATTAGTTGATGTTGCTAACAGACTCCTGATTAACGCAATGTCTTTTGATTCTCTCCCCTGTACAGCTCGAGGAGCCGGGCCCACAACACTAGCCAACATCACAGCTCCAGGGGGTAAGTTCCACACACTACTCACCCAGTTCCTAGCACTCATGGTCCCAACGTTTTTGGCGACCGTCACTAAACACAGGGTGGAGAACTTCATTACCACAACGGGGCCGCCCGTTTTCGCACGACCTCGGCACCTGGACACAGCTAAACTGGCCATAGCACGCGAGGAGTTTGCCAACTTGAAAAGTTGGGCATCATCAGACGCTCAAACAGCCCATGGGCATCCCCACTACATATGGTTCCTAAAGCCGAGGGATCGTGGCGACCGTGCAGAGATTTCCGCAGATTGAACAATGCCTCAGCGCACGACCGCTACCCGATCCTCCATATTCAGGATTTTTCCGTTCACCTCACCAGGGCACGCATTTTTTCCAAGATAGACCTGGTCCGCGGTTACCATCAGGTCCCGGTGCGCACTGAGGACATACCTAAAATGGCAGTAATAACCTCATTTGGTCTGTTTGAGTTTTTACTCATGCCTTTCGGGTTAAAGGGCGCTGCAGAGACATTCCAACGCATGATGGATGCGGTGTTGCGCGATCTGCCTTTTGTGTTCGTCTACCTGGACGACATCCTGGTGGCCAGCGCATCCGAGGACGAACACATAGCCCACCTCAGGACAGTTTTCCAGAGGTTGGAGGAGCACGGGTTAATAATCAGCCCAGCGAAGTGCCAGTTTGGGGTAACAGGAATCGATTTTTTGGGCCACCTCATCTCACCGGAGGGAGCGATACCTTTGCCGGACAAGGTGCACACACTGACGAATTTTCCCCAGCCTCAGATGGTCAGGGTGCTGCAGGAGTTTTTGGGGATGGTTAACTTCTACAATTGTTTCCTCCCCCGCGCAGCCCAGCTCATGCAGCCATTGTACGCCGCGCTTAAGAAACAGAAACTGGCGGACACAGTCGACTGGACTCCTGAACGAGAGCAGGCGTTTTCCGAGGTTAAAACAGCCCTGGTGAACGCCGTACTGCTGGCGCACCAGGACCCGGCGGCTCGGATAGTGCTCACTACCGACGCCTCGGACGTGGCCATAGGGGCCATCGTGGAGCAGCACATTGCCGGTTCTTGGCAGCCGCTCGCCTTTTCTAGCAGGTCTTTGCGCAACAGTGAGCGTAAATACAACGCGTTCAACAGAGAGTTACTGGCTCTCCACCTGGCCATACGCCACTTCCAGTTCTGGTTGGAAGGGCGCAGCTTCACTGCGTTCGTGGACCACAAGCCACTAATGTATGCGATGGCCAAGGTTTCAGAACCATGGTCGGGCCGGCAGCAGAGACAGCTGGCCACAATCTCGGAGTTTACGACCGACATTCAGCATGTGGCCGGTAAACTCAATGTGGTGGCGGACTACCTCTCCCGCGCATTAGTGGCCCCAGTCTACGTGGGGATGGCCATGGCCATGGCCGCTGAGCAGATCGGCGATGCAGATGTTTGCGTGCTCCAGTCTGGACCAACAGGGTTAAGGATGGAAAGTAGAGTACTGCAGGACGGGGGCCCCCCCTAATCTGTGATGTCTCCACGGGCCGCCTGCGCCCAGTTGTCCCACGCACTTGACGCCACTGCATTTTTGAGTCAGTTCACTCCATGGCGCACCCAGGAGTGCGCGCAGCAGTCAAAATGGTGGGAGCGAAGTTCGTCTGGCCGAGCCTGCACAAACAGGTGAAACAGTGGGCGGCAGCCTGCGTAGCGTGCCAACGAGCCAAAGTGCACAAGCACACAAAGGCCCCCTTGGAGCTGTTCCATATCCCGGCTAAGCGGTTCGACCACGCTCACGTGGACCTCATGGGCCCCCTCCCGCCATCGCAGGGGTTCACGCACTTCCTGACAGTGGTGGACCGCACCACGCGCTGGCCCGAAGCAGTCCCGCTAGCTTCCACTGCGTCCGCAGAAGTTGTACGCGCCTTTTTGACGACATGGGTGGCACGTTTCGGTGCCCCTTCGGACATCATGTCCGATCGGGGCCCGCAGTTTGTTTCCGACCCCTGGTCCACTATGGCCCGGAGCCTGGGCGTCACAATTCATCGCACGACCGCGTACAACCCCCAGGCCAATGGGTTATGTGAGTGTTTCCATAGATCGCTTAAAGCAGTGCTCAGGGCTTCACTTAGTTAGTTAGTTAATTCCCTTCACACCATGTTGGTGTATAGGGCAGCGCCTATCTCCGTTTCTCTGACCCTAGGCCACGCAGCTACTGTAAGTAGTGAAAGCTACAGCGGGGGGTCAGTCCTCTGGTAGCTCTGTGCGTAACTTTACTTCCCCTGTTCCATTATGCGGAGCACCACGCTAGAAGGCAGAAAGTACCATTTTTATATGGTCTTTGGTATGACCCGACCGGGATTTGAACCCCTGCCTCCCGGGTGTGGGGCGGATGCTCTACCAACTGAGCCACCACTCCGGTTCACTTACGGATGCAAATTGGGTGGACCGGTTGCCGTGGGTTCTATTAGGGTTGCGTTCAGCACCGAAGGAGGATTTGGCAGCCTCCCTAGCAGAGCTGTTTTTTTCCCAGCTGCTGTGGCTCCCCGGGGAATTTTTGCCGGATAACCCCGCGCCGAACACCGATCCGTCCCCATGTTCACGGCATAGTACAGGGGCAGGGACGCTACCCAGTCCAGCCCACCACTGTTTTCCCCGTGCTTTTGTGCCAAAGACCTTGAAGGACGCGTTGTTTGTATTTGTCAGGCATGATGCCCACCGGACCCCATTGCGCCCACCCTACGATGGCCCCTTCAAAGTGCTGGAACCCGGGGACAAACATTTTGTGTTAGACTTGGGGGGTTGCCAGGAGACAATCTGTATAGACAGGCTTAAGCCCGCCTTTGTTTTAGCAGACGAACAGGTTGTGGTGTAATCTAAGTATTACTTATGTGGAGCCACTAGGGGGCGACACAGACCGGATGTTGTCAGGAGTACAGCATGACGGATAATAATATGGCGGAGTTCGTGTGTTAATGTTGTTCCAGCCAGTTAATAAAGGAGGCTCCGTGTTCACCCAAAGCAGCAGTCTTTATTTATAAAAGAACCCAACACAACATGGTGTCAGAAGTTGGTGTGCTTTGAGGTGAGAAAAGTCAGCTTTGCAACCGGCTAGCGTTTATGCCAGACGAAGTTCAAAGAGCTGCAGCTGCGCCAACTGATCCAGTAATGGCGGCGGCTACTCCAGCGGCAACCTTCACCATTAAACCACCGGAGCCCTTCGACTTTGCGAGACCCCAAGAGTGGGAAAGGTGGATAAGACGTTTTGAGCGTTTTAGACTGGCAAGTAACCTGAATAACTCAGCTGAGGCGAACCAAGTAAATACGCTGGTTTATTGCATGGGAGATGAGGCTGACGACGTGCTAAGAGGGCTCGAGCTAACAAGTGTGCAGCGCCAGCAGTACGAGGCCGTTAAAACAGCCTTTGATAGACATTTCGTTCCCAGAAAGAACGTGATTTATGAACGAGCAAAATTCAACAAGCGAGTGCAACAGCCGGCAGAACCAGTAGACTCGTTCATAACAGCACTCTATGCACTGGCAGAAAACTGTGAGTACGGTGCACTTCATGATGACCTCTTGAGAGACAGGCTTGTAGTGGGTCTGAAAGATTCGTCGCTGTCAGAAAGAATGCAGCTTGACAAAGATCTTACCCTAGCTAAAGCTATAACAATGGCAAGACAATCTGAAGAAATAAAACGACAACAAACTGACCTAAGAGGTGAAACTAGCATTATCAGAACAGCCGTGGATGCGGTACACATCAGAAAAGCCAAGCCAAACAAGTTCATAATCAAGGAACAAAAACAGATTAAGTCCTCAAGGCCTCAGCAGACAAAACAAGACAGTAAAGTTTGTTCCAAGTGTGGCAAAGCACCAGCACATGCAGCAGTACAGTGCCCAGCTAAAAACGCGGAATGCCATAACTGTAAAAAACGTGGACACTATATTAGAGTCTGTAGGTCCAACCCAACTGTGAATGAGGTCACTGACAATGCAGATGGACTTTTTCTGGGTGAAGTGGATCTAGGGGAGGATCCATGGCTGGCAGACATAAACGTGAGAGGAAATAAAGTGACTTTCAAGTTAGATTCCGGAGCGGACGTCACAGCGGTTTCTGACCAAACATTTGAAATCTTCAAGAAGAAAAATGAACAGTTGGAAAAGGCACAAAAACTACTCTACGGACCGGGTGGAACTGCACTAACCGTGTTGGGGTCTATGACAGAGACTATTACATACGGTGACAAGAGCGCTACTGAGAAAATCTATATTGTCAAAAATCTGCGCAGGGCACTACTGAGTAGAACAGCTTCCGTGAGACTGAAACTAATTGCCAGAGTTGACACTATAGACCAAGAGACAGTGAGAAAAGCGTACCCCAAGTTATGCGATGGACTTGGGCTTGTTCAAAAGCCATACACAATTAAACTGAAACCTGATGCTAAGCCCTTTTCGCTCAAGGTGCCAAGGCGTGTGCCACTGCCGCTCATGGGTAAAGTGAAAGAAGAGCTCGAGAGGATGGAAAAGTTGGGAGTCATCAGTCGCGTGGAGCAGCCAACAGATTGGTGCTGTGGCATGGTTGTAGCTCCCAAAAAGGACAAAGAAAAGGTGCGTATCTGTGTGGACATGACACCTTTAAACGAGTCAGTGTGTCGCGAAAGATACATCCTCCCGTCTGTGGACCAAACGCTAGGCATGCTCACAGGTGCTCAGTATTTTTCAAAGCTTGATGCAAATATGGGATTTTGGCAAATACCACTGTCTAAAGAGTCGGCCTTTCTCACCACATTTATTACGCCATTTGGCAGATACCACTTCAACCGTTTGCCATTTGGTATTTCCAGTGCTCCTGAACATTTCCAAAACATGATGGTGACAGAGGTTACATCGGGTCTCGACGGAGTCGTCTGTCACATGGACGATATCCTGGTCTGGGGATCCACCAAGGAGCAGCACGATGCAAGACTGCACGCTGTCTTGAAGCGCGCGGAGAAAGCCGGCGTTACGTTGAATATGTCAAAATGTGAGTTTGGCAAAAGAGAGGTCAAATTTCTTGGGTTTATTGTTTCAGCAGAAGGAATGAGGCCAGATCCAGACAAAACCCAAGCTGTTCAGGACATGAAAGAGCCAAGCAACGTGAGTGAGCTCAGGAGCTTTCTCGGAATGGTGAACCAGCTGGGGAAGTTCATTCCGAACCTTTCTGAAAAGGACAAACCATTGAGAGACTTGCTTTCAACAAAGAACATGTGGTACTGGGGGCATGAACAACAAAATGCGTTTTGTAACCTCAAACAAGAACTGTCCTCTTCTCCTGTATTGCAGCTCTATGACCCAAACAAACCACAGAAAATATCTGCAGATGCCTCTTCATACGGATTGGGGGCAGTCATGCTACAGAAAGAGAGAGACGTGTGGTCACCAGTTGCTTACGCTTCCCGATCATTGACACCTACAGAGCAGCGCTACGCACAGCTGGAAAAAGAAGCGCTGGCTCTCACGTGGGCCTGTGAAAGATTCAATGACTTTATCCTGGGTCTGCACTTTGAACTAGAAACTGATCATAAGCCACTAGTGAGTCTACTGGGAGGACAAGCTTTGGATGCGCTTCCACCGCGTATACAGAGATTTCGTATGCGCCTAATGAGGTACTCATACACTATAAAGCACATCCCGGGCAAAAGTCTCACCACTGCCGACACGCTCTCACGCTTACCGCTCACAAACAGTGTTACTCACACAGACACAGATCTTATGGAGGACACTAACATTTATGTTGACTCTGTGCTAGAGGGACTCCCTACAAGCAGCAAATACCTTGCAGATCTCCAAGAGCAACTGCAGTCCGACAGCGTCTGTTCACAAGTCATGAAATACTGCACAGAAGGCTGGCCGGATTGTAACCAGCTACAGGGAGCGGTGAAGCACTACTGGTCTGAGAGAGCCGTTTTAAGTGTGCATAACGGACTACTACTGAGAGGCACGAGGTTAGTTATCCCTGCTAACATGAGAAATGCAGTTTTGGATAAGATACATGAGGGCCACCAGGGGGTGGTTAAATGCAGAGAGCGCGCCCGTCAGGCTGTATGGTGGCCAGGTTTAAGCAACCAGATTAGTGAAATTGTACTCAAATGCAGAAAGTGCATACAGGAAAGAGTTAATGTGAGAGAGCCTTTAATGCCCACAGATTTACCAGAAAGGCCATGGCAGAAGTTGGGAGCTGATTTGTTCACGCTACAAGACAAAAACTACCTGTTATTAGTGGACTACTTCTCTAGGTATATAGAGATTGCCCAGCTCAGCCCAACTCGCTCTGCCAATGTCATTGTGCATTTAAAATCAATGTTTGCACGTCACGGAATACCAGAGATACTGATCACGGATAACGGCCCGCAGTTCGCAAGTCAGGAAATGGAAGACTTTGCAAAGGAGTACTGTTTTGAGCATGTGACCAGTAGTCCCAGGTACCCCCAAAGTAACGGTGAGGCAGAAAGAGCTGTCCAAACAGTCAAAAATCTTATCAAGAAAGCCAGTGATCCATACCGAGCACTGTTAGCCTACAGAACCACAGCGTTGGCAAATGGCTACAGCCCAGCACAGCTTCTCATGGGGCGTAGACTTCGTACCACCCTGCCAATGCTTCCAGAGGCCTTGCAGCCATGCGTGCCAAATCTGCAACAAATTCGTCACGTGGAAAAGGAGAGACGGATGAGGCAAACAGAATGTTTCAACAAAAGACACAGAACGAGAGATTTGGATAAACTGTTACCCGGAAACTCTGTTTGGATTACAGATGCAAAAGCACAGGGCACAGTGACATCTGTCCACAAAACTCCACGGTCCTATGTCATCAGTGGACCACAAGGGACAATCAGGAGGAATCGCACTCATCTTGTGCCTATGTCGATACCAGAGACTGAGATGGAACCACAATGGACCCAGTCAAATGGAAAAGACACTCCTACAGAAACTGTTTCTGAGCCCAATGCACAGGAAACACAAGGTGTTGTTAGAACCAGGTCTGGTAGAGAAGTGATAAAACCAAAGAGACTGGATCTGTAGAGTTGCATGCTAATATTTGTGAAAACAGAGTTGAGTTCTGAAAATGCCTTCTTTAAATAGAAAATAAGAGGCCTTTGCATAATATGTTCTTACATGGCAACAGTGTTGGAAAAAAAAAAAAAAGAAATGTTATAGATTTGTAAAAGGGGGTGATGTGTTAAATTTATGCTGTCATAGTTAGTTGACAAAAGGGAACGGAAATAAGAATGTATTTTGTGCTTTCAGCTAAAAGGGGTCAACTTGGCTTCAGTAAGGGGGATGTGGTGTAATCTAAGTATTACTTATGTGGAGCCACTAGGGGGCGACACAGACCGGATGTTGTCAGGAGTACAGCATGACGGATAATAATATGGCGGAGTTCGTGTGTTAATGTTGTTCCAGCCAGTTAATAAAGGAGGCTCCGTGTTCACCCAAAGCAGCGGTCTTTATTTATAAAAGAACCCAACACAACACAGGTGGTGTTGGCCTGAGCTCCTCGGTGCAGAAGACCCATGACTCATCAACAAATGACTCATCAGATCAGTCACACGAGCATGCTGAAGGTGTCTCCCCCCCATTATCCCCCCACAGACGGACGCACCCCCAGGAACCCCCCACCGGCACAGCAGCGCCTCAGAGCCGAAGATCCCCTGTTACAGCAGCTATGGACGGAGGCTGAAGCCCAAAGGACATGAGGGTTAAGGCTCAGTCTGAGAGTCTGGGGGGGTGGGAAGCCACTCAGTAGTTTTCCCTCAGTAGTTTTCCCTCAGACTGAAGAGATGGCAGATCAAAGGTGCTAGGGGACAAGGGGAATTGCCATGGGAGGTTGATATGTAAATACAGCACCTCAGGTAGCAGAGGAGGGTTAATATAAAAGAGAGTGCCTGCAACTTGTGTTTCTAATGTTTTGGATTCTGGTGGATGTGAAAGGAAGAGAATAAAGTTTCATCTGCTCTGAACGCTCGGCCTGATTATTCTTCTCTCCACAATGCATGTTTTATGGACCTTGACAAAAACCCTGACAACTGCAATGTTCATGAATGTTCCTCAGCATTCACTGCTCTATGAGATACTACCCTTCAGTTTTTATCAGCTTCACCTCTGATTGGCAGCATTATGAATGTGAATTAAAGCGACAACACAGGTATTGCACTGCTAAATGAAGACAACCAACTCCAATAAAACTCATGAAAGTTATAAGTCTGACCAAGACTAATCTAACATCAATTATCTCCACCTGCTGCAAGTTAGCTAAAGATTTTTTTATTTACTTTTTTTTGGGTCCCAATAATTAATTCAATACATTATGTAACTCCACTGCCCCCCCCCCCAAAAAAAAAGAATTGGATTGGGGGACATGCATGGATTGGGATACATTTTAGACTACTGTTGATACACAGCACATGCGTATCAACAGTAGTCTAAAATGTACTGTTTCTTAGTACTTCTGATTTATATTTCTCCCCCAGTTGATCATACACACAATACTGCTCAATGTCTATTCATAAACATGCCACTTCCATATTTTTATTTTCAAACCACTAACAGTGGCCAATACTAGCATTAGGGTTTTCTGACTTGTTGCATTGGAACATGGCCGACTTGAATAAGATGTCATTATAACGGTTTCTGGCCTGACACTAAAGGACACATCACAGCAGGTCTCTTCAAAGTGGGAAGGAGTCAGTGGAGGGTTGTATATGTGTACATGTCAAATTCAAGGCCCTCCTAGTACAGTATATAGCTCGCACACTGTGGTTACTACAAAATGCAGGATGCTCTACATCAATCCAGGCTGTTCAGATTCAATAGTCTACAATCATCACTACATGTGTATCACAGTAGCAACTATATACACTACACCTTTATGAAAGGGGGCGGTAAAATATGTATTTTGGTTTACATCAAGAGCAAACCTTAGAAGTCTTATTTTTGCACTTTTCCCTTTATTCACAAGTTAAGCTCTTTGTACCATATTTGCATGTGTACCCCATCACTGATCAAAACTGAAAGATTCTTGTCATGAACTGGACTGATGTTCAGGCCCAGTTCTGTGACTCCGTGGCTATTTTGTCTCTGTATGTTTTTGCTGTTTATTTTACATCAGGCATGCTCAGGGAGCCCCTGGGGTCCATTCAGCTCCCTGACAGCTCAGCCACGCCTCCCTCTCCTGCCAGTCTGATCAGCTGTGTATCATTACCGCTGTTAGTATTCTGTTCACTCACGCACACACACACATGCTTCCTCTCATTCTCACACTCCCGCACGCTCCTGCACGCATACACACACACACCTATTCATCCTTACCTTGAGGCTTTCAGACGTTATTGCACACAGCTGTTTCCACTCATCCTGCCCACTCTCATTTCTCACACTGGCAATCTCTTTCCTCATTAAGGTTTGCATTACTTAAGCCCTGTCTTGACTGGAAGAGATTGCCGGATCATTGTCCCACACTGTTGTCTAACACTAGTCCAACTCTGTTAGTTTTCACTCAGTATTTCACTCATGTCTAGATGCCCTGCTTGCTCTTGCTGTACCACATCACACTGGATGGCGTGATCATTTGTAACTGGTTGGGTTTGTCTCATCGGGATGATTGCTTGGACCTACTCGGACTGTTCCAGCTTACAGTTAGGCCCAGAAATATTTGGACAGTGACACAATCTTCATGATTTGGGCTCTGCATGCCACCACATTGGATTTGAAATGAAACAACTACAACGGAATTGAAGTGCAGACTTTAAGGTTTAATTCAAGGGGTTGAACAAAAATATATGATTAAACATGTAGGAATTGTAGCTATTTTTATACAAATGCTCCTCATTTCAGGGGCTCAAAAGTAATTGGACAAATAAACATAATCCTATGTAAAATGTTACTTTTCAATATTTTGTTGAGAATCCTTTGCAGGCAATGACTGCCTGAAGTCTGGAACCCATGGACATCACCAAACGCTGGGTTTCCTCGTTTGTGATGCTTTGCCAGGCCTTTACTGCAGCTGTCTTCAGTTGTTGCTTGTTTGTGGGTCTTTCTGCCTTAAGTTTTGTCTTGAGCAAGTGAAATGCATGCTCGATTGGGTTGAGATCTGGTGATTGACTCGGCCATTGCAGAATATTCCACTTCGTTGCTTTAAAAAACTCCTGGGTTGCTTTTGCAGTATGTTTTGGATCATTGGTGAAGCGCCGTCCAATCAACTTTGCTGCATTTGGCTGAATCTGAGCAGAAAGTATATCCCTATACACTTCAGAATTCATCTGGCTGCTTCTGTCTTTTGTCACATCATCAATAAACACAAGTGACCCAGTGCCATTGGAAACCATGCATGCCCATGCCATCACACTGCCTCCACCATGTTTTACAGAAGATGTAGTGCTTTGGATCATGAGCTGTTCCAATTCTTCTCCAAACTTTCTTCTTCCCATCATTCTGGTACAGGTTGATCTTAGTCTCATCTGTCCAAAGAATGCTGATCCAGAACTGGGCTGGCTTCTTCAGGTGTTTTTTGTCAAAGTCAATTCTGGCCTTTCTATTTTTGAGGCTGATTCATGGTTTGCACCTTGTGGTGAATCCTTTGTATTTATTCTCATGAAGTCTTCTCTTTATGGTAGACTTAGATACTGATACACCTACTTCCTGGAGAGTGTTCTTCACTTCAGTGGATGTTGTGAAGGGGTTGTTCTTCACCATGGAAAGGATTCTGTGATCATCCACCACTGTTGTCTTCCGTGGACGTCCAGGCCTTTTTGAGTTCCCAAGCTCACCAGTGCACTCTTTTTTTTTTTTCTCAGAATGTACCAAACTGTTGATTTGGCCACTCCTAACATTTCTGCTATCTCTCTGCTGGATTTCTTCTTTTTTTTCAGCCTTAGGATGGTCTGTTTCACCTCCATTGAGAGCTCCTTTGACCGCATGTTGTGTGTTCACAGCAACAGCTTCCAAATGCAAACGCCACACCTGGAATCAACTCCAGACCTTTTAACTGCTTAATTGATGACAGGTTAACAAGGGAAAAGCCCATGCAGTCTTGTTTTTTTTTTTTTTTGCAACCTTCTGAGTCAATTGTCCAATTACTTTTGGTCCCTTGAAAAAGAGGCGGCTACGTATTAAAGAGCTGTAATTCCTAAACCCTTGCTCCAATTTGGATTCAATTCAATTCAATTCAACTTTATTTATATAGCGCCATTTCACAACAACAGTCATCTCATAGCACTATCAACTGTAGGGGGAACCCCCACAGTTGCAGAAAGACCCCAACAATCAGGCGATCCCCTGTGAGCAAGCACTTGGCGACGGTGGAGAGGAAAAACTCCCTTTTAACAGGAAGAAACCTCCAGCAGAACCAGGCTCAGGGAGGGGCAGTCATCTGCTGCGACTTGTTGGGGGGGTGAGGGGATAGAGAAGAAGAAAAGAACAGACATGTAGAGAGCAAACAGCACGATGGGGACTCAATCTATGGGAGAGAACAAACAAATGTTAATGACCAGCAAAAAAAATATTTCATTGAGAGTGAGGAAAGGAGTGAGGCCCAGTGCATTACTGGAAGTCCCCCGGCTGACTAAACCTATTAGCAGCATAACTAAGGGAGGGTTCAGAAACACATGATCCCTCCCTAATTGTAGGCTATATCAAAAAGGTAGGTTTTAGCCCTATTATTAAAAACAGAGATCGGATGTGAATACTCTCAAATTACAGCTGAGAGTCTGCACTTTAAGCCCATATTGATTATATAATTGTATCCTCAATATGTTTTCGTAAACAGCTAAAATAACAAAACTTGTGTCACTGTCCAAATATTTTTGGGCCTAACTGTATGTGAGTACTGACTGTTTCGCCCCTGCCGGCCAGGTCCACCTGGCGGTTCCTTTCCCAGACACTTTCCCGTTCCTACGCTGCGGTCCCATCTGCCACAGAACATTTTTTCCCATGTCTTACTCACCTGTTCTGTAGAGTGTCCTGGAGGACATCCTTGTGTACCCCGTACTACTCTCTGGTTATGTTGAACTACTGAATCTTATCCTGTATGCTCATCTGTTATTTGGAACTGTTTTTAGCACTCCCTGTAATAAATGCGCACAACATACTCCTGCGAGAGGGTTTTAATTCTTTCCTCCGTACGCTGCGTAAAAGCGCACGGGAAATCATGACAATTCTAGCTTTGCTTGTTGGTGATGTTGAAAATCCTAATTTTCTACTTCCCTAGAATGAAAACCTTTTCATTGGAAATGATTCAGTAAAACTGCTATAAGGGAAGCATAGGAAGTAATAATGCTGAAGTGTCTTTACTGTAACAGTTAATGAGTCATTTTTTTGTTTTTCCCTCTAAGCCTTATTTCTTCTGCATTCTACACCACGTTTCAAATTATTATGCAAATGATATTTGTCTCTGATTTTCCTAAATAGTCAATGCAAATGACAGTCAGTATAATTTTCAAATCATCAACCATTAGAACATAATTCAAATTTCATTAAACAAACCTCCCAATGATAACCGTTTTTTTTGCAAAAATAAACTCAAATGTGCTGTTCCAAATTATTATGCACAACAGAGTTTCAAAACATTTTACTGGTTGTAAAGAACTGAAAATGGTCATTTGTTGAATTTGCAGCATTAGGAGGCCATATTTACTGAAATCAAAAGCTATTTCAATCAAAAACATCTTAACAGGCCAAGTTACATGTTAAGCTAGGATCCCTTCTTTGATATAACCTTCACAATTTTTGTATCCATTGAACTTGTGAGTTTTTGGAGAGTTCCTGCTTGAATTTCTTTGCAAGATGTCAAAATAGCCTCCCACAGCAGCTGTTTTGATGTAAACTGCCTCCCACCATCATAGATCTTTTGCTTGAGGATGCTTCAAAGGTTCTCAATAGAGTTAAGGTCAGGGGAGGATGGGGGCCACACCATGTGTTTCTCTCCTTTTATGGCCATAGAAGCCAGTGACACAACGGTATTCTTTGCAGCATGAGATGGAGCATTGTCATGCATGAAGATAATTTTGCTATGGAAAGTACAGTTCTTTTTGTCTGTCACGTTTGGCCCTCACGAGCCAGCATAAGACGCCACAGAGCAGTTAAGTTGCACTTAGGTTTATTTACAGTTCAAGGCTAGGACAAGGTAGCTAGCCGCATGGGCTGAGCGGCAAGATTAACTATGAACATTACACAGATCAATGATTGATGACGGCTGAGACGAGGGACGCTCGCTCACCGTCAGACAAGGAAAAGGCAAGGAACACGAATGATAACTACAACGATAAACACACTTACATCAGCGGAGAATCGTGGATGAACACAAAAAGACGTTGACACGAATGAAGACACGAATGCTTGACACGAACGTTGACAAGAATGCTTGACAAGACAGCCGCAAGATGCAGCCGCTGGCGCCGGCATTTAAAGCCGGCTGTCAACGACCGCAAATGCAGCACAGCTGCTCAGGCTCTGACAGCAGGGAACTCCCGAGTGTTTGACCAATCAGAGCCCGGGGAGCCAGAATGACAACACTGTTGTCAAAGCCTGACAGGAATGATGTGTAGCCCGAGCGCGGACAAAATAGTGCTCGGGATATGACAGGAACCCCCCCCCCCCCTCAAGGCGAACTCCCGGACGCCTGTAACATCCACACACCCCCACCCCACGGCGGGTGGATGGGGAAGCAGGTAGAGGGGGGACAAGATCAACCTCACAGAAAAAGACACACAAATCACCATGAAAACAAGGCAGGGGCAGAAACACAAACAGGGGAAAAATTCACAAAGGGGGGTGGGGAGAAAAACAACAAGAAAAACTGTACAAGAACGCGTATCACAAAGAAAATAGCTTAACAATGAACAAATGACGTCACAAAACTGGATAACCAGACCATTACAGAGAAGAAGAAAAAAAACTCTCATGAATAGACAGCCATGAATAGACAGCAAACCAAAAAAACCCCTCAATAGTATGAACCCGACACTGATGTGATTGATCAGTGGCCCTGAGTGCACATGGGAAAATGAACATAAGCAAAAGACCCATAAACTACCTGACCTTGGATACAAAAATGTCAGAACAAACGTTAGAAGTATATCCAAACATAAGGTTTCTGCTAGAGTCCCTGTCAGTTAGTTTTCACTTTAGAAGCCAGTAAATAATGCCGATGATTCTGTTTTGAGCTTACATAAAGGAAAAAAAAAAAAAAAAAGTTTAGGAGAATTCTTGCCTTTAAAACAGACAGAGTGCAAAAGTTCTCCTAGAAATTTAGTGGCTGAGAATTCCAAAGACTGCACTTCAAATTGTAATATTAAGAGTGAAAAGGAAGAGAAAAAAAAACATGGGAGAAAAAAAAACAGAATTTGAACAGGTTCATTCCTTTGGTGCTAGAATCAGGTCAACTAGACTCTATTTGGCAGAATAAAGATCTAAAGTAGACGTTACAGCAAGTGCATGGCAATGGCCAGTGAGAAAACAATCATAATGGTACTATGTCTAAAGAGAAGGAAAAAAAAAATCTGCTCTAGGGGTTCCTTGATTCCAGACACAATAAACAGACAACCTTCTACTAAACTCAAAAATGTGTGAACTGCCCAGACAAGGGTACATATATTCATAAAACACAAAACAGGGGTAATATAAACGTTGTACAAAATAACCATATAACCAAAAAATAGAGGAAAAATGCTAACAAAATCAGATAAACTCGGTTGTCTTCAAAACCAAAAGGTCAAACAAGAGGAAGAAAAAAAACTAGGTATATAAGCAGGACTGAATGGGGAAAAAACCAATGGCCAAGTCACACATCGGGGTACACCATAATCCTGCCTGTGGAGTATTTCAATCCAAAAAAACCCTCAAAATCACAGAAACTACTGAGGGGCGAAAGAAGGGGGAAGAAGCACATCAGGATGACAGTCATAATATACAGTTCAGGAGGCCTCCCAGCCCCCAGCATCCAGACCGCTAACAGGGGCAGCGGGACGTGTTCCGGTGGCCTACCTGAATCCCGGGCCAAGGATGATCATGCCTCCGGCGGCCGGACCAGGGCGCCAAATGTACAGTTCTGTTTATCGGGAGGCCGGCCCCGGAAGCCAAACGGGAAGACCAGGCTTCCAGGTGGTCGACCCGCATCCACCTGCCAACCAGACGACAGGAGAAGGATTGGCAACGGTCTTCCAACGGCAGGGGAAAGCCAGGGAGAACCGGGCCAACTATGATTAATTCCCGCGGTTCCAGATGCGGGGGAGGGAGAAACATGACGAGGGTAGGGAATTACTTTGGGATTATTTGGTGGTGGATCTGCAGCACCATCTCCAGATCCCACCCAAACAGACACTGGCAGGGCCGGAACCAATCCGGTAAGGAATCCTGACTGGACCGACGCTGCACCCACGGTGGGCCCGGATTGGGCCAGAACCCCTCCGGGGACGAACTTTGACTGAGCCGATGCTGCAGCCACGTCGGACCCCGATTGGGTCAGAACCACCCCGGTGATGAACTCTGATTCAATCGACGCTGCACCCGCGTCAGACCCCGACTGGGTCTGAACCTCTTCGGTGACGAACTCTGATTCCGCCGACGCTGCACCCGCGTCGGACCCCGATTGAGTCAGAACCACTTCGACGACGAATTCTGATTGGGTCGACGCTGCACCCGTGTCAGACCCCGATTGGGTCAGGGCCACACCAGTACCGACCTCCAACTCCGAACCTGGAACCTCCGGCACAGCGATAGGGGTCTGCTCTGCACCGGCGATCTTGGGGCAGGGCTCAGAAGAAAAAGAAGAACCGCGATCAGGAACACCGGCAGCGTCAGAACCCGGCGAGACAAGCTCGGATGCAGTGGACGGCTGCACCCGGCTCGCCTCACCAAGAGACAGGCAAAAATGCTCAACAATGGAAAACACAAAGACAACACTGAGCACTTGCCTGATCTCAAGTTCGGACGCCGTCCAGGACTTTGACAATCCGGGCTCAGACGGGAGGAGGTCGTCTTCTGGCTCCCACTCAGCTGCGTCGGATCCCACAGCCAGCATGATGGCTTCTGCAGCCTGAGGACCCTCCGGCGCCGATATCCATGCTGGTAACTCGTACGATGTGGTGGCGGGGGTCCCTGGCCCGCTGGGTCGGACTGCTCCTCCGTGGAGACCCGGGGATGCTCCGTCGTCGGCGCAGGCTCCAAACAGTAGTCCGATCCCCTCCTCCGTCCTTGATGTGGCTGTGGGGCTAGAATCCTCTGCTCCAGGACCGCAGGCCCCCTCCTCATCTGATGACGCTCGGCTGACGTCGAAGAACGCTCAGCGGGGGAAGACACAGAGGCAGCGGGGTTAGTAATTATTTCAGCAGGTGGTGGGGGCTCGGGGGGCTGCGAACCCCGAACCTCACCCCCAGGAGTCAGACAAGACAAATCACTATTAAGGGGAAAGGAGTGAACTTGTACTCGCCTGTCTCCCGGGGGAGGGATGGTGCCTGCTGCAGGGAACGTTGCTCCTTCCTCCTCCCGTCGGATGGTGGCAGAGGGCTCCCTGGAAGGGCGGGGGGGGGGGCACTCGAGACGGGACCGATGCGGGGCTCGCCGGAGCGGAACTCCTCATACAACCAGCAGCTGGAAAAGACATCGGAAAGGAGGGGGCGACAGCCAAGGCAGGCCGGGCAAGAAGCGCTGGAGAATCAGCGAAGGAAAACGGCCTGGGGAGACAGGCTGCGGGGGTTCCCTCCTGGCGAGACGCTGAAGAGACAGCTGTCTGGTTAAAGGGGTCATACCAGCGATCCGGAGCAGGATCCGGATGGGGTTTTTGCTGAGAATGTCTCTGGCTGCGACGCCGACGTCTTCGACGGGCAACAGGCGGTGCAAACTCCTGGACTGGATCGAGGAAGAGATCAGGATCCCAAAGCGGGCAGCGGGGATTCCGTCTCCTCCACCTCTGGGCTTCTTCTTCCTCGTACCTCTGGAGTATTCTGCGTTGGGCGGCGATATCAAGTCTCCTCGCGTCGACTTCTGGGTGGTCGTTGTAGCGGGGAGGCAGTTGTAATGACAATAAAGTTGAATCTCATCTCATCTCAGTTGGTCGAGCACGTCCTCAGCCCGGTCTAGGTACCAGTGTACATCGGGCTGATAGCCGAGGAGGGAAGGGGCGATGAGGGTATCAGAATTAAGATCGAGGTCGGAGGCGGCGATGAGGATTTCATCCACTTGCTCCAGCACCTCGGTCAGCTGGTCGCTGGAACCCCAAGTGCGACCTCTCCGCGACGGCATAGTTTGAGTACACCGTACCCAGACAGGAAAGAGCAGAGTTCTCCTGAATGCCACTTACTGCGGACGGCGTCTCCTTCTGGCGGCTGTCTACTGTCATGTCTGGCCCTCACGAGCCAGCATAAGACGCCACAGAGCAGTTAAGTTGCACTTAGGTTTATTTACAGTTCAAGGCTAGGACAAGGTAGCTAGCCGCATGGGCTGAGCGGCAAGATTCAATTCAATTCAATTCAATTCAACTTTATTTATATAGCGCCATTTCACAACAACAGTCATCTCATAGCACTATCAACTGTAGGGGGGACCCCCACAGTTGCAGAAAGACCCCAGCAATCAGGCGATCCCCTGTGAGCAAGCACTTGGCGACGGTGGAGAGGAAAAACTCCCTTTTAACAGGAAGAAACCTCCAGCAGAACCAGGCTCAGGGAGGGGCAGTCATCTGCTGCGACTGGCTGGGGGGTGAGGGGATAGAGAAGAAGAAAAGAACAGACATGTAGAGAGCAAACAGCACGATGGGGACTCAATCTATGGGAGAGAACAAACAAATGTTAATGACCAGCAAAAAAAAAAAAAAAAAAAATTTCATAGAGAGTGAGGAAAGGAGTGAGGCCCAGTGCATTACTGGAGGTCCCCCGGCTGACTAAACCTATTAGCAGCATAACTAAGGGAGGGTTCAGAAACACATGATCCCTCCCTAATTGTAGGCTATATCAAAAAGGCAGGTTTTAGCCCTATTCTTAAAAACAGAGATCGAGTCTGACTCCCGAATCCAGATTGGCAGCTGATTCCACAGGAGAGGAGCTTGATAACTGAAGGCTCTGCCTCCCATTGTACTTTTGGAGATTCTAGGTATTACAAGTAATCCTGCATTTTGGGAGCGTAGTGCTCTGTTAGGATGATACGGTAGTATCAGATCTTTTAAATGAAAAGGAGCCTGATTGTTTAGAGCTTTGTAAGTAAGAAGAAGGATTTTAAACTTAATTCTAAACTCTATGGGAAGCCAATGAAGGGAGGCCAGAACCAGAGAGATATGATCTCTCTTTCTAGTACCTGTTAAAACTCTTGCTGCAGCATTTTGGATCAGCTGAAGACTTTTTAAAGATGTTTTAGGACAGCCTGATAATAAAGAATTACAATAATCTAATCTCGAGCTAACAAAAGCGTGGATCAGCTTCTCAGCATCACTCTGAGACAAGATGCTCCTAATCTTGGCAATATTACGCAAATGATAGAAGGCAGTCTTAGAAACAAATTTAATATGTGAATTGAAGGACAAATCCTGATCAAAAATAACTCCAAGGTTCCTCACAGAGCTATTAAGAGAAAGAGTAACTGCATCCAAACTGAAAGTTTGATTTGGAAAGGAATTTCTAAGGTTTTTTGGACCAACAAGAATGACTTCAGTCTTATCTGAATTTAATAGCAGGAAATTACAAGTCATCCAAGCTTTGATTTCCTTAAGACAGGCTTCTAACTTGGCTAATTGATTAGTATCATCTGGCTTCATTGACAGGTATAATTGTGTGTCATCTGCATAACAATGAAAATGTATACAGTGCTTTCTAATAATGTTGCCTAAAGGAAGCATATATAAACTAAAAAGAGTAGGGCCTAGCACAGATCCCTGTGGAACTCCATGACTAAGCTTTGAGCTGAAAGAAAACTCATCATTTACATGAACAAACTGGAACCTATCAGATAAATAAGATCTAAACCACTGCAACGAAGTTCCATTAAGTCCAACATAGTGTTCTAATCTATCAAGTAGAATATTATGATCAATAGTATCAAAAGCTGCACTAAGATCTAAAAGGACAAGTACAGAAACTAGTCCATTATCAGATGCAATGAGGAGGTCGTTAGTGACCTTCGCTAAGGCTGTTTCAGTACTATGATGGATTCTAAACCCAGATTGAAACTCTTCAAGTAAACCATTTCCCTGCAGGTGGTCAAATAATTGCGTAGCAACAACTCTTTCTAAGATTTTTGAAATGAAAGGGAGATTAGAGATTGGTCTATAGTTAACTAAAGCTCCTGGATCTAGCGTTGGCTTTTTGAGTAAGGGTTTAATTACAGCCATTTTAAAAGACTGCGGTACATGGCCTAAAGTTAATGAAGAATTGATTATATGAAGAATAAATCTACCAATAAGTGGGAAGACTTCTTTAAATAACCTGGTAGGGTCTAAAAGACAAGTTGAAGGTTTGGATGAGGAAACTATTTTGTCTAACTCACAAAGGTCGATTGGAGTAAACTCATCAAGACAGACATCAATAGAAGGAGTTGTAGTAGTTACAGTATTTAAGTTAACTGTGGGAAGAATCTGATTGATTTTATCTCTGATGGATGAAATTTTATTATTGAAAAAGTTCATAAAGTCCTGACTAGTAAGCTCAAAAGGGGATGCTAGGATTGACAGAGTCCTGACTCTTTGTCAACCTGGCTACAGTACTGAAAAGAAACCTGGGATTATTCTTGTTCTCTTCTATTAATGCAGAGTAATAACTCGTTCTAGCTTTTCTAAGAGATTTTTTATAAATTAAAAGATGATTTCTCCAAGCTAAATAGATTTCATCTAAATTAGTAGAGCGCCATTTTCTTTCTAATTGACGAGTCTTCTGTTTTAAGCTACGAGTTTCTGTGTTGAACCAAGGAGTTAAAAATCTTTGATTAGACTTTTTCTTTTTTAAGGGGGCCACCAAGTCTAGAGCCTGATGCAGAGAAGCTGAAACACTATCCACCATGTTATCAATTACAGAAGGAGCAAGCTGTCTATAGCTTATTTCCGTTGTGTTGACACATGGCATAGAGGAAACAATCTGCATAAATTTGGAAACAGCATCATCTGAGAGGCATCTACTGTGATAATATTTTTCTTTAGGAGCCAAATAGTCAGAAATAGTAAAATCAAAGGTTAACAGACAATGGTCTGACAGTACAGGGTTATGAGGAGACACTACAAGATTTTCTATTTCTATGCCATATGTCAGAACAAGGTCCAATGTATGGTGGAGGTAATGAGTAGAATTTCCTACTTTCTGAGAAAACCCAATCGAGTCTAATATTGAATTAAAAGCCATATTAAGGCAGTCACTATCTACATCCACATGTATATTAAAGTCCCCTACTATAATTATTCTATCAGATTTCAGCACTAAATCAGCTAAGAAATCAGCAAATTCGGATAAAAATTCTGAATAGGTTGATGGGGGACGATAAACTATGGCAAATAAAATTGGGTTTAACCTGAAATTGCTAAAGTGCCCAACACTGAGGACCAGGCCCTCAAAGGAATTATAACATGTTTTTTGCTTTACATTAACTAGTAATTTGGAATGGTAAATTGTTGCTACTCCTCCTCCACGACCAGAACTTCTGGGATTTTGACAGTTTAAATAACCAGAGGGAGTTGATTCATTTAAACCAACATAATCCTCTTGCCCTAACCAAGTGTCTGTAAGGGAAATTAAATCAATCTGATGATCAATTAACAGATCATGGACTAACAGAGACTTGGGAGTTAGAGACCTAATATTTAATAAACCACATTTAATTTTTAAATTATGAGGAGGAACAGAGGCCAAATCATTCAATTTAGAGGCTTTATGTTTAATTTGAGTTTTACCAATATTTTGCTTTATCACTTTGGGATGCTTATACATTATATTTTTATTTACTTTGGAGGGAGCAGACAACGATTCTCTGATGGGGAAGACAGGGGCTAAGCTGAGGGGTGGCGGATGAAGAGGAGCTGCAGAGAGGCGTGTAAGACTGTGACTCTGCTTCCTGGTCCCAACTCTGAGTAGTCACGGTTTTGGAAATTTGGATAAAAAAGATGCCAGATTGTTAGATATATGAGAAGCACCATCCAAAGTGGGATGAATGCTGTCTCGTCTCATAAGACCAGGTTTTCCCCAAAAAGAGCTCCAATTGTCAATGTAGCCCACGTCATTTTTAGGACACCACACAGACAGCCAGCGGTTCAAGGATGACGAGCGACTAAACATGTCATCACTGGTCAGATTGGGGAGGGGCCCAGAGAATACTACAGTGGCAGACATCGTTTTTGCAAACTCACACTCCGATTCTATATTAAGTTTTGTGACTTCCGACTGCCGGAGACGGATGTCATTAATGCCGGCGTGAATAACAATTGTGGAGTATTTACAGTTACTTTTAGCCAGCATTTTCAAATTTGACTCGATGTCGCCTGCTCTGGCCCCAGGAATACATTGGACTATGGCCGCTGGAGTCTCTAGGTTCACGTTTCTGACTACAGAGTCGCCAATGATCAGAGTTTTTTCCTCAGCGGGTGTGTCGCTGAGCGGGGAAAAACGATTAGAAACGTGAACAGGTTGGTGGTGAACCGGGGCTTTGCGACTAGGCTTCCTTCTCACCATCACCCACCCAGTCTCCTCGCTGCTGAGGAGAGCCGGGGAACCGCTGACAGTGGGACCTAAGCTAGCTAGCTCCGCTGCAGCTAATGGGCGTCCGTCGAGATTAACTGGCGCAGACGGTGTTTCAATGCAGCGGAACCGGGATTCCAAATCAGACAACCTCGCCTCGAGCGCCTCAAAAAGACAACATTTATTACATTTACCGTTATCACTAAAAGAGGCAGAGGTGTAGCTAAACATCTGACAGAGAGAGCACACCAGAGGAGGAGAGGAAAGAGAGGTAGTAGCCATAGCTAGTGGCTAGCTAGTGGCTGGAGAGCTGGAGATTAACTATGAACATTACACAGATCAATGATTGATGACGGCTGAGACGAGGGACGCTCGCTCACCGTCAGACAAGGAAAAGGCAAGGAACACAAACGATAACTACAACAATAAACACACTTACATCAGCAGAGAATCGTGGATGAACACAAAGAGATGTTGACACGAATGAAGACACGAATGCTTGACACGAACGTTGACAAGAATGCTTGACAAGACAGCTGCAAGATGCAGCCGCTGGCGCCGGCATTTAAAGCCGGCTGCCAACGACCGCAAATGCAGCACAGCTGCTCAGGCTCTGACAGCAGGGAACTCCCGAGTGTTTGACCAATCAGAGCCCGGGGAGCCAGAATGACAACACTGCTGTCAAAGCCTGACGGGAATGATGTGTAGCCCGAGCGCGGACAAAATAGCGCTCGGGATATGACATTCTGCCACGGAAGAAAGTGGTCAGTCAGAAACTCTATAATTTGCCAAGGTCATTTTCACACCTTCAGGGACCCTAAAGGGGCCTACCAGATCTCTCCCCATGATTCTGGCCCAAAACATGACTCTGCCACCTCCTTGCTGACGTCACAGCCTTGTTGGGACATGGTGGCCATCCACCAACCATCCACTACTCCATCCATCTGGACCATCCAGGGTTGCATGGCACTCATCAGTAAACAAGACTGTTTGAAAATTAGTCTTCATGTATTTCTGGGCACACTGCAACCATTTCTGCTTGTGAGTATTGGTTAGGGGTGGCTCAATAGTAGGTTTATGCACAACTGCAAGCCTCTGGAGGATCCTACACCTTGAGGTTTGTGGGACTCCAGAGGCATCAGCAGCTTCAAATACCTGTTTGCTTTGTAATGACATTTTAGCTACTGCTCTCTTAATTCGATGAGTTTGTCTGGCAGAAACCTTTGTCATTATGCCTTAAAATTTGGTACTAAGATAAGATAAGATAAGCCTTTATTAGTCCCACAACGGGGAAATTCCAGGATTGCAACAGCACAGGGATAGCAACACTCAGAGCAACAATCAGAAGGCAAGAAAAAAAAAGCAAGCAAGCAAGAGCAGCTAATATACATATGTACATATTACTATAAATATATATATATATACACACACAGACACACAGTGTAGAGCATTGTAGCTGGATGGGATAAATATATAAGATAAGATAAGATAAGATAAGATAAGCCTTTATTAGTCCCACAATGGGGAAATTCCAGGATTGCAACAGCACAGGGACAGCAACACTCAGAGCAACAATCAGAAGGCAAGAAAAAACAACATCTAGTAAACATATGTCCATATTACTATAAATGTATATATATTGCAGTGCAGAGCATTATGGCTGGTGGATGTGCAGCAGAAAGTCTAAGCTCTCTCTCCGCGGATGCAGCGGGCCAGCTGGAAGTCTTTGGGCATGATGGTGACCCCCTTAGCGAAGAAGAGACCACCAGGTGGGTCTCGCTGGTCTCCTGCAGAGCCATGACGGCGAAACTCAGGAAACGCAGGACGGTCTTGAAGTCCTGAGCGATCTCCCTCACCAGGCGCTGGACGGGCAGCTTACGGATGAGCAGCTCCGTGGATTTCTGGTAGCGACGGATCTCTCTCAGAGCCACGGACCTGTGACGGCGAGGCCTCTTCACTCTGCCGGTGGCCAGAGCGCCTCTCCGAGCAGCCCTGTGGCTAGCTGTCTCCTGGGGGGCTTCTTCCTCCAGTAGATTTTACGGGCGGTCTGCTTGGTTCTTGCCATCGCTCTTTATTATTCTGTCTTATATTTCTTTCACGCCGCCTAAACTCCAGCCCGGCACCCGCTTCGTTTTCGCTACAGCTCCCGGTATGTCGAGTTTCCCATTAGCACCGGGCGGCGGCCAAGTGCTAGCTAGCACTAGCTCCTCCCCACTGTAACGTCTCCCGCTGCAAACCGTGGCTCCGTCCGCCGACCCGGGAGACCCCCGGGGCGATCCGTGCGTCCGTGATATATATACAGAGTGAAAGGTGTAGAAAGAAGAAGGAAGATAAAAAAAAGGCTGTTGCAACAGGCAGCCGACTCGTGTGGCGCCGCCGGTCCGGCGGAGCCGGAACCGGAAAATGAGTATATAAATAATATAATATATATAATATATAATATAATATAATGAGTATATATTATATGAGTATATAAACACACAGTACGGAGCATTGCAGCTAGATGGAATAAATATGTAAATATATAAACACAGTGCGGAGCAATGTAGCTAGATGGAATAATATGTAGATATATAAACACAGTACGGAGCATTGCAGCTAGGTGGAAAAAATATGTAAATATATAAACACACAGTGCGAAGCAATGTAGCTAGATGGAATGAATATATAGATATATAAATATAAACATAAACATAAACATGAACACACCCAGTGCGGAGCATTGTAGCTAGATGGAATAAATATGTAAATGTATAAACACACACAGTGCAGAGCATTGTTGCTAGATGGGATGAAACAGCACAACCGTCTACTTAGTTATCCTACATGGTATGATTATGTGCCCATACATATTCTCACCCTCCGTAGCTACCGGTATTTTCCTAGTTGTATGCCGGAGGGGACCATTGTGTAAGTCTATTGCATCTTTTGCTTTCAAAAAACTATTAGGTTGTTACGTCTTTTTGCTATCTCTGCGAGCAGCCCTGCTTAGGTTGTACAGTCTGACAGCCGTTGGTAGGAAGGACCTGCGAAACCTCTCGGTTGTGCACCTGGGATGATGTAGTCTGCTGCTAAATGAGCTCCTCAGTGCATTCAGTATGTCCTGCATAGGGTGGAACTCGGACTCCAGCAGAGATGACAGTTTAGCCACCGTCCTTCTCTCTCCTATCTCCTCCACCGGATCAAGGCGCTGCCCCAGGACGGAGCTAGCTTTCTTGATCAGTTTGTTCAGTCTCTTCCTATCGGCTGCAGTAATGCCACTGCCCCAGCAGACCACTCCAAAAGTGATAGCTGATGCCACCACCGTGTCATAGAATGTCTTCAGCAGCGCCCCTTGTACACCAAAAGACCTGAGTCTCCTCAGTAGGAACAGCCTGCGCTGTCCCTTCTTGTAGAGTGCATCAGTATCAGTATGTACTACCCCAGTATCAGTACTACAGGCAAATTTGGGAGGCAAGATGGCACCGTTGGGTGTGGCTGGATGTCCACCTCTGCTATGTCTTATGTGTATAGTTGTCTTTTTATTGCTCTTAGCACAGAACGTGTCATCGCTACTGGTTTATGATCGCCTGACTCTTCTAAATAGCCGCGATTCTGTGGACAAATTCTCGACCTATGAATTTAATGGTCAGCCTACTCCGCCTCTGTTGGCATCTATACCATTCTACTGTATCTGAGGCATGCACCCAGTGGACTGTTTCGAAATAGCCGCCACAAAAGACGAGGTCGGAGAGGCGGAGTATCATGCAGACTGAGGGCTTACCTGGCTTCTTCCTCAACATATAACTCTCATCAACTGCTGACTGAGCTCCCCAGGAAGTGTACCGGCTATGACGTACGAAGATCCATGGATTATCGCTACGATGGCTGTTGCCGACTGTCCCAGAGGCCAGATACCCACTTCCCTGCCGCCAGCCCATGCGGATTTGCAGAAGGGGCTGCGTACCAGAGAATCTTCACCCGATCAGTCCTGCTTCCCAGCAGGCTGATCAATGTTTGATCTGCATGGCTCTGATTAATACCAGATCCGTTGCAAATAAGACTTCTATTCTGAATGACTTTTTTACTTCACATTCCTTGGATTTTCTTCTGATGGCGGAAACATGTGTTAAACCAGGTGAGACCGCTGCCTTCTCTGAGCTTGTCCCTCCCGGCTGTTCTTTCTTCAGCTCTCCACGAGCATCTGCTCAAGGTGGGGGTTTGGTTTCTGTTTTTAATTACGGTTTTAAATGTTGCCTTCTCTCCACAAATACTTACTCCTGTTTTGAGCTGCAACTATTTGTGGTGGATCTCACAAGTCCTGTGTTATTTGCTGCTGTCTATCGCCCTCCTAAATATAATAAGGACTTGATTAATGAGTTTTCTGAATTTTTGGCAGATGTTATGCCAAAATATGATAAACTATTGATTTGCAGGGACTTTAATATTCATGTCTGTTGTCCATCCGATCAGCTGGCATCTGATTGTAGAAGACTGTTGGCGACATTTAATTTCAATATTTTAGCGGACAAACCAACACACTGTCTTGGTCACACTCTGGACCTTATTATCTCCTTCTTACTCTCAATCTCACTTAAAGAAATTTCTGAGTCTGTCCTCTCAGAGCATTTCCCCATTATTTTTGAATTGTTGACCCCTTCATCTCCCAGCAAGCTTGTGGCTCCATCCTGCTGGTGGTGCATCATCACTTCTTCAACGCCAGAGGAGTCTACTGCTGCTTTTATGGACTGACAGTTTTTTGCCTTGAGCGGCCTTGTTTCCCCTTCCCATCCGGATAATATTCTTTCCTCCTTTCACATCACCTGCTCTGGGATTTTGGACACTATTGCCCCATTTCGGCTTAAATCGGCTAAACCGAAAACAAATCCCTGGCTAAACGACACTACCCCTGCCATTACGCAACGGGTCAAGCAGGCTGAACGGAGATGGAAAAAGGACAAATTACATGTGTCTCTGGAAATTTTTAGGGACTGTCTTGCTGATTACCAGAGGACTGTGCAAAAGGCAAAATTTTAGTATCTCTCCGATATTATTTCCAGCAGCAGGCACTGTCCTAGAGTGCTATTTAACACAATCAACTCTTTTATAAACCCACACACTCAGACTGTAACAGATGTTTCGTTTATGACATGTGAGACTTTTCTTCACTTTTTTGTTGATAAAGTGGACTCTGTCAGACGAGTTATTAATAACAGTTTTAATGGGAGCTTGTCTGTTGTCCCGGGTTACTCTGCTGTGTTTGAGCAGTTGGAGTTGGTTTCTTTATCATCACTTACTGATATAGTGAAGTCTCTGAAGCCTACAAATTGCTCACTGGATGCTGTTCCTGCTGGAATCCTCAAAAGGGTTTTTAATACTGTAGGGCCTGGTCTTTTGGTTTTTATTAATTCCTGCCTTAGTTCAGGATTTGTCCCACCTGCTTTTAAACATGCTGAGGTTAGGCCCCTTCTTAAAAAAAAACCTCACCTTGATCCTTCAGTTTTATCTAATTATAGACCCATTTTTCATTTGCCTTTTTTATCTAAGGCTGTAGAAAAAGTTGTCTTTATACAATTGCAATCTTTTTTAGAAAACAACTCTATTTTTGAGAAGTTTCAATTTGGGTTTAGATCTCATCACAACACTGAGTCTGCCCTGCTAAAGGTGCACAATGATATTATGATGTCTGTTGATGCCAAGTGCCCCGTTGTTTTAGTGCTGCTAGATCTTACAGCAGCCTTTGACACGGTGGACCATACTGTCCTCCTGTCACGCCTGAATCACCATGTTGGCATCCATGGCACTGCACTTAAGTGGTTTGAATCCTACTTATTTAATTTAACAAAACTTTTTCTGTAATGATGGGTGGCATATCTTCATCCAGTGCCTCTCTCTCGTGTGGGGTCCCACAGAGCTCTATCCTTGGCCCTATTCTGTTTTCATTATATATGCTGCCTCTCAGGTCAATAATAGCTTGGCACACCACGTCTCTCCACTGTTATCGGACAATTTGCAGCTTTATTTACCTTTGAACCCAGAACAAACTGACTCACAAAGTGTTTTATTGGACTGCATCACTGACATTAAGTTGACAATTTTCTCCACTTAAATGAAGAAAAAAAAAAGAATGTATTGTGTTTAGGGATACTATAACGGCTGGCTTTGGTACCCTGTCTTTAAGGCTCAGTTCAGCTGTCAGAAAACTGGGGGTGATTTTTGACAGCCATTTAAATTTGATAAACAGATTGACAATGTAGTCAAGATGAGCTTTTATCAGTTATGTCTGTTATCCAAAGCCAAACCTTTCTGAACCGTCATGACCTTGAGATAGCCATCCATGCTTTAATCACTTCTCGACTTGATTACTGCAATGCACTTTATGTTGACATCTCTCAGTCCTCTCTTGGCTGCCTTCAACTTGTGCAAAATGCAGCAGCCCGTCTTTTAACCAACACAACTAGACGAGAGCACATTACACCGATTCTTTTTTCACTTCATTGGCTTCCAGTCCATTTTAGAATTAATTTTAAACTTTTACGCTTTGTTTTTAAAGCTCTTAATGGCCTTGCTCCGGCTTACTTATCTGAGATTTTAACTGTCCGTGACCAAGGCAGAGTTTTGAGGTCATCCAGTCAGCTTTTGCTGGAGATGCCCAGGTCAAAGTATAAACACTGGGGTGACCAAGCCTTTTCTGTTGTCGCGCCCAGGCTCTGGAATAATCTCCCCCCTGACCAACATGCTATCTCTGACCTGGCCCTTTTTAAATCAAAACTTAAAACGTATTTGTTCAGGATGACTTTTAATGCCCAGTAGTGGTGACATTTATTCTCATTATTCTGTTCATCTTGTTTTTATTTTTAGGTATTTATGCTTATCCCTTTGTTTATGTAATTTGTTTTTATACTGTATGTGTTTCTAGTGCTGTTTAATTTTTCTGTAAAGCACTTTGGTCACCTATGGGTTGTTTTAAAGGGCTATATAAATAAAGTACATTACATTATATTTATCTGCACAAACCCATCTGTGCTCTGAATCAGCCACAAGTTTCTTCATAGTACGATGGTCACTCTTAAATTTTTTGTGAAAAATCTAATGTTTTCATACCTTGTTCAAGGCATTGCACTATTTGACACTTTTCAGCAGCAGAGAGATCCCTTTTCTTTCCCATATTGCTTGAAACCTGTGGCATGCTTAATAAAGTGGAACATCCTTCTTAAGTAGTTTTCCTTTAACTAAATGTGGGGTAACTAAATAGACTGTTATGCTGTTCATTCCATCTAGCTACAATGCTCCGCACTGTGTATATATATTTATATATTTATGTGTACATATGTATATTCACTGCTCTTATTTTCTTATCTTCTAAATTATTACTCTGAGTGTTGCTATCCCTGTGCTGTTGTAATCCTGGCCTTAGCCTTTATTAGTCCTGTTGGACTGTCTGAGATTGATCCAAAGAGCCCTGATACACAATACCATCCATAAGTTTAATTGAAAAACAAAAAACTTAATGTTTATGACACTAAAATCCTATTTGCATAATAATTTGGAACACAGTGTATGTGATGTCTTGGGATATTTGCCATGATGCTGCTGATGTCTAAAATGTGGTCAGTTAAACGGGTCAATGATTGCACTTTTTTCCACATTTTAACAGTTCACACGTCTTAATGAAATGTTTGCGACATATTTTGTTTAAATTTTCTCTAATTATTTAATTATTGCAGCAAATTTGTTAATGGCTAGTTTCAATACTTTGTCACTTTAAATCTCGAGACCGCATTTAATTCTGCCCTAATATTAGCTGCCTGTAGCTGCCTAGCTCCGAGCCAGCTAATATAAATTTGTCTCAAAGAATGAATGAAATGAAGCATCACTGGTGGGCAGGGGTGTGTGCGGGGGTTTCAGTGGTTGATAGGATATGACCGGTCCCTGGAGTACAATAAGCACAGAAACACTGGTGAATGAGTGGCTAAACTGCTAGCTTCAGGTAGCTGCCTTGTGGCCGCTTGATTCACAAATGAAAAATAACACATTCTTTTCTTTAACTAAGCTAATGTAATGTCTAGAACTAAATATATGGTAAAGTGTTATTGATTAACAAAAATTCCAGTGGGGGTGAACAGAATTTATAGAAAATAGCGATCAAAACCAGACGGATCCAGGTGGCCTGTCAATCACCTCTTCCTAACTGAGGTGAGCTGTGTTCCGGTGTAGGTCACAGATGTGCTCGGGTTCTCAAATTGATTCGGGTCCTGCACCTTTTCATATCGTCACACAATATGATTGTCTGTTAATAACAATAATATTAGCGTTAATGTTCATATTATTACAAACAAATTTGAATATTAGACAAAGATAACACAAGTAAACACAAAATGCAGTTTTTAAATTAAGGTGTTTATTATTAAGGGGAAAAAAATCCAAACCTACATGGCCCTGTGTGAAAAAGTGATTGCCCCCTAAACCTAATAACTTGTTGGGCCACCCTCAGCAGCAACAACTGCAATCAAGCATTTGCAATAACTGGCAATGAGTCTTTTACAGCGCTGTGGAGGAATTTTGGTCCACTCATCTTTGCAGAATTGTTGTAATTCAGCCACATTGGAGGGTTTTCGAGCATGAACCGCCTTTTTAAGGTCATGTCACAGCATCTCAATCGGATTCAGGTCAGGACTTTGACTAGGCCACTCCAAAGTCTTCATTTTGTTTTTCTTAAGCCATTCAGAGGTGGACTTGCTAGTGTGTTTTGGATCATTGTCCTGCTGCAGAACCCAAGTGCGCTTCAGCTTGAGGTCACGAACAGATGGCTAGACATTCTCCTTCAGGATTTTTTGGTAGACAGCAGAATTCATGATTCTATTTACCACAGCAAGTCTTCCAGGTCCTGAAGCAGCAAAACAGCCCCAGACCATCATACTACCATATTTTACTGTTGGCATGATGTTCCTTTTCTGAAATGCTGCGTTACTTTTACGCCGGATGTAATGGGACACACACCTTCCAAAAAGTTCAACTTTTGTCTCGTCAGTCCACAGAGTATTTTCCCAAAAGTCTCGGGGATCATCAAAATGTTTCCTGGCAAAACTGAGACGAGCTTTGGATGATGTCTAGCTTTTGAGGATCTTTTGGTCTACTTCACTTTGTCAGGCAGGTACTATTTAAGTGATTTCTTGATTGAGAACAGGTGTGGCAGTAATCAGGCCTGGGTGTGGCCAGAGAAATTGAACTCAGCTTTCCAAAGATGTGATAAACCACAGTTAATTTATGTTTTAACGGGGGGGGGGGGGCACATTTTCACACAGGGCCATGTAGATTTGGATTTTTTTTTTTACCCTTAATAATAAACACCTTCAATTAAAAACTGCATTTTGTGTTTATTTGTGTTATCTTTGTCTAATATTTAAATTTGTTTGATGATCGGGCGGTGCGGTGGCGCAGTGGTTAGCACTGCGCCAGCACAGCAACTCACCCTTGGCCATGGGATCCCTAGTTCGATCCCAGCCCCTGACCAACAGTGATCTGTGTGGAGTTTGCATGTTCTCCCCGTATCTGCGTGGGTTTACTCCGGGATTTCTCCGGTTTCCTCCCACAGGCCAAAAACATGCAGGTTAGGTTAATTGGAGACTCTAAAGTGGCCCTAAGTGTGAATGTGTGTGTCAGTGGTTAAGGGATAGCGCCGTACCGTGGCTGTTTCATCCATCCAGGTGGATGCCCTCAATTTCCCCTCTGGGGATCAATAAAGTATACAAAATTTAAAAAAAAATGATCTGTGTGGTATATATGATTCTTATATCCCATATCTACATATGTTAGAACAAGTGGAAATGTTTTGTGACAGCATATGTAAAGAGCTTCACACCTAGTAAGGACAGAGCATCCCCTGCGCCGGGGTAAAGACAATGGACCTCCCAAGACGCGGCAGTGGAGACGGACTCGACACCTTTACCCCCTAAAGCGAGAGGGGGAGTTCCCATCACCTCCCAAGACAGGGAGAGGGGATGGCAGGACAATGGGGATTAAGATAACGGGGAGATGTTACCTTTTTCAATGAGTGGCTCTGACGTCAGCTGTTTCAATGAGTGGTGCTATGCGTGCTTGTATTTAACCAGCGAGCGAAGCAGAGTTCTCTCTCTTGCCTTCTGCCAAGCTCTACACCTGATGAGATTTGATAGAGGAGCTATTCATTAAAAACCCTGTTTTTAATACAAAACCGCCTCGTCATTTCAGCTCCACTACACTGGTGACCCTGACGCGAGAATATGGACCGGAGGCGTTCTTCAAGCTGCTCATCCTTGGTGACTCGGGCATACGCCAGCGATGACGCAGACGAGGGAACAAGCAGACAGCTGTTCCCCACGGCAGAGGGCACTGAGAGAGCTCAACCGAGCTCCAGCACCGCCGCGAGTGCCGAGGCAAGGCACTCTCACCCGGCGGGCACAACAGTGATGGTGTGCACGAACGCCGTTGCTGTCAACCTGCCAGACTTCTGGCAAGAGGACCCCGCCTCTTGGTTTCAGCAAGCTGAAGCCCAGTTTATACTGGCGGGCATCACAGCTGACGATATTAAGTTTTACCATATCGTCTCCAAACTCGACTCCGCCACTTCGAAGTGTGTGCGGAGCTTGGTCCGGCGACCACCAGCCCGGGACAAATACGAGACACTCAAGGCGACCATCGTGGCGAATTATGTCCCATCAGCGGAGGAAAGAGCCGAGAGGATCCTGGCGGTCTACGGCCACAGAGGGAGCAATCCGAGGACCCTCATGGAGGATTTGCTACAACTCAAGGAGGAGGATAATGATAATTTCCTTTTCCAATTCATCTTCCTCAGCACGCTACCACCGCAGTTGAGAGGGACACTCGCCAGCATGAAGTGCAATAATCATCAGGATTTTTCACTGCATTTAGCGGGTGCGCGCATTTTTTCAAAAATAGACTTAGTCCGCGGTTATCACCAAGTCCCAGTCCAAGCTGAAGATATTCCTAAAACAGCGGTTACAACCCCTTTTGGCCTTTTTGAATTCCTAAGAATGCCATTCGGCCTCAAAGGCGCGGCTCAAACTTTTCAACGGATGATGGACGCAGTCCTACGCGACCTACCCTTTGTTTTTGTCTACCTCGATGACATGCTGGTAGCCAGTTCATCCAAGGAAGAACACGAACAGCACCTCACTACCGTTTTTCAGAGGCTGGAAGAGCACAGACTTATAATCAATCTAGCCAAATGCAAATTCGGCGTATCACAAATTGATTTTTTGGGACATAGGGTCTCCCCGGCAGGGGCAATTCCGCTTCCAGACAAAGTTCGTGCGATAGAAAGTTTTCCACGGCCTCAAACGGTTAAGTCGATACAGGAATTTTTGGGGATGGTTAATTTTTACAACCGTTTCCTCCCCCACGCAGCTCAGCTCATGCAACCCCTATATGACGCGCTCAGAAAAAAGAAAGCTTCCAACGCGGTCGAATGGACCCTGGAGCGCGAACACGCTTTCCCGGAAGTAAAAAGCGCCCTAGCTAAGGCCACAATGTTAGTCCACCCAGATTCCTCAGCCCGCATTGCTCTAACCACAGATGCTTCAGACCTGGCTATAGGGGCAGTTGTAGAACAACTTGTCAGTGGGGTCTGGCAACCTTTAGCATTCTTTAGCAAATCGCTAAACCCAACTGAACGCAAATACAGCACTTTTGACAGAGAGCTGCTGGCGCTTCATTTGTCCATCCGCCACTTCCAGTTTTGGTTAGAAGGGCGGAGTTTCACGGCTTTCGTGGACCATAAGCCGCTCACTTTTGCTATGGCCAAAATTTCAGAACCATGGTCAGGCAGACAACAAAGACAGCTAGCTGCGATCTCAGAGTTCACCACAGACATTCGACACGTAGCAGGCAAACTTAACGTAGTAGCTGACTGTCTCTCTCGCGCTGTGACACCGCCAGAGCACGAGGAGACAGATTACACCGCCTCAGCAGCGGAACTCTTCACTAACGCACACACATACGCAGCACCTATCCAGGATGGGATAGATTATGCAGCCATGGCGGAAGAACAAAGCAGTGATGCAGACGTGCGCGCGCTCCTGTCTGGACCAACAGGGTTAAGGCTGGAGAAAAAAAACTTGCGCGACGGCGTGCCTTCCCTAATATGCGATGTTTCAACCGGCCGACCTCGCCCGTTAGTACCAACTGCTTGGCGCCGCCGTATTTTCGACGCAATTCACTCCCTCGCGCACCCAGGTGTGCGCGCCTCGGTCAAAATGGTTGCTGAAAAGTTTGTGTGGTCAGGCCTGCGCAAAAACGTAAGAGAATGGGCAAAAACTTGCATTCCTTGTCAACGCGCCAAAATACACAGACACACAAAGGCCCCTCTGGAGCCTTTTCCAATTCCTGCTAGAAGATTCGACCACATTCACGTCGACCTTGTGGGGCCGCTACCTTCCTCCCAAGGTTTCACACACCTGCTAACTATGATAGACCGCACCACGCGCTGGCCAGAGGCAGTCCCTTTAGCGTCAACCACAGCGGAGGAAGTCGCTCGCGTTTTTCTAGCAAACTAGGTGGCACGTTTCGGTGTTCCATCAGACATCACGTCAGACAGAGGGCCTCAGTTTATCTCAGAGCTCTGGTCAGCCATGTCTAACAGTTTAGGGACAACAATTCATCGCACCACCGCTTATCACCCTCAGGCCAATGGGTTATGCGAGCGTTTTCACAGGTCCTTAAAGGCTGCCCTCAGGGCCTCACTAACGGACACAAATTGGGTTAATAAACTTCCCTGGGTTTTATTGGGGTTGCGTGCAGCACCTAAAGAGGATTTAGACGCTTCTCCTGCAGAATTAGTTTTTGCCCAGCCTATCAGACTCCCAGGAGAATTTTTACCAGAGAACCCAGAACCAGGACACTTTCCCGTCCCAAGGTTTTTAGGCAGCAGTGGACCGGTTTCCCTCCACGGTCCAGCTCATCACTCTTTTCCACGAGTTTTTCTTCCTCAAACTTTGAAAAGCGCTGAGTTTGTTTTTGTTAAGCATGAAGCTATTAAACCAACGCTACGCCCAGTTTATGATGGCCCGTTCAGAGTGCTGGAAAATGGTGACAAACACTTTGTGCTTGGTTATGGGGACAGAAAGGAAGTGGTCAGTGTTGACAGACTCAAACCTGCCTTCTTGCTGAGAGACGAGCCTACACAGGTGGCACGAGCACCTCGGCGTGGTAGACCCCCCAGAGGAAAAGTCTCAGCCCCCAGGCAGGGAACAAATAACCTCTTTCCTTCCCACAATGCAGATTCACCACGAGAAGGTCCCAGCGGGACACCTAAGCCAACCTACAGCAGTTTTGGGAGAAGGATTAAGCCCAGACAGCACAAGGACTGATACCAATCACCCCACAATTATCCACTAATTGTGCTACAACAGTTTAAGGCTACTTATGATTTCACTATGCTGTTATGTTTACCACTGAACTTTCTTAGGAGCATAGCTGCTAGAAAATTTCTCCGGTAGCAACAGTTGTAACACGTAGTATTTCATAGTTGTTATCTTAGACTGTAATTCTTTCTATGTCTTTTCCTAGTGTTTGGGGGGCCTGTGGTATATATGACTCTTATATCCCATATCTACATATGTTAGAACAAGTGGAAATGTTTTGTGACAGCATATGTAAAGAGCTTCACACCTAGTAAAGACAGAGCATCCCCCGCGCCGGGGTAAAGACAATGGACCTCCCAAGACGCGGCAGTGGAGACGGACTCGACACCTTTACCCCCTAAAGCGAGAGGGGGAGTTCCCATCACCTCCCAAGACAGGGAGAGGGAATGGCAGGACAATGGGGATTAAGATAACGGGGAGATGTTACCTTTTTCAATGAGTGGCTCTGACGTCAGCTGTTTCAATGAGTGGTGCTATGCGTGCTTGTATTTAACCAGCGAGCGAAGCAGAGTTCTCTCTCTTGCCTTCTGCCAAGCTCTACACCTGATGAGATTTGATAGAGGAGCTATTCATTAAAAACCCTGTTTTTAATACAAAACCGCCTCGTCATTTCAGCTCCACTACAATCTGAAACATTTAAGTGTGACAAACATACAAAAAAATGATAAATCAGGAAGGGGGCAAACACTTTTTCATACCACTGTATATATCATTATAGAAACAGAAAAATGTTTAGAACAAAAGAATTTAATTTTTTTTTTCAGAAAACTACAAATATGGATGCTTGGACGGACGGACAGACAGCCAATCAGAATGTTCTATATCATCAAAACAACCATACAGCCAATCATATTGTGTGACGTTATGAGAAGGCGCAGCACCCAAGCCAATATGAGAACCCGAGCACATCTGTGACCTACACCGGTTACAGTGATTGATTCAGAATGCCTAGCACACTAGTGCTAACAGTTCAATGTAAAATCACAGTGAAAATATAACAAAATAAGACAGAACGTTGCAAGATATATTATCGAGTGTGGATTAGTGAACCAAGTGGAAACAATGTAGTCTATTAGGGTGACTGAAAAATAAAGAAAATAACAATATAAACCACGCTTAGTGCGAGTTTCCTAGTACCAGTGTTAGCTCAGACACAAAAGCGTCTGTTCCCGTCCGGATGACATTTACGGACAGCTATGAAATGACAGACAGCTATGCTGGTCAATAATAGAGCAGTGGACAGGTATCAAGGACGGTGCTGGACTGGGTTTACCATTTTATGATGTATCAAGGCAAACCCGGAAGAATAAATACGGCTTCTTGGAGTGAAGAAAAGAATATAAGGCTGTGGTTTTTTTAAGAGAAGCAAGTGTTTTGATATTTTTACGATAATCACATGACCAACAGATGCATTTCAGAAGGTTAAAACCAACAAAACACACAATTTTTCAGTCAATGATCCTTTTAAAGCCTGTTTTTCAGTAACCCTGGATTTACACTGACTCCAGATGCAATTTGCCACAGATACAGTGTGGACAGAGCCTTGCGGCAGTCCCCACCCACTCCGTTTGTGTTTTGATCTGGCATGGATCAGAGCAGGGTTTGAAATAAAAGATTGTGCGAGAATTATATTAAATAACGTGAAATCTCAAGAAAGACTGGGGAAGGACTGATATACAGTGGGGTAAAAAAGTATTTAGTCAGCCACCAATTGTGCAAGTTCTCCCACTTAAAAGATGAGAGAGGTCTCCAATTTTCATCATAGGTATACCTCAACTATGAGAGACAAAATAAGAAAAAAAAATCCAGAAAATCACATTGAAGGATTTTTAATGAATTAATTGGTAAATTCCTCGGTAAAATAAGTATTTGGTCAATAACAAAGGTTCATCTCAATACTTTGTTATATACCCTTTGTTGGCAATGACAGAGGTCAAACGTTTTCTGTAAGTTTTCACAAGGTTTTCACACACTGTTGCTGGTATTTTGGCCCATTCCTCCATGCAGATCTCCTCTAGAGCAGTGATGTTTTGGGGCTGTCGCTGGGCAACACAGACTTTCAACTCCCTCCAAAGATTTTCTATGGGGTTGAGGTCTGGAGACTGGCTAGGCCACTCCAGGACCTTGAAATGCTTCTTACGAAGCCACTCCTTCATTGCCCGGGCGGTGTGTTTGGGATCATTGTCATGCTGAAAGATCCAGCCACGTTTCATCTTCAATGCCCTTGCTGGTGGAAGGAGGTTTTCACTCAAAATCTCACGATACATGGCCCCATTCATTCTTTCCTTTACACGGATCAGTCGTCCTGGTCCCTTTGCAGAAAAACAGCCCCAAAGTATGATGTTTCCACCCCCATGATTCACAGTAGGTATGGTGTTCTTTCTCCTCCAAACACGACAAGTTGAGTTTTTACCAAAAAGTTCTATTTTGGTTTCATCTGACCATATGACATTCTCCCAATCCTCTTCTGGATCATCCAAATGCTCTCTAGCAAACTTCAGACGGGCCTGGACATGTTCTGGCTTAAGCAGGGGGACACGATTTGAGTCCCTGGCTGCGTAGTGTGTTTCTGATGTAGCCTTTGTTACTTTGGTCCCAGCTCTCTGCAGGTCATTCACTAGGTCCCCCCATGTGGTTCAGGGATTTTTGCTCACCGTTCTCGTGATAATTTTGACCCCACGGGGTGAGATCTTGCGTGGAGCCCCAGATCGAGGGAGATTATCAGTGGTCTTGTATGTCTTCCATTTTCTAATAATTGCTCCCACAGTTGATTTCTTCACACCAAGCTGCTTACCTATTGCAGATTCAGTCTTCCCAGCCTGGTGCAAGTCTACAATTTTGTTTCTGGTGTCCTTTGACAGCTCTTTGGTCTTGGCCATAGTGGAGTTTGGAGTCTGACTGTTTGAGGTTGTGGACAGGTGTATTTTATACTGATAATGAGTTCAAACAGGTGCCATTAATACAGGTAACGAGTGGAGGACAGAGGAGCCTCTTAAAGAAGTTGTTACAGGTCTGTGAGAGCCAGAAATCTTGCTTGTTTGTAGGTGACCAAATACTTATTTTACTGAGGAATTTACCAATTAATTTATTAAAAATCCTTCAATGTGATTTTCTGGATTTTTTCTTTCTCATTTTGTCTCTCATAGTTGAGGTATACCTATGATGAAAATTGGAGACCTCTCTCATCTTTTAAGTGGGAGAACTTGCAAAATTGGTGGCTGACTAAATACTTTTTTGCCCCACTGTATATAATAATACGTAAGTAGCCCGTTAATTTTAATTCTATGAAGTGTTTGTATGTTATATCAAAGTTTTTTATCTTCCCTGACAGTGATGGAGGAGCAGACCTCAGAAAATAACGGCTGATCCTTAAGTCGTTTTTAATTAACAAACAGCTATTAAAAATACCGTGCAATACCATGGCATTTCCTTGCGGATTGGATCTGGCATCCGTCAAAAATAGACTCCTTGCATTTCATTAGTGTTCCAAATCCGATGAGCTGGATTCTTTCTGCTGTGGTCTGGACCCAATGGGGATTAGAACATTGATGAGAGTGGGAACTATATGCTGCAGAGTTCGGATTGCACCCGTAATGGACTGCATCTGGAGCCAGTGTAAATCCAAGGTAACTGTCATGAACGCCCCTCCAGGAGAAAAACAAACTCAGGTGCTTTAACTGCAGTAAGGACATTTAAATTAACAGAAAAACATACTGTTCCAAAAATAACTGTGCAGACATACAAAAAGATAAGAAAAACTCACACAGTGATGGATTTCCAGAGTTAAGACAAACTCTGGAGAAAAGGAGGGTAGAGACTGAGCCGAGGGACGGAAGTCAGGCTGAACACTGTTGTGGCTGCCACAACGATGGAGAGAGCAGCAGTCTAATATATAGTGGGCAGACAAACAAGCAACAGATGCGAGTGGGCAGGTGACCTACAGCCGTGGACAAAATTGTTGGTACCCCTTTGTTAATGAAAGAAAAACCCACAATGGTCACAGAAATGAATGAATGAATGAATGAATGAATCTTTATTTCGGATAGATTAAAAGTACAGATTAAAAGAAACAGAATACTATAACAAAGGGGGAAAGAAAATCCAACAAGGTCAAATTAGACAATAACTCCTCTGATTATACAGTTCAACATAAGTTATCCAAAATGGGTGATGGCTGAAGCCGCAGCTTATATTGCCCACCCATATTCCATCCAAGAACCCAAAAGAAAATAACTTGAATCTGATAAAAGTGGTGATAAATAAAAAGTCTATGAAAATTAACCAATGAAAATCAGACAATGCTTTTGAATTGTGGTTCAGCAGAATTATTTTAAAAAACAAACTCATGAAACAGGCCTGGACAAAAACGATGGTACCCTTAACTTAATATTTTCTTGCACAACCTTTTGAGGCAATCACTGCAGTCAAACGATTTCTGTAACTGTCAATGAGACTTCTGCTCCTCTCAGCAGGTATTTTGGCCCACTCCTCATGAGCAAACTGCTCCAGTTGTCTCAGGTTTGAAGGGTGCCTTCTCCAGATGGCATGTTTCAGCTCCTTCCACAGATGTTCAATAGGATTTAGATCAGGGCTCATAGAAGGCCACTTTAGAATAGTCCAATGTTTCGCTCTTAGCCATTCTTGGGTGTTTTTAGCTGTGTGTTTTGGGTCATTATCTTGTTGCAAGACCCATGACCTGCGACTGAGACCAAGCTGTCTGACACTGGGCAGCACATTTCTCTCTAGAACACCTTGATAGGCTTGAGATTTCATTGTACCCTGCACAGATTCAAGACACCCTGTGCCAGATGCAGCAAAGCAGCCCCAGAATATAACAGAACCTCCTCCATGTTTCACAGTAGGGACAGTGTTCTTTTCTTGGTTTGCTTCATTTTTGCGTCTGTGAACATAGCGCTGATGTGCCTTGCCAAAAAGTTCCAGTTTTGTCTCATCTGTCCATAGGAACATTCTCCCAGAAGCTTTGTGGCTTGTTAACATGCAGTTCGGCAAATTCCAGTCTGGCTTTTTTATGATTTGTTTTCAACAGTGGTGTCCTCCTTGGTCGTCTCCCATGAAGTCCACTTTGGCTCAAACAATGATGGATGGTGCGATCTGACACTGATGTACCTTGACCTTGGAGTTCACCATGAGCGTGTTTAGAGGTTGTTCTGGGCTCTTTTGTTACCATTCGTATTATCCGTCTCTTCCATTTTTCATCAAGTTTCCTCCTGCGGCCACGTTCAGGGAGGTTGGCTACAGTCCCGTGGATCTTAAATTTCTGAATAATATGTGCAACTGTAGTCACAGGAACATCAAGCTGCTTGGAGATGGTCTTATAGCCTTTACCTTTAACATGCTTGTCTATAATTTTCTTCCTAATCTCCTGAGACAACTCTCTCCTTTGCTTCCTCTTGTCCATGTTTAGCGTGGTAGACACCATGTCACCAGACAGCACAGTGACTACTTGTCACCCTTTAAATAGGCCGACTAACTGATTACAAGTTTGTAGATACCTGTGATGTTAATTAGAGGACACATCTTGGTTGAACATGTCCCTATGGTCACATTATTTTCAATCTTTTCTAGGGGTACCATCATTTTTGTCCAGGCCTGTTTCATGAGTTTGTTTTTTAAAATAATTCTGTTGAACCACAATTCAAAAGCATTGTCTGATTTTCATTCGTTAATTTTCATAGAATTTTTATTTATTATCACTTTTGTCAGATTCAAGTTATTTCTGTGACCATTGTGGGTTTTTCTTTCATTAACAGAGGGGTACCAACAATTTTGTCCACGTGTGCAATTACCAACTGATTGCAGCTTAGGGAACCTAAAGCACAGCAATCAGCTGGAGGCTGTGCCTGGGAAGTGAGAGCAGAGCTCTACCATGAAACAGGAAAGTAAACCAATACACATGTACAGAAAATAACCAAAAACAGATTTACAGATAAATAATACTTAAAATAAGGTGAGGGAGGACTTCCGGTCTGGACGCCATGGTGATAGCAACTTAACGCTGAACCTCCCAGATCCAATCCAAGGAAAACATCGTCAAAATCAGACTTAACGGATTTTTGGAAGAATAAAAATCAAAAGACAAAAACACCATGCCTAACCACAAACAGAAGAAACTGGCATTACCCAGGTCAGGACGCACGGCGGCCGCAGAATCTGATCCCGAGGACCTCCATTCAGGAGACGAAGAGCTGGGCCTAGCTAACAAAAAGGTTAGCCTGAAATCGCTATATGACGAATTACGACGATTTCGGGCCGAATTTCACGAATTCAGAGAGGAACTAACAAGGACGAACAGCAGATTGGACCAGGCCGAAAACCGAATCTTGGAAGCTGAAGAAAGAGTAAAAGTGCTTGAAGATTCTATGCTGGATTTACACAGAAAACAGTCAAGGCTGGAGGCTAAGCTAGCCGACCAAGAAGGAAGACAGAGACGAGATAACATCAGAATTCACGGTCTGAAAGAAGGAGCTGAAGATGGTTTCAACACAGTGGCAGAATGCGTGGAATCCTTATTGAGAGAGAAGTTGGATATTCCACAAACCACCGATTTGAAAATAGAAAAGGCCCATCGTACATTAGCCGCAAAGCCAGCGGCAGAAGCACACCCGCGTTCAGTGTTGGTAAGATTCTCCGATTTCAAAATAAAACAAGAGGTTGTAAGACGGGCTTGGCAGAAAAAAGGATTTATGCATCAAGAAAGAAAAGTCTTCGTGGAGCACGATTACGCCCCTGAGGTTCTTAAAAAGCGACGGGAATATAATGACGCCAAAAAGGTTTTACGGGAAAAGAATCTACGCTTTCAGACGCCATTTCCGGCGAAGTTAAGGGTCTTTTACGGTGAAGAGTCATGTCTCTACAATTCAGCGGAAGAAGCAACAACTGACATGGCGAGAAGAGGACTCCCGGTAACGGTGTTTAAACCCGCAGCGAATCTGAGCGAGAGGATCAGAGCTCAAACGTGGTCCACTCAAAGACCTTCTAAATCCACGGGCCAGCAGCGGGAAACCCAGCCCCAGAGCTTTTCAGTCATTCTGCACTTCCATCCCCCCTCCTACAAGGTAACAAACATTAAAAGAGATGCAGAATCAGCATGTGGTAAAACCTTTCATGGAGCAGTTATAGCATTAGAAACAAATGTCTTCTTAATTTAAAGGAAAAAAAAAAATCTTGTTAAAATAGAAATGTAACAATGACCCACATGTTCTCCCCACACTAACAAATACTGTACTAGAGTGAAGGTTTGCTGTGATGGGGGTGGGAGGGTGCACACAATCTCATAGGGTATAGGCATAAAAAAAAAAAAAAAAAAAAAAATCATTACAAATTCGGATTGGGATCTGAAATTCCCGTTAAAAACATGGGACAACTTACAGGGGTAAGAGAGGGCCCTCAACACGTATCAGAGTTTGAGGAATTTCCCTCAGAGCCTACACTCCATCAGGGCTCCTACAGGGTCTTTAAAGAGACCCCAGCTCAGGAAGTTTTTTTGACAGTTTTTTGTTTTAAAGTTTCGTACACTATGTTCGTAATGTTTTTTATGTTCTTAATGTTCTTTCAGTTTCTGAGTAGCAAAAAAGAGAGCCACCACACTGTTACACTAAATAAGAAAATACAATGGAGAAACAGGGTGTAACCAAAATAGCCTCATATAATGTAAAAGGGATCCTGAATCCAGTTAAAAGATCCAAGATTCTACGCAAAATGAAAAAAGACAAAGCAGAAATAATATTTTTACAAGAAACCCACCTAACAGACGTGGAACACACAAAACTCAATAGACAAGGGTTTAAAATGATCTCTTCATCTTCATATAAATCAGGGAGGAGGAGGGGAGTAGCGACATTGATATCAACCAAAATTACATTTGAAAAAAAATCAGAACACAAAGATAAAGAAGGGAGGTACAGTTTGGTAATTGGGCGGCTAGAGGGAGAAGATATCACCCTGCTGAATGTATATGCACCACCAGGGGCTAAATGGAAATTTTATAAAAATGTATTCGACCTAATGATAGCTAAAGCCCAAGGTTTAGTGATATGTGGTGGAGACTTCAATCTAAGACTGAATCCATACTGGGATGCAACAGGTAATTCTTCACATCAAAATAACACTCAAAATAGGAAAACTCGGATGCTACTAAAAGAAATGGGAATCTGTGACGTATGGAGGGAATTCAACCCCAATGTAAAAGATTATACTTTTTATTCAACGCCACATTCATCTTACTCAAGGATTGATTACTTTTTTATGTTTAATAGAGACATTGGAAGAGTAAAAACATGTAAAATAGGACTGATGGATCTCTCTGACCACAGTCCGATCTATATGGACTTAAACATCCAAAAATACACAAATAATACATTTTCCTGGAGGTTGAATTCAAATGTCCTGAAAGGACCACTGAAAGATGAATTGGAATCAGATATTTTCAAATATTTGGAAGAAAACGATAATGGAGAAGTATCCCCTTTAATACTGTGGGATGTGTGCAAAGCTGTAATAAGGGGAAAAATTATTGCAAAACTGGCAACCCAAAAGAAACTGAGACAAGAAAAACTAATCACACTAGAGTCAGAACTCAAGAACCTAGAAAAAGAACACAAAGACAACACTCATTCTAATGGCTCGCTTAAGATTAAAGAAATTAAAAATCAAATAAATGAGATCTACACAATAGAAATCCAGAAGAAACTTACATTTCTGAAACAAAAACACTATGAAGCAGGCAGTAAATCGGCAAAATTACTAGCCTATAAATTGAGGAAACAACAAAGAGAAAGAGCAATCTACAAAATCAGAGACCCAGTATCAAAGGAAATAAAATTCAGAATTCAGGATATTCTTAAAAGCTTCGAGAATTACTACAAGAACTTATACTCCCACAAAAAACATAAAAACGCATCCGAGACATTCCTAAACACATTACACCTTCCCCAACTTACGGAATCACAAAATAAAACACTACTGTCAGAAATACAACCTAAAGAATTGGAAAAAGCAATTATGAAACTTAAAGCTAACAAATCCCCAGGAGCTGATGGCTATACAGCAGAATGGTACAAAACCTTTAAACAGCAACTATCTCCTCTCCTCCTGAAAACATTTAACTATGTCCTCCACACAGGGGAAATCCCCCCCTCCTGGAGAGAAGGGGTCATTGCAGTTATACCTAAACCTGAAAAGGATAAACTAGAATGCTCCAACTACAGACCAATCAGTGTATTAAATCAGGACTATAAGCTTTTTACCATTATTCTTTGCCAAAAGGTTAGAAAACATACTGACAGACTTAATTCACCTAGACCAAACAGGTTTTATAAGACAAAGACAGACACAAGACAACATTCGACGCACTTTACACATAATCCATCATATAAAAAAATATAACTTAAATGCAGTCATATTGGGATTAGATGCTGAAAAAGCATTCGATTCGGTTGACTGGTCTTTCCTATATAGAATCTTATCCAGTTTCAATTTTCATAACAACTTCATTAGAACTATACAGGCATTATATAAAAAACCAACAGCTAAAATAAGGATTAACGGTAATTTATCATCATCTTTTGAGCTGGAAAGAGGATGTCGTCAAGGCTGCCCCCTGTCTCCACTGCTCTTTGCAATCTTCATAGAACCTCTGAGCCAATGGATAAGACAAAATCAAAAAATTCAAGGTATTACACTTGGTCAGAAGGAACATAAAACAGCACTCTTTGCTGATGACATTTTAATATACCTAGGGCAACCAGACACTTCTTTACCAGAACTAATCTCAGTTTTTTCAGACTATGGAGATTTATCGGGGTACAAATTAAACATGCATAAACCCCAAGTTTTAACATTCAACTATGACCCAAATCATTATTCACTAAGTGAACTCAAAACTAACTGGGAGCTGGAATCTATGAAATATCTGGGGATCAATATCCCGAAACAACTCAACAAAATTATAACACTAAACTATGATCCACTGGTGGCAAAAATAAAATCTGACCTAGCAAGATGGAATATGATACCATTCTTAGGTACTGCACAAAGAATTGAAGCAGTCAAAATGAATATACTCCCACGTCTTCTATACCTTTTCCAAACAATACCGGTAGAACCCCCCCAAAAAACATGGCAGGAGCTAGACAGAAGGATCTCAAGATTCATATGGCAGGGCAAGAGACCTAGAATCAGATATAGAACCCTACAGCTAAACAAAGACAAAGGTGGGCTCGCGCTGCCAAATATCAGGGACTATTTTATAGCTGCACAAATTAAAACTTTAGTAGAGATATGTAACCCAGTCTACACTGCACAATGGAAGGAGATGGAATGCCAAATAACAAGTGACATCCCCCTACAGGCGATAATAGGGAACAATGCCTTACCTAAACTTTTGAATAACACTAACCCGTGGATAGAGACCCCGCTAAAAATTTGGTTTAAGATAATCAGAGAGAATCAAGCTAAAGAGCCCTATCGACTTCTGCAATGGATTGCCTATGATCAAGACTTTACCCCCAATAAAACAGACACTAGATTTAAAGAGTGGAAAGAGAAAGGGCTGATAAAATATTACGATTTCTTTAAGGGGCAAACTTTAAGAAGTTTTGAAGACTTGAAAAAACAAGGTCTAATAAATCAAGACCTTTACAGGTTCTTTCAGCTCAGACACCACATAAACAATATACTTAAAAAGGAGGATTTGGAAAGGGCCCAGTCAGGTGTTCTGAAGGTCTTCTTAATGGCATATAAAGGGATCCCAGGGATCAGATACATTTCTAAAATATACCAAGGTCTTCAAGACTTAAAAGGAGACAACACATCATATATAAAAGAGAGATGGGAAAAAGAGGGGAATTTCACTTTACAATTGGAAATATGGGAAAAGCTAAATAGACAGCAATGGAAAAGTACCTCATCCCTGCAGTGGAGAGAATTTGGATGGAAAAATTTGGTAAGATTTTTCAGAACACCTGCACAAAACAAATTTACCCATAAGGGGTTGAACTGTTGGCGCTTGTGTGGCGAAAAGACTGCAAATTATTTTCATGTGTTTTGGTCATGCCCAGTTATCCACCAATATTGGACCAATGTACAGACAATATTGGGGAAAATATTCAAAATAACAGTTCCCTTTTCTTTTATAACTTTGTATCTGGGTTTACTACCGGACTCACTGGAAAGACGAGGAGATAAATACTTATTCAATGTTTTAATATTGGCAAGTAAAAAAGCCCTAACTAAAAAATGGATGCTGAAGGACTGTCCTACACCTGAAGATTGGATTAACGTGATTCAAGACATTTACTCGATGGAAAAGTTGACATTCGCACTGAGACAGGACATGGATGGGTTCATGAACTTTTGGCAACCCTGGATCGCATATGTGTCTTCCATTAGATCTAATCTTTGACAAATACCATTTCAATGATGGTCCCACTCTTTGTTCCAACGCTACTCAGATGCTCTTTTACTTTTAATTACTTAATTTTCTGTTTGTTTGTTTTTTGCTGTTCTGTTTGTTTGTTTATTCGGGGGTTTTTTTGTTTGTTTTTTTTAATTTAATTCTCTTTAATTTCACTTTTTCTTTCACTTTAAAAAAAAGGGGGTGTTGTAATAACTATTCTACCAATGTTGTCAAATAGCAAAATATAAGGGAACGTACGATGAAAATGTTAACAATGCAATGCTGTAATGACCTTTATACCCTTTACAAAAACTTAAATAAAAAAAAAAAAATAAGGTGAGGATCTGAGCTCAGAGAAAACCTGAGCTCAGAAACATGACAGAGCCCCTCCCTCAAGGGGTGGCTCCCAGACACCCCAAGGCAACACCCAGGAACCCCCCCCCCCAAAAAAAGGGAATACAGCCAAAAAACTAACCCAGGTGGGAGGTGGGGGAACAGGCTAAGGAGGGAACACACTCAATACAACACCTGTACCTGCGAACAGACAAAACCCCAAGGCCCCCCACAGTCCCAAGGCACGCGGGCTCAGGTGGCCGGCAGAAGTCCCAGACCATCCAGACGGCCCGATGAAAAGAGTCAGGCGGCCTGCTGGGGAAAATAGGCCACCAAGCCCATAGACTCAGTCCATCAGGCGGCTGGCCTGAGTTTTTAAGCCACCAGGGCTGCAGGGATGATCCAGGAGGTGGTTGCCCAACAGGAAAGCTCAAGGATGAAAAGCAGGGCCAGAGGGGGGGAACCACAAATGTGTCTGGTAGCGAAGAAGAGGGCTTGGTGTCCTCAGACTGGCCGGCAGCACCCTCGATGGCCCCGGGCTGAAGCACTGCAGCACCCTTGGTGGACCCCGGCTGGGCCAATGCTGCACCCTCTGTATACCCTGGCTGGGCCAGTGCTGCACCCTCGGTGTACTCCGGCTGGGCCAATGTTGCACCCTCGGTGGACCCCGGCTGGGTCAATGCTGCACCCTCGATGGACCTCAGCTGGGTCAACGCTGCACCCATGGTGGAACCCGGGCTGGAGCGTAGCGCCCATGACAGGTCCATGCAGGAGTGCAGCAGCCATGTCGGGCTAACACTGGGGTGCAGCATCCACGAGGGTCCCCGACCTGGACGCAGCACCCACAGAGACTCAACCTGAGGAGGGACCCACACGAAAGCCTTGGGCAGGGGGGAAGCTGTGCCCTGGATGACGTCCAGAGGCAAACCCGGACCTTTGGAGACATCAGGTGGAGCTGGATCATCTCCGGTGACCCTGGGAGAAGGCTCAAAGACAACAGAGAGAAAGAGGGTCAGGGTCACTGGCAGCGGCGGAGCCCGGCGAGGCGAGCTCAGACGCAGTGGGCAGCTGCACCCGGCTCCCCTCCCCATGAGACAGGCAAGATTGCTCTAAGACAGAAAATAGAAAGACAAAAGAGAGCACTTGCCTGATCTCGAGCTCCACCACCATCCAGGACTCCAACGATCCAGGCAGTGATGGTGATTCGGGCTTGGTCCTCAGGAGGTCCATTTCGGGTTCCCACTTGGCTGCAGTAGCCTCTGTGGCTGGCATGATGGTGATAGCAGTCTTAATTGTCCTTGCTGTCGTGGCCCATGCAGATGGCTCCTCTGGCGTGAAAGCTAGGGGTAGGCTGCGTGTTGGCTCTGGCATAGGATCCTCCAGAGCCACTGGCTCCTCCATCGACCAGCAGTTTTATTCCGGATCCAGCAGGCACTCAGGAGAAGAAGGAGACACAGAGAGGGTAGGTGGACAGTTCATTACAGCAGCAGGTGGGGAGAACTCAGGGGACTGCTTTCCCTGAGTCTCCCTACCGGGAATTAGGCAAGACATTTCATCATAGATAGGAGTAGAATGAAATAAAACTTGCCTGTTTTCCCAGATCTTGATGTTGTCTGCTGCTGTACTTTGAGCATCGTCCTTCAGTGTGGCTATGATGGTCTTGGGCCTCTCTGTGGATCATTGAGGAGCCGCCCCTCTAGCCACAGGAACAGGAGTAGCCGGTGGAAAAATGAAACACCTCTTGTCAGAGGGGAGAAACACTGAGGGGGTGGGCCTCACAGTAGTAGTGGAGAGAGGTTGGGCTGGCGGAACAGCCAATGAGGAAAAAGAGGAGTGAGAAATTGCTGCGGGAATAGCCGGGCTCGATGTGTGGGAAGAGGCTGCAGGAGAGGCGAGGTTCTTCCTCCGGTGGTCCGGAGCAGGACGACGCTGCCACCGCGATGGTGTAGGCAACACAACCCTGGTGCCGGAATGAATGAGTCTGGGGAGGAGATGGACGTCCGCTGAGGAAAGTGCCTCTGTGACGGCTTCGGTCCAGCAGGAGACGGCCCAAACGTCAGTCCGGGAAAGGAGCACTTAAGTACGGAGACCGTATATTGGGGATACCTCCAGAGGCCAGGATGTGCCTCTACGATGCCCACAGCTCCATTTACGCTTTCCCAGGCCTTTTTGGGTCCACGGGCGGCAAGAACTTCATCCACAAAGCTTTGGATGAAGTCAGCCACCCACTCCTCCTCCAAGGTGGGAGACCCTGCTGCAAACCTTCCCCTGTGTGTGTTGGATCGGCGAGCCAGGGACATGGTGAGCTCCAATGCACAGGTGAGTGGAAAAAACACAAAAAAGGTGAAAAAGAAAAAAAAATGCCTCACTGCAGAAGCTGAGTTTCTAACTGGCGGCATCCATCTGTCATGAATGCCCCTCCGAGAGAAAAACAAACTCAGGCACTTTAACTGCAGTGACGACATTTATTAACAGCAAAACATACTGTTCCAAAAATAACTGTGCAGGCATACAAAGCAGAGGGACGGAAGTCAGTCTAAACACTGTTGTGGCTGCCACAATGATGGAGAGAGCAGCAGTCTAATATTTAGTGGGCAGACAAACAAGCAACAGGTCCACGTGGGCAGGTGACCTAATTACCAACTGATTGCAGCTGAGGGAACCTAAAGCACAGCAATCAGCTGGATGCTGTACCTGGGAAATGAAAGCAGAGCTCTACCATGAAGCAGGAAAGTAAACCAATACATATGTACCGAAAATAACCAAAAACAGATTTACAGATAACTAATACTTAAAATAAGGTGAGGATCTGAGCTCGGAGAAAACCTGAGCTCAGAAACGTGACAGTAACTGTTGACCAGCTTGGGATTCAACTGATTCTTAGCTTTTAGTTTTGGCTCCTCTCTCTCTTAATACCCTGATATAAAATTATGTAAATTTGGTGTTTATAACCTACAAATTAAACTCAATTTTGGTGTGAAAGTGTCTTGAAGAGCACAACCCCATTATCCTTCACTGATATAAGGAAGCAAAACTCTGTAAAAAGTTATTACATATCAGTGAATGAGAGCTTTCCCAAACACTTTAATCTGTTGCCTTTGTGTTGTGTTACCTTTCAATAATTAGATTTTTTTTAATCATTTTCAATGCTCACTATTTACTGAGCCCAGTTCATTTTAGTTGAATGTGTGCTGGAGTTACAAAACAACAGCTCTGGCTCTCCCTTAACTTGTCTCCAACTGATTAGCTCTGCTGTACTAAACTATATCCAATTACAGGGAGAGTGTGCACCAATGTAGCCCTGACATTATTAACAGGCTGTGCTACTGCTGCTGCTGTTGTTTTTGGAGCTTTAATTTACTATTATGGATGCGTGACTCTGCTCCGTCAGTCTGTGAGAAAGCACATGGCAGAGGAGATAAAATCATCACTATGGTGACAACAGGATGCAGGCTGCCCCAGGGGATGCTGGGAGAGTCACACAGATGCTAACTATCAGAGATTCACACACACATGAAAGTAGTAATTTGTTTTGGCACACATGGTGTCAACACATGTAAAGAACATGTAAAAACATTATACATCCATGGGCAGGCATATAGATGAATAACTTTAATATTAAATTTAAAGAGACTTTATTTGCACATATAAACATACAGTGGAATTCGTTATTTACGTCCACATTCTAACAGGAAGCAGGGTGACATAAACATTAAAGATGCAATTATGTGATTGTGTGGTTGGATCTGTGCGTGCGCGCGCGCGCACGCACACACGCACACACACACACAAAAACAGCAGTAATCTTAGAAAAACGTTCCTCCCAAAGAACAGCTGTCACTCCCAGATTATGCTCCTTGACAGAAGATGTTTTAAAATTAAATCCACATGACGTACGGTCAAAAGACTAACATTATCTGCAATGATCATGAATCTGAAGCTCCAAAATCAACTTGTTTCCCCAGAGATCAGTAGACCATCACAGTTATCATTCTGTCACATGAATCATATTTGACAATGTGCCACAAAGCCTTTGAATCCTAGCCATAATCATGAAAATGTTTTTTCTTCAAAATCCACAGCTATTATGTTCAGCACCCACAATAAGAAGATGTTCTAAGACTCCTAAAATCAATACTTTTGGAAATGCTGCTGAATTTATTTTGTGGTTTAGTCTGGATAGGCAGACATGTTAGGGAATAATGATACAGAAGACCAGCTGACTGACTGAATGTCCTCCCCTTTATGATCATGGCTGTATAGCTCTGAAACACAAACCTTTTTCAGAGTAAAAAGTTCAAGGAGAAGCACAGTTTACAATCAATGTTTGCATACTGATTCAAGTCTTACAGTAATAAATTTTCATTCGTTTTGTGTCTCCTCTTTGTGTTTTCTCTCAACAATGTTTCAATGAGGGTCCAGCGAACACCAATGAGACTGCAATCTCTCAATGATCTTCAAGTGATCGCTGCAGTCTCCTCAAAGTTTTGACTCAGTTCAAAACACACAACTTCTCCCAAGCATTTATAAAGAAATGACTTCCTCGAGGCTTTAGGAGATCAGGTCAATTTTTGATCTCTCAATGGTCACCCAACGATCTCTGTGCTGTGACAAATTACAAATGTGATTTTGGGTTCAGCGTATAACAGCAATTTCATGGTTTGGATAATTATGCAACACTGTCAAGGTAAGACATGAGAAAAATAACTCTGACCACCCTCTCACTGGCTTCTATGCTGCTTTCTGTTCTTCATGATGCTGTTTTCTGGTACATTTGTGACATCACTAACATGATGACAAACTTGACACACTAGACAAAAAACACACACACGCACACAAGCTCATCTCCTGATGAACAGATCCATCTATGGTCTATTGGTACTGGGAAAGGAGTCAGCAGCTGACTGAATACAAGTTACCACCTGGATTTAGCTAAACAAACAGGTATAAGTCTTCCAGTGGATAATTATTGCAATTTTTAATGTTTCATCTGACAGCAAGTTATTTAACCCTCGTTCATGTGAAGCTTCTCATTTCTTAAATACCCATGTCTGAAGGCAGTCAAGCAACTAAGGAGAATGAAGACACTATAAAAATTGAGTTAGAATCAGCCAACGGATTATTGAAACCTGGAAGGATAGAGGTGAACTGACATCTTCATAAAATAAAATATTAGTGTGTGACTTTTTTGCACAGGCAGCAAATTTGACAGCATTTGCGTTCTGCACACTTGGTGATGTGGAACAATAATTTGTTCAATTGTGTTTCATCTGTAAGACCTAAAACCACTGATCAGAATTAGAAGACTACCATCAAGTGTGAGACGTGATTTGATGGAAAAATAAAAAGAGGAACAGAAATAAAATCAGGAAATTACAAAACCCAATTCCAATGAAGTTGGGATGTTGTGTAAAACGTGAATAAAAACAGAATACAATGATTTGCAAATCCTTTTCAACATATATTTAATTGAATACACTAAAAAGAAAACAAGATATTTAATGTTAAATTGATAAACTATTGTTATTTTGCAAATATTTACTCATTTTGAATTTGATGACTGCAACACATTCTAAAAAAGCTGCGACAGGGTCATGTTTACCACTATGCTACATCACCTTTCCTTTTAACAACGCTCAATAAGTGTTGAACTAAGGACATTGTTTTGAAGCTTTGTACTGTAGGTGGAATTCTTTCCCATTTTTACATGATGCACAGTTTCCATTGCTGAACAGTTCAGGGTCTCTGTTGGTATATTCTGTGCTTCATAATGCACCACACATTTTCAATGGGAGACAGGTCTTGATTGCAGGCAGGCCAGTCTAGTACCCACACTCTTTTACTATGAAACCACGCTGTTGTAACACATGTAGAATGTGGCTTGGCATTGCCTTCCTGAAATAAGCAGGGACGTCCCTGAAAAAGATGTTGTTTGGATGGCAGCATACTGTATGTTGCTTCAAATCCTGTAGATACCATTCAGCATTAATGATGCCTTCACAGATGTGCAAGTTACCCATGCCATGGGCACTAACACACCCCCATACCATCACAGATGCTGGCCTTTGAACTTTGCACCAATAATCTGGATGGTCCTTGTCCTCTTTAGCCTGGAGGACAAGACACCCATGATTTCCAAAAACAATTTGAAATGTGGACTCATCAGACCACAGCACATTTCTTCACTTTGCGTTAATCCATCTCAGATTAGCTCAGGCCCAGAGCAACCAGTGGCATTTCTGGGTGTTGTTGATATAGTACATGGCTTTTGCTTTGTATGGAGTTTTAACTTGCACTTGTAGATGTAGTGATGAAATGTGTTAACTGACAAATGTTTTTTCAAAGTGTTCCTGAACCTAGGTGGTAATATACTTTACAGAATGATGTTGGTTTTTAATGCAGTGCCAGCTGAGGGATCAAAGGTCACAGGCATTCAATGTTGGCTTTCAGCCTTGCCGCTTACATGCAGAAATTTCTCCAGATTCTCTGAACCTTTTAATGATGTTATGGAGTGTAGATGATGAAATCCCTAAGTTCCTTGCAACTGTATGTTAAGAAGTGTTGTTCTTACACTGTTGGACAATTTGCCCACGCAGCTGTTCACAAAGTGGTGAACCTCGCCCGATCCTTGCTTGTGAATGCCTGAGCCTTTCGGGGTGCTCCTTTTATACTCAATCTTGACACTCACCTGTTTCCAATTAAATTGTTCAGCTGCTGCATGTTCCAAAAAGGTGTTTTTTGAGCATTTCTCAACTTTCCCAGTCCTTTCTTGCCCCTGTCCCAGCTTTTTTGGAACATGTTGCAGGAATCAAATTCAAAATGAGTAAATATATGCAAAAAAACAATAAAGTTGATCAGTTTGAACATTAAATATCTTGTTTTTGTAGTGTATTCTGCGATCCACATGGTGAGGATATCGATGGCCTCACTCACACCATCACGGACTACATCAGCTTCTGTGTGGACAACACCGTACCCACCAAGACAATACGGTGTTGCTCGAACAACGAACCCTGGATCAACCCTGAGATAAAAACACTTCTGAGAGAGAAGAAGAGGATCTTCAGGTCGGGGAACAGGGAGATGCTGAAGTTCGTACAGAGGGAGCTGAGGAGGAAGATCAGAGAAGGCAAGGACAGCTTCAAGAAGAAGATGGAGGACAAGTTGCAACAGAGCAACATCAGCGGGGTCTGGAGAAACCTTAAAACCATCTCTGGGCTCCAGAATACCTCCTCCCAGGCCACGGGGGGCAGGGAGTGGGCGAACAATCTGAACCTGTTTTTTAATAGGTTTGACCAACCGCCCTCCCCCCCGACTGCACACCAACCATTGCTGCCTCTAAAGTCATCGAGACCTGCTGTCCACATCCCACTCCACCAACACCCCCCCACTCCCAGCACACACCCCCCCAACCTGACCGTCACTAAGACCCAGGTGAGGACGGAGCTGAGGAAGATCAAGGCGAAGAAGGCCTCGGGACCGGATGGCATCAGCGCGAAGCTCCTCAAGTCCTGCACAGACTAGCTGTGTGGGATTGTGGAGCACGTCTTCAACCTGAGCCTGAAGCTGGGGAGGGTACCACAGTTGTGGAAAACATATTGTGTGGTACCTGTACCAAAGACTTCCCACCCCAAAGACCTGAACAGCTACAGACCAGTGGCCCTGACGTCTCACCTGATGAAGACCCTGGAGAGACTGCTCCTTGCTCACCTCCGTCCCCTGGTGGGACCAGTGATGGATCCACTCCAGTTCGCCTACCAGCATGGCATTGGGGTGGAGGATGCAGTGATCTTCCTCCTTCACTGTTCCCTGTCCCACCTGGAGAAGCCTGGGAATGCGGTGAGGATCATGTTCTTTGATTTCTCCAGTGCTTTCAACACCATCCAACCGATGATCCTGAAGGACAAGCTGCTGTGTGCAGGGGCGGACCAGCACCTGTCATCATGGATCCTGGACTACCTCACTAACCGGCTACAGTTTGTGAGAACCCGGGATTGTGTGTCGGACACGATCATCGGCAGCACGGGGGCCCCCCAGGGAACGGTTTTGGCTCCCTTCCTGTTCACCCTTTATACTGCGGACTTCTCACACAACACAACACACTGCCAGCTACAGAAGTTCTCTGACAACTCTGCGATCGTCGGCCTCATCTCCAACGGAGATGAAGCTGAATACAGAGGACTTATCCAGGACTTCGCAGACTGGTGCCATTGGAACTGCCTCCAGATCAACGCGAGGAAAACTAAGGAGCTGGTGGTGGACTGCCGCAGGCAAGGACAACCCCTCACAGCACCAGTGAACATCCAGGGAACAGACATTGAGATGGTGACATCCTACAAGTACCTGGGTGTTCATCTGAACAATAAACTAGACTGGTCACACAATACCGACACACTCTACAAGAAGGGACAGCGCAGGCTGTTCCTACTGAGGAGGCTCAGGTCTTTTGGTGTACAAGGGGTGCTCTTGAAGACATTCTACGACACAGTGGTGGCATCAGCCATCACTTTTGGAGTGGTCTGCTGGGGCAACGGCATTACAGCAGCCGATAGGAAGAGACTGAACAAACTAATCAAGAAAGCTAGCTCTGTCCTGGGGCAGCGCCTTGACCCAGTGAAGGAGATAGGAGAGAGAAGGATGGTGGCTAAACTGCCATCTCTGCTGGAGTCCAAGTCCCACCCTATGCAGGACATACTGAACGCACTGAGGAGCTCATTTAGCAGTAGACTACATCATCCTAGATGCGATACCGAGAGGTTTCGCAGGTCCTTCCTACCTACGGCTGTCAGACTGTATAACCTAAGCAGGGCTGCTCGCAGAGATAGCAAAAAACGTGACGACCTAATAGTATTGAATCCAAAAGACGCAACAGACTTACACAAATGGTCCCCTCCAGTATACAACTAGGACAATATCAGTCGCTATGGAGGGTGACAATATGTATGGGTACATATTCATACCATGTAAGGTAACTAAATAGAAGGTTATGCTGTTTAGTCCATCTAGCTACAATGCTCCGCACTGTGTATTATATATATATATACAGTGATCCCTCGCTACTTCGCGTTTCACCTTTCGCGCCCTCAGTGCATCGCGGATTTTTCAAAAATATTCATCAAAAATTCAAAATTGAGAAAAAATGGCACAAAAGTTGCCCGGGCGCTAGCAGAAGGCAGGGAGACTACATTAGAACATCAGGTATCAACACGGAGAGCCCGCACAACTCAAAATCCACCTCTCTGACCACCGCTCCACTCCTCTCCGCCCACCTCTTCACCGCTCGGGAATCTCGCAAGCTGATTGGCCGAGACGTTTTACCTCGCAAGCTGATTGGCCGAGACGTTTTACCCAGCTTCTGTCCCTGCCGAGCGCCCATACCCAGCGAAGGAAGACCGCATTCATTGTTCTTTATCGCTCATGTTGCTTAGTGGCACTTTTCACTGTTCTCTTGTGCCTTTTTGTGCAAAATAGTGCTTGTGACGCCCTTGGGGGGGGGTTGACGCTACTTCGCGGTTTTTCACTTTTCGCGGTCGGTTCTGGTCCCCATTAAACGCGATAAGTAAGGGATCACTGTATATATATGTATGTGTATATATACACTACCGTTCAAAAGTTTGGGGTCACTTAGAAATTTCCTTATTTTTGAAAGAAAAGCACTTTTTTTCACTGAAGATAACTTTAAACTAATCAGAAATACTCTCTATACATTGCTAATGTGGTAAATGACTATTCTAGCTGCAGATGTCTGGTTTTTGGTGCAATATCTAGATAGGTGTGTAGAAGCCCATTTCCAGCAACTATCACTCCAGTGTTCTAATGGTACAATGTGTTTGCTCATTGCGTCAGAAGGCTAAAGGATGATTAGAAAACCCTTGTGCAATCATGTTAGGTCTGCAATGCTGTAATTGCTGCAAATGGAGGATTCTTTGACGAAAGCAAAATTTGAAGGAAAAAATTATTATTTCAAATACAAATCATTATTTCTAACCTTGTCAATGTCTTGACTATATTTTCTATTCATTTTACAACTCATGGTGGTAAATAAAAGTGTGACTTTTCATGGAAAACACAAAAATTGTCTGGGTGACCCCAAACTTTTGAACGGTAGTGTATATATATATATATATATATATATATATATACAGTATATTTATGTGTACATATGTATATTCACTGCTCTTATTTTCTTATCTTCTAAATCATTGCTCTGAGTGTTGCTATCCCTGTGCTGTTGCAATCCTGGAATTTCCCCATTGTGGGACTAATAAAGGCTTATCTTTTCTTATCTTATTCAACTGAATATGGGTTAAAAAAGGATTTGCAAATCATTGCATTTTGTTTTTATTCACATTTTACACAACAAATTCACTGGAATTGGGATTTGTAGAATCCCACGATCAAAAACATAAAATAATGAGTGTTTTACCTGGTGGTGGGTGTTGGCTGGAATTCTTCTTTTAATCTGCACACATAAAACAGAAGTTGCCATTATAAAAGTGCAGCAAGGTCAATGACCCTCATGTACGCTTATATCTCTAGTGCGCAGGCAGAGGGAGTTTTTATTACCTGCACTCACACTGGCTGTGCTCGATGAAGGGCAGCTCAATGAGTTCGTGTTTCATGAAGGATGTTCTCATCAACTGCACACAGGTCAAAAACGTAATTCAGCATCTATCACTGACTAAACCAAACCGAGACTGGTGTGTGTGTGTGTGTGTGTGTGTGTGTGTACCTCCATGGTGACTGTATGTGTGAGTAAGGGCACACACTCCAAGGCCTCGTCGGCACAGCAGCCGCCACATCGCCTCACCGACACGCACGACGGGACAAAAAGATGGTGGGTTTCGTCAGGCAGCTCCCGCCAAACCTCCACTAGAGTGTCCCGGGGCTCACAGCCGCTCCGGGAATAAACCTCCAACCACCGTCGGACTGGTGGAGAGGCAGAAGACAAATGACGTGTTTTATTTTCACTCCTTCGGCTCAGTGAAGTGAGACTTCAATCATGTAACATACCTTCTCGACCTTCCCTGGATTTGGGAGAGTCTGACGGCCGCCAGTGGGCGAGCTGTCGGGAGAAAGGAATAAATTAATGTGACAAGCTGTAATGAGTTAAGGATTTCCAGATGAAGGTGGAAAGAGTTCTGATAAGTGGCTTTATTTCAGTTTAACAAAAACAGAAAATTAACATGTCATGAAACTATAGCAGGGGTCTGCAACTGGCTCCCCGTGGCTTTGTCAAGAATCTCAAAACTCACAAATTCATGCAAAAAATTTTTACCATTACTGATACGGACAGGTAAATTTATTCTTAAACTCAGCTGTTTTAACTTTCTTTTAAGACTCAAATGTTTTGTGTCTCCATGCAGATTTTTAGGGCCACATAATGCTCACAGTTGCCAATCACACAGCAACGAGTCAGAAAGTGATCAAAAGTAACACATCACAACTTTATAAATAAATCAAGATTGAAAGGCTTTATTATCATGTGCACAGTTAAGAAATGCTACATTTCCTGAGCAATGAAATTCTTACTTTGCTCTCTGAACGAATGCCAAGGTAATAGGTACAGAAACAACAATTCTAATAAGGTAATGATACACTAACACAGTAACTCAATCCTAATACTAATGGATGCTAATAACACACACACCAACACACAGGAAGTTAGGACTCCTTAAGCACACTTTGATACTAAATACTAAAACTACTGAGTACTAATAACACACACTAGACAATTTGGACAGTTAAAGCAGTCAGACAAGAGGAATGAAATTGAAAATTCACTGGATGACTAAAATGATAGTGGTATATTGATACCAGACATGATGTGAACCTGAGATGGCATAAACCTATGTACAGTGTGCAAATGAGCATTGTGCAAAGAGCAGTGTATAATTACAAATTACAAATTAGTAATTTCTCTGTAACGATAGTACCAGTAGACTGTACATGATAAATAGCAGCAGAGATGATATGGACATCAGACAGGTGAGACTATATCTACTGTACAGGTGAGCAATGAGCAAATTTAGCAGCCAGTGTGTGAGTTCCTATACGCAAAGCTGTGTTGTGGAGTTTTGAGAGTTGTTATCTGTTCAGGAGTCTGATGGCAGTGGGAAAGAAGGAGTTTTTCAGTCTGGTTGTCCTGCATTTCACACTTCTGTACCTCCGGCCTGAGGGTAGAAGTGTGGACAGTCTGTGCTGGGGGTGGGTGGGGTCCCGGAGGATGGCATCAGCTCTCCTTTGGACTCTGCGGTGGTAGATGCTCTGCAGAGAGGGGAGTGGAGTCCTGATGAGCTTCTCCACTGTTTTCACCACTCTCTGAAGGCGTTTGCGGTCCAGGGCAGTGGTGCTGCCGTACCATGCAGTGATGCAGTTGGTCAGGATGCTCTCGATGATGTAGCTGTAGAAATTGTTGAGGATCCTGGAGGACATGCCAAACTTCTTCAGCCTCCTCTGAAAGTATAGTCGCTGTTGAGCTCTGTGGTGTTGTGCGTCCACTTAAGGGCCTCACTGATGTCAATGCCCAGGTATTTAAAGCTGCTCACCCTCTCCACCTCAAGCTTCCGGATGAACAGCGGCCGATGGGGTCTCCTCCTCCCTTTCCTCATATCCACTATCATCTCCTTTGTCTTGTCCGTGTTGAGGGTGAGGTTGTCGTCTTCACACCACGACACCAGGTTGGCCACCTCCCTCCTGTAGGATGCTTCATCATCACCAGTGATGTGTCCCATCACTGCTGTGTCATCCGCGAACTTTAGGATGACATTGTCCTTGTGGGAGGCAACACAGTCATGGGTGAAGAGGCTGTAGAGGAAATCACAACTAATCACATCTTCTTATGTTTAGGTTAACACTCCAAATAACATGCACTTACATGTTTTGAATACAATAATTCATCTCACTCAGGGACACAAAGGTATAACTCACAGTCAGATCCAATTACTTGAGAAGCAATGACTTTTGTTTGCAATCACTCTCACTTGGGTAAGTAACTTACAGTACTCAGATTACTTGACAAACAATTTATCACACTAATTTTACACTTGAAGTCATCTGTAACTGAATTACTTTTTAAAATATCAGATGTAACTGAGAGGATGTGCATCTCTATTGATGGATTTCAAAACCAAAATTAAGTTGAAAAAGCTTTCATGTTTTGTTTTTTTTTTTGCCTGAGTGACAATAGTCAGGGCCAGCAAGGCCGTCTCTGCTGACCTAAACACTATCAAAATCACTGACCTACAGTTACACTCTACATTCTTATATTTGTTCCATGAGGATGTATTTAATTATTCCCAGTAATATATTCTCTTCATTTTGCAACTTTTCTCTTGTTTGAACTGCTTCCAGTAGTGTATGTGTATGTTAGCGTTTTTGTCCAATTATATTTCAGCCATCATGTGCTGCCAGGATCAGAAATTTGCTTTCAGGAATGGAGTCTGCAGGCATCTATAGCTTACACTGCATTGTAATGAAAACTGTTCCTCTAACTAATCGCGGGGACATGCATAGAAGGCATTCGACAACAGCATTTTCACGTCCTTTGATTGATTGGTCATGGTTACATGTTCACTAGCCCAAATGAGGTTGAGTGCGGGGATGAGAATAAGGAGTAGCAGAAAATAACTGACATTGTGAAAAACCAACAGCTCTGTCCCATAGGAAAGACTCTCATTGGTTCTGCTGCTGAGAATACAAAGGCTGTACCTGACTGGTTGACGCAACCAGCCGGGGGTGGTCTTTCACTGAATTTCACTGCAGGACAACACGGCATAAACTTTGCCTAATATCTTTAAAACAACCCAGTGAAAAGTGCTTCAAACAATATTTGAGATGCGAAATAGTCAGTGCAGTTAATGAATCCATTGTTATTTGACATCAACACCTGTTGGTTTAAATGTTTGGCATGACATCACACGCACCTTTCGGCTACTCCCTATTTGGGGTCGTCACCGCGGCTCATGGGTCCATATATAGATTTGGCAAGGATTTTACACCAGATGCCCTTCCTGAAGTAACCCGCCCCATTTACCCGGGCTTGGAACAGGCATTATGGGTACACTGGTTCTGTGCTTCCCCATGGCTGTGTAACCAACTTTCCTTTCCCCATTCTATAGAGAGCCTAAGTCATGCCCCCTCTACTTCCACATATGGGACCTTAAATCAGAAAAACTCTCCATTGAAATGAATGGCAAGAGTGAAATTATCTTTTGATCCCGATCAAATTTTGCCACGAGTTACACATATGATGTTTGTCAATTTAAAAGATCATTTTCCACGTAATTAAAGTTGTCAGCTGTTGTATAATAAGAGTAATATTTAGTTTTTGTTTAAATGACTAGCGGACAACAACTCCCATCATCCCACAACACCAAACACGATTACAGTTTAGTGATATGGGATGATGGGAGTTGTTGTCCACAAGTCGTTTTTTTGAGTTCTGTTTTGTTACGTTCCTGCTTTGACTTCTATCTTTTCTATAAGCGTCTGGGGAAAAAAAAAAAAATTCTGTTTTAAGCTCAACCTTCTCTTCTATATGCAGTGAAACTCCATGTTCTCAGATGTTTTTTTTTTCTATTTTATAATTTGTTAAACTTTTCCTAATCATTTCTTTAACTCACCATGTTTAAAGTGGACTGATTCTTTTTTTTTTAACTCCCACTGGAAGCTGCTTTTGCCCAATTACCACAACATCGGAAGAACTTGGATTTCGTTGCTTAAATCTTTTTTTTTTTATTTATTTCTCTCTTCGATTCTGTGACTTTGATCAGACTTTGAACGATTTCCAAAGTATCTGGACCCGGGAAAGCCGATGAAAAAAAACATCCCGTGTTGTCCTGCACATGACATACACGTCAGTGGCCAGCAGCCTCTTGTCAACGTCGTCGGATCGCCGCTCCTGACTGCCTCTGGGAAGAAATATCTGCTGGCAGATATTTTTCTGTATCATCAGATCTTCAGCCACTGGATCAGCTGAAAACCCCCACGCTACTGATCACGTGAGCCAGATCCCTTGTTTTATCTGCTGAGTTAATGCGATGTTCATCACCTTAAAGTATGTCATAATTTTTCTCATGTTACAAAGCTAGTTCATAACCTCTGATCAAAGCTATAGAACTGAAGAGAAATAGTATTCCTCTTTTCATTAACCTCTGTTTCTTTTTAGAGGAACCCAGGATTTATTTTTTTTCATATAATCAGTGTTGTGTATAGTTTAGACTCTTATTTGTGAGGTACGGGTGGCGGCTCCACCTTCTGGTTCCGCCACCACCCGTGGCTATAAGGGGGCAATGGGCAGGAAGGGCGGTCTGTTTGCCACCTCTTCTGCCCAACAGCCACATCTGTGTGATACAGTGCCTCATCAACAAACGTGTTCAGCTCGATACCTGGCCTTGTCCTTGGTTCCATATACAGACATAACATTTGGCAACGAGGATAAAAGTGGTTTACAACAAGATATGGAAGCATGCGGGTTTGAAATTCGGCCAGTTTTGGAGCCCCCTGGCGAAGCACCAGCCCCATGGCCAAGGTGGTGCGCCATTTTCCAGACGTACATGGTAGTGCTGGACCTTTGGAAGCTGGAGAAGTGGGAGGCACGTGAGTTATTGGTGCACAGTTTTGCAGTGGAGGAACAGCGTGTTCTAAGCACACCGGGTGACTGTGATAGTTTTGATGAAGGGATTGAGCTAATGGCACACTATTTTCGCGCCCTGGAAAACGTCATGGCTGGCAAGATTCGGTTTCGACAGTGCCGCCAACAGGTGGGCGAGTCTATTCAGCGGTTTGTGACAGACTGGGAGCTGTTGGTCAGCAGGTGTCAGCTTGGACTATTGGAGAAATGGATGATTCGCAACCAATTGGTACAATATATCAACGGCGCTAAGATCTGGCCGAAGCTGCTTACGTTTTCGGGCAAATTGGTGCTGCCCATTGCCATCAAGTTAGCTGAACTGCTGGAAACTGCGGACAAACTGTCATGGGAGCTGAGTGAGAGCTTGTCACGCAAACATCTGGGATCACCGTTGATCGCACATGCAGTGGACCTGGTCAGAGTGGGAAGTGTGGAGGATGACGCCAGCACTGTGAATGTGAGGTCAGCCCCGGAAAAGCTCAAAGGTGAGGGCTGTGGGTCCACGAAGCACCGTTTCAGGGCTAAGGGTTGTTCGGCAAGAGCGAAGCGCTGCAGCACTTGTGGCCACTTGCTTCATGTCACCAGGGTATACCACAGATCCGAGCGAGGAGGTCCGTGCCACAAAGACGATGCTCGCACCCTCACGGTTGTCCATGCTGTGTCCCCGTGCATCGGCGGACACACGCCGCTGTGTTGATTTTATGGATCAACACAGGAGCAGTGGGATCCGTGCTGGATGGGACGACCGTGAGATGTTTTTCCCCGCAAATCAGAATTGAGAGTGGCCCAGCACCACTTTGTGATTGTGGAGGAGAATGGCTAGCCACGGTGGAAACGTTGGAACTGACGGCTCGATGCAAATCGGCCAAGACGTGGGACCGTTCAACTCTGAGCATGGTAGACGGCGCAGTGTGGGATGAGGAACTGCTTGGCACCCTGGAGAGTGAGCAAGACCAATATCCCTCAGAGCCATCACAGGAGGTTTCCTGCGCCAGAGCCCAAGCTAGCCCTAGGTGAGGGAACTGAGCGGCACAGCGGGACGCCTCTGACGGTGGGTGGCGCTGAGTGGCTGGCTCCATCTGTTCCCGGATTTCAGCTGGAAGGTACCAGAGAACATGGAGTCACAACAGCGATGGTGGCAGCGAAGTTAAAAGAGGTTGGGGCAGGACCGACTGGCACAGTAGAATGACGTGTCAAGCTGAAACACTGCAAGCCGAATAAAACCCATCTGGGAGCCGCGGGCTGGATTCGGGCTTGGGGGGTGGTGAAACCACAGCAGTTGCGGGCCAAACGGCAGGTGGAGGAGCACCAGGGATGACTGCGTGTCGTGGCCAGATGGGAGGACGCTTCTCCTCAGCTGTCGGACGGTTCGTGGGGGCACCCGAACGAGCTGCGGCGTGCCCAGGAGGAGACTATGAGTGGTGGGCCTTGGTGAGTGAAATATTCAATGGTTAAGAAGAGCAGACGTACCGGTGCCGAGACAATTTGCTACGGCCCGGGAAGCAGGCCGCTTCCAGGGACGGACTGTTGAAAGGACGGTCCAGGGGGCCCACGGGCTTATTTATTCTTCAGCCGTATGTATATAGGTTAATTATTGTGCATGTGTTTGAACTGATTTGTTTTGTGTGTATGCAGTTCTGGGATTATTTTGTGTATTTTGTTTGTCTTATTTTAGATTAGGAGACACGGCAGTATTTTGTTTGTAAATGGACTTCCTATTAGTACAAGCGGCAGAATAATCCGCTTTGCCGTGTGGGGTGGGACAGCAGTCCACCTGTTCCAGCTACCTTTAGTTGTTCTGATGCGAATGTGTTAGGCTACTTATGTTATATTGTTTTATCATCTTAGCGCGTGATTCGGGTTCTAAATTGGGGTGGGTCTGAATTGTGTGTGTGTTTTGGACTTTTGTGAAGGGAAGAGGGGGATGTTGTGTATAGTTTAGACTCCTATTTGTGAGGTACGGGTGGCGGCTCCACCTTCCGGTTCTGTCACCATTCATGGCTATAAGAGGGCAGTGGGCAGGAGAGGCCGTCTCTTTGCCACCTCTTCTGCCTGACGGCCACATCTGTATGATACAGTGCCTCATCAATAAACATGTGTTCAGGTCAACACCTGGCCTCGTCCTTGGCTCCATATACAGACATAACAATCAGCTTTTATCATTTTCTTCATAAAAATTGCGTCCACTTTTCTTCATATTTTGGTTAGTTATTTCAGTCTCCATTTTCATGTTTCCTTGGTTCCACAAATGTGATTATACCCTTTATACTCAATAATTAGTTACAAGTTGAATGTGACGTAATTTAAGCTGAGTCTGATTATTAAAACTGTAAACGGTATATGGAAGTTTCGGTTTGATTTGTGTCTGTTTCTTGGCAGGGGAATTCACAAATATTTGAGACTGATTGATAGCAGGTATAAAGATTAATTATAAATAAATTGTCCAAGTTTTGGACTGGTGTCCCTAAACTAGTTTTTTCTTGTATGTATGAGGTCCTGAAGTAAACCTTCGTTTCCACACACACCCATATGTCTAAATTAAATAATCTTTGTACCTTATAACTAATTTCTTCTACACCAGAAATGGCTAGAACATCACTTCAGTTTTTTTTTTTTTTTTTTGGCAAACTTTATTGGGAACATTGTCAATTACATTGTTACAGCTGATGCTGGGAAATGTATAAAACAAAAAATTTAAAAAGATACATAAAGTTGAAAAATATACATTTAAAAACATGACCCCCCCCCACACACACACACATTTTTAATGTTTTATTTATTTTTCCGAGAAGAAGATGGATGTGAATGACCAAGGCTTGACATTAATTTTTTTGCTCACTAGCCACTGTGGCTAGTAATTTTAAAAACGTTACTAGCCACTCAGCCTTTTCTGTGGCTGGAAAATTATGTTTAATATGATCAAATGTGACTATGGCACACTAAAAGTTACTTGAACTAAACTTACAACCTTTTTAAATGTAAATTACCCTTATACAATCAAAAAAAATAGCAAGAGAAACACTGATTAATTATTTATAAACAGCAGTAAATACTGTAAAATAGTAGCAAAAAATACTTGCAATGTGAGAGTGAAATACAGGTATATTTGGGGTCTGTCCCAGTTCTCATTTGTACCCCTTCCCGGTGGCCCTCGAGGGCTGAAAATTACCCCTCTGAATTGGGACACTCCTTCAGGCTGCACTACGTCATTAGTATTTGCTGATGGATTTAACCTAAATGGACACTACCTGTTTTCACCAGAAAAAAGAAGAGGAAGAAAAAGAAAACTGATGAGAAAAAAAGTCTCAAAGTTACATGAACAATTCTAACTAGAAGAAAAGGTCAAAAATTTACTAGAAAGAAAGCTGTAAATTTAGAGAAAATTTTGGACCCCCTTGTGAGCCAGTTTTGGCCCATGGACCATATGTTTGACACCCCTGGACCAGCCCATTAAAAACACATATTTAGAGATGGTTTACTTCCATGAAACAGCTGCATATCACAACAGCATGTAAATAAATAAGAAACATAAAATAGAAATCATAGATAAATGAAAGTTCACCTCAGAAGAAGCTTCATTTGTTCTTTACAGCAACATATCAAAGTCCAGTCACTTTTTCTCTGTCATATGAAAACTTAAATTTGCGCAACTGTGGACAATAAATGGAGCTTCTTGCTCTAAAAACAATCACGCCTAACCACAGAGGTAGAAGCTGACGTGGAGGGGACCACAGGGATTTATTATTATTAGCTACTCACCGCTAGCACAACAGGGAATCAGGGGCAGTTACCCCGGTGATTTGATTGGGGACAGGCGTGTTCTGCCAACTGCTGCCTGTTTGTCGCCATTTCTCCAGACTGGACAGAGTCTAGCTCTGCTCTGGGCCACCCACCACGGCATTTCTTCCCACCGAGCTGTGGTGTGAACTGGTGCAGGACAAAAGACGGACCCACAGAGGAGACCGTCCGCGTATTTTCCTTTACCAGGCCGGCAGCGGACCCCGACTCTGTCCACAGTTACAGTAGACCAATGGGCACAAAATGTGGGCAGATAGTGCTTATGGGAGTTGTAATTTTGTAATCTCACACTGCAATAGGTTTATTATTTTAGATGCTGTTTGAGAAAACTACAACTCACCACAGTGGCTAGTGGGAGTTGCTGTCTTACCGGCCACCGCTGAAATCTACCCACCATTGGCGGGTTGTGGGCTGTTAATCTCAAGCCCTGCAGTAGACTCATGATGGTGGCCGTTGAAAGCTATGCAAACACATATGCTTTTTTAAAAATATTCTTTTTTATATTTTGTATTTTGGGAATATACCAGTGCTCATCCTGAAAGCTCCTGAAGACTACATCAGCACATATTTCAATCAGTTTTGCACCATGGATGACACAAAAATTCAGCCACAAGGACAACTTAATTCCCAGTACATTCTACTGAGTACAGCAACTGTTGGACTGCCAACCAACATCTATTAATGGAAAAAAAAAATCTTGCTGCAGGTCAGTGAGATTTTGGTCTCAATTAACAATAAACTCTCTGTTATGTCAGTAATAGGAGCTATGTCTAGGACAAGACCGAGTGTTGAAATGGACACAGCTTTATTTATGACTGACTCTCACAATACATGCACATCCGTCAGGCTGAGAGAAGGCCAAGAGACTGCCCCTCTCCCTCACAGCCCTTTTATACCCTGGGTGGCAGCGGAACCAGAAAGGTAGAGCCACCACCCATGTCACACAATAACATGTCCCCAAACACTAACACAACATCCCCCCCCCCCCATAAAAATGGTCCAAACACACGCATGCAATCAAAACCCTCCCCAATTTGGAACCCGAATCATGCACTAAAAAAAAACTAAACAATCTATCATCTATCATTCACTCAAAACAACTAAAACTAGGGGGGAACAGGTGGACTACCGTCCCACCCCCACACGGCAAGACGCATTATTCTGCCGTCTGAGCTAAATAAAACAGTCCATATAAAACTAAAATATTGCTGTGTTCCTAAAATAATATGAAACACAACATAATCCCATTAACAGAACTAAATACACATCAGTTGTCCCCCTTTTCCATCACCATGCATAATATACACTGTCCAACCGTCAGCTTGCTCCGGGAGAGGAACCACCCACTGGAAAACCGTTGGACAATTCCACTCTGGTGCACCTTGTCTTATTCATTCCCGGGGACAACCCACGTCCAGGTCCAAACTCCTCTTTCTTCTCCCGGGCCCGCCGCAGCTTACTGGGATGCCTCCATGAGCCATCAGATAACTGGAGGTAGGCATCCTCCCAAACAGCCACCACCTGCAGCCAACCCTGATCATCTTCTTTCCAACGTTCGGCCCGAACACCTCTCGACTGGGCCTCCTCCCTGGGTTGAACTGCATTCCACGACCCCCAGAAAGGCCCAATTCAGCTTCCAGTGTCTCTGTTTGGCACATCGTTCCACCATGCCAGCCGGTCCTGCCCCGCTCTCTCTCATTTTCGCTGCCGGCATCACCGTTGTGACCCCCTACTCTCCAGTCCCTTCCAGCCGAATTCCGGGAGTAGAATGGGCCCTCCACTCAGCGCCACCCACCGTCACAGGCGTCCCACCGTGCCGCCCAGTTTCCTCAACTAGGGTTACTTGGGCGCTGCCACCGGGACCCTCCCGTGATGGCCCTGGGTGGAATTGGTCCTGCTCATTGTCCAGATTACTAGGCAAAGGTTCATCCCACACATCTCCGTCCATCGCTCGTGGAACCAGCCGGTCCCACAAACCACAGCTTGATCACTCTTCTCCAACCCGATACAGTGGGAAGAAACTCCTCAAGGTTGCCTAATTCAGCACGGATCTCACCACTTCCACATCAACCAGCAATGGCACTGTCACCCCGTCCAGCTCCACCACCAGCAAGAACGGCCATTGGTACTTGGGGATACACTGCGAATAACCATGGGAGGTCAAACGGGGAGATCCTCCATGTGTCTCGGATCCCCTCACTTGAACCTGTAACATGCTCTGGCGAAATGATGCAAGAGTCCGCACATGCCGCAGTGTCTTCCTCTTGCCGGACACTCTCTAGCCTTATAATAGTGGTTGGTGGACCCACAACCCAAACACCTGTGCAATCCCGGGGGGGGACCTCATCTTTACAGCATTAGCGTATTCTTCATCATCCTCCACGCCATTGTCGCTGTCTGGGTCCACAGGCAGTGGACCCGGAAGCTCCAAAAAAACGGCTGAATAGAAGTTACCCCTGCATTCATACTTTTACCCTCATCGCCAAATGTTATGTCGGTAATAGAAGCCAAGGACGAGACTGAGTGTTGAACTGGACACAGCTTTATGTGTGGCTCACTCTCACAATACATGTGCATCAGTCACGCTGAGAGCAGGCCAAGAGACAACCCCTCTCCCTCACAGCCCTTTTATACCGCAGGTGGTGGCGGAACCGGAAAGGTGGAACCACCACCCGTGTCACACAATAACATGTCCCCAAACACCAGCACAACAGTCTCCAGGCTTGATGCAAAGAGAGTGCTTATTGAAATGCTGTGTAAGGAATTCAAATTAAAGTTCAATTAAAAATCCAGTTAAAATATTGCTAGCAGTCTAAGTTCTAGGGAACTTGAACAAATGTGTATTATCTCATTTTACAGTTGTGACATGTTATACTATACTATATACAGTGGTGTGAAAAAGTGTTTGCCCCTTTCCCGATTTCTCATTTTTTTGTATGTTTGTCACACTTAAATGTTTCAGATCATCAAACAAATTTAAATATTAGACAAAGATAACACAAGTAAACACAAAATGCTGTTTTTAATTGAAGGTGTTTATTATTAAGGGTAAAAAAATCCAAACCTAAATGGCCCTGTGTGTAAAAGTGATTGCCCCCCTGTTAAAACATAAATTAACTTGTCATGTGTCTGAGCACACTTTATGTATTTTTGAGTATTTTTCTGTCTGTTGTCATTATGTTGGCTGTTCTGTGGTTATATTTTGGGTTTGTTCATTCTCAGAGCCCTTTCCTCTTGCCAGTCACTCCCACTTTCTACCCAGGCTGTCTCCCTGCCAGCTCAGCTGCATGTAGTTGATAATTAGGTCACCTGCCATTTGCACCTGCTGCTCGTTACTCTCCCCACTATTTAAGCACAGCTTGCCCATTGTTTCAGTGCAGCAACCACAATTGTGTTTGGACTGTTCTGCTCTCTGGACAGTCTCCCCCTCCATTCCTCCAGGGATTGCCCAGTCCTGGAGATGCTCATCTGTGTAAGTTATTTCTGTTGCCTTTTTGTATTTGTCTGCACAGTTATTTTTGGACTGTTATATTTTTTTTCTGTTAATAAATGTCTCACTGCAGTCAAGCGTCTGGGTTTGTTTTTGCCTTGGAGGGGCGTTCATGACAAAACTGTGGTTTATCACATCTTTGAAAGCTGAGTTCAATTTTCTAGCCATTTCTAAAGCTTTGGGGCTCCAGTGAACCACATTGACAGCTATTATCCACAAATGGCAAAAACATGGAACAGTGGTGAACCTTCCCAGGAGCGGCCAACTGATCAAAATTACCCCAAGAACGCAGTGACGACTCATCCAAGAGGTCACAAAAGATCCCACAACAACATCCAAAGAACTGCAGGCCTCGCTTGCCTCAGTTAAGGTCAGTGTTCATGACTCCGCCATAAGAAAGAGACTGGGCAAAAATGGCCTGCATGGCAGAGTTCCAAGACGAAAATCACTGTTGAGCAAAAAGGACATAAAGGCTCATCTCAGTTTTGCCAGAAAACATCTTGATAATCCCCAAGTCTTTTGGAAAAATACTCTGTGGACTGACGAGACAAAAGTTAAACTTTTTGGAAGGTGTGTGTCCCATTACATCTGGTGTAAAAGTAACACAGCATTTCAGAAAAGGAACATCATACCAACAATAAAATATGGTGGTGGTAGTGTGATGGTCTGGGGCTGTTTTGCTGCTTCAGGACCTGGAAGACTTGCTGTGGTAAATGGAACCATGAATTCTGCTGTCTACCAAAAAATCCTGAAGGAGAATGTTCGGCCATCTGTTCGTGACCTCAAGCTGAAGCGCACTTGGGTTCTGCAGCAGGACAAAGATGGAAAACAAACCAGCAAGTCCAACTCTGAATGGCTTAAGAAAAACAAAATGAAGACTTTGGAGTGGCCTAGTCAAAGTCCTGACCTGAATCTGATTGAAATGCTGTGGCATGACCTTAAAAAGGCAGTTCATGCTCGAAAACCCTCCAATGTGGCTGAATTACAACAATTCTGTAAAAATGAGTGGGCCAAAATTCCTCCACAGCACTGTAAAAGACTCATTGCTAGTTATTGCAAACGCTTGATTGCAGTTGTTGCTGCTAAGGGTGGCCCAAGCAGTTATTAGGTTTAGGGGGCAATCACTTTTTTCACACAGGGCCAGGTAGGTTTGGATTTTTTTTTTTACCCTTAATGATAAATGCCTTCATTTAAAAACTGCATTTTGTGTTTACTTGTGTTGTCTTTGTCTAATATTTAAATTTGTTTGATGATCTGAAACATTTAAGTGTGACAAACATACAAAAAAATAAGAAATCAGGAAGGGGGCAAACACTTTTTCACACCACTGTAGTTTGGAAGATGTCGAAATTAGAGCATAAAGCCTCAGTAAATAATCTGTTCAAGTGGCTTTTTTGTCAAAGGTGCTGAAAATCTCTTCACGTCCTGACATCCGTCCGGTGGGAGTGTCACGGGACTGTAAAAACAACAGTCAATCATTTTATTTGGAGAGAATACAGTGATTGGACTGTCTGCCTATTTAACTTGCCACCTAGTCACTCACAGGCTGTGGATTGCACAACAGTGATGGGATCCACAGCTCACTAACAAGTACTGATTCACTTCCGGTTCATTCACTAAAAAAAATTGTTTGAAATATTCATTCACAGAATCACTCTGTGCAGTACTGGAGCTCCAACAGTCACTGAACTGAAAAATGCAGCTGAATGGAGCGTTGCAGCATTGAAGATGTGCATCTGTGGTCATCTGGGTTTGTAAGTGTAACTATCTCACGTTATCACCATGCTACATTAAACGTGAGCTCAGAATAATCCTCCAGTCAGTACAGAGCAGGCAACAAATTAGTATGTACTTTCTCCTCGCTGCTTCCTATTCATAGTTTTAAGATGACGTCACATGGCTGCCAGTCGCTATATGGGCGGCCATATTGTGTCGGAAGCCGCAGGGGGTGATTCTATTTCATTAAAGCCGAAAATTATATAAATATAATGCACTACTGTGGAATAACTGGTTGTACAAACACTGGTAGGAAGAAGAAAGTGGGGTTTTTTTATAGATTACCTGCAATTATTTTGAACCAAGTCAATTTGGGAACAATCAGAGAAACGGAGGAAAATTTGGCTTTCGCCTATTAGTATTAGTAGAGCTGATGTGGCGCCTTCCTTGTATTCCAACTTGCAGGTGCTCTGACCATTTTGTTATAGGTTTATAGAAATAATTGACTAATAATATTGTTGAAGAGTCTGTGATGCTCTGTGGACATTTTCACAGATTCATAAACTCCCTGTTCTGATTAACTCAGCTGACGCCAGTCACACACACACACACACACACACACACACACACACACACACACACACACACACACACACAGAGGTAAACAAACGTACTTGTTTGTCTAACGGGACCTATCGGGGATTAAGTGTCACAATTTCAAGCTACAGGATATTATGAAGATCCAAATCACTATTTACCCCCCTTGCCAAGTTTTTACCTTTGACTGCAGTCTGTAAAATCAGCTGTGTCCACACCGGCGAGACAGAAAATGTCTCATGCTCAGCTACGCTGATGCTTCTAATCATTCCAGCTGATTAGACCGCCATACGGACCACACTTGGATCCTGCTCACCTCCTGTTTCCTTTCCAATGAAAGAAGTCTCCAAAGAAGAGAAAAACAACACTACTTTATTCTTGAGGCTGCTCACAGGAAACTAGTAAAGCCGGGACACTCCGTGCTGGAACAAGCTAGCTGCTAAAGCTAACCCTAGCTGGAGTTGAGGCTTTTCCAGAACGATGCTGAGATCCAGACTTAATTCTTCTGAACAACAACTGAAGAAAATGACGGAGTAGAAACCCAAGGTTTGCTGTTCTGATGCCAAAATGTCAGAACACCAGTTAAATAGCCTGTGGCTTTGAAGATTACAAGTAGCTGGGAGTCTACAAATCAACTGCTTATTGTTAACAATGAGGGATAACGATTAGACACCAAGACAACGATGTCTAAATTCATCTGAAAGCACCTGGACAGGTGAGTGTGCTGAATGAAGCCAACCTTTAGCTAATGCTAAATCAAATTAGATCACGTATAATAAAAAAAGAGAGCAAAAACTGAGAAAAACAAACAGGAGAAATTAAGTTGGGAGCTCTGTGAATAATTTATGGGCTGATGTGGATAAACATGCATGATAAGTGTTATGAAGATCAAGAAATATATATTAGCTTTGTACATGTCTGGACAGGTGATGTTAGCCCACTTCTCCGTGTCTTTTGGCCAGTTTTGCTTTGGAATGAGATAGGGGGCCTGCTTCTCAATTAAAACCAATTTGTCGTCATATCATTATCTGTCATTATCAAGAGTTTCATAATAAATTTTGGACGTTTTCACTTTTTTTGTTCCACTTTACTACGTGATTATTCCCCCCATAATGGCCGGTGATCCCGCCGGAAATCATGTGATCGAAAACTATAAATTCACTGTCTATATGAAATGCTGAACATGCTGCAGCCACTTAGTGGCTAAAAAACTTTTAAACAAGCAGTTATGCGAGTCAAAAAACAACAGATTCAGCAATTAAACAATACATTTCTCATCTGAACTGTTTTCAGAATCATGTTTCGCTGCTCTGTTTTCAAGATATTAAGACAGTTTACTGTGGAGGTTGCGCCATGTTGGATCATTTTATATCCTGCAAGGCAGCCTTTCATGTAGGAGTCATCCAATAAAAGCAGCTCTGTGTTTGTGAGGGCGTAACACGTTGCAGATGGGCTAGGAGAGCTGTCAATAAATGAAATGTACAAGATTCAGATGCTGTAAATTCAGTAATCAGTCGGATCTGCCTTTTGTAAGTGATTCAGTACAGCAAGTTCACCCATATGAACTAGTACATGTGCAAACATAAACAACACATCACTATTACATAAGTATTCAAAGGATCCATGGTTTCCCTGCTTCCTATTCACTGTCTCTGTAAAATACTTTGCAATGCATTCTGGGAGTATGCAATACACTAAAACTAGCAGCTGGTGACATCAAATAAATAGAAAATCATCAGCTAAACATCTTATTTCTCCCCTCATATGTTTGAGAACCAGTTTTCACCGTTTTGTTTACAGGCGATCAGAGAGGTTTGCTGCAGAGCCGCCATGATGGACAATCCAGTTACTCACAACCAGACCGACCAGGACAAGAGCATTGGAGCAGCTCTGTGTTTGTGCAGCTATAGAAAGCCAAATATCTTCTTTGCAAGCACTTCAGCTACTGGAGATTTATTGTAAGGTTTAGCATTCCATCAAAGTTTTTTTGCAGATAAAGTGCAATCTCTGTCTTCAGAAATGTTTGTTTTATGAATAAATTCTCAGATGCCATAAAAAGGTCTGCAGCTAATGTGAGCTTAACAATAACATGCATTTAGTCCTAGAGACGGTTTTCACAAACGAGTGGCTAATGAGATTATGAATGTTATGGGAGATGTTCAACATCATCACGCTAAACACAACATTGTAGAGTTGATGATCATAAAGTGGTGATTTTATGCTTAAAACATGAAGTGAGATCATAATCTGTAAAGATCATTTTGCCAAATAATATTATTTTATGAGCCTCATAAATCCTTCCTATGGAAATTATTTTCTAATCCAAGAGATTATTGAGACAATGTGTTTGGCTATTTTCAAGGAAAAGTGGGGCAATGCTAATTCATGGGTATGACAACAAAATACTTATCGTAAGCAAGCGATTTTAAATAAATCTTCAAACCACATGGTAAATGGAATTCAAAGCACTTTACAGATCCTGCTATCCACCCATTCACACACTGATGGTGGTAGAAATACAAGGCACTGTCCTGACCCACCAGGAGCAACTCAGGTTTCAGTATCTTGCTAAAGGACACCTCGACATGCAGACTGTAGAGACAGCAGGAATCGAACCACCAACCCTCCAATCAGAAGTTGACCACACTACACCTGTACCACAGCAACCCAAATATAGTAAACATAATAGCATGTTATCAAAGGTTAGTATTAAGATTAGTCTTACCAGCTTTAAATAGGACAGTTATTTTATGGTTGCAGTCTCCTGTTGTAAAAGTCTCTGCAGCAGATCAAAAAGTTTCCCATGAACACCACCACAATATTTCACACCTGCCCTCTCAACAATAAAGATTCAATAAAGTGTGAAGGTAAATAACGGAAAAAAGGGAAACCTCTGAACTTTGATACTTAAGATACACTTGAAAGAATAGCACAGGCACATGGTGTGTCATGAATTGCCCCTCGGGGCAGAGAGGAGAGACTCACGTGCTGGACTGCAATTTGTGAAATTTATTGAAAAGACAAAACACAAAGTCCAAACAGTGCTCCAACACAAAATCCAAACTGACATACAAAGCAAACTCATGGATTAAGATTAAGAGCAAAAAACCCGAAAGTGCCGCTGACAGCTGCAGCCCCGAGAAGGGAGGAGACACAGCAAAAAATATAATGATAAAAAATAAAGACAAGAAAAACCCAAACATATAAATAATAACACTACAATGAATGCAACCTGGAAAATAAATCGTACTAGGAAACAATACAGAATATGTGAAAATAAACCAAAGACAAAATAACAGGAAAAGAACTCAAAAATACAATCCGATACAAATATAGAAAAATATACCTGTCAAGGCATACCTCATGCCTCCCTTATTGGGGGGGCTTTCACACCTGTACTGAGTACTTAAAAACTGTATTTATCAGCAGGTGAAAGAAAACTGAAGCAAAAAAAAACAAACAAAAACCAGACAAACAACAACAATTACAACATGAACTATTTCAAACATATTTATTCAAATGTACACTTATATGGACACAATCTTGAGCCATAACTTTTTGGTAATGTGAAAATAATAAGCCAAGTAGCACAAAAAAATAAATAAAAAAATAAAAAATAAATAAATTTTTAAAAATGATATTAATAATAAATAAATAAATAAAAATAAATAAATAAATAAAAAAACAATATTTTTCAAATTTACATTACACAAGGTAGATTGCTTAATTTGAAAGCACACAATAAGAATAATTCTGAATATAGTTCTTAATTGTCAGCTAGATATATACACTTGGAATTAGAGTTTTTAATTGTCAGCTTTGTTACAGTAATGCACTTGGATGAACTTGGTTAGGTACGCTCAATTTCGCCAGGCATCGAATTACTGTTCAGTTGATTTTAGGTTCTCTTGTGGACGAACACAATAAGTGCAGGCGGACACGGCGAACTGAAGTTTAAAAGGGTGCTTTATTCATCCTTCATCACGAGGCTCGCTAAGCACTGTGGCAGCATGCTGGAGCAAGCCCTGCGTCTCAAAGTCAGCAACAAGCAATGCGAGTGATGAAAAAGTGAGAGAGCAAGAGATATGCAGTCAACTTATATACCCAGCTCAGACAATGCATGCATGGCACATTAGCATCACAGTATACAGCAGGAAAGCATGGACATTTGCATTAGTCACACATATCAGCCGCAGGATTACTGGCGCCGGGATTCCTCTCTGTTCCAGAGCTACAGGACAAAAGAGGGTGCGAGGCGCATCTGCATAATGATCAGTCCATACCTCTCACTGTTCTGATAATTACTCACACTGAGCGCTCTGCCAGCCCCGTAGGTTGTGGGGGTCACCACACGAGGTGTTCCTCCACACTCTCAATAATTTTTTTTTCCGTATATTTTTCTTTTTGGCGTACAGAAATGGCAATACGCCCGTATTTGCTAAAATTGCATTTTCCCCGTATTAAAATACAGCGAAACCATATCACTTGACAGGTATGGAAAAAAGACAAAGAGACAGAGCACGGCAGAATCCCCCCGTGCTCAGATCGTGACAGAGCCCCCCCTCCCCAGGGGATGGATACCAGACACCCCAGGCAACATCAAAAGAAAAAGACTCCCCCACACACAAAAGACCCACCCCAACAAGAAAACAGCCCCACCCCGGGCGGAGGAGGGGGGACTCAGGCACGGAGGGACCGAAACAAACCAGAAAAAAATATGAAAAACTCTCAGAACTCACACCACAGCAAAAACCCAGACTGAGGAAACAAAAAACAAAGACCCCACTCAGGATCCACACCCACGCAGACCCAGGTACCTAGGCCCCCTAACCAAAGAACTAGACAGTTCAGGTGGCCGGCCAAAGTCCCAGGCCTGGCAGTCGGTGAGGTGGTAAGAGTAGGGTGGCCAGCCGGAGAATATGGACCACCCCACGGTGTAGTACGTCAGGCGGTCGGCCAGGGTTCTTTAGCCACCTAAACAGAAGGGGTGGACCAGGAGGCGGATGCCCCATGGGAAAGCCCAATAGAGGGGGGACAGTAGAGTTGGGGGAACCACAACGATGCCGGGCGAAGGAGAGGGAACCACAACGGCATCTGGCAGAGGAGAGGGAACCACGACGGAGTCTAGCAGAGGAGAGAGAACCACGACGGCATCTAATAGAGGAGAGGGAACCACAACGGTGTCTGGCAGAGGAGAGGGAACCACGACGGCGTCTGGCAGAGGAGAGGGAACCACAACAGCATCTGGCAGAGGAGAAGGAACCACAATGGCATCTGGCAGAGGAGATGGAACCACGATGGTGTCAGGCAGAGGAGGGGGAACCACGATGCCCTTGGACTGTCCTGTAGCACCCTCGGTGGTCCCGGACTGGGACAGCGCAGCACCCGCAGCGGCTCCGGGCTGGTGCAAAGTAGCACCCGTGGTGGCTCCGGGCTGGCGCAAAGCAGCACCCATGGTGGGCCCATACTGGGCCAGGGCTGCACCCTTGGTGGCCCTTGGGCTGGAGCGTAACACCCACAGCAGGCCCACACTGGAGCGCAGCACCCATGTTGGTTTCAGGCTGGGGCACAGCACCCATGATGGTCCCCGACTAGGACACAGCACCCACGGAGACCCGGACTGAGGAGGAGCTGCACCTACGGAGGTCCCAGGCTGGGACGGAGCACCCACGACGACCTCATCTGACGGGAAGCAGCACCCTTGGAGGCCCCAGGTTGCGACGGAGCACTCGCAAAGACCTCATCCGGAGCAGGAGCAGCACCCACGGAGGTCCCGGGCTGGGACGGAGCATCCGCAACGACCTCAGCTGGAGGAGCTGGACCCATAAAGATCTCCGGCAGTGAGACTGGACCCACGGAGTCCTCTGGGGAAGTTGGATGAACCTCGGTGACCCTGGGGAAAGGCTCAGACAGGAGAGGTAGAGAAACAGGGTCAGGGTCACCAGTGGCAGTGGAGCCCAGTGAGGCGAGCTCAGGTGCAGCTGATGGCTGCATGGTGACAGGAGGTCGGCTCCCTGCTGGCGCTGGATCCTGCACCGCTGAAGCCAGCGGACACTCAACCATTGGTGCAGGCTTCGGCTCACTGGCAATGCTCTCCCACCATCCGGACCATGGCTGCAGCACTGGAACCAGGTTCCCTAGGGCCGCAGGCTCCTCCTCCGTCCGGCGGCTCAATCCTGGAACTGGCGGACACTCAGGGGGCATAGGAGGAGACACGGAGAGAGCAGGTGAGGTAATTATGGCTGCAGCAGGAGGTGAGAGCTCAGATGACTGCGAAACCTGAGCCTCACCACCGGGAATCGGGCAAGGTAATTCATGTAAGGATGATAGAGAATGAAAAAGCACTTGCCTGTGTTCCTGGAGCATGACGTTCTCTGCTGCAGCTAGTGTAAAATCATCCCTCTCCCTGGCTATGGTGGTCATGGGCCCCTCAGAGGATCGTGGAGGAGCCGCCCCTGTGGACATGGAGATGGGCGGAGTCTGAGAAGAATCGGTCAGACCCTCAGCAGTGGAAGGGATAGCCGAGGAGGAGGGAGAAGCAGCAGCAGCGGAGGAAAAAGCTGACGGGACAGCCAGAGAAGAAAAACTAGATAAAAGGACTGCTGTGGGAGTTTTCGACCTTGGCGAAAGGGAAACTGCTGCTTGAGAGGTGGGGGTATTCCTCCAGCGGTCCAGAGCTGGGTGGCGGCATCTTGATGCTGATGGAGCAGGAATGGGCGAACTGGAGATAGAGCAGGGCATCTGCCGCGGCGCGCGCTTCCGCGTCAGCTTCAGGCTTGCTGGAGGCGGGCCCCACGTCAGCCCAGGGAAAGCTTGTTGGAGGACGGAGAGGGTGGCCAACAACTCCACAAATTGGGAATACCTCCACAACCCTGGATGCGCCTTGACAATAACGGTTGCCAAGTTCACCCTCTCCCAGATCTTCTTTGGGCTGCGGGAGGTGAGAGCTTCATCCACGAATCCCTGGACAACTTGGCGGACCACTCCTCCTACAGACTCGGGGACCCAGTGGCCGATTTTCCTTTACTTGCCAAAGGCCGGCGTGCTGGGGACATGATAACTGCTCCGGAGAAACAGGTGAGTGCAAACAAAAAGCTGGGTCTCGAACTGGCCAGAGTCTTCTGTCATGAAATGCCCCTCGGGGCAGAGAGAGAAGAGACCCATGCGCTGGACTTCAGTTTGTGAAATTTATTGAAAAGACAAAACACAAAATCCAAACAGTGCTCCAAAACAAAATCCAAACTGACATACAAAGCAAACTCATGGATTAAACATACCAGAACAAGGGCAGGGTTCCAGTGGAGACGAGGGAAGAGACTCCAGCAATGAGTGAAGAAAATAACAACCCTTAAATAGAACAAGAACCAAATGAGCACAATTGATGGCAGGTGTGGATACCATGAGCGGCCAGGAGGAAACAATGATTATAAACTCGGATCAGCTGGGAGCAATGAGAGGGAGACACAGGACTGACAGCTGACAGGAGCACTGCCCACAACAGAGCAAAAAACCCAAAAGTGCCACTGACAGCTGCAGCCCCGAGAAGGGAGGAGACACAGCAAAAAATATAATGATAAAAAATAAAGACAAGAAAACCCAAACATATACAGTGGGGGGAAAAAAGTATGGGTAAGTATTCTCATTTTGTCTCTCATAGTTTAGGTATACCTATGATGAAAATTGGAGACCTCTCTCATATTTTAAGTGGGAGAACATGCACAATTGGTGGCTGACTAAATACTTTTTTGCCCCACTGTACATGTAAATAATAACACTACAATGAACGCAACCAGGAAAATAAATCATACTAGGAAACAGTACAGAATATGTGAAAATAAACCAAAGATAAAATAACAGGAAAAGAACTCAAAGATATATTCCAATACAAATATAGAAGAAAGACAGAGAGACAGAGCACGGCGGAATCCCCCCGTGCTCAGATCGTGACATGGTGTGACAGCTAAATTAATGGTGCTATATTTAAAAATGTATCATGAAAACAAAAGAGCTGTTTAGCTGGTTCAGTCGAATTTGTTAATAATAAGGATGTAATTTAAGCCAAAGCTTCACCTCATATTCTGAGGGAGCTGCTGTCTTTTTTTAACCAGTCGCACATGCTACCTTTGCCCTTAAACCTTTTACCTGGTTATAGTGTTTCAAAATCTTTAGTAATCCCTGAGAGATTGACAGGGACCACCCACCATGGCAATAAACTGTCTGCTCTAAATGTTTTGCTCTCATAAAAATATCATTTGAATATTTTGTTGCTCAACCACACTTGGCTTGTTTGGGGTTTTTTTTAGAACTTATATTTTATTAAAACTTGGCTTGTTTTTGACTTGTTCTGACTACAGATTATTCATATGAACTGTGATTATATGTGTGTATTGATTACTGTACACTTGAATCTTCATGTATAAGTGGCAAGTGATGCGAGGGTACATCAGGTCCAGTTGTTCATAAATTCAGATAAATGTACAGTGCATCCATAAAGTATTCACAGCCCTTCACTTTTTCCACATTATGTTACAGCATTATTCCAAAAAGGAATACATTCATTTTTTCCTCAAAGTTCTAAACACAATTCCCCATAATGACAACATGAATTTTTTTTTAGATTTTTGCAAATTTATTTAAAATAAAAAACTAAGAAATCACATGTACTGTACTTAAGTATTCACAGCCTTTGCGCAATACTTTGTTGATGCACCTTTGGCAGCAATTACAGCCTCAAGTCTTTTTGAATATGATGCCACAAGCTTGGCACACCTATCTTTGGGCAGTTTCGCCCATTCCTTTTTGTGGCACCTCTCAAGCTCCATCAGGTTGGATAGGAAGCGTCGGTGCATGGCCATTTTCAGATCTCTCCAGAGATGTTCAATTGGATTCAAGTCTGGACTCTGGCTGGGCTACTCAAGGACATTCACAGAGTTGTCCTGAAGCCACTCCTTTCATAGCTTGGCTGTGTGCTTAGGGTTGTTGTGCTGCTGAAAAATGAACCATCACCCCAGTCTGAGGTCAAGAGTGCTCTGGAGCAGAGTTTCATCCAGGATGTCTCTGCACATTGCCACATTCATCTTTCCCTCTATCCTGACTAGTCTCCCAGTTCCTGCTGCTGAAAAACATCTCCACAGCATGATGCTGTCACCATCATGCTTCACTGTAGAGATGGTATTGGCCTGGTGATGAGCGGTGCCTGGTTTCCTTCAAACATGACGCCTGGCATTCATGCCAAAGCGTTCAATCTTTGTCTCATCAGACCAGAAAATTTTGTTTCTCATGATCTGAGAGTCCTTCAGGTGCCTTTTGGCAAACTCCAGGTGGGCTACCATTTGCCTTTTACTAAGGAGTGGCTTCCTTCTGATCACTCTACCATACAGGCCTGATTGGTGGATTGCTGCAGAGATGGTTGTCCTTCTGGAAGGTTCTCCTCTCTCCACAGAGGAACGCTGGAGCTCTAACAGAGTTACCATTGGGTTCTTGGTCACCTCCCTGACTAAGGCGCTTCTCCCCTGATCGCTCAGTTTAGACAGCCGGCCAGCTCTAGGAAGAGTCGTGATGGTTCCGAACTTCTTCCATTTACGGATGATGGAGGCCACTGTGCTCATTGGGACCTTCAAAGCAGCAGAAATTTTTTTGTACCCTTCCCCAGATTTGTGCCTTGAGACAATCCTGTCTCAGAGGTCTACACACAATTCCTTTGATTTCATCCTTGGTTTGTGCTCTGATATGCACTGTCAACTGTGGGACCTTATATACACTACCATTCAAAGGTTTGGGGTCACCCAGACAATTATTTTGTGTTTTCCATGAAAAGTCACACTTATTTACCACCATGAGTTGTAAAATGAATAGAAAATATAGTCAAGACATTGACAAGGTTAGAAATAATGATTTGTATTTGAAATAATAATTTTTTCCAGATACTCAACCTGCTCAAAGGAAGGTCAGTTTTATAGCTTCTCTAACCAGCTAAACTGTTTTCAGCTGTGCTAACATGATTGCACAAGGGTTTTCTAATCATCCATTATCCTTCTGACACAATGAGCAAACACATTGTACCATTAGAACACTGGAGTGATAGTTGCTGGAAATGGGCCTCTATACACCTATGTAGATATTGCACCAAAAACCAGACATTTGCAGCTAGAATAGTCATTTACCACATTAGCAGTGTATATTAGATATTAGAGTGTATTTCTGATTAGTTTAAAGTTATCTTCATTGAAAAAAACAGTGCTTTTCTTTCAAAAATAAGGAAATTTCTACGTGACCCCAAACTTTTGAACGGTAGTGTGGACCAGTCTGTGCCTTTCCAAATCATGTCCAAGCAACTGAATTTACCACAGATGGACTCCAATTAAGCTGTAGAAACATCTCAAGAATGATCAGCGGAAACAGAATGCACCTGAGCTCAATTTTGAGCTTCATGGCAAAGGCTGTGAATACTTAGGTACATGTGATTTCTTAGTTTTGTTTTGTTTTTTTTTTAACAAATTTGCAAAAATGTAAAAAAAAATGTTTTAATGGGTATTATGTGTAGAATTTTGAGGGAAAAAAAGAATTTAATCCATTTTGGAATAAGGCTGTAACATAAAATGTGGAAAAAGTGAAGTGCTGTGAATACTTTCTGGACACAGTGTAGACGAATAAATATTCTCCCTAAAGGGAAACTGATACTTGCTTTTCAACCAGGGATCCTTGAGAGAATATTCAGGAAAATTGTCTAATTTCACGTCTTAAATGGTCTAAAAAATTGCAAATAATTTACCAGTGTTTTGCATATATGCCTGTAGTGGCTCTGTCATGTCAGTAGAAGGCAGTATGAACACAATAATAATGGCACCTGTCTTCTTCATACTGTTCTTCATCATGTTTGATTCAGGTTAATTACCAAGTTAAGACATGCTAGAGGTCACGGCGGCAAGCGATGGATAAATATTTGAAGATGAGAGATTTAGACTCTGAACTGGGCCCTGTACTGATGGTGCAGCTGTCGTGGATGGGCGCACCAAAGCTTTCATTATCAGACTGAAAGAGATCCCCAGATGTTGTTATTATGCACTGTTTTTTGCATCCCAAGGTACTCTTTGCCAAAACTTTACCAGCAGACCTAGCTCCTGTATTGGATGATGTCATGCGGATGGTATACTTTGTAAAGACAAGACCTCTGAAAAGCTGAATCTTTGCATCTTTTTTGTGAGGAAATGGGAGTGTTCCATACTGAGGTCCGATGGTTGTCATATGGCAAAATTATCTTTTTTCATTTTGTAACATTTCTGGTTGGCGGGGTTCCCCAATATTTTTTCAATGTAAAAAAGGTTCCTTGGCTCAAAAAAGGTTGGAAAAACGCTTCTCTAATACATGGTTATTTCCCCCATAGATCACCATCTTATTGTGGTGGGTGGGTTTGCAAACCCAAATGATCCCAGGAGCTATGTCGTCCAAAGTTTATCCCTGGTAGGGTCTCTCAAGACAAACTGGTCCTGGCTGAAGAGACAGACCAAGAATGGTCCAGTAGACTTTCATGGAATGTCAGGGAGCGTGTTGAAAGCTGGACTCAAATGCGAGGTTCAAAGTTCCAAAAGATTTATTTAAGAACTGACCAAGCTCTGGCCAGCTTGAGGGTCTAAATAATAATTTCACAAGGCAGGCAGAACAAGCAAAAACTGAACATGAAATAATAATCCATTAAGCAGGACAAGACAGGCAGGCTGAAGTGTGGGTAAACATCAAAAACACCCAAGGAAACCAGACAGAACACAGACTGAGATACACATATATAGAGAGGAGGGGTAATGAAGACAACACAGGACAGGTGGGTAACAATTACTGATAAACAGAGACAGTGGGAAAGTTTCACAGGAGAGCCAGGGCTGCACGGACAATCGCAGACAGGGGATGTACATGAGACATGATGACGACAGACAAAAGCAGGAACAATAACCACAAGAACCATGATAATAATAAACATAATGACCATACAAACAAAACTGAGGCAGGGATAATGGTTACATAATGAAAATCAGAAAAGACCTGGATAATCCTACTAAGCATGATGACCTAATAGAAACAACAGTTAGTGGCAGAGACAATAATGAACACAGAGATCATAATACTAACAGTAATGAGCAAGAACCAAAAACACGGAAAATCATACAACAACTCAAAGCAAGGACGTGGGTTCCAGCCCATGCCCTGACAGTACCCTCCTCTCAAGGGCAGCTTCCAGACGACCCAAGGATAACACCAACAAAAAAAAAAACTCCCAGGGTGGGTGGTGGGGGTATAAGGCCAGGTGGGCCAAAACAAATCCTTTCCCCCCCTAGAGTCCAAAACCAGAAAACACAGTTTGTGGGGCTTAACCAAAGTCCACGGCCCCAAACCAAAAACAAGGTGGGCTGGGTACCCTGCCGAAGTCCTAGGGCCACTGGACCAGAGAGCAAGGTGGGTCGAGTGGTCTTCCAAAGTCCCAGGACAACCGGACCGGAGAACAAGGTGGGTCAGAAGAAGAGGAAGACATCTCTGTTGTCATTCAGTCCATACAGCCAGTCATGTACAGTAGAACGAAATTACGTTTCTCCTATCTACAATGTTAATCACAAATACAATTAGAAGGGTTGCTGCCATGCAAGGCGCCACCACAAACAACTTCTCCTTCCCCCATTCTATTATGCTGAGCACCAAGCTAGAAGGCGGGAAGTGCCATTTTTGTATGGTCTTTGGTATGACCCGGCTGGGACTTGAACCCCAACCTCCCAGTTGTGGGGCGGATGCTCTATCAACTAGGCCACCACTCCAGTGAAGGGGCCTACCCAAGTCCATGGGACCCCAGACCAGAGTGAAGAGCGGGTTGGGTGGTCTACCAGAGTCCCTAGACCACCAGACTGGAGAACAAAGCAGGTCGGGGGGCCTAACCCAGTTCATGGGCCTCCAGACCTCAAAACATGGCCAGTCGGGTGGTCTCCCAGAGTCCCTGGACCACCAGAACGGAGAGCAGGACGGGTGCACAGATAACTGTTGGGGCGCTTTAAACTCAGGTGAAAATGACAACATAGAAATTTTAAACTCAGGAGATGGTGACAATGTAGAACCCTTAATCTCAGGAGATGATAATATGGAAACTTTAAACTCTGGAGATGCTATAGAAGCCTTAACTTCAGGAGATAACACAGGAGCCTTAAGCTTTGGTGAAAGTAACATGAGAGCCTTTTGCTCTAAATCTGATGACTGAGACGTGCTAACCACAGTAGCAGATGACAGGTGTACGCTAGCCTCAAGGACACATGATGGAGGTTCTCCAGCCTCTGGGATACATGGAGGAGGTGTACCGGCCTCTGGAGCAGGCGAGGTGAGCTGACCATCGGCAAAGCCAGACGATAAGGGCTGGAGGTCCTCAAGCCCCGATGTCTGGGAATCTATCACCGAAACAGCCACCTCTGACAGGGAGAAAAACACAACACCTGGGTCACTACAACAGGTGGCAGTGGAGCTCTGCGGGGAGAGCCCAGAAGCAGATGGTAGCTGCAACCGGGTCCCCCCACTAAGAGCTAGGCAAGACCTCTCTAAAATTGATGCTAAAAATACAAAGAAGAGGACTTGCCTGAGCTCTTGCTCCACTGCCGACGAGGACCCCAGTGACTCTGCTGCAGAAGTCCAACAGCAGGCATGGTGGCAGATGAAGCAGGGGTGATGACAAACAAAGCTGAAGACATGGCGACAGGCGGAGAATGAGGCTGGGAGGCTACAGCTGCTTGGAACCCACATGCAAGGGTCGCAGCTGCAGGCTTGTTGACAGGCAGAGCTGCAGGCTTGATGACAGGCAGAGCTGCAGGCTTGTTGACAGGCAGAGCTGCAGGCTTGATGACAGGCAGAGCTGCAGGCTTGTTGACAGGCAGGGCTGCAGGCTTGTTTTCAGGCAGGGCTGCAGGCTTGTTTACAGGCAGAGCTGCAGGCTTGATGACAGGCAGAGTTGCAGGCTGACCAGTAGAGAATCCATCTGGGAGTCTACAGCTGCTTGGAACCTATATGTGGAAGGTGCGGCTGCAGGCATGCTGACAGGTAAGGAGGCAGCTGCTGACAGGACTCCAGACGTGATGCTTGGGAGAGGGGAGGCACAGATGAGGATGGTTGGATGTAAGCGGCAGCAGATGTAACAGCGTAGGGTGGTAGAGAGAGCTAAGCAGCGATGGTAGGTGGCTGTCGCTGTACCCTCTCCCAGGAAACAAGGCAAGACTTTTCATTTAATTGAGGTAAAAAATGAAAAGGTACTTGCCATTGTTCCCACTCTGCTGTCGCTGAGGAGTCAGGCGATCCCTCCCGGGACGCCTGACTGATTGGCTATGGCAAGGAATGTGAGGGCTTTTTCCAGCGTGCAGGAGGTGCGGACAGCCTCGATTAGGTCCTTGACGCTGGAAGTGTCCCAAACTTCTTCCTCATTGAGGCCTATTTGATGAAACTTTAAATCCGCTGGGTCCATAACTGCTGGTTTCCTTCTGTCAGGGGTGTGTGTTGAAAGCTGGACCCAAACACAAGATTCAAAGTTTCAAAAAAATTTTTAATAGCTGACCAGCTAGCCCTGGCCAGCTCGAGGGTCTAAATAATAATTTCACAGGCAGGCAGAACAAGCAAAAGCTGAACATGAAATAATAATCCATTAGGCAGGACAAGACAGGCAGGCTGAAGCGTGGGTAAATGCCAAAAACACTCAAGGAAACCAAACAGAACACAGACTGAGACGCACATATATCAGTCCCTCCAGGATTTCATGGGATGTTTTTATGATTGTTTCCGCCCAAAAAGCCTGAATTTGCGGGAGCTTTTTTTTTTTTTTAAAGTTGCAATAAAAGTTGTGATGTTTTGAGAGTTTTGTTGCACTAAAAGTTGTGGGAAGAATTACAAATTTTAAAGCAGATAGCTTTTTCCAGTTTATTGCAGTGATATTCTATATAACAATACAAGAAAAGCATGGAATTGTCAAAGATTTCCTATTAAACGGTGATTTGTAAATTTAGCAGAAACTTCTGCTATACAGAAAAACTCTTTTGTGCAACAGAAAATACAGACTAACACAATATCCATTACAACAGCTAAATTGCATTGAATGCATGTTAAAGAGTATTGATTTGGAAATTATTGGCAGCACCTACATTTGAAAACTCCCTACGGTCCCCATCCACTCGGTACTAAGCAGAGGAAAAAATTTAAAAAAATTATTCTGTTGCTCTGTATTGTCTATCGGAGTCTGTTTTTCTGAAAAAAAAAATATACAGACAATATTCTCTCTCTTTCCGTTCCTAACTCCTACCTGTCTACCTGCTGTGCATTCTGACACACACACTTATCTCATCAGACACTCATCTTTCATTTACGGGGGGTAGGAGGGTTGTCCGTGTCCAGATTGGAGATTCACAGTTTTAAAACTTTTTGACAAGATGTAGTAATGATTTTACCTCTAAAGATGTACAGTGATCAAACACTGGCTGTGGTGTTAGATTTGGTCATTTTCTTTATGGTTTTACGGCATCTCTCCTCACGTGCGCTTCCCATGACGGGGTGCTTTTTTGAATGAAAATCAGAAAAGACCAGGATAATCCTACTAAGCATGATGACCAAACACAAACGGATATTAATAACTGTTAATGACCTTGAAAAAGCTAATGATCTGAATAACTTCTTTTTACTGTAAGATCTGATGCACAGAACTCACCCAGTCAATCCATGATTGAGGGCTTAGACTCAGTTACTTGTGATCCTGACAGTGTGTTCATCAACCCAAAACAGGTTCAAGTAATTTTTAAAAATGTTTATAATAAGAAATCGATGGGCCCTGACGGTTTGGTTCCTTCTTTGCTAAAAAGATGTTCATCTGAATTAGCTGATGCTTGATGCCCTATTTTACAAAAGTCCATACAGAGTCACACAGTCCCAGAGCTGTGGAAGAAATCTATAATAGTTCCTGTACCAAAAGTGTCCTGTCCAACAGGGAACAAGGACTTTAGGCCTGTTACATTAACATGTACTGTAGTGAAGTGCTTTGAGAGAATCGTTACGAATATGATTAAACCTGAGATATTTTCTTGCCTGGACCCACTACAATTTGCTTATCGGGAGGGGTGAAGCACAGAGGATGCTGTCATCAGTGTTACTCATTTAATTAGTAAGCACATAGAGGATCCTAAGGCTTATACTGGAATTTTATTTGCTGATTTTAGTTCTGCTTTTGGCACTGTCTGCCCCCACCTGCTGGTCCAGAAGCTTTTAAACTTAGAGACAAATCCTTTAATTTTAAAATGATTTTATTCTCTCTTGACCAACCGGTCACAACAAGTCAATGTGAATGGCACGCGTTCAGAAGTCAAACACTGTAGTACAGGGGTTCCCCAGGGAGCTGTGAGTTCTCCCCTCCTTTTTACCTTGTACACAAATGAGTGTAGAGGCAGACAGTCTAATAATTTTATCATCAAATTTTCTGATGACACAATTATTTTAACTCTTTTGCATGGAAGTGATGACCCCTCGAGCTATTACAGGGAGATTACTGATTTTAAAGCCTGGTGTAATAGTTGTCATGTTATTTTAAATACAGACAAAACTAAAGAAATGACATTTGATCCCAGAGCAGTAGTATGCATGACCCAGTGGTAATCAATGGTTGTTCAATTGAGCAAGTAAGCTCATACAAGTACCTAGGCATCTGCATAGACTTATTTTTTTAAACGGGACAAACATGTTGATTTCCTATATGCAAAACTGGCGCAAAGGCTCCATTTTCTGTGAAGGCTGAGATTGTTTGGTGTGAGCTCTAAGATCATGTGGACTTTCTATCAGGCAGTGTTGGGAAGCTTGATCAGATACGGCATGGCAGCCTGGTATGGTTCGCTTACAGTCCAGTCCAAATCTAAGATAGAGAAACTGGTAAAAAATTGCCATGAAAGTAACAGGAATTATAAACTATCAGTCTCTTCAATCAACATATGAGAAAACTGTTGCTAAACAGGCCCACAGAATTTTAAAGGACCTGTCCCATATCCCACAAATCTACCTACGGGTACAAATAAAGTAACCTGAACCTGAACCTGAACCTGAACCGGATATCCTTTACCCTGACTGTAAGCTGTTACCTTCAGGGAGACGCTATAGAGCAATCAGACACAAAACTAACTGCTATAAGCTCTATTTTGTCCTGACATCTATAGCTCTGTTAAATAAGGAACTTGCTCAGCTGAATAGGAAATGAGCCCCATTTTAGCTACTCTTAATGTTTAGGTCTGTTCTTACAATCATTATTTCTAATCTTGGTCTTTAGTTTTCTAGGTTTTTATGGTTCAAATTATTTATTGATCTGAGGGTTTTTTTTATTGGCTTTATGGTGGAATACGATTGATTATTTTTTAGGTTAATTTTTGTCTATAAACATTGCTGATTGCATGTTGTTTTAAATTGTGACTGAAGGTGAATGCAGCATTATGTAGCACTGTCATCCAAGACAAAATTCCCATGAGGGACAATAAAGTTTATTCTGATTCAGTTAGTGGCAGAGACAATAATGAACACAGAGCTCATAACAATAACAATAGTAATGAGCAAGAACCAAAAACACGGAAAATCACACAACAACTCAAAGCGAGGATGTGGGTTCCAGCCCACATTCTGACATGGAAATTGTAAAAACAAAGATGCTGAGTTCCCTGCCCGGTGTGGGGATACCGGAACCCAGCCATGGAGCCAGGCCTAGGGGAGGGACTCAATGGCAAGCACCTAGTGGTCCAGTTTCTGCCCATGGGATTCTGCCAGGCTCCTCCCAAACTGCATGGGTCTACCCTTCAGTGGGGTCACCACCTGTAGTAGGGATCATGGGGGCCTAGTGCTATGAGGATTGGGCAGCAGTCGAAGGTGAAGCCCCTGATTATCCAGACCCTAGCCTTCTAAAATGGCTACTGGGACATGGTTGGGCATCTGATCAGGATGCCTCCTGGACACCTCCCATGTGAGGTGTTTCGGGCACATCCCACTTGGAGGAGACCCCGGGGCAGACCCAGAACACACTGAAGAGATAGTGTCCCGGCTGGCGTGGGAACACCTTGGTATCCTCCTTGAAGTGCTGGAGGGTGTGGTCAGAGACTGCTGTCTCCATGACCCAGACCGGGCAAATGGATTAAGATGGATGGATGGATGATTCGTATCACAAGAGCAGTTTACCTGTGTGCTATCAGAGAATGCTTAAAGGTGATTAGTTATTAGCATCTGGACTACAAATGAACAACAAACAAAAAATAAAATAGGTTGCAACACTAATAAATTTTGTACCCTGCCTAGCTGAGCAAAAACAAACTACTTGCCAAGTACTTACAGAGAGCATCCTCTCCCATTCAACTACATTACACTCTACAAAAAAAGTGATCTAGATCACCAAGGGGATTAAATGGTTCCTTCATTTGCTCATGCTTCACTTCTCCACCAAGCTGTACAATAAAATCAAGCCTATTTTTCATTTCAACATGTGCTCCAACTAACACATAAAAGTACCTCATGTATTCCTGACCTCTGAATACGACCAAGCCTACTAGGGGTGGGACAAAAGATCGATTCAGTGATGGATCACAATACTTGACACTAACGACAATGCACCGATCCCTAAACGCATGGATTGAGCTTTTATTAATTTGTAAACGTTGCATACTCTCTTGGGTATTCAACCAATTGCATTTTCAGTCCACTAAATGGCATAAAGCAAGCACCCAGTCAAGTGAAGTCATAGCTGTCTCCAGATTTGCAGCCAGCTTTGCAAGTTAGGAAGCAGTTAGCTCAAAGTTGGCTCAAATGTTGGGCCTTTTTTGGATTTTATAAAAAGATATGTTATACGTAATAAGTTACTTCCCTGGGTAACTACTTTTTTTCTGCTATGGTAAGTGTATTCCTGTTGGTTTGGCCGTCTTACTGTGTCATGCTGCTGTCACACTGTAATTTCCCAGCTTGGGATCAATAAAGTCCATCCATCCATCATCTATAAAATGGAAGGAAAGACCTTGACATGACACACAACCCGCAAGAAGTGCTGCATGAAAAAAAAACAACACTTGGAACATGGTGGGCCAGCACATGTTTCGAAGCAGCATTAGCAACAGCTAAGCTAAAACACACTAGCATGGAGTGTTCCACCAGTGCTGGGGAAAAGTAATGTTTACTTATGAATTGCTTTTCAGAGACATATCCCAAAGCGCTGTACAATAAAATGGAATAAAATGAATTTGATAGATAAAAAAAAATGTTAAAAATACAAAAACAAGTTAAAACACAAGATTAGAATAATTCCTCATTGACGACTAACTTCTGTTTTCATGATTAACTTCTTTTGGGCAACACTGTAAATATAAGTTTTTATGCAGTTAAAGGGCACTAGTGGCCCAGGAGATAGAGCAGGTCGTCCAATAACTAGAGGGTTGGTGGTTTGAATGCTGCTACCCCCCACACCTTGCTGTGTCTTTGGGCAAGACACTTTAGCCACCTTATCTCCAGTGTCCATGACACTGGTGTATAAATGTGAATAAATGTTTGATGGTGGTTGGAGAGGCCGTTGGCACAGATTGGCAGCCACATTTCCATCAGTCTGCCCCAGGGCAGCTGTGGCTACAGAAGTAGCTTACCACTACCATTGTCTATGGAGTGAAGGAATAATGGACTCATTGTAAAGCGTCTTTGGGTGTCATGAAAAGCTCTATGCAATCTATTATTAAGGTTAGGGAAATTTTTAGGGTAAGGAAGATAAGAGGGTCTAATTTACACAGATTACAATTGTAATCCTCCACCATATCACTTCATGTCATTATTTACATGACCACTCTTGTCTCTTAATGTCAAAACCTACATACAGTATATTGTACACCAGACCTATTCAGTTAGCGGCTTGCGGGTCGCATGCAACCAAGAAGCAACCTCCGAGTAGTCCATGGGCCCAGGCCACGCCAAGGAAATATAATTTTTTTTTTTTTAAAATATGAAGGAATGGACTTCCGGTCTGGACGCCATGGCGACTGCAGCTTAACACTGAAGCTCTCAGACCCAATCCAGGATAACACCTTGAAAATCAAACTTAACGGATTTTTGGAGGAGTGAAAAAAGACAAAATCATCATGTCTAAAGGAAAACAGAAGAAACTGAAATTCTCCAGGCCAGGACACGTATCGGCCGGAGAATCTGAACTGGAAGATCTCCGTTCAGAAGACGAGGAACTGGTGATAGCTAACAAAAGGGTTAGCCTGAAATCACTATTTGAGGAGCTACGACGATTTCGCCGAGAAGTTACGGCCGAATTTCGGGAATTCAGAGAAGAATTGAAAAGGACAAACAGCAGAGTGGACCAGGCCGAGAACCGAATCTTGGAAACAGAGGATCGAATAAAAGTGCTCGAAGATTCTGTGCTAGACCTACGCAAAAGACAAGCAGCTATAGAGGCTAAGCTAACCGACCAAGAAGGAAAACAGAGAAGAGACAACATAAGAATTCATGGTCTGATAGAAGGAACCGAAAATGGTTTTAACTCAATGGCAGAATGCGTGGAATCCTTACTAAGAGAGAAATTGGATATTCCACAAACCACCGACCTGAAGATAGAAAAGGCACATCGTTCATTAGCCGCTAGGCCGGCGGCGGAAGCGCCCCCACGTTCGGTGTTGGTAAGATTTTCCAATTTCAAAATAAAACAAGAGGTTGTAAGACTGGCCTGGCAGAAAAAAGGATTTATGCACCAGGAGAGAAAAGTCTACGTGGAACACGATTACGCCCCGGAGGTCCTTAAAAAGCGCAGGGAATACAATGACGCGAAAAAGGTGTTAAGAGAGAAGAAATTGCGCTTTCAGACACCATTTCCTGCGAAGTTAAGGGTCTTCTACGGCGATGAAACGTGTCTCTATAATTCGGCGGAAGAAGCAACAGCTGACATGGTGAAAAGAGGGCTCCCGGTAACGGTATTTAAACCCGCAGCAGACCCGAGTGAGAAGATCAAAGCGCAAACATGGACAACACAAAGACCCTCAAAATCCACGGACCAGCAGCGGGAAACCCAGCACCAGAGCGTCGCGGATAAACTATCCGTTTTCAGGTTGGAATAGCGACCTTTTTTTTTTTTTTTTTTTCCCTTCCTCTTGAATCAATCCGCACATCCAACCCCCCTCATACAAGGTAACAAACTTTAAAGGAGATGCATATTCAGCATGTGGTAAAACATTTCATGGAACAATCATATTATTTGAAACAAATAAGTCTTTGTAATAAAAAAAAAAAAAACTTGTTAAAATAGAAATGTGACAATAATCCACATGTTCTCCTCATACTAACAAATACTGTTTTTGCGTGAATGTTTGATGTGATGGGGGTGGGAGGGTGCACACAATTTCACAGGGTTTAGGCATAAAAGGAAAAAAAAAAAAATCATTACAAGTTTGGATTGGGTTCTGAAACTCACGTTAAAAGCATGGGACTACTTTCAGTGGCAAGAGAGGGCCCTCAACACGTAACAGAGTTTGAGGAATTTCCCTCAGGGCCTTCACTCCATCAAGGCTCTTACAGGGTCTTTAAAAAGACCTCAGCTCAGGAAGTTCTTATGACAGCTTTTTGTTTTAAAGTTTTTTACACTATGTTCTTAATGTTTTTCTTGTTTTTAATGTTCTTTCAGTTTCTGAGTAGCACAAAAGAGGGCCACCACACAGTTATACTAAACAAAACAACACAATGGAGAAAGAGGGTGTAACCAAAATAATTTCATATAATGTAAAAGGAATCCTGAATCCAGTTAAAAGATCCAAGATTCTAGGCAAAATGAAAAAAGACAAAGCAGGAATAATATTTTTACAAGAAACCCACCTAACAGACGTGGAACACAATAAACTCAGTAGACAAGGGTTCTACTGACTCGCTCAAGATTAAGGAAATTAAAAACCAAATAAATGAGATCTACACAATAGAAATCCAGAAGAAACTTACATTTCTGAAACAAAAATACTATGAAGCAGGCAGTAAATCGGCAAAATTGCTAGCCTATAAATTGAGGAAACATCAACTAGAGTGCTCCAACTACAGACCAATCAGTGTACTAAATCAGGACTATAAGCTTTTTACCATTATCCTTGCCAAAAGGTTAGAAAATATACTGACAGACCTAATTCATTTAGACCAAACAGGTTTTATAAGACAAAGACAGACACAAGACAACATTCGACGCACTTTACACATAATTCATCATATAAAAAAATATAACTTAAATGCAGTCATATTGGGATTAGATGCTGAAAAAGCATTCGATTCGGTTGACTGGTCTTTTCTATATAGAATCTTATCCAGTTTCAATTTTCATAACAACTTCATTAGAACTATACAGGCATTATATAAAAAACCAACAGCTAAAATAAGGATTAACGGTAATTTATCATCATCTTTTGAACTGGAAAGAGGATGTCGTCAGGGCTGCCCCCTGTCTCCACTGCTCTTTGCAATCTTCATAGAACCTCTGAGCCAATGGATAAGACAAAACCAAAAAATTCAAGGTATTACACTTGGTCAGAAGGAACATAAAATAGCACTCTTTGCTGATGACATTTTAATATACCTAGGGCAGCCGGACACTTCTTTACCAGAACTAACCTCAGTTTTTTCAGAGTATGGAGATTTATCGGGGTACAAATTAAACATGCATAAAACCCAAGTTTTAACATTCAACTATGACCCAAATCATTATTCACTAAGCAAACTCAAAACTAACTGGGAGTCGGAATCTATGACATATCTGGGGGTCAATATCCCGAAACAACTCAACAAAATTATATCACTAAACTATGATCCACTGGTGACAAAAATAAAATCTGACCTAGCAAGATGGAATATGATACCATTCTTGGGTACTGCACAAAGAATTGAAGCAGTCAAAATGAATATACTTCCACGTCTTCTATACCTTTTCCAAACAATACCGGTAGAACCTCCCAAAAAAACATGGCAGGAGCTGGACAGATGGATCTCAAGATTCATATGGCAGGGCAAGAGACCTAGAATCAGATATAGAACCCTACAGCTAAACAAAGACAAAGGTGGGCTCGCGCTGCCAAATATCAGGGACTACTTTAAAGCCGCACAAATTAAAACTTTAGTAGAGATATGTAACCCAGTCTACACTGCACAATGGAAGGAGATCGAATGCCAAATAACAAGTGACATCCCCCTACAGGCGATAATAGGGAACAATGCCTTACCTAAGCTTTTGAATAACACTAACCCGTGGATAGAGACCCCGCTAAAAATTTGGTTTAAGATAGTCAGAGAGAATCAAACTAAAGAGCCCTATCGACTTCTGCAATGGATCGCCTATGATCAGGACTTTACTCCTAATAAAACAGACACCAGATTTAAAAAGTGGAAGGAGAAAGGGCTGATAAAATATTACGATTTTTTTAAAGGGCAAATCTTAAGAAGTTTTGAAGATTTGAAAAAACAAGGCCTAATAAATCAAGACCTTTACAGGTTCTTCCAGCTTAGACACCACATAAACAATATACTTAAAAAGGAGGTTTTGGAAAGGGCCCAGTCAGGTGTTCTGAAGGTCTTCTTAATGGCATATAAAGGGATCCCAGGGATCAGATACATTTCTAAAATATACCAAGGTCTTCAAGACTTAAAAGGAGACAACACATCTTATATAAAAGAGAGATGGGAAAAAGAGGGGAATTTCACTTTACAACTGGAAATATGGGAAAAGCTAAATAAACAGCAATGGAAAAGTACCTCATCCCTGCAGTGGAGAGAATTTGGATGGAAAAACTTGGCAAGATTTTTCAGAACTCCTGCACAAAACAAATTTACCCATAAGGGATTGAACTGTTGGCGCTTGTGTGGTGAAAAGACTGCAAATCATTTTCATGTGTTTTGGTCATGCCCAGTTATCCACCAATATTGGACCAAGGTACAGACAATATTGGGGAAAATATTCAAAATTACAGTTCCCTTTTCTTTTGTAACTTTGTATTTGGGTTTACTACCGGACTCACTGGAAAGACGAGGAGAAAAATACTTATTCAATGTTTAAATATTGGCAAGCAAAAAAGCTCTAACTAAAAAATGGATGTTGAAGGACTGTCCTACACCTGAAGATTGGACTAACGTGATCCAAGACATTTACTCGATGGAAAAGTTGACATTCGCACTGAGACAGGACATGGATGGGTTCATGAACTTTTGGCAACCCTGGACCGCATATGTGTCTTCCATTAGATCTAATCTTTGACAAATATCATTTCAATAATGGTTCCGCTCTTTGTTCCAAAGCTACTCAGATGCTCTTTTATCTTTATTTACTTACTTTTTCTTTTTGTTTGTTTTTTACTGGTTTGTTTGGGGTTTTTTTGTTATTTGTTTTTTGTTTTTTTTTTCTCTTTAATTTCACTTTTTCTTTCACTTTAAAAAAAAAAAAAAAAAAAGGGTGTTGTAAGAATTAAGCTTCCAATGTTGTCAGATATCAGAAAATAAGGGAACATGTGATGAAAATGTAAACAATGCATTGCTGTAACGACCTGTATACCCTTTACAAAAACTTAAATAAAAAAAAAAAAAAAATGAAGGAATGACGGTCCATAAGCATGCACACGAATAACACGTGTGACCGTCACCCACATGGAGCTCAGAAGCACCCTGCCCACATGACAGTTCCAGTCGGCAGACAGAGCGTCTCGCTCATTGTCTGAGAGAAACATGAGCTTATTAAAGTACTTTAAATGTGGAAAAAAATCAGAAGAGATACGTAAGCAGTGGAGGCTTTTGTGGTGGTTTTAACCCACTGGAAATGGGAGCAATAATGAGTCGCTGAGCAAACAGGTGTGATAAGGATTCATATGCAGGGAAAGAGGCAAGAGTGACTGAATCGCTGAGGATTTACTTCACCAGCCATTACAATAATTTATGTTCATTATTATGTACCTGGCAAGTTAAGATGACCGAAATTCACGAAGCCAGTGTACTTTAATCCGTCAGCAGCCTTCAGACAAACTAAACGTGACAACATTTGGATTTCAAAATAAGGGAGGTTTTTCCTGCTGTCTGATTGATGAGGAGAGTTCTAAACAATTATAAATATATAGAAATATTTAACAGAAATAATTGCATCTTTGATCATTTAAGTTAATTTATTTCATTAAATGTAATTTTATAATTTTATTTTCTTTGAAATCAGAGTTAAATTATTGTTCTCGCTCTGCAAAATTATGGTCAAAGGTGTAAATGGTACAAAGAAAAAAAGACAAAATTTTACCACAACCTGTTTCAAATTTATATATTAAAAAAAAAGTTATTTTATTAAAAAAATAGATAAAAATTAGCCATAAAATAATCCACAAATTTATAATGAAGTCTCAAATGTACAAGAAGAGTTAATTTTACAAGAGGAAATTACAAATTTGAAGAAAATGGTTAAATTTACAGAAAAAAAATAGAAAACCATAAGAAAATCGTTATAAATTTTGAAGAAAAACCTCAAACCTTCAAGACTGAAGTCATTACTCAAGTTTTTAAGTGGGGGCTTTTTGCATTCTTAACTCTACTAGAAATTTTTGGTTGACTGATATGTGTGTGTAATGGAATGAGTAGTTATAAAATGAGGTTCCTACTCACACATGAGGTGATTTAAAACAAAACAAACCACAACAGTGGATGTGCAATGTTTGTCAATGTGCACTGAAGTGTTTGACAGTTCACTTTTTAGGCTACGTGTCCACCAAACACGTTTTTTGTCGCCCAACCACCCTGAGTGTTTTTTTTCCAGCATTTGTGTGCTGCGCTCTGGGAAAAAAGTCTGTGCCCTGTATCCCAGCAACAGCTTGTCACTCTCAGCTCAGCATTTTCCCTTTTCCTGTGATCAGACTTTCTACTGATCTTTTAATAGCAGTTTCTAAATAATAATGGACAGGAAATGTATTCTAGCAGCTCTGGATGTAAAATATGATGACATGGAAAACAGGAGTCTGAGTAGAGACTGTATCGGCGTCCTATGTCCCGCCCTTCCTTTTTCTGATTGGCTGATTAGAAAGGTCTGATTGATGAGCTCAGCTGCAGTGTGATAAGTTTAACTTTTTTCAACGCTGAGCGCCCTGAGCGCCACGACAAAAAACAGCCACTGTTCAAAGCGTTTCAGCGCCAAGGGCGCTCAGCGTTGTAAACGCTGGACTACATAGAAAATGAATAGAAAACCATCGCCCAGAGCGGAAAAAAATGCGTCTGGTGGACATGCAGCCTTATTCAGCTAAATGCACTTTGTGATGTGCCAAGGTCAGTTGAGTTGACCATGTAGTATGTTTTATTTCAAAAGGGAAGCAAACGTTAATGCTACTAGCAGTGCACATTGAGTTTTTATGGACTTTGAGATATGCCTAAGATGTGACCAAAATGGTTATTTACAGAATTTTATTTTTTCATTCTATTCATTTGTTGTTCAAGAGAAAAAATATTTCTACTACTTCAGTTCTGCTCAACCCCAGCACTGTTATTGTGTTTTTATGCACATTTATTTGCCTTTGTCATGTGCCAAGGGCACATTTAAAAACAAGACAATGAATAAAAAGTGCGGATTTTTCGTCATACTGATCTGCGTTGGTTTGAAATCTGTCATATTCAACAGATCACTGAACATGTGTGGCCCAGTTACATGTCTTGATTTCAAATTTTGGCTCAACTGATTTTGTAATTGAATAGCCCTGTTGTATACAGTGCATCAGGAAATTATTCACAGCACTTCACTTTTTCCACATTTTGTTATGTTAAACCTTATTCCAAAAGGGATTAAATTCATTTTTCCCCTCAAAATTCTACACACAATGCCCCATAATGACAATATGAATTTTTTTTTAGATTTTTGCAAATTTATTAAAAATAAAAAACTAAGAAATCACATGTACGTAAATATTCACAGCCTTTGCCATGAAGCTCAAAATTGAGCTCAGGTGCATCCTGTTTCCACTGATCATCCTTGAGATGTTTCTACAGCTTAACTGGAGTCCACCTGTGATAAATTCAGTTGATTGGACATGATATGGAAAGGCACACACCTGTCTATATAAGGTCCCACAGTTGACAGTGCATGTCAGAGCACAAACCAAGCATGAAGTCAAAGGTATTGTCTGTAGACCTCCGAGATAGGATTGTCTCGAGGCACAAATCTGGGGAAGGATACAGAAAAATGTCTGCTGCTTTGAAGGTCCCAATGAGCACAGTGGCCTCCATCATCCATAAATGGAAGAAGTTCGGAACCACCAGGATTTTTCCGAGTGCTGGACGGCCGTCTAAACTGAGAGATCAGGTGAGAAGGGCCATAGTCAGGGAGGTGACCAAGAACCTGATGGTCACTTTGTCAGAGCTCCAGTGTTCCTCTGTGAAGAGAGGAGAGCCTTCTAGAAGGACAACCATCTCTGCAGCAATCCACCAATCAGGACTGTGTGGTAGCGTGGCCAGATGGAAGCCACTCCTTAATAAAAGGCACATGGCAGCCTGCCTGGAGTTTGCCAAAAGGCACCTGAAGGACTCTCAGACCATGAGAAACAAAATTCTCTGGTCTGATGAGACAAAGATTGAACTCATTGGTGTGAATGCCAGGCGTCATGTTTGGAGGAAACCAGGCACTGCTCATAACCATGCCAATGGTGGTGGCAGCATCATGCTGTGGGGATGTTTTTCAGCAGCAGGAACTGAGAGACTACTCAGGATAGAGGAAAAGATGAATGCAGCAATGTACAGAGACATCCTGGATGAAAACCTGCTCCAGAGCGCTCTTGACCTCAGACTGGGGAAACAGTTCATCTTTCAGCAGAACAACAATCCTAAGCACACAGCCAAGATATCAAAGGAGTGGCTTCAGGACAACTCTGTGAATGTCCTTGAGTGGCCCAGCCAGAGCCTAGACTTGAATCCAACTGAACATCTCTGGAGAGATCTGAAAATGGCTGTGCACCGACACTTCCCATCCAACCTGATGGAGCTTGAGAGGTGCTGCAAAGAAGAATGGGCCAAACTGCCCAAAGATGGGTGTGCCAAGCTTGTGGCATCATATTAATAAAGACTTGAGGCTGTAATTGCTGCCAAAGGTGCATCAACAAAGCACTGAGCAAAGGCTGTTAATAATTATGTACTGTACGTGTGATTTCTTACTTTTTTATTTTTAATAAATTTGCAAAAATCTCAAAAAAACTTTTTTCATGTTGTCATTATGGGGTATTGTGAGTAGAATTTTGAGGAAAAAATGAATTTAATCCCTTTTGGAATAAGGCTGTAACATAACAAAATGTGGAAAAAGTGAATCGCTGTGAATACTTTCCGGATGCACTGTACCATATGGCCTGCTGTGCATTTTCTGTTGGAGGGCAAGTGCTTATTTTTGTGTGATTAATTAATTAGTATTTTGAAAGCAAGTGTTTTTATGATGTTAATTTTGGTGAACTTACACACACACATCCATATTGAGTATGACAGCTCTCAGTTTGAGCCTGTGTGGTCATGAAAACCAAGGCCACTCATCAGGGAATGTAGACTTTGTCCAGTTGCCCCCTCCTTGACAGATCCTCCCCTTTCACCCACCCACCTACAGACACAAACACACACAGGCCTGGCCCACATTAACTCAACAGTGTTGATTTATATTGGCAGTGAGGCCATTTTGTGACTGGTGCAAGTAAAAGTGAGCGTCTCTGTATCAATCTCCAAGACAAGTCTAAGATTAACTCCCTTGGGCAGCCATCTGTATCAGAGAAAGAAAGACAGAGACAGAGAGACAGACATGTAGACTCCTGAGTGCCAGCCCAAAGCCATCTGCACTGGCATCACTGTCATTCTAACCCATCCAACTCCCAGAACACATTGTACAGATGGTCCGTGCGTGCGTGCGTGTGTGTGCGTGTGTGTGTGTGTGTGTGTTGGTGCAAAAAAATCCCGCCCTTCAGCTACACACTACCTCTCTCGCACTGAGCTTGATCAGTACAGGAGCAGAAGGCTGACCCCCTTTTTTTTTTAAAAAAAAAATAAGATGTCAGAGAGGCAGACAGCATGAAAACAGAGGGCCTTGGGTGTGAGACGGCGGTTTTGAGCAGGTGAAGAGGTGCTCTGGTGTATGCCCCCGTCTGCCATGTAGTGTCTAGTATGGTGAGTGACTAAAGCATACAGTATGTTTTATACAGTAGCAGCCGAGTGGAGTCAGGGCTGGATCCACTTCAGAGCACTGCCTGTTCCTGATACAAGTCTCCAGACATAAATAAAGAAACAGGACATGCACATCTCACCCTGTGTGTGAGTGTGTGTGATGAACCCATACATTATGTCACATCAAGGACTGTTAGTAAAATTATCAAAGATTGTTTTCATTGAACTGTAATACTCATTTACACAAAGATATTAAAAACAGCTGTTTTTGTCAACCTAAAAATCATCCAGTAGGCCGCTAACTTTGTTGTGTCGTGAAGTAATCTGAGGGAAAAATGGAATCATTGCAACATTTTATACAAAAACATTTGTTACAATATCTATTGTTTAGGCTCTGTACGTCATCATAGTTGAGATACTGCTGAAGAGCAGCATTTTGAACAATAGACATTTTAGGACATGCAACTATTTTTTAAACACAGAGCTAAAATGCAGTTGGACAAATTAACTTCAACAAATGATGATTTCCTTATTTACTGCTATTAACACAATGTTGGACAAGTTATAATAAACGGGCAGCATTTATTTTAGGGTGGACTGTCCTTGCTGGGTTGAGCAAAAGCTCTTGGCCCAAGTGGAGGAGTTCAAGTTTCTTGGAGTCTTATTCATGAGTGAGCGGAGAATGGAGTGAGAGATTGACAGAAAGATTGGAGTGACATCTTCAGCGATGTGGGCGTTGTACTGGTCTGTTGTGGTGAAGAAGGAGCTGAGCTCCAAAGCAAAGCTGTCCATTTACTGGTCATTCTGCATTCCTACCATCACTTATGGTCACAAACTTTGGGTAGTGACTGAAAGAATGAGATCACGGATACAAGCAGAGCAGCAGAAATTAGCTTTCTCTGTATGGTGGCTGGAGTCAACCCTTAGAGACAGGGTGAGAATCTCAGTTATGGGAGAGATTCAGAGTACAGCCGCTGCTCCTCCACATCAAAAGGAGCCAGCTGAGGTGGTTTGGATCATCTGATCCGGATGCCTCCTGGATACCTGTCATGTGAGGTGTTTCAGGCAAGTCCCACTGGGTATAAAGTAACCTGAACCTGAACCCGGGTGAACACCCAGGATAAATTGGAGAGAGACTATGGCCTGGGATACTTTGATATTCTCCCTGAAGAGAAGGAGGAGGTGGGTGGAGAGAGGGAACTCTGTTCTTCTCTGCTTAGATTGCTACTTCTGTGACACAGAACCTCAGATAAGCAGCAGAAGATGGATGGCTGGCTGGCTGGCTGGATGGATGATGGATGGGCAGCATTTCAAATAATGAAGAAATATGTTTACAGGTACTCTCGAAGTTTTGGAAACCCATATTTAGCGACACCTTATGGTCACTGTAACTGCAGCTCCATTCATTCCTTTTCTGGGAAGGACTGTGGATGCTGAATGAGGCTGATGTTCACTTTATGACCACAAGGTATCACTAAAACCTAAGTTTCCCAAAGATCTCTAGAGTACCTCAGAGTAGTCCCTAATTTACAAAATTGTTACAAACTCCAGGCTTCAGATGGCTTTTTCTACTCATCGAAACATGATGTCAAACTGGGCAGAAAACTTTAATATGACAGCTATGGCTTTCAGTGAACCAGCCTAAAAAAACTTGCTGTTCAAACCTTGTGTTTGTGAAGTGAAGCCACTCAGACATGGTGATCTTACAGAAAAGGAGTGAAACTGGCTAATTTCAAACACAGAATGGACTGTAAGATAATAAAGAACTGTTGTGAATGGAGAAAGCTTATCCTGTCTAGAAATAACAGTTCTGGTCTTGGTAAATGGCATTCACTTATATAGTGCTTTTTACTCATCTCTGGATGACTAAAGCGCTTTATTTTTTGTATTTGTATTTTGTATGGTTTATTAATCCCCAGAGGGAAATTCAGGGCATCCACCTGAATGGACGAGGCAGCCACGGTGCCAATCCCTTCACCATTCACTCCTAGGGCCACTTTAGAGTCTCCAATTAACCTAGCTTGCATGTTTTTGGCCTGTGGAAGGAAACCAGACTACCCAGTGTAAACCCACGCAGACACGGGGAGAACATGCAAACTCCACACAGAAGGGTCACCCATGGTCAGGGGGTGGGATCGATCCCGTGACCCTCTTACTGTGCTACCACAGTGCTAACCACTGCACCACCGAGCTGCAGTTTACAGATCCTGCTATCCACCCATTCACAAATATATTCACACACTGATGGCGTCACAGCCACCACGCACTGGCGCTGGCCTGACCCACCAGGAGCAGCTGGGGGTTCAGTGTCTTGCTCAAGGACACTTCGACATGCAGACTGCACACAGAGCAGGAATCAAACCACTGACCCTCCGATAAGTAGTCGGCTACACTACACCTACACTACAGCCACCACAGTTCTGATCTTGGTGGAGAGTCCCATGCAGAAAAAAAAAAAGCCTGAAGTCCTGAACTCAGTGAAATCACCAAACAATGAGTGTCCTGTTTGTAATGATTAACAGGCTTTGGCTGTCACTGTTTCGGGGCCTTTCTGCAGTTGTGCTGTCTCCAGGAAGTGAAATAAGATTCAGTAAGGTTGAGATCAGACACGATAGAATAATAATCCATTAAAATCAGTACAAAATGCACCATTATCCATCTTTGTTGTGTTGTGCGTCCAGTCATCCTTCCTGCATCTGGATAAATGTGAGTAGACAGTATATCCCTATACACTTTATAATTCATCTTGCAGCTTCTGTCTTCTGTCACATCTTCTGTAAACACAAGTAAACCAGTCACGCACACCATGCCACCACACTGCCTCAACTGTGTTTACAGAGGATGTTTAAAGCGTAAAGCTGTGATCGTTCTCCAAACTTTTTTCTTTCCATCACTCTGCTGCAAGTTCAGCTGAGTTTGAGCTTTTCAAAATGCATTCCTAGAGCTAATGCAGCTTTGATAAACATTTTTTTTTTGTATGACTGGGACTTTCTGTTACTGAGGCTATTGATTCTGTTGCACAGTGTGCTGAACCCTTTTGTGTCTCCTCTCACAGTCTTCTCTTTATTGTAAACTTATGTAATGACAAGTCTATAGGCTGGAGCTCGTTTAATTGGCTGAATGCTTTAAAGAGGTTTTTCATTTACCATGGAAACAATCCTGTGATCATCCACCTGTGTGTTTTTTGTGGATTTTTTCCATTATCAAGTTAGCTACCATAACCTCTTCCATGCACTCTGATGGATTTGTATCAACTGTTTAGTTTGCACTGTGGGCTCTTTAATCACAAATCATGAGCTCATATCAGCAGTTTCCAAATGCAGCTCAGCTGTTATCAATCTATAAATTCAAAGGATCTCTGTCTGTGTGTGTGTGTGTGTGTGTGTCTGTGTGTGTTTTCCTCAGATATCTCTCAAACCGTTCGTCACACTGACCTAAGATTTTAAACATGCTTTTTTTTTTTTTTTTTTTTTGTTACTTATTTGTACCCGTAGGTAGACTTGGTTTGCAGTCTGGTGACAAGCCACCGGCTGCTGGTCGCTGCGTGCGCGAGCGCCCTAAACCTACATGTTTTGGTGTGCGGGAGGAAACCGGAGAAATCCCGGAGTAAACCTGCGCAACACGGGGAGAACATGCAAACTCCACACAGCTCACTGTTGGTCGGGGGCTGGGATCGAACCCACGATCTCATAATCCCCGCGGTCCCCCGGCCGAGGGTAAAATTGTGCTGCCACAGTGCTAAACCACTGCGCCACCGTGCAGCCCTGAAGCTACGAGGGTGTGCATCCACACATATGGAGTCACTCAGTCAAAATATGTAATTTTTTTCAATAAAAGTTTAGCCACCGCTGTGTGACCACTCTATGTCTTCACTCCCTGGCTTCAAGAAGTGTGGGGGGTTTCGCATTGACTCCGTACTCACTGGACAACACGCGGTATCACAACCTGTCAGTCACCACAGTGTTCCCTGGACAAAACAAGGAAGTGGAAAATGACAAATTTGACTAGAAAACATAATACTGAAGATTTAATGCTTAAAAAAATTATACTATAAAGTTGGCTTGATTGCGTAGATCTAAAGGATAATTCGACATATGTGGAGAACATGAGGTGCGTGAGGACACTGGGCAGAGTGTCAGTGAGGACCCAGTATTCTGACAAAGAATACCGGTGTATCAACACAGAACATGCCAAGAGAAGCAGCAGCCTAACCAGATGGCCCACGGTCCTTCGCGGTGAAGCAGTAGACGGGAGTACCTGCTTCTGCTTCACCTGTGTACGCAGGACTGCGACTCCCCCCTCCCGCGCGAGCATCTAAAAATTAAAAACTTAATACCGCTATGATTGTGGATCAGAATAGCCAGAATGACGTAACGACCAAACGCAGGACACAAAAACACCCAAACAATGAAATAAATCACTTTTTAGTTAAATATTTACTGACAAATGGGCAACAGTTGCAGTAAAATAGGTCCTTCTGCTGTGAATAATAATAGATAGATGTACTTTGTTGATGTTAGGTGTTTTGTAGTTAATTCCGTTGATTACCATTTTAAAAAAACTTTTAATAACATAATATTGCTAAAATATAAAATGATGGGTCTCAAATATTTGTAAACGTGTCCAGTTATAGCACTGCATGGGTTTATTGATGATACACAGAAGAAATTCAATATTACACTGAACTCCATCACTGAACAGTGATATTGTGGGACACATATGTATTGCTTTAGGCCTCACATCTCAGATTAGAACAAAGAACTGAGTCTCCTTGGAGGTAACAGGAGGATGTGAAAGTTTAGCCTTTGGTATGCAAGAGATGGCCTTGGGGGATTTCCGGGTGGCCGAAGACTATGAAAAGGAGGTTATAGGATCAAGGGGTAGATGCATTGTTACTTGTGATTGAAATGCAATGTGACTGTGAACTGGGAGAGTCCTGGTATATAAAGGACGAATGCTTCTGTGTTTTTCCTTTTCTGCTTTGCTGATGTTGGAAGATGTGAATAAACCTGACTCGTGAGATAAACTCTGCCTCGTCATTTTCACATTTCCACACTGGTGACCCTAAGACGTATCATGGACGAAAGAAATTCCCCCGGGTCAGCCGAGTCAGGAGCTCCCAGCCAAGTGTATGCCGCTACGGTCCAGTTACCGGACTTTTGGCAGGACAACCCGCGCTCCTGGTTCCACTTGGTCGAAGCACAGTTCGCCCTCCGGGGGATAACGGTAGATGACACGAAGTTCTACCATGTGATTGCAAAGCTCGACAACCGCACGGCTCGGCATGTGGAGAGCCTATTGGAGCGGCCACCGGCCAACGACAAATACGGCGGGTTGAAGGCTGCGCTTATCCAGCGCTTCACTCTCTCAGTCGAGGAGAGAGCGGAGAGGCTCCTGGCTCTGAACGACTTGGGAGATGGCACGCCCATTGACCTGATGGAGAACATGCTGAGGTTGAGGGGCTCAGACGACGATGACTTCATCTTCACCCACATTTTCCTCAGGACCCTACCGTCGGCCACTTGAGCGGCCCTGGCCAGTTCGCCGTTGTTGGCCCAGCGGGACTTCCGCGCGCTGGCCCAGGAGGCGCATCGGATTCTTAATGCCAGCAAACAGCGCGCGGCCACCGCAGCAGCGACGGAGTTCGGTGCAGCGGCCAGAGATGGCGGGGGGCCAGAGATGGCGGTAGCAGAATCACCGACGACGGCGGCGGTGGGGGCCAAGGATCGCGGAGGAGACACCCTCTGTTTCTACCGTCGCCGCTTTGCAGAGAGGGCACGCAAATGTATACCACCGTGCCAATTCAAGCGCTCGGGAAACGTCAAGACCGGGGGTCGGTAGCAGCTGCGACCCTCGGGAAGGAGAACAAGCTGCTCTACTTGAAGGATGCACGCTCGGGGAGGCATTTCCTCGTGGACACTGGCTCCCAGTTGAGTTTCATCACACCTTCCTCCGCTGACCGGCTGGCAGTTTCCAGAGGTCCCGGGGTGGCAGCAGCGAACGGCTCGGAGATTAAGACCTTTGGTGAGAGGACTCTGCTTCTGTCTTTACACGGCCGTACATTCGAGTGGACTTTTGTCATAGCAGCAGTGAATTTCAATATGTTGGGGGCTGATTTTCTGTGCTCACATGGTTTGTTGGTTGATCTCGCTAACAGGCGCCTGGTTAATGCACTTTCTTTCGATTCTATTCCCTGTACAGCCCGAGTGGCCCCGCCAACAGCACAAGCCAACGTCACAGCTGCAAGCGGTAAGTTCCACACACTGCTCACTCAGTTCCCAGCACTCACGGTTTCCACATTTTCAGCAGCCGTTGCTAAACACGGGGTGGAACATTTTATTACTACCACCGGCCCGCCCGTTTTTGCAAAAGCTCGGCGTTTGGATGCAGCTAAACTGACCATAGCGCGCGAGGAGTTCGCCAACCTGGAAAGGTTGGGCATCATCAGGCGTTCTAACAGCCCGTGGGCTTCCCCGCTTCACATGGTCCCGAAAGCTGATGGCTCGTGGCGACCTTGCGGAGATTTCCGCAGGTTGAGCAATGCCACAGCGCACGACCGCTACCCAATCCCCCATATCCAAGATTTTACCGTTCATTTGGCGGGGGCGTGCGTTTTTTCTAAGATAGACTTGGTCCGCGGTTACCACCAAGTCCCAGTGCGAGCTGAGGACATACCCAAAACAGCGTTAATAACTCCGTTTGGTCTATTCGAGTTTTTGCGCATGCCATTTGGGCTAAAGGCGCTGCACAGACGTTCCAACGCATAATGGACGCGGTGCTGCGCGATCTCCCTTTCGTATTTGTCTACCTGGACGACATCTTAGTAGCCAGCGCGTCCGAAGACGAACACGAAAACCACCTCACGACAGTTTTCCAGAGGTTGGGGGAGCACGGTTTAATAATCAACCCAGCGAAGTGTCAGTTCGGGGTGGCGCAGATTGATTTTTTGGGGTCTCTCCAGAAGGAGCGGTTCCGCTACCTGACAAAGTGCGCGCGGTAACAAATTTTCCCCAGCCACAAACGGTCAGGGCGTTACAGGAGTTTTTGGGAATGGTGAATTTTTATAATCGTTTCCTCCCATCCAGCTACAATGCTCTGCACTGTGTGTCTGTGTGTGTGTGTATATATATATATTTTATAGTAATACGTACATATGTTTATTAGCTGCTCTTGCTTGCTTGTTTTTTTTTTCTTGCCTTCTGATTGTTGCTCTGAGTGTTGCTATCCCTGTGCTGTTGCAATCCTGGAATTTCCCCGTTGTGGGACTAATAAAGGCTTATCTTATCTTATCTTATCTTATCCCCCGCGCAGCGCAGCTCATGCAACCACTGTACGCCGCGCTCAAAAAACAAAAACCCGCGAATAAAATCGAATGGTCCCCGGAGCGAGAGTGAGCGTTCTCAGAAGTCAAGGCAGCCCTGGCCAATGCTGCGTTGTTGGCGCATCCGGACCCAACGGCCCGCATAGCGCTCACTACTGACGCATCAGATGTGGCTATAGGGGCGGTCGTAGCCACAGCCACTTCGGCTGCCCGGGGAGTTTCTCCCAGATAGTCCTGCGCCAGATAGCTCCCCGTCTCAGCTGTTGCAGCATGGCATGGACTCGGGCACGCTGCCTGGCCCTGTTCACCACAGTTTTCTGCGCGTTTTTGTACCTAAGACTTTGAAAAACGCGGAGCTTGTTTTTGTCAGACACGATGCTCATCGCCCACCGCTGCGGCCACCTTATGATGGACCGTTTAGAGTGCTGGAAACAGGGAACAAGCATTTTTTGCTAGATTTGGGGGGCAGGAAGGAAAAGATTGGCATTAACAGGCTCAAACCCGCCTTTGTTTTGGCTGACGAGGATGTGCTGTTGGCCAGGGCTCCTCGGCGCGGCAGACCCCCTCAGGGAAATTCCCCAGAACACCCGCAGGGACTGACAAACAGTTTTCACCCCCAGACAGCAGCCCCTCAGCATGATGGCACCGCAGAAGTGGTGAAGCCCACTTACAGCAGATACGGGAGGAGGCTGAGGCCCAAGCAGCACATGGGTTGATGTGTAATGATTTTATCATGACATGCAGACTGTTATTCTGTTGTTCCATCTTAGATGTTTGGGGGGGGTCATGTGGGACACATATGTATCGCTTTAGGCCTCACATCTCAGATTAGAACAAAGAACTGAGTCTCCTTGGAGATAACAGGAGGATGTGAAAGTTTAGCCTTTGGTATGCAAGAGATGGCCTTGGGGGATTTCCGGGTGGCCGAAGACTATGAAAAGGAGGTTATAGGATCAAAGAGTAGATGCATTGTTACTTGTGATTGAAATGCAATGTGACTGAACTGGGAGAGTCCTGGTATATAAAGGACGAATGCTTCTGTGTTTTTCCTTTTCTGCTTTGCTGATGTTGGAAGATGTGAATAAACCTGACTCGTGAGATAAACTCTGCCTCATCATTTTCACATTTCCACAATATAAACTAAAATAATCATAATGATGACTGAACAACTCTCATTCCCCAAAGTGTAAGATACACTATTATGAATATAAGTGATATAAGATCACACAAATAAGTGATCCGACAAACAAATAAACAAGGGATCTGAAACAGTCGCTAATATTGGATGTCCCATTCATTTTCAATAATCAGGCATTCTGTAATTAATATTCACACAGTCAAATCTTAGTGCCATTTACTCCCTTTTATATTTGTCAAAGTCAAACATGTGATGATTGCCTACATATAGGCTACACCTCTTTTTATTCCACTTTCAAACACAACCTACATTTGGGCCTGGAAAGCCTGATTGGGATACCTGTTTCAGACAGGAATACTTGCGTTCTACGGGCATGCACTAGACTAAATAGCAAAAGAGCAGCCCACCTATCAATGAAACAGCATTCCAGTCAATTGTTCATTTGTCTTTTATCCCAAGATGATTTTGTGGGGACTTCACATTAGAGTGTCAATGTCTGAAACCATTCTCCAAACTGAAACTGAAACTCTGCACTTTAAACATAAGTTCAGGTTCAGGGTTCAGGTTCAGGTTACTTTATTTGTACCCGTAAGTAGATTTGTTTTGCAGTCTGGTGACATCCATATTTACAAGCCACAAATTACATTCAACATAGACACAAACACAGGCACATATGAAGCTGACTACAAACATGATAAGAATACTCAAGGCTCCATCAATCAGGGTATAAAAAGACAAAGAGATGGGACAAAAACCAGAGGTAAGAGAGAAGGGTCATATCAAAAGTTAAAAACTAGTCAAAGAGGTTAAAAACTCAAAGGTCTAAAACCCAATAATATATTTAGAACCCAAGTGACATCCTACAAAAATAAGTAAGTATAAAATGGAGTTAATAAATAGGTACCTAAATTATGTGCAATATATTGTTACAGCTTGTTCAACTCTTTGACAGCAGCAGGGACAAAGCTGTTTTTGTAGCACTGGGTTCTACTTTTTGGGACAGCAAACCTCCGTCTTGAGGGAAGAAGCTGAAAGTGGCAGTGCAAAGGGTGGGAGTCATCATTTAAAATGGAGGTAGCAATCCTCTGTACTTGTCTGGTGTACAGGGATGTCAGGCTCAGCTGTGGCTCACCAAGCAAACGACTGGACCATCTAACTACCTGATCCAAGGATTTCCTCTGTTTCAGTTTTATCTGACCAAACCATGACACTAAAGAAAAGGATAAAACAGATTCAATAAAAGCCCGATAAAACATTGTCATTATGGTTCGGTCAACTTGGAAGCGTGCAAGTTTTCTCAAGCAATGCAAATGTTGCTGACCCTTTTTGCACACCCTTTCACAGTTCTCTTCAAAGTTTAAATTACTATCAACAATCGTCCCAAGATATTTGTAGGATTGTACACATTCGGTGGTCTGGCCTTTTAGTACGGTGACTTGGTGCCTGGGAGTTTTCCTCCTAAAGTCAATAATCATGTCTTTAGTTTTTGTCGTATTCAGCTGCAGGTAGGAATCCTCACACCAGTGAACAAAATTATCAACTACTGGGCCGTGGCCACTCTCACCATCCTGGAGGAGACTGACAATAACCGAGTCATCAGCATACTTTATAATGTGTCTGTTGTCATGTCTGCTCCGACACATGTTTGTGTACAGGATGAAGAGTAGTGGTGACAACACACACCCCTGAGGAGAGCCAGTAGAAGAGCACTTTAGGTCAGACAATGTACCATTGACCCTTACTCTGCGTCCTGTTGGAAGTTTTATAAACTATAATATAATTTGACCATGTTTTGCAGCAAAATGTGTCAAAGTGCAATATCTAATAGACCCAATATCAGTGTTGCCAGCTCTCAGTCTTTGGGAATGATCTTATGGTACATGTCCAACTAGGTGTGTGTTTTCCGCTTCCAATTCATTGTCTATGTAGGATGCCCCACAATGCATTCTGGTAGTGTTGCATCTACAATGGATAGAGAAATGCTGAATGTGACCCCAAGAACACCATTCCCGCTTTCAAACATGGAGGTGGCAACATTCTTCTTTGGGGCTGTTTCTCTGCTAAGGGTACAGGAAGACTTCACCACATTGAGGGGCCGATGAATTGGGCCATGTACTGTAGAATCTTGGATGAGAACCTCCTGGCCTCAGCCAGAACACTGATGATCATGGGTCAAGGAAGGGTCTTCCAGTATGACAATGACCCAAAACATACGGCCAAGTAGGGCTGTCACGGTAGAGGAATTTCCCCTGCGGTGATGCTGGACAGTTCAATACCGCGGTGCGCAGTATTATTGTAAATGTTTTTAGGACCCTGTGGATTCGTAATTTAACCAGGGTTTATAACTTATGCGGCAAATGAGGGAAGCTGTGAGAGTCTCGCTGCAGCTCGCTCTCAACTTTATATGCATACGTTACAACTGTGCAGAGCTCTGCTCTTTATAGAGACATGAACTGCTGATTTTGTAAAAAAAAAACAAAAGCAAAAAAAAAACAATCATTTTCATAACGCAGTGGCGGTAACTACGGGGTGTGTGGACTGGAGACTGCAGCGACATTCAGCTTATAAGCAGGACAGTCGCCGTACAGGACCCTGCATGGCTCTTGTCTCCGTGATTTTTACCGCTGTGATTTTTGCCGCTGTCCAAAAAATCTCATTCAAACAAGCTGCTCTCAGAGCTCATACACAGAGCATACACAGTCAGGATCATACACACTCTACTCAGAAGGAAATAACACACTTTGCGCCCTTTCAGTGCTCACTGTTACAGCTGCATTTAACAAGGAGTTCGAACGCTTTCACTACTAACTGCCTGCTAGAGTCCATCTGGAGAAAGTGCCCCAAATGGCGGCAGCACCGTGTGCTATGGAAGCTTCTAGAGTACCGGGTGTAAACATGCTGTTGGTAATAAAAATACACTTCATTTAGCAATTTATTTAATAATCAATAGGGGCACATAAGTCAACAATGAGATATAGCTACACACACAAAAAGTGAACACCGCGGTTTGTTGTGGTTGGTCGTTTTCCTCCACGGTAGGCGTGTCCATAGTGCAGTATTACATAATTGCAGTTATCGCGACAGCCCTACGGCCAAGGCAACAAAGGAGTGGTTCAAGAAGAAGCACATTAAGATCCTGGAGTGGCCTAGCCAGTCTCCGGAACTTAGTCTGATAGAAAATCTGTGGAGGGAGCTGAAACTTTGAGCTGCCAAGCGACAGCCTCGAAACCTTCAGGATTTGGAGAGTATCTGTAAAGAGAAGCGGACCAAAATCCCTCCTGAGATGTGTGCAAATCTGGTAACCAACTACAAGAAACATCTGACCTCTGTGTTTGTCAACAAGGGTTTCTCCACCAGACACTAAGTCATGTTTTGCTTGGGGATCAAAGACTTATTTGCCCCGATCAAATGCAATTTAATTTATAACCCTTATTTAATTTTTTCTGGATTTTTTTGTTGATATTCTATCTCTCTCTGTTAAAATAAACCTGCCAGAAAAAAATTATGGACTGTTTATTTCTTTGTACGGGAGTAAACTTACAAATTGAGCAGGGGATCAAATACTTATTTTCCCCACTGTATATTCACTGATACCACATTCTTGTGTAATACTGTTTAATTATAAGCCTTGTCAATGAACTGTAAGAGAGAAGAAAGGAGGGGGGAAAAAAAGGATAAAAAAAATAAAACTTACGTGAAAGATTCAAATAACTGTGATGCTGATTTAAGGTTAAACTGCCCAGCTCTAGGTCTGGGTGTGAGTACAGTAGCCTCACGTGCCTGCTGTTCAGACGTAGTGTTTGTGTGGGGCAGCCGGTCACAGGAAAGTTGTCTTAAAGCAGCATTATGTAATTTTCCTGTTCCAGGTAGGAACACTGAAAGGACTACAACTATGGCGACTATGACCTCAGTCCCAACATTTATTTATAATAATTGAAACAAGAAGACAAAATGAACTTTCTTAGTCACAGTCATAGTGTATTGGACTTTAATAGTGGTGCTAATATGTCATCCAAGTTATGTTTTGTTTCCAGTATTTGTCTAGGTTGCTTCTGAAAGCATTTTGAATCAGTCCCTACAGCCAGTCTGTTATATCGTAATATTGTTGCTTTATTGTGAAGTGTGGTGTAGTGGCGGCCACTTCCTCTTCCGCCACTGCACCGCCATATAAATACCAGCAGGCATCTCTATTCAGCCTCTTTGCCGATGCCCCTGCCTGATGGCTGTACTGTGTATCCAAAGACAATAAAGCTGAGTTCAACTGTACACCCAGTCTCATCACTGTATCGAGGTATTTTCAGACATAACATTTTGGCAACGAGAATAAACTATGGAGGCGTGTATCGCACCTCTTCGCCCCTTCCTGGAGCTCCCGAGCGAGCCGCCTGTGCCTTGGCCACGTTGGTTCACAGCCTTTCAGAATAATATCATTGCGCTCGACCTGGGTGAGCTTGATAAGTTCAGAGCACGTGCGCTCTTGGTGCATAATTTGGGGGATGAGGGCCAGCGTGTCCTGCACACACTCAGGGCCTCAGACTCATTTGAAGATGTAGCCGAATTGCTGGCAAGCCATTATCACCCCGGATAGTGTAATTGTCCGGAGGATTAGGTTCGGTCAACAACACCAGCAAGTGGGTGAGCCTGTCCGCCAGTTCATCACCAACCTGCGGCAGATGGCTAGCAAATGTTGTTTTTGGTCTTTGGAGGAGGAAATGGTACGCGATCAGCTGGCGGAGCACACAACTAGCGCTGCTTTACCAGCTAGGCTACTCACAGCACCGTGTAATCTGATGTTAGCTAGGGCTGTCGAGCTAGCTCTACAAATGGAGACCGCGGACAAGCTAACATCGGAGCTCAACTGCTGCCAGTCACAACGGCAGCCGGAGCCTCCAGCCACAGTATTAGTAGCGGATCCAGATAGTGAGGATAGCGTGGACGACGACGCAGTAGAAACCAATGCTACCAGCCAAAGGTCTGCCCCGGAGAAATCCCTGTGTATGGGTTGTGGGTCCGCAAATCACTGATATAAGGCCAGGGACTGCCCAGCTAGAGGGGAGCGCTGTGGCAAGTGTGCACGCTTGAACCATTATGCAAGGGTGTGCCGTATGTCCGAGCCGGAGTGCCCACGGAGAAAAACCACCTCACCCACCCCGAAAACTATCCATGCGGTGTTCCCGAGTGCCAATGGGTACACGTTCTGCAAGGTGACACTGGATGGTGAGGAGGTGCTGCTGCTGATCGACATGGGGGCGGAGGGATCGTTATTGAATTGGGCCACGGTAAGGAAAATTTTCCCCCACTACAGGATAAGAGGTAACCCAGCGCTGCTTTACGGTTATGGAGTTGGCAAGCTGTGCACGGTTGGGACGCTGGAGTTAAAGGTTCGGTACAAGTCGGCGATGATCACTGACTTTACATTCCACGTGACAGCCCGAGGCGACAACATCATGGGCTGTGACCTGTTTTATGGGCTGGGGTTTGCTATTAAAGACAACGCTGGGGAAGAGTGGAATGGTTGCGGCCAATGGAACCGTCTGGTTCTAGTGGTGGAGGATGACGATGTGTGGGACGAAGATTTACTGGGCACCACGGCGGTCAAGCAGGACCAGCCTCACTCAGGTTCGACGCAGGAGGGTCTTAGTGTCGGTGGGGTATGGTAGGAGAGGGTACCGAGCATGGTGGCGAGGTGCCTGCTAGCCCCAGATTCCTCCGGAGCTTGGCCGCAGAGGGCTGGAGGATCGGCAGCTAAAATGGCGACCGCTACAGCGGCTTTAAAAGAGGTCGGGGCCAGACCAACAGGCATGGAGGGACCGCGTGCCAAACAGCACCATTGCAGGCCAAGCAGGGCTTCTCTGAGAGTTACAGACCTGGTCCAGGCTCGAGGAGAGGGACATCCACGGCGGGTACAGGCCAAAAGACAGCCAGAGGAACACCAGGAGTGGCTGCGCATTGTGGCTAAGCGGGGCGCAGCCTACTTCCAGCTGTCGGATGGCTCGTGGAGGCACACCAACAAGCTGCGGCATTCCCGGAAGGAGGCTTCTGATGACGGGTCCGGACGAGAGAGGCAGTCGGTGGCGAGGAGAAGAGGCACTCTCGTCTATGAGGTCAGCTGCGATCCTGGGGGCATGCCGCTTCCAGGGGTGGATCTACTGAGGGGCTGCCCTGGGCCCCCCACAAGCCAGTTCTACCCCTTTCTGCCACAAGGACAGTAGTGTGGTTTTGAAAAAAAAAGGTTCTAATGTTCATATGTTTGTGTGTGTAAAACAAAAAACCCTAAAATGCTATTGTTCTAGGTATGTTTATATTTTAGGAACACGGCAATGTTTTAAGTTATTAATGGACTTTTAGTTAGTTACAGGTGGCAGAATAATCCACCTTGCCATGTGGGGTAGGACAGTAGTCCACCCATCCTCCCTAGTTTTAGGTTTTGTTGTGTGAATGTGATAGGCCATTTAGTGATTTCAGTTCTAGTTTTCTTAGTGCACGATATGGGTCCTAAATTGGAGAGGGTCTCAATTGTATGTTTGGTTATGGACTTTCTACAGGGGGGGGGAAATGTTATATCGTAATATTGTTGCTTCATTGTGAAGTGCGGTGTAGTGGCAGCCACTTCCTCTTCCGCCACTGCACCCCCATATAAATACCAGCCGGCATCTCTATTCGGCCTCTTTGCCGATGCCCCTGCCTGGTGACTGTATTGTGTGTCCGAAGACAATAAAGCTGAGTTCGACTGTGCACCCAGTCTCATCACTGTGTCCAGGTATTTTCAGACATAACACAATCCATGGACACAACTTTAGCCACCAACAACTAAGCACCCTTTTATTGGCTGTTGGGATTGAGGTCATAGTCGCCACAGTTGTAGTCTTTTCAGTGTTCTACCAAGAATAGGGCTGTTGCAGGCAATATGGGCCCATTCTGGCTATGGTAGATGTGACATTCACCCCAGTCAAATGTTGATTTACCATCAAAATAATTTTGGAAACATTATTTTAAGGTGAGAATCTTGCACAATGCTGTTTCAAAGAAGAGGAGCTCAACTACAGTGGATATGAAAAGTCTACACACCTCTGTTCAAATGCCAGGTTTTTGTGATGTAAAAGAAAAAAATCACAAAAGATAAATCACCAAGATAAATCATTTCAAAACTCTTTCTGCCTTTAATGTGACTGAAAACCTGTACAACCCAATTGAAAAACAAACCAAAACCTTTCAAGGTGAAAAATAAAAAATAAAAACCTTACAATAACCTGGTTGCATAAATATGCACACCCTTAAACTAATACTTTGTTGCAGCACCTTTAGCTTTTATTACAGCAGTCTTTTTGGGTAGGAGTCTGTTAGCGTGGCACATCTTGATGTGGCAGTATCTGCCCACTCTTCTTTGCAAAAACACTCCAAATCTCTCAGATTGCGAGGGCATCTCCTGTGCACAGCCCTCTTCAGATCACCCCACAGATGTTCGATCGGATTCAGGTCTGGACTCTGGCTGGGCCATTCCAAAACCTTAATCTTCTTCTGATGAAGCCATTCTTTTGTTGATCTGAATGTGTGCTTTGGGTCATTGTCATGCTGAAAAATGAAGTTCCTCTTCATCTTCAGCTTTCTAGCAGAAGCCTCAAGGTTTTTTTGCCAACACTGACTGGTATTTCAAACCGTTCATAATTCTCTCCACCTTGACTAAGGCTCCAGTTCCAGCTGAAGAAAAACAGCCCCAAAGCATGATGCTGCCACCATCATGCTTCACTGTAGGTATGGTGTTCTTTTGGTGATGAGCAGTGTTGTGTTTGCGCCAAATATACCTTTTGGAATTAAGGCCAAAAAGTTCAACCTTGGTTTCATTGGACCATAACACATTTTCCCACATGCGTTTGGGAGATTTCAAATGTGTTTTTGCAAAATGTAGCCGGGCTTGAATGTTTTTCTTTGTAAGATAAGGCTTCCGTCTTGCCACCCTACCCCATAGCTCAGACATATGAAGAAGATGGGAGATGGTTGTCACATGTATTGAACAGCCAGTACTTGCCAGAAATTCCTGCAGCTCCTTCAATGTTGCTGCTGGCTTCTTGGCAGCCTCCCTGACCAGTTTTCTTCTCATCTTTTCATCAATTTTGGAGGGACATCCAGTTCTTGGTAATGTCACTGTTGTGCCATATTTTCTCCACTTGATGAGACTGTCTTCACTGTGTTTCATGGCATATCTAATGCCTTGGAAATTCTTTTGTACCCTTTTCCTGACTGATTTTTTTGAACAATGAGATCCCTCTGATGCTTTGGAAGCTCTCTGCGGACCATGGCTTGTGCTGTAAGATGTGACTACAAAAATGTCAGGAAAAACCTACTAGAACAGCAGAACTTTATTTGGGGTTAACCAGAGGCACTTTAAATGGTGGCAGGTGTGTACTGACTCTCATTTAACATGAGTTTGAAAGTGATTGGTTAATTCTGAACACAGCCATATCCCCAGTTATAAGAGGGTGTGCATATTTATGCAACAAGGTTATTGTAAGTTTTTTTTTATTTTTCCCCTTAAAAGATTTCAGGATTTTTTTTCAGTTGGGTTGTACAGGTTATAGGTCACATTAATGGTGGAAAAAGTTTTGAAATGATTTATCCTGATCTCATTTTTTTTACATCACAAAAACCTGGCATTTGAACAGGGGTGTGTAGACTTTATATCCACTGTAGAATCCCAAGCCATCACATGGAGGTGCCCACTCCTCATTAGGATAAAGTCAAGCACCTGTCTACTTTATGCAAATGAGAAGCAGGCACATTGAGCTGATCGCTTCAGGGACCTCATGTTAAACTTTTAAAACAGCAGTTGTTTGTCAAAAGTAAACATGTTCAGCAACTATACCTTTTATTTCTTGCATCGACTGTTTTCAGAAACATCTTTCGCTGTTTAGTTCTGAAGATATAGGAGTTTACCATCCCAGCACCATCTTGGATGAGGGTGAACAGATTTGAACAGACTGCCCACCAGGAGATGCAGTGACCAATGAGGTGCAGTTTGTGTGTTTTGTCAAGCGGCAACACATCATATCATTTGTTGTGGCTCCGGTGGTTACACCCTATTCATGCTCCCTGGTGGATGCCTGAAGTGGAAGTGTTGTGGGGCTCTAGCATCAAAAGATCCTTAAGTAGACACATACCATCACTCATTTAATCTCTGTCTCACACCACAAACCCTATTTCTCATTCCATAATAAGAAAAATACTGCAAATATCATGTTGACTTCCTTCAGATTTTTACACAATAAGAGCTCTCAAGGCAGTGCTGTCAAGGTATGGTCAAGGCTGATTGCCATGGCAAGCAAACTGAACATGTTCTAAAACTTCATCTGAGGTAAAGTGTATGTGTTTATATATATATATATATATGTGTGTGTGTGTGTGTGTGTGTGTGTGTGTGTCTATATATATATATACTGTAGATATACTGTATATTTATGCTTATATGTACAAATGTATACTTGCTGCTCTTGTTTCTTTTTTTTCTCTTGCCTTCTGATTGTTGCTCTGAGTGTTGCTATCCCTGTGCTGTTGCAATCCTGGAATTTCCCCATTGTGGGACTAATAAAGGCTTATCTTATCTTATCTTATCTTATATACACACTCACTCCACCAGTATCTCCCACTTTCCCCCATGCACAGTTCCCTCTAAATCTCACTCCAAGCTTTTCTGAAAAGTTGGCATCTGCCCAATATAAAGCTTTACTGTCTAACCCAAAGAAGGGTGATACTGTGGTGCACATATGTGGGTTTCATATGCTTCACATGTATATTACGGTATGCTTATTGTATGCTTCACGTCTCAGAGGAACAAAAGGACTGAACCTCCTAGGGGTAACAGGAGGATGTGAATTCTGGCCTTTTGTATGCAAAGAGATGGCCTTGAAGGATTTCCTGACCACCAGGACTTTAGGTGGAGACGAGAAAGCCTGGAGGGGGATGCATTGTGATTTGGGATTAAAAGACAATGTGACTGTGAGCTTTGATGTCCTGGGGTATAAAAGGGGCAGATGTGGGGGGATTCATTCTCTTTCACTGTTTTTGGATGATGTTGGAGAATGTGAATAAACTTGACTTGTGAAATAAACTCAGCCTCGTCCTTCCACATTCTCTACAATACCACTGATACAACTATTCATGTCAGTAGGCTAGAGTAAAGAAAAGGGCAACGCATTAGCTTCTAAGCCTTGTATATTAGAATCAGCCTTTATGTAAGAGATGGGTGTGAAGTGGTACATTGGATTTAAAACCAAATGTGATGAGTAACTGGTGGAAAAGGGAGGGAAAATGAAAGCTCATATGCTAGCAAATTGTCAGAAAGATTCACCGATCAGAAATATGCTGCTTGATAATCCTACTGAGCTCTAACACAAGGACTACAGGGAACACAATTATCTTCACCTGGGATTCAATATGATGCAAATCCAGGGACCAAGGTCTTAAACTCATTGGGAAAGTATCATGGTCCATAAAAGCCAAAATGTATCCAAAGTTGGAATTTATATGCTGTCACTTGTGGTGAATCAATTCATTTGAAGGGTTCACCACAAGGTGCAAACCACTAATCAGCCTCAAAAACAGAAAGGCCAGGTTAGACTTTGCCAAAAAAAAAAAGATCCGACAAAGCCAGCCCAGTTCTGGAACAAGATTCTTTGAACAAATGAAATCAAGATCAACCTGTAACAGAATGATGGGAACAAGAAAGTATGGCGAAGTCTTGGAATGACGCATGATCCAAAGCACACCACATCTGATGTACTGTCTGCTCAGATTCAGCCAAATGCAGTAAAGTTGAATGGACAGCACTTCACAGTACAGATGGACAATGACCCAAAACATATTGCAAAAGCAACCCAGGAGTTTTTTAAGGCAAAGAAGTGGAATATTCTCCAATGGCCGAGTCAATCACCAGATCTCAATCTGCTCAAGCATGCAGTTCACTCGCTTAAGACAAAGTTTAAGGCAGAAAGGCCCACAAACAAGAAACCACTGTAGACAGCTGCAGTAAAGCCCAGAAAAGCTCAAAAAGGAGGAAAACCAGAGTTTGGTGACGTCTGTAGGTTCCAGACTTCAGGCGGTCATTGCCTGCAAAGGATTCTCAACAAAGTATTGAAAATGAGCTATTATTTATGGTAATGTTCATTTGCCCAATTACTTTTGACCCCTGAAATGAGGACATTTTGTATAAAAATGGTTGTAATTCCTAAACTGTAACTCCAATTTGGATGTGAATACCCTCAAATTAAAGCTGAGTCTGCACCCAGCTCAGTAAGTCCATACTGATTATAGTCATGTGAAAAAATTAGGACACCTTGTATAAGCCTGTGTGTTTTTTTTAACATATTTGGACATATGGATATTTAATATCAATGTTAAAAATACTGGGCGATTTGTGTGATACAGCTAAACAATTAAAAATGAATTAAAGACTTTTCTTCAAATTTTCTGTAAAATGTAATTCTAAACAAATAATGAGGAATAAATTAGGACCCCCCCCCCCCCCCATCTTTTTCAGGACATCCCCACATTCATTCCCACTTACATTGGCTAAAATAAATGTTAAAAAACGCAAATAAAAACAAAAACAAGGTTAGACATAGATATGTGAACATTTCTTAATAAAGAACTGAATATTTAATGAGGTGTCGTAATTTTTTCACATGACTGTATAACTGTATCTTGAATATGTTTTGGTACAACAGCTAAAATAACAAAACTTGTGTCAGTGTCCAAATATATATGGACCTAACTGTAATCACATTGGCTCTGTCACGATCTCTGAATAATTGTTCCATTGAGGACTTTATATTTATGATTTGCTTCCTGTAAGACTAAAGACAACTGGCTAGTTAGCTATCATTGTCAGAAACCTTTTGGTTGCTAGGTACTGGCCTATCTAGGCTGGTGCTAGGGGACACTGTTTATTTTTCATAATATTTGCCTTAACTATTTAAATTTGATGCCCTTTTAATAATGCATGTAGACTGGTTTTCTTCGATCATAGAGAACTCAGCCAGTTTAGCAATTACCCAGTCTTAAATCTAAACTAAGCTGCTTCCGGAAAGGAAAACGATGCAAACATTTCAAACTGCTTCTTTAATATCACTGCCAATAATGAACAGATCTGAATCCTAATACCTGCCAGGCTTTCACTATCTTAAAGGTAACAGTTCTTAAGAGTAGATTTCATGTAGGAGCAGCTGGCTAATATAGCATAAACAATAGCCTGGAAACTCAGTTATTGTCCTTTAAGTGAGCAGTTTGTAACTGATCTAAATTGTTGACAGCAGCCTATAAAGACTATATAGCTTGGCTTACATAAAATCTTGCTGCATTACCACACAATAAAAGAAGAAAATAAACCTTAATGTCCCTGTAAAGTCATTACTAAGAGCCACAGTTTAACTACAGCCTGACACCCTGCTGCACTGTTTTTTTTTTCCTGTGGGGTGACAGGTGTCATTGACCTTGGGGATAAACCCTACAACAAAGCTACAACTTCCCATTAGATCAAAAGGTTTAAGCCTGTAAAATAAGCTTCAAACACTCCTTCGGCTGGTGGCATGCTGGTTAAGAGGAGCTCTGATTTTATTGAGGTCAAAATCTGTAGTACATATACATACCTTGGCATGGGATGGGGGTATTCTGGAAAGTAGCAGGAATTGAAACATTCCTAGAATAACTTGAAGCATAATCCCCATTGTGCTGGAGTCCAGGGGGGCAAGCAAAAAAAAAAATATTTTTTTTTTTTGGGGGGGGGGAATCCAAAATAGAAAAAGAAGATGGCTTGTCCTCTTCCCTTTGTGTCTGGTTAAAGGAGCATTTCAATCTCCAGTCTCCCTTCCTTGAAAGCAGTCCCAGGGTGGCATCCTCAGTGTTCCAATAATAACTTTACTTTCCTGCTTTTGGTCCTTTATGATAATCTTAACGATATCTAAACTCCAGTCTGATGTCAGCCTACACTCTATAAGTCTCCTTTTGTTGCTTTTATGATATAGACAAATAGGCAACGGACAAAGTGTGTCTTTGTAATATGAACTGCAGAACTATGCCCCCCCAAATCCTGCCGTTTTCCTCAAACTTGTGTGAACTTTATAGTGATGCTTCCCTTCATTTGTTCAGAACACCGTCAGTCTCCTGGTCCCGATCCCATAAAACCGGTCTGGGGGGGGGGGGGGTGGGGGGGTCCGAGGTGGCGTCACCAGAGGATCACACAGGCTTCAGACTCCCGCTGAAAAGTGGGGCGATCGTAAAACCATCCAGAAAATAATCACATCATCCAGCTGTAGGACTTTATCCGGAAAAGAGCAGGCTCTTCACAGCTTCAGACGCGGTGCCGCATATCCCTCCTCCCGGCTCGGCCACCGTCTCGCTGTCTCACCCAGAGAAAATGCGACGTTGCCCCTCCAGGCGCATCTCAGCGTTTTTCCCCGTTTCCGTGCAAAAAACCTCCCCAGACCGACATCCTCTGCTGAGATGGCAGACCGTGCGGCTGCAGCGGAGCGCGGACTCGTACGCAGGCAGGTCTTCAGAGGTGGGCGCCGTCTTCATGTGGCGGTGAGCTCCGTTTCCTCCTTTGCCCTTGAGCCCACGCAGCGTAACCATTGCGCTGTCAACTTTTTCCAAACGGGATAGGCGCCTGAATACAGGTGGAATCTCTCCATTGGTCCCACAGCGGGGAGTCGGGGGGCCTCTGGGGGCCCCTTTGCAAGTGGGGCGCATGCTGCCCCTTCTGTGGAGGACACTGAGGTCATGACGCCGAAGGCTATTATTTAATATTTAAATATTCTTTTTAAATCTGGCCGGTTATAGCAACCCAAAGGACTTCATCAGTAAATATTAGGTTGGTGAAATTATATTTAAATAATATGTAATAAAATTAAATGCCAAGCGAAATAAATAAATAAATAAAGATTTTGTGCAGAAACAGTTCTTTGCATTCATTTAAAGTAAAATTTCCCCATTTCTTTCTGTCTTTCTTTTAGATTTATTATTATTACTGTTAATGTATATCCCAAATATAAAGTATACATGGGAACAAATATGGCTCAGGAGGTAGAGCGGGTTGTCCAACAAACAGAGGGATGGCGGTTTGACTCCCGCTCTCCCCAGTCATCCTGCTGTTGTGTCCCAGGGCAAGACACTACCCACCTTGCCTCCAGTGTCCGCGACACACTGGGTATGAACGCGTATAAATGCTCGGTAGTGGTCGGAGAGGCCGTTGGTGTGGATTGGCAGCCACGTTTCCATCGGTCTGGCCCAGGGCAGCTGTGGCTACAGAAGTAGCTTACCACTATCAATGTGCGCTTGGAGTGAATGAATAATGGACTCACTGTAAACAATTTGAGATGTCACTTGACATGTGAAGCGCCATATAAATCTAATCCATTATCATTATTAAATACAAGGAAAAATAGGTGCCCACTGGGAACCAAAAAGTTCTTCAGAGTAACATCAAAGAAGAACCATTTTGAGTTCCATAAAGAACCTTTCTTTTTAAGAAACATACGTACATGCCAAGAATCATCCTCTAAATAAAGAACACTGGTTTAAAATGACAGCCATGACGGTACGTGTCCACTGGATCCATGTTTCTTACTTCCTCTTCACTGTCTTTGTGAAACACAACGCAAAGCATTTGACTCCGCTGTGGTAAAATTTGGGCTGCCGTGTGTCCAGTTGCCCTTTTCCCATTTTGCACGTTTACATTTTTTAAATTTTATGCACATGAGGTCCGGCACCCAGCATGTGTCAGCTGCAGCAATGTTGTGTTGAACATTTAACCAGCAGTTGTTGATGTCAAATAATGACAGATTCATTAAAGGGGTCGTTGACTGAAAAATGGTGTGTTTGTAGGTTTTAACTGTCTGAAATTAGTCTACTGGTCATTGATCAAAAAATTTTCAAAACAGTCATTTCTCTTAAAAAAACACACAGCCTTTACCTTGTTTTTCTCTCCCAAGAAACACCAGAAACGTTTTTGACTCTTCCATCTAAATCATATATGTCGAGATTAGAAAAAGTCAACCCACCGCTGTCTTGGAGACCCGCCTGTAGTGAAGGGGTTAACAGGGAGCGGTGTGATGGTACAGTCAGCTGATGACATCATCACATCAGTCCATATATGGAGAGAGTCGGCAATCTTAGGCCTCTCTCCACTCACGGCCAGAGTTCAGTACACAACCAAACCTGTATTGTATTACTATTGCAGCATGTAATAAAGTTCGAGTTCCAGCACAGCTCATCTCTCCGTTGGTCATTCTGGGTTATCAGACGTAACATTTGGCAATGACAGTTAAACCATGGAAGCGTGTTTGAGGCCACTACAGCCATTTCGGGAAAACTCCGGTGAGCCGTCCATTTCGTGGCTGCGCTGGCTTTCTGCTTTCACCACCTACATATCGGCGTTGGGTTTGGACGAGCTAGACAAAAAAAATCACGACGAAACCACTGGGAGATGGGCTGGAGTGAACCAGGCAGTGATAGGGATGGCTATTAGGGTGACTAAGATCTGAAGAAAATAACAATATAAGCTGTGCTTACAGACAGTGTTCTGGTACCAGTGTTAGCTCGGGTGCTAATAGATCAGGGGCTAATAGGCTATCTTTAGCCTTTAGCTGGCTGTGAGAGCCAGCATCCTCCAGATTACTGCAATCAAAATGGCCCAGAACCAGAGGCTGCTGACTGGAGGTTGCTGGCTTTCACGGCCAGCTCCCAGATGGCCATGGGAGCAGAGCGGAGTCCCACAGAGTGAAACACTGCCCTTTGAGATCCCTTGGCTTGGTAGCTTGGCTAGGCCAGTAGCCTCAGGTCACGTGCCAGGTCACGGTCGCGATGATCGGGGGGTGGGGGGTGAGGGTCTGGCGCGCGGTGATAGCGATTTGTTGTGGAATCATGGCAAAATTATTGGGAGATTGTGATATCCTACCGTGTAGCAATGATCACACTTGAGTTATTTCTTTGGCTAACTCTGCCGTTTATTCTGCAACACACATAATAGACTGAACATGGATTCTGCGCGGGGTTTTCACACTCTTATTCTAATGTGTCCCCTTAGTAGCAGTGCTGAACAATAAAGGTAGTTCCCCCTAGAGGCATGTGCCAGTAATGTTTTAAGTTAGACTTGCAGTCTACCACATCCCTCCCCTCTAGATTAAACTATTCTTAAACACATGTGCCATACACATAATGTCTTTCTCTTTTTTTTTTTCTTTTTTTTTATATGTATAACACACATAACAGTCTAACTGGGGAATTGGTTTGACTACCGCATCCCAGTGAGGTTCCAGGACGCATTCTTGTCCTGTGGCTGGGGAACTCACTACTGACTAAGTATAGTCCTTCAAGTAGTCTGGAGCTTTCCTAGCTCGCTGAGATCTTCTCACGGCTGGTGAGCCAACTGCAGGTGAAGACTCAGACTGCTCCACTGTTTCGGCTGCTGCAGTGCTGCCCGTAGAATCTGCAGAGACGGGTACCTCAGGTATCACCTGAAGTGGTGGTTCGTTGATGCTCTCCTCAGAATGGTTGTCAGACAACACCTCTGGTGCCATCAGCAGGGGAATGGAGCTCCTACCACGAACTTGGTCGATGTGTCGCCTCACCACTTGTCCATGACCTAATGTCACCTTGAATGACACAGGGCCTGTCTTTTCTGTTATTTCTCCTGGTACCCAGGCTGGTCCTGAGCCAAAGTTGCGGGTGTAGACCACGTCTCCTTCTCTCAGTATTCTCTCTCTAGCATGCATGTCATGATAACCTTTTTGTTTCTCTTGTTTATCATGCACTTTGTTTCTGAAGTCTGGATGTATTAAGTCAAATGTTGACCTCAACTTCCTTCCACACAACAGCTCAGCTGGTGACTTGCCAGTTGTAGATTGGGGTGTTATTCGATAGCTGAACAGAGCTCTCGACATTCGGGTTTCAATAGAGTCTCCTGTCATCTTTTTCATGAGTGACTTGAACGTCTGCACGGCCCTCTCGGCTAAGCCGTTAGAAGAAGGATGGTATGGCGCAGTCGTGATGTGACGTATGCCATTCTTTTCAGAAAACTCTTGGAACTGTTCACTCATAAAACATGTACCGTTATCTGATACTATGATTTCAGGTAGCCCATGTTGGCTGAAACTCTTTCTAAGACATTCAATGGTAACAGTAGAAGTAGAGCTACTCACAGAATATGCATCGATCCACTTTGAGTATGCGTCAACTATGATCAGGAACATTCTTCCCATCCATGGACCTGCGTAGTCAATGTGAATTCTTCTCCATGGTTTATCTGGAACTTCCCAGGGATGTAGTGGGGCTGCTGGAGGACTGTTCCTGTTCTCCTGGCATGCCGCACATGACTTCACAAGCGCCTCCACCTCTGCATCCATGTTGGGCCACCACATGTAACTCCTCGCCAACGCTTTCATGCGAGTGATGCCAGGGTGTGCTTGGTGTAGTTGTTGCAGTAAGGCATTCCTACCAGGTGGTGGAACAACCACGCGTCCTCCCCACAGGATACAACCTTCCTGGGTGCTGAGCTCATCCTGTCGTCGGGCATAGGGAATGAACTCAGGACTGTTCATCTTCGGCCATCCTCGCAAGATGTATTCTCGCACTCTTGCTAGAACAGGGTCTTTGTCTGTCCACTTCTTTATTTGTTGTGCGTTCACCAGGGGCACGCCGATATCTTCAAACAATAGCACTCTCTCCTCCTCCTCAGGCGTGCTGTCTCTTCCTCCATCCAAGGGTAGCCTACTCATCGCGTCAGCATTCGTATGGTCCCGTCCGGCTTTGTAAACGATGGTGTACTCATACGCTGCTAATGTAACGGCCCATCTCTGAATTCTCTGAGATGTCATCTGGGGTATGGCTCTCATTTCACTGAACAGTGAAATTAGTGGCTTGTGGTCAGTCACTATAGCGAACTGTCTCCCATACAGGTATTTGTGGAACTTTTTTACACCAAATACTACTGCAAGGCCCTCCTTGTCTAGCTGGGAGTAGTTTTTCTCAGCTGCACTAAGAGTTCTTGAGACGAACCCTATGGGTCTCTCTGAGCCATCCTCCATACGATGAGAGAGTACAGCACCCACACCGTAGGGTGATGCGTCACACGCCAGGATGAGTGGTTTGTTTGAATCATAGTGCACTAACACACTACAGGACTGAAGTAGCGCTTTGGACTCTTCAAACGCCTTCTGCTGCTTGACCCCCCATGACCATTTTTCTTCCTTCTTAAGTAAGGTATGTAGTGGTGCCAGCAGCGTGGAGAGCTTTGGGAGGAACCTATGGTAATAGTTCAACAAGCCCAGGTAGGCTTTTAACTCAGTAACATTTTGTGGCTCAGGCGCCTCCGCAATGGCTTCCACTTTGTCTGTTAGAGGGTGTAGACCACTGGCGTTGATCTTGTGGCCTAGGAACACCACCTCTTTTCCCATGAACTCACACTTGCTTCTTTTCAACCTCAGACCGCTTTTCTCCAACCGTTGAAGCACTTCCTTCAGCGTTTTCAGATGTTCTTGTTCATTTGGTCCTGTACAAAGGATGTCATCCAAATAAACGGCAACATTCGGAATTCCACCTAGGATGCCCTCCATAGTTCTCTGGAATATAGCAGGACTGGAAGCTACTCCAAATGGTAAGCGTGTGTAGGTATATAAGCCTTTGTGTGTATTGATGGTTACATACTTTCTTGATTCTTCTTCCAGGACTACTTGTTGGTAGGCGTGACTCATGTCTAATTTCGTGAAGTGTCGGCCGCCATTCAGCTGTGCGAAGAGGTCCTCCACTTTAGGAATTGGATACTGATCCACCCGTGATGCTCGATTGACAGTGAGTTTGTAATCTCCACATATTCTAATGGAGCCATCCGGCTTTCTCACTGGGACTATGGGCGCCGCCCATTCTGCAACCTGCACTGGCTCAATGATCTTGTCATCCAGCAGCCTCTGTAGCTCGCTTTCGACCAGTGGCTTGACTGCATAGGGTACCGGTCGGGGTTTGCAGAATCGTGGTTGGGCCTCCTTGTCCACATTAATCTTTGCAGTGACACCTTTTAGCTGTCCTACGCCTTCTTTGAACACCTCAGCGTGTCTTTCGAGGATCTCCTCCAGCTGCAATTTGGGCTGAGATTCCACTTTATTCACCAACTGATCAATCATGGCCAGTTCTTGTAGCCAACTTCGCCCTAGTAGATTTGGTCCTTCGCTCCCAACTACTACTACAGGTAAGTCCTTTTCTTTGTTTTCGTGTTGCACCTTCACTTGTGCCATGCCTAGCACGTCTAGCTTCTCTCCTGTGTATGTTTTTAATTTTAATGAACAGGGATTTAATTCTTCTGTGTCTGTTTTCTTCCACAGTTGTGTATATTGCTGTTTACTTAATATGGTTACTCCACAGCCTGTATCAACTTCAAATGTTACTTTCATTCCATTAACATTCATGGTACGCGTGATGGGCGCTACCTTGGTCAGCTCCTCTGACGTGTTGTAAATTGTGTGAAAATCCATGTCTTCTGTATCACTTTCTCCCTCCCCTCTCAGTTGATTCGCTCGCTGTTCCTTTCCTGGGCCCTTGTTTTCATACTTTTGCCCATTAACTGTCGCTTTCAGCACCTGTGCGCTGTCCACCTTTATTCTACATGCTTTCTTAATGTGCCCTCGCTTGCCACAATTATGACACAGCTCAGTGGCAAATTTGCACTCGGCAGCATTGTGCTGGCCTTTGCAGCGATAACAACTGGGGAATTTGCGATGATTTTTATCAGTTGACACTTTGTGGACACCTACTTGGGTCTTAGGCACACGAACATGCGTTGCTGTGTCCTCTGTTAGCTTCCTTTGCATTTCTCTCACATCTTTAGATGCTGTTTCCATCGCTTGGCATAATTCCAAAGCCTTCACAAAAGTGAGTTTTGTTTCAAATAAAAGTCGCCGTTGCATTCGGTCATCATTCACTCCACACACAAGTCTGTCTCTTAACATTTCTTCCAATGAGTCTTTGTAATCACAGTGCAGTGTTAATTTCCTCAATTCTGCCACATACTCTGCTATGGACTCAGTGTTCCTCCTTATGCGTGAATTAAATTTGAATCGTTGCACGATTTCACTCGGTTTGGGGCTGAAGTGCTTCTGAAGCTCAGCAGTAAGCTGGTCGTACGTTTTATCTTTCGGTAATGCAGGGCTTATTAAATTTCTCAACAAGCTGTAAGTAGTTGCACCAACTCCACTCAACAGTACAGCCTTCCTTTTGTCTGGCTCCTCAATGTCATTAGCTTGGAAGAAAAAGTCCAACATTTCACTATATTCTTCCCATGACTGAGTCGAGTTATCAAAAGGGGTTACCGTTCCGATTACAGCCGCCATTGCTCGTCGTGGTGGGGAAACCTCGTTTTTCCTCCTCTGAACTTGCACTCGAACTACTGGAGTCACTTGAGTTCGCCACACTTGCAATGTTCTCTGTTTCTCGCCGCTGATTTTTTTCTTTTAATCCTCGTCGCCAATTGTGTGATATCCTACCGTGTAGCAATGATCACACTTGAGTTATTTCTTTGGCTAACTCTGCCGTTTATTCTGCAACACACATAATAGACTGAACATGGATTCTGCGCGGGGTTTTCACACTCTTATTCTAATGTGTCCCCTTAGTAGCAGTGCTGAACAATAAAGGTAGTTCCCCCTAGAGGCATGTGCCAGTAATGTTTTAAGTTAGACTTGCAGTCTACCACAGAGATAGGCCAGACTGACGCGACATACACAATCAGCTGTGGATCAGTGAACCAGTGCGCTGCTCATCCAAGCTAGAAGGAGGCTAGAAGATACTCAGCTAATGGCTAACTGACATAAGCGGGAGGGCAAAGTTGAATAGGTGAAGGATGGTTCTTAAAGTGATAGGCTTTAAAATCAGAGCATTTCAAGAAAGCCAGGAAAAATACATAACAAATTTGCTTCAATAATTTAAAAAATTAAAGAAAATGTGAACAAAATATGCCACAAACATTTCATTAAGACATGTGTGAGCTAGGGCAGCTCAGTGAAGCAGTGGTTAGCACTGTGGCAGCACAGCAAGAAGGTCACGGGATCGATTCCACCCCTGTCCATCGTGGGTTCAATTCCACCCCCTGACCATCGGTGACCCTTCTGTGTGGAGTTTGCGTGTTATCTCTGTGTCTCTGTGGGTTTACTCCAAGTACTCTGGTTTCCTCCCACAGGCCAAAAACATGCATGTTAGATTAACTGGCACCAACTGGGGATTGTAAATTGTCCTTAAGTATGAATGTGAGAGCGGCTAGTTGTCTGTCTCTCTGTGATGGACTGGTGATCTGTCCAGGATGTACCCTGCCTCTCGCCCAAAGACACTGGAATAGACTCCAGCCCTTCCACGACCCGAAAAGGATTAAGTGGTAGAAGATGGATGGATGGATATGTGAGCTATTAAAATGTGGGAAAAGTGCAGTCAATGATCCCTTTAACTGCACCTATTAAAGATTGCAGTGAAGTCAAGCCTTTATTGTCATTGTATTCAATACAACGAAACTGGAAATGCTACTCCTTAGGTGCACGTCAACATAACACACAATAAATAATAAAATCACCGCCATACACAATCCGTAATAGTTGAAACCCTAAAAATAACCTGCAGACCTGCTAATAAAGTTTTAAAAAGTTAAAATAACATGATGCAAAATGTAGCATGAAAAATAGCAAGAGTTTAGTGCAATAATGGCCTGAGGGAAGAAACTGTTCCTAAATCTGGATGTATGAGTTTTGATGGACCAATAGCATCTGCCTGATGGCATCAGTTGAAACAGTCTGTTTCCAGGGTGTGTGGAGTCTTTTGAAATAATGGAGGCTCTTTTGAGGTAGCAAGCAGTGGCGATGTAGAGGGGGTAATCAGCAGCCGATGATCTTTTCAGCTGTGTGAATGATCCACTGCAGTGATTTCTTCTCTGCAGCTGTGCTGCCTGCATACCACGCTGTGATGTTGTAAGTTATGATGCTCCCAATAGCCGATCAATAAAAAGTCACAAGCAGCTTCGCCTTCAGAGGAAATAGAGATGCCACTGTGCTTTTTTTTATGATTTTTACCCTGTCAATAGTCAAGGTGATGTTATTGGATATATGAAGCCCCAGGTACTTGAAAGAGTGAACCTGTTCCACACATGCTCCATTTATCTACAGTGGTGTTGGATCTTCTTTGTTTTTCCTTCTAAAATCCAGGATGAGTTCTTTTGTTTTGTTAATATTTAATTTCAGGTTGTTTGTGTCGTACCACCTCGACAGTCTCTGAATTTCATCTCTGTAGTTGGACTCATCTCCCTCTGTTATAAGTCCAATCACAACTGCATCATCTGCAAACTTAATGATGACGTTAGTCGGGTGTGCTGAGATGCAGTCATGTGTGTACAATGAATAAAGCAATGGACTTAGCACACAACCCTGAAGTGCACCTGTGCTGAGTGAGATGGAAGAGGAGAGGTGCGAGCCAAGTTTGACAACTTGTGTCCGGTTGATGAGGATGTCAATAATCCACATGCAGATGGAAGAGGGGAAACCCAGGTGAAGCAGCTTGTCTACCAAAATGTCTGGGAGGGTAGTATTAAAAGCGGAGCTGTAATCAATGAACAGCAAACTCACATACGTGTCCCGTTGCTCTAGATGGCTCGGTGTCACATGTGTTGTCATGGAGACTGCATCCTCTGTGGACCTGTTTGACTAGTGCATACCTGTGCATGCCCGTAGAAACCAAGTATAAGCATGTATTTCTGCATGCCCATAGAAAGCATGTGTAAGCAAGGGTGTAAGCAAGCACGCCAGCACCCGTTCAGTGATGCCTGTCTTTGATCTTTGATGGTGTCATAGCGAGTCCTATGATCTTTGATGATGTCTTAGCAAGCCCTATGATCGTGAATGATGACTACCTTTGATCTTTGATGATGTCATTGCCAGTCCTATGATCTTTGATGATGTCATAGCGAATCCTATGATTGTGAGTGATGCCTGCCTTTGATCTGTGATGTCATAGCGAGTCCTATGATCGTGAGTGATGCCTGCCTTTGATCTTTGATGATGTCATAGTGAGTCCTATGATCTGTCAGCGAGTCCTACGATCGTGACACCGTGACAGAGATTTCTTCCATCATAGGGGGTCCTATGATCTTTTGGTGAGTCCTATGGGCTATATGATGTCATGTAGATATCATGTAGAGATCATAGGAACATCAGTCTTGTGGTTTATATGACATCATATCGAGATCATGTAGACATCGTAGGAACATCATAGGCAGTCCTATGATCGTGACAGAGATTTCTTGAATTATATTTTATATATAGAGTGATGATAAGCAAACTGGTTGGGATCGAAGGAGGATGGAAGACAAGATTTAATAAAATGAAAGACCAGCCTCTCAAAACACTTCATGATGACAGATGTTAAAAGCCACAGGTCTATAGTTATTTAAGACATCTGCTGGGGTTATCTTCTTAGGCACAGGAACAATGATGGCGGATTTGAGGCAGGATAGCAAAATGTTCTGGGACAGAGAGGCATTAAAAATTTTAGTTAAAACCCCAGCTAATTGACTAGGTTCAGGTTCAGATAACTATTTATACCCATAGGTAGATTTGTTTTGCAGTCAGGTGACATCCTTGTAGACACATATAACACAATTACATGCAACATGAACACAACACAGGCACACATGAAGCTGACTATAGACACAATAAAAGTACTCAAGGCTCCACCAATCAGAACATAAGAAAAAGATAAGAGAGAGCAAGAGAGCACAAGACTGAAGTACCATTCTTGGTATCCACTCAGGGCCAGCAGCTTTCCTTGGGTTAACTAATCTCAGTACAGTCCTCACCTCATGTTCCTGTACAATAAGAGGTTCGCTATTAGAGGAGGGAGATGGAGGAGGCAGGGTTATAGCAGTTCTCTTAACCTCAAACTGTGCAAAGAAGTTATTCAGCTTCTCTGCTAGTGAGGCATCTGTGTTGAAGATGCTGTCATTGGAGCTGCCTTTGTAGTTGGTAATCTGTTTTATCTCCTGCCACATTCTGCATATATTGTTGTTTGTGAGATGACCCTCCACTCTTCTCTTATAGACTTGCCTTTGCTTCCTTGATGCCTCTCATCAATTCCGCTCTCACCAAGCTGTATTCCTTCTTGTCCTCTGACCATAAAGCAGAGAAGCGCTTCTTCAGCAGTCTGTTAACCTCTGCAGACATCCATGGTTTCTGATTAGAAAAAGACCTAATGTGTCTCTTGACAGTTACACTGTCTACACAGTGCTTAATGTATGTCAGTATAGTCTCTACGTGATCCCCCACATCAGGATGTTCAAATAAATCCCAATCAGCATGGTCAAAACAATCCTGTAGTTGGGAGAGGGCATTGTCTGGCAAAGCTGTAACAACCCTGGTGCATGATCTTATTTTCCTCCGAAGAGGAATGTATGCTGGAACCAGAAGCAAAGACAGATGATCCGATTGACCAAGATGGGGAGAGGAACCGATTTAGAAGTGTCCTTCATGTTTGAATACACCCAATCTTAAACATTATTACCTCTGGTAGCACAGTTCACATACTGCACATAGCTTGGCAGGCACAGTTCTTAAACATGCTTGATTAAAGTCCCTTGCAACAATATGAATCCCCTCCCAGTGACTGTGTTGTTGTTCATTTATCATGGTTGACAGTTGAGATAGAGCCATGCTAACATTAGCACTGGGGGAAATGTAAACAGCAGTAATCATCACTGAAGACATCTCACGAGAGAGATAAAATGGTCTGCAGAGAACTGACAAGGCTTTAGGTCAGGGGAGCAGTGGTTAGCAATAATCCTGCTAGTAGTGCACCAGTTGTTATTCAAATATATGCACAGTCCCCACCTCTCATTTTACCAGTCCTCATTCCTGTCCTATTGGTGGCTAGTGCACCCTGCTAGCTGCACTGCTTCATCAGGGATGAGCGAATGTAACCAAGTTTCAGAGATAATCATTACACTACTATTCCTGACGTAACTATTAGTGGCAATGGTTAACTCCAGCTCATCCAGTTTGTTCATAATTGATCTGGAGTTGGTGAGGAAAATGCTTGGGAGTGGAGTCCGGTGTGGTAACTTCCTTAGCCTTGCTAGAAGGCCTGACCAGCATCCTCTCTTTTGCCTCCACTCCTTCCGCCGTCTCTGCTGCCTGGTAAAACCAGGGGAAAAAAAACAGGGAGAGCCCGGTGGATGTGCAATGTCTTTCAGAATGTCGTGGGTCGACAAAAATTCTGTTGAAACAGTCGAGCTGTACCGTAATCCAGTGTCAATGTGATCTTTCCGTTCATAGACATACTGTAGTTTGCAAGACTCATGCATAACATTGCACTCCACAAACACAGAGCGTAGCAACAAAACAGAGAGCATACAGCCGCAGCACCAGCGCGCGCCACCATCATCATCCTTCAGTCAATGAAAAATTGTGGATTTTGTGTTTTCACCTTCTGAAATATGTCTATTGGTCACGTGATAATCAAAAAAAGCATAAAAAGCTCACTCCTCTTAAAAAACACAACCTCTAACCTATATCTATTCTGGCTTTAACCAGCTGATGTAACCCTTCTGGATTTTTTCATGTAGATCAAGAAATAGGAAATCCAGCCTTGATGGTCACAATGGCCAGCCTAGACAGCTAGGTTAGGTCTTAGGTTCAGCGCAAACCCTGCAGAGTGCAACTTGGGAGTTAGCTTACCAAGCATGGTTTATATTGTTATTTTCTTTAGGTTTCAGTCGCCCTAATAAACATCCCTGGTTCACTACTCCACAGTCAATAATATATTTCATGTCATTCTGGCTTATTTTGTTATATTTGCGCAGTCATGCTGATCATTCTATTCACCCCCACTGGAAAGTTCATTTACAACACTTGACCATATATATGTCATCCTTGAATGTTATTATCTCCGCCAAGGAGGTAATGTTTTCATCTATGTTAGCTTGCTTGTTTGCCTGTCAGCAGGATTACACAAAAACTGCTGAACAGATTTGGATAAAATTTTCATCAAAGGTGGCCCTTGGCCTAAGGATGAACCCATTAGATTTTGGTGATGATCTTGAGAGTGCATACCTCTACCAAGGGCCTTGTTTGCATTTGTGCAGCAGAATTACACAAAAACTACTGGATGGGATTTGGCTTTAATTTGCACCAGAAGTGATCTTTGGGCTAGAGGGGAACCCATTACATTTTGGTGATGATCTGAAAATGCATACCTAAGCCAAGGCCCTTATCTTCTCACAGTGTGTGAGCAAGAATACTCCAAAACTACTGGACAGACTTTGATGCAATTTTCACCACAAGTGGCTCTTGTCCTACACACAAACCCATTACATTATGGAGGTGAACCATAAGGGACAGAAGGAGCCTTGATGGAGGTATGCACTCTCAGTGTTTTTCTAGTTTTAGCTTATTTTCTTGTAGTGTTATCTCTGACTGGGACCAAAGGTAGCTAGCTGAAGCTAGCCATTTAGCCACTCATTCATGAATGTTTCTGTGCTTATTGTACTCCACTGACCGGCCATATCATATCAACCATTGAAACCACACACCCCTGTGTTATGTATGTAAAATACCTCTGTAAATTATGAGGTCAAATGGCTTGACGAACTCAGCTTTATTGAACATTGGTAACACAGCGGACACACGGAAGACACCAGGCAGAGGGCACCAGTCGAAGAGGCCGCATCATGGATGCCCTCTGCTATTTATAAGGCGGTGCAGTGGCGGAACAGGAAGTGCCCGCCACTACACCGCACCTCACAATAAGGTGTCAGACACCAACACCACACCCTGTCCACCAGTGATGCATTATTTCATTTATACTTTAAGACAAATTTATATTAGTTGGCTCAGACTTGAGCCAAGCTAGGAGCCAGCCAGCTAAGATTAGTAATATTGATATAAAAGGGAGGGCGGACGTAACAGCAGTCTTTGGGATTTAAAGAGACATGCACTGAATGAAACCAGCCATTCTGTGAAAGGCTAAAAAGGTGATTCACAATGATGCTGCAATAATTAATTTAAGGCAATTTGATCAAAATATGTCACAAACAGTTCATTAAGATGTGGGGAAAGGGCAGTGGATGGGACCTTTAAAGGAAAATGGTAAAATAATTATTAGAGTTTAAAATCAGTAAAATCTGGTACTTCGTATGTTGATTTTAAAAAAAATGTGAAATTTATCAGTAACTGAACATTTGTGGGGAAGAAAAATGTCAAAATGGCTGGAAGATAAATATTAACATAAGATATAACTGAGAAATCTCTGGAAACCAACAACTCAGTTAACTAACTAAAGACTGTTACATAATGCACAACTCCTATTGTAATCAACTATTTACTTGTTATAGTGAGAAAACTACTGTTGTGACCAATCAGTTGATCTAAAATAACTTCAGAAGCACTGCACTGAACCAGATACTTTCTCTAAATGGCATACTTTGGCCCATAGCAATTCAATTCAATTCAATTCAACTTTATTTATATAGCGCCATTTCACAACAACAGTCATCTCATAGCACTATCAACTGTAGGGGGGACCCCCACAGTTGCAGAAAGACCCCAGCAATCAGGCGATCCCCTGTGAGCAAGCACTTGGCGACGGTGGAGAGGAAAAACTCCCTTTTAACAGGAAGAAACCTCCAGCAGAACCAGGCTCAGGGAGGGGCAGTCATCTGCTGCGACTGGCTGGGGGGTGAGGGGATAGAGAAGAAGAAAAGAACAGACATGTAGAGAGCAAACAGCACGATGGGGACTCAATCTATGGGAGAGAACAAACAAATGTTAATGACCAGCAAAAAAAAAATATTTCATAGAGAGTGAGGAAAGGAGTGAGGCCCAGTGCATTACTGGAGGTCCCCCGGCTGACTAAACCTATTAGCAGCATAACTAAGGGAGGGTTCAGAAACACATGATCCCTCCCTAATTGTAGGCTATATCAAAAAGGTAGGTTTTAGCCCTATTCTTAAAAACAGAGATCGAGTCTGACTCCCGAATCCAGATTGGCAGCTGATTCCACAGGAGAGGAGCTTGATAACTGAAGGCTCTGCCTCCCATTGTACTTTTGGAGATTCTAGGTATTACAAGTAATCCTGCATTTTGAGAGCGTAGTGCTCTGTTAGGATAATACGGTAGTATCAGATCTTTTAAATAAAAAGGAGCCTGATTGTTTAGAGCTTTGTAAGTGAGAAGAAGGATTTTAAACTTAATTCTAAACTCTATGGGAAGCCAATGAAGGGAGGCCAGAACCGGAGAGATATGATCTCTCTTTCTAGTACCTGTTAAAACTCTTGCTGCAGCATTTTGGATCAGCTGAAGACTTTTTAAAGATGTTTTAGGACAGCCTGATAATAAAGAATTACAATAATCTAATCTCGAGCTAACAAAAGCGTGGATCAGCTTCTCAGCATCACTCTGAGACAAGATGCTCCTAATCTTGGCAATATCACGCAAATGATAGAAGGCAGTCTTAGAAACAAATTTAATATGTGAATTGAAGGACAAATCCTGATCAAAAATAACTCCAAGGTTCCTCACAGAGCTATTAAGAGAAAGAGTAACTGCGTCCAAACTGAAAGTTTGATTTGGAAAGGAATTTCTAAGGTTTTTTGGACCAACAAGAATGACTTCAGTCTTATCTGAATTTAATAGCAGGAAATTACAAGTCATCCAAGCTTTGATTTCCTTAAGACAGGCTTCTAACTTGGCTAATTGATTACTATCATCTGGCTTCATTGACAGGTATAATTGTGTGTCATCTGCATAACAATGAAAATGTATACAGTGCTTTCTAATAATGTTGCCTAACGGAAGCATATATAAACTAAAAAGAGTAGGGCCTAGCACAGATCCCTGTGGAACTCCATGACTAAGCTTTGAGCTGAAAGAAAACTCATCATTTACATGAACAAACTGGAACCTATCAGATAAATAAGATCTAAACCACTGCAACGAAGTTCCATTAAGTCCAACATAGTGTTCTAATCTATCAAGTAGAATATTATGATCAATAGTATCAAAAGCTGCACTAAGATCTAAAAGGACAAGTACAGAAACTAGTCCATTATCAGATGCAATGAGGAGGTCGTTAGTGACCTTCGCTAAGGCTGTTTCAGTACTATGATGGATTCTAAACCCAGATTGAAACTCTTCAAGTAAACCATTTCCCTGCAGGTGGTCAAATAATTGCGTAGCAACAACTCTTTCTAAGATTTTTGAAATGAAAGGGAGATTAGAGATTGGTCTATAGTTAGCTAAAGCCCCTGGATCTAGCGTTGGCTTTTTGAGTAAGGGTTTAATTACAGCCGTTTTAAAAGCCTGCGGTACATGGCCTAAAGTTAATGAAGAATTGATTATATGAAGAATAAAGCTACCAATAAGTGGGAAGACTTCTTTAAATAACCTGGTAGGAATAGGATCTAAAAGACAAGTTGAAGGTTTGGATGAGGAAACTACTTTGTCTAACTCACAAAGGTCGATTGGAGTAAACTCATCAAGACAGACATCAATAGAAGGAGTTGTAGTAGTTACAGTATTTAAGTTAACTGTGGGAAGAATCTGATTGATTTTATCTCTGATGGATGAAATTTTATTATTGAAAAAGTTCATAAAGTCCTGACTAGTAAGCTCTAAGGGGATGCTAGGATTGACAGAGTCCTGACTCTTTGTCAACCTGGCTACAGTACTGAAAAGAAACCTGGGATTATTCTTGTTCTCTTCTATTAATGCAGAGTAATAACTCGTTCTAGCTTTTCTAAGAGATTTTTTATAAATTAAAAGATGATTTCTCCAAGCTAAATAGATTTCATCTAAATTAGTAGAGCGCCATTTTCTTTCTAATTGACGAGTCTTCTGTTTTAAGCTACGAGTTTCTGTGTTGAACCAAGGAGTTAAAAATCTCTGATTAGACTTTTTCTTTTTTAAGGGGGCCACCAAGTCTAGAGCCTGATGCAGAGAAGCTGAAACACTATCCACCATGTTATCAATTACAGAAGAAGCAAGCTGTCTATAGCTTATTTCCGTTGTGTTGACACATGGCATAGAGGAAACAATCTGCATAAATTTGGAAACAGCATCATCTGAGAGGCATCTACTGTGATAATATTTTTCTTTAGGAGCCAAATAGTCAGAAATAGTCAAATCAAAGGTTAACAGACAATGGTCTGACAGTACAGGGTTATGAGGAGACACTACAAGATTTTCTATTTCTATGCCATATGTCAGAACAAGGTCCAATGTATGGTGGAGGTAATGAGTAGAATTTCCTTCTTTCTGAGAAAACCCAATCGAGTCTAATATTGAATTAAAAGCCACATTAAGGCAGTCACTATCTACATCCACATGTATATTAAAGTCCCCTACTATAATTATTCTATCAGATTTCAACACTAAATCAGCTAAGAAATCAGCAAATTCGGATAAAAATTCTGAATAGGTTGATGGGGGACGATAAACAATGGCAAATAAAATTGGGTTTAACCTGAAATTGCTAAAGTGCCCAATACTGAGGACCAGGCCCTCAAAGGAATTATAACATGTTTTTTGCTTTACATTAACTAGTAATTTGGAATGGTAAATTGTTGCTACTCCTCCTCCACGACCAGAACTTCTGGGATTTTGACAGTTTAAATAACCAGAGGGGGTTGATTCATTTAAACCAACATAATCCTCTTGTCCTAACCAAGTCTCTGTAAGGGAAATTAAATCAATCTGATGATCAATTAACAGATCATGGACTAACAGAGACTTGGGAGTTAGAGACCTAATATTTAACAAACCACATTTAATTTTTAAATTATGAGGAGGAACAGAGGCCAAATCATTCAATTTAGAGGCTTTATGTTTAATTTGAGTTTTACCAATATTTTGCTTTATCACTTTGGGATGCTTATACATTATATTTTTATTCACTTTGGAGGGAGCAGACAACGATTCTCTGATGGGGAAGACAGGGGCTAAGCTGAGGGGTGGCGGATGAAGAGGAGCTGCAGAGAGGCGTGTAAGACTGAGACTCTGCTTCCTGGTCCCAACTCTGAGTAGTCATGGTTTTGGAAATTTGGATAAAAAAGATGCCAGATTGTTAGATAAATGAGAAGCACCATCCAAAGTGGGATGAATGCTGTCTCGTCTCATAAGACCAGGTTTTCCCCAAAAAGAGCTCCAATTGTCAATGTAGCCCACGTCATTTTTAGGACACCACACAGACAGCCAGCGGTTCAAGGATGACGAGCGACTAAACATGTCATCACTGGTCAGATTGGGGAGGGGCCCAGAGAATACTACAGTGGCAGACATCGTTTTTGCAAAGTCACACACCGATTCTATATTAAGTTTCGTGACTTCCGACTGCCGGAGACGGATGTCATTAATGCCGGCGTGAATAACAATTGTGGAATATTTACAGTTACTTTTAGCCAGCATTTTCAAATTTGACTCGATGTCGCCTGCTCTGGCCCCAGGAATACATTGGACTATGACAGCTGGAGTCTCTAGGTTCACGTTTCTGACTACAGAGTCGCCAATGATCAGAGTTTTTTCCTCAGCGGGTGTGTCGCTGAGCGGGGAAAAACGATTGGAAACGTGAACAGGTTGGTGGTGTACCGGGGCTTTGCGACTAGGCTTCCTTCTCACCGTCACCCACCCAGTCTCCTCGCTGCTGAGGAGAGCCGGGGAACCACTGACAGGGGGGCCTAAGCTAGCTAGCTCCGCTGCAGCTAATGGGCGTCCGTCGAGATTAACTGCCGCAGACGGTGTTTCAATGCAGCGGAGCCGGGATTCCAAATCAGACAACCTCGCCTCGAGCGCCTCAAAAAGACAACATTTATTACATTTACTGTTATCGCTAAAAGAGGCAGAGGTGTAGCTAAACATCTGACAGAGAGAGCACACCAGAGGAGAGGAAAGAGAGGTAGTAGCCATAGCTAGTGGCTAGAGAGCTGGAGAGCAAACCACACAGGCAGACAGCAAAACAGGAAGTGACGATACGTTACCACAAGGAAGTGACGATCCCTCCCCCCTGTGTTTGTCATAGCACAGTTTTTAAGGAACCTCAGAATCATTTTGCCTAATTTTTCCAAATTTCTTTCATCTGTTGACTATCAGACTGGGGACATCTTGGCCCGGTCTCAAAGCAGGTTTAGTGAAAACTCAAGTTTTCCTTCAAATTGCAGTCAGCTAACTGGGTTAAACCAGCTTTATGAAACAGGGCCCTTGTCTCAGAGTAACAAGGCTTTTACTTCTAGACTGCTGCAATTCTTTATTATTAGGTTGTCACCTCATTAAAGCAGATGTAACAGGCTGCAGTTCTTCCTATTTGGTTTCCATTCATTGGTTCTACAAAGTTACAAATAATCAGATGTTATTTTCCCAATAAAGCAGTTCACTCTTGGAATGCAGATTTACTTGTAATAGAACCTCTATAGCTACTTTCACATCAAAATTCATGTGTATGTCTAAGTTTTTAAACACAACTAAACTCAACATCATCCCTCCATATTTCTTTACTCCATAAATGTAAGCAAACTCGGGTTCAAACCCCAGCAGGCAAGTTTGCCCCCCCCCCCCCCCCCCCCATATGTCATGCTTGTCATGATCACACTGGTGATGTCACAACTGTGCCAGAACAGAATCCAACACAAAACACAGCAAGATTGTCAAGATTGTCATGAGATGTCATGAGATGAATTAGTGACTGATAAAATAAGAATTGGTTTGGTATTTTATAAGAGTGAATGCTTACTTGGGAATGGTGGCAGTTTACAGATGAGGCTTTCCAACCAGAAGGTCACAGGCCATGGAGGTTCCTCAGGGAAAAGTTTGTTATATTGAATTTCAAGTGAACACAAGTCCTTACTTGGGGTTTCCTGAATCTAGGTAATGAGTGTCCAAGGAGAGCAGGAAGTCCAGGGATCCTAAGGTACAGACAGTAATTGATTTTGAGAATTGTTTAGAGTCCTAACTAAGGGGGGTTTCTGAGGTTGGGAGTCTGGGTGATAATGTCCAGTCACGGAGAATAGGCAGCCAGGAGTGGGGCAGCTTGCTGGGTGAGCTCACAGGAGCCGGGAAGGAGGAGGTGGCAGGGTGAGTAACTTTGACCAACATGACGGTCCCACAACGGGCTGCTCTCAACTGGAGCTTAAATAGCCGTGCAATAGTACATAGCCAATGATCCAGAGTGGTGGCCTAGGGGTAGAGCATACGCCCCACAACCGGGAGGCCGGGGTTCAAATCCCAGACAGGTCATGCCTAAGATCATGTAAAAGTGGAACTTCCTGCCATCCAGCTTGGTGCTCAGCAATAATAGAACAGAGGAGGGAAATGTCGGGCAGAGGGGTGTGGCAACCCCTGTACTGTATTAGCTACAAAAAGGAACATGAAGATGACTACAAAAAAGCATGAAATGCTGAACAGAACATCATGTTGTGTCGTCTCTGGTTGATCCTGAGGAGACTTAAGTAAAAAAAAAAAAAATCACCTGCAGGTGAGGGTGATCACACAGCTGCAGCCACTCAGACTCCTGATAACAGAGTTATGCAACCAATAAGGAGTAAAGCAAGACAAGATGGTGCTGTGCTCACCCAGTTTCACAACAAAGATGGCAGCATCTGGCATCTTTTTCCATATGTTGTACTTTTGTCTTTGGGTCAAACAATATAAACTCAGTGCAAACTGAACACACAAACAATAATGTTTATCAGGCCCAATTGTTTTGTTCATCATTTACCAGAACGGTGCCTATTGTCGTCAGGTGAATTTACACATTCACCTGGTGATGCTGTTCACATCACTGCAGACTGGAGGTGAAGCCGATAACAACCCATGTCCGTTGGAGAGTTATTTGACCAAGGACTGAATAGAATAATCAGTGACTGTGTTCCCACCTTTTATTTATATTTTTTCAGCTAGTGTAAAAGGGTCTTAAAACTACATGAGGAGATAGAGCTTACCGTTATCAGGGTCCTATCCAATGTTTGAGAGACTCCACATCTGCTTTTAAGAGTAGATTTCAAACTTTCTTTTTTAAAACTATAGTTAGGATTGGATCAGGTAACTGAACCATGTCTTAGTTACAGTGCATCCGGAAAGTATTCACAGTACTTCACTTTTCCACATTTTGTTATGTTACAGCCTTATTCCAAAAGGGATTAAATTCATTTTTACCCTCAAAATTCTACACACAATACCCCATAATGACGATGTGAAAAGGCTTTTTTGAGATTTTTGCAAATTTATCAAAAATAAAAATCACATGTACATAAGTATTCACAGCCTTTGCTCAATACTTTGTTGATGCACCTTTGGCAGCAATTACAACCTCAAGTCTTTTTGCTTATGATGACACAAGCTTGGCACACCTATCTGTGGGCAGTTTCGCCCATTCCTCTGTGCAGCACCATTCAAGCGCCATCAGGTTGGATGGGAAGCGTCGGTGCACAGCCATTTTCAGATCTCTCCAGAGATGTTCAGTTGGATTCAAGTCTGAGCTCTGGCTGGGCCACTCAAGGACATTCACAAAATTGTCCTCAAGCCACTCCTTTGATATCTTGGCTGTGTGCTTAGAGTTGTTATCCTGCTGAAAGATGAACCATTGCCCCAGTCTGAGGTCAAGAGCGCTCTGGAGCAGGTTTTCATCCAGGATGTCTCGGTACATTACTGCATTCATCTTTCCCTCCATCCTGTCTAGTCTCCCAGTTCCTGCCTCTGAAAATTTTGAAAATTTCAAAAAATTTTGTTTCTCATGGTCTGAGAGTCCTTCAGGTGCCTTTTGGCAAACTCCAGGTGGGCTGCCATGTGCCTTTTACTAAGGAGTGGCTTCCGTCTGGCCACTCTACCACACAGTCCTGATTGGTGGATTGCTGCAGAGATGGTTGTCCTTCTGGAAGGTTCTCATCTCGTCACAGAGCAACGCTGGAGCTCTGACAGAGTGACCATCGGGTTCTTGGTCACCTCCCTGAATAAGGCCCTTGTCCCCCGATTGCTCAGTTTAGACGGCCGGCCAGCTCTAGGAAGAGTCCCAGTGGTTTCAAACTTCTTCCATTTATGGATGATGGACGCCATTGTGCTCAATGGGACCTTCAGAGCAGCATAAATTTTTCTGTACCCTTTATTTTTTATTTTATTTTATTTATTTATTTTATTTATTTATTTATTTCGGATAGTACATTACAGGTTAAAAGAAACTGTATAATATAACAACAAGGTCAAATTAGACAAAGACTCCTTCTACTATACAATTCCACGTGAGTTATCCGAAATGGGTGATGGCTGAAGCCGCAGCTTTCCCAGATTTGTGCCTCAAGATAATCCTGTCTTGGAGGTCTACAGACAATTCCTTTGACTTCATGCTTGGTTTGTGCTCTGACATGCACTGCCACCTGTAGGACCTTATATAGACAGGTGTGTGCCTTTCCAAATCATGTCCAATCAACTGAATTTATCACAGGTGGACTCCAGTTAAGCTCTAGAAATATCTTAAGGATAAGTGGGAACAGGATGCACCTGAGCTTAATTTTGAGCTTCATGGCAAAGGCTGTGAATACTTATGTACATGTGATTTCTTAGTTTTTTGTTTTTAATAAATTTGCAAAAATCTAAAAAAAAAAAAATAAACTTTTTCACATTGTCATCATGGGGTATTGTGTGTAGAATTTTGAGGAAAAAAATGAATTTAATCCCTTTTGGAAGGCTGTAACATAACAAAATGTGGGAAAAGTGAAGCGCTGTGAATACTTTCTGGATGCACTGTATGCTGCTATAGACTTTGGCAGCTGTGGGACCTGAGCTCCTATCACAGCAGAAGGTTGTCCCTGCCTGGTTCCACTGGAGTTCCTCCTTCACACTGTTGCCAAGTGCCTGGTCATAACACTGGGATGTGTGACTAAAGTTGTAGGGCCTTTACCAAGTACCTTAAGATAAGATAAACTTTTTTTAGTCCCACAATGGGGAAATTCCAGACTTGTGACTAAAAATGAAGTGGCTTAGTGAGATTTATTATTTACATAACTTCAGTCAAAAAACAAAACATCAGCAAAAAAAAAACCCCAAAACATTAACCTTTGTGATGTTACAGTCACTATATACAGTGCAATGACTATTTAATAATGGAATGTCCCTGCGGCGGCATGAAATAAAGCGGCGTTGTTGGAGGTTTTAAGTAGAGTTTTATTATCGTACCGCCGTCACGGGATCCCCTCTCCAGCCCAAGTGTGTGCAGGCTGGATGGGGATCCTCTGGCTCTCAGAGAAGAAGACACAGAGTGCGTGTCTGCAGCAGAGGTTGAAGTGTGAGTGAGAGGAAGTGTTACAGGACCTGTGCAGTATTTATACCCAACTCAAACAATACATCAAAGCAGATTCACAGCAGTTTGTCTGATCAAAGGGACTGCAGAACAGGCATGAGATATTTGCATTTGTGAGACACAGACAGGATGCATGAACACAATGCATGGGTGGCACATTAACCTCACAGCAGTGAAATGCATAAATGGCTGATTAGATCACAGCATGCAACGGAAAAAACCAGGAGTAGCGAGTTGTCTGTCCTTAGTCTGTTTGTGGGGGGTTTCCCAAACCACCACAGCTCCCCCCCAGAGGGCTCGGCAGGTGGTCGAGACCTCGATAGTGCAGCTTGGGCAGCGAGCCGGGAAAAGCTCTGTGCAGGAGGGGGTGGAGGGGGGTGGGGGTAGTAAAAGCCGGCCGGAGACGATGAGAACTCTGGGCCGCGCAAAAAATTGCTTGCTGCTCCGCGACGTCGAGGGGTTGTCCCGTTGCGCGTGCGGAGGTCCACAAGAAGAAAAATTAGTCACTGGCTCCTCCCGCGATTAAGTCCTGCAAGGATTAATAGCGGCCGTGAAGAAAAGACGAGGCTGCTTGGCGGCTGTGATGAGAGCAGAGGGACTGGCATGTTGACTTTAGGTGCGGGCACAGCCTTAAAGTCCTCGGGGATCGCAAAACCGCTGAATTCCCCATGTGTGCCATGGCTGAGACTATTAACAAATCCTTCGAGCATGCTGCATGCGTGCCTCAGGTGAGCGAGCAGCCCTGAAGGGCAGCGGCGAAGGAGGAAGGCAGTCTGTGGAGCCGTATGTGTCCCGTGCGTGGTGCGCCATGCCCGTGACTCCCCGGTGCGTGTGCCGGGGTCCCGTGCGTGGTTGGGCCGCTGGAGAGGAGAACCAGGGTCAGGGAGCTTGCTGGAGATCATCCCTGTTGTCTGTTGCGTCGTTCGGTCGTGGTGCACTGGAGCGGTGCGAGGAAAGTAGACGCTCTTGTCCCTCGCTCGGTCATGGTGCGTTCAGGTCCACGTGTGCTCCGTCGGCCATGGGAGTCGCCGTCGCGGAGAAAGGACGAGGTACATGCGCTCTCGAGTGGAGGAGCTGTGAGCGCGGCCGGTCCAGCGTGGATGTGCCAATCTAGGCGTGCAGATCTCACCATGAAACGTTGCTCAGCTTTCCCGGTCGTGGGTGTTCTCCGTGGAGTTTCGCCTGGAAACTCCGCGTTGCGGTCTCCCTGAAGCAGAAGGGAGGGCAGATCAGTCAGGCTGCCGCGTTCGCTTGTCGTCGGAGAATCACCGCCGGGTGTTGCGTTCGCTGGCAGCGTGTTCGTTTCAGCGTCGGGTCACCAGTGCGGCGGCATGAAATAAAGCGGCGTTGTTGGAGGTTTTAAGTAGAGTTTTATTATCGTACCGCCGTCACGGGATCCCGTCTCCAGCCCAAGTGTGTGCAGGCTGGATGGGGATCCTCTGGCTCTCAGAGAAGAAGACACAGAGTGCGTGTCTGCCGCAGAGGTTGAAGTGTGAGTGAGAGGAAGTGTTACAGGACCTGTGCAGTATTTATACCCAACTCAAACAATACATCAAAGCAGATTCACAGCAGTTTGTCTGATCAAAGGGACTGCAGAACAGGCATGAGATATTTGCATTTGTGAGACACAGACAGGATGCATGAACACAATGCATGGGTGGCACATTAACCTCACAGCAGTGAAATGCATAAATGGCTGATTAGATCACAGCATGCAACGGAAAAAACCAGGAGTAGCGAGTTGTCTGTCCTTAGTCTGTTTGTGGGGGGTTTTCCAAACCGCCACAGTCCCCACTATTCTATGAAACACATTTTTTGGACAATTGTCTGAATATCTTTGGTCTTTGAAAATAATTTTATGTCATATTTAAGTCATTCAAGCTCCTAGTCCCAGGGGGTTGAAGCTCACCTTCTACTGTACATAATACACATCCAGACTGTAAAGGTTAAATTATTATCTCCACCAAGGAGGGAATGTTTTCATCCATGTTAGTTTGTTTGTCTGTCAGCAGGATTACACAAAAACTACTGGATGGATTTGAATGAAATTTTCACCAGAGATGTTCCTTGGGCTACAGAGGAACCCATTACATTTTGGTGATGATACGAGAATGCATACCTCCACCAAGGCTCTTATCTTCTTTCAGTGTGTTAGCAAGAATACTCCAAAACTGCTGGACAGACTTTGATGCTTGGCCTACACATGAACCCATTACATTTTGGAGGTAATCCATGAGGGACGGAAAGAGCCTTGGTGGAGGTATGTGCTCCCTGAGTGCTTTTCTCATTTTAGCTTATTTTCTTGTAGTATTATCTCTGATTGGGACCAAAGGCAGCTGGCTAAAGCTAGCCATTTAGCCACTCATTCACAAATGTTTCTGTGATTACTGTACTCCAGGGACCAGTCTGTGGTGTTTGGATGTGGTCGCGTGCCATAGGTCATCATGTGGTGAACTGGCCATGGCGCAGGGTGGCGCCACCCTTCTGTACATAGTCAGTTGTGTGTTCAATAAAGAAGAGTTCGGTTCACATCCGCTGTCAGCACCTCAGTCTTAAACACAACAATGGCAATGAGGATAAAAACAACAATAGTGCAACCTGTGGAACTGTTCCTCGCTCTACCAGGTGAACCACCGATCCCCTGGCCCCACTGGCACAAGAAGTTCCAGGCTTTAATCAACGTTGCTGGTTTAAACGATGCTAGCAACAAGAGGCTAAAGGGGGTGCTAATCCACAGTCTCGGTAGCGAGGGGCAGTATGTGTTCCACTCTCTCGACCCTGCAAGCACATAAGAGGACTGTGTTGCTGTGATGGACAGACATTTTGCCAACACACGTAGTCTCACGGCATGAAGAATTGCTTTCAACCAGCACTGTCAACATGTGGACAAGACGACCCATTAGTATGTCACCGAGCTCCATGTTGTGGCAAGCATGTGCACCTTCGGCCGCTTAGAGGAAGAGCTGGTACGTGACAAACTAGTGGAGCATGCTAAGAGTGAGTGGCTGGGGTAGCAGCTGATACTGGCGGAGAATGACATGAAATGAGACAAGGCTGTGAGGATGGCATCCCAAATGAAAGTGGTCATCCAGCCATCAATGCAGCTAAGGCCTCCTAACCAACAAGCCCCCCGTCCAGCCCCATGAGCACAGGCCATCAACACTGCCATCCAGCGCTCCGACCCTGCATCTCCCCGCCACAACCAGAGGAAGAAGGGCAGGAAACAGGAAAACACAGGTGCGTGCCCACCCTGCAATGACTGTAGTTCATCCAGACACCAGACTCAATGACCCGTCTCCCCAGCCAGAGGGCTGAAATGCTACTGTTGTAATAAACTCAACCACTTTGCTAGAGTTTGCTGCTCAACCGCAAATTCAACGGCCCGACTGTCAGACCCAACCACCATTCCCGCAGTCTCCGCCAAAAGTTGGCTGTTCAAGTGGTGCACAGTGGAACTGGACAGTGTCGACGTGCCGCTGCTACTGGATACAGGTGGCCTCAAGGTCTCTTCTGAGCGTGGCTACGGTCAGGAAACTGTTTCTCCGGAAGACCATCACAGCTAATGCAGAGGACTTATACGGCTACAGGCACATCAGAATGGTAGGGACATTCGCCTTTTCTGTATGATGCGGCCCTAAAACCATTCTGTCATTCACCTTCCAAGTGACGTGCAAGGAGGCCGACCTGCTGGGCATTGATCTGATCAGCGAGCTGGGTTTCTCCATCACCGGCCCAATGGGCTGTACCGTTCTGACACTTTCCTCATCCTGGCACTACTGGCCAGTGCTCTCCGCGGGACTGGGCTGCCTCACCTCTTTCAATCACTGACCGCTCATTGATCCGACGGTGTCACCAAAAGTTTAGCCTCTCTGCTGATTCCCCTTCGCATTGTTGGACGACGTCACCACGGAACTGCAGAAGCTCTTAGACGCCAGCATTATCAAGCCGGTCAGTGCTTCCCCCTGGATCTCCAACTTGGTGGTGGCAAAGAAGAAGTCGGGCAGCCTACAACCATGCATTGACCTCAGAATGGTGAACGAGGCGGTGACCCCCAACAAAAGTCCCCTGCCAATGACGGAGGTAGGTTCGAAGGTTTTTTCCAAATTGGACCTCCGCCAAGGCTACCTGCTGGTTCCCCTTCACCCAGACAGCCACAACCTAATGGACTCCGTCACCCACATGGAAGTGTTCAAGTACATCCGTATGCCTTTCGGCCTCAGTTCCACCCTGAACTGTTTTTAAAAAATCATGGCTACCATCTTCGCCGGTCTTCCAGGGGTGGTGGTATACTTAGGTGGCATTGTGGTGCATGGCACAACTTCGGCCTCCCACGATGCCCGCCTTACAAAGGTAATGGAGGTGCTAGCAAAACACAGCCTCACATTGAATGGGGAGAAGTGCATCTTTGGAGCAATGGCCATCGAGTTGACCTGACCTGGAGCAAGAACTCCTTGGGGATCAGAAAGCGGACCCAGCAGAGACTGCACTTCTTGAGGAAACTCAAACAGGCCTCTCTCCCCATCTGCATCCTCAGGACCTTCTACGGAGGTGTGGTGGAGAGTGTTCTGATGTACTGCATTGCTACATGGTACTCCAGCTGCAGTATGTCAGACAAAAAAGCCTTGCCGAGGATAGTTAAGGGAGCTGAGAGGGTAATTGGAGTTTCCCTCCCCTCTGTCCAAGAACTTTTTCAGAACCGTTGTAGGAGCAGGGCACTGAACATTGTCAAGGACCGTTCTCACCCTCTGAATAAACACTTTGAACTTCTGCCATCTGGCAAACGATTCAGGAGCATCAGAAGTAGAACCACCAGACTGATTAACAGCTTCCTTCCACAAGCTGTTAGGATGCTGAACAGTTGATCCGGAATCTCTCATACTGTACATACTACTGCACCTACGGACATTATGTATATTATTTGTATATTATAGTCCTGGTTAGTTTTCAAGTATGTCTCAGGGAAGTGTGAATGGCTGTGGTGGAGTGGGGGGTGAGGGTATGTGTGAGTGTGTCTTAAATCATGTTCTTTTACTTATATGGATGCCGAGAGAAACGCAATTTCATCTTGCCTGCACTACAGTTGTATGTACAGGAATATGACAATAAAGGCTGATTTGATTTGATTTGATCGAGTTTGTGAGTTTCTGCCTGATCGCTGAAGGCCTGAGCCCCCTTCACTCAAACGTCGAGGTGGTACTGCAGCTACCCAAACCATCATGCCCTGCACAGCTTTCATCCTTTTTGAGCATGGCAAACTTTTATGGGCGCTTCATTCTCCATTACTCAGAGGCGATAGAGCCACTGCGCACCCTGCTGAAGCAGGATGCACCCTGGGAGAGGACTCTGGCCTGCTCCACCGCCATCAGCCAATTGAAAACAAAGCTCACCTCTCCACCAGTACTCACTCACTTCGACCTACAGAGCCCTATGTTTGTTACGTGCAACACTTCCAACACAGCAGTAGGAGCCATTCTGTTGCAACTTCAAGGGGGGACCAAGCGCCCAGTGGCGTTCGCCTGCGTCGGCCGAACAGAAGTACTCATTGGGGAAGAGGGAGGTGCTGGCATGCGTTTGGGCGTGTGAATGCTGGCACATGTACTTGTATGGATGACGCTTCACACTGCGGACAGACCATAGGGCCCTCATGGTGCTGCTGGAAACATCGGGGTTGGGGCACAAACCTCTGCGCATCTACAGGTGAACAGAAAGGCTACAAGCATATAACTTCACCACCCAGTTCACGCCGGGCAGTGAAAATGTAGTGGCGGACCTACTGTCCTGGGCCACATCTAACCCCACACTGAGTGTCGACCAGGACCCCTTAGAGCCTGAACTGGTCCACATGTTGCATGGTTCAATTCAGACCACCGTCTCCCTGCAAGAGCTCCAGGCCGTGTCTCAACAGGATCCAGTAGTAACCCAGCTCCGCATTCCCTTCATTCCCTGCCACAGCTGTCAATCCAGTGGAAACATGTCCAATTGAACATATGCGGCAAACTGCATTGCACCCCCCACACCAACACTTTCTATTCTACAATCTCCACTCAAAATGGCCTGAGGTGTTGCCCACTAGCTCAGTCACCACCAACGTAGTCACCGATTTCTTCACTTCCCTGTCACCTGCTGGGGCGTGCCAGATGCAGTCACAGCAGACAATGGACCGCAGTTCACCTCAGCAGACTTTGTGGCCTTTGTGGGGGAAAGAGGCATTAAGCACATAAAAACTGCCTTCTACCACCCTCAGGCGAATTGAGGGGTGGGGGGTGGAGCAATTCAACCAGACCCTCAAGAACGGTCTCAGGGCACACCTAGCGGATGGGCTCCCATTTTCGGCTGCACTACAGAGGGTGTTTGAACAACAGCAACGTATGAAGCAAAGGTTTGACAATAAAAGCCGGGCGAAACGACCCAGGCTTGCAGTACTGGATTTGGTCCGGATCCAGTGCACAAACCGCACTCACACCACTGGAGTGGTGGCTCAGTTGGTAGAGCATCCGCCCCACACCCGGGAGGCAGGGGTTCAAATCCCGGCCGGGTCATGCCGAAGACCATATAAAAGTGGAACTTCCTGCCATCCAGCTTGGTGCTCAGCAATAAATGGAATGGAGGAGGGAACTCTGTGGCGGCGCCTTGCATGGCAGCGGCCCTCTGATTCTGCACTTGGGGTGTGTGTGATTTACACTGTAGATAGGTAAAGCACAATCTCATTCTGCTGTACATGATTGGTTGCACGGCTGAATGACAATAAGGGTGATTTGAATGAATGAATGAATGAATTTATTTCGGATAGTACAGTACAGGTTAAAAGAAACTGTATAATATAACAACAAGGTCAAATTAGACAAAGACTCCTTCTTCTATACAATTCCACGTGAGTTATCCGAAATGGGTGATGGCTGAAGCCGCAGCTTATATTGCCCACCCATATTCCATCCAAGAATTCAAAAGAGAAAAAAGAGAAAACAAGACAAGAGCGATTACAATTTAAAACAAAGCTAAGACAAAATGTGACTGAGAGAAAAAAAAAAGAAAAAAGAAAACTAAGCTAAGCTAAGTTAAGCGGTTACTATTCAAAACAAATCTAAGACAAAATGTCACAGAGAAAAAAAAAAAAAAAAAATTTAATTACAGAGCGACGCCTCACACCACGACAGGCAGCTCCCCAGCCCTACTAATGCTAGGATGCAAGATTTGCCTTCCCCTAGACCGACTACACCCCCATCGGACGCTACCCAGACAGAAATGCCCTCACCTGGGGGGAGGGTGTTTGAACAACAGCAACGTATGAAGCAAAGGTTTGACAATAAATGCCGGGCGAAACGACCCAGGCTTGCAGTACTGGATTTGGTCCGGATCCAGTGCACAAACCGTGCTCACAAGCTGCAGTCGTTTTGGACAATGCCGATGCAGATCACAGCGCAGTTGGGCCCAGCCACCTTTCTTCTCACTGCTGGGTCACAGTGGCACACCAGTCACCTCAGAAAAGTGACACCGACTTCAGCCCCAGATCAGGAGACGGCTGCAGACAGGACAGGACAGGGCTGGGACTTCTGTGACACAAGACCCACAATCCTCGAAGAGCATCCGCCGGAGCCTGCGGCGGAGACACAGCCCGAGCACCGCTCAGCCCGGGTTTGGCTAAGACCCCGCCACCTAAAGGATTTTATGACTAACTTTTGAAATTTGGACTCTTATGTGTAGTTAGGACATGACTGACAACAGTGGCAGAATAATCCATTCGGTCATGCGTGCATACCGGTGGTCTACCTGGGTGCCCATTTAGCTGTGTAAAGTTCTTTGGTTTTTAAAGGGGGGGGGGGTAAATGTGGTGTTTGGACGTGGTGGCATGCCATAGGTGACGTCATCACGTGGCAAACTGGCCATGGCGCAGGGCGGCGCCACCCTTCTGTACATAATCAGTTGTATGTTCAATAAAGGACAGTTCAGTTCACGTCCGCTGTCAGCACCTCATTCTTAGACACAATACAGTCATATCATCAACCGTTGAAACCACACACCTCTGTCCACCAGTGATGCATTATTTCATTTATACTTTAAGACAAATTTACATTAGTTGGGTCAGGCTTGATCCGAGCTAGGAGCTAGTTAGCTAAGATTAGCAAAAGTGATATCAGAGGTAGGGTGGAGTTTAAGTGTGTTTTCCCCAATTTAACTTAAAAGGTCTCTGGGGACAAAGGTCAACAGGCGGGATAGATTGAAGATGCCACCAGCTAATCACAGGCTAACACAAGTCAAGTCAGAGCGGCCTCAGCCGAGCTGCACGCCTAGTGGTCCAGTCTTCACGGTCTAGCATATAGGCGGCAAGCTGGGCAGTATTGGTTGCCCCAGTGTCTCCTTTCAGAGTGTCCACGAATGATGTTAATGGCTGTCCTGGGCAGCGAAAGCCATGTGTCGGTTCCCAGAGTACCAGGTGACCTGCTGGGAGCTCTTGGTGATGGTAACGGTGCCCCACAAGGCCAAGTCTTCACCAAGCCACCTTGTCTGATATTCTAGGAAGGTGCCCATAGAGATCTTCATTGGAGACATGGCCTACCAGTTTACATTGAGGATGGTGCACAGCATACGGGTGTAGCAGCCGTCCAATGACCTCTGAAGGGAGACATTTAATGACCAGCACTCTCTTTCGTATAGAAGTATGGATTCAACTATTGCACAGAAGAATTTAACTTTTAGCTCTCTTGACATGTTTGAGTGCCATATAGCTCGCATGTCATTGAGAGCACCCCACACGAGTGTCTTGCGCACCTTCAAATCATGACTAGTAGATCCTATCCAGGAGCCAAGGTACTTGAAGCTGTTGACTAATTCCAGAGGGTTGCTGGTACTCACCAACAGTGGAGATATAGAGTTAGAAGCATCCCTGGGCGTCATCACTTTGGTCCTCTGGTCATTAATGGTGAGACCGATCCTAGAGCATTCCAACTCCACAAGTGACAACAATCTCTGTCCCTGTAAGATATTGTTTGACAGCAAACCAATGTCATCTGCATAATCCAGATCTGCTATTGCTTTCACCAGCATTCTTCGGGCTCTACGAGGTGATAGCATTACACCCAGCTCTGCTTCTCTCCCATCAAGGGCTTTCCGCAGGGCATAGTCTAGGTCTAGGACAATAACAAACAGGAACGGAGCCAAAGTATCGCCTTGGAGTACTCCTGAAGTGATCTCAAATTCAGCCGAATCGCCACCTGCGGTAACAACCTTTGTGCATGTGTTGGTATGCATTGCCCTAATAAAAGGGCTGCACGGTGGCGCAGTGGTTAGCACTGCGGCAGCACAGTTTACCCTTGGCCGGGGGATTGTGGGGATCGTGGGATCGTGGGTTTGATCCCAGCCCCCGACCAACAGTGATCTGTGTGGAGTTTGCATGTTCTCCCCGTGTTGCGTGGGTTTACTCCGGGATTTCTCCGGTTTCCTCCCACATGCCAAAGACATGCATGTTAGGTTAATTGGCTGTTCTAAATTGTCCCTAGATATCTGTTTCCTATAGGCCCTTAGAATAGAGGGTTAGTATTAATGAAAGCGCTTTGAGTGGTCTTTGTGACTAGAAAAGCGCTATATAAGTGCAGGTTAGTTAGTTAGTTAGTTAGTTAGTAATAGCATTACACAGCCTTGATTGAATACTGTAAGCCAGGGGTGGGCAGTGAGGGCCATTCCACTGCAGGTTTTCTGTTCCACTCAGTCTCTTTCAGCAGGTGTTTGCTCTGATCAGCTTCAAGGGTTGCTAATTATTGGAAACACCTGCTAAAGAGACTAGGTGGAACAGAAAAACTGCAGTGGAATGGCCCTCCATGGCACATGATTGCCCACCCCTGCTGTAAGCCTTCAGTATTCTGAACATAATTTCACGGTTAATTGAATCGAAGGCTAACACAAACATATCCACATCCAGTTTAATAACCACCAGTTAACCTAAGGACTATGGAGGAAATTAGAGGCTTGAACAACATATCTCACAATTATTCAATTAAAAATATTTTGTTTAACCTCTTGCACTCCGTTGTACCGTTGTAGCGCTCTCGTGCGCCCTCGTGCGCTCTAGGACGCACGATGGAGCTACGTCCAAGCGTGCACTGAAAATAAAAGCTGCATTTCCGTTCTTCCACTGCAGACACAGCCGCGAACAGATTAGTTCATCTGATTGACCTCTCATTCGACTAATAAGAGCCTTGAATTGGGTTTCTGAAACCTTGAAGAACCAATGACTGAAAACCTAGCAAGAAGGACCCACCTACCAAAGCTGTGAATGCAGTGAGCCAATTGAAGCAGAGAAGTTCACGAGCTGTTTTTAGTAAGGCTGGGTGAAGACAAACTGCTGCAGCAGATAAAAAAAGGACCCGCAGGAAGAACCGTCACAGACCCAGCAGCACGGAAACCATCCACAAGTGCTACCTGTGTGACAGGGACAGCCATTCGCACATCGGCCTCTTCAGTCACAGGCGGTGCCTTTTTTTTTTTATTCGAGCAGAATAGACGTTTAGGATTCTCTTCCATGGTCATTATAGACCGACGGAGGCCGACGACAAAGGTCGTAAATCATTCGCCAAAACCGCAATCATGGAATTATGTTTTGACCGGGTCGCAAGACCAGAACCACGAGCGGACCAGCATCGCGTTCATCTGACAATGAGGAAGAGAAGTTTGCCAGGACACTGCTGCTGTGAAGAGGTAAGGTGTTATAAGCTAAATTATTCTTTATCCCTGAAAATTGTAATCAAAAATGACTTTTGACCGATCGGTAAATTACAACTGTGCGGCGCACGAAGTCCGAAGTGCGTGCGCCGCGGTACACAGTTCGTTCACCGCGTCTGGACCGTGAACGCCCCCCCTCCGCTATTCTTCTGTAGCGAGGGGGGGGGGGGAGCTGCGGTGACTGCGCCGCGGTCGCCACATCGCCACATGAGTCTAATCCGTCATGTAGCGATGGCCGATGTCCATCCTCTGTAGCGAGGGGGGGGGCAACCCCCCCCACACACACACGCACACACACACAGCCCTGAGTGTCAGCTTTCATTAGAGCCCAAGATGACGTTTTTCCAAACTGTTTCATTTGGCACAATTTGGCACAGTTCAAAAACGCCTGGGAACTACCTGAGGAAAAAGCTGTGTAATATATTCATTTTTTGTGGTATTGTTACAAAATTTTGACCTCAGCTGGATAACACTTGGTTCTACATTTCTGTTGCATTTTCCAGCCCGGATCTGAAGCTGTGTGTTATTTGCAAGCATCTGTATCCAAAAAAACACCCAGGCCAAATTTATTTTCTTCAAGTTCAGTATGTTTAGATGACTGTAACTCAGTGGCCGGAGCACTTAGAGAGATTATGACTGTTTTGCCAAAAAATTCCAAGTGTTTTCTTTTAAATGAGACCAACCCCATGAAGATGCTGCAAAGGGTTGAAGAACAGCTTTCGATTTACTTTGGGCATGTTATTTTTTGGCGTTTTTAGGGAAATTGACCGGAGTGCAAGGGGTTAAATCATCCTACAATGTTATTTAGGGAACCAATTATTTATTTTTCCTACTTTTATATCAGTTTTATGTCGGCACTACTGAATCTGACAGTTTTTCTCATTATAGATAGAAGTATAATGTTCCTTTGAGTCTTGCCTGGTGTGTGTGAAGGCACGCCTGACACCAGATTCCCAGTCACTATTTCGTGTTTGGGTTATGACAGGCCACTCACACGCCACATGAGGGTGAGGGTGTCTGTGAGCCATGCGGGGACACAGTTTGTTATCTGCCACTGATGTCTGAGGGCTGGTGACACAAAGACAGCTGTGGAACAGAGCAATATCTTTTTTCTTTTACAATCACAATTTAAGTGGTGCCTCTGTGGTTTTTGTGCAGCATAACTAAAAATTAATGATCCATTCTAAAATGATACCACAAATAAACAGATGCTTATCCTAGATGACCGCTTCATAAACAAAAAAATCATGTGAAAGAATGCCTAAAAACACTACTGTTACAATATCCAAAAGTTTGCTCTCACTTTACTTAAATATTCAAAAGTAAAAAATGAGTCACCCCTCACTGACATAATGGAAAATAAAGTTCTGAATACTGGAGATGAAGAGCAGATAATTATCCAACTGACTGTCCTTTGCTGTTGCTCATTAAAACGTGAATGAGTGTAGGTGAATGTCTCATTAACCCATTATGGGAGGATCTTGTCGAAAATGTAATAAGCCACAAAAATTTCAACAATCAGTGACTCTGAACACGAATGAATGAGAAACAAGGTTCAGGTTCAGGTTCAGGTTACTTTATTTGTACCCGTAGGTAGATTTGTTTTGCAGTCTGGTGACATCCATATTTACAAGCCACAAATTACATTCAACATAGACACAAACACAGGCACATATGAAGCTGACTATAAACATGATAAGTGTAGAGTTTACCTCCGGCCACTAGGGGCCACAAAGGAATATATTATGGAATGATAGGGGATAGTCATCCATTTTGTTTGTTGTTCTGTCTCATGCTTCCCCATTGTTCATGACACAACCTCTGCATCAAGTTACGGACTTTGTTACTGTAAGTTTCTCTGCTTCATTACTTATTCTGTTAGTTATATTCAGTTATGTTGGTTTCTTTATTACATATCTCCACATTTAGTTGCCGCAGTCATTTTATATTTGTATATTTGTATCCCTGCAGGGCTCCTTCATCTTTGTCATTAAAACATAAATTGACATCGAGGAGTGTATTTCTTCATGAAGGAGCCATGGTCGTCGTTGAATGCACTGTCCCTGGTTGTGATTTCAAGACGGGCGACGTGTCTGAAGCCCTCGCCATTGCTTTGCTGACAAATCATGGATTTAATCATCAGAGCCCTTCTATCCAGGCGCCCGTCCAGCCCCCATCTTTTCATGGTCCAAAGTTAGATCGCCCTAGAGTTGACGTGGGCATATGGGCAGAGGAATGGAATATATTCACTCGTCGTTGGGATGTTTTCCGCACCGGTTCGAGCATAGAGGATGCACAAGCTCCTTTCCAGCTGTTCCAGTGCGCCGGTCCAGAGCTTGGGGACAACCTGTTGAAAGCCAATCCCAATGCAGCTTCCGGACCCCTGCCAGATCTTTTCGCTGCCATGCGCTCCCTGGCTGTCATTCCAGTAGCCACCTCTGTCCTACGCACTGAGCTGCTTCAGTTACACCAGGAACGTGATGAAGCGTTTCGTGCGTTCTCTGCCAGGGTGCAGGGCAAGGCGGAGACGTGCGCCTACATCGCGGTATGTGAGTGTGGCAAAAATGTGAACTACACCGACCACGTCATCCGCGATGTTTTGGTTAATGGTATATATGACTTGGACATACGCCGCGAGACACTGGGGACACCAGACGTACTGTGCAAGCCAGTTAATGATGTGATTGCGCTTGTCGAAAACAAGGAAATGCCCGCAACGCTCTTCCATCACCTACCCTATTAGCTGTGTCTTCATTCCAGCGCCTGAGGAAAGGTCCACCATTGGGTGTCGCCCCATCCCCAGTTGACAAGGCCAGGCAAGCCGTGTGCCTGGACTGCAAATGCTCCTTCAAGGCCTTTACTGAGGGATCCCGCGGATGGAACACTAAGCCCCACCGAGTTTGTATTGACTGCTACAAGGCCCGCCGGCGTAGGAATCGTAACACACCTGCTACAGACAGTCAGCACGCCGCCGTCGAGTGTGAGCCAATCTCCCAGATTTCTTCGGTTCATGCTGGGGCCCGTACCGGCCGACGCCCTATCCCGAAGACCCATGTCAGTGTCCCCGAACCCTCACCCGTTAAACTCGGGCACCACATTTTTTCGAGGGGTGAGTGGCGGCGTGCCAGGCTGAGAGACCACCCCCGTGTGTCGATCATTGTTGCTGTTGATGAGCCGGATGGACAGGGCAGCGGCACCAGCACCCGTGATTCAGTTAACGAGGCAAGGATATCTGCCATCGCGGACACTGGCGCGCAGTCCGACCTCTGGTCCCTGCAGGAGTTCCTGGCTTGTGGATTCCCACGCAATGTCTTGCACCCTGTCAATCTTAGCCTGTCTGCTGCCAACCGGTCCCCTATCGCCATTGAAGGGGCATGTTTTGCAAGGCTCTCAACAGCCCCCAGCTGTGGTGTGGGATCGTCCTGCCGCTCCATGATATATGTGAGTAGCTCTGTCCAAGCCATGTACCTCTCCCATGAGTCATTACTCAACCTTGGCCTCTTGCCTTTTGACTTCCCGTTAGGTAGCCGTGGGGTGAAACACGACGGTACACGGAGTTCTGACAACCCTAGCACGTGTGACCAGCCCTCGTCCTCTAATGCTACACGGTCCACGATCAGTGGCTGTATGGGTCCGGCTAGTCCTTAGAGCGCTCAGTGTTCGTGTCCCCAGCGTACGGTACCCCCACCACGCCCTACAGAGCTACCGTTCCCCTGCACCCCAGAGAATAATGGTCGGATGTAAGAATGGCTGCTCAAAAGATATGCTTTGTCTACATTCAATACATGCCCTCATCAAGCGTTGCCGTGCATGGAAGGGCCACCCATCGAAATACATGTGGACCCGGCTGCCACACCGAGAGCGTGCCACACAGCTGCCGTCGTCCCCATACACTGGCAGCAGAGGGTCTATGATGACCTCCTTCGGGATGAGGCCCTTGGTGTCATTGAGCGTGTCCCATACGGTGAGCCGGTGACTTGGTGCCATCGTATGGTAGTCACTCGTAAACATGACGGCTCCCCACGGAGAACGGTGGACCTCTCGCCTCTTAACAAGTTTTGTCAACGGGAGACCTTTGCCACTGAATCCCCATTCCACCTCGCGCAACGTATCCCGAAAGACACCTGGAAGACTGTCACCGACGCCTGGAATGGCTACCACAGTGTACCCCTACGGGAATCTGACCGTCACCTTACCACCTTTATCACACCCTTCGGACGATGGCGGTACACCAGGGCACCACAAGGTTTCCTGTCATTGGGGGATGGGTACAACCGCCGTTTCGATGCTGTCCTCTCGGACTTTGAGCGCAAAGAACGTTGTGTGGATGATACTGTCCACTATGACACTGACCTAGCGCAGCACTGGTGGAGGACCATTGACTTTCTCACACGTGTTGGCCGATCAGGCGTCATTTTGAATGCAGACAAGTTCCAGTTTGCGGAGAGGGCCGTCGACTTTGCAGGTTTCAGGGTCTCAGACACCACTATCGAGCCGCTCCCGAAGTATTTGGATGCTATCAGAGACTTCCCCACCCCGGAATCCACGACAGATATTAGGAGCTGGTTTGGCCTCGTCAACCAAGTGACCAACTATGCTCAGCTACGTGACATGATGGCGCCATTCAAACCGTTCCTCAGCCCATGTTGTAAGTTTTCATGGTCGTCTGAACTGGAGGAGGCTTTCCAGAAATCCAAAGAAGCCATTGTTGGTGCCATCTGCAAGGGCATGGAGATCTACGACATGGAGAAACGTACCTGTCTCCGCTCAGACTGGTCCAGGCGAGGTATCGGTTACTTCCTTCTACAACAACATTGTAACTGTACCTCTGGCGCACCGGACTGTTGCTTGGGGGGTTGGAGGATTACCCTGGCTGGTTCCCGATTTCTGTCCTCAGCGGAACAACGTTATGCTGCCATTGAGGGTGAGGCCCTGGCGGTGGCCTGGGGCCTTGAGCAGACAAGGTACTTCACACAGGGCTGTGACAACCTCGTCGTGGTCACCGACCACAAGCCGCTAGTGAAGATTTTCGGTGACCGTACGCTGGATGAGATCACAAACTCTCGTCTCTTCAGACTCAAGCAACGTACCCTTCCGTTGCGCTTCGACATAGTGCACCTGCCTGGCAAGAGTAACCATGCTGCTGATGCCACCTCAAGGCATCCCTCGCCCTCGGGATCGGCGGACGTGCTCTCGTTAGGGTCATGGAGCGTGCCCGATGCCGTGGAATCAGCGTTGATGGCTTCCATCCGTGATGACGCTCAGGAACTTGGAGCAATCTCCTGGCATCTCCTAGCACAAGAGACGGCTGCGGACACATGCTTTGCCCGGCTACTACACCTCATTGAACACGATGGTGTGGTCGATGCAAATGACCCTGCCCTGGCGGACCTATCTAACAGTGCGTGAGGCCATCTATGCTCAGGATGGTGTGCTGCTGTATCGTGACTGTGTGGTGGTCCCTCCGTCCCTCCGGGACAGAATCCTTCGGCACCTCCATGCGGCTCACCAAGGCGTTTCTGCTATGGAAAACCGTGCCCGTGCTATAGTCTATTGGCCTGGAATGTCCAAAGACATTCAGGCCACCAGATATGGATGTGCTGACTGCAATCGGAATGCCCCTTCGCAGGCGGCTACACCCCCCCTGCCATCCCCACCTCCATCTACACCTTTTGAGGCGGTGTTCGCTGACTTTTTTGACTATGGGGGCCGCCACTACTTGGTTGTTGGCGATCGACTGTCAGGCTGGGTGGAAGTTCTTAGCTCTTCAGCTGGCACAGACCTGGGAGGCTCGGCAGGCTTAGTTCACCACCTCCGCTCCTTCTTCGCTACCTTTGGCGTTCCTGAGGAACTTTCCAGCGACGGTGGTCCAGAGTTTATGGCAGGCCACACAGAGAACTTCCTGCGCTTATGGCATGTCAGGCATCGTGTCTCTTCAGTTGGTTTTCCACAGTCGAATGGGAGAGCGGAGGTTGCTGTGAAGACTGCTAAGCGTCTTTTGATGTCCAATACTGGCCCGACAGGCAGCCTCGATCACGACCGCTTTCTGCGTGCTATATTGCAATTGCGCAACACGCCCGACCCTGACTGCCACCTCTCCCAGGCGCAAATCATTTTTGGTCGCCCCCTTCGCGATTCCTTCCCCTTTGTCAACCGGCTGGAGAAGTTCTCTAACCCATATGTCCGACCACTCTGGCGCCAGGCGTGGATGGCAAAGGAGGATGCCCTCCGGACCCGCCTGTCCCGTACGACTGAGTCCCTACGGACACACTCGAGACCACTCCGACCACTGGCACTTGGCGAGTCGGTGTTCCTCCAGAATCAGTTGGGTCTGAGCCCTAACAAGTGGGACAGATCAGGAGTGGTGGTGGAGTCTCTGGGTCATGATCAGTATCGCGTCAAGGTTGACGGATCGGGACGTCTCACTTTACGCAACCGGCGGTTCCTTCGTGCCTTCACACCAGCGACCCCCCATTCCCATGTGCAACCGGCTGCCCCATTGCCGACACCCTATGCCCTGGCGGGAGAGTATCCACATATCCGCCTGGGCTCTCAGCTGTCAGCGGACGAGCACCCTAACTCGGCTCGGGACACATCTGTGCCGGAACCCTGCGATGAGGCTGCCCCTGCAACCGACACCCAAGTGGCGCCTGCCCCGACGGTCTCAACCCCGACCGTTCCATCTCCTGTGTCACGGCCACCGTCAGCATCGCCCCGACCCCGTCAGCTGTGCCGCCCGAGGAGGCCGCCCAAGCGCTATGAACCTGAGACGGGCCATTGGGTATAGGATTGAGTCAGTCTACCTCTTCCAGTTTGTTGGTTTCCGGACTGGGGGGGATGTAGAGTTTACCTCCGGCCACTAGGGGCCACAAAGGAATATATTATGGAACGATAGGGGATAGTCATCCATTTTGTTTGTTGTTCTGTCTCATGCTTCCCCATTGTTCATGACACAACCTCTGCATCAAGTTACCGACTTTGTTACTGTAAGTTTCTCTGCTTCATTACTTATTCTGTTAGTTATATTCAGTTATGTTGGTTTCTTAATTACATATCTCCACATTTAGTTGCCGCGGTCATTTTATATTTGTATATTTGTATCCCTGCAGGGCTCCTTCATCTTTGTCATTAAAACATAAATTGACATCGAGGAGTGTATTTCTTCAATAAGAATACTCAAGGCTCCATCAATCAGGGTATAAAAAGACAAAGAGATGGGAGAAAAACCAGAGGTAAGAGAGAAGGGTCATATTAAAAGTTAAAAACTAGTCAAAGAGGTTAAAAACTCAAAGGTCTAAAACCCAATAAAATATTTAGAACCCAAGTAACATCCTACAAAAATAAGTAAATATAAAATGGAGTTAATAAATAGGTACCTAAATTATGTGCAATATATTGTTACAGCTTGTTCAACTCTTTGACAGCAGCAGGGACAAAGCTGTTTTTGTAGGGCTGGGTTCTACTTTTTGGGACAGCAAACCTCCGTCTTGAGGGAAGAAGCTGAAAGTGGCAGTGCAAAGGGTGGGAGTCATCATTTAAAATGGAGGTAGCCATCCTCTGTACTTGTCTGGTGTACAGGGATGTCAGGCTCAGCTGTGACTCACCAAGGAAACGACTGGACCATCTAACTACCTGATCCAAGGATTTCCTCTGTTTCAGTTTTATCTGACCAAACCATGACACTAAAGAAAAGGATAAAACAGATTCAATAAAAGCCCGATAAAACACTGTCATTATGGTTCGGTCAATTTGGAAGCGTGCAAGTTTTCTCAAGCAATGCAAATGTTGCTGACCCTTTTTGCACACCCTTTCACAGTTCTCTTCAAAGTTTAAATTACTATCAGTAATCGTCGCAAGATATTTGTAGGATTGTACACATTCGGTGGTCTGTGTAGAAGAGCTTGGAAGAACGAGGCGATGTGATATATAAACCAAAGTTTATTATCAGCTCCTCTAACAAGTCTCATCCTAGTGCAGCAGCAGAAGAAGGAAAAAGAGGCCGGAACACTTTCGGCTCTATGAACTTATACTTGCACAAAACAAAAGACATGCATATCAAAAGCTGACATCCCTCATTATCTTAATCTCCCCCATTGTCTTCGTATTCCTCCTCATGGCCCTGGGGGGTGAGGGCAGCTCCTCCGGTCTCCACCGCAGTGTCTGGGAACGTCTTTGTTCTTCACTGGCGGTTGAGAGTCTTTGTCCTGTTCTGAGGTGTGAAGTCGCCTTACATATGTAATCACCAAACATTCCCACATGCTTCAACATATGTAGGTTATGGAATATATGATTAATATAGCCCACAGCCCCCCCAAACGACTAAGAAAAGGACAATAGAAAAATTCACAGTTTAAGATAATTACTATGACATACTAACTGCTACACCTCTTGCCACAGAAGAAACTTTCCAGCAGCCATGCTCCTAAGAGAGTTCAGTGGTAATCATAACAGCATAGTAAAATCACAAGTCAGTCCTAAACTGTTACAGCACAATTAGTGAACAACTGTTGAGTAGTTTGCATCAGTCCCTGTGCCGTCTGGGTTTTAATCTTCTCCCGAATCTGCTGTGGGTCCGCTTGGGCGTCCTGCTGGGACCTTCCTGTAAGGAATCTGCAGCTTGGGGAGGAGAGTGATTATTTGTTCCCTGCAGGGGGGCTGAGTCTTTTCTCTTGGGGGGTCTACCCCACCGAGGTGCTCTCGCCAACCGTGCAGGCTCGTCTCTCAACAAGAAGGCAGGTTTAAGTCTGTCAATGCTGACTGTTTCTTTTCTATCCCCAAAATCAAGCACAAAGTGTTTATCACCAGGTTCCAGCACTCTGAATGGCCCATCGTATGGTGGGCGGAAAGTTGGTTTTAAAGCTTCACGCCTAACAAAAACAAATTCAGCGTTTTTTAGAGCTTGGGGGACAAAAACCCGTGGAAAAGAGTGATGTGCCGGTCCGGGGAGAGAGTCCGGTCCGTTGCTGCCTAAAAACCTCGGGGCTGGAAGATGCCCTGGCTCTGGGTTCTCTGGTAAAAATTCACCTGGGAGCCTGAGAGGTTGTGCAAAAACTAATTCTGCTGGGGAGGCGTCTAGATCCTCTTTGGGCGCAGCACGCAACCCCAATAAAACCCAGGGAAGTTTATTTACCCAATTTGTATCTGTTAGTGAGGCTCTGAGGGCGGCCTTTAAAGATCTGTGAAAACGCTCGCATAACCCATTAGCCTGAGGGTGATAAGCGGTGGTGCGGTGAATTGTCGCCCCTAAGCTGCTGGACATGGCTGACCAAAGCTCCGAGACAAATTGAGGCCCCCTATCGGACGTCGAAACGTGCCACCCAGTTTGTCAAAAAAACGCAAGCGACTTCCTCCGCTGTGGTTGACGCCAGAGGGACTGCCTCTGGCCAGCGCGTGGTGCGGTCTATCATTGTTAACAGGTGTGTGAAACCTTGGGAGGAAGGTAGTGGTCCCACAAGGTCGACATGAATGTGGTCGAACCTTCTAGCAGGGATTGGAAAAGGCTCCAGAGGGGCTTTTGTGTGTTTGTGTATTTTGGCGCGCTGACAAGAAATGCAAGTTTTTGCCCATTCTTTTACGTTTTTGCGCAGGCCAGGCCACACAAACTTTTCGGCGACCATTTTAACCGAGGCGCGCACACCTGGGTGTGCGAGGGAGTGAATTGAGTTGAAAATACGGCAGCGCCATGTAGCTGGGACTAACGGGCGAGGTCGGCCGGTTGAGATATCGCATATTAGGGGGGGCACGCCGTCGCGTAAACCCCTTTCCTCCAGCCTTAACCCTGTTGGTCCAGACAAGAGTGCGCGCACGTCCGCGTCACTGCTTTGTTCCTCTGCTATGGCTGCATAATCTATCCCTGCATGGATTGGGGCCGCGTATGTGTCCGCGTTGGTGAAGAGTTCCGCGGCTGAGGTAGTATAATCTGTCTCCTCGCGCTCTGACGATGTCACAGCGCGAGAGAGGCAGTCTGCTACCACGTTAAGTTTGTCTGCCACATGTCGAATGTCTGTGGTGAACTCTGAAATCGCAGCCAGCTGTCTTTGTTGCCTGCCTTACCACAGTTCGGAAATTTTAGCCATAGCAAAGGTGAGCGGTTTGTGGTCTACAAAAGCCGTGAAACTCCGCCCTTCTAACCAGAACTGGAAGTGGCGGATGGATAAATGAAGCGCTAGCAGCTCCCTGTCAAAAGTGCTGTATTTACGCTCGGTTTGGTTTAGCGATTTGCTGAAGAATGCCAAAGGTTGCCAGATTCCGCTGACATGTTGTTCTACAACTGCCCCTATAGCCAGGTCCGAAGCATCTGTGGTTAGCGCAATGCGGGCCGAGGGATCGGGGTGAACCAACAATGTGGCATTAGCTAGGGCACTTTTTACTTCCGCGAAGGCGTGTTCGCGCTCCGGGGTCCATTCGACCGCGTTGGAAGCTTTCCGTTTTCTGAGCACGTCATATAGGGGCTGCATGAGCTGAGCTGCGTGGGGGAGGAAACGGTTGTAAAAATTAACCATTCCTAAAAATTCTTGCAGCGACTTGACCGTTTGTGGCCGTGGGAAACTTTTTATCGCGTGAACTTTGTCTGGAAGTGGGACTGCCCCCTTCGGAGAAACTCTGTGTCCTAAAAAATCAATTTGTGACACACCGAATTTGCATTTGGCTGGATTGATTATTAACCCGTGCTCTTCTAGCCTCTGAAAAACCACAGTGAGATGCCGCTCGTGTTCTTCCTCAGACGGGCTGGCTACCAGCATGTCGTCGAGGTAGACGAAAACAAAAGGGAGGTCGCGTAATACTGCGTCCATCATCCGCTGAAAGGTTTGAGCCGCGCCTTTGAGGCCGAAAGGCATCCGCAAAAATTCAAAAAGGCCGAAAGGGGTTATTACAGCTGTTTTAGGAATGTCCTCTGCTCGAACTGGGACTTGATGATAACCGCGGACCAGGTTTATTTTTGAAAAAATGCGCGCACCCGCCAGGTGCAGTGAAAAATCCTGAATGTGAGGAATTGGGTAGCGGTCATGCGCTGTCGCATTGTTTAATCTGCGGTAATCGCCGCACGGTCTCCAAGAACCGTCGGATTTCGGAACCATGTGAAGTGGTGAGGCCCAGGGGCTTTTCGAGCGTCTAATAATGCCTAATTTTTCAAGGGTGGTAAACTTGTCCCGAGCTATGGCGAGCTTGGCCGCGTCTAAGCGCCGAGCTTTGGCAAATACGGGTGGGCCCGTTGTAGGAATAAAATGTTCAACCCCGTGTTTAGCCACTGTGGCTGAGAATTTGGGAATTGTGAGTGCTGGAAATTGGGTGAGGAGTTGATCAAACTTACCTCCTGCTGTGGTGACGCTAGCCTGCACGGGTGGTGGAGAAAGTCGGGCTGAGCAGGGAATAGAAGCAAAGGACAGTGCATTAACCAAGCGCCTGTTCGCTAGATCAACTAATAACCCATGTGCACACAAAAAATCTGCGCCCAAAAAGTTAAAACTCACCGCCGCTACAACAAATGTCCATCTGTAGTTGCGGCCGTGGATGCAGAGGTGCAGGCTCTTTTCACCAAAAGTGTCGATGATGGAGCCGTTGGCTGCCACCGCTCCATTGCCCCGGGGGCCCATGGCCCGGTCTGCTTGTGAGGGCATGACAAAACTTAGTTGAGCTCCCGTGTCGATAAGGAACCGCTTGCCGGTGTGTCCGTCCGTCACATATAAAAGCTTGCTTTTTTCGCCGAGAACCGCCGCTGTTAACGGCTCTCGGCTTCGGCGTTTTCCGGAAATTGTGAATTTGCAGGGGGGAACGCATTTGTAAGCCTTCTCGGCGAAGCGGTGGTGGTAATAACAAACGTCGCTCCGTCTGTTGCGTCCTGGGCGTGTCGCTGTCACCACGGGCTGGCTCTGCTCAGTGATTTGTGGCTCCTCGTGGCTCCGGACATCAGTGTTGAGGTCTGCGGATGCTGCTGTGGGTGTCTGCTCCTTGCAGGCACTGACGAGCCGTTGAGCTTCGTGAGCTAGCGTGCGGAAGTCTTGCTGGGTGCTGCATCGCATGTTGGTCAGCGTCCCTCTCATGTGTGGTGGCAGCGTACTGAGGAATATGAAATGGAAGAGGAAGTTGTCATTGTCCTCTTCTTTAAGTTGCAGCAAGTCCTCCATGAGGGCCTTGGGTCTGCATCCTCTGTGGCCGTAGACCGCCAAGATCCTTTCGGCTCTCTCCTCGGCTGAGGGGACATAATTTGCCACAATGGTCGCTTTCAGTTCTTCATATTTGTCCTGGGCCGGCGGCCGCTGGATTATGCTCCGCGCACATCTCGAAGTGGCAGCGTTGAGTTTGGCGACGATGTGATAGAACTTTGTATCGTCAGCCGTGATGCCCGCAAGTGCAAACTGGGCTTCAGCTTGCTGAAACCACAAGGCGGGGTCCTCTTGCCAGAAGTCCGGCAGGTTGACGGTGACGGCGTTTGTGTAGACCGTCACTGATGTGTCCGCAGGGTGAGAGTGCCTTGCTTCGGCTCTCTCCGCGGCGCTGGTGCTTGGTTGAGCCCTCTCTATCACTTCTGCCGTGGGGGAACGTTGTCCATCTGTTCCCCTGTCTGCATGGGCGCCGGCGTCTGCCTGGGTCGCCACAGATGAGTCGATCGCGGGGGAACGCCTCTGGTCCATTCTCGCGTAAGGGTCACCAGTGTAGAAGAGCTTGGAAGAACGAGGCGATGTGATATATAAACCAAAGTTTATTATCAGCTCCTCTAACAAGTCTCATCCTAGTGCAACAGCAGAAGAAGGAAAAAGAGGCCGGAACACTTTCGGCTCTATGAACTTATACTTGCACATAACAAAAGACAAGCATATCAAAAGCTGACATCCCTCATTATCTTAATCTCCCCCATTGTCTTCGTACTCCTCCTCATGGCCCTGGGGGGTGAGGGCAGCTCCTCCGGTCTCCACCGCAGTGTCTGGGAACGTCTTTGTTCTTCACTGGCGGTTGAGAGTCTTTGTCCTTTCTGAGGTGTGAAGTCGCCTTACATATGTAATCACCAAACATTCCCACATGCTTCAACATATGTAGGTTATGGAATATATGATTAATATAGCCCACAGTCTGGCCTTTTAGTACGGTGACTTTGTGCCTGGAATTTTTCCTCCTAAAGTCAATAATCATGTCTTTAGTTTTTGTCGTATTCAGCTGCAGGTAGGAATCCTCACACCAGTAAACAAAATCATCAACTACTGGGCCGTGGCCACTCTCACCATCCTGGAGGAGACTGACAATAACTGAGTCATCAGCATACTTTATAATGTGTCTGTTGTCATGTCTGCTCCGACACATGTTTGTGTACAGGATGAAGAGTAGTGGTGACAACACACGCCCCTGAGGAGAGCCAGTAGAAGAGCACTTTAGGTCAGACAATGTACCATTGACCCTTACTCTCTGCGTCCTGTTGATTAAGAAATCCAGAATCCAACCCACCAGATTATTGCTCAAATCAAATTGTTGCAGGAGCCTTTCAACTAAGATATGAGGTTGGATTGTATTAAAGGCAGAGGAAAAGTCCACAAATAAAAGTCTGGCGTGTGTCCCATTAAAATCCAGATGTTTAAAAAGCATGTTAAACAGAGTGACAGTGGCATCCTCCACTCCTCTGTGAGGCCTATAGGCAAACTGCAGAGGATCCAATGCATGCTCAGTCTGCTTAGGACCTCACATCTGACCAGTTTTTCAAAAATTTTCATTAAAATTGAAGTCAAAGCAACTGGTCTAAAGTCGTTTACCGTTTTAGGACAGCTGGATTTTGGAACGGGAACAACCATGGCTTCTTTCCAGATCTTAGGCACATGTTGTGTCTGTAGCTGCGGCTTCAGCCATCACCCATTTCGGATAACTCACGTGGAATTGTATAGTAGAAGGAGTCTTTGTCTAATTTGACCTTGTTGTTATATTATACAGTTTCTTTTAACCTGTAATGTACTATCCGAAATAAATAAATAAAATAAGGACTTATTGAAAATGTAATGAAATATAGGACTCAGTTCATGTGCACAGGACTTTACCAAGCGCCCACATATATTATCAGAGCCCTGACTTTTGTTCACTTTTACAGCGCAGAACTCCCTTTTAACATCCTGCACCTCAATATTAAAGTGCTGATTGTCTTTGAGTTTCTTTTTCAAATCTTGGGTTTCTGTGCTAAAATCAAAGGAGTCAAAACGACCATAAAAACAATTAAGAGCATTAGCCAGCTCTGTGTCTGAATTAAAACCATCTAAAAACACACGATTACTGCGCTCTGTGCTCTGAAGGCCTGCAATACTGGCCCAGGCTGAACCAAGTTTCTTTGTTGCCATCATGCTTTCCAATTCTGATTTATAATTCTGTTTTGCTCTTAAAATTTCGGACTTCAGCTCTTTTGTGGCAACCTGTAGCTTAGAAACAGACCCCTGTTTAAAGGCAAGTGCTTTCCTCTGTAAGCAGGACTTAACCGATTTTGTAACCCATGGTTTGTTGTTGGGATATATTTTGACACGTTTACGTGGAACGATCTTATTTTTACAGAAAGCCATGTATGAGCATGTGACATCCACCAAAGAGTCCAAATCATCCCCACAGGCCAGTGTGAACATCTCCCAGTCTGTACAGTCAAAGCATTTCTGGAGGCTGTGCACTGAATCCTCTGTCCACACATCTATGTCTCTCGTCTCCACCTTGCCTCTTCTGAGAGCAGTTTTATATGTGGGCAGCGAATGTACACAGTTGTGATCTGAGGATCCTACAGGAGGAAGGGGGAGTGATTTATAGGCCCTCTCTATGGATCAATAGCACAGGTCCAATGTCTTTCTTCGCCTGGTTGGGCAAGAGACACACTGATAAAAGTTTTTAAGTGTCTTCTTTAAAGAAACATGGTTAAAATCCCCAAGAATGAAGTTTGGCGCCTCTGGAGAAATTGATTGCAGCTGCTGGATCACATCAAAGATGGTTCTGGAGGCGGAGTCAGCGTCTGCCCTCGGGTGAATGTACACAGTTGTGATGAAAAGTTGGGGGAACTCGCGAGGCAAATAAAAGGGGTGTAGTGACACAGACAGCAGCTCCACATCAGGTGTACAGATGCGCTCCCTGACGGTGACAGATGTGCAGTACTGCTTATTAATGTATAAACATACGCCGCCCCCCTGACGTTTCCCCGTTACCTCTTCCTGCCGATCCGAGCGCAGTGGGGCTCCAAAGCCGTCAATCCACAGGTCTGCATCTCGGTCATGCGCAGTAAGCCAAGATTCGGTGAAAGCCATGACACAGCAGTTCTTAAAGTCCTTCTGGTAGCGTACATTCCCTTGAATTTCATCCACCTTGTTTCTCAGAGACTGTACGTTCCCAAAAATCATAGAAGGAAGAGGAATGTTACCAAACTGACGTCTTCTCAGGCGCAATTTCACACCTCCACGCTTTCCGCGTTTCCTTCTGCCGTCTTTCCCGTCTCTCTTTTCACCGCTGTGTCTGTCTCTCAAAATAAAGTCCGGCAGTTGCGGCTTAGGCTCAATCACAGCCGCTGCATCAACCGTGTTTAAATGCAGCAACATGTCCCTGGAATAATGTATTCTGCCCGCCACGATGCCGGTCGCGTTTACCTCACAGACTAAGAGCCGGAGGAAAAGTAGCAGCAGTGCAAGAAAGGGGAGGAAGTCCATGTTGTTGGAACCAGGGAGCTCTTCGCCATACAGTCCACGAACATTCCAGGGCAGAAACGACACAGAGGATTTGGTAAAAACACATAAAAGTACATAAAAACAGACACACAGACGACGGACTTTTTCACCAGCTGCCGGTCGCTGCGTGCGCATGCGCCCTCTCCTCCTCTACAAGGAAGTAGCGATTAATGAGAACAAGTTGATAGTTTTGTGGAGAAAGGAATAGGCGAGGCAACGAGCTGAACGACACAAGGCTTTATTCTTTCTCCAACAACATAACAGCAAACAGCGCAACAGTGCTACAGCACTCCTGGGTCTCTGTGCATTCCTGTTTTATATCTTTAATCCCATGCATCGAGACCTGGCGCTTCCGACCATCATACATTGTTGTTTAACAAAGGAATGTGTGGCACATTAACATAACATACACTGGCGTCACTTTCACACCTTTCTTCTCTCCGCGGCTCTGGTCATTCGTACTCTCCCTGGAGGGCGCATAGAACCAACAATCCCGTCTGCTGCACCACCCCCCCCCCCCCCCCCCCGTGACACCTCTTCATTCGGTCCATTGTCCTCCTCTTTCCTCCTGCCTCTCTGGGTGGAGAAAACCTCCAAGCAATGCTCCCACACAGCGCCCCCCCCAAACACCCAGATGGGGTACTAACCCCCCCCCCCCGCCCTTTAGGCTTGAGTCGGCGCCCATAGCGGCTGTAGCAGGGGGTTGTTGATCCAATAGAACCGTCCTACTGGTGAGGTGTACCAGAGGGCACGTCAGTCTGCGGAAGGAAAGGGGGAGGGGGGAAACACATCAGCTTCGCGAGCCCAGGTCCCTGCCGAGGGATCGCCAACTTGCGGAGCCAGCAACGGTGGGCGTCTGCACCAGGGTCCAGTGCGCATTGTGCCTGCCGAAAACAAAACCAGCCTTCTGCAAGCTTCTTGGGACAAATGTCTGCAAGCTTCTTGGGACAATGGTGGGCCGGGCCGGGTCGGTCCCAGTCTCCGTCTGTGTAAAAATTGCGAGGGCAGATCAGCCTCAGCGCGGGGTTTTCCAGTAAAAACTCTCTGGGGATCAGCAACGGTTTGGTGTGGAGCGTAGCCCTAAGCTGGGAAAGCTGTCAAAACCTCCTTAGGTGTGGGGCACAGCCCTAAGCTGGGGAGGTTTCCAAATCCTCTTTAGGTGCAGAGCACAGCCCTAAAAGAACCCAGTGCCGGCGGTTGACCCAATTTACATCTGTGAGCGTACCGTCTGTGTCCGCTCACCAAATGTCCTGATGGTGGATCCGTTGGCGGCCATAAGCTTGGGACCACTGCTCCCTGCCCCCCTGTCTGCGTTGACCGGCAGGATTAGGCTCTTGTGGGAGCTGGAGTCCGCCAGAGACCACTTCCACGAACATGTGTCTGTGACATACAGCAGCTTGTTTCTGTCTCCAGCAGTCACAGCTACTACTGACTGCTGGCCGTGCCGTTTCCCAACTTCTTGCATTGGCATGGCGGCATGTATCACTGGGTGTTTGAGCCAAAACGGCAATGATAGAAGCAGATCGCCCCGTTCCTGCATTTCCTGGCATCTGCTCTGGCTACCACCAACAGCCCCTCAACCTTGCTGGTATCCCTCCAGGATGCCGGCAGCTCCTGGAGCAGGTTTGTCCCCTGTTGCGTGGCACGCTCGTCTGGCGCCGCGACCATGTAGTAGTATCTTGTGTCATCCATAGTTATCCCATGGAGTGCAAACTGGTCTTCTATGTGTGAAGACCATGCTGCCGGGTCGTGAAGTCAGAAGTCCAGGAGCTTGACTGAAACAGCGCCCACGGCGCTGGTGCTCTCCATCCAGGTAGTCTCCGGGGCGGTGCTTGGCTCGCTTTCCATGGCACATCTTGGGGTCACCAGTGTGGCTCACTCTCCATGGCACGTCAGGGTCACCAGTGTGGCTCGCTCTCCATAGCACATCAGGGTCACCAGTGTGGAGAAAGGAATAAGTGAGGCAACAAGCTGAATGGCACAAGGATTTATTCTTTCTCCAACATAACAGCAAACAGCGCAACAGCGCTCCTGGGTCTCTGTGCGTTCCCCTTTTATATCTTTAATCCCATGCATCAAGACCTGGAGCTTTTGACCATCATACATTGTTGTTTAACAAAGGATTGTGTGGCACATTAACATTACATACACCGGTGCCGCTGTCACACCTTTCTTCTCTCCACAGCTCCGGTCATTCTCACTCTCCCTGGGGGGGCACATAGAACCACAGTCCCGTCTGATGCCCCCCGGTGACACCTCTTCATTTGGTCCATTGTCCTCCTCTTTCCCCCTGCCTCTCTGGGTGGAGAAAACCCCCACACCATGCCCCCAAAGTTTAATAATTTCTCTATGTCATGCTCTGGACTGGGTCACAGATCCTGTCAACACTTTGTGTTCTTTTTGGACTCTCTATTATGTTTATCTTCATTATCAGTATTCTCACCCTCACTTCAGCAGATCCACTCCTAGTTATGTTTATCCTTTGCATTATTATCACCATTATCCTGTCCTGCTCATCTTACTGTGTTTACCTTGTGACAGCGCTCTCAATTCATTTCCTTCTCCTCCATTTATTGGTCCCTTTGTTGTTATCATTCATAGCTGTCACTTGTTTTGGTAATCACTGCTTCTCTATATATGTTGGCCACAGGCATTAATCCCCACAGCATCCTTATGTTACCACCACATTGTCTTCACCACATCTACCTGGAATTATTACTGTCTCCACTCGATTAATTTTGTGTTTCCAGCCCACGAGCTAAGTTTTGTTCCTACTGTGGTGGCACTGAGTGGGGGGTTCTCCACCCAGAATTGGAAGTCGGGGGGGGGGGGGGGGAGATGGAATAGAGGACTGAAGGAGGAAGTGGCACCGGGGGGGCCTCAGATGTAACAGAAAGGACTGGCTGCACCCCGGGGAGTCAGGAGACACCGGAGTTTGCTAGAGTGGGAGGGGGAGTGATAAGCAGGGTTTTGTGTCCTATAAGGTTAATGTGCCAGACAGGCTTTGTGTACTGTGTATATTGTCTTTGGCTCCCTGGGTCTCATTAGGAAGAAATAAAGTAGTATAAAAGGAGGCGCCCAGAGACCCCGGGAGAAGTTTTTCCTGTGTTTTATGTTGGGAGGTGAATAAAGTTTGTGAGTCGTCCAGCTCGCTGTCTCATCTGCTTTCATCTTCCACACTGGTGACCCTAAGATGTGCAATGGAGAACAAGCCGAGCACTGCCCCGGAGACAACCCAGAGGGAGAACACCAGCGTTGCCACATGCGTTGTCACAGTCAAGCGCCAGGACTTCTGGCTCCACAATCCGACCGCTTGGTTCCTACATGTGGAAGCCCAATTCACACTCGGCGGGATCTCCACGGATGACACCAAATATTATCATGTGGTTGCTGCGCTGGATGTGCGTGCCACACAGCAAGTAACAAGCCTGATCCTTGAGCCGCCAGCCCAGGGGAAATATAATGCACTCAAGCAGATACTGCTTCAACGTTATACCCTGTCAGACAGTGAGAGAGCAGAGAAACTCCTCACATGCTCACAATTGGGTGACAGGTCAGCTGTGGAGCTGATGGAGAGCATGTTAGTGCTGAGGAGGAAGGACAACGAACCCTTACTGTTCACCCACCTCTTCCTCAGGAACCTACCAGCTACAGCAAGGGCAATCCTGGCCAACTCACTGCTACTGATGGCCATAAACTACTGCGCTCTGGCACAAGAAGCGGACTGCATCATCCTGGCAAACAGAGCTCTCAGCATGCACACGACGACACCAGCAGCCATGAAGGACTCCAGCAAGGTTGAGGAGCCGTTGGGGGTGGCTGGGATAGACGCCAAGAGACCCAGGAACGGGACGCTCTGTTGCTATCACTGCCGGTTTGGCTCGAACGCCCAACGCTGTCTGTCACTGTGCCAATTCAAGAGCCCAGGATAATGGCACGGCCAGTAATCAGTAGCAGCTGCGACCGCTAGCGACAGGAACAAGCTGCCTTTCATTACAAACACACATTCGGGGAGACATTTCTTGGTGGACTCTGGCTCCCAGAAGAGCCTCATTCTGCCGGTCAGCATGGACAGGTTGGCAGAAGGCTGTTGTTTCGAGGTTATGGCAACAGATCCAACATCAGGATGTTTGGCAAACGAATGTTGACAGTATGCTTACATGGACGCAATTACCAGAGGGACTTTGTGGTAGCTGCATGTTCTGTCCCCATTTTAGGTGCTGATTTTTTATGTGCTTACGGATTGTTAGTCAATGTTGCCAACAGACATTTAGTAGATGCCGTTACTTTTTCCTCCTTGCCCTGCAAGTTTCCTCCTTGCCCTGGAGTTGGGCCAACAACACATGCTAACGTTATAGCTCCAGGGGGTAAGTACCAGGATTTTCTTCCACAGTTCCCAGCACTCACGGTTCCGACTTTTTCTGTTACAGAAACCAAACATGGGTCGAACATTTCATAACCACAAAAGGCCCGCCGGTGTTCGCCCGACCTCGGCAACTGGACGCGGTTAAACTAGCCAGCGCGCGCGAGGAGTTTACCAACTTAGTAGTAGTAGTAGATTAGTTTATTTGACAGGGACAGTGCAATAAACATAGACAATTAATCAAAGACAATCAATCTGATGTGTTGCACATAGAGTGTATAGCTATTAGCTAATTTGCAACTCTTGTCCCTGGATGGGCTTTAGAAAAAAGAATCAAGATAAAAAATATACACAATAACCACATACATCAATGCAGAAAAATTATAAATACACAATTATAAATATTATAAATATTATAAATACACAAATATAACAGCCTGACTCACATTTAACATAAATATTATAAATATTATAAATACACAAATATAACAGCCTGACTCACATTTAACACATATAACATAACTCACATTTGCCTATTTCAGGCCTTCCTCCCTCCGTCACTCACTATAAACAAACACATTTATTCCTTCCCTTCATTCACTCTCACTTTGCAGACAAATAATTCATACATGAGTACATTCTTGTTTATTTTTCAGCCAGTTTTTAACATTTTTAGTGAATGTTTTAAAGTCCGTTATTATTTTAATTTCATTTGGCATTGTGTTCCAGATGTGACTGCCCTTTATAGAGAAAGCTGTTTGTCCAAATGTGGTTCTGCGGTGGAATATTTTACAGTTATTGTTAACAGAACTCCTGGTGGCTCTGCTGCTGTCCTGTCTTTGGACGAAACCAGCAAGTGGCTCGGGTGCTGATTTATGGAAACATTTGAACGTTAATTTCAGAAGACAGAGGTCAATGAAGCTCTCAAAACTCAATAGGTTGTATTTTTTTAAAACATTACAGTGATGCCACCTAATGGGCTTTTTGTCCAAGATTTTTAGGGTTTGATTATATAATGAACCTATATGTCTTATTGTGGAAGGGGCTGCTTGAGCCCAGACTGTCAAACAGTATGATATATGAGAAAAAACCATAGAATGCATATACAGTGCAGCTGCTTCGTAAGGTATGTAATATCTAATTAATTAAAGCAGTTCAGATTTTTTTTTACTGTTTTTGAAATTTTCTTTATATGAAGATTAAATTTGAGTTGAGGATCTAGTACAATGCCAAGGTATTTGAATTCTGTAGCTAAACTGATGTCATGATCATGTATATTAACTTTAAAATGTTGCAGGTTACATTTTTTGATTGAAAAGCACATTGAGACTGTTTTCTGAAGGTTCAGCAATAGATGGTTCTTGAGGAGCCACTCTTGGACATCAACCATACTTGTAGACAGTACATCTGCAGCCTGTGCTGGAGTCTTGGCAGCTGTGTAAATAACTGCATCATCTGCATAAAGTTGGCATGTTGCAGCTGAGCAGTGTAACGGCAAGTCATTAATAAAAATGCTGAAAAGTAAAGGACCAAGAATGGACCCTTGTGGGATACCCATGCGGTTGTTTAAAAATGAGGATTTATCCTGGTGAACTTTTACACACTGTTCTCTATTCTGGAGATAAGATGCAAACCATTCTAATGTATTTGGGGAGAAGTTAAAAGATACCATTTTGGATAAAAGCAAACTGTGGTTTACAGTATCGAAAGCCTTTTTGAGATCTAGAAAAACAGCTCCTACCACATTACCCCTGTCCAAGGACTGTTTGACGTTTTCAATAAGGCAACAATTTGCTGTTTCTGTTGAGTATCCTGGTCTAAAACCAAATTGATGTGGATGAAGAAGTTGACTGTCTTGTAAGTAGTCTATCAGCTGTGTAGCTACAACTTTTTCAAGAACCTTAGATAGGACTGGTAAGATAGAGATTGGGCGGTAATTGCATATATCGTCTTTACTGCCTGATTTATGAACTGGTATGACGACAGCTTTTTTCCAGCCAGATGGAAATGTACTAGACCTAATGGAGAGATTAATGAGATGAGTCAGTGGTTTGATTAATATTTTGCTGTGCATTTTGAGAAAGGAGGTGCTCATATTGTAGATATCATTAGTTTTTGAGTTTGACAGTGTTTTAACAATACCAGCAATTAACTTCTCATTTACCTCATCGATGTGAAAAGTATCTGTTGGAAGTATGGAATTTGTGTTGTTGAGCACATTTGGCAGCACAAAAATTTTTGTTAAGTCTTCCACAGAGCCCACAAAGTGTGAATTAAATTCATTTGCCAAAGTAGCCTTGTCACTGACGGTCTTGCCATTGATTCTAAGTTCCTTTACCCCCTTCTGATCGTTTTTTTTATTAGTTAAGTTATTTAAATGCCTCCATAGGGAACTGTTGTTACCCTTTGCATGATCTATCAGTTTATTGTAATAAGATATTTTTGATTTTCGCAGCTCATGTACCACTTTATTTCTTAAACTTTTGTACACAAGGTGATCATTTTGTAGTTTGGAGGTTAGTGATGTTTTCAGTGCATAGTCTCGCCTCTTCATAAGTTTTCTTATTTCATTATTTAACCATGGTAGGCTAATCTTCTGTTGTCTACTTTTAATTTGCTTTGAAAATTTTTCTATAGACTTTGTGATTGTTGCAGTTATAAAATTACAACAATCATCTACTTCACATGTTGCCATGAGCTGCTCCCAATTTTGATTCTCTAAGTAATGTTCAAACTCCTCATTTTTTGATTTGGGGATAATAAAATTTGATTTGTCAATATCGACTCCCCCAAAATACTGTAGTCGCTTTTTAGTAAGTTTCCTGACAGCAAGAACCATGTTATGATCTGAGAGACCAGTTACAAGATTATAGGTTCTGGTTATTCGTTCTGGTTTATTAGTAAATACCATGTCAATAAGTGTTCTGGATTGTTTGGTTATCCTGGTGGGTCCTTTGATGATTTGCTGGTAATTAAATTTAGTCATGAGGCTTTTCAGTTTTTGTTTGTCTTTTTTATCAGACCAGTTGATATTAAAGTCACCATGAATTATTGTTTCTCTGTTCTTCTCAAGTTGTTTAACCAGATCACTTAATTCATTATAAAAGGAAGAGTTGTGTGACGGTGGGTTGTACACTACTGCAATGTTGAAATTCATTACCGGAGAGAGACATACATTAACAGCTAAACATTCAAGTGAAGTATTCAAATCAACCAGTTGACATTTATATTTCTCTTTGATGTAAATTAAAACACCTCCTCCCCTCCCTACCTGCCTGTCTTTTCTAAAACACTGGTAGCCCACAATATCGATCATATTAGTGTCTATGTTACTGTGTAGCCAGCTTTCTGAGAGACAAAGGTAGTCCAGATTTGAGTCCAACAGCAACACCGAAATCTCATCTCTTTTGGGGATTATGCTCCGTATGTTTAAATGACCGCCGAGGATCCCCTTTGGTTTAGCCTTGGTGTCCCAAAGAACTCGTGCATGATTAACAGTTTGGAAAAATAAATGTTGTTTTTGCTTTTGTACAGCTCGGTTTTGTGCTAACCCAGTGGTCTGCTGTTTAATAGTGGCAGGTCCAGGGTTAAGGTGAATATCTCCTGCCAGAAGTAGCAGAACTAACAGAACTTTAACTGTATATCCTCTGCCATATTGTGATTTTTGCTTAACAGCCATGTTTGCCTTAATTTGGAAGTTTTTGCTCAGGGCTTTTAAAGACCACATAGAGTGTAGGGTGAGATGTCCAAGCCCAAATCCATACAGATAAAACTTTTTAACTTCACCTTTGGTTGAGTTTGTCGGAAAATCCTTCTTGTTGCAGGTCCAGACACACAAAGACAAAACGAAGAGGAAGTAGAGAAGTAGAGAAGGCTTATTAGTGGTGCCCATCAGCCCACTTTTTAATCCGGTGGCAGCCATCTTCAGTCTTTCTTGGAAAGAAGGAAAAGGAAAATCTGTGGATAGTAAAATAAATTCTGCTTATATCGCCAGAATCTGATCCGATCGTCCTCGAATCCAGCTGGGCCTCAGCTAGCCAACTAGCCCCTTCCGTTGCTGGTCTCGTTGCTCATAGTCGCCGTAACTGGTTTCCCGTCCCGCTCCTCCAACCGAGTCTCGTCACACACCGCCGCTGCCACCGAGCTCCGCTGAGGTCACGGTAAATCCTCCGCTAGGCACCGCCACCTACCGTCGTCTGCCTGGGTGAAATCTCTGCTGAGCCCCGTCAACAAATAGCCGCTTGCCTGGTAGTATCTCCGCTGGGCCTCGCAGCTGGGCTTCGATTCAGGCTGGTGTAAGGTGGAATGACTGGCGCCAGCATTAAGCTAACTAGCGTTAGCTTAGCAATCGCTTCGGGTAGTCTCGTCGCACACCGCCGCTGCAGTCACGGTAAGTCCTCCGCTGGGCACCGCCGCCTACCGCCGTCTGCCTGGGTGAAATCTCTGCTGAGCCCCGTCAAACAAATAGCCGCCTGCCTGGTAGTATCTCCGCTGGGCCTCGCAGCTGGGCTTTGATTCAGGCTGGTGTTAGGTGGAATGGCTGGCGCCAGCATTAAGCTACCTAGCATTAGCTTAGCAATCGCTTCAGGTAGGGCACATCAGTGAATCACAAGGAAGCGCTGGAATCGCTGGTCAGTTTACTCACAGTGGCCGGATAAAAGCGATCAAAGGGGTAATCCACCGGAGGTATATCCGATCGCTGTAGGTAGTTATTTAGAGACTGGCGCCAGCATTAAGCTAACTAGTGTTAGCTTAGCAATCGCGTCAGGTAGCATTAAGCTAACTAGTGTTAGCTGAGCAATCGCTTCAGGAAGGCGCAGGAAGTCGCTGGAGAAAGGCGATTAAAGGGCAATCCAACGGAGGTGGCAATTCAGCCCGTGCGTGTTCGCCACGAGCGCCGATCGCTGCAGGCCAGCCACTTTTAATGGCAAAATCAGTGACTTTGTCTCAGCACTGAAAAAGTGTGACCATCCCGGTCGCCATCTTGAGAAGTCAGTCAAGACTTAGAGCACCTGGGCATCGTTAGGCGCTCCAACAGCCCGTGGGCATCCCTCCTACACATGGTGTCCAAGGCCGATGGGTCGTGGCGACCGTGCGGCGATTTCCGGTGCTTGAACAACGCCATGGAACACGATCGGTACCCCATCCCGCACATCCAGGATTTTTCGATGCATCTGGCTGAGACGTGTGTTTTTTCGAAAGTGGATCTGTTCCGTGGTTACCACCAGGTCCCAGTGCACGTGGAGGACGTGCCTAAAACAGTGGTAATAACTCCTTTTGGCCTTTTTGAGTTTTTACGCATGCCATTCGGGTTAAAGGGCACGGCACAAACCTTCCAAAGAATGATGGACGCAGTGCTCCATGACCTACCTGCCTTTTGTTTTTGTCTACTTAGACGACATTTTGTTGGCTAGCATATCCGAGGAGGAGCACCTCGCCCCCCGAGCGAATCCAGGCTTTCGCAAACGCCAACACAGAGCTCGCTAACACCATTATGCTGGCCCACCTGGCCCTGTCAGCGCAGATAGCACTCACCACCGACGCATCTGATGTTGCCATAGGGGCAGTGGTGGAGCAGTACGTCTCCGGTTTGTGGCAGCCGCTCGCATTTTTCAGCCGTACTTTGCACAACAACAAATGCAAATATAGTACGTTTGACAGATAGCTGTTGGCCCTCCACCTGGCGATGCACCACTTCCAGTTTTGGCTGGAAGGGTGCAAGTTCACCGCGTTCGTTGATCATAAAAAGCTAACGTACGCAATGTCCAAAGTCTCGGAACTGTGGTCTGCCCGGCAACAATGACATTTGGCTGCGATCTCGGAGTTCACGACCAACATTCAACATGTAGCCGGTAAGCTTAATGTTATGGCCGACTGCCTGTCACACACGTTAGTCTCCCCAGTCTACATGGGAATAGATTTCCCCGCTATGGCCGCAGAACAAACCGAGGACGCAGACATTTGCGCGGGCCAGTCTGCGCCTTCTGGGTTAAAACTGAAGAACAGGTTGGCGCAAGAAGGGTGCCCCCCCTTGCTCTGCGACGTTGCCACCGGTCACCCACGCCCAATGGTTCTGAGCTCTTGGTGCCGCCACATTTTTGAGTCAGTCCACTCCCTTTCACATCCCGGCATGCGTGCTTCGGTTAAACAGGTGGGGGCGAAATTTGTCTGGCCTCATTTACTCAGGGACGTGAAAGAGTGGGCTGCGGCATGCGTCGCCTGCCAGCGGGCCAAAGTGCACAAGCGCACCAAAGCCCCCCTCGAGCCGTTCCAAATTCCGGCCAGGATGTTCGACTATGTCCACTTGGATTTGGTGGGCCCCCTTCCACCGTCACAAGGTTTCATGCACCTTTTGACATTCGTGGACTGCACCATGCATTGGCCTGAAGTGGTCCCGCTGGCTTCCACCACGTCAGCGGAAGTGGCTCGCGCTTTTTTGTCAGCTTGGGTTGCACGGTTCAGATCCCCATCTGACATCACTTCCGACAGGGGTCAGCAATTTGTTTCACAACTCTGGTCCACGATGGCCCAGAGCCTGGGGGTCAAAGTCCACCGCACCACCACGTACAACCCCCAGGCTAACGGGTTATGCAAACGTTTTCATAGGTCGCTTAAAGCAGCGCTCAGAGCTTCACTCACGGATGCACATTGGGTCGACCGCCTGCCCTGGGTCCTGTTAGGGTTGCACTCCACGCCTAAAGAGGATCTAGCAGCCTCCCCAGTGGAACTTGTTTCTTCTCAGCCACTGCGGATTCCCGGGGAATTTTTACCAGAAAACCCTGCACCCAGGACCGACCCGCCCATGCAATTTTTTTTTACAGTACAGAGGCTGCTAATGTGCTGGGCCCGGCCCACCATTGTTTTCCCCACACCTTCGTCCCAAAGAGCTTACAGAGTGCCAAGTTTGTTTTTGTCAGGCACGAAGCACACAGAATCCCGCTGCACCCACCGTACGATGGACAGTTCAGAGTGCTGGAAACTTGGGCAAAGCATTTTGTGTTAGACTTGGCGGGGGAGGGGGGGTATAAGGAGACCATCTGCATTGACAGGCTGAAGCTTGCTTATGTGTTGGCAGTCGAACAGATGGTGTTGGCCCAAGCTTCCCGGCACGGACGCCCACCGACAGTGGTCCCGCATGTTAGTCTTCCCCCGGTAGAGAACTGCGCTTGTGAAGCTAACCTGTTCCCCACCACCACCCTCTTCCCCTCCACAGACCAATGTGCCCTCCCGCACACCTCGCCAGGAGGGCACTTCGACCAGACCGGTAACCCCCTGCTACAGCCGCAGCCGTTACTGGCACCAGCTCAAGCCCAAGGGACCAGGGGGTTAGTCCCCTTTCTGGGTGTCCGGGGGGTGGGGAGCTGTGTGGTGGCACTGAGTGGGGGTTCTCCACTCAGAGTCGGAAGTCGGGGGGGAGATGGAATAGAGGACTGAAGGAGGAAGTCGCATGGGGGGGTGGGCTCAGATGTAACAAAAAGGACTGGCTGCACCCCAGGGAGTCAGGAGACACCGGGTTTGCTAGAGTGGGAGGGGGAGTGATAAGCAAGGTTTCGTGTCCTATAAGGTTAATGTGCCAGACAGGCTTTGTGTACTGTGTATATTGTCTTTGGCTCCCTGGGTCTCATTGGGCAGAAATAAAGTGGTATAAAAGGAGGTGCCCAGTGACTCCAGGAGAAGTTTTTCTGTGTTTTATGTTAGGAGATGAATCAAGTTTGTATGTCGTCCAGCTCGCTGTCTCATCTGCTTTCATCTTCCACACTACAAATAAATCATCAAACCAGTGTCACAGCATTTGGGTCCTCTCTTCTGCCCAGCTCGGGCACATGCCATGACACTCTAAGATGTCCTGTGAGGGACCAGATACAGCAACAACAAAAACAAAAACAAACAGCAATCTCCAATATCTGAAAACAGAGGCAGAGCAGTAAATGTTGGCAATGGAGGATGAAGTACAGTGCTATGAAAAAGGATTTTCCCTCTTCCTGATTTATTAGATGTTTGCATATTTGTCACACTTAAATGTTCCAGATCAAACAAATTCTAACATTAGCCAAAGTAGGGCTGGGTAATATACCAAAGATATTTGTTGTATCGGTACATTTGGCCACCCGCAATACATAAAATGCTTGCATCATGCATATTCGAGTGTTTGTCACGTTAATATGAGGAGTGACTTCATGCTCTCCCGCTGCTGAAGTGTCAGTACGGCTGCCCTGCCCCCCTGCATGCGCTGCTCACAGAAAAATCTACACTGCAGCAAACAAAGAGAAAAAGGAAGGTAACAGAATAAAAGTAGGCCCACCTTAAGCACAGGAAATGGGGGGGGAGGGTGCAGGAGAACATAAACATTTCCAGTCTGAACTCTGCAGGTGTAAAATCAAGCTCACTTTGCAAACAAACTTTTAAAATAAGCGCTCATATCCGGTCCTGCAACCCTTGCAACTAATTGGTACAGAATCCCACGGTCATTGCTACAGAGTTTAACCATCATCCATCATAGCAATCTGTCGCGGGCGACAATGACTGTTTCATTTACTGTAGGTCTGATCAGATTCCTCTACGCAGCTCTGTCACTTGCCCTCTGCTGCCGGGAACTCCCGACCCTGCAAACCCAGGCAACATCCGAGCTGGTATGAGTTGCTTTCTGACCTTTTCATAAACTCTGTGCTAGAAATACCCAATTCATTTAATCCATCGGATCATAATTCTAGCCCTATTAACCCCTCACGAGGGGTTAATCAGTTACTAGAAATAATTGAAAATGAAGTCACAAATATCATCAGGTCATTGAACAGGTCAAAAGCAACAGATGAACGTGGTGTAACGTACATCTGAGTTCCAATCCACATGGACAGTCTCTGTGAACAGGAGACCTCCAGAGTTACCCTGTATCCTAAATAAAGCATCATAACGCCACATTCTTTGCTTGACTTAAGACCCCCAGGATCCTCTTGGTGCCAGGAAGACGTCTAGACTTTTATCATAAATTCCCTAGGAACACTTAGCCTCAGACAGCTTTATGTGCTAAAATAGCTGTTTGATACAAGCCAGAAGACATCCACTATATTCCCGAGACCTCCCACAGTTATCCAAAGCCCCACAGTGCCTCCTTTTGAACAACTCAGGGACATGTGGGCTCGTACTCTGGTCACCATTGGACTGTGTTATCTGCCTAAAATAATCCTCTCTCCTCAAGACTTTATTTTTCCAGGAAATACTGCTCAGAACACTGTTGAAGATGACCGCCCCCTGTGATGAACACTGATGGTTTGAAATGTTTCAGTAATGTATAATGTGAATTTCACAGTTAATATGTGTCTTTCTTCTAAAACTTATGTCAGTTATCTGACTGGTACCAGCCAATCATCAGCCTCTCTCTGTTGGACGATGCCCCCTTTCATGCTATTGGTCTGTTACAGACAAAGGACCGCTTTCTTATTGGACCATAGTCCATTCAAATCTCCCACGATAGCCGATAACTGGTTCTTCCTGCTGCCAGTCATATGTTCTGACCAAAGAATTGCTTTCATTTAAAAGAGGGAAACGCCCTAGTAGTTCAGAGTGTTCTTTCAGTTGTCTTTCGGTTGTCTTGCAGTTCAGTTCTTTTGGCTGTCTTTCTGAAGTCTTTTCTGTTGGTCTTAATTCTGGCTCTTTTGTGTTTTGTTTTGTTTTTTCCTGGTATCTGAGGAGAGATCATCCTGTCGTTGAGCTCAACCCCTCTTACTTGGAGTGAAACTCCAAAACTCCGTTTTTTTCCCTCTCCTCAGACAACATGTTTATTCTGCTAAACTTTTTCTATTGATTTTCCTTAACTCACTGTTAAAGTGGACTGATAGTGATTTTTGAACTTTTTTCCTCAAGACTGTCTCACCCACGTACCACGACATCAGAAGAACTAGGATTTTGTGGGTGGAACCATTTAACATCCATTTTTCCTTCAGTCCTGTGGTTCTTGTCAGCCGGTGGACATCCCAAAGTTTCGGGTCAGGAAAACCTGCTGCCCAGGAGAAGACTTCACCTGCCCAGGGGGCCAGCCACCCACCTTGCTGCCTGCTACACTGAATCCCCTGCTGCTGAGTCTAAGCGGACCGCTGCACTGACTGGAAAGGACTGCGGGCAGTCTTTCCCTTGTTGTCATCTGCTGGTGTTCAAGACCATCGTTCAACTCTGAAGACACAGCTGGTCGTAAGCTTGAATCCAACTTTGTATTTGCTGGGCTAAATGTGATGTCTAATTCTAACTGAATATGACCAATTTTTCATGTCAAAAGTTAATCCATAAGCTACGATAGGAGCTATAAAGCTGAAGGAAAAATATTATTCTTCTTTTCATTAAACTCCATTTTTTTTGTAAAGTAACTCAGAATTTCCTTTTTCATATAATCAGCTTTTATCATTTTCTCCATAAAATTGCATCCAATTTTACACATATTTTGTTACAGTTACGTCACAGTCTCCCATTGCATTACAGTTACAAATTCAAAATCTGGTTTCTCTTGTTTCCACAAAGGTTTAACTATAGACTTTATGCTCAGGAATCTGTTACCAGTTAATATATTTGATACGTGTTGATCATTTCACCTGCTTACAAATCAATTGAATGTAATGTCATTTAACTTGAGTTTGATCATTAAAACTGTTAACAGTATATAGAAGTTTCTGCTTGATTTCTTTTTTGTGTCTGCTTTCCTGGGTTACGATAGAAGAATTCATGAATTTGAGACTGGTTCATGAAAGGTACAAGGATTAGTTATTAATAAATTATCCAAGGTTTGGACTGGTGCCCCAAAATGAGTTTCTTTTGTTGTTGTTGTTGTTGTTGTGTGTGCGTGGACCCGAAGCAAACCTTCGTTTCCACACACACATCTATAGGTATAAATTAAATAATTTTTGTACCTTATAACTAATTGCTCCTACACATGGTCTTAACACCAAATTTTTAAAAGAAAATAAAGAATCTCTCATTTGTCCAATTACTCGTTTAATCAATCTGTCAATCAACCATGCTGTCGTCCCAATTGCTTGGAAGGTAGGAGTGGTCAGACCAATTTTCAAAACAGGGAGTAAAACTAATACAAACAACTACAGACCAATCAGCATCTTACCGGTCATCTCCAAAATATTTGAAAAATAGGTGGCCACACTATTAAGTGAACATCTGAATTATGGGAACACCCCCCTGCATCATGCACAGTTTGGGTTCCGTGCCCACCACTCAACAGAGTCTGCAATAAGCTTGTTCTTAGAGAAAACTAAATCTTTCTTAGATAAGTGCAATTGTGTAGGTGCTGCGTTTTTAGATCTGAAGAAGGCATTTGACACCGTTGACCACAACACCCTTTTAACCAAACTTACTCAGTATAACTTTTCAGAACATGCTATCAAATGGATGAAATCCTATTTAACTGACAGACAGCAATGTGTAATGGTCAACAGCGTCAAATCGCCATATTTGAAATGTCAAATGGGTGTCCCACAAGGCTCCATACTTGGACCAATACTATTCTCCCTATACATAAATGATTTACCAAATGCATACAGAAACATTCATATACAAATGTACACAGATGACACGGTAACATTCACACCTGCAAAAAACACACAAGAATCCACCTGTATTCTTACAACAGCGATGACTCAAATCTATGACTGGATGAAAGAGTCATGTCTCCTACTAAACACTAAAAAAAACTGTTTGCATGATGTTTACCAAACAATGATCAAATATTACAAACTCAAACATTTTCTTAAAAGGGGAGGAGCTGCAACTAGTCGAGGAATTTAAGTACCTCGGGTTGACTTTAGACTCCTCATTAACCTTTAAAAACCACATTAAAAAAACTCAAACATAATCAGATTCAATCTGAGAAATTTTAAACAAATTAGACCATCACTGACAGTTAGTGCAGCCAAAATGTTTCTGCATGCAATGATCTTCTCACACATTGATTACTGTTTTATCAATTGATCACTCTCTGGTATAACCATAATCAAACTGTTACACCCCGGAGGGCGAAGGGGAAGGATGAGGGCCAAGCTGTCGGACTTTTCAGCGGTTTATTGACTTTCCACCACACCCGGCACGGCACTCTTACACGGCACATCAGCCGACAACGGCCACATCACTCAACACCATTTTCCTTCACACTCTGGAACATTCTCTGCTCTAACACTGAACAGCGTCTCATCGCTACTGAGCGCCACCTGTGGCGCAAAAGCGCTACTGCTTTCACTGACAGTTTACATCAAAACAGTTCAAATTCAGTCCTTTAGTTACATTTCCTATAAATGCTCATATTTACCATCAACATTTGCTGTCCCAAAAAGTAGAACCCAGCGCTACAAAAACAGCTTTGTCCCTGCTGCTGTCAAAGAGTTAAACAAGCTATAAAAATTATATTGTACATATTTTATATTTACCTGTTTTGTAAGATGTGTGCCTGTGTTTGTGTCTATGTTGAATGTAATTAGTGGCTTGTAAATATGGATGTCACCAGCTGCAAAACAAATCTACCTACGGGTACAAATAAAGTAACCTGAACCTGAACCTGAACATTTAAGTTACAGTCTTTTAGATACATTTATTAGAAAGGTCTATATTAGCCATCAGCATCTAATCAAAACTGTTTTCTGGGGGTTTTCTAGAGGTTGTCCAAAATTGACTTTTTCCTACACTCACCCCTCAAAAACTTAATGTCGACCCGACATTACAAACAACTTTCCAAAGCTACTTTTTTTGTCACAGTCCACATTTGGTAACCATGTATCTCATGTAAGTAGGATATTACTAAACAGGAGTCAGAGTTCATTAAAGTCCATAAAGATGCAAACTGGTAATAGTCCATAGTACAGCATGTATCTCCTGTTCCATGCAATACATTTGCAGAAGAGGTCTTTGTGCACGATGACCATCAACCGCTCCATCCATCATGGTGGGTATCAGCATTTTTCCTGAGAGTAAGGGTACTCAATCTAGTCATAGCCTACCAAATAAACCTTTATGTGATGCCTGTGCCTTAGTAACACACTGAAAATCTTTTTTTTTTTTTAAATCAACCATAAAAGTAACTTGGTAATGAGTTTAGTCACTACTCATTTACTTTCCAAAACATTTATGTCTGAACAATGGTTATCTCTAGCTTCAACACATTTGTTTTAAACAGATGAGGTGCAAGGTTGGCCTAACTTATCATAAGTAAATCTCAACGTCTGTTTTCTCGTTCTTGGATACGTTTTAGCAGGGAACTCGACAGGTCCCTCCTGGTCACTGGAACTGGACTCCGACACCACATCACCCTGGTCCTGGTCTGCCTCAGCTGGATCTGGGACCACTGGATTGTTGACCTCTTGTGCCAGTGGCACCTGTGTGTCATCTAGGTCCTGGTCCTCATCCTCCGGAGTAGTGTCACTGTGCGGGTAGAACTCTGGTGCATCAGCTCTCAGTGGACGGTGATTTTGATCCTTTCCAGCTCGTAATCCGATTATGGCACTCCAGCCCTCTTCATCTTCATCATCCGTGCTGTTTTGTCTGTCCACATTCCTTTGCCTTTTAGACTCTCTTTCTCTTGTTTTATCAGGGGCATGTTCCACTGTTTCCATGAAAAGAAAGTCACAGGGTAGCAAAAGGTTTCTGTGCATGACCCGAGTGCGCCCCTTGCCATTTTCAGGTCTGATTTCATACACTGGACTGTCTGGGTACTTCTTTTGGGTCACTACATACACTTTGTCTTCCCAGAATGATCTTAATTTTCCTGGCCCACCTTTTTCGGTCAAGTTTCGGACCAGTACTCTGGATCCAGGGGGCAACTCAGCACCGTGAACCTTTTTATCATAAGGGGCTTTACTTCTCATCCCTTCTTTGTTTGCTGTTTTAGAAGTGAGTTTGTAAGCTTCAGCCATTGTAGCTCTCCACTTTTCAGCATAGTCCTGCTGAGAAACACTCTGCTCTCTTGTTGTGAGGCCAAACATTAAATCAATAGGCAACTTTGGACTACGGCCAAATAGCAGAAAATATGGCGCGTACCCCGTAGCCTCACTACGCATGCAATTATAGGCATGAACCACTTTTGCCAGAGAGGACTTCCAGTCTTCCTTGGCTGCTTTGGGCAAATTTCTGAGCATTGCCAACAGTGTACAATTGAATCGTTCCACCTGGCCATTCCCTTGGGGATGGTAGGGCGTTGTTCGGGACCCCTGCACACCACTGTACTCCTGGAGTTTTGCAAAGAGTTTATTTTGGAACTCTCTACCCTGATCATGATGGAGTCGTGTGGGGAAGCCAAATTTGAGGGCAAAATCCCCAAATATCTTCTCAGCAGCGGTGTGGGCAGCTTTGTTGCGACAAGGATAAGCCTGAGCAAAGCGAGTAAAGTGGTCCATTAGAACTAGGATATACTCATATCCTCCTTTGCACTTCTCCAAGTGCAGGAAATCAACGGACACCAATTCGAATGGATACGTGGTGACAATATTAGTCAGTGGTGCCCGTGTTATCTTGTTGGGACGTTTATTCTTCAAACAACTGCAAACTTTAGTGATGTAATGCTCAACATCTCTTTGCATATGAGCCCAATAAAAGCGCTCCCTTATCAAGTTCATCACTCTCTCTACCCCTAAATGGCCCATGTTTTCGTGGAGCTCTTTAAACACGAGCTTGTGAAACTTTTGGGGTAGAAGTAACTGGTCATGCGATGCCGTTCTCCTGTAAAGCAGTCCATCATCTTCCAGGTACAGCTTTTGTTTTTGCCTGACTAGAGCTGCAATTTTACTGTTCAGCTGCTTTCCACTTCTTGGCCATTGTTTTGACAACACATAATGCAACACCTCTCCAATCACGGAGTCTTCTTCTTGAGCTCTTTTTAGAGCAGTCTTTGATATTTTAGCTACAGAGCTGGCTTCTTGATCTGCTTCACTAATGAGAGTAGAAATGGTGACTGGGCAGAGCCATGGTTCATTTTCTTGTGACTTTACCTTGACTGCCTGCGCCACACAATGCATCACATCAGGATCAACATTTTGTGTGCATTTGTTCATGTACTGCTCCATATCTAGGGGCATACGTGAAAGGCCGTCTGCATCTCTGTTTGCTTTCCCAGGGCGATACTTAATCACAAACTGGAAATCAGCTAGTTCTGCTACCCACCTCTGTGTGGTTGCATTTAACTTTGCGGTGGTGAGCACATACGTTAGGGGATTATTGTCCGTATAGACAGTGAATGGTGGGGAATAGTACAGATAATCCCGAAACTTCTCACAGATGGCCCACTTCATGGCAAGAAACTCCAGTTTCCCTGAATGAAGGTGGTAGTTCTTCTCTGGATTTGACAGTGTCCTGGAGCCATACGCTATCACCACCAGTTTGCCTTGTTGTCGCTGATATAACACCGCCCCAAGCCCCTCCTGTGAAGCGTCACAGTGTAAAATGAAGGGTTCCTCATAGTTCGGGTAACCTAACACTGGGGGCTGGGAGAGAAAGTCAACAAGCTGACAGAGTACTGCATGATGTTCAGGGCGCCACCTGATTGTATGGGATGAGGGCAACTGGCCACTATCTTTCTTTTTGACATGTTTTTTCGAGTTTTTCTTTGCTTTATCTGTGTGGTCGTTAGCAAGAAGGTCGTAAAGAGGCTTTGCTATACGGGAGAAGTTTGGAATATAGCTGCGGTAATATGAAATAAAACCTAGCAATTTCCTTAGTTCTCCAACAGTGGAAGGTTGCTGCTGTTTGAGGGTCTGCACCGGGGCAATGTCCGCAGGGTCCATAGTGTAGCCCTGTTTTGTTACCATTGTCTATGTTTATTGCACTGTCCCTGTCAAATTTTACCAAGGAAACGTACCTGCTGCTTGAATAACTCACATTTCCGGGGAGTCAGCTTCACCCCATGGCTTTGATAGCGGTGCAGGACGCTTCTCAGGTCTCGCAAGTGGTCTTCAAAAGACTGTGAATGAACAAGGTTATCATCGAGGTAAGGCAGACAAATATCATCCCTCAACCCCCACAAACACTCCTCCATAGATCTTTGGAATGCTGCTGGTGCTGAGGACAAACCAAATAGAATTCTTACCCACTCGAACAAACCCCAGGGAGTGATAAATGCAGTGAGGGGCCTACTCGACTCTTCCAGGAAACCCTGGTGATACGCCTTCCCTTGGTCGAGGACTGAAAACCACGCACTCCCATTTAGACTGCATATCCTGTATGCGGGGAATTGGGTGTCTGTCAGGGATGGACTTCTTGTTCAGCTCTCTAAAGTCGCAGCACAAACGCAGACCTCCATCTTTCTTTCGCACACAGATGATTGGACTGGAGTACGATGACTTAGATTTGGTGGTCCAGCCCCTGTTAAGCAGGTCTTCTAAATACTCCTTTACTTCTTGATGAAGTGGTCTGGGAACAGAGATATAAGTTCTTTTGACAGGAGTGGGATCCTTGAGTCAGATCTTCAACTGTAAAGAGGGAATTGTCCCTACATCATACTCATCACGGGAAAACGCTTGCCGTTCCTCCCGTAGGAGCTGTTTTACTTGCTCTTGTTGTATGGGCGAGAGATGATCAAGGGGAACTGGGGGGTCCCACATGTCCACAGTCTCTTTGACGGCACAGTTCATTTCTGTCTCTTTATTTCTTCCTGTTTCACTCGTCGTCGGGTCTGCTGTCGCTTGGTTTACAGCAGGGGGTCTAATGTCTGCCGGGTAAGCAGTTTTAACTCTCTGTATCTGTCCCAAAATGGTCTTAGCGGACAGCTGGATATCACGGGAAGTACTGTTTGTTATAGGTATTTTGAACATAGATCGCCTCCCTTTCCATAACTGCACCAACCCACTTTGCATCTGCAAACCCTCCGGTAATTGGGTGTACTGACTTGGCTCAAATAAGACGTCTTGTGTGTCTGGAAGTGAGCCTGCCCTGACACAACCTTTGACTGCTTTGGTTTGGCCCGCAGGAATGATGACCAACTCACTGCCAACTTTTACCATTCCTTCTCCCAGCCTATCCTCCTCACTTTGCATCACTTTCAAAAATACCTCTGTTTTTTTACAGTCAAATGAGAAGGCTGCACTAACAGCTTCACTGATGGCACAAGGGGGTTTAATGCCCATCTTCAGGACATGGTCAATCACGTTGAACCCAATGATAGGCGGCTCTGCCACTCCATCCTCCTTCACCACTAGCACGGGAACTAAGAGTTCCACCGGTGAGCGACTAGCTATCGGCAGCTTGAAAGTGACTTCGACCCACCCTGAGAATGGAATCGGTGTCTGGTTCACTGCCCTCCCATTCAGAATACTTGGATCCACCAACTCGGCTAAGTCTCTGACGGTGGTGTGTGGCAGGTGCTCCTGTCTCCAGGTGTCATTCATTAAGCAGACCTGTGACCCTGTGTCCCACACTGCTTCTGTCTCCTTATCATCGAGGAAGCAGGTTATGACATATTTTTTTCCAACCAAATTGAGTAACTGTAATTGGCGATTAGGGGACAGTAGATTAACACTGACCGTTTCTTCAGGAGGTGCCTCGGCCTTAGCTACCAGCCTTGCTTCCAACCTCCGAATACTGTCAGTAACTAGCTCATACAGTTCTTGTGTGTTAGCTTGTTCTGATGTGGTTGCGACAGTATTGGCCGCCGTGTCTACTTGCCCTGTCCTTCTTCCAAGTCTCCTTCCTATCCGACATTCCCTTGACATGTGGCCGCTGAATCCACATCTGAAGCAGTGGTCGCACTGATCGCCATTGCTGGTGGACTGACAGCTCTTGCAGTCACGTGTCCTCCTGGCTCTATGAGCGTGAGGTGCTCTGGGAGACTCACGTATGGCCTTCTTGATCTCCTCCATGTCACTCTTCAGCTGCGTGACTATGTCCAGGAGCTCAGCTTCCGTATGGGTCACTGTGCTTTGGGATTTAAGGATTTTACCTTTTGTCGATGGTGGAGGGCGCTCTTGGCCATCCACTCCTTCCTCTGTTGCATACTGACCCGTCAGATTTTCCACTCGGCATTCTCGAACTTTTGGTTCTTTCGTGTGCCTCTTGAATTTTTGGTGTCGTTCCCATTCAAGACTGGCTGCTGCATTCGTCTTAGAAATCAGAAGCTCATCGGTGACGGAAGGATCCTCCAGATAGCGCTTCAGTTGGTACTTCACATCAGCACTAATCAGTCCTGTTTCCACTGCCCTCAGAAACTTCCTCTGAATAAGATCAGAACTATACTGCTCTTCCGTGCCAGGCTCTCTGGATGCTGCCAAAAGTCTTTCCTTTAGCTCAATGGCGTGAAACAGGAAGTTCTGAGGTGACTCATTACTGTCTTGTGTGAGGTTTATCAGGCGATGGTACAAGTCAGTGGAACTATCCTCTTTATAATGTCCTCGCAAAATGATGCGCAGCTGTGGCAGGGTGAGATCTGACTTGATCTCCAGCATAGCGCGCAAACTCAATCTGGGACTCACTGCTCTGACAACAGCCGTCTTAGAAATCAGGAGCTCGTCGGTGATGGCAGGATCCTCCAGATAGCGCTTCAGTTGGTACTTCACATCAGCACTAATCAGTCCTGTTTCCACTGCCCTCAGAAACTTCCTCTGAATAAGGTCAGAGCTATACTGCTCTTCCGCGCCAGGCTCTCTGGATGCTGCTAAAAGTCTTTCTTTTAACTCGATGGCGCGAAACAGGAAGTTCTGAGGTGACTCGTTACTGTCTTGTGTGAGGTTTATCAGGCAATGGTACAAGTCAGTGGAACTATCCTCTTTATAATGTCCTCGCAAAATGATGTGCAGCTGTGGCAGGGTGAGATCTGACTTGATCTCCAGCATAGCATGCAAACTCAATCCGGGATTTACTGCTCTGACAACAGCCTCAATTATCTCAGCCTCACTGTGCTTTTTCTTCAGGCCCATATCAATCTGGTGAATGAGATTGGAATAAGACAACTTGTCTCTTTGACCCCTCTCTCCTATCTGACCATTTATCCTAAACTCTCGTTTAATGGTCACTTCTGGCAGTAGGGGCGCTGCGGGGACTGCGGGCTGTGTCACAAAATGGCGACTCTGTGGCTGAGTGGCCTTGTTATCGGTCAACCTCACTATTTCCTCTTCAAGCTTTTTAGTTGAATAAAGGAAACTTTCATGCAGAGCGGCATATTGGCTCTGTAAACTGGCGAGTGCCTCTGCCTCCCAGCTCGTGCCGGCCGCTGCTGCCGCCTGCGTCGACGGTTCGCTTTGCTTAGCTTCGGTAGCACATGCTATTAGCTTTAGCAGAAATGCGCGGGCTACATCCTCCTCTTCGCTTTCAATGGTTTTTTCCACCTCCTCGTTTAACAGTCGTATCAGCGTGTACTTTTTAGACGGCTTGGCTGGATTTATCTTTGCAAACTAACAGACCTCGTTTAGCTGTTCGGCCTGTAATGGCAGCAAGGCCTCACTTAGCTTATCTTGCAGCTGCTCCAGTTCCATCGTTTCTGCCTTTTTTTTTATTTGCACACTCACCGTCTTAGACACGACTGAACCATCCTCTGCTATCAAGTTTTGTTACACCCCGGAGGGCGAAGGGGAAGGATGAGGGCCAAGCTGTCGGACTTTTCAGCGGTTTATTGACTTTCCACCACACCCGGCACAGCACTCTTACACGGCACATCAGCCGACAACGGCCACATCACTTGACACCATTTTCCTTCACACTCTGGAACATTCTCTACTCTTCTTCTCTTGTGCTCTAACACTGAACAGCATCTCATCGCTACTGAGCGCCACCTGTGGCGCAAAAGTGCTACTGCTTTCACTGACAGTTTACATTAAAACAGTTCAAATTCAGTCCTTTAGTTACATTTCCTATAAATGCTCATATTTACCATCAACATTTAAATTACAGTCTTTTAGATACATTTATTAGAAAGGTCTATATTAGCCATCAGCATCTAATCAAAACTGTTTTCTGGGGGTTTTCTATAGGTTGTCCAAAATTGACTTTTTCCTACAAAACCCATTGAATCTTTATACAAAAAAGCCCTAAAAATCTTTGATAAAAAAGATCCAACATATCATTGCTGTCACATTTACAAGAAATACAATCTTCTGTCTTTTGAAAATTATAAAACTCAAATTTGCCTGTTCAATCTATAAAATATTAAATGGCTAAATGATAAATGGCCTTAGACACCGACCATGACCTGTACCTAAGTCCAGAGGAGTTTAAACCCATTGCAGAGAAGCTCACAGGGATTACGCCACCTGCAGATTTTGAGGAGCAAGTGACCCATGATCCCAATGGGGAGACGTTGACCTTGGAGGCCAAAATGCAGCCATTACTGCTCGACTCCATGACTAAAAGCAAAGATGGATTTCTTGGGGTGTCTCACAGCTCTCTGAATGGACTCCAGTCATGGAAGAGCCCGGCAGTGCTTTCATCCTTATTTTTTGCCAGCCATTTCAGGGTTTTCCTGCCCCCAAAGACCAAGACAGAAGTATGAGAGAAGTGGTGGGTGATACCCAGCAAGCTCAACATCTTTACCGGATATCTGCCCAACAATCGATATCAGCCCCCGACTCCAAAGGGCAAAGAGATTCTTATTCACTCCTTGTTGAGCATGTCCCCCCCCCCGCCCCCGAGAATATGTTAAACTGAGAACTGCCACCGGTACAGCCACCACAGCAATTACTAGAGGAGACTATGAGGTCCCCCACAGACACACCACATTTGCTCAATCTGTGCTATCAGTGAGGGGCACCAAGACCTGGAATAATATACCACCTGCAATCAGAGAATGTACCAAACTAAACACTTTTAAGAAGCATTGTAAAAATTGGCTTTTAAACAACCAAAACTGTACCCATAGCTAGTGGTTGCTCTGCGGCATACATACTGTATATATAATATATATGTGACCCGTGATGGCAAAATTAGTCACTTTGAGGAAATTACCAAACTGAGGTAACATTTTTTCCATATTCTGGATTGAAAGACCTTCAAAATGATATTTAATTTGTAGGAAGTGCGCAAAAACGGACCTGGAAAAAGCTGATTTGTTTGTATTTTGGTAGGTTTAAAACTTGCGTTCGATCGGTCGGGAGTTACGTCTTCTGCCAAAACATATGTATTTTTAGAAAGTATGATTTCTAAGCTTTACAATGATACCAGGCACTCATGGGAGTTTTCCTGGGACTTGCCGCTAACAAAGAAAGAGTCATGATTTATGACTTCTCATGCCTGTATCTCGTAATGAAGCGGTGCGCATTCCGACTCATTTTGCCAGCATGGGTCACATACTGTATGTGCCCATGCATCACACACATATGCCCCGCCTCTTGTTTAATATACATGTAGATGTAGATAGGGATTGCCTTAATGTGGCATTTAATTCAATACTAGACTCGATGGGGTTTTCTCAGAAAGTAGGAAATTCTACTCATTATCTCCACCATACGTTGGACCTTGTTCTGACATATGGCATAGAAATAGAAAATCTGGTAGTGTCTCCACATAACCTTGTACTGTCAGACCATTGTCTGTTAACCTTTGATTTTACTCTTTCTATTTGGCTCCTAAAGAAAAATATTACTACAGTAGATGCCTCTCAGATGATGTTGTTACCAAATTTATGCAGATTGGTTCCTCTATGCCATGTGTCAACACAACGGAAATAAGCTATAGACATCTTGCTCCTTCTGTAATTGATAGCATGGTAGATAATGTTACAGCTTTTCTGCATCAGACTCTAGACTTGGTGGCCCCCTTAAAAAAGAAAAAGTCTAATCAGAGATTTCTAACTCCTTGGTTCAACACAGAAACTCGTAGCTTAAAACAGAAGACTCGTCAATTAGAAAGAAAATGGCGCTCCACTAATTGAGATGAAATCTATTTAGCTTGGAGAAATCATCTTTTAATTTATAAAAAATCTCTTAGAAAAGCTAGAAGATAAGATAAGATAAGATAAGATAAGCCTTTATTAGTCCCACAACGGGGAAATTCCAGGATTGCAACAGCACAGGGATAGCAACACTCAGAGCAACAATCAGAAGGCAAGAAAAAACAAGCAAGCAAGAGCAGCTAATATACATATGTACATATTACTATAAAATATATATATACACACACACACACACACAGACACACAGTGCAGAGCATTGTAGCTGGATGGAATAAATATATGAATATATGAACACACAGTGCAGAGCATTGTAGCTAGATGGAATAAATATGTAAATATATAAACACCCACAGTATGGAGCATTGCAGCTAGGTGGAATAAATATGCAAGTATATAAACACACACAGTGCGGAGCAATGTAGCTAGATGGAATAATATGTAGATATATAAAAACACAGTGCGGAGCATTGTAGCTAGATGGAATAAATATATAGATATATAAATATAAACACACCCAGTGCAGAGCATTGTAGCTAGATGGAATAAATATGTAAATATATAAACACACACAGTGCAGAGCATTGTTGCTAGGTGGGATGAAACAGCATAACCGTCTATTTAGTTATCCTACATGGTATGATTATGTGCCCATACATATTCTCACCCTCCATAGCGACCGGTATGTTCCTAGTTGTATGCCGGAGAGGACCATTGTCTAAGTCTATTGCATCTTTTGCATTCAAAAAAAAAAAAAAAAAAAAAAAAAAAAAAAAAAAAAACTATTAGTTTGTTACGTCTTTTTGCTATCTCTGCGAGCAGCCCTGCTTAGGTTGTACAGTCTGACAGCCGTTGGTAGGAAGGACCTACGAAACCTCTCGGTTGTGCACCTGGGATGATGTAGTCTGCTGCTAAATGAGCTCCTCAGTGCATCCAGTATGTCCTGCATAGGGTGGAACTCGGACTCCAGCAGAGATGACAGTTTAGCCACCGTCCTTCTCTCTCCTATCTCCTCCATCGGATCAAGGCGTTGCCCCAGGACAGAGCTAGCTTTCTTAATCAGTTTGTTCAGTCTCTTCCTATCGGCTGCAGTAATGCCACTGCCCCAGCAGACCACTCCAAAAGTGATGGCTGATGCCACCACCGTGTCATAGAATGACTTCAGCAGCGCCCCTTGTACACCAAAAGACCTGAGTCTCCTCAGCAGGAACAGCCTGCGCTGTCCCTTCTTGTAGAGTGCGTCAGTATTGTGTGACCAGTCTAGTTTATTGTTCAGATGAATACCCAGGTACTTGTAGGATGTCACCATCTCGATGTCTGTTCCCTGTATATTTACTGGTGCTGTGAGGGGCTGCCCATGCCTGCGGCAGTCCACCACCAGCTCCTTAGTTTTCCTCGCGTTGATCTGGAGGCAGTTCCGATGGCACCAGTCCACAAAGTCCTGGATAAGCCCTCTGTACTCAGCTTCATCTCCGCTGGAGATGAGACCAACGATCGCAGAGTCATCAGAGAACTTCTGTAGATGGCAATGTGTTGTGTTGTGTGAGAAGTCCGCAGTATAAAGAGTGAACAAGAAGGGAGCCAGCACCGTTCCCTGGGGGGCCCCCGTGCTACTGATGATCGTGTCGGAAACACAGTCCCGGGTTCTCACAAACTGAGGCCGGTTCGTGAGGTAGTCCAGGATCCATGATGACAGGTGCTGGTCCACCCCTGCGCGCAGCAGCTTGTCCTTCAGGATCATCGGTTGGATGGTGTTGAAAGCACTGGAGAAGTCAAAGAACATGATCCTCACCATATTCCCGGGCTTCTCCAGGTGGGACAGAGAACGGTGAAGGAGGAAGATCACCGCATCCTCCACCCCAATGCAAATACCAATGCAAAGAACAAGTTATTATTCTGCATTAATAGAAGAGAACAAGAATAATCCCAGGTTTCTTTTCAGCACTGTAGCCAGGTTGACAAAGAGTCAGGACTCGGTCAATCCTAGCATTCCCGTAGAGCTTACTAGTCAGGACTTTATGAACTTTTTCAATAATAAAATTTCATCCATCAGAGATAAAAATCAATCAGATTCTTCCCACCATTAACTTAAATACAGCAACTACTACAACTCCTTTAATTGATATCTGTCTTGATGAGTTTACTCCAATTGACCTTTTAGAGTTAGACAAAATAGTTTCCTCATCCAAACCTTCAACTTGTCTTTTAGACCCTATTCCTACCAGGTTATTAAAAGAAGTCTTCCCACTTATTGGTAGCTTTATTCTTCATATAATCAATTCTTCATTAACTTTAGGCCATGTACCGCAGGCTTTTAAAACGGCTGTAATTAAACCATTACTCAAAAAGCCAACGCTGGATCCAGGAGCTTTAGCTAACTATAAACCAATCTCTAATCTCCCTTTCATTTCAAAAATCTTAGAAAGAGTTGTTGCTACGCAATTATTTGACCACCTGCAGGGAAATGGTTTACTTGAAGAGTTTCAATCTGGGTTTAGAATCCATCATAGTACTGAAACAGCCTTAGCAAAGGTCACTAACGACCTCCTCATCGCATCTGATAATGGACTTGTATGGACTTGTTTCTGTACTTGTCCTTTTAGACCTTAGTGCAGCTTTTGATACTATCAATCATAATATTCTACTTGATAGATTAGAACACTATGATGGACTTAATGGAACTTCGTTGCAGTGGTTTAGATCTTATTTATCTGATAGGTTCCAGTTTGTTCATGTCAATAATGAGTTTTCTTTCAACTCAAAGCTCAGTCATGGAGTTCCACAGGGATCTGTGCTAGGCGCTACTCTTTTTAGTTTATATATGTTTCCATTAGGCAACATTATTAGAAAGCACTGTATACATTTTCATTGTTATGCAGATGACACACAATTATACCTGTCAATGAAGCCAGATGATAGTAATCAATTGGCCAAGTTGGAAGCCTGTCTTAAGGAAATCAAAGCTTGGATGACATGTAATTTCCTGCTATTAAATTCAGACAAGACTGAAGTCATTCTTGTTGGTCCAAAAAACCTTAGAAATACCTTTCCAAATCAAACTTTCAGTTTGGATGTGGTTACTCTTTCTCTTAATAGCTCTGTGAGGAACCTTGGAGTTACGTATTTTTGATCAAGATCTGTCTTTCAATTCACATATTAAATTTGTTTCTAAGACTGCCTTCTATCATTTGCGTAATATTGCCAAGATTAGGAGCATCTTGTCTCAGAGTGATGCTGAGAAACTGATCCACGCTTTTGTTAGCTCTAGATTAGATTATTGTAATTCTTTATTATCAGGTTGTCCTAAAACATCTTTAAAAAGTCTTCAGCTGATCCAAAATGCTGCAGCAAGAGTTTTAACAGGTACTAGAAACGAGAGATCATATCTCTCTGGTTCTGGCCTCCCTTCATTGGCTTCCCATAGAGTTTAGAATTAAGTTTAAAATCCTTCTTCTTACTTACAAAGCTCTAAACATAATCAGGCCCATTTTTATTTAAAAGATCTGATACTACTGTATTATCCTAACAGAGCACTACACTCCCAAAATGCAGGATTACTTGTAATACCTAGAATCTCCAAAAGTACAATGGGAGGCAGAGCCTTCAGTAATCAAGCTCCTCTCCTATGGAACCATGTGGAACTTTCGACTTGCCCGTGTGGCTGCTCTGATGAATCGTTTATCTGGGGAGTTCTCAGCGGGTCTTCCATGCCGAGGAGCCTGAGCCAACAGCACTTGCTTGTCCGCCACTACAAAGGCGGGCTTAAGTCTGTCTATGCATATTTTCTCCCAACGACCCCCCAAGTCTAACAAAAAATGTTTGTCCCCTGTTTCCAGCACTCTGAACGGGCCATCGTAGGGTGGGCGCAATGTGGGGCGGTGGGCATCGTGCCTGACAAACACGGACGCCGCGTTCTTCAAAGTTTTTGGCACAAAAGCTCGTGGAAAACAGTGGTGGGCTGCACGGTGGCGCAGTGGTTTAGCACTGTGGCAGCACAGTTTTACCCTCAGCCGGGGGATCGCGGGGATCATGAGATCGTGGGTTCGATCCCAGCCCCCGACCAACAGTGAACTGTGTGGAGTTTGCATGTTCTCCCCGTGTTGCGCGGGTTTACTCCGGGATTTCTCCGGTTTCCTCCCGCACACCAAAAACATGTAGGTTTAGGGCGCTCGCGCACACAGCGACCAGCAGCCGGTGGCTTGTCACCAGACTGCAAACCAAGTCTACCTACGGGTACAAATAAGTAACAAAAAAAAAAAAAAAAAAACAGTGGTGGGCCGGGCCCGGCAGCGTGCCTGTGTCTGCGTTATGCTGCAAACGCTGAGACGGGCAGTTGTCCGGCGCGGGATTATCTGGCAAAAATTCCCCGGGCAGCCGCAGTGGCTGAGAAAAAACAAGCTCCGCCGGGGAAGCCTCTAAATCCTCTTCTGGTGCGGAACGCAACCCCAATAAAACCCACGGCAACCGGTCTACCCAATTTGCATCCGTCAGCAAAGCCCTGAGCTCTGCTTTCAGTGACCTACGAAAACGCTCGCATAACCCATTGGCCATTGGCCTGTGGGTTGTACGCAGTTGTGCGATGAATTGCAACACCCAGGCTATGGGCCATCGCGGACCAGAGGTCGGAAACAAACTGAGGACCCCTATCGGACGTGATGTCCGACGGGATTCCAAAACGTGCCACCCATGTCGTCAAAAAAGTACGCGCCACGTCCGCGGACATGGTTGCCGCCAGCGGGACTGCTTCTGGCCAGCGTGTGGTGCGGTCCACCACTGTCAGAAGGTGCGTGCACCCCTGCGATGGTGGGAGGGGGCCCACGAGGTCCACGTGAACATGGTCAAACCTCTTAGCCGGTATACGAAACGGCTCCAAAAGAGCCTTCGTGTGTCTGTGTACTTTGGCTTGTTGGCACGCTACGCAGGCTGCAGCCCACTCTTTCACTTGTTTGCGCAGGCCTGGCCACAAGAACTTCGCTCCCACCATTCTGACTGACACGCACACCCCTGGGTGCACCAGAGCATGAACTGACTTAAACATGCGGCGGCGCCAAGCGACTGGGACCACTGGGCGCGGGCGTCCCGTGGAGACGTCGCAGATTAGGGAGGGCTTGCCATCTTGCAATACTCTGCTCTCCAGCCTTAACCCTGTTGGTCCAGACTGGAGCGCGCACACGTCCGTATCGCCAATCTGCTCTGCGGCCATGGCTGTATAATCTATCCCCACGCAGACCGGGGCCACTACTGCACGCGAAAGGCAGTCCGCTACCACATTCAGTTTACCCGACACATGCTGAATATCGGTCGTAAACTCAGAGATCGCGGCCAGCTGTCTCTGCTGCTGGCCTGACCATGGTTCCGAAACCTTGGCCATCGCGAACGTTAGCGGCTTGTGGTCCACGAACACGGTGAAGCTGCGCCCTTCCAGCCAGAACTGGAAGTGGCGTATGGCCAGGTGGAGAGCCAGCAAGTCTCTGTAGAATGTGCTGTATTTACACTCACGGTCGCGCAAAGACCTGCTGAAAAAAACGAGCGGCTGCCAAGAACCAGCGACACGTTGCTCCACGACGGCCCCTATGGCCACGTCCGAGGTGTCGGTAGTGAGCGCTATCCGGGCCGCCGGGTCCAGCTGCGCCAACAGTGCGGCGTTTGCCAGGGCTGTTTTAACCTCAGAGAACGCCTGTTCTCGCTCCGGAGTCCATTCGACTCTGTCCGCGGGTTTCCGTTTCTTCAGCGCGGCGTACAATGACTGCATGAGTTGAGCTGCGCGGGGGAGGAACCGGTAATAAAAGTTAACCATCCACAAAAATTCTTGCAGCGCCCTGACCGTCTGAGGCCAGGGAAAATTCGCCACGGCACGCACTTTGTCGGGCAAGGGTATCGCTCCCTCCGGTGAGACGCGGTGCCCCAAAAAATCAATCCCTGTCACGCCGAACTGGCATTTCGCCGGGTTGATTATTAACCCGTGCTCCTCCAACCTCCGGAAAACCGTCCTGAGATGGGTTACGTGTTCGTCCTCGGACGCACTGGCCACCAGGATATCATCCAGGTAGACGAACACAAACGGGAGATCTCGCAATACCGCATCCATCATGCGTTGGAATGTCTGTGCCGCTCCTTTTAATCCGAAGGGCATGCGTAAAAATTCAAACAAGCTAAACGGAGTTATTACTGCTGTTTTGGGTATGTCCTCCGTGCGCACTGGGACCTGGTGGTAACCGCGGACCAGGTCTATTTTAGAAAAAATGCATGCTCCGGCGAGGTGAACGGAAAAATCCTGAATATGGGGAATCGGGTAGCGGTCGTGCGCTGTGGCGTTATTCAATTTGCAGAAATCTCTGCACGGTCGCCACGATCCCTCGGCCTTAGGGACCATGTGTAGCGGGGATGCCCATGAGCTGTTCAATCGCCTGATGATTGAACAGCCCTCCTCGCGCCCTATGGCCATTTTCGCTGCGTCCAAGTGCCAAGGTCGTGCAAAAACGGGCAGCCCAGTGGTGGTGATAAAGTGTTCCACCCCATGTTTAGCGATGGCTGCTGAAAACGTTGGGACCGTGAGTGCTGGGAACTGAGTGAGCAGTGTGTGGAACTTACCGCCTGGAGCTGTGATGTTGGCTTGCGTTATTGGCCCAGCCCCTCGAGCTGTACAGGGGAGAGAATCAAAAGACAGGGCATTAACCATGCGCCTGTTAGCAACATCGACTAGTAACCCATATGCACACAGAAAATCAGCTCCCAGGATTGGGAAACTCAGTGCCGCTATGACAAAAGTCTACTCGTACCTATGGCCGTGTAGGGATAAAGTCAGTGTTCTCTCACCAAAAGTCTTAATGCCCGAGCAGTTTACTGCTACCAGCCTGGGGCCGCTAGCTCCCGCTAGCCGGTCGGCGTAGGACGGCAGGATGATGCTCTTCTGGGCTCCGGTGTCTACGAGGAACCGTCTCCCCGAGCGCAAGTCCGTCACGTAGAGCAGCTTGTTCTCTTCACCGGCGGTCGCAGCTGCTACCGACTGCCGGCCTTGGCATTTCCCGAGTGCTTGAATTAGCACGGTGGAGCACATCTGCGTGCATTCTCTCCAAAGCGGCGTTGGTAGAAGCAGAGCGTGTCTCTCTGGCGCTTCCTGGCCTCCGCTGCCGCTACCGTTGGCGGCTCCTCGCCTCCGCTGGTCGTCTCGCTGGGTTCCGACACCGCCGCGTTCACTGTGAGGGCTCTGGTGGTGAGGATGATCCGATCTGCCTCCTGGGCTAGCACACGGTAGTCACGCGCGGCCAGCAACGGCAAATTGGCAAGAACCGCTCTCGCCTCTGTTGGGAGGTTCCGGAGGAAAAGGTGGGCAAACAGAAAATGCCCGTCGTCCGTGCCCATTAACGCCAACATCTTCTCCATCAGTTCGACCGCCGCACCATCTCCTAACTCGGAGCGCCTCAGGAGCCTCTCTGGTCTCTCACAGTCGAGAGCGTGTAGCGCCGGGTCAGCGCGGCCTTGAGCGTCCCGTATTTGTCGTGGGCTGGAGGCTGTTGGAGCAGGCTCGCTACTTGCTGAGACGTGCGAGCGTCCAGCGCTGCGACCACATAGTAATATTTGGTGTCGTCTGCCGTTATTCCCCGGAGGGCGAACTGAGCCTCGGTGTGGTGGAACCAAGACCGCGGGTCGTGCAGCCAAAAGTCCGGTAGTTTGACCGAAACAGCACACGCGTTGCTGGGGGTTTCCATCCAGGCCGTCTCTGGGATGCTTGCCGCCTCGCTGGGGCTTCCCGTCCGGGCCGGCTCCAGGGTTCTTGCCTCGTGTTCCATAACTCGTCAAGGGGTCACCAGTGTGGAGAGTGTAAATAGCGAGACTGATTTATGCAGCAGACCATTTTATTCACTCTCACATCAGTCATACACAGAAAAGCATGTCTCAACACACCATGGGTTCTCCTTTTATACCAACTGCCCATCTCACATCTGCATGACATCTCACATCACAATACATTCATCCCTTCTCCCCCACAACTCCTTCTTCCTGCTACCTCACCATAATCTCCATAGCTATTGTCCTTCTCTGTTTACCCTCTGCATCCAGTCTGAGATGATTAACCCAGTCTCTACAATACTTATATTTGTATTAATGTTCATTAGTATGTAACGTCCCTTTCAAATAAACATTAAACTAAACTTCAAAATAAGAGCAAGTAGCTTGCTAAATAAAGAACTGACGGAATGTAAATACATTTAAAAAAGCTAAAATTAGCGACCAAATTATACTGCTGTTGTGGAGATGTGAAAATGACGAGGCAGAGTTCATCTCTTGAGTCAGTTTTATTCACATCTTCCAACATCACGAAGCAGAATAAAAAGAGAACGACAAAGGGAACTCTCGTCCTTAAATACCAGGACTCTTACAGTTAACAGGTCACATGTCTCACAAAACCATTGCATTATAAAGACAGCAACAATGCATCTTCTCTGCATGATATCACACCACTATCTACAATGCATCCCCTCATTATATCCCACAGTCTCAAGCTTTGCATACCAAAGCTACTTCTCCTGCAGCTTCCTGTAATAACCACAGAAGCTCTGCCCTTGATCTGGTCTAAAATGTGAGTCCAAAAGCAGGTCACGAATGTGTGTCCCCACACAAAGCCCTCCCAGCATTTTAGAACAAACAAGGGAAAAACAACATGCATGCCGTGATAATATCAATACACATTAGTCCACCAGCTGTCTGGGCTTCCGTCTCCTGCCGTATCTGCTGTAGCTGGGGTTGGACGTCTCCGCAGCGCTGTCACGCTGGGGGTTTGCCGTCTGGGGGTGGAAACCTTTTGTCAGCACCTGTGGGGGTTCTGGGGAAACATTACTCTGTGAAGCCCTCCGTGGGGGTCTGCCTCGCCGCGGGGCCCTCGCCAACAGCACTTGCTCATCTGCCACCACAAAAGCGGGTTTGAGTCTGTTTATGCCAACTTTCTCTTCCCTACCCCCCAAATCTAGCAAAAACTGCTTGTCCCCTGTTTCCAGCACTCTGAATGGTCCGTCATAAGGTGGTCGCAGCGGGGTTCGGTGCACATCGTGTCTGACAAAAACAAACTCTGCGTTCTTCAAAGTTTTAGGCACAAAAACGCGTGGAAAACTGTGGTGCGCGGGGCCGGGCAGCGTGCTTGATTCTATGTCACTCCTCAACAGCTGAGACGGGGAGGTGTCTGGCGCAGGGTTATCTGGGAGAAACTCCCCAGGGAGCCGGAGTGGCTGCGCAAACACAAGCTCTGCTGGCGAGGCTTCTGAGTCCTCTTTAGGCGCAGAACGCAACCCCAACAACACCCACGGTAACTTGTCTACCCAATTTGCACCCATCAGTGACGCCCTGAGAGCTGCTTTCAATGACCTATGAAAACGTTCGCATAACCCGTTAGCCTGCGGATTTTACGCGGTTGTGCGGTGAATTGTGACACCCAGGCTGCGGGCCATTGTCGACCAAAGCTCGGAAACGAATTGAGGGCCTCTGTCGGACGTAACATCCGATGGAACGCCGAAGCGCGCCACCCAAGCTGTTAAAAACGCACGCGCAACCTCCTTGGCCGTGGTTGATGCCAGCGGGACCACTTCAGGCCAGCGCATGGTGCGGTCCACCATTGTGAGAAGGTGTGTGCACCCTTGTGACAGCGGGAGGGGGCCCATGAGGTCCACATGAACGTGGTCGAACCTCTTGGCTGGAATGTGAAACGGCTCCAAAGGAGCTCTCGTGTGCCTGTGTACTTTGGCTCGTTGACACGCCATGCAGGCTGCTGCCCACTCTTTAACTTGTTTGCGGAGGCTCGGCCACACAAATTTTTCTCCTACCATTTTGACCGACGTGCGCATTCCCGGGTGCGCCAAAGAATGAATCGAGTCAAAAACGCGGCGGCGCCATACAGCTGGTACTACTGGTCGCGGCCGACCCGTGGAGACATCGCAGATTAGGGGGGGCATACCGTCTTGCAGCACCCTGTTCTCCAGCCTTAACCCTGTTGGTCCAGACTGGAGCGCGCGTACGTCCGCGTCACTACCCTGCTCCGCAGCCATAGCTGCGTAATCTATTCCCACGCTGAGTGGGGCCGCTACGGCGCGCGAGAGACAGTCTGCAACTACACTGAGTTTGCCCGCCACATGCTGGATATCAGTGGTAAACTCTGATATCACGGCCAGCTGTCTCTGCTGCCGGCCTGACCACGGTTCGGAAACCTTGGCCATCGCAAACGTGAGCGGTTTGTGGTCAATGAACGCGGTGAAAGAGCGTCCCTCCAGCCAGAACTGAAAGTGGCGAATGGCCAAATGGAGAGCGAGCAGCTCCCTGTCGAACGCGCTGTATTTACGTTCGCTATCGCGCAAGGTCCTGCTGAAAAAAGCGAGAGGCTGCCAAACCCCGGCTACATGTTGCTCCACGGCCGCCTCTATGGCCACCTCTGAAGCGTCAGTGGTGAGCGCTATGCGGGCAGTTGGGTCTGGGTGTGCCAACAACGCAGCCCTTGCCAAAGCTGCTTTCACCTTCGAGAGCGCTTGGTCCCGCTCCGGGGACCACTCGACCTTATCCGCGGGTTTCTTTTTTTTGAGTGCGGCATACAGCGGCTGCATGAGTTGCGCAGCGCGGGGGAGAAAACGGTTATAAAAATTCACCATTCCCAAAAACTCCTGCAACGCCCTGACCGTCTGTGGCCAGGGAAAATCTGCCACCGCGCGCAATTTATCAGGAAGCGGAACTGCTCCCTCGGGGGAGACGCGGTGTCCTAAAAAAATCGATCTGCGCCACCCCGAACTGACACTTCGTTGGGTTGATTATTAACCCGTGATCTCCCAACCTTCGGAAAACTGTGGCCAGGTGTTTTTCGTGTTCGTCTTCGGACGCGCTGGCTACTAAAATATCGTCCAAGTAGACGAACACGAAAGGGAGATCGTGAAGCACTGCGTCCATCATGGGTTGGAACGTCTGAGCCGCCCCTTTAAGTCCAAATGGCATGCGTAAAAACTCGAAGAGGCCAAACGGAGTTATTACCGCTGTTTTGGGTATGTCCTCAGTGCGCACTGGGACTTGGTGGTAACCGCGGACCAAGTCTATTTTAGAAAAAACGCGCGCCCCTGCCAAATGAACGGAAAAATCTTGGATATGCGGGATTGGGTAGCGGTCATGAGCTGTAGCGTTGTTTAACCTGCGGAAATCCATGCAAGGGCGCCATGATCCGTCGGCTTTCGGGACCATGTGCAGCGGGGAAGCCCACGGACTGTTTGAACGTCTGATAATGCCCAACCTCTCTAGGTTGGCGAATTCCTCGCTCACTATGGCTAGTTTAGCTGCGTCCAAGCGCCGAGCCTTTGCACAAACGGGCGGTCCGGTAGTGGTAATAAAATGCTCCACCCCGTGCTTAGCAACTGTTGCCGAAAAAGTGGGGACCGTGAGTGCTGGGAACTGAATGAGCAGTGTGTGGAACTTACCGCTTACAGCTGTGACGTTGGCTTGTGCTGTTGGCGGGGCCACTCGCGCTGTGCAGGGGATAGAATCGAAAGAAAGTGCATTAACCAAGTGCCTGTTAGCGAGATCAACCAACAAACCATGCGAGCACAGAAAATCAGCCCCCAACATATTGAAATTTACTGCTGCTACAACAAAAGCCCACTCAAATGTACGGCCGTGTAGAGACAGAAGCAGAGTCTTCTCACCGAAGGTCTTAATCTCCGAGCCGTTCACTGCTGACACCCGGGGACCTCCGGAACCAGCTAGTCTGTCCGCGTAGGAAGGCGTGATGAAACTCAACTGGGAGCCTGTGTCGACGAGGAACTGCCTCCCTGAGCGTGCGTCCGACAAGTATAGCAGCTTGTTCTCCTCCCCGAGGGCTGCTACCGACCCCCGGTCTTGGCGTTTTCCCGAACGCCCGAACTGGCACGGTGGTACACATTTGCGTGCCCTCTCTGCGAAGCGGCGATGGTAGAAACAGAGGACGTCCGATCCGCGTTCCCTGGCCCCTGCCGCCGCCGTCGATGAGTCTGGTACCGCTTCCTCTGGCCTCCTGTCGTTTCCGGTCGCCGCGCTGAGTTCTGCTGCAGTGGCCGCGGCTGTGCGCCGCTTGGTGGCATTGACAATCCGCTGTGCTTCTCGGCCCAGCACACGGTAGTCCCGTTGGGCCAACAGTGGCGAACAGGCGAGGGTCGCTCTCGCTGCTGACGGTATAGTCCTGAGGAAGAGGTGGGTGAAAATGAAGTGATCGTCGTCAGAGTCTTTCAACCTCAACAACTTCTCCATCAGGTTCGCGGGCATGTCATTTTCCGACTCCGTCAGCCCCAGGAGCCTCTCTGCTCACTCCTCCGCCGAGGGGGTGAAATGCTGGATGAGTGCAGCCTTCAGCGTGCCGTATTTGTCGTTGTCCGGCGGCTGGTCGATCAGGCTCTCCACATGCTGGACCGTGTTGTTGTCCAGCTTTGCGACTACGTGGTAGAATCTTGTGACATCTACCGATATCCCCCGGAGGTTGAACTGCGCCTCAACCGCGTTGAACCAGGAGCGTGGATTGTTCTGCCAGAAGTCCGGTAGCTGGACTGTAGCGGCATTCTCTTGGCTGGGGGCTCCTGACGAGGCTGGCCCGGGGGAATTCTCCTCTTTCATGATACGTCTTAGGGTCACCAGTGTGGAGATGTGAAAATGACGAGGCAGAGTTCATCTCTTGAGTCAGTTTTAGTCACATCTTCCAACATCACGAAGCAGAATAAAAAGAGAACGACAAAGGGAACTCTCGTCCTTAAATACCAGGACTCTTACAGTTAACAGGTCACATGTCTCACAAAACCATTGCATTATAAAGACAGCAACAATGCATCCTCTCTGCATGATATCACACCACTATCTACAATGCATCCCCTCATTATATCCCACAGTCTCAAGCTTTGCATACCAAAGCTACTTCTCCTGCAGCTTCCTGTAATAACCACAGAAGCTCTGCCCTTGCTCTGGTCTAAAATGTGAGTCCAAAAGCAGGTCACGAATGTGTGTCCCCACACTGTCATTTATTAGACCAAGTATTAACTATATGTGGTAAACTGAAACATTTTTACCCATGTGGATACACTTGATTACTTTTTTCTTTTTACCTTGATAAACTTGATTACTTGATAATGAGTTCTGTTAAGCGTCAATACGGCGTCACTCAAACAACAAACCCTGGATCAACCCTGAGATTAAAACACTTCTGAGAGAGAAGAAGAGGATCTTCAGGTCAGGGAACAGGGAGATGCTGAAGTCCGTACAGAGGGAGCTGAGGAGAAAGATCAGAGAAGGCAAGGACAGCTTCAGGAAGAAGATGGAGGACAAGCTGCAACAGAGCGACATCAGCGGGGTCTGGAGAAACCTCAAAACCATCTCGGGGCTCCAGAATACCTCCCCCCAGGCCACAGGGGGCAGGGAGTGGGCGAACAACCTGAATCTGTTTTTCAATAGATTTGACCAACCGCCCTCCCCCCTGACTGCACAACAACCACTGCTGCCTCTAAAGAAATCAAGTCCTGCTGCCCACTCCCCACTCTACCAACACCCCCCCACTCCCAACACACAGCCCCCCATCCTGACCCTGACCAGGACCCAGGTGAGGACGGAGCTGAGGAAGATCAAGGCGAGGAAGGCGCCGGGACCGGACGGCATCAGCGCAAAGCTCCTCAAGTCCTGTGCAGACCAGCTGTGTGGGATTGTGACGTATATCTTCAACATGAGCCTGAAACTGGGGAGGGTACCACAGCTGTGGAAAACATCTTGTGTGGTACCTGTACCAAAAACTTCCCACCCCAAAGACCTGAACAGCTACAGACCGGTGGCCTTGACGTCCCACTTGATGAAGACCCTGGAGAGACTGCTCCTTGCTCACCTCCGCCCCCTGGTGGAACCAGCGATGGATCCACTCCAGTTCGCCTACCAGCATGGCATTGGGGTGGAGGATGCGGTGATCTTCCTCCTTCACCGTTCTCTGTCCCACCTGGAGAAGCCCGGGAATATGGTGAGGATCATGTTCTTTGACTTCTCCAGTGCTTTCAACACCATCCAACCGATGATCCTGAAGGACAAGCTGCTGCGCGCAGGGGTGGACCAGCACCTGTCATCATGGATCCTGGACTACCTCACGAACCAGCCTCAGTTTGTGAGAACCCGGGACTGTGTGTCCGACACGATCATCAGTAGCACGGGGGCCCCCCAGGGAACGGTGCTGGCTCCCTTCCTGTTCACTCTTTATACTGCGGACTTCTCACACAACACAACACACTGCCATCTACAGAAGTTCTCTGATGACTCTGCGATCGTTGGCCTCATCTCCAATGGAGATGAAGCTGAGTACAGAGGGCTTATCCAGGACTTCGTGGACTGGTGCCATCGGAACTGCCTCCAGATCAACGCGAGGAAAACTAAGGAGCTGGTGGTGGACTGCCGCAGGCATGGGCAGCCCCTCACAGTACCAGTAAATATACAGGGAACAGACATCGAGATGGTGACATCCTATAAGTACCTGGGTATTCATCTGAACAATAAACTAGACTGGTCACACAATACTGATGCACTCTACAAGAAGGGACAGCGCAGGCTGTTCCTGCTGAGGAGACTCAGGTCTTTTGGTGTACAAGGGGCGCTGCTGAAGTCATTCTATGACACGGTGGTGGCATCAGCCATCACTTTTGGAGTGGTCTGCTGGGGCAGTGGCATTACTGCAGCCGATAGGAAGAGACTGAACAAACTGATTAAGAAAGCTAGCTCTGTCCTGGGGCAGCGCCTTGATCCGATGGAGGAGATAGGAGAGAGAAGGACGGTGGCTAAACTGTCATCTCTGCTGGAGTCCGAGTTCCACCCTATGCAGGACATACTGAATGCACTGAGGAGCTCATTTAGCAGCAGACTACATCATCCCAGGTGCATAACCGAGAGGTTTCGTAGGTCCTTCCTACCAACGGCTGTCAGACTGTACAACCTAAGCAGGGCTGCTCGCAGAGATAGCAAAAAAGACGTAACAAACTAATAGTTTTTTGAATGCAGAAGATGCAATAGACTTACACAGTGGTCCTCTCCGGCATACAACTAGGAGCATGCCGGTCGCTATGGAGGGTGAGAGTGTGTATGGGCACATAATCATACCATGCAGGATAGCTGGGTAGACGGTTATGCTGTTTCATTCCATCTAGCGGCAATGCTCTGCACTGTGTGTGTTTATATATTTGCATATTTGTTCCGTCTAGCTGCAATGCTCCGTACTGTGGGTGTTTATATATTTATATATCTACATGTTATTCCATCTAGCTACATTGCTCCGCACTGTGTGTGTTTATATACTTGCATATTTATTCCACCTAGCTGCAATGCTCCGTACTGTGGGTGTTTATATATTTACATATTTATTCCATCTAGCTACAATGCTCTGCACTGTGTGTTCATATATTCATATATTATTCCATCCAGCTACAATGCTCTGCACTGTGTGTCTGTGTGTGTGTGTATATATATATATTTTATAGTAATACGTACATATGTTTATTAGCTGCTCTTGCTTGCTTGTTTTTTTTTCTTGCCTTCTGATTGTTGCTCTGAGTGTTGCTATCCCTGTGCTGTTGCAATCCTGGAATTTCCCCGTTGTGGGACTAATAAAGGCTTATCTTATCTTATCTTATCTTAAGCAAAGGAAAGAAGACATTTTGCTCAGTTACATATTGTGAAGAATTTTCTCTGACATAAGTTTTCATTTTATTTCATTATTCAGCTTTTTCACAAGTCAATATAGATAGATTTTTATTAGAAATTCTAAGTAAAACCAAATTTTAGACATTCAATATGCAAAATACATATCACGATATGCATTGTGTATCACGATATAGAGAAATTATATTGCAATAACCCAGGTAACTACAAAATGCAGTTTTTAAATGATTTCATCTATTAAAGGGCCTATATCATGCAAAATCGACTTTTTTGAGCTTTTAAGCATGTTATAATGTTAACCCCCAAAGTGGTATTTTGCTCCATTCACGCATCTCTGAGTATTCCTCCTCAACCCTGCTCTCTAAGCTGCTGCTCCACCCTGTCCCTGATAAAGACTGGGTCCCCATGTTCATACGTATGAACGTGGGTGAGCCGCCCACTCCAGGAAGTGCCTGTGCTGCCAGCACCGCCCCCAGGCTAACGCACACACCCACTTTCTCTGCGCAGCTAACGGAGCGGTGATCGGCAAAACTCTTTCACTTTAGCACTGACGCTGTGAAGAAGTAGTTCTTCTCGCACCTCATCTGCTCAGTGACAACAACTGTTTGCTTTTTTACGTAAGACAATGTCTTCTAAGTGGCGTAAATGTGTCTTTGGCTGTGAGAGATTTAGGAGTTTGTTCAGCCTTCCTTGATTTCGTGAGCAGAACCCAGCGACACGCTGCAGCAGCCGGCTCAGGGGTTACGTCATGAAATGGGCGGCAGCCACAAAAAGGAGAGGCAGAGCCTCAGAGATCGAGGCATCTTACTTCCGGGCTCGCGAAAATAACTCATATTTCATAAGAAATTCATTCTCCAGTGTACCAAAGGTAATATACTATCACATACATGCATATAGTTTACTCTGAAAGGCTTAAAATAGCATGATATAGGCCCTTTAAGGGAAAAATGCTATCCAAACCTACATGGCCCTATGAGAAAAAGTAATTGCCCACTAAACCTAATAACTGGTTGTGCCACCCTTGGCAGCAACAACAACTGTAATCAAGCATTTACAATAACTGGCAACTAGTCTCTGCGATGGACTGGCGATTTGTCCAGGGTGTACCCTGCCTCTCGCCCAAAGATGTTGGGATAGGCTCCAGCCCCACCCCCACCCCCCGCAACCCGAAAAGGATTAAGCGGTAGAAAATGGATGGATGGCATTGAGTCTTTTATATCACTGTTGAGTAATTTTGATCCACTCCTCTTTGCAGAATTGTTTTAATTCAGCCACATTGGAGGGCTTGAGCTTGAGGTCACAAACCGATGGCCAAACATTCTCCTTCGGGATTAGAACAGAATTCATGGTTCCATCAATTACGGCAAGTCATCCAGGTCCTAAAACAGTAAAGCAGCCCTAGATCTTCACATTAGCACCACCATGTTTGACTGCTGGTATGATGTTCTTTTCGTGAAATGCTTTTTTACATCAGATTTAACAGGAAATATACCTTACAAAAAGTTCTTTTGTCTCGTCAGTCCACAGAACATTTCCTCAAAAGTCATGTGGATCATCCAGATGTTTTTTGGCAAATGTGAGACGAGCCTTTGCGTTGTTTTTGGTCAGCAGTGGTTTCCGCCTTGGAACTCTCCCATGGATGCCATTTTTGCCCAGTCTCTTTCTTATTGTTGAATCATGGACCAGAGTCCAAATTGAGGCAAGTGAGGCCGGCAGTTCTTTAGATGTTGTTCTGGGTTTTTGGTTCTCAACTGTTTTTCAATTTCTTTAGATCGCAACATATGTTGCTTTTGTGATCTTTTAGCCTACTTCACACTGTCAGACAGGCTCTATTTAAACGATTTCTTGATTCACCACGTCTGGCAGTAATCAAGCTTGGGTGTGGCTAGTGAAATAGAACTCAGCTTTTGGAAGAAAAAAAGTGCCTAATCACAGTTAATTCATGATGTAACAAAGGAACAATTACTTTATCAGATAGGTCCAGGAAGGTTTGGATAGCTTTTTTTAAATTTTAGTATATTTTATTAATCCCAGAGGTAAATTACATCAGGGCATTCATCTGGATGGATGAGGCAGCCAATGTGCCATGCTAATCCCTTCATCATTCACACCTAGGGCCACTTTAGAGTCTCCAATTAACCTAACTTGCATGTTTTTGGCCCGTGGGAGGAAACCGGAGTACCCAGGGTAAACCCACGCAGATGTGACAGAGATCATCCTGCGCAGTTCGCCCCACACGGGACACGAACCCGCGACCTCTCAGTCAACTAACACACAGTTCGAGCATGGGAGACACAGCACGATCGCGCTGAGCTAAAGGTCCGACCGGTAGCTCAGCGCTACCATCTGGGGCTCACAGCACCACTTTGTAACTGAGGTCATCAGCGCAGTTCGCCCTACACAGGACACGAACCCGCGACCTCACAGTTAACTGGTCAGAGACACACACAGCACGATCGTGCTGAGCTAAAGGTCCGACCGATAGCTCAGCGCTACCGATACTGTATGAGGCTTTGGGAGGGAGGTTTACTAACGTTCTATGCCGAACAGCACTAGTTGGCATCCGTTACACTCTCCCCCTTAAACCTCACTCCCATGCCGGGTTCACGGCACCAGTGTGACAGAGATCATCCTGCGCAGTTCGCCCCACACGGGACACGAACCCGCGACCTCTCAGTCAACTAACACACAGTTCGAGCATGGGAGACACAGCACGATCGCGCTGAGCTAAAGGTCCGACCGGTAGCTCAGCGCTACCATCTGGGGCTCACAGCACCACTTTGTAACTGAGGTCATCAGCGCAGTTCGCCCTACACAGGACACGAACCCGCGACCTCACAGTTAACTGGTCAGAGACACACACAGCACGATCGTGCTGAGCTAAAGGTCCGACCGATAGCTCAGCGCTACCGATACTGTATGAGGCTTTGGGAGGGAGGTTTACTAACGTTCTATGCCGAACAGCACTAGTTGGCATCCGTTACACAGACATGGGGAGAACATGCAAATTCCACACAGAAGGGTCACTGATGGTCAGGGGATGGGATTGAACCCACAACGGTCAGGGGTGGAATCGATCCCGTGACCTTCTTGCTGTGCTGCCACAGTGCTAACCACTGCTCCACCGAACTTTCTCCTTAATAAATAAAATCATTTAAAAAAAATATATGACAACATAAGAATTCATGGTCTGAAAGGAGTCGTCGAGGATGGTTTCAACACAATGGCGGAATGCGTGGAATCCTTACTGAGAGAGAAGTTGGATATTCCCCAAACCACCGACTTGAAGATAGAAAGGGCCCACCGTCCATTAGCCCTTAGGCCGGCGGTGGAAGCGCCACCAAGATCAGTGGTGGTGAGATTCTCCAATTTCAAAATAAAACAAGAGGTTGTAAGACTGGCTTGGCAGAAAAAAGGATTTATGCACCAAGAGAGAAAAGTCTTCGTGGAACACGATTACGCTCCGGAGGTCCTTAAAAAGCGCCGGGAATACAACAACGCTAAAAAGGTGCTACGAGAGAAAAAAACTGCGCTTTCAGACGCCATTTACTGCGAAGTTAAGGGTCTTCTACGATGAAGAGACATGTCTCTATAATTCGGCGTAAGAAGCAACAGCTGACATGGCGAGAAGAGGGCTCCCGGTAACGGTGTTTAAACCCGCAGCAGACCCGATCAAAAGAATCAAGGCTCAAACGTGGTCCACACAGAGACCTTCAAACTCCACGGGCCAGCAGCGGGAAACCCAGCGCCAGAGCTACAAGGATAAACTGGCCGTTTACAGGAGGGAATAGCGACCTTTTCTTTTTTTTTAGTCAATCTGCACATCCAACCCCCCTCCTACAAGGTAACAAACATTAAAGGAGATGCAGAATCAGCATGTGGTAAAACATTTCATGGAACAATCATAATATTAGAAACAAATAAGTCTTTTTAATAAAAAAAAAAAAACTTGTTAAAATAGAATGTGACAATGATCCACATGTTCTCCCCACACTAACAAATACTGTATTAACATGAATGTTTGCTGTGATGGTGGTGGGAGGGTGCACACAATTTCATAGTGTAGGAAAACGTTAATTTTGGATAACCTCTAGTGAACCCTCAGAAACAGTGTGGATTAGATGCTAATGGCAAATGTGAATATTCTTAATAAATGTACCTAAGAGACTATAATTTAATGATTAATAGTAAATGGGAGCATTTATAGGGAATGTATTAAAGGACTGAATATGCACTGTCTAGATATGAGCTGTCAATGGAAGTAGTAGCGTTTCTACGCCAGAGGTGGCGCTCAGTAATGTTAAGACACTGTGTAGTGTTAGAGAACACCATAGAAGAAGAGTGTAGGCGCTCTAGTGAGTGTGTTCCAGAGAATGTTCGAGAGAGAAGTCGAGAGAGAGTGTTGAGAGAGTGTTGAGACAAGATGGTGTCTAGCGATGTGCTGTGTAAGTGATGTGCCGTGTGAGCTGGAAGAAGTCAATAAACAGTCGCTGCAAAGTCTAAACAGCTTGGCTCAATCATCCTTCCTCCCCTTCGCCCCTCCTGGGTGTAACAAAACTTGGTAGCAGAGGATGGTTCAGTCGTGTATAAGACGGTGAGTGTGCAAATAAAAAAAAAAAAAAAAAAAAAAAAAGGCCGTAACGATGGAGCTGGAGCAGCTACAAGCTAAGCTAGCTGAGGCCTTGGTGCCGTTACGGGCCGAACAGCTAAATGAGGTCTGTTTATTTGCAAAGATAAGCCCAGCCGAACCGTCTAAGAAGTACACGCTGATACGACTGTTAATCGAGGAGGTGGAGAAAGCCATCGAACGCGAAGAGGAGGATGTAGTCCGCGAGTTTCTGCTAAGGCTAATAGCATGTGCTAACAAAGCTAAGCTAAGTGAACCGTTGACGCAGGCAGCGACAACGGCCGGCACGAGCCGCGAGGCGGAGGCACTCGCCAGTTTACAGAGCCAGTATGCCGCTCTGCATGAAAGTATCATTGATTCAACTAAACGGGTTGAAGAGCAAATAATAAGGCTGACGGATGATAAGGTCGCGCCGCCACCGGGCCGCCATTTTGAGACACAGCCCGAGGCCGGGCCACCGAGCCGCCATTTTGTGATACAGCCCGCGGTCCCCACAGCGCCCCTACCGCCAGAAGTGATCATTAAACGGGAGTTTAAGATAAATGGGCAGATAGGGAAGAGGGGCCAAAAAGACAAGTTGTCTTATTCCAATCTCACTCACCAGATCGATATGGGCTTAAGGAAAAAGCACAGTGAGGCTGAGATAATTGAGGCTGTTGTCAAAGCAGTGAGTCCTGGATTGAGTTTGCGCGCTATGCTGGAGATTAAGTCAGATCTCACACTGCCACAGCTGCGCATCATCCTGCGAGGACATTATAAAGAAGATAGTTCCACTGACTTGTATCATCGTCTGATAAATCTCACACAAGACAGTAATGAGTCACCTCAGAACTTCCTGTTTCGTGCCATTGAGCTAAAGGAAAGACTTTTAGCAGCATCCAGAGAGCCTGGCACTGAAGAGCAGTTTAGTTCTGATCTTATTCAGAGGAAGTTTCTGAGGGCGGTGGAAACAGGACTGATCAGTGTTGATGTGAAATATCAACTGAAGCGTTATTTGGAGGATCCTGCCGTCACCGACGAGCTACTAATTTCAAAGATGAATGCAGCAGCCAGCCTTGAATGGGAACGGCATCAGAAATTTAAAAGGCACACAAAAGAACTAAAGGTTCGAGAATGCCGAGTGGAAAATCTAACGGGTCAGTATGCAACCAAGAGAGAAGTGGATGGCCAAGAGCGCCCCCTACCATCGACAAAAGAAAAAATCCTTAAATCCCAAAGCACAGTGACCCGTACGGAATCTGAGCCCCTGAACATAGTCACGCAGCTGAAGAGTGACATGGAGGAGATCAAAAAGGCCATACGTGAGTCTCCCAGAGCACCCCGCGCTCAAAGAGCCAGGAGGACACGTGGCTGCAAGAGATGTCAGTCCACCAGCAATGGCGAACAATGCAACCACTGCTTCAGGTGTGGAGTCAGCGGCCACATGTCAAGGGAATGTCGGATAGGGAGGAGACTCTGAAGAGGAACAGGGCAAGTAGACACGGCGGCCAATACTGTCGCCACTACATCAGAACGAGCTAACACACAAGAACTGTATGAGCTAGTTACTGACAGTATTCGGAGGTTGGAAGCAAGGCTGGTAGCTCAGGCCGAGGTACTTCCTGTAGAAACGGCCCGTGTTAATCTACTGTCCCCTAATCGCCAATTACAGTTACTCAGTTTGGTTGGAAAAAAATATGTCATCACCTGCTTCCTCGATGACAAGGAGACACAAGCATTGTGGGACACAGGGTCACAGGTTTGTTTAATGAATGACGCCTGGAGACAGGAGCACCTGCCACACACCGCCGTCAGAGACTTAGCCGAGTTGGTGGGTCCAAATATCCTGAATGGGAGGGCAGTGAACCAGACCCCGATTCCATTCTCAGGGTGGGTCGAAGTCACATTTAAGCTGCCGACAGTTAGTCGCCCACCGGTGGAATTCTTAGTTCCTGTGCTAGTGGTGAAGGGAGACGGAGTGGCAGCGCCGCCTATCATTGGGTTCAACGTGATTGACCATGTCCTGAAGATGGGCATTAAATCCCCTTGCGCCATCAGTGAAGCTGTTAGCGCAGCCTTCTCATTTGACTGTAAGAAAACAGAAGTGTTTTTGAAAGTGATGCAAAGTGAGGAGGATAGGCTGGGGGAAGGAATGGTAAAAGTTGGCAGTGAGTTGGTTACCATCCCTGCTGGCCAAACCAAAACAGTCAAAGGTTGTGTCAGAGCAGGCTCACTTCCAGACACACAAGACATCTTATTTGAGCCGAGTACACCCAGTTACCAGAGGGTTTGCAGATGCAAAGTGGGTTGGTGCAGTTATGGAAAGGGAAGCGATCTATGTTCAAAATACCTATAACAAACAGTACGTCCCGTGATATCCAGCTGCCCGCTAAGACCATTTTGGGGGAAACGCAGAGAGTTAAAACTGCTTATCCGGCAGATATTAGACCCCCTGCTGTAAACCAAGCGACCGTCGACCCAACGACGAGTGAGACAGGAAGAAACAAAGAGACCGAGATGAACTGTGCTGTCAAAGAGACTATGGACATGTGGGACCCTCCAGTTCCCCTTGATCATCTCTCGCCCATACAGCAAGAGCAAGTAAAACAGCTACTACGGGAGGAACGGCAAGCGTTTTCCCGTGATGAGTATGATGTAGGGACAATTCCCTCTTTACAGTTGAAGATCCGACTCAAAGATCACGATCCGGTCAAAAAGACTTACAGTATGTTTCTGTTCCCAAACCACTTCATAAAGAAGTAAAGGAGTATTTAGAAGACCTGCTTAACAGGGGCTGGATCACCAAATCCAAGTCATCGTATTCCAGTCCAATTGTCTGTGTGCGAAAGAAAGATGGAGGTCTGCGTTTGTGTTGTGACTTTAGAGAATTGAACAAGAAGTCTATCCCAGACAGACACCCAATTCCCCGCATACAAGATATGCTAAACAGTCTAAGTGGGAGTGTGTGGTTTTCAGTCCTCGACCAAGGGAAGGCGTATCATCAGGGTTTCCTGGAAGAGTCGAGTAGGCCCCTCACTGCATTTATCACTCCCTGGGGTTTGTTCAAGTGGGTAAGAATTCCATTTGGTTTGTCCTCAGCACCAGCAGCATTCCAAAGATCTATGGAGGAGTGCTTGTGGGGGTTGAGAGATGATATTTGTCTGCCTTACCTCAATGATAACCTTGTTCATTCACAGACTTTTGAAGATCACTTGCGAGACCTGAGAAGCGTCCTGCACCGCTATCAAAGTCATGGAGTGAAGTTGACTCCCCGGAAATGTGAGTTATTCAAGCAGCAGGTACGTTTTCTTGGTAAAATGGTAACAGGACAGGGTTACACCATGGACCCTGCGGACATTGCCCCAGTGCAGACACTCAAACAGCAGCAACCTTCCACTGTGGGAGAGCTAAGGAAATTGCTAGGTTTTATTTCATATTACCGAAGCTATATTCCAAACTTCTCTCATATAGCAAAGCCTCTTTACGACCTTCTTGCTAAAGATCACACAGACAAAGCAAAGAAAAACTTAAAGAAACATGTCAAAAAGAATGATGGAGGCCACTTACCCTCATCCCATGTGATCAGGTGGCGCCCAGAGCATCAAGCAGTAGTTTGTCAGCTTGTTGACCTTCTTACCCAACCCCCAGTGTTAGGTTACCCGAACTTTGAAGAACCCTTCATTTTACACTGTGACGCTTCACAGGAGGGGCTTGGGGCGGTATTATACCAGCGACAACAAGACAAACTGGTGGTGATAGCATATGGCTCCAGGACACTGTCAAATTCAGAGAAGAACTACCACCTTCATTCAGGGAAGCTGGAGTTTCTCGCCATGAAGTGGGCCATCTGTGAGAGGTTTCGGGATTATCTGTACTATTCTCCACCATTCACTGTCTATACGGACAATAATCCCCTAACGTATGTGCTTACCACCGCAAAGTTAAATGCAACCACACAGAGATGGGTAGCAGAACTAGCTGATTTCCAGTTTGTGATTAAGTATCGCCCTGGAAAAGCAAACAGAGATGCAGATGGACTTTCACGTATGCCCCTAGATATGGAGCAGTACATGAACAAATGCACACAGAATGTTGATCCTAATGTGATGAATTGTGTGGCACAGGCAGTGAAGGTGAACGTGGTTTAATGTGATCCAAGACATTTACTCGATGGAAAAGTTGACATTCGCACTGAGACAGGACATGGACGGGTTCTTGAACTTTTGGCAACCCTGGATCGCATGTGTCTTCTATTAGATCTAACCTTTGACAAATACCATTTCAATAATGGCTCCACTCTTTGTTCCAACGCTACTCAGATGCTCTTTTATTTTTATTTATTTATTTTTATTTTGTTTGTTTGTTTTTTGCCCTTTGGTTTTGTTTGTTTTTTTTGTTCTCTTTAATTTCACTTTTTCTTTCACTTAAAAAAAAAGGGGGTGTTGTAGTAATTATTCTTCCAATGTTGTCAAATAGCAAAAAATAAGGGAACATGTGATGAAAATGTAAACAATGCAATGCTGTAATGACGTGTATTGTGGTATATATTACTCATATATTCCATACCTACATTTGTTAGAGCATGTGGAAATGTTTGGGACAGAATATACAAAGGAACTTCACACCTCTGAAAGGGACAAAGGAATCTCACCGCCGTGTGAAGACCAACGACGTCACAGGACGCGGTGGCAACAGACTTGACACCTTCACCCCCTAAGGCGAGAAGAGGTTTTCCCATCACCTCCCAAGACGAAGGGAGTAGTTAACAGGACTAATGGGGGATTTAGATAACGGGGGATTTCAGCTTGTGTTTTGCATGTCTTGGATGTGTGCCTGTATTTAACCAGCGAGCTGGGCAGAATTCTTTCTCTTTGCCTTCTGCCAAGCTCTGCACCAGATGAGACAAGATAGAAGAGTTGTTCATTAAAGACCCTGCTTTTGTGATACAAAACCGCCTCGTCATTTCCAGCTCTTCTACACTGGTGACCTTGACGCGAGTATGGACCTGAGGCGTTCTTCAAGCGACTCATCCGCGGCGAATCTGACTTACGCCAGCGACAACGCAGACGAAGGAACAAGCAGACAGCTGTTCCCCCCCGGCAGAGGGTACCGAGAGAGCTCAACCGAGCTCCAGCACCGCCGTGAGAGCCGAGGCAAGGCACTCTCACCCGGCGGGCACAACAGTGATGATGTGCACAAACGCCGTCGCTGTTAAACTGCCAGATTTCTGGCGAGAAGACCCGGCCTCTTGGTTTCTCCAAGCCGAAGCCCAGTTCATACTGGCGGGCATCACGGCAGACGATACTAAGTTCTACCATATCGTCTCCAAACTCGACTCCGCCACTTCGAGGTGTGTGCGAAGCTTGATCCAGCGACCACCGGCCCGGGACAAGTATGAGACACTCAAGGCGACCATCGTGGCGAATTACGTCCCGTCGGCGGAAGAAAGAGCCGAAAAAATCCTGGCAGTCTACGGCCACAGAGGGGGCAATCCAAAGACCCTCATGGAGGATTTACTGCAGCTCAAGGAGGAGGACAATGATAATTTCCTCTTTCAATTTATTTTCCTCAGCACGCTACCACCACACATGAGAGGGACACTCGCCAGTATGAAGTGCAACAATCATCAGGACTTCCGCACGCTGGCCAACGAGGCTTATCGGCTCGTCAACGCCTGCAGAGATTGGACACCCACAGCGGCATCCGCAGACCTCAAAATTGACGCCCCGAACCTTGGAGAGTCACAAACCATGGAGCAGGCTCAACCCACGGTGACAGCAGCGCGGCCCAAGCGCAACAAACAGAATGACGTCTGTTATTATCACCACCGCTTCGCCGAGAAAGCCCGGAAATGTGTTCCCCCCCCTGCAAGTTTACGATGTCGGGAAACACCAAAGCCGAGGGCCGTTAACGGCAGCGGTTCTCGGCGAGAAAAATAAGCTGTTATACGTGACGGATGGACACACAGGCAAGCAGTTCCTCATCGACACGGGAGCCCAGCTGAGTTTCGTCATGCCCTCCCACGCAGATCGAGCCATGGGCACCCGGGGCAATGGAGCAGTGGCAGCCAACGGCTCGGACATCGACACGTTCGGGGAAAAGAGCCTGCATCTCCTCATTCACGGCCGCAGCTACAGATGGAAATTTGTTGTAGCGGCGGTGAGTTTTAACTTGTTAGGCGCAGATTTTCTGTGTGCACACGGGTTATTAGTTGATCTAGCAAATAGGCGCCTGGTTAATGCACCGTCTTTTGCTTCTATTCCTTGCTCAGCTCGAGTCTCTCCACCACCTGTGCAGGCCAACGTCACTACGGCAGGAGGTAAGTTTGAGCAACTCCTCACCCAATTTCCAGCACTCACAACCCCCAAATTCTCAACCACTGTAGCCAAACACGGGGTTAAACACTTCATTCCAACAACGGGACCTCCCGTTTTTGCCAAAGCTCGCCGCTTAGACGCGGCCAAGCTCAACATAGCAAGGGACGAATTTGTAGCTCTTGAAAAATTAGGCATTGTCCGACGTTCAAAGAGCCCTTGGGCTTCACCACTTCACATGGTTCCGAAATCCGACGGTTCTTGGAGACCGTGCGGAGATTACCGCAGATTAAACAACGCCACAGCGCATGACCACTACCCCATCCCTCATATACAGGATTTTTCACTGCATTTAGCGGGCGCGCGCATTTTTTCAAAGATAGACTTAGTCCACGGTTATCACCAAGTCCCAGTCCGAGCTGAAGACATTCCTAAAACAGCGGTTATAACCCCTTTCGGCCTTTTTGAATTCCTACGAATGCCGTTTGGTCTCAAAGGCGCTGCTCAAACTTTTCAACGCATGATGGACGCGGTCTTACGCGACCTCCCCTTTGTTTTCGTCTACCTCGATGACATGCTGGTAGCCAGCTCATCAGAGGAGGAGCACGAGCAACACCTTACTACTGTTTTTCAGAGGCTAGAAGAGCACGGACTAATAATTAATCCAGCCAAATGCAAATTCGGCGTATCGCAAATTGATTTTTTGGGACATAGAGTCTCCCCGAAAGGGGCAGTCCCGCTTCCAGACAAAATTCATGCGATAAAAGGTTTTCCACGGCCCCAAACGGTCAAATCGCTACAGGAATTTTTGGGGATGGTTAATTTTTACAACCGTTTCCTCCCTCATGCAGCTCAGCTCATGCAGCCCCTGTATGATGCGCTCAAAAAAAAGAAAGCTTCCCAAGCGGTCGAATGGACCCCGGAGCGCGAACACGCTTTCGCGGAAGTAAAAAACGCCCTAGCTAACGCAACAATGTTAGTCCACCCAGATCCCTCGGCCCGCATTGCTCTAACCACAGATGCTTCAGACCTGGCCATAGGGGCAGTTGTAGAACAACTTGTCAGCGGGGTCTGGCAACCTTTAGCATTCTTTAGCAAATCGCTAAACCCGACGGAACGCAAATACAGCACTTTTGACAGGGAGCTGCTGGCGCTTCATTTGTCCATCCGCCATTTCCAGTTTTGGTTAGAAGGGCGGAGTTTCACGGCTTTTGTGGACCATAAACCGCTCACTTTTGCGATGGCTAAAATTTCAGAACCTTGGTCGGGCAGACAACAAAGACAGCTAGCTGCGATTTCAGAGTTCACCACAGACATTCGACATGTAGCGGGCAAACTTAACGTAGTAGCGGACTGTCTCTCTCGCACTGTGGCACCACCAGAGCACGAGGAGACAGATTACACTGCTTCAGCAGCGCAGCTTTTCTCTAACGCAAACACATACGCAGCACCTATCCTCGAAGGGATAGATTATGCAGCCATGGCGGAAGAACAAAGCAGTGATGCGGACGTGCGCGCTCTCCTGTCTGGACCAACAGGGTTAAGGCTGGAGAAAAAAGGGTTGCGCGACGGCGTGCCCCCCCTAATATGTGATGTTTCAACCGGCCGACCTCGCCCGTTAGTACCAGCTGCTTGGCGCCGCCGTATTTTCGACGCAATTCACTCCCTCGCGCACCCAGGTGTGCGTGCTTCAGTCAAAATGGTTGCCGGAAAGTTTGTGTGGCCAGGCCTGCGTAAAAACGTAAAAGAATGGGCAAAAACTTGCATTCCTTGTCAACGCGCCAAAGTACACAGACACACAAAAGCCCCTCTGGAGCCTTTTCCCATCCCTGCTAGAAGGTTCGACCACATTCATGTCGACCTCGTGGGGCCACTGCCTTCCTCCCAGGGTTTCACACACCTGCTAACAATGATAGACCGCACCACGCGCTGGCCAGAGGCAGTCCCTCTAGCGGCAACTACAGCGGAGGAAGTCGCTCGCGTTTTTCTAACAAATTGGGTGGCACGTTTCGGCGTCCCATCAGACATCACGTCAGATAGGGGGCCTCAATTTGTCTCAGAGCTCTGGTCAGCCATGTCCAACAGTTTAGGGGCAACAATTCACCGTACCACCGCTTATCACCCTCAGGCTAATGGGTTGTGCGAGCGTTTTCACAGGTCCTTAAAGGCCGCCCTCAGAGCCTCATTAACGGACACGAATTGGGTAAATAAACTTCCCTGGGTTTTATTGGGGTTGCGTGCGGCACCTAAAGAGGATTTAGACGCTTCCCCTGCAGAATTAGTCTTTGCTCAACCTATCAGACTACCAGGTGAATTTTTACCAGAAAACCCGGAACCAGGGCACCTCCCAGTCCCAAGGTTTTTAGGCAGTAACGGACCGGACGCTCTCCACGGTCCAGCTCATCACTCCTTTCCACGAGTTTTTGTTCCTCAAACTTTAAAAAACGCTGAGTTTGTTTTTGTTAAGCATGAAGCTCTAAAACCAAGTTACGCCCAGTATACGATGGCCCATATAGAGTGCTGGAAAATGGTGACAAACACTTTGTGCTTGATTATGGGGATAGAAATGAAACAGTCAGCATTGACAGACTCAAACCTGCCTTCTTGTTGAGAGACGAACCTGCACAGCTGGCTCGAGCACCTCGGCGAGGTAGACCCCCCAAGGGAAAAGTCTCAGCCCCCAGGCAGGGAACAGATAATCTCTCTCCTTCCCACACTGCAGATTCCTCACAACAAGGTCCCAGCAGGACGCCTAAACCAACCTACAGCAGTTTTGGGAGAAGACTAAAACCCAGACAGCACAGGGACTGATCCCACCACTCTGCAAATTTTCGCTAATTGTGCTGCAACAGTTTAGGACTGACTTATGATTATACTTGCTGTTATGTTTTCACTGAACTCTCTTAGGAGCATGTCTGCTTAAAAGTTTCTTCTGTGACAACAGCTGTAACACGTAGTATGTCTTAGTTATTACCCTAGACTGTGAATCTTTCTGTGTCCTTTCATAGTTGTTTGGGGGGCCTGTGGTATATATTACTCATATATTCCATACCTACATTTGTTAGAGCATGTGGAAATGTTTGGGACAGAATATACAAAGGAACTTCACACCTCTGAAAGGGACAAAGGAATCTCACCGCCGTGTGAAGACCGACGACGTCACAGGACGCGGTGGCAACAGACTTGACACCTTCACCCCCTAAAGCGAGGAGAGGTTTTCCCATCACCTCCCAAGACGAAGGGAGGAGTTAACAGGACTAATGGGGGATTTAGATAACGGGGGATTTCAGCTTGTGTTTTGCATGTCTTGGATGTGTGCCTGTATTTAACCAGCGAGCTGGGCAGAATTCTTTCTCTTTGCCTTCTGCCAAGCTCTGCACCAGATGAGACAAGATAGAAGAGTTGTTCATTAAAGACCCTGCTTTTGTGATACAAAACCGCCTCGTCATTTCCAGCTCTTCTACATGTATACCCTTTACAAAAACTTAAATTTAAAAAAAAAATATATATATATATACAGTATATACTGTATATATATACGTATATATTGTATTTACTCAAGAGTATCTTTGATTATAATATAAAAATTTGTTTGATGATCTAAAACATTTAAGTTTGACAAATATGCAAAAATATAAGAAATAAGGAAGGGGCAAATACCTTTTTACAGCACTGTGTTGGGGGGCTGAAAAGTTCATAGACTGAAAAGTTCATGTAGGTCAAATTTGACCAAATGTGGTTCATTTTTTAATATAGTCTCCCCTTCGGTCCACACACTTCTTCCATCGGTGTTGTAGCACTTGGATCCCTGTGGTTGAAAAATAACCACATTTGGTCAAAGCTGACCGCTATGAACCCCCCCTCCCCCCCGTAACCAGAAGTACTGTAATTTTCTGTGATCCTTTAAAGGTATATTTTACATTCTCTTTACTACAATAATTCCATCTCTCTACTGATACGCTCGATCTCTCTATTGATTGGCTAGACAGAGAGATTGAGCTGGAAAGGATGTGCAGCAGGTTAGGCTGATTAAGGACAGAAATGGTAATGTACTAACAAATGACAAGAGTGTGTTGAGAAGGTGGAAGGAGTACACTGAAGAGCTGATGAATAAAGAAATGAGAGAGGAGGATGGATGAAGAAAAGATGGTGAACAAGGAAGTCCCGAGGATTAGCAAGGCAGAAGTGAGGGCAGCTTTAAAGACGATGAAGAATGGAAAGGTGGTTGGTCCGGATGATATACCTGTGAAGGTATGGAGATGTTTAGGAGAGATGGCAGTGGACTTTTTAACCAGATTGTTTAACACAATCTTGGAGAGTGAGACGATGCCTGAGGAGTGAAGTGTTTTGGTACCAGTTTTCAAGAACAAAGGTGATGCTCAGAGCTGTAGTAACTACTGAGGCATAAAGTTGATCAGCCACACTATGAAGATATGGAAAAGAGTTGTTGAAGCTAGGTTACGCGGAGAGGTAACAATCAGTGAGCAGCAGTATGGTTTCATGCCAAGAAAGAGTACTACAGATGCAATATTTGCTTTAAGAGTGCTGATGGAGAAGTATAGAGAAGGTCTGAAGGAGCTGCACTGTCTTTGTGGATCTAGAGAAAGCATATGATTGGGTGCCAAGAGAGGAAGCGTGGTACTGTATGTGAAAGGCAGGAGTGGCAGAGAAGTATGTGAGGGTGGTACAGGACATCAATCAACTTTATTTATAAAGTACTTTAAAAAGCAACACTTGCTACACAAAGTGCTGTACAGCAAGAACGTACATGAAAACAAAGCAGAAAGCAGGACACTAACACAAAAACAATATAGAACAACAGTCAATAGAAACAATAAAATAAAAAGGTAAAAGAAGTAAATAAATAAATAAACAAAAATCCATTTCATTCAATAAAATCAATGTCTCACACTGGATCGAAGGCCAGAGAGTAAAAGTGTGTTTTAAGTCGGGTTTTAAAAATGAACAGGGAAGGTGCTTGTCTGATGTCCAGGGGTAAATCATTCCATAACCTGGGTGCCGTGATTGAAAAGGCTCTGTCCCCTCTGAGCTTCTGCTTCACCTTTGGCACCCCCAGAAGCAGCTGTTCAGCTGACTTGAGGAACCGGGTGGGAGTGTAGGAATGCAGAAGCTCAGAGAGATAAGGGGGAGCAAGACCGTTCAAGGATTTAAAAGCAAATAAAAGAATTTTAAAATGAACTCTAAAATGCATGGGCAGCCAGTGGAGTGAAGCTTAAATGGTTGTGATGTGATCTCTTTTACATGTACCTGTTAAAAGACGGGCAGCGGTGTTTTGAACTAGCTCCAGACGCAAAACAGATGACTAGCTGGCACCGGCATAACGTGCATTACAGTAATCCAGCCAAGATGAAATAAAAGCATGGATTACTGTTTCCAGGTGTAGTCTACAAAGAATGAATTTTACTTTTTCTAAACCTCTTAGATGAAAGAAGCTGGATTTTACCACAGAACGAATCTGAATATCTAATTTAATATCACTGTCCATTATAAAACCAAGGTGCTTGACTGTGGGTTTCACATAAGGTGTAAGGGGGCCCACGTTTACAGGAGGGGACTCACAAGTGCCACTAGGTCCAAACAACATCACTTCTGTCTTCTTATCATTAAAATTTACTGATGAGGCATCTTTTTGTTTTAAAGGGACATACAGTATATCTGGCAATCATCAAAATACAGGTGGAAAGAGATGCCATGCTTTTAAAAATGGAACCCAGGAGAAGTATGTACAGAGAAAAAAGCATGGGCTCTAGAATCGACCCCTGTGGGACACCATATGGCAGAGGAGCAGAAGAGGATTCAAACCCAGAGATGCTAACTTTAAAACTCCTGTCTGCCAAATAGGACCTAAACCAGTCGAGAGCAGTGCCCCAAATGCCCACTAGGTGCTGCAAATGGGAAATTAAAATGTGATGGTCCACTGTGGGCAGCGCGGTGGCGGAGTGGTTAGCACTGTGGCAGCACAGCAACTCACCCTTGGTCGGGGGATCCTGGGTTCGATCCCAGCCCCTGACCAACAGTGATCTGTGTGGAGTTTGCATGTTCTCCCCGTGTCTGCGTGGGTTTACTCCGGGATTTCTCCGGTTTCCTCCCACATGCCAAAAACATGCAAGTTAGGTTAATTGGCATCAAAAAACTGGGAATTCTAAATTGTCCTTGGGTATGGATGTGAGAGTGAATGGTTGTCTGTCTCTCTGTGTTGGCCCTGTGATGGACTGGCGATCTGTCCAGGGCGTACCCTGCCTCTCGCCCAAAGATGCTGGGATAGGCTCCAGCCCCCCACCCCCCACCCACCCCGCGACCCAAAAAGGATTAAGCGGAAGAAGCTGGATGGATGGATGGTCCACTGTGTCAAAGGCAGCAGTTAAATCAAGCAACACATGAACAGCATATTCACCTGAATCACATGCTAAGAGGATGTCATTAAAAACTCTTAACAAGGCTGTCTCCATGCTATGAAGAGCTTTGAAACCGGATTGAAAAACCTCCAAAATACCGTGTTTATCCAAAAAAAAAACACTTCAGCTGCATGTAAACAATTTTCTCTAAAATTTTTGAGAGAAATGGCAGCTTGGAAATAGGTCTAAAATTTGCCAACACGATATGATCGAGACCAGGTTTCTTAATCAAGGGCTGCACTACTGCATGTTTAAAATCTGCAGGAACCACACCAGATGACAGGCTGCAGTTCAAAATGGTGAGAATTGACTGCTCGATACTGGGAAGCACCTCTTTAACCTCTTGCACTCTGGGATACCGCGGGCCGTCACATCTCTGCATCCTAGCGCGCACTGTGCGTGAAAAAAAAAAGCTGCATTTCCGTTCTTCCACTACAGACACAGCCACGAACAGAAAGCCAAAGGAGTGCTTTGATTGGTTTAGATTTGATTGACCTCTCATTCGACTAATAAGAGCCTTGAATTGGTTTCTGAAACCTTGAAGAACCAATGACTGAAAACCTAGCAAGAAGGACCCGCCTACTAACGACTGCGAATACAACGAGCCAACTGAAGCAGAGAAGTTCGACGATTGAAAGCGTGCGTCCCGTGCGTAAAATCTGTTTTGTGTCAGCCGCTGTGTGTAACGGTAGTGTTCGCCAGTCTTTTTTTATTACTACTGTTCTTATTTGTTTTGAAAAATCGTTCGCCAAAACCGCAATCATGGAAGCGCAAAACCGCAATAATGGAATCATGGTTTGACCGGGTCGCGTGACCAGAACCACGAGTCGTAACAAGCGGACCAGCGTCATGTTCGTCTGACAATGAGGAACAGATGTTCACCAGCGACACTGCTGTTGTGGACAGGTAAGTGTTATAAGCTAAATTATTCTTTATCACGGAAAACAGTAATAAAAATGGCTTTTGACCAATCGGTAAATTACAACTGTGCGTCATCGCCACATGACAGACCGCGGCGCACGGTCCAGTCCGTGCGCCGCGCTCCTCTGTAGCGGGTGGGGAGGGAGTTGTTATCCTCTACATTGCAGATATTTTAGTATAATTTTTATTGCACTGTAGGTTATTTTTTCTTGTCAAAAAAGCCACACATTTTTTACGTGGCATGCTTCTTTGTGTGTGGGGGGCTTATTTGTTCATTCATTCATTCATGAATGAATAAACTCCCCCCCACACACACACACACACAGCTCTGAGTGTCACCTTTCATTAGAGCCCAACATCAAGCTTCTATATTGAATCATTCAAAAGTTACAGACATTTTTCCAAACTGTACCATTTGGCACAATTTGGCACAGTTCAAAAACGCCTGGGAACAATCTGAGAAAAAAGTTGTGTAATATATTAATTTTTTGTGGTACTGTTACAAAATTTTGACCTCAGCTGGATAACACTTGGTTCTACATTTCTGTTGCATTTTCCAGCCAGTATCTGACAGCTGTGTTTTATTTGCAAGCATTTGTATCCAAAAAAAAACACCCAGGCGAAATTTATTTTCTTCAAGTTCAGTATGTTTAGATGACTGTTACTCAGTGGCAGGAGCACTTAGAGAGATTATGACTGTTTTGCCAAAAAATTCAAAGTGTTTTCTTTTAATTGAGACCAACCCCATGAAGATGCTGCAAAGGGTTGAAGAACAGCTTTTGATTTACTTTGGGTATGTTATTTTTAGGCGTTTTTACGAAAATTGACCAGAGTGCAAGGGGTTAAAAAAGTCTAGGAGGGACAGCATCACAGAGAGACCCTGAGGGCTTAATGTGGCCAACCACATCCTCTAAAAACGAGTCACAGGTTCAAACTGATTAAAAACAGCAGAACAAGGGACAGAGACAGAAGGATCAGAGGCAGGAGCTGAGATGAGAGCCCTGGTGGTGGCCACCTTATCAATACAAAAGTACGTAAAATCATTACATAACTCAGAGGAGGCTTCCAAACAGTCAGTCTGAGGAGTATTAAGAACAAAGTCAATACTGTTAAATAAAACACGTTGATTATGAGAATGGGATGAAACGATATTAGCAAAATATTCCCTTTTTGCCTGCTTGATATGTATGAAGACAGCGAGACAGTGGTGAGGTGTGTTGTAGGAATGACAGATGGGTTGTTCAAGGCAGGGGGTGGGGTTACATCAGGGATTGGTTCTGAGCCCCTTCTTGTTTGCCATGGTGATGGACAGGCTGACAGACGAGGTCAGGTAGGAGTCTCCGCGGACCATGTTTGCAGATGACATTGTGATCTGTAGTGAGAGTAGGGAGCAGGTGGAAGAGAACCTGGAGAGGTGGAGGTATGGTCTGGAGAGAAGAGGAATGAAAGTCAGTAGAAGCAAACAGAATACATGAGTGTGAATGAGAAGGAGGCAGGTGTAATGGTGAAGATGGAAGGAGAAGAGGTAGTGAAAGTAGAGGAGTTTAAATACCTGGGGTCAACCAACCAAAAAAAAAGGAAAATGCACAAGAGAGGTGCATGGCAGGGTGGAGTGGGTGGAGACGAGTGTCAGGTGTGATTTGTGACAGAAGGGCAGCAGCAAGAGCGAAAGGGAAAATTTACAAGGCAGTAGTGAGACCTGCTATGATGTACGGTTTGGAGATGGTGGCAGTGACAAAAAGACAGAAGGTGGAGCTGGAGGTGGCAGAGTTGAAGATGCTAAGAATATCATTGGGAGTGACTCGGAGGGACAGGATTAGAAATGAGTATATCAGAGTTACAGCTCAGATTGTGCAGTTTGGAGACAAAGTAAGAGAGGCAAGGCTGAGATAGTCTGGACATGTGCAGAGGAGAGATAGTGGATATATTGGACAAAGGATGTTGAGGATGAAGCTGTCAGGCAGAAGGAAAAGAGGAAGACCACAGAGAAGATTCAAGGATGTAAGGAGGACATGGAGAGGGTTGGTGTTACAGAGGAAGATGAAAGGGACAGGGTGAGCTGGAGGCAGATGATCCGCTGTGGCAACCCCTAAAGGAAGCAGCCAAAAGAAGATTGTTACAATAACTTGACCATAAATAAACAATGGCACCTGTATCAAGTCATAAATTTATTTATATTTCCCGTTTTTTTTATTTAACCTTTATTTATACAGGGTAGTTCCAATGAGAGGCAACCTCTTTTTCAAGGACACCCTGCTCACACTCACACCTGGAAGCTGCCCAGTACAACCACAGACTGACCTGTGGCCACTGAGCAACTCCACTGGAGCAGATGGGGTTAAGGGCCTTGCTCAAGGGCACCACAGTGGGGTTAAGGAGGGTGAGGCAAACACTGCTGTTATCTGTCCCACCCAGATCTAATCCTGCCGGTCCAGTGATCAAACCTGCAACCCTCCGCTCACCAGTCCACATCCTTAACCATTAGCCCACCACTGCCCATTTCCTGTTTCAAACAGATAATTTTACATTTCAGCCACACTGTAGCACCCCACACCAAACCACTCATCCCCCAAAAAACATGGTTCATCTTTTTTTTTTTCCTTTTTTTTTAAGCATACTGGTGTTAATAAGCATTTCCCCCCTAATTATTTGGCCATCTGTCATCTTGCTTCAATTCTCTGTAACAAAATAGAAGTGGAGTACAATAACTGTAGCGGCGTTGTGGTCATCGTGGCTCCTGTGGACAAACAGTGAAGAGGTGCAGGTGTGTCCTAAGGGAGGCTGCATCACTTCAAATCAAATAAAAGAAAACTACAAAACCTTCACAGACCACTCAGTCCCATGACATACAGCATAGAGGATCAGTGTGGTCAAGGGCGACCTCATAAAATCCATCCGTATCGTGCCTCCCTGTTCTCTGAAAATGTCAGGATCCATCTGAGGGTGAACACATCTGCAGAATTCTGGTTAAAAATAAAATTTATAGTCCTAAAAACAATCAAACATCCAGTCTACCACCTGCTGGTGGCTCAAACGCCGTCATCATCAGGCGCGGCTGGAGATGCTCTCACTTGTCTCCAGAACTGAAGCGGGTTTTGTATTTCTCCTGAAACTCAATCTGCTTCTGGCGCAGGATTTCTGTCTGTTTCTTAAAACCGTTGACCCTGCGAAAACATACACGAAAGGGAAAAACTCACAGTTTCCATCCAAATGCACTGTCAAAGAGAAGAAAAAAACAAATTATTTTGAAGGTGCTCCTGTTCTCACCTGGCCCTCTCTTTGGACTCGTTGTAAATTTCCAGGATGACTCTATCTTTCTCATCCATGAAGTTACTGTGAACTTCCTCCAGCTTCCTGAATGAGTTGGAGAAACAACTGAGTCAACACGTTTGCTCAGACAATAACTTTGCTTAACCTAAAACCTCGACACGCCACAGTACCCTCGATAGCCTTTATGAGTTTGTACAGCTGTTAGAGGAGCTCTCTGGGTCACAAAGACGTGACTCTAAACAAACAGAAGCGGTACCGAGTCACAATGAGAAAACAAATGGGTCCACAGGCTGTCAGGTTGTGCCTACACACACGGCGCAGAGGCATGTCAGCTAAATACTTCATTCATCTGGACCTTAGCAAGCAGAAAACAACTGGAAACAATATGGATGAAGTGCAGGATGGGATAGTCAACTATGTCACCTCAGGAGGAAGTTTACAAGTGGTGTGTGTTTAAACACACTAAATTATTTGTCATCTGGACAAACTGAGGAGTAAAAATTCCATCAAAACTGAACTAGACCATCAATGACGGACTAGCTCATTCAGGCCTTAGATGTGACAACCTGCACTGCAAAAAGTGACCAAGTAAGATGAAACACCTTAAATCAAGTCAATTGGCAGTTGTTTATGTGACAAGATATTTCGTCTATCCATGTCGTTCTTATACAAGACCACTTCACTTGCATCAAGAGAATTTTACCTGTTTTAGGCGGTTCTGAGAAGCCAAATTTTCTTGCTCTGTTTGCAGATGACTTTGCTTATTTTAAATTAAAATTATCTTTTGTCATATCATTTTGTTAAAGTAAAATTATCTGCAGACAGAACAAGAAAATTTGGCTCGTTAAAACCGTTAAAAATTAGTACAAAAAAATGGTCTTGATGCAAGTGAAATGGTCTTATATAAAAACTACATGGGAAGAAGAAATATTTTGTCATACTAAAAAAAAAGCATTGGTACCTTTGATTTAAGATATTTAATCTTACTTAGATTTCACTTTTTGCAGTGGGAATGCAGACCCATCAGGGATTATTGTATACAAGTTTGGAAAGCATCCAGGCAACTGGCAAGGAGAAGGAGTGATTCTTGTGAAATGTGGACGGACGAACAGATAGAAAGATGTCGTGCTATGGCATAAGCTCATTTTTGTTTTGGTAGAAGGCAAGAAAAAAACACAAATTTATTATAAAGGCTGCAATTTTATGGGGATAAAGTTATAAATCTAAGAGAATTAAGTTACAAAATTTGGGAGAAAAAAAATTACAAAACTGTATAGTAAAAAGCTGCAACTTTACAAGAAATCAGAATAGAACTATGAAAAGGTGACAGGCAGCAATGTGGCTAAAACTCCAGATGTGAACAAAACTCCTAACACTAAAATAACTCAGAATTGTATCATTCTTTATTGGAATCCCACAGATTTAGTTTTTTCATGTTTTACCTGCATTTAGACAGATCTAGTTTGTTTTACTTTTACATTGCCACCTGCTTTAGCGCCTCATGTGACTACATTCCTGTTGGTTAGTAGGCAGAAGTCTTACTAGGACTCACACTGCGAGATATCAATCCAAAATTTCTATGGTGTCTGCAGGGAATAATTTTGTCTCCGTAATAATTTTGTCTCCGTTTATCTTCGGTCACTGCTTGTTATTAACCCTGTGTAACATGGGGCCACTTCATTAGAACCTTTACCAACATTATCATCACCATTCTGTCTAACTGGTCATCTTTTTTTTTTCCAGACATCCCAAAATACCCTGGTATATTCAGAGGTTTAACATATAAATATGAACAAAATACACTCCTAATCAAAGATATCAGGTGATAGCGCAATCTTTATCACATTGTTTATAACTTTAATGTCCAATTTTATTTTGTTCTGAATGCTGAATTCTAGCTTTTCTTCTAAAATCGAGACTGAAGTGTCACTCTGAGAAGTCATTTAGAACATGGGTCCAGATACAGGAATAAGTTGCTGAACGAGGAGGAAATAATGAAACATTTGCTTTGTACACCAGTGTGCAGCTGCTTCTGTGATTTGTTTTCCAAGACTCTGAAGGATGATTTTATCCTCTCATATTCAGGGTAAGGACCTGTACTTATATAGCACTTTCTCTAATCACAAAGACCACTCAAAGCACTTAACTAGTAGGTACACTAACCCTCTATTCTGAGGGCCTATCAGAGACAGATACTGAGGGACAATTTAGAGTCTCCAATTAACCTAACATGCATGTTTTTGGATTGTGGGAGGAAACCGGAGCCCCCAGAGAAGACCCAAGCAGTACAGGGAGAAGATGCAAACTCTACACAGAAAGGTTCCCACCCCTGCCAGCCTGGGGATTTCAACTTAGCGCCTTGTAGCTGTGAGGCAACAGTGCTAACCACTGTACCACTGTGCTGCCCAGTATTATGACTAGAAATACACTGGTTTCTGTGGACTATTTAATGTTACGGTAGGTCGTCCTGAGTTAACATCACCTCTGCTGGTTTCTTACTTGAAGAAGAGTGTGTGAACTCCTATGCTCAGCATCATAGCAATGACACAATAAGCTACGAGTTGGAGGTTTCTCCTCCTCTTCTTCTGCTGTTCCTCTGCAGACGTCTCCTGAGGCTGGGAATGATGAAACTGCTCCCAGTAACGAACGTTTTCATGTGCAGCCGTACTGATGGGAAAAAACAGTCAAACGTTGATTGCTGTTAGTTACATCAACCAGACCGTCAATGATGGAGTAACTTATTCCGGCCTGACAAAATCACCCTGAGAGTGCTCAGTCTCCTGACCATTTTAAGCACATCCAAGATGCAGACCCATCTAGGATGTGCTTTAGGTCAAGGTCAGTGGCCTAGGAGGAGTAACCATTTTCATGAAATCATAATTGCCCAGATCTACTGACCTTTGGCAATGACCTTGACTTGAATGCAGACCTACTTGAGGATCACTGTGAGTGAGTTTGGTGAGAACTGCAGTAATTGCCTAAGAGGAGTAGTGATTTTTCTATAATCACAAGTGCTCAGATCTCCTGACCTTTGTCCCGGACCTGGAGCACAACTTGGATGCAGACCCGTGTGAGGATCATTGTGAGTGAGTTTGGTGAGCATCGGCACAAATGCCTCGCGATTCCCATGAAATGTGGGTGGACAGATGAACAGATGGATGGATGGACAGATGCCGCATCATTGCATTAGCTCTTTTTGGCTTCGCTGGAATGAGGTGATAAAAATAAAAGTGATAAACTGGTACAAATGCACTGAACTGACAAGGTTCAGCAGGAAATTTAGAAAGGTTGGGACAGGAATAGTGTGTTGGTTATCACAAGGTTGTACTCTGAACATAATGCAAGTAGCAGTTCTCCATTAGCATTGCACCAATGATCTGTTCACACTCCACTCTATTTAACCACAAGGACACACACAAGAAGACATGGATGCACCCAAGATCCAAGCACTGGCACTTAATAAACTACATCATAGTAAGGCAGAGAGATATAAGGGATGTACTGGACACCAGAGCAATGAGAGGTACGGACTGTGGTACTGATCATGTTATGCTGAGATCTAGATTAAGGATTTGCAGACGAAAACAGCACTGCAGGACGGCTGCGAAGCCACTACGGAAGTTAAACACTAGTGCACTGAAAGGCCAAAAAAAGCAGGAACAATTTACACAGGAAATGGATGAAAACTTGAAAGACTGGGACAGCAACAACTCAGAGAATGACATAGAAGAGAAATGGGCAACACTGAAGGATACAGTGTATCAGACTGCGAGTGATGTATTAGGTCACCCTGAGAGGAAACATCAAGATTGGTTTGATGAGCACAATGAACATCTGCAGAAACTACTAGAAGGAATACAGCTAGGCAGGAAAACCTACAGTGTAACACAAGGTCGAAGAAGAAGCAATACTCAAAGGCTCAGAGTGAGCTACAAAGTACACCAGAGAGATGAAGTCCAAGTGGTGGGATGAAAAAGTGGAGGAACTTCAAACTACAGCAGACAGGAAGGCCATGAAAACATTCTTCACAGGTTTGAGAGAAATCTACAGCCCTAAACCAAGAGGATTGATCCAACTAAAGGCTATGGATGGTGAAATGGTTTTGCAGAAGAAAGACAAGATCCTGGACAGATTTGCAGGCCACTTTGACCAACTACTAAACAACCCTGGAGAGCTCACTGAAGAGGCTAAAGAAGCTCTAGTGCAGCGACCAGCTGTATCAAGTCTGGTTGAACCACCAAATCTTGATGAACTAATGGCAGCTATCAGGACAACACAAGATGGTAAAGCTCTAGGAAGGGATGGAATTCCAGCAGAAGTGTGGAAATTTGGTGATGTTCAGCTGACCAACTGCCTGCACAAGCTCATCCAAGAGATATGGGATGCCCAGAAAGTACTTCAAGACTGAAAGGATGCAAGTATTGTGCCTTTGTTCAAGAAAGGTGACAGGAAAGATTGTGGAAATTATCGAGGTACATCACTGCTAGCCACTGTTGGTAAGATTCTCTCTCTCACATGTACTACTGAACAGACTCAATGAACACATCTTGCAGAATGTACTATCGGAAACCAAGTGCGGCCTTAGAAGTGGAAGAAGCACAATGGACATGATTTTCTGCTTGAAACAGGTTCAAGAAAAGTGTATCGAACAGAACATGCCGCTTTATGTAGTCATCATAGACTTCAGTAAAGCCTTCGATACTGTTTCGCGACAAGGACTTTGGCAGGTACTCAAGAAATATGGCTGTACAGAGAAGTTTGTCAGCCTGATCGAGGCACTCCATACAGATAAGATATGCAAGAAAACGTGGCAATGAGTGGTTCAGTATCTAAAGACTTTTCAATAAGCGACAGGGTGAAACAGGGGTGTGTGCTGGCGCATACACTCTTCTCGCTATATCTGGCAGCCATGCTTGAGGTGGCCTTCAAAGACACTTCAGAAGGAGTATACATTCAAGCAAGGAAAGAAGCAGACTTGTTCAATGTGGCACAGTTTAAAGCCAAGAGTAAGACATCAATAAAGGTAGTAAGAGAAATGCTCTTTGCCGACAACAGTGCTCTAGTTACACACAGTGCAGAAGATATGCAATCTTTAGTGGAGAAATTTGCAAGAGCAGCTAGCCAATTCAGCCTCAAAATCAACATCAAGAAGACAGAGTGCCTTTATCAACCACCAAAGCTCAAGTTATCAACATCACTACCAGAAGAGATCAGCATTGGTACAGAGCCACTAATCAAGTGCAAGATTTTCAAGTATCTAGGGAGTACTGTTTCAGAGAATGCTAGGCTGGAGGATGAACTATCTGTCAGAATGGGAAGAGCACGCGCTGTGTTTGAAAACTTGAGGGAGAGACTGTGGAACAATCGACATGTGTCTATCCGTGTGAAATGCAAAGTGTACAGAGCGACAGTACTGGCTACTCTATTGTACAGTGCTGAAACTTGGACTGTCTGCAGAGTGCAGGTAAAGAAACTCCACATGTATATGATGAGACACCTTTGAGCCATAATGAATATCTCATGGAAAGACAAGATGACCAACAAAGAAGTGTTGAAACGAGCTGGTCTACCATCAATGGAGGACATGCTAATACAGACAAATTTGAGATGGCTTGGACATGTTGAGGATGGACCACCAGCGTCTCCCTTGGCAGTTACTCTACTCACAGTTATGCGAGGGCAAACGCAATCAGGGTAGACCAAGGCTCAGATTTAAAGACACTGTAAAAAGAAACTTGAAGAAACTGGATACAGACAGGAGTTCCTGGCAGCGGAAGGATAAGGACAGAGCTGCGTGGAGGAATCTGATAAGACCTAAATGAAACAGTCATTGTCGCCCACAACAGACTGCTATGATGATGGGACAGGAAAGATGTTTGTGATTTTACCCCAGTGTAGCTGGCACACAGAAAACTTAAAGAGTGATTTGCCCTGATATAAAATCATTTGTAGCCATTAAAAACATCAATTTGCTGATTATTTTTTTTTTTTATCTGACAGATTGGTCTGTAACATTGGAGAAACCAGAGCTTAGTTAAAGGTGAGGAGGAGGTGCTGCTGATGTAGGTTTGTTAAAAAAAAAAAAAAAAAAAAAAACACTGAAGGAAAAAAAATTACAAGCTATGCAGCAACTGTAAGAGCTACAGTCACACAAAGTTTTCATGTTGCAGTAGCACAAAGATCACATGATAAATTAAACCAAATTCAGAAAATCAGATTAAAGACATTTTGTGATCAACCAGAGACAATATGTTGAGTTTTATAGCAGGTGGTAGGAACTGTTTTCTTTATCAGTCCTTACTTCAGTTGCACTGACAGCCTGTCTGTTTAACAGATCCTATAATGGGTGTCCTTTAACTATGACTGTTTCATATAACAAATGCTATAGTTTGAATATAAACATTTTAGCTTAATTTATCCTGGAAAACCTTTGGTCAGTTTTAACATTGTTTGATGACTCCACGTAAGAATGGTGAGAGCACACAAACTCCACGCAGATGGGCTCAGTCTGGGTTCAAGCATAGGAGCCTCTTGCTGTGAAGCAACAGTGTAAACCACTACACTGTGCTGACTTATAGTCCACAAGAACTGTGGTGCGCATACATAAAAAGCCCTTATTATAGTCTTTTTCTGTTGACAGATCCCAGAGGTGTTCATGAAATATCTGTGACATGCTTTGGTCAAAACTACAACATTATTTAATTATTACAATACCATCATACTGGGAAGGAGCTCTCCTCAAAACGGGCTGTTTATGGCATATTGCTTTAAATGCTAATGAACTCCAGCTGACCCCACCCTCCCTTTTTCATTATTTCTGTGAAATCTTCATTTTGATGGCTACCCCATGTTTGAGGCTAATGTCAACTTTTAGTTTAGGTAGTCAGACTAAGTAATATACTAACAAATACTTGCTAAATCTCCTCTGTGGATCGCCATCTTATTGTGGTGGAGGAGTTTGCGTGCCCTTGTGATTCCAGGAGCTATACTGTTTGGGGCAACTTGCCCCTGGTAGGGTCTCCTATGGCAAATAGGTCCTCCTGGGTAAAGGGTCAGACCAAAAGTGGTAAAAACTCACAACAGGGGCTCGGTGTACACAACAAGCCACATGGGTCCACCCTCCAGTGGGGTCACTACCTGCAGGAGGGATAATGGTACTATGTGAACTGAGTGGCAGCCTGTCTTCTCTTCTTGGATTGCTACCTTCATGACTCAGACCCCTGGATAAATAGTGGATGGATGGATGGATGGATGGATGGGTGCTTGCCAAATGTTGGAATGTAAAAGCCCACCGGAGTGGTCGTCCAGTGGTAGAGCATCTGCCTCAACAACTGGCTCATACCAAAGACCAGATAAAAATGGACTTCCTGCCTTCTAGCTTGGTGCTCAGCATAATGGAATGGGGGGAAAAAGTTGGGTTACCCAGCCACAGGGGGAGCACAAGCCAGTGTAGTCCTTGCGCCAGTCCCAAGCTCAGAAAAATGGGGAAGGTTGTGTCAGGAAGGGCATCCGTCATAAAAATCCTTGCCATGATGATACACTGTGGTGACTCCGAAAGAAGACAAAGAAAAGAGAATGTAAAAACCCAAATAAAGCATCATCACAGATGGGGGTGCGCCATTTAAGTGGCCAACAGCTAGAGTGTAAAAAGCACAGAAATGACACAATTGCAGCAAACTGTTGCTAAACAAGGAGGTTTCTGGTCCAGAGTACAATTAACTATAATAAAATAAGCTAAAACAACATACTGTATGTGAAAGAACTATATGGTCATGGGTTGGTAGCTGAACCAGCTGGGAAAACAAATGACCAGTGGGAATAGATAGAATATATACAAAACAGACAGACATCTAGCGGCTAGGTTAGCAGAATTCTCTCTTAGTTTGTCCCCTGGAGGTGGACCAAGAAATTGGTCAAAAATCCTGGCTATTGCCACTCAGACCAGTTAACATAAGCAGCCCTATCTACCCAGCTTCTTCTTTCAGTTCTTCCCTTTCGGGGTTGCCACAGTGGATCATCTGCCTCCATCCTCTTCTCTCACACCAGTCCTCTCAATGTCCTCCTTCACTACATCCATGAATCTTCTCTGTGGTCTTCCTCCTTTCCTCCTGCCTGGCAGCTCTATCTCTAACTCCCTTTGTCCAATATATCCACTTTCCCTCCTCTGTACATGTCCAGACGTTCTCAGCCTTGCTTCTCTTACTTTGTCTTCAAACGGCTCAACCTGAACTGTCCCTCTGATATACTCATTTCTAATCCTGTCCCTCTTAGTCACTCCCAGTGAGAATCTTAGCATCTTCAGCTCTGCCACCTCCAGCTCCGCCTCCTGTATTTTTGTCAGCATCACCATCTCCAAACCATACATCATAGCAGGTCTCACTACTGTCTTGTAAATCTTCCCTTTCCCTCTTGCTGCATTCCTTCTGTCACAAATCACCTCTGACACTCGTCTCCACCCACTCCACCCTGCCTGCACGCTCTTCTTCATCTCTCTTGTGCACAGACCATTGCTTTGTATGGCTGATCCCGGTATTTAAATTCATCTCTCATTGCCCAGTCTACCCAGCAATCACAGTCAAAATAGAACAAAATAAACCAGACTGGCACAACATATACAGTCATGTGAAAAAATTAGGACACCCTATTAAACATTCAGTTCTTTATTAACCCCTTGCACTCCGGTCAATTTCCCTAAAAACGCCAAAAAATAACGTGCCCAAAGTAAATCGAAAGCTGTTCTTCAACCCTTTGCAGCATCTTCATGAGGTTGGTCTCAATTAAAAGAAAACACTTTGAATTTTTTGGCAAAACAGTCATAATCTCTCTAAGTGCTCCGGCCACTGAGTTACAGTCATCTAAACATACTGAACTTGAAGAAAATAAATTTGGCCTGGGTGTTTTTTTGGATACAAATGCTTGCAAATAACACACAGCTTCAGATCCGGGCTGGAAAATGCAACAGAAATGTAGAACCAAGTGTTATCCAGCTGAGGTCAAAATTTTGTAACAATACCACAAAAAATGAATATATTACACAGCTTTTTCCTCAGGTAGTTCCCAGGCGTTTTTGAACTGTGCCAAATTGTGCCAAATGGCACAGTTTGGAAAAACGTCTGTAACTTTTGAATGATTCAATATAGAAGCTTCATCTTGGGCTCTAATGAAAGGTGACACTCAGGGCTGTGTGTGTGTGTGTGGGGGGGGGTTATCCCCCCTCCTCGCTGCAGAGGAAGGACATCGGCCATCGCTACATGACGGATTGCACTCATGTGGCTATGTGGCGACCGCGGCACAGTCACCGTGTTCACGGTCCGGACGCAGCAAACGAACCATGTACCGCGGCGCACGCACTTCGGACTTCATGCGCCACACAGTTGTAATTTACCGATCGGTCAAAAGTCATTTTTTGATTACAATTTTCAGGGATAAAGAATAATTTAGCTTATAACATTTACCTCTTCACAGCAGCATTGTCCTGGCGAACTTCTCTTCCTCATTGTCAGACGAACGCGACGCTGGTCCACTCGTGGTTCCCGGTCAAAACATAATTCCATTATTGCAGTTTTGGTGAATGATTTACGACCTTTGTCGTCGGCCTCCATCGGTCTATGATGACCATGGAAGAGAATCCTAAACGTCTATTCTGCTGGAATAAGTACAGGTTGCACTTGTGGGTGGTCTCCGTGCTGCTGGGTCTGTAGCAGGTTCTTCCTGTGGGTCCTTTTTTTCATCTGCTACAGCAGTCAGTCTCTCTTCACCCAGCCCGAACTTCTGTGCTTCAATTGGCTCGCTGCATTCACAGCGTTGGCAGGCGGGTCCTTCTTGCTAGGTTTTCAGTCATTGGTTCTTCAAGGTTTCAGAAACCCAATTCAAGGCTCTTATTAGTCGAATGAGAGGTCAATCATATCTGATCTGTTCGTGGCTGTGTCTGTAGTGGAAGAACTTTTTTTTTTTTTTTTTTTCAGTGCGCGCTTGGACGCAGCGCCCTCATGCGTCCGAGAGCGCACGAGGGCGCACGAGAGCGCCCTCGTGCGCTCTGGGACGCAGAGACGTGCCCGTCCGTGGTACACCGGAGTGCAAGAGGTTAAGAAATGTTCACATTTTGATGTCTGATCCTGTTTTTTTCATCTCTGGAAAATAAGGTGATTTAATTGCAGGTAAATAAAAATTAATTTTGTTTTACTCGTTAAACAAAAGATATCATATTCTAACTGAGGAAAAAGTTAGGACACCCTACCACCAAAAAGCTAATGTTACCCCCTTTGGCTGAAAAACTTCAGTGAGACACTTCTTGTAGCCATCTACAAGTCTCTGACATCGGTCTGAGGAAAGTTTGCCCCACTCCTCAATGCAGAATTCTTTCAGCTGAGATGTTTGAGGGGTTTCTTGCATGTACAGCCCATTTCAAGTCACCTCATAGCATCTCTAAGATCGGCTTTGACTCAGCCATTGCAGGACTCTCCATTTTTTAGTTTTTAGCCAGTCCTTGGTGGATCTACTGGCATGTTTTGGGTCATCGTCATGTTGCAGGGTCCAGTTCCGCATCGGCTTTAATTTTTTTTTTTTTTTTTTTTTTACAGATGGTCTCACGTGGTCCTCAAGCACCCTCCGATACATGGTAGAACTCATGGTGGATTCTATGATGGTGAGCTGGCCAGGTCCTGCTGCAGCAAAGCATCCCCAAACCATGACACTTCCACCTCCATGCTTCACAGTTGGTATGAGGTTCTTTTCCTGGAATGCTATATTTGGTCTACGCCAAACGCCTCCTCTATTCTGGTGTCCAAATAATTCAATTTTAGACTCATCTGTCCAAAGAACACTATTCCAGAAGTCCTGGTCTTTGTCTACGTTCTCTCTGGCAAACCTCAGTCTGGCCTTCATGTTTCTCTAAGCAAAGGTTTCCTCCTTGCATGCCTCCCATGCAAGTTAAACTTGTGCAGTCTCTTTCTGATTGTAGAGGCATGCACTCATAAGCTGCTACAATCTTCTTTCTGAAGGCTTCAGACAGCTCTTTCGATCTCATCATGGTGTTCACTCTCACTTCAACAGTCAGGAGCACACCAGGTTTGAATAGGACAAGCCTCCTTCAAAATGCTGAGTAATGATGTTCTAATCACGTGCACCTGATGTGATACACCTGTGTGTGATTTTAGCCATGTGATTTTAGCCACTGTACAATGACAATAAAGCTTATTCTGTTCTATTCTGTCTATTAATGAACAAGCTGGACTAGTACAATGACTACAATTTACCAAAAAAAGGAGCCATAAAATCCCTGGTTGTGCTGATAAGCGTCGCAAAGTCAGCAATACTACTAACACTGGTACCTGTGTCATGCTCGGAAAAAAATTTAACGGGCCAAAATGATGTGAGATATATTATTGATTGTGGATTTAAGAATGAGCTGGGACCAGTAGTTGGGTGACTAGAATTTACAGAGAAGAACTCTAAAAACCCTGGCTGAGCCTCTAGCTAAGCTAGCTGCACTGTAGCTATGTAAGCTCCGAAGCTCAGTGGAAAACTTCCTTTCTCCTCCAAGGTGAGGAGAAAGTTCCTCAGTTTTCAAAAATCTTAGGAAACTTTTTGTTCATAGGCTTGATCGATTAATAGAAAAACAAAAATTGTTAAATGAACGTCAGTATGGGTTTAGATCTAATAGATCAACAGCAATGGCCCTGATAAAACTGACTGAAGATATATCTACTGCAACTGAAAATAAAGAATATACAATAGAAGTATTTATTGATTTGAAAAAAGCATTTGACACTATCAATCATGAACTGTTGTTGGGCAAACTTGAACGATACGGTATTCACGGAGTAGCACATACCTGGATTAGTAGCTATCTTAAGGAAAGATCTCAGTATGTTCAGATAAATAAAGATAAATAAGATTTATTGAAGGTTACATGTGGGGTACCACAAGGTTCAGTGCTGGGTCCAAAGTTATTTATTTTGTTTATAATGACATTTGTAATGTACCACCACCCCCCCCCCAGCATGTGGGACACTATGTGGTGTATGGGGTAGCGTCTATCTCCGTTTCACTGACTCTAGGCCACACAGCTACTGTAAGTAATGAAAGCTACAGTGGGGGGGGGGGGGGGAGTCAGTCCTCTGGTAGCTCTGTGCATTAACATTCCTTCCCCCCCCCCATTCTATTATGCTGAACCCCAAGCTAGAAGGTGGAAAGTACCATCTTTATATGGTCTTTGGTATGACCCAGCCGGGATTTGAACCCATGACCTCCCGGGTAATGTATCACGATTGTTAAAATTTGTTTTGTTTGCAGATGACACAAATTTGTTTTATTCTGAAAATGATTTTGAACAACTTTTGGACACAGTAAGAACTGAACTAGAAATTTTAAAACAAAAATCTAAACAAAACCAAGTATATGATATTTGGAAACAGAGCAGTTGAAAAACAAATAAACCTGACGATAGATAATGTCAGAATAGAAAGAGTGTATCAAACTACATTTTTAGGGGTTATTATTGACCATAAATTGTGTTGGAAACATCATGCAATGTACTGTATGTAAAGACAAAAATGTCAGTCAATTGCAATATTACATAGAGTGTAAGACATTATAAACATAAATCCGTTACATATACTACACAACTCCCTTATAGTTCCATACATGTCTTACTGTGTGGAGGTATGGGGAAAACACATAAAACAAACATAAATCCTATTTTTATAATGCAGAAAAGAGCAATAAGGGCTGTGAATGAAGCTAATTATCACAAACACACATGGATGGATGGACTTTATTGATCCCAAACTGGGAAATTACAGAAATCATTTATTCATTAAAACAAATGCTCTGAAGTTTAAAGATATGGTAGATTATCGCCCAAGTGATGTTTAAAATAAAGAGTAATTTACTTCCAGACTGTGTCCAGAGGTTGTTCTAAAATACACAAAATGGATATGAACTCAGAGGAATTTGTATGTTCACAAAAACAAAAATTACAACAAATGCTAAAAAAAGATGTCCGTCAGCTACAGGAGTTAATTTATTTACTTTTGATAATGAAATGAAAACTTGTAAAACTCTGAATAGATTAAAAAAAAAAACTGTTTAAGCAGAAAATTCTAAATGACTACAAGGATGAGGTATGAATATTAGTTTTCTTTTGCTGTCTCTTTCCAGTTCTTTTTCGATTTTTTAAGTGTACTAATGTAATGTAAATAAATGATCTGCACTAAATGATGAATGAAAGTAGGGTAGGTATAACAAGCAAAGATTTTGGTCTGGTTAAAGAGGATGCAAGTTAAAAATCATTTTTGTGTGATATGTATGAATACATGTCATACATTTCAGGCAAATTTATTGTCGTAAGTTTCTATGGGAGAGGAGAACTCCTGTGCAGGCAAACTTTAGACTATTTGACTTGGCAGACCATATAATGTCACAAAAATCCTACACAGCACACTAAAATGAAGGGGAGAACCCCCCCACCCCACCCCACCAAAAAAAAAAAAAAAAACCATATCAGGAGCACTTTAAGGGAGGTGTTTTTGCAATGACACTGAGAGGTAGGTGGGTGGCTAGTGAATTAACGTTGCTGTTCAGACTTACTGAAGCCTTTACAGGCTGCAGCTCTCTAAGGGCCAAACAAGAATATCATTTCCAGCAAGAGATACAGCAAAAAATGATTGATTTATTGTTTTTACACTCCAAACACACATATACTCCAGCTCTGAACTTTTTCTCAGCATTGTCCTTTTGCTGAGGAACCCAGTGTTTTTATCAAACATTTATTCATCAAGTTAACAGCAGACCATTCGCACACCCAGTCCTTTAAACACTGTTCAGAGTTCGTGTGTTAAAACAGCTACTGTTAAACAGAAAAGTTCAACTTACATTAAAAAAAAAATGCAAAACTACCTGATCCTTATGAATCCTCACCTGGCTCTATGCCTGGAGGTAGAACTGAAGGCCTGACTCCCAGTGTATGGGTGTTGGATTTTAAAGTCGTACTCCTTCCTGCTCAACTCTTTGCTCAGCACCCTGTAGGCCTCATTCAGCTGCACAAACTGGCTGTGCAACGCTGGGTTTGACGGGTCGCTGTCCGGGTGCAGCTGAGTGGTAAATAGGCCAGAGGGATAAATAATAATGAAGCAAGACATAATCTGTGAGCATGTGATTATGTGGACATGCAGACACTATCTACCTTACATTGTAAGTTAAACAGGAGGACAAGAAGCTCACTGTGGGAAAAGTCATTTAAACCAAACAAGGCAGTGAAAGGCTGCCCCCATGTGGCCAGGCAACACCTTTAAATGCAAAAGCTTGTCAATATGTGGATGCTGATACCTTCTTAGATTTGTCAAAAAAGGCCGTTTTTATGTCCTCCAAGCTGGCGTCATACTTGACTCCCAGGATGTCGTAGTAGTTGACAGTTCTTCTGCGGCGACAAAGTAAAGAACTCAAAACCATGCAGACATTCAAACCTCAGTGAAAACACGGAGCACACAAACACCATCAGTGGGCTCCTCTCGGTAACCCTGGCCTTACGAAAACTCAGCACCCACCTGCGTGCATAGCTCTGAGAAAGCGGACGAAGTCCAGTTGCGCAGGACCACAAACATTTCTGGCACAGACGCAGCTGAGCCTCCAACTGCATGATGGGAATTTTCGGAGAATTCACCTACGCCTATAGAAAGAAGTTAAAATCACACTGGTATGACATGTGAAGCCAACTTTCAAGGAGGGCAGAGCTTTAGGGACAAAACTAAAATAAGAGTGTTCTGAAGCATATGCAGATTCTAGTTTTGGAGTGATAACTGCATACATTTTCAGTTACTGAATTTTTAAATATGTACGAATGAAAACACCGAATTCAATATTTTTTGTCCATAAATTCCAAAGCTTGATTGTAAAGGGATTCTGAAGCCCAGACGGTTACATAGCATGAAAATGAGGAAAAATCATGGAGTGTTAAAAAAAACCGGGTCAATTAGTCATCAGGAAAAGACTTTTACATGTTTATCAGATCTGTGCTGAAGATCCAAAATCACTCAAATGGAAAATCCTTAAAATAAGAGGAGGGGGGGGGGTGCTTTTAGTAGTGGTGCAAGTCTCTGACCTCATGTAATTATCATGTTTTGAATATCAAGGCTATCCTTGGCAATGAGATGTCGTCACGCCCCTCATTATTTTTTTTTAATTATTATATTGACAAAAGCATGCATGCAAACAGCTAATTTTCCTCTAAATTTACCTCTCGCCGAGTTTCCATTGAAAACGTTTCCAGTAGTCGATGCAGCATCAGTGGACACCTGACTGAGGACCACAGCAGAGGGACAGAGGTGAGTCAAACCATAGATATACAGGCTTCTACTGTATATCTATGAGTCAAACCTGGCACCACTGAAACAACCACAACTACCAGGCGACGCTTTCAAGACCTCCATTCACTTTAGCGACATGCCCACCGATTACAGTCGATGTGCAACAACCTTACTTTCATTAACATGTAGCCTACAGAAAGAAGAGAGTGCACGAAGCGATGTGTCTGAACATGAATTAATAAGTGGAGTTATAGGTGCGAGGTTAAAAAAAAAAGGCGGAAAAATAACCAACCAAACAAGCTTTCAGTAGGAACAGCCTGTGACGAGCTAATGCTGTCATGAGCTAGCTTTAGGAAAGTGTCTTAAACATAACAGTCAGCTGGCAAGAGTCGGTTTAAGTCACACCATGTTATTGTCTGTTACAGATTAAAAACACAAGTTCACCGTTATAAAAGATCACGTACGGAGCAAATCTTTAAGAAAGAAAGGCGACGTACCAGGGAATCAGTTTTATAACAGGTCAAAACAGATCGCCAAGTTAGCATAGCTCAACCGGAAATAACGAATAAAAACAGTTTGGAGTTTCAAAATAAAACCAATATTTCAAGCTTCAAGAAGATTCACATACCCAACCCATGAGGTAAAAAAAAAAATAAAAATACGGAGGTCATATTATACCTGAAAAGAGACAGTAGTGCATAGCTGCACATTCACATTGAAAATCTGTCCAGTGTGTGCAGATTTTAAAAAAAAAAAAAAAAAAAAACAAGCCTGTGAGTCTGACAGCTTTTGGGAAGTTTGAGCCTGGTTGTTCTGGTGTACATATAAATGATAAGATATGGAAAATAACTGTATGTGTCAGTGTACTCGGATAATGCATCAATTCAAAGCAATATGAGCGTGTCTACTGGTTGTAAAAAAAAAAAAAAGGTCTTAAATGACATATCAAAAACTACAAATAAAATAGTCTGAAAATAATTATAAAATTAAAGCAGATGATAAAAAAAATATAAGCAGCGATGCTGTAGGTTTTAAGGAAGTTTTATTATATCATACCGCCTTCATGGGCTCCGCTCCCGGCGCCGTGCATGCGTGCCGGGAGCGAGCCCAGAGTGCTCTCAGCAGAGAGACAATGTGTCTGCAGCGGCAGCTGAAGAGTGAGTGAATGAGAGAGTGAGAGCGTTTGCGTTACAGAGTTGCAGCATACTGTATATACCCAACTACAACAATACATCAAAGGGCATTCCCCAGCAGTTGGCATGATCAAAAGAGATAACAGAATGGCATGAGACATTTGCATTTGAGAGACATATTGATCTCAGTCCCTAGGTCACAGTAAGGACAGGACGCATGAACACAATGCATGAAAGGCAACATTAACATCACAGAAGTGAGCCAGAAGAAACAAGTCTGTCTGTAGACATTAATACACATTTCACTGTTCTGTTAATTGCTCTAGACGAGCGCTGTGTCTGACCAGTCTGTTTGTGGGGGTTTACAACAAAGCACATCTACATATTGATCTCAGCCTCTAGGTCACAGTGTGGACAGGACGCATGAACACTATACATGAATGGCACATTGCATCACAATACATGCGTGGCACATTGCATCATAATACATGAATGGCACATTACATCTCAGTAGTGCAGCGGGAAAAACCGAGACAAGAGAGCTGAGTGTCCTTTGTGTTGTGGGGGGATTGAATCAACCCGCCACAAAATCTTGTTTTGGCTGCTCTCTTTAGGGGTCACCACAGCGGATCATCTTCTGTAATTGATAACATGGTGGATAGTGTTTCAGCTTCTCTGCATCAGGCTCTAGACTTGGTGGCCCCCTTAAAAAAGAAAAAGTCTAATCAGAGATTTTTAACTCCTTGGTTCAACACAGAAACTCGTAGCTTAAAACAGAAGACTCGTCAATTAGAAAGAAAATGGCGCTCTATGGCTGTGTTGTGAGACATGTATATGTTGGACACTGCATATGTGATTTAACCACGATGAAGGAGAGCCAGCCCCCTGCGGTGCGGAGCCACAGAGCCTGGACCCCCTGCGGAGGACAGGGGACAGAAGACTTCCTGACCACTGAGGCTCGGGAAGAGAGAAGGGGGAGTTATGTAAATAAAAGGCTAATGAATGTGAATAAAGAGATTTTGAGAGAGATGTGTGATTTCCCCCGCGAGGGAAATGGTTTGATGTCAGAATGTTTAAATGAGAGAACTTTGGTGTGTTCACTCTCTTTGTTCGCTGCTCAAGAATAAGAGCAGACAGTGGAATGATTTCTTGAATAAACTGGAATGGAAGACAATTCGGTTTCGTTATTCAAGCCTCCCCACAGCTCTACTAATTTAGATGAAATCTATTTAGCTTGGAGAAATCATCTTTTAATTTATAAAAAATCTCTTAGAAAAGCTAGAACGAGTTATTACTCTGCATTAATAGAAGAGAACAAGAATAATCCCAGGTTTCTTTTCAGTACTGTAGCCAGGTTGACAAAGAGTCAGGACTCTGTCAATCCTAGCATCCCCTTAGAGCTTACTAGTCAGGACTTTATGAACTTTTTCAATAATAAAATTTCATCCATCAGAGATAAAATCAATCAGATTCTTCCCACAGTTAACTTAAATACTGTAACTACTACAACTCCTTCTATTGATGTCTGTCTTGATGAGTTTACTCCAATCGACCTTTGTGAGTTAGACAAAATAGTTTCCTCATCCAAACCTTCAACTTGTCTTTTAGACCCTATTCCTACCAGGTTATTTAAAGAAGTCTTCCCACTTATTGGTAGCTTTATTCTTCATATAATCAATTCTTCATTAACTTTAGGCCATGTACCGCAGGCTTTTAAAACGGCTGTAATTAAACCCTTACTCAAAAAGCCAACGCTAGATCCAGGAGCTTTAGCTAACTATAGACCAATCTCTAATCTCCCTTTCATTTCAAAAATCTTAGAAAGAGTTGTTGCTACGCAATTATTTGACCACCTGCAGGGAAATGGTTTATTTGAGGAGTTTCAATCTGGGTTTAGAATCCATCATAGCACTGAAACAGCCTTAGCGAAGGTCACTAACGACCTCCTCATTGCATCTGATAATGGACTAGTTTCTGTACTTGTCCTTTTAGATCTTAGTGCAGCTTTTGATACTATTGATCATAATATTCTACTTGATAGATTAGAACACTATGTTGGACTTAATGGAACTTCGTTGCAGTGGTTTAGATCTTATTTATCTGATAGGTTCCAGTTTGTTCATGTAAATGATGAGTTTTCTCTCAGCTCAAAGCTTAGTCATGGAGTTCCACAGGGATCTGTGCTTGGGCCTACTCTTTTTAGTTTATATATGCTTCCGTTAGGCAACATTGTTAGAAAGCACTGTATACATTTTCACTGTTATGCAGATGACACACAATTATACCTGTCAATGAAGCCAGATGATACTAATCAATTAGCCAAGTTAGAAGCCTGTCTTAAGGAAATCAAAGTTTGGATGACTTGTAATTTCCTGCTATTAAATTCAGATAAGACTGAAGTCATTCTTGTTGGTCCAAAAAAACCTTAGAAATTCCTTTCCAAATCAAACTTTCAGTTTGGATGCAGTTACTCTTTCTCTTAATAGCTCTGTGAGGAACCTTGGAGTTATTTTTGATCAGGATTTGTCCTTCAATTCACATATTAAATTTGTTTCTAAGACTGCCTTCTATCATTTGCGTAATATTGCCAAGATTAGGAGCATCTTGTCTCAGAGTGATGCTGAGAAGCTGATCCACGCTTTTGTTAGCTTGAGATTAGATTATTGTAATTCTTTATTATCAGGCTGTCCTAAAACATCTTTAAAAAGTCTTCAGCTGATCCAAAATGCTGCAGCAAGAGTTTTAACAGGTACTAGAAAGAGAGATCATATCTCTCCGGTTCTGGCCTCCCTTCATTGGCTTCCCATAGAGTTTAGAATTAAGTTTAAAATCCTTCTTCTTACTTACAAAGCTCTAAACAATCAGGCTCCTTTTTATTTAAAAGATCTGATACTACCGTATCATCCTAACAGAGCACTACGCTCCCAAAATGCAGGTTTACTTGTAATACCTAGAATCTCCAAAAGTACAATGGGAGGCAGAGCCTTCAGTTATCAAGCTCCTCTCCTGTGGAATCAGCTGCCAATCTGGATTCGGGAGTCAGACTCGATCTCTGTTTTTAAGAATAGGGCTAAAACCTACCTTTTTGATATAGCCTACAATTAGGGAGGGATCATGTGTTTCTGAACCCTCCCTTAGTTATGCTGCTAATAGGTTTAGTCAGCCGGGGGACCTCCAGTAATGCACTGGGCCTCACTCCTTTCCTCACTCTCTATGAAATATTTTTTTTTTGCTGGTCATTAACATTTGTTTGTTCTCTCCCATAGATTGAGTCCCCATCGTGCTGTTTGCTCTCTACATGTCTGTTCTTTTCTTCTTCTCTGTCCCCTCACCCCCCAGCCAGTCGCAGCAGATGACTGCCCCTCCCTGAGCCTGGTTCTGCTGGAGGTTTCTTCCTGTTAAAAGGGAGTTTTTCCTCTCCACCGTCGCCAAGTGCTTGCTCACAGGGGATCGCCTGATTGCTGGGGTCTTTCTGCAACTGTGGGGGTCCTCCCTACAGTTGATAGTGCTATGAGATGACTGTTGTTGTGAAATGGCGCTATATAAATAAAGTTGAATTGAATTGAATTGAATCATCTGCCTCCATCTCATCCTATCCCTTCCATCCTCTTCTCTCACACCAACCCTCTCCATGTCCTCCTTCACTGCATCCATGAATCTTCTCTGTGGTCTTCCGCTTTTCCTCCTGCCTGGCAGCTCCATCTTCAACATCCTTTATCCAGTATATCCACTCTCCCTCCTCTGCACATGTCCAAACCATCTCAGCCTTAACTTTTACTTTGTCTCCAAACCGCTCAACCTGAACTGTCCCTCTGATATACTCGTTATTATTATTATTACCTTGTGGTGCACATATGTGGGTTTCATATTGTAACGTCGGGGCCATTTTAAGGGGGGCAGGGATTTCCCAGCATGCTTTGCCAGTTGAAAACATTACTGTGTGTGTATTAAATGTGTTATTACTGAGTTATACTGCTGTGTCATTATAACTGCGTTATAATGACCCAGCAGTGTGTAGCAGGATTAGGGCAAGATGTATCATGTGTGTGTAACCATGATTGAAATGGAGGTCTGGGAGAATGACCTCCCCTCCTCTCTGTGCTCAGAAGTAAGTTGGGGGTCAGAGTGTGGGTGAATAAAGCCTGTTCGTCACAACTATCTGCTCCTTTTCTTTGTGTGAACCTTGCAAACGTCACACTGGTGTCAGGAGTGGGGATGGAGCAAGATGAGGATCCAGGCGGAGGTCCAACGGCCAGAGCGGTTCATCGCTCGGCTGGGAACGGAGCGTAGAGCTGAGACGCCGGCCCCTGGAGTGGATCGCAGCGATGGACGGAGCAGCGGACTCGATGGGACTGCTCTGCCTTTTTCAAGGCAGAACGGGCCGAGCAAAGCAAACCAGCCCTGTTTCCCGCCCTTTTCAGGGCAGGACGGGCTGGCAATTCCAGAGCAATTAGGAGCGGCGATCGACCGGGAGGTGGCCGTCCCATCCGTCCAGCAGCGGGCCAAGATTCCCCGCTACAACGGCGAGAACCTGTTGGATGACCACCGGGCCCAGGTCGAGTTGGCTGCCGCGCTGAACGACTGGTCATCGGAGGAAGCCACCGTGCTGAGAGCGAGTGGGAGGAGGAGCTACGGCAGATCACAACAGCGCGTGCACGAAGGAGACAGCGGCGGCGACGCGAGGAAGGGGGGCTTCCGCTGCACAGAGCCAGGGTACATCGCATGGTACTGCCCCGCACACAGCGCACGACAAACTGGCCCCTCGCCGACGTTAAATTAGAGCGAGGTGGCATGGACGGAGAAAAAGCCGCCTCCTGCAGATGCTCCCCCCGGCGGTGACATCACAGAGGCCTTTGGAGCGCAGCAGCAGCGGAGCGAGCAGGACAGAGCCAGTCTTTTCCCGGGCTCGGCAGGGGCTGGACGCCTGGACGTGGGCCAGCGGCCGCCTGGTAGGTCCTGGCACCGGTGGGAGTCGTGACTCCCGCTGCCAGAGGAGGAACTGTGCGTGTCCTACTGCCACCGCAGATGTTTCCCCTTTCGGTGACGTCACGGAGGCCCTCGGTGCAGCAGACGCGCAGCAGCGGAGCGAGCAGGACGAAGATCCGGCCATTTTCCATGCGCGGCGAGACCTGGCAGCGGTGGGAGTCGGCCGGAGCGGGCTTGGGACTCCCGCTGCCAGGGGAGGGACTGTGCGTGGTCCTACAGAGGCTGTCAGATGTGTCCATCCGCCCGCTGGTGGCCAAACCGGAACCCTACCCCAACCAGATACTCCGACCGAGACTCAGATGGACACTGGATGGCCCGTGCATGCCGCCCCGGCACCGGGCTGACTCGTGTTGGATTTCTTAAAGTGGACTTTGAATTTTCTGGGGACAGAAACCAGTCCAGGGGAGGGCAGTGTAACGTCGGGGCCATTTTAAGGGGGGCAGGGATTTCCCAGCATGCTTTGCCAGTTGAAAACGTTACTGTGTGTGTATTAAATGTGTTATTACTGAGTTATACTGCTGTGTCATTATAACTGCGTTATAATGACCCAGCAGTGTTTAGCAGGATTAGGGCAAGATGTATCATGTGTGTGTAACCATGATTGAAACGGAGGTCTGGGAGAATGACCTCCTCTCCTCTCTGTGCTCAGAAGTAAGTTGGGGGTCGGTGGTGTGTAAATAAAGCCTGTTCATCACAACCATCTTGCTCCTCTTTCTTTGTGTGAACCTTGCAAACGTCACAATATGCTTCACATGTATATTACTGTATGCTTATTGTATGCTTCACGTCTCAGAGGAACAAAAGGACTGAACCTCCTAGGGGTAACAGGAGGATGTGAAATCTGGCCTTTCGTATGCAAAGAGATGGCCTTGAGGGATTTCCTGACCACCAGGACTTTAGGTGGAGGCGAGAAGACCTGGAGGGGGATGCATTGTGATTTGGGATTAAAAGACAATGTGACTGTGTGCTTTGATGTCCTGGGGTATAAAAGGGACAGATGTTGGGGGATTCACTCTCTTTCTGTTTTTGGATGTTGGAGAATGTGAATGTGAATAAAACTGGACTTGAGAAATAAACTCAGCCTCGTCCTTCCACACTTCTCCACACTGGTGACCCTAAGATGTATCATGAGCGGAGGCGATTCTCCCGAGCCAGACTCGTCAGGAGCCAGCCAAACGAATGCAGCCACAGTTCAGCTACCGGACTTCTGGCAGAACAATCCGCGCTCCTGGTTTAACGCAGTCGAGGCACAGTTCCACCTCCGGAGGATTTCGGTAGACGCCACAAAGTTCTACCATGTGGTTGCAAAGCTGGACAACCACACAGCCCAGCGAGTGGAGAGCCTGATCAACCACCCGCCGGACAGCGACAAGTACAGCACATTGAAGGCTGCACTCATCCGTTACTTCACCCCCTCGGTGGAGGAGCGAGCAGAGAGGCTCCTGGCGCTGACTGAATTTGAGAGCGACTGACCTGCAGACCTGATGGGGAAGATGTTGAGTTTGAGAGACTCCGAGGATGATAACTTCATTTTCACCCACCTTTTCCTCAGGACCCGACCGTCAGCGGTGAGAGTGACCCTGGCCAGTTCACCACTGTTGGCCCGACGAGACTACCACGAGCTGGGGCCAGGAGGCGCAACGACTCGTCGACGCCAATAAACGGCGCGCGGCTACGGCTGCGGCAGCGGAACTAGGCGCAACGTCCGGAGATGGCAGGGGGAAGAGGCTGCAGCACCAGACTCACCGACGACGGTGGCGGCAGGGGCCAGGAAACACGGAGCAGACGACGTCCTTTGCTTCTACCATCGCCGCTTCGCAGAGAGGGCACGCAAGTGCATTCCACCGTGCCATTTCAAGCGCTCGGAAAACGCCAAGACCAGGAGTCGGTAGCAGCTGCGGCCCTCGGAGAGGAGAGCAAGCTGCTCTACTTGAGGGATGCACGCTCGGGGAGGCATTTCCTCGTGGATACAGGCTCCCAGCTGAGTTTCATCACACCTTCCTACGCTGACCGACTGGCGCCTTCCACTGGTCCCGGGGTGTCAGCAGCGAACGGCTCGGCGATTAAGACCTTCGGTGAGAGGACTCTGCTTCTGTCTTTACACGGCCGTACATTCGAGTGGACTTTCGTCACAGCGGCAGTCAATTTCAACATGTTAGGGGCTGATTTTTTTGTGCTCACATGGTTTGTTGGTCGATCTTGCTAACAGACGCCTGGTTAATGCACTCTCTTTTTATTCTATTCCCTGTACAGCTCGAGTGGCCCCGCCAACAGCACAAGCCAACGTCACAGCTGCAGGTGATAAGTTCCACACACTCCTCACTCAGTTCCCAGCACTCACGGTCCCAACATTTTCGGCGACCGTGGCTAAACACGGGGTGGAACATTTTATTACTACCACCGGACCGCCCGTTTTTGCAAAAGCTCGACGCTTGGATTCAGCTAAACTGACTATAGCGCGCGAGGAGTTCGCCAACCTGGAAAAGTTGGGCATCATCAGGCGTTCGAAAAGCCCATGGGCTTCATGGCTTCACATGGTCCCGAAAGCTGATGGCTCGTGGCGACCTTGCGGTGATTTCCGCAGGCTGAACAACGCTACAGCGCACGACCGCTACCCGATCCCGCACATCCAAGATTTTTCAGTTCATTTGGCGGGGGCGTGCGTTTTTTCTAAAATAGACTTGGTACGCGGTTACCACCAGGTCCCAGTGCACGCTGAGGACATACCCAAAACAGCGGTAATAACTCCTTTCGGGCTTTTCGAGTTTTTGCGCATGCCGTTTGGGCTTAAAGGTGCGGCACAGACGTTCCAACGCATGATGGACGCGGTTTTGTGCGATCTCCCTTTCGTGTTCGTCTACCTGGACGACATATTGGTAGCCAGCGCGTCCGAAGACGAACACAAAAACCACCTCACGGCAGTTTTCCGGAGGTTGGCAGAGCCCGGGTTAATAATCAACCCAGCGAAGTGTCAGTTCGGGGTGACGCAGATTGATTTTTTGGGGCATCGCGTCTCCCCAGAAGGAGCGGTTCCTCTGCCTGACAAAGTGCTCGCAGTAACAAATTTTCCCCAACCACAAACGGTCAAAGCGTTACAGGAGTTTTTGGGAATGGTGAATTTTTATAACCGTTTCCTCCCCCGCGCAGCGCAGCTCATGCAACCATTGTATGCTGCACTAAAAAAACAAAAACCCACAAATAAAATCGAATGGTCTCCGGAGCGAGAGCGCACATTCTCTGAAGTCAAAACAGCCCTGGCAAACGCTGCGTTGTTGGCACATCCAGTACCAGCGGCCCGCATGGCGCTCACTACTGACGCATCAGATGTGGCCATAGGGGCGGTCGTGGAACAGTATGTAGCTGGAGCCTGGCAACCGCTCGCCTTCTTCAGCAAGACCCTGCGCGACAGCGAACGAAAATACAGCGCATTCGACAGGGAGTTGTTAGCTCTCCACTTGGCCATTCGCCACTTCCAGTTCTGGCTGGAAGGACGCCGTTTCACCGCGTTCGTTGACCACAAGCCGCTGACTTTCGCGATGGCCAAGATTTCAGAACCTTGGTCGGGCCGGCAGCAGAGACAGCTGGCCGCGATATCGGAGTTTACTACCGATATCCAGCATGTGGCGGGTAAACTTAATGTAGTGGCGGACTGCCTCTCGCACGCCGTGGCGGCTCCAGCCCGCGTAGAGGTAGATTCTGCAGCCATGGCTGCGGAGCAGGTTAGCGACGCGGAAGTGCGCGCGGCCCCGGTCTGCGTGGGGATAGATTATGCAGCCATGGCCACGGAGCAGGTTAGCGACGCGGACGTGCGCGCGCTCCAGTCTGGACCAACAGGGTTAAGGCTGGAGAACAGGGTGCTGCAAGACGGTATGCCCCCCTTAATCTGCGATGTCTCCACTGGGCGGCCGCGTCCTGTGGTTCCAGCCGTGTGGCGCCGCCGCGTTTTTGACTCGATCCATTCTCTGGCGCACCCAGGAGTGCACGCTTCGGTCAAAATGGTAGGAGTGTAGAAGAGCTGGAAATAACGAGGCGGTTTTGTATCATAAAAGCAGGGTCTTTAATGAATAACTCTTCTATCTTGTCTCATCTGGTGCAGAGCTTGGCAGAAGGCAAAGAGGAAGAATTCTGCCCAGCTCGCTGGTTAAATACAGGCACACATCAAAGACATGCAAAACACAAGCTGAAATCCCCCGTTATCTAAATCCCCTATTAGTCCTGTTAACTCCTCCCTTCGCCTTGGGAGGTGATGGGAAAACCTCTCCTCCCTCAGGGGTGAAGGAGTCGAGTCTGTTGCCATGGCGTCCTGTGACGTCATGGGTCTTCACGCGGCGGCGAGATTCCTTTGTTCTTTCAGAGGTGTGAAGTTCCTTTGTATATGTTGTCCCAAACATTTCCACATGCTCTAACAAATGTAGGTATGGAATATATGAGTGATATATACCACAGGAGAGAAATTTGTATGGCCGAGCCTGCGCAAACAAGTTAGAGAGTGGGCGGCAGCCTGCATGGCTTGTCAGCGGGCCAAGGTGCATAGACACACGAGAGCTCCCTTGGAGCCGTTTCACATCCCAGCTAAAAGGTTTGATCATGTCCACGTGGACCTCGTAGGCCCCCTCCCGCCCTCACAAGGGTGTACACATCTTCTGACAATGGTTGACCGCACCACGGGCTGGCTGGAAGTGGTTCCGCTGTCGTCAACCACAGCCGAGGAGGTGGCGCGCGCGTTTTTAACGGCATGGGTAGCGTGTTTTGGAGTCCCGTCGGACATTACGTCCGACAGAGGCCCTCAATTTGTTTCCGAACTTTGGTCAGCGATGGCCCGCAGCCTGGGGGCAACGATCCACCGCACGACTGCGTACAACCCGCAGGCTAACAGGTTATGCGAACGTTTTCACAGGTCACTGAAGGCGGCTCTCAGAGCGTCGCTTACGGATGCAAATTGGGTGGACAAGCTACCATGGGTTTTATTGGGGTTGCATTCTGCACCTAAAGAGGATTTAGAAGCTTCCCCAGCTGAGCTAGTTTTCGCATAGCCACTTCGGCTGCCCGGGGAGTTTCTCCCAGATAATCCTGCGCCAGAGTGCTCCCCGGCTCAGCGGTTACAGAATAGCACGGGCCCAAGCATGCTACCTGGCCCCGTTCACCACAGTTTTCCGCGTGTTTTTGTGCCTAAGGCTTTAAAAAATGCGGAGTTTGTTTTTGTCAGACATGATGCCCATTGTCCACCTTTACGCCCACCTTATGATGGACCATATAGAGTGCTGGAAACAGGGGATAAGCATTTTTTGCTAGATTTGGGGGGCAGAAAAGAAATGATTGGCATAAACAGGCTCAAACCCGCTTTTGTGGTGTGACACAAATGGCTCTAAAATTATCTTAAAATATAAATAATTTTGTTTTTATATTTATAGAAAGGCTGAATATGGTTACACCTTCTAACCTTTTATCAGTTCATTAAGCATCAAAATCAGCACAGCTGGAACAAAGTAGCAATACACAAACGACAAATACATGAACAAATATGTTGGGTTTGCTTCAACTTTTAAACTGAAATTGTATGTTTTGACTGTGACCGGAAAATAGCTTTGACTGAGGTAACTTGGCGGAAAACACGTGACAAAGACACGCTCCCGTACGTGTCTTCTGCTGCTGTCCAGGAAGAGAAAATGCTTTCCACTCATATTTTTCCACATAATTTTATAATTTTTTCCAAGTACATTTTTAACTTTTCTCTCGGAAATTCATGGATTTTTTTTTCTAGTACATTTGAGACTTTGTCCTAATAAATTTGTGATGTTCCTCTCATACGTTTCACATGTGGCACACATATATGCATATATGTTGGTTTCAGATGCTCCACAGATATATCACTGTATGCTTATTTTATACTGCACGTCTCAGGGGAACAAAGGGACTGAGCCTTCCAGAAGTAACGGGAGGGTGTGAGATCTGGCCTTTTGTTTCAAGGAAATGGCCTTGAGAGATTTCCTGACCACCTGAGACTAGGAGGTGGATGGTGTTAGGATTGGGGGAAGTTACATTGTGACTGGGATTAAGTACCATGTGACTGTATGTTTGATTAAGCACCATGTGATTGTATGTTTGATGTCCTGGTATAAAAGGACAGATGTGAGAAGATTCATCCTCTTTTTCTGCTTTGAAATGTTGGAGTATGTGATTGTGAATAACGCTGAACCTGAGGAATAAAACTCAGTCTCATCCTTCAACACATCTCCACACACACTTTTTTTGTATGAGACAATTGCAACTTTTTTACTCGTAAATTTGCAACATTTTTCTCGTTCAGTTGCAACTGAACCCAAATAAAGGAAAAATAATTTCAGCACTTCAAAGAAATGTAGTTAAAAGCTCACGACTAAAGATGCAGACATTTCTAATATGTTGTTATTACAGTGTAAAGTAGGGCATTTCTAACCAGTTTTCAAATCAGTGAAATCAAAGGTAAAGTTCACCACCAAATGCAGTTTTTCCTTTAAAAATTATGCACCTTAAATTGCTTACAAAAGTACAGTTTTAAGGCGAAGGTCACAAGTACATTTACTCGAATAAATGTGACTAGTTACCTAATTTTAACAAAATACTTAAAAATAGCGAGGAAGATAGCCAGAAACATGCTTTTGATATGACAATCTTCTCAGAATTTTGCTTCTTTTTGCTTTTGAAATTATGCAAACCGCCCCCTTCCTCCCCTTTTTTTGGTTAATTTCTCTGCGTTTACGTGTAATTCATGGCTGTACAGTTTTGAAGTAAATGTAAAAAAAAAAAAAAGTCCTGCAGTTTGCACTCCTGGTCGCTAGGTGGTGATAATGCAGCTACTGCGTAGCGCCTGTGATTTTAATCCAAAAATAAGAAGAAAATTCGACTGCTGGTGATACTTCCGACATGGAAAGGTGAGGAAATAAAGCTTTATAGATAATTTATTCTTTATCTTTTGGTGTAGGAGAATTTTCCGTTCTTAAGTGACTAAAAACGAAACACACAGAGATGGTTTCTATATTGTTCCCCCGGGTTTTTTTCAGCACTTTTATCCATCCCTCTGCTCCCACTCAGACTTCTCGGTTACTTTTGCAGGTTATAGATTATAGTTTGTTTACTCTTTGGTCGGTAGAGTTAAAAAAGAAATTGTGCTTAAGTAAAGATATATTCAAGATGGAGTTATATAAAACATTAAAAATAAATATTTTATTTATGGCGCTGTTAATTTTTTCCATTACTTCTGAGCCCCTAAAATGAGGAGATTTTGTATAAAACTGCTTGCAGTTCCTAAACCCGAACTCCAGTTTGGATATTAATAGCCTCAAATTAAAGCTTTAAAATTAAAATTTGTGTCAGTGTTCAGATATATATGGAACTAACTGCAATTACTTGTATTTACTGCTGAAAATTACATAATGTTTAATTATAAATGTGTCATTAGAATAAAATACAAATAGAAATAATTGAGAACTCAGTCATGACTTTACTCTTCCTCGTTGAGTTTTTGAATCAAAATTTGTGATTCTTCTCATAAGTTCATGACTTTTTCCAAATAATTTTTTTCTTATGATTGATACATTTCTAGCATTTTTTTCACACAAATTAAAATATTTGCTTGTAATTTTGCACCTTTACTTTTCAGTTTGTGAGATTTTTCTCTTCAGTGTGTTAGTCTGAGGAAAGTTACTATATGTGTACGCACGCTAATATGGTCAAAATAATGTTATGAAACAGCAGGTAACAAATTAAATGTTTCCTGAGCAAAAATAGAAAAACTGATGTAAAACCTGATAGAAAGAGAAACTGGTGAAGTGTCTAGAGAGAAATTAGCCACATGTGAAAACACACATTCCAATAAATAAGCTTAACAAAAAGTTAGTTTACAATTATTAACATTACATATTTAAAAACAAGAGTCCTTGTAAAAATTATAAAATGCATGATGATGAACGTCTTACGTCTCTTTTTTGTGGTCTATATAATTTATAACAGATGTGCCCACACCAGCATTAAGGGGTTTTTTAATGCCAAAACCAAACTTTTGTGTTTCTTTCAACATTTACTGTACACCCACCTCAAGATTTTTTTTTTCATGTGTGCATGTCAAGATGTTCTCTGTAACCATTAAACATAACTTTAAAGTTGGAGAAATTAAAGAAAGGGTGATAAATGTGTATTGTTCATTCTTGACTGACTTCATCTGGGTGTTATGTATAGAATACAACAGAGGATTATAGGTATTATAATGTATAAGGTATTATTATAATATAATGTGACAAAGCAGGATTACAAACTAGAAATATGGATTCTACAACCTATGAATTCAGATAAATGCAATCAGACATCTGTTACAAGGCTCAAAAAAATTTCATGAGTTAAAAAAAAAAAAAACTTCACGTGGACCAGTGGTTGGCAACCTCTACTCTAGAAAGAGCCACTTTGAGTAATTTTTGGCCTAGAAAATCTGCCTGCAAGACATATTTCAGCCTTAAAATAGCTTTTGTACTTACTTTTGGGTGTTTTTTCATTTAAGGTAGCTGCAGTTTCCCTTTATGTTAAACTTTCTTTAATGTTGACTTCTTTCCCCCCATGTATTTGGACTGTTGTTTTTCCCGTAAAAGCCACAAGGATCCAGTGGTTGTGACAAAATTGCCATATGTAACTCCTGAGTCACAGGTTGCAGACCCCCAGATAAATCAAATATTGGCAGTTAGCATATAGTAAACTGAACTTCATAAAACTGTGACATTGTGCCTGATCATTATCAGGTGAGTGCTTGTTCATACATTGAGCACTGTGCACATGCATGAGTGGAAGATGCACCGGCTTTTTTTTCCCTTCTTTTGGCCGCTGCCTTCCTCTGTAACACCAACCCTCTTCACTACATCCATGAATCTTCTCTGGGGTCTTCCTCTTTTCCCTCTGCCTGGCAGCTCCATCTTCAACATCCTTTGTCCAATATGTCCACTATCCCCCCTCTGCACATGTCCAAACCTTGCTTCTCTTACTTTGTCTCCAAACTGCTTAGTCTGAGCTGTCCCTCTGATATACTTATTTCTAATCCTGTCCCCCCTAGGCACTCCCAGTAAGAATCTTAGCATCTTCAACTCTACCACCTACAAATCTTACTCCTGTCTTTTTGTCAGTGCCATGATCTCCAAACCATACATCGTAGCAGATCTCACTACGGTCTTGTAAATCTTCCTTTTCACTCTAAATGCTAGCTTTCTGTCACAAATCACCCCTTACATCCATCGCCACCCACTGCACCCTGCCTGCACTCTCTTCTTCACCTCTCGTGCATTTTCCATTGCTTTGGATGGTTGACCCCAGGTATTTAAACTCATCTACCTTCACCATCTCTACTCCTTGCATCTTCACTGTTACACCTGCATCCCTCTCATTCACACATATGTATGCTGTCTTGAGTCTACTGACTTTCATTATCTGCTTTTAAAAAATACTAATGTTGCTACTTGGTGCTGATATAGTCAAATGATGGTTACTTCTTTAAGTCACACATCAGGACCTGACGCTGAAACGAAGACCATGACGGACCCTGACGTGTCTGTGCTGTTTCACTGTGCACCCTGGGGTGGGCTACGAGAGTCTCAAGTACAAGTGGAGCTTTCCGAAAGGTGTTAATATGAATCTGAATCCTGAGTAATTTACGCCACACAGACATAAAGTCAGTTCAGTGTGGTGACAAAGATACTGATTCTCTTCTTTCTATCAAAGGTTTAACAAGCAGACAGATGTGGTGCTGGAGCGTCACATAGATCAAGTGTGGGCTGAGCGTGTCTCCAAGGAGCCATGGCTTTTCAACGGGGCCAAATTCAGGCTGCATTCCTTCTGCTTGGTTTTGCCCTCCAGTCATTCATCAAACACCTTTTTAGACTATGCAGAAGAACAGAAAAGGGCAAAACAAGTGGATTTTGGTCACGCTGATCTCAGCTCTGACGTAACAAATCTGACTGACAGCGGATCATCGAAAGATCCCGCCACATGTGACTCTGGAGAATTTAATGGTATTACATTGAAACGTCCTTTGCCCCTGGGGCCAGTCCTCTATTTGAGACTGGGCCTCACATCCTACAAGGACTACCTGGGAACAAACTGGTCATCTGGAGCGTCGGAGCTCCGCCAGCGTGGAGAAGATGAGTTCAGTGATCCTTTGGCTCTGCTGGCTCAGCCTCTAGGTGTGGGCGCTGTGGTTTGTACACGTGATGGTCAGGTGGTGATGATCAGGAGGAGCCAGAGTGTGGCAGAAGCCGGCGGGCTCCTAGATATCCCCGGTGGCCACCCAGAGCCCAAGGTGACATGAGTTAAATAAGATTAGATGTCAGTAATGTAATTGATGTGTTACTGATGCGGCCCCAACTCTTCAGGTGGTGTGTGAGCGCCTGGGACACTCGGTGAGTGAGGATCAGATCAGTGTGGTCGTGATGCAGCAGAAGCCAGACGCCGTCGTCTCAGAGCTCTTCTCCTCTGTGTGTGCCGAGATCAGAGATGAGGTGGGTTTCTCTATGAAAGAGGCGCAACTCTTTTTACTTTTGCTTGCACTCAAAGCCATTTCTGGCTATTGAGGATTTACAAGTGACGTCACCGGTCACATGGATCGCCACATTGGTAGGCAAGCTTTGCGAAAGGAACAATGACTGGAATGGTTTATTTTATCGGAATATGAAAATCTCTCACTAAAAATCATCTGGCGTGTTACAGAAATATAACAGGTGATTAAGGGTGGCTCTGACTGCCTTCTTCTACGGAGACTTGAAGCGAGGTGGAAGCTGTCACTCAGCTGAGCAGGCTGCCTGCGTTTTAATATAAAAAATGGTAATTAATAGTTAAAGAGTGGCAACAGAATATGTATAAAAATAGTCTGTAAATTAAATTGACAATATCCAGACTGTGCTCAATTGAGGTCAAAGGTCACCAGATATGAACATGTGTCATTTCAGCTTTGAATAGGCCTTGGCTGTTTACATGTATACAGACGCAGAGAGAGAAGCGAAGGGTCCCGGTGACCTTGGGGTGAGTCAATCATTAAACGTCTGGTTCTCTCATCAAATGTGTTACTGTTCTAAGGTGAATATTCCTCTGAGCTCCCTCGGTGAGGCTGTCCTGATGGGCATCGCTCTGAATCACACAAGTGCAGGACGACCTAGTGCCGAGTTCTACATCAGGTACTTCCTCAAAAGAAAAAAAAAAAAAAAAATTCCTTTATTTTTGCCCTGTAGTCTACCTGATGAGGCAGCACTGATGACTTCACCACCAGCTCTTTTCGTCTTTCCTTTTCTGTCTCTCTCTTAAGGCATCTCCCAACTTCATGTGTTCATCCAGTGTTTTTCTCCCATACTTTTTCCTTCATCCTCTGTGGGATTGTCCAGTACATTCCTGCAAATCTTCACATGACTGTACATCACTTTTGAGAATCTTCACTGTAGTCGTCTCTGTAGGGCCTGACAGTATGCATGATTTTGCTTTTTCTTTCTTCTGTGATGTGGTCTTGTAAGAAATGCCTGAAAATATTTGAACACACGTTACCTCAGTGGCCTGTATCATTTTCTCCTCAACCCTCGTCAAGGTGGCGTTCAAAGGATCGCCCTCATCCCACCCTGACACTGTTGTCCACAATATAGATTTGCCTAAATTATCTTTATGAAGATGCAATATAGTTGGTTATTTTCATGTCTCCAGCTGCTCACTGACTTCTGATGAGGTGAGAAAGTTGTATTGGAAAGGAGGAGCAGAGGCTAACGAGTCTACGGACATCATCTTCACCAGCACAACGGTCAGTTCCCATGAGTCATGTGACTTCCTTGTAGGTTATTTACTGGCCAGAGATACTGCCTGCTGCAGTCTTAAAACTGATGATGGTGTTTGGATGAACATCAAAACATCTTGAATTTTAGTTTTTAGTCCAGTGTTTTTTTTAAATAAAACTCCCTGTTGAAAGTTGGTCAGTCTTAATTTTCCTGTGAAGAACTGTCAGCACAACCACCTTCTGTTTTTTGGGGGTTTTTTTTCTAGCATTATTACATCACTGAGCCGCCGAGGCATTTAAGAGCAGCATTTCTTTTAAACTATTTCTTCACTCTAGGAGGTTTTGCAGCTGGACAGAAGCAGCCCTCTGTGGTTGGAGCTTTGCCCTTCAGCCAGAGGAGCCGTGCTGCTTTATCAGACAGTCAAACCTGACTGACACGGAGCCCACTGCCTCAAGAAATGAATGCTGAAGATTTAGGATCCAAACGTTTTGTTCAGGAAGAAAAACACAAGCATTCAAAATGTACTGAAGACTGTATGTTTGATACTTTGTACACTGTACAGAAAAGAAAAAAAATGGTTAAGAATTATTACAACATTTTGAATAAAAACCCTCAACTCTGACTGGGACTGAGCTTTTGTCATCAATTACAAAACAATGATTTTTAAATTGTCCAAGCAGGTAATAAAACAGATGATGGAGTTTGCAAACATCTTGATGTTAAAGAACGTGTAGCATTGTCATCCTGCTGGATCAGTGCAGCGGCCTCAGTCTCCTCTTCCTCCAAATTTCTTCAATAGTAGCTCGAATAACTGCGGTAGTAGTCCTGGTCTCGATAGTGCGCATCCCACTGAAATGTAAAAGGTTTTTTTTTTTTTTAGAACAAATTAAGACATGTCAGCAACTGCTACAATGAAAAGAGCCATTTTGACAAATGTGACTCTTGAAATGAAGGTACAACAGCCAGTTTAAGAATAAATTGGCCTCTCTGCATTAGTAAGTTGAAACGGTTCACTCAGCTGTCCAACTTTTCTTGTAAACTTGTTGTTTTTAGCCCTTTCTGGAAAATGTAAAATGAGCTGATGCCCATGATGCTGCATCCGTCATCAGTCCGTTTACAATTGGTAAAAATCACTCCTAGACAATTTCCTGAATGCTCACAAAACTCACACAATGATCCTCAGGTGGATCTGCATTACAGCTGAGTGATTAACCGAATTAAAACTGAAACCAACCGTCAGGACATAAAACCAACATAATCTTGCTCATGTCGATTACAGTACTTCAGTTTTTCCCTTCCTTCCTGTTCTGTGCGTGTGTGTATATGAGAGCTTTCATGTGTTGTGCACGCGGTCACGTGACTCGGCAACCCAGCAGCAGCTCAGTCAGTGCGGTGTCTGTCCACCTAGTATGAGATGATTGAATCTTTGTTTCATCTGGGGATGCTGAGAGGGTGCGAGTGGGGTCTGCGGAGGCTGGCTTCAGTGTACCGAGTCCTGTTGACCTCTGGCTGCTGTCCATGTTATCAACTGTTTTGCAGTGGGGGTGGATGAGCCCAGCCTGTATTTAAGAACCCAGTGGGAGACTCATAGTTCCTGTGAGGTGATGGCATGGCCATGGCTGTGTGAAGGGATTCCCTGGAGCAAGTCGCGTGGCCCATGGGCCCTCAGGACGTATGTGTGGACACTGACTACTGCACTGGACAGTGTTTAGTTTGGTCACGTGTGTGGGGTGACAATGAGCCTTTTCTTTATTACGCTGTGCTCATTTGTGGCAGAATCAAGGCAGTGATATATTCATCGATGCCATGCTCTTGTAGCTTAATTAAGAGCCTTGTGAGTGAACTACAAGTGAGAAGAAAGGAGTGAGAAAAAAAATGAATAAAAAAATTAAACACTCTTATTTTCAAGGCTCAAGGCAACGTGCCTGAGTAACTGGAGTAAACCCACACAGACACGGGGAGAACATGCAAACTCCACACAGAAGGGTCACCAATGGTCAGGGGTGGAATCTATCCCGTGACATTCTTACTGTGCTGCCACAGTGCTAACCACTGTTCCACCGAGCTGCCCGATATTCAGAAATTTATGTTTTAGCACAAAACAATTTGTAATATATTTCTAATACTTATATTTCATGAATGAAGCTATATATAAAGCTTGACAGTTTTTTCCACTATTGTAGGAATTCATGAATGCCACATAATATTCAGACCTATGTATATAAAAAAAGCTTTAAGTAGCATAATCTTTATTTTAAAGGTCAAATTGCCGTTGAGCCCTCAGCCACTTCTACAGTGCATCCAGAAAGAATTCACATCACTTCACTTTTTCCAATTTTGTTGTGTTACAGCCTTATTCCAAAATGGGTTAAATTCATTTTTCCCTCAAAATTCTACACACAATACCCCATAATGACAATGTGAAAAAAGTTTTGAGATTTTTGCAAATTTATTAAAACTAAAAAACTAAGAAATCACATGCACATAAGTATTCACAGCCTTTGCCATGAAGTTCAAAACTGAGCTCAGGTGCATCCTGTTTCCACTGATCATCAATAGTCACGGTTACATGCGCAAAATTTCTTCAATCTGATGACAATTCAGATCAGAACTTTACTGTTTACATGGACCCTGAAAAAGTTGATCCGATTATGATGTGTGTTTACATGTGTCATGTGTTTGAACGGACTAAATCATTTTGACGTGTGCAGAATTGTCTGGCATTCCGGAAACAGTAGAAGAAGAAGCAACTTCTGCTGTAAACATACCCGCTTTGTGTCTCTCTTTTTGAAATGGACCTGTTTTGTGTTCTTCAGACTGTAGTTTTGCTTCTGCTGGTCTCCATAATAAAGCTACAAGCCCAGCAGTACATACTGCTGAATATGACGAACAGAGGGAGGCAGCAGGATGACACTCGTTTCACCCTAACTGCATTAAATCTAACCCCCCCCCCCCCCCCCCCCCCCCAAAGACAAGGAGCCACTGGATGAAGGTGAGAAGTAAAGACTGGTTGGAGAGGATTGTTTTCTTGGAGTTTAGAATCAGAATCAGATTTATTGCCATTGTTCATGTAGTACACAAACTAGGAATTTGTCTCGGTGCAATGCTGCAACATTAAACATAAGATAAAAAAATAAAAAACTATACATGCAATAAGTGTAGAATAAGAATGAGTAATACTAGTCAAAGCAGTTTTTAAATATATTAGCGAGCAGCAGATATTGTGGAGTACCACATAGTGCAGTCGGTAGTGCAAAAGAAAACAGTGATAATTGTAATGAGACCGGTTGAGCTGCTGTACGTAGTGCACGAGAGTCAATAAGTCACTTAGTGTTCAGCAGTCTGATGGCAGAAGGGAAGAAGCTGTTCATGTGCCGGGAGGTTTTAGTCTGAATGGACCGAAGTCTTCTACCTGAGGGGAGGGGGGCAAACAGTACGTGACCAGGGTGTGAAGGATCGGCTATGATCCGGCCTGCACGCCTCCGGGTCCTGGAGATGTACAGGTCCTGGAGAGATGGGAGCTTGCAGCCGATCACCTTCTCAGCAGTGCGCACGACGCGCTGCAGCCTTAGTCTGTCCCTGGGAGTGGCCCCTGCGTACCACACGGTTATGGAGGTGGTGAGGATGGACTCGATGATGGCTGTGTAGAACTGCACTAACATCTTGATGGGTAGCTTGAGCTTCCTCAGCTGCCGCAGGAAGAACATCCTCTGCTGGGCCTTTTTGATGAGGGAGCTGATGGTCGGCTCCCATTTGAGGTCCCGGGTGATGGTGGTGCCCAAGAAGCGGAAGGAATCTGCAATGGTGATGGGAGAGCCTGTGAGGGTGAGGGGGGGCAGAGGGGTTGTGACTTTCCTGAAGTCCACAATCATCTCCACTGTCTTCAGAGCGTTCAGCTGCAGGTTGTTGTGGCTGCACCAGGACGCCAGCTGGGCCACCTCTCTCCTGTAGACGGACTCGTCGCCGTTGGAGATGAGCCCGATGAGGGTGGTGTCGTCCGCAAACTTGATCAGCTTAACAGACTGGTGGCTGGAGGTGCAGGAGTTGGTATAAAGGGAGAAGAGTAGGGGGGAAAGTACACAGCCCTGGGGTGATCCGGTGCTGATGCTGACAGAGTCTGAGACAGTCTTCCCCAGCCGCACATGCTGCCTCCGGTCCGTCAGGAAGTCGGTGATCCACCTGCAGAGGGAGTCAGGCACGCCAAGCAGGGACAGCTTGTCCTGGAGCAGAGCGGGGCGGATGGTGTTGAATGCAGAGCTGAAGTCCACTGATCAAGTTTACTGATCAAGAGTGGAAGCAGAAGTGGAAGCCGACATGTGGCTGATGTCCAGACATGCGCAGTAAACATATTTTCTACCCAAACTTCGGAATAAGTGTTTATATGCATACCAATCGGACTAACAATTGGCATAACCTATAGCCATATAGTATGATAGTTGCGACATGCTTTTAACTTGCCGCAGCCCAGTCACGTGGTTCATGGAGCTTCAAATAGTTCCAAACAACGGCCTTTCTATAATGGCGTATGAATGGCAGCTGTGACGATCTGTGGCATAAAAAACATTTTTTAGCCATATTAGGTAAATATTCAAAATACCTATCGGTAGGTATTTTGTTAAACTTATAATGAACAGATTGAACTGTATTATAATACAAACAAGCAACATTAACATTATTCTGACAGAATTGTGCATTTTTTTTCTTTTAAATGCACTACCTTTTTTATTCTAAATTTTACTTTTTTTGCATAAATTTGCTACTTTTTAATCATAATATTGTATTTCTCTGTCTCATAACTCTGATTTTTATTGTACATTTGAGACTATTTTCAAATTGAAATGTGGCTGTTTTTTAGTTTTCAAAAAATCATAACTTTTTTCTTACAGATTTATGTATTTTTATACAAAATTTGAAAGTTTTTTTTTTTTTAGCTTTTTATGCACACATTGAACTATTTGGAAACGCTACATTTTTCTCTTAAAAGTTTAAACATGAGGGAAAAAAATACAAACTATACACGTGTACTCTGAAAAATCAAATTCATATACAGATAGGCATAAATAAAATGAATTTCCTGAACCACAATAGAATTACAAAGGATAGAAAAATATATTCTGTTAATAGTTCAGTTAGTTTTTTAATTAATTTCAAGTGAGCCATTTCATAAAATTGAGTATTTCACATTTGTTAATATGACAATTATTCTAAAAACAATTGTCATTATATTATAATGACAATTATAATTAAAATAATAAAATAATAAAATGATATAATTATATTTATTTGTTTTTTAACATTTGACTCTTCGTTTATCAACTTAAAATAATCACTTGTTTTCAATTGTTTTAAAAAAATAAACCAGTCAACAATTTCTTCAAATAAGTACAGAATATTGTCAACACAATAGAATGATAAAATATTAAAATTGCTAATTTATGAATGTTAAATAACACTGCCACTGATAACCAGGTTATCAAGTTGAGCTAGCTGCTGTTCACCTGAATCTAGTGTGGAGCAAGCTAGACATAAACACAAAAAAAGCTGACGAACTAAAACACCATCACAGACTACATAATCTACATGTTAACTTAAGTGGTGAAATGAACAAAGCAACGGCCCTTCATTAACTTCATTAATCTTCTTCCGCTTAATCCACCAGGGATTATTAAGCAGACACTCCAGGAAATGAAAGGTGGTCTATAGGGAAAACTACATTGTTTGGAACTAATCACTGCTCCATAACTCGCGCTGACTTCCGCATTCCAAAGTTTCTACTGAAATTTATCGGTGTGTCGCAACTATCACACTATATGACTATGGCATAACCCACCCATCTCAATCAAAAAGAAATTTTGATCCAAATGAGTGTGATCGAGTCAGAATATTCAGATTGGCGTGTTTACATGAAGCATTTTTATTCCGATGAGGCTTTTAATCCTGTTACTTATGTCCATGTAAACATGGCTAATGAGATGTTTCTACAGCTTAATTGGAGTCCACCTGTGGTAAATTAGTTGACTGGACATGAGAGGCACACACCAGTCTATAAAAGGTCCCACAGTTGACAGTGCATGTCAGAGCACAAACCCAGCATGAAGTCAACGGATGTCTGTAGACCTTGGAGACAGGATTGTCTCGAGGCACAAATCTGGGGAAGGGTACAGAAAAATTTCTGCTGCTTTGAAGGTCCCAATGAGCACAGTGGCCTCCATCATCCATAAATTGAAGAAGTTCAGAACCACCAGGACTCTTCCTAGAACTGGTCGACCGTCTAAACTAAGCAGTCAGGGAGAAGGGCCTTAGTCGGAGGTGACCAAGAACCCGTGGTCACTCTGTCAGAGCTCCAGCGTTCCTCTGTGGAGACAGGAGAACCTCCCAGAAGGACAACCATCTCTGCAGCAATCCACCAATCAGGGTGGTATGGTAGAGGGGCCAGACAGAAGCCACTCCTTAGTAAAACGCACATGGCAGCCTGCCTGGAGTTTGCCTAAAGACACCTGAAGGACTCTTAAACCATGAGAAACAAAGTTCTCTGGTCTGATGAGACAAAGATTGAACTCTTTGGCGTGAATACTAGGCGTCATGCTTGGAGGAAACCAGGCACCGCTCATCACCAGGCCAATACCATCCCTACAGTGAAGCATGGTGGTGGCAGCATCGTGCTGTGGGGATGTTTTTCAGCAGCAGGAACTGGGAGACTAGTCAGGATAGAGGGAACGATGAATGCAGTAATGTACAGAGTCATCCTGGATGAAAACCTGTTCCAGAGCGCTCTTGACCTCAGACTGGGGTGACGGTTCATCTTTCAGCAGGACAACGACCCTAAGCACACAGCCAAACTACATTCTATGACACGGTGGTGGCATCAGCCATCACTTTTGGAGTGGTCTGCTGGGGCAGTGGCATTACGGCAGCCGATAGGAAAAGACTGAACAAATTGATCAAGAAAGCTAGCTCTGTCCTGGGGCAGCGCCTTGACCCAGTGGAGGAGACAGGAGAGAGAAGGACGGTGGGTAAACTGTCATCTCTGCTGGAGGCCGAGTTCCACCCTATGCAGGACATACTGAATGCACTGAGGAGCTCATTTAGCAGCAGACTACATCATCCTAGGTGCACAACCGAGAGGTTTCGCAGGTCCTTCCTACCAACGGCTGTCAGACTGTACAACCTAAGCAGGGTTGCTCGCAGAGATAGCAAAAAGACGTGACAACCTAATAGTTTTTGAATGCAAAAGACGCAATAGACTTATACAATGGTCCCCTCCGGCATACAACTAGGAAAATACCGGTCGCTATGGAGGGTGAGAATATGTATGGGTACATAATCATACCATGTAGGATAACCAAGTAGACAGTTGTGCTGTTTCATCCCATCTAGCAACAATGCTCTGCACTGTGTGTGTTTATATATTTACATATTTATTCCATCTAGCATGACTCCACCATAAGAAAGACACTGGGCAAAAATGGCCTGCATAGCAGAGCTACAAGACAAAAATGACTGTTGAGCAGAAAGAACATAAAGGCTCATCTTAGTTTTGCCAGAAAACATCTTGATGATCCCCAAGACTTTTGGGAAAATACTCTGTGGACTGACGAGACAAAAGTTGAACTTTCTGGAAGGTGTGTGTCCCATTACATCCGGCGTAAAAGTAACACAGCATTTCAGCAAAGGAACATCATACCAACAGTAAAATATGGTGGTGGTAGTGTGATGGTCTGGGGCTGTTTTGCTGCTTCAGGACCTGGAAGACTTGCTGTGGTAAATGGAACCATGAATTCTGCTGTCTATCAAAAAATGCTGAAGGAGAATATCCGGCCATCTGTTTGCAACCTCAAGCTGAAGCACCCTTGAGTTCTGCAGCAGGACAATGATCCAAAACACACCAGCAAGTCCACCTCTGAATGGCTTAAGAAATACAAAATGAAGACTCTGGAGTGGTCTAGTCAAAGTCCTGATCCGAATCCGATTGAGATGCTGTGGCATGACCTTAAAAAGGCGATTCATGCTCGAAAACCCTCCAATATGGCTGAATTACAACAATTCTGCAAAGATGAGTGGGCCAAAATTCCTCCACAGCACTGTAAAAGACTCATTGCTAGTTATCGCAAATGCCTGATTGCAGTTGTTGCTGCTAAGGGTGGCCCCACCAGTTATTAGGTTTAGGGGGCAATCACTTTTTCACATGGGTCATGTAGGTTTGGATTTTTATTTCTCTTAATAATAAACACCTTCATTTAAAAACTGCTTTTTGTGTTCACTTGTATTATCTTTGTCTAATATTTAAATTTGTTTGATGATCTAAAACATTTAAGTGTGACAAAAAAATGAGAAATCAGGAAGGGGGCAAACACTTTTTCACACCACTGTACATCAACAAAGTATTGAGCAACGGCTGTGAATACTTATGTACATGTGAGTTCTTAAGTTTTTTATTTTTAATAAATTTGCAAAAATCTCAAACTTTTTTCACATTGTCACTATGGGGTGTTGTGTATAGAATTTTGCAGAAAAAATGAATTTAATCAATTTTGGAATAAGGCTGTAACAGAAAATGTGGAAAAAGTGAAGTGCTGTGAATACTTTCCAGATGCACTGTAAAAAGCTGAAAACGGTGATTACAGAAAGAACAAAAGCAAGCCTCAAACTATATTACAAAGACGGTTGGGTTTTTTTTTTATGCTGTTCAGGATACATACGTTCGTATATCTTGAGTCCTGGCTCCATGACTGCATGTCGGCTCTTGACTCGCTCCACTCTACAAGAATTTAAAAAAAAAAAACCAACAACAATTAAGAGCATAAAAGCCTCACAATTGTCATCCTTCATGTTTGATACTGACCATAAGGTCTAGCCCACGGGGTCCTCTCTGAGGGTGGATGGCCGTGAGGATAGGGTCTTCTGTATGATGATGGAGGGTCATAAGGGTCGTAAGTGTGGCCTCTTTCCCTGTAAGAGGGTGGAAGGTCGTAGGTTCGGAGTCTTTCCCTGTGTGAGGGTGGAGGGTCATAAGGGTCGTAAGCATGGGATCTTTCCCTGTGCAAGGGTGGCGGGGTGTCAAGAAGCGGTCTTTTCCTATATGAGGGTGGAGGACCATAAGGGTGGGGTCTTTGCCTATGCGAGCGTGGAGGGGTGACAAGGAGCGGTCTTTTTCTACGTGAAGGCGGACGGCCTTGATGGGGTCCTTTTTTGTCAAGTCGCTCCTCCTTCTTCTCTTGTTTAATCATGTCAGGAAGCAATCTGGAAGCTTTGTCTTTGTACGTCTGCATGATCTTCTGTGCCTCTTCCTGAGTCAGCTCCACAAACTCCAAATCGTCCAGCATGTCCGTCTGCCGTTCTGGAAAACTGTAGCTCACTGCAGAGAAAATAGATACAGGTATATATATGTTTTTTTAAATGTAATATCAGAATTATCCAGAGGCAGGTCAGCTAGATGGGTACTTTAACTCAGGGTTCAGCATTCCTAGTAAAGAGAAGTAAAACTGCAGAGATGCAATTATAAACTGACCTGTTTTCTCTCATAAAGGGGATGTATGAAATTTTCACTTTTTCACTGTTTTTGTGGATTAATCTTGTATTTAAAATGGCAGCCAATTTAAAAAAAAAAAACACACATGACCCTGACACTTTAATGGGGTCTGCCTTGGTTTCAATAGGTCTCATTCTGTGTGTCCATTAGATGTGCGTCTAACTGTGGTGTAACAACCGGAGCTCGTAATTAGGATGTTAACAATTTATTGCCTTTCAACCAATTATTGATAAGAATTTAGTCGATAAAATTAAATTAGTTATCAATTAACTTCAATAACCCCGTGTACATGTGTTTAACCATGTATGCAAGCCTGGCACAATATCATTAGCACACACACATCTGTATGTGCTTAAACATGTGCAATAGAGCCGTGTGCAATCCACAAAGCACTTTAAATTCACGTATCACATAATTCTACGAACGCACTTCAATAAACTACACGATGCACCTTAGCACTTTACACTTAAACATCCCAAGTAACACCTTGGTCATTGTGGTACTTTTTACTGGTCTAAGATCAACAATATTCATCTTAACTTTGTTCGTTTGTTTCTTTCCATCAGTGCGCAATCCCATTGCTAGTTATTTTTGTTGTATTGTGTCATTTGCTTTATCATTGTTATGTTGTTTGTTATTGTTGTATTGTGTTATGTGTTTTATGTTGCTGGCATTGGCTGGCCAGGGGACACAAGATGGAAATTAACTTCAGCTATAATCTTGTATGCTGCATATTTACATGCCTTATGTTCATTAATATGCACTGTCCCTTTTATAAATGATTAAACCTATAATTAACTGAACATGGTGCCATTCTTTTCAACAGGAGTTTTGTTCTCTATGAAATATAACGTTGCCAGTCCTGGCAAGGGCGCCATAGCCTAATCTAGGCCACACCTGACATACATGAACACAATGCTCACAGGAGAACACATGCATGTGAAGCGGTCAAAACAAAGTGCAGTGTGGGACCACTTTAAACTGATAAATGGCAACAACAAAGCCAATGTACCACCATGTAATACTACACTGAAGTACAACAGCTCAACCAGTTCACCAATTTACCACCTAAAGAACTTGCATTTCGCCCTGCTGCAAGGAGCAGCTGGTTTGGCTTCACCACACCTGTTACAGCAGTCTTGGGAAGGCAGGTATGTGATGAGAGGAAGGCAGAGCATTACTCAAGTGTATTCTCAGCCTCACTGTAAACAAGCTGTGTACACGCCTCACTCCTGACCAACATTCTTGAACCAAAATGTATGGGTCTAGATTTGTTTGTGCTATGAGCAGCCACTTCTGTAATTTCCCAGTTTGGGATCAATAAAGTACATCTATCTATCTATTCAAGCAATGTTTAGACAGGCTCTTTTTGTTTCAAGTCATTCAGTCTGTATTTGTTTAGGCTGACTTTCTTTTAAGTTTATGGTCACCTTTCTCAAAGATGTTTTAAGTTGTTTTTGGTTCACCTGCCTTTCTCAAGTCAAGACAAAATAAAAGTGGTCGTAATGTTTGATGTTTTCATGTTAAGTAGCCTACTAGGTTAATATTTTGTTATGCTTTATAGATTTCATATAGCTTTATTATTATGTGGACCAAGTATTCATATTTTTATTCAGAATTTAAGCTGCTGAAGTTTAATATCAGCCTAAATATTGTATTTATTTTTATGCCTTTTATGTTGTTGATGTTTAACATCCAACAGATGAAGTGGAGCACAATTTATTTTCCTGTTAAAACAGTCAATTAGTGCACCTCAGTAAATTACAATATTGTGAAAGTTAACTTTCTGCAAATTCAAAATAGTTTTTAAATTATAAATCAGTACACAGTACACATTATACATAGCAGAATTTCTTAAACCACAAAAAGTGCAATTGTCTGTAGTAAACAAAGGCAAATGGTACAATAAGTCATTGTTGAGGAATATGATGTGGATTTATTCAGAATATTGTAAACAATAATTAGCTTATTTTATAGACAGAGAGATTGTATTGTACCAAGGGAAATTCAGATTTTCAGGAAAACTGCTGATTATCAATTCATCAAGCATAAGGTGAATCAACTAACAACTAAATGAATTAGTTGATAACTTGCATCCCTAGTTGTAATCATGGCATATTTTGTTATATTTTGGCCAGAATGGGCCTGTTAGCCGAGCTTCACATTTTTTTGGGCTACTGTCGACATAACTCACCCATCCTATCAAACACTCATAATCCTAGTTGGATCATCTACCCACACTTGACACATGTGGTACCAAATGGTCTGTCACTAGCCAAAGTTGACCGTTACCCTTCCCATGTCCCCCCCGCCATCCTACACTCGCACCCTTTCAGAGCAGCTGGGCCTAACTATCCCTCTCTTGTAGCTACGTAGTGTATGCGTGTGCATGTGCGCATACACAAAAATCCATGTCAAAACCAACCTCTCCACATGGACCAAAGCTAAGGAAACAGGCAGCTGTTAAGCGTGGCACAGAGTGATCACACTGTCCAAAAGAAATGGACTTCAGATTGAGAAAAGCTTTACATGGAACTTTAAGGAAACATGCACTGAAAAGAAGGGTGTTTAATCTTCTTGGAAAGTGATGTTGTAGTACTTAATCCTGTGGCGCTTTGATCAAAGCATGTCAAAGACAATCAATTAAAAGCACTGGAAGAAGTGCAAAATACATCTCCTTTGAAGAAGCTATTTATAGTTTTCAATAATTCCAACTATCAACACTGATTTGAAAAAAGAAATGTCAGCAAATTGCCACTACACAATAAATAACAATCCTCTTGTGATCTCCAAATAAACTGTTTACCTGTGTGCTGCCAATACCTGCTTAAATACAACTGCACAACAGAACTCTGACTACAGCTGATAATCACAACCCCTCGAGCACCAAATATGTACAACACTCCCATATCGTCAGAGTTCAAGATCTCTACTTGGCTCATGCCAAGGAGTTGGAATTAATAAGTGTTCACTTCTTCCTTCTCCCTTTCAAACAGTGTATACTGTAACTTTATTGCATTTGCTATTTGCTTGTTTTTTGTTATATTTTTTGTGTTCGAAATAAACTATCTATCTATCTATCTATGCAGTGATTAAAGAAATGAGGTTCAAATTATTCCTGCACAGACGAGGAGTTAATTTCTTTTTTTATCATACTTTTAAATTAACATGAACTGTGTTTGGACTTGTGATGTTTACACAGTGAAAAAAAATCAAAATTTCATAAAACTACAAACTATGTAATAACCTGAAATAAAGTGGGATTTATTGATCTTTCCTCATGTTTCTTTAATTGAAAAATTGTTAAATGACTCCAATAAAAAAGAATAATAATGGTTTACCATAAAATAAATGTTAGCTCTATCTGTGTGCTTTCTGTAAAATGTGAATACAGACTTTGAAGTTTGAACAGGGCGATTTCAGGGATGTGTTCGCCATCGTTCGCCTCGTGCTCCGACAGTCTCTTTTTCCACTCTTCATCAGAGGGGAACACCACCACCGCCCGCCGCCTGAAGCTTTCAAACAGCTGCAGTTTGTAACGGCGTGCGGAGAACAGGACGTTGCACTGGAAAATGAAATATACAGTAAAATCACAAAATAAATTACAAAAATTAAGTACAGTAATGGTGGCTTTTAAAATCCCTGTTTAAGTAAATTATGTAAATGGAAAAAAAACAAGGTTCTTAAAATCACCACACTTATAGTTAGTGAAGGAAATACATATAAAACAAGAATTTCCTCATTTAAATTACCAACACAACAAGCTGAGCAACATCAAATTAAGTAATCTGATTAAATTCTGATTCAACGTTTAGAGCACTTCCCATACAAAGCCTCATTACTTTCTCAGGTTATTTACGTGTGGTGTAGTATTCATTAGGAGTCATTTATCAAAAGACTTCACATTCGTGCAACCTAGACCTCGGTTAGATTTACACCATCACCCTCTCGCAGTCATGAACAGCTTTCTGGTGCATTATCACCAAACTGGAGCATGAGGCAGCCTGCTCCAAAACACTCTTGGCTTTGAAATAGTGATATAAATTTGAAGCCGTGTACGGTAGCTTTTATTTTTGCAGAGACAGAAATGCAAAAGAAAGAAAGAAAAAAAAAAGATGGGCCTGTCCAAATGGAATTTAATGGTTTTGGAAGCCTTATATTTGTAGATCTAAACCAGAGATGTTCAAGAAACTCCAGCCATAACGTTGTATTCATAGACTTCATAGAAGAATAGCTCTTCAGCCTTCAAAATTCTAAATAATCCTTAATTATCAAGTAATGGGCACCTTGTTCATGTGAACAAAATAGTTGAGCTCCTCTTTAAAACAGCATTATGCAAGATTTTCACCTTAAAATGTTTCCAAAACTATTATGCCTTGGTGAAAGAGGCATACGGTAATCAGTTAATGTGTTTGTGTGTTGTTGTATCTGTCCGTCTCTGTCTGTTACCAGTTTTTCAGCTTGCGCAGTCAAAATTAAGTGCAACTAAAGGCTTGTATCATTGTATAACCATATTTTCTCGACTTTTAGTTTGTCATAATTTTGAAATAACACTTTATTTTTTAACTAAACACAAATTTAACTCATTTCTGTTGATGCCGCAGCGGGAAAAAAATAAAAAAGTATTGTAATAACTATTCCGGGCCAGTAGAGGTCGGGGTGCCACTATTTTACAGCCGCCCTGGGCATGGTATGGTCGTGGTATGGTGGTTTTCATTTTGATGGTAAATCAACATTTGACTGGGTGAATGTCACATCTACCATAGCCAGAGATTCAAAGGCTTTATTATCATGTGCACAGTTAAGAAATGCTACATTTCCTGAGCAATGAAGTTCTTATTTTGCTCTCCAAACGAATGCCAAGGTAATAGGCACAAAAACAACAGTTCTAATAAGGTCATGACACACTAACACAGTAACTCAATCCTAATACTAATGGATGCTAATAACACACACACCAACACACAATTAGGCAGTTATGACTCCTTAAGCACACCTTGATATTAAATACTAAAACTAATGAGTACTAATAACACTATGTACAGTGTGCAGATGAGCATTGTGCAATGAGCAGTGTATAATTACAAATTAGTACCAGTAGACTGTGCATAATAAGTAGCAGCAGAGATGATATGGACATCAGACGGGTGAGACTATATCTACTGTACAGGTGAGCAGTGTGCAAATTTAGCAGCCGGTGCGTGAGTTCCTATATGTAAAGCTGTGTTACGGACTTTTGGGAGCTGTTATCTGTTCAGGAGTCTGATGGCAGTGGGAAAGAAAAGAGTTCTTCAGTCTGGTTGTCCTGCATTTCACACCTCTGTACCTTTGGCCTGAAGGTAGAAGTGTAACAGTCTGTGCTGGGGGTGGGTGAGGTCCCGGAGGATGGTGTCAGCTCTCCTTTGGACTCTGCAGTGGTAGATGCTCTGCAGAGAGGGGAGTGGAGTCCTGATGATCTTCTTCGCTGTTTTCACCACTCTCTGCAGGCGTTTGCGGTCCAGGGCAGTGATGCTGCCGTACCACGCAATGATGCAGTTGGTCAGGATGCTCTCGATGATGCAACTGTAGAAATTGTTGAGGATCCTGGAGGACATGCCATTCTTCAGCCTCTTCAGAAAGTACAATCGCTGTTGAGCTCTCTTAACCAGCTCTGTGGTGTTGTGTGTCCACTTAAGGTCCTCGCTGATGTGGATGCCCAGGCATTTAAAGCTGCTCACCTCTCCACCTCAAGCTTCCGGATGAACAGCGGTCGATGGGGTCTCCTCCTCCCTTTCCTCATGTCCACTATCATCTCCTTTGTCTTGTCCATGTTGAGGGTGAGGTTGCTGTCCTCGCACCATGAGACCAGGTTGGCGACCTCCCTCCTGTAGGATGCTTCGTCATCACCAGTGATGCGTCCTATCACTGATGTGTCATCCGCAAACTTCAGCATGATATTGTCCTTGTGGGAGGCAACACAGTCATGGATGAAGAGTCGGTAGAGGATGGGGCTGATAACACAACCCTGTGGGACACCTGTGTTTGTGATGATGCTGGCTGAGGTCCTGTTACCCATCCTGACAGACTGGGGCATGCAAGTTAGAAAGTCCAGTAGCCAGTCACAGAAGGTGGGGTGCAGGCCAAGTGAAGACAGTTTGTCAGTCAGTTTGTGGGGGTTTACCGTGTTGAAGGCGGAGCTGTAGTCGACAAAGAGCATCCTAATTTAGGAGTCTATCTTCCAGGTGGGAGAGAGAATAATGGAGTGCTGCAGCGATGGCATCTGAGGTGGACCTGATGGGCCGGTAGGCATACTGCAGGGGGTCCCAGGGTGTCCAGTATGCTGAATGAGGGGCAGCATCACTTTCTCAAAGCACTTCATGATGACTGGAGTGAGTGCTACCAGTCTGTAAGAGTGGGCCCATATTGCCTGCAACAGCCCTTTCTTGGCAGAACACTGAGAAGACTACAACTATGGTGACTATGACCTCAATCCCAAGTCAATAAAAGGGTGCTTAGTTGTTGGTGGCTAAAGTTGTGCCCATGGATTGACTGTTGGGACCGATTCAAAATGCTTTCAAAAGCAACCTAGACAAATACTGGAAACAAAACATAACTTGGACGACATATTAGCACCGCTATTTAAGCGGTTTTTAAGGATTTTCCAATCCTCAACAAGAGGATTGGAAAATCAGCCTCCACACTCGCTCGCCTCACCACACGAGTGTGGGAGAATCCCAAACTCTCTGTCAAGACGAAGATGGCAGTGTGCAACGCCTGCGTCATCAGCACACTGCTCTGTGGGAGTGAGACGTGGACAACATACGCCCAGCAAGAAAAGAAACTGAATTCCTTCCACTTGCGCTGCATTTTCCGCATCCTGGACATATCCTGGCAGGACACAGTGCCCAACACAGAAGTCCTGTCCCGCGCCGGCCTTCCCTCCATGTTCACTCTACTCAGGCAGCGCAGGCTCCGCTGGCTAGGCCATGTTCACCGTATGGAGGATGGCAGAATCCCCAAAGACGTCCTCTACGGAGAACTGGCGACTGGCAGGAGAGACGCTGGCCGCCCACAGCTGCGCTTCAGAGACGTCTGCAAGAGAGATATGAAGGCCCTGGAAATCAACACAGAGCGCTGGGAGGACCTCGCAACGGACCGCTCCAAATGGAGAGGCACCCTGACCAGACAGCTCAAGGCGGGTGAAGAGAAACTGACTGCTGCAGCAGATGAAAAAAGGACCCGCAGGAAGAACTGCCACAAACCCAGCAGCACGGAGACCATCCACAAGTGCGACCTGTGTGACAGGGACTGCCATTCACGCATCGGCCTGTTCAGCCACAGGCGATGCTGTTCCAGCAGAGTAGACATCTAGGATTCTCTTCCATGGTCATCATAGACCAACGGAGGCCAACGACATTTAAGTCCAATACTCTATGACAGGGATGGGCAACTTTGGTGGTAGTGAGGGCCACAAATGTTTTTCCTTACTCCCCGAGGGCCAGATTTACATGGGGGAGGGGGTATTTTCTTCAAAGTCAAAAGTTTCACAATTAAAACTGAAAATGCAAATAAAAATAAAAGCTACTCAATGTTTGATCATATTAGAATTAAAATTACTGTTAAAATTAAATCAACCCAATTTTTAAAACTCTTTCCATCAAAATAATGAGCAAAGAGAAATTCCGGACAGTAATTAACAAAAAAGCCACGAAGAAAAGGAAATATGATGATGAAGAAAAATGTTTTTAAAATGTTAGAAGAAAATGATCAAAGTAAAAAACAGTTTTACTGATAAATATGCTACATTTCTGATTTAAATAAGCCATGTTTTAAAATCTGTATTTTATTTTGGCATTAGATGTTCAAGCGTCTACTGATAAATTTACATCATTTTATTTAAAAATTTATAACTTCTTAGTTGTGCTGAGGTTTTTTCTAAATTAAGTGTTTTTCTGTCTTAAATTTTCCGTTTCTTATATAAATTTGCCTTTCAGTTTGAAACTTGTTACTGTAAATACTCAGTGAGGGGCTGTAGCATTTTTATTGCTGCTTAAAAGCAGCCCATTTATTGCTGTTCCCAGCCTATTAATGCGATCTCAGCATGCAACGCATACATACCTTAAAAGACATGTGGGGCAGCACGGTGGTGCAGTGGTTAGCACTGTTGCCTAACAGCTAGAAGGTTCCAGGTTCAAATTCCCAGGCTGGCAGAGGTAGTAAGCTTTCTGTGTGGAGTTTGCATGTACTCCCTGTGCTGTGTGGGTTTCTTCCGGGAGCTCCGGTTTCCTCCCACAATCCAAAGACATGCATATTAGGTTAATTGGTCATTCTAAATTGTCCCTTGGTATTCGTCTCCTATAGGCCCTTAGAATAGAGGGTTAGTACTAGTGAAGCGCTTTGAGTGGTCTTTGAGACTAGAAAAAGCACTATACAAGTACAGGTCCTTATCCTTACTCTGGGGCACACTGCTCCCTCCATCTGTGGCTCCCTCACTCTCACTCAACCACTCCCACAGAGTGGCACCTAGGTTTCAATTAGACACCGCCAAGGACACAGTCCAAGGATGGATAATTTTTTCACACATAAGGAGTTGTTCCCAACTCCTTATAATAACTCCTTATACAAAGATATAGAGTGATGATGGTCAAGTCAGTGGCAGTAATGCACCTGTAAGCTGGTTGCCAACTGCCAATCAAATCTAAAAGAAGAAGAAGAGGAGGAGCTCCCTCTGCTGGGGAACTCTATAACTGCATTTAAGAATGCAGTTCCAAATACTTTCAAATGGGATATAATAATTGATTTTTGGAAATGGACTGGCGGGCCGCAGTGGATGACGCTGGAGCTGCATGCGGCCCGCAGGCCACCAGTTGCCCATCCCTGCCCTATGACTATGACTAAGAAAGTTAATTTTGTCTTCTTGTTTCAGTTATTATAAATAAACGTTGGGACTGAGGTCATAGTCGCCATAGTTGTAGTCCTTCCAGTGTTTCTACCTGGAACAGGAAAATTACATAATGCTGCTTTAAAGACAACTTTCCTCTGACCAGCTGCCCCACACACTGTACTCACACCCAGAACTAGAGCTGGGAAATTTGACCTTAAATCAGCATCACAGTTATTTGAACCTTTCACGTAAGTTCTGTTTTTTTCATTTTTTCCCCCAGTCCTTTCTTCTCCCTTATAGTTCATTGACAAGGCTCATAATTAAACAATATTACACTAGAGTGTGGTATCAATTAATATACAGTGGAGAAATAAGTATTTGATCCCCTGCTCAATTTGTAAGTTTACTCCCTTACAAAGAAATGAACAGTCCATAATTTTTATGGTAGGTTTATTTTAACAGAGAGAGACAGATTATCAACAAAAAAAAACAGAAAAAAATTAAATAAGGGTTATAAATTAATCTGCATTTGATTGAGGGAAATAAGTCTTTGATCCAAAAAAGAAAAACATGACTAAGGGCACATTCAGATGGCCACTGTTTGGTCCAGACCAAAGGACCAAACAGTGGCTTCTGCGGATAGTTCAGTTCGTTTGGTGCAGTCTAAACGCGCGTTGGAACTCTGGTGTGCATCAAACAAGTGAAGTCTGGTCCCCCTGAAAACAGGGGTCTCGGTTCACTTGCAAACAAAGTCTGGTGTGCTCCGCTTGCAGTGTGAATCCAAACGGATTATCCAGCAGACCAAAGGGCAGAAGTGCCCCTAGGTGTTTGTGTAACCATAGCAACACGTAGTCTCAGAAGAGGAAGTGGTGTTTACCGTGGTACATATTTGGGTAGAAAATAATAAAGACAATTGCGTGACTCCGAGAAATCCTTTTACTGGAGAAAGCCGAGGAGAAAAGTAAAAAAAAAATGTCTTGTTTGTGGTGGACAAACAACTTGGATGAAGGGAATGGATTTTCGTTTTTGGTCCCGGCCAATCGATGAGCCTGACTTTTTCTTCTTCGCCGAGATTTTTTCTTCCTGGTTGGTGGTGGTTTTGACTACAGTGCCCCAAACAAGCAGTTGTTGCAACTGCGTGACGTTGTCCAGACAGTTTGGTCTGCTGCACTGTGAATGCAAACCAAACAAAGGTGTGAAAATTCTCGGCATTCCCCGTCCAGTCGAACCGAGACCCCTGGACTATCCTGGTCTGAATGATTTTCCACTCCTCTTTACAGATACTCTCCAAATCCTGAAGGTTTCAAGACTGTCACTTGGCAACTCAAATTTTCAGCTCCCTCCACAGATTTTCTACGGGATTAAGGTTCGAAGACTGGCTAGGCCACTCCAAGACCTTAATGGTCTTCTTCTTGAGCCACTCTGTTGTTGCATTGGCTGTACTATGTTTTGGGTCACTGTCATACTGGAAGACCCTTCCATGACCCATGATCATTAGTGTTCTGGCTGAGGCCAGGAAGTTCTCATCCAAGATTCTACAGTACATGGCCCCGTTCATCGGCCCCAAAATGTGGGGAAGTCTTCCTGTACCCTTAGCAGAGAAACAGCCCCGACGCAGAATGTTTCCACCTCCATGTTTGACAGTGGGGATAGTGCTCTTGGGTCATATTCAGCATTTCTCTACCTCCACACACGGCGAGTCGAGCTGATGTCAAAGAGCTCAATTTTGGTCTCATCTGACCACACTACATTCTCCCAAGCCTTCTCTGAATCATTCAGGTGCTCATTGTGCAAACTTCAGATGTGCCTTCTTGAGCAGGGGGACCTTGCGAGCACTGCAGGATCTCAATCCATTCTGGTGAAGTGTGTTACCAATGGGTTTTCTTGGTGATTGTGGTCCCAACTCCCTTGCGATCATCAACAAGCTCCTCCCATGTAATTCTGGGCTGATCCCTCACCTCTCATAATCATCCTTACCCCACGAGATGAAATCTTGCATGAAGCAAATCTTGCATGAAGCAAATCTTGCATGAAGCTCCAGAGCAAGGGCGATTGACTGTTACCTTATACTTCTTCCACTTTTAAATTATAACACCAACACTGGTCTCTTTCTCACCACACTTCTTGCTGATGGTCATGTAGCCCATTCCAGCCTTGTGTAGGTCTACAATCTTGTCCCTGGCATCCTTTGACAGCTCTTCGGTCTTGGCCATGGTGGTGAAGAAGTTTGAATTGAAGAGATTAATTCTTTGACAGGAATCTTTTACATACATAATGAAATGAGATAAAGAGTACTTTCGTAAAAGGACAGGACTAATTTATGTGCCTCATGGATACATAACCCGTCTGTTCAGGTCAGAATTCTTGCTGATTGGTAGGGGTTCAAATACTTATTTCTTATTTCTCTCAATCAAATGCATATTAATTTAGAACCCTTGTTTAAAGGGCCTATATCATGCAAAATCGACTTTTTCGAGCTTTTAAGCATGTTCTAATGTTAATTCCTCACCAAAAACACCCCCAAAGTGGTATTTTGCTCCATTCACGCATCTGAGTATTCCTCCTCAACCCTGCTCTCTGAACTGCTGCTCCGCCCTGTCCCTGATAATGACTGGGTCCCCACGTTCGTACGTATGAACGTTCATATGTATGAACGTGGGTGAGCCGCCCACTCCAGGAAGTGCCTGTGCTACCAGCACCGCCCCCAAAACTCTTTCACTTTAGCATTGACGCTGTGAAGAAGTAGTTCCTCTCGCACCTAATCTGCTCAGTGACAACAACTGTTTGCTTTTTTACGTAAGACAATGTCTTCTAAGTTTTCGTGGGTGGAACCCAGCGACACGCTGCAGCAGCCGGCTCAGGAGTTATGTCATGAAATGGGCGGCAGCCACAAGAAGGAGAGGCGGAGCCTCAGAGATCAAGGCATCTTACTTCCGGGTTGGAAAAGTAGCTCGTGAAAATAACTCATATTTCATAAGAAATTCATTCTCCAGTGTACCAAAGGTAACATACTATCACATACATGCATATAGTTTACTCTGAAAGGCTTAAAATAGCATGATATAGGCACTTTAACATTTTTCCTGGATTTTTCTGTTGATATTCTGTCTTCCTCTGTTAAAATAAATCTACCATAAAAATCATGGACTGTTCATTTCTTTGTAAGGGGATAAACTTACAAATTCAGAAGGGGATCAAATACTTATTTTCCCCACTGTGTTACTGTGGTAAATCACAAGTAAATGAGCATAATATAATCATTTCAAACACATGTAACCAAATTAAATATTGTCCGGTGCCAAAGTCAATGCTGTTTATATGCATACCTCTTGAGGTTTTGTGAGTCATGTGATGCACGGCAGCTAATTGGTTTGCTAGCTGCGTTGGGTAAACCGATTTAAATAAACAGAGTGCACAGATCAGTATGAAGTCCGAAACACAATGTTTTTATATAACCTACATACAGTATATCCTAATTATGTAAAACACTGAGCATCCAACACTGTAGCAGTGTAAATGACAGAAAGTAAGAGGAAAGCGTAATTTTTAAAGACTGTCTAACCCAATATACAGCTAGAAATGAAAGTTGCACAATTCAAGATCCCATAATCCTACAGAGCTAAACCATGTTTCTGTGAAGTTACCTGGTCAAGGATATAGTTTGCAGGAATCTCAGCAGCCAGTTTGATCACATCGGTCAGACACTTGGAGGCCTGCTGTAGTCTGCTGTCCTTCTGTCCACCACTCTGAACACAGAAGAAACATTTTCGATGTACTAGTCAGCTGTATATGATCATCTCTGAATAGGAATATGAGACATGAGAGTGAAGCATGGAGGGTTGACTGACAATCATACATGCGAGCAGCTCCTCTGTTCCCAGCAGTTTGTACTGTTTCTCCAGATGATTCTTCATGTACGTCTTGGCCCAAAAGCTCTTCCCCGAACCAGGAAGACCCACCATCATAATCATCTGTTGAAAAAGAGGGAAGTTTAAATTATAACTGACGTTCTTTGTGGCAGTGGGGGTCCAAATATGAAGGGCTGGGACTAAAGCTTCACTAAAGCTTTAGCTTCAGTGAAAGTTACTAATGACCTCCTTATCACATCTGATAATGGACTTGTTTCTGTACTTGTCCTTTTAGACCTTAGTGCAGCTTTTGATACTACTGATCATAATATTCTACTTGATAGATTAGAACATCATGTTGGACTTAATGGAACTTCGTTGCAGTGATTTAGATCTTATTTATCTGATAGGTTCCAGTTTGTTCATGTCAATAATGAGTTTTCTTCCAACTCAAAAGCTCAGTCACGGAGTTCCAAAGGGATCTGTGCTAGGCCCTATTCTTTTTAGTTTATATATGCTTCCGCTAGGCCTATGCTTCTTCTCTATCCCCCTTCTCTATCTCTAAATTCAGAGAGTTCCTACATCCTTCTATGAAGCCCCTTTCAGTCTACTCCAGCAAGCCAATTAAACCCACTGTGAATCAGTTTGCTGCTATTGTCTGAAAATGGCCCTACAAGCAAGGTGGGTTGTTGCGCACCTCGCCTCATCTCACCCCAGCACGGTGAACATCTGAATAGGAAATGCGCACTGAAGTAGCTCAGTGGGCAGCTTGGTGGCACAGTGGTTGGCACTATGGCAGCAAGTAAGAAGGTCAGAATCAGAATCGGCTTTATTGGCCAAGTATGCACAACACATACAAGGAATTTGACTTTGGCTAAAAACTTGCTCTCGTTGTTCAGGTGGAGGATTTAAATAAGATTTAAATAAAGATTCAATGACAACAGAGTATGTACAGTAAATTACAGTCTGTCCACGTTTCTATAAAAGGATGCAAATATATACAAGAATATATGCAGTTATTTACTCAGACTATCCACACTTTGCAGAAATATATGAAAAAATATACAGTCATACAGTATTTCAATGTGAACTCAGATTCAGTGATATAATGTGAATGAAGTAAAAAGCAGTGTGAGAGTTATGTGCAATGTAAGAATGGATGAAAAGTCATGAGTACAGCAACAGGTAGGACTAGGTGAATGTTAGGAGTTCATCAGAGTGATGGCTTGAGGAAAGAAACTGTTCCTGTGACGGGTGGTTTTGACTTTCAGTGATCTGTAACAACGACCAGAAGATAGAAGTTCAAACAGTTTGTGGCCGGGGTGTGACGGGTCAGCACAGATGTTTCCTGCCCGTTTCCTGGTTATGGACCGATACAAGTTCTCAATGGAGGGTAGGTCGGTACCAATGATCCTCTCCGCAGACTTAATGATCCGCTGCAGTCTGGTCTTGTCCTGTTTAGTGGCAGATCCAAACCAGACAGTGATGGAAAAGCAGAGGACAGATTGGATGATGGCGGTGTAGAAGACAACCAGCAGCTCCTGAGGCAAATCAAACTTCTTGAGCTGACGCAGAAAAAACAACCTCTGCTGGGCCTTTTTCCGGACAGTGTCTATATGGGAGGACCACTTCAGGTTCCGGGAGATTGTGGTACCCAGAAACTTGAATGAGTCCACAGTGGACACTGTGCTGTTGAGGATGGTGAGTGGGGGGAATGAAGGAGGGTGGCGCCTGAAATCCACAGTCATCTCCACCGTTTTGGCTGGGTTAAGTTCAAGATGGTTCTGGCCGCACCAGAGGATCAGCTGCTCCACCTCCCGCCTGTATGCAGACTCATCACCATCCCGGATCAAACCGATGACTGTGGTGTCGTCCGCAAACTTCAGGAGCTTCACCGAAGGGTCCTCTGAGGTGCAGTCCTTGGGGGGCGCCAGTACTAATTTTTCGGGAGCTGGATGTAAATCTCCCTAGCTTCACCTGTTGCCACCTGTCAGTCAGAAAGCTGGAGATCCACTGGCAGGTGGAGGGGGCACCTTGAGCTGGAGGAGTTTCTGATGAAGAATGCCTGGGATGATGGTGTTGAACGCTGAGCTGAAGTCGACAAACAGGATCCTGGCGTACGTCCCTGGGGAGTCGAGGTGTTGCAGGATGTAGTGTAGTCCCATATTCACTGCATCATCCACTGACCTGTTTGACCGGTAGGCAAACCGCAGTGGGTCCATCAGGGGGCCTGTGACGACCTTCAAGTGGTTCAGCACCAATCTCTCCAAGGATTTCATGACCACAGAGGTCAAGGCAACAGGTCTGTAGTCGTTTAATCCTGTAACAGAGGGTTTCTTGGGAACAGGAATGATGATGGAGCGTTTGAAGCAGGAAGGCACTTCACACAGCTCCAGTGATCTATTAAAGATCCGGGTGAAGATGGGGGCCAACTCGTTGGAGCAGACTCTCAGGCAGGACGGAGACACACCATCAGGTCCTGCAGCCTTCTTGATCTTTTGTCTCTGAAAGACCCGGCGCACCTCCTCTTCACAGATCGTTAGTGCTGGTGGGAGGTCAGAGTGGAGGAGGGATGGAGTTCCTGGGGCTGCAGATAATCCTTTTGTGTGGGTGGGAGGTGAGAACTGTAGGTTCTTTTCAAACCTACAGTAAAAGCTGTTTAGGTTGTTAGCCAGCTGGAGGTTTTCCACAGGGTGGGGGGATGGTCTCCTGTAGTTGGTGATATTCTGCAGGCCTCTCCAAACAGAAGCAGAGTTGTTGGCTGAGAAGTTTTTTTGTAACTTCTCACTGTAGCTCCTCTTAGCAAGCCTGATCTCCTTCGTCAGCATGTTTCTGGTCCGCTTGTACAGAGTCCAGTCACCAGTCCTGTAGGCCTCCTCCTTGGTCTGACGTAGCTGCTTGAGTTTAGGAGTGAACCAGGGTTTATTGTTGTTGTATGTGCAGAAGGTCTTGGTCTGCACACACGTCCTCACAAAAACTGATGTATGATGTCACAGTGTCACTGAGTTCATTTAGGTTAATGGCTGCATCTTCAAAAACACTCCAGTCTGTGCAGTCAAAGCAGGCTTGTAACTCCAGTTTTGATTCCTCAGTCCATTTCTTCACAGTCCTTACAACAGACTTGGAAGTTTTTAGTTTCTGTCTGTATGTTGGAATAAGATGGAGCAGACAGTGGTCAGAAAAACCCAGAGCTGCACAGGGGACGGCATGATAGGCGTTTCTTAAAACTGTGTAACAGTGGTTGAGTGTATTTGTGTCCCTGGTGGGACATTTAATATGCTGTCTGTATTTAGGAAGCTCATTTGTGAGATTAGCTCTATTGAAATCACCCAGAATGATAAGCAGAGAGTCTGGATGTTTTTCCTCCACCTCTGCTATCTGGTCAGCGAGGTGTTGCAGTGCCTCCGTTGTACAAGCAGCAGGCGGGATATAAATTCCAACCAGAATAAACGAGGAATCACGGTATCGATTCCACCCCGACTATCGTGGGTTTGATTCCACCCTCTGATCGTCGGTGACCCTTCTGTATGGAGTTTGCATGTTCTCCCCGTGTCTGCGTGGGTTTACCCAGGGTACTCCAGTTTCCTCCCACAGGCCAAAAGCATGCAAGTTAGGTTAATTGGGGAAGTGGTCCTAGGGCTGAATGTGTGTGTGAATGGTGAAGGGATTGGCGCCAGACCTTGGCTCTCATCCATCCAGGTGGATGCTCTGCAATTTCCCTCTGGGATTAATAAAGTATACCAAAAAAAAAAAAATAGGTGTCATCATCACTGCGTCACATCACAGCACAGTGACAGAGAGTGGAAATGGCACAGAGGGCTGTCTGTCATTACTCTGACAGATTATATTAATTTTGAAGCTGCAGCAGACAACTGTGTGCCACCAATTACATAAATATCACAGCGGCTGAGAGTAAGAGGTTTCTTATCACAATTTTTTCAGTCACTCCCTCAGAGCCTGCAGCAGCTCTGACCATCCACTGCTACTGTGGAGAAGAGACCAGCCTGTCCTGGTTCAGCGAGGGGCAATCTATGCATCCTGGTTTACCTTGGTGTTCAAAGGTTGTCATAGCCAGAAGCGGCACTGGGGTTAAGCTCCCAGTGCTCATAAAATGCTCCTTATGGCGTGCGTCTCGAAAAGCCTCTGACAACTAAGCCCAACTCCTAGCCTGCCCATGTGGTTTAGTCTCTAAGCCCGGCGGAACTGCTTTTACTAATAGGAGAAGGGGCGAGGGCGGATCTCTGGCGCCTTAAAACCAGATGCTTCGGGTAGATGGTGGCTCGTCAACCTGGGAAGGTAGCCCATCTAGGGGAAGGTAAACCCTGATTTCAAACCTCCGCTGCCTTGCGGCACACCCGGTCACGGGAAAGGCTTCGGGAGTCAACCCTGAGGAAAAATCCGGAGTCGGAGCCCCTAAGGCAGTTCTATGTTGTGCTCAACATCATTCTGGCAGCTCCTGCAACGGCGCTGGTGCCAAACTGTAGCAGCCCTGCTGTTCCTTTGGATTCATCAGTGACGTGGAGAGGGGGGACATGCTGCATGGGCAACATCTTGTCCTCCATATCTTCCTGCCCAGGCTTGAATCCTACCAACGCCCAACGCTGGAAGGCAGAACACCGGATCACTGGAGAGGACACTCCAGCTTCGCCTTTGGCGTAGACAAAACACGGGGAATGACAGTTACTGGTTATAAGCCACCGCTCAATTGGCGTAGAGCTTGGCACCAGGGGTTGTTCCCGACGGTGGGAGGGATCATCGGATCTCACTGGACAGCTACCACCCGCCTCAAGCTGGGCAGCCCCCAGCCAATAAGGTGTTGTCCCGCCACAGCTTGCTTTCCTCATTGGGTGCATGGGGATGAGGAGAAGTCCAAACAGCAGGCTGAGAACCTTCGCACCAGGCAAGACAATAAAACAAAAGAGACCAACTCTAAAACTGGGAACTTGGAACGTCCGCACTATGATGACAGGACTTGCTGCTAACCTCAAGGACATCAACGACACCAGGAAGACTGCCATCATCAATAATGAGCTGAAGAGACTGGGAGTGGATATCGCCACTCTCCAGGAAACACGGTTGGCTGACGCAGGCACACTGAGAGAGAAGGACTACACGTTCTACTGGCAGGGAAAGGGCAGTGACGAACACAGGGAACACGGAGTGGGCTTCGCAGTGAAGAACACCTTGCTGAAGATGGTGGAACCGGGCAGCACTGGCTCTGCACGACTCCTCACCCTCTGCCTGAACACCACTCAAGGCCCAGTCACCCTCGTCAGTGTGTATGCCCCAACACTAACAGCCACACCAGAGGCAAAAGACGAGTTCTACGAGAATCTCGCAACAACTGTCAGGATCATCCCCAACTCTGAACAACTCATTCTCCTTGGAGACTTCAATGCCAGAGTGGGTGCTGACCATGACTCCTGGCCCTCCTGTCTTGGACCTTTTGGCGTGGGCAGAATGAACGACAATGGACAGCGGCTGCCCGAGTTCTGCACATATCACGATCTGTGCATCACAAACTCGTTCTTCAAGACCAAGCCCCAACACAAGGTTTCCTGGCAACATCCGCGCTCAAAGCACTGGCACCAGCTGGACTTGATCTTGACCAGGCGCACCTCACTGAAGAACGTGCTAATCACCCGTTCGTTCCAGAGTGCAGATTGCGACACAGACCATTCACTGGTGTGTTGCAAGGTCAAGCTGCAGTTGAAGAAATTCCATCGTGCTAGACACCCTGGAAAGGCACGGATCGACACCAGCAAGATGGCTCAACCAGAACTTGTTGAGCAGTTTGCCTCCACCTTTGAGAAGGAACTTGGTGTACCACAAGAAGGAGAATCCGCAAAGCAGAAGTGGGAAGCGCTGCGAAACACCATCCACCGCACTGCCTTGGCTACCTTTGGGAGGAAGACCTCGTAGTCACAGGACTGGTTTGATGCCAAGTTGACCGAGATGACCCCCGTCATTGAAGCCAAGCGCTCAGCACTTGCTGAGTACAAGAAGTACCCAAACGAGAAGAATCTCCAGATTCTCAGGGCTGCGAGAAGTAAAGTTCAGCAGACTGCTCGGCGCTGTGCCAACGAGTACTGGACTCAGCTCAGCCAAGACATTCAAACCGCTGCCATAACAGGGAACATCCATGGTATGTACGATGGCATCAAGAAAGCACTTGGTCCGGCTCAAAGCAAGATGGCCCCCCTCAAATCCTCCACTGGGGAGATGATCACAGAAAAGAACAAGCAGATGGAGAGATGGGTGGAACACTACTCCAACCTCTACTCCAGACAGAACACCGTGACACCGTCAGCCCTTGATGCCATCGACTGCCTGCCATCCATGGACGAACTTGACGCCGAGCCAACCATCGACGAACTCAGCAAGGCCATTGATAGCTTGGCCGCTGGCAAGGCACCCGGCAACGACGGCATACCCCCTGACCTGATCAAGCACTGCAAGACCGCCCTACTGCTGCCATTGCATGACGTCCTCTGCCAGTGCTGGAAGGAAGGTGCCGTACCACAGGACATGAGGGACGCCAAGATCATCACCCTCTACAAAAACAAAGGGGAGAGAAGCTACTGCAACAACTACAGGGGCATCTCCCTCCTCAGCGTTGTTGGCAAAGTCTACGCACGAGTTGTTCTCGTTCGTCTACAGAAGCTTGCCGAACGTGTCTACCCCGAGTCTCAGTGTGGCTTCCGCGCTGAGCGATCAACGGTAGACATGATATTCTCCATCCGCCAACTCCAGGAGAAATGCAGAGAACAGAACATGCCCCTGTACGTCTCCTTCATCGACCTCACCAAAGCGTTCGATCTGGTCAGCAGAGAGGGCCTTTTCAAGATCCTGCCAAAGACAGGATGCCCACCAAAGTTGCAAAGCCTCATCGAATCGTTTCACACCAACATGCAGGGGATAGTGCAGCACGATGGCAACGTCTCAGAGCCATTCAACATAAGCAGCAGAGTGAAACAGGGCTGTGTACTTGCGCCAACCCTCTTTGGGATTTTCTTTGCTATGCTCCTGAGGCATGCCTTCAGCACAGGAACAGAGGGAATCTACCTGCACACAAGATCTGACGGCAGGCTTTTCAACCTCGCTCGCCTGAAAGCCAGAACCAAAGTACACGAGGCTCTAATCAGAGACATGCTGTTCGCAGACGACACTGCAGTCGCAACCCACACACAGCAGGAGCTTCAGACCCTGATGGACCGCTTCTCCCAGGCATGCAAGGACTTCGGGCTTACCATCAGCCTGAAGAAGACTAACGTCTTGGCGCAAGGCACGGAAGCACCACCAACCATCACCATCGACGACTACGAGCTGGAGGTCGTGAATCAGTTCACGTGCCTGGGGTCCACGATCAGCAACAACCTCTCCCTTGATACAGAGATCGACAAGAGGATTGGAAAATCAGCCTTCACACTCGCTCGCCTCACCACACGAGTGTGGGAGAATCCCAAACTCTCTGTCAAGATGAAGATGGCAGTGTACAACGCCTGCATCATCAGCACACTGCTCTATGGGAGTGAGACGTGGACAACATACGCCCGGCAGGAAGAGACTGAACTCCTTCCACTTGCGCTGCATTCGCCACATCCTGGACATATCCTGGCAGGACAAAGTGCCCAACACAGAAGTTCTGTCCCGCGCCGGCCTTCCCTCCATGTTCACTCTACTCAGGCAGTGCAGGCTCCGCTGGCTAGGCCACGTTCACCGTATGGAGGATGGCAGAATCCCCAAAGACGTCCTCTACGGAGATCTGGCGACTGGCAGGAGAGACGTTGGCCGCCCACAGCTGCGCTTTAGAGACGTCTGCAAGAGAGACATGAAGGCCCTGGAGATCAACACAGAGCGCTGGGAGGACCTTGCAACGGACCGCTCCAAATGGAGAAGCACCCTGACCAGACAGCTCAAGGCGGGTGAAGAGAGACTGACTGCTGCAGCAGATGAAAAAAGGACCCACAGGAAGAACCGCCACAGACCCAGCAGCACGGAGACCACCCACAAGTGCGACCTGTGTGACAGGGACTGCCATTCGCGCATCGGCCTGTTCAGCCACAGGCGGTGCTGTTCCAGCAGAGTAAACGTTTAGGATTCTCTTCCATGGTCATCATAGACCGACGGAGGCCGACGAACTTATCCTCTGCTCCTCTTTTTTTCTGTGACAGCCCCCGCCGAAATAAAACATATCCCACTTTGTGTGGTGCTAAACACAACACACAAAAAGTTCAGCCTGCGCACACAAACATGTAGTGTCTCTTCTTGTAAATATTCAGTTCCAATATGAAAAAAAAATGTCGGGTGCATTTTGCAATCCTCTCCGTTGTAATGGAGGACAAAGAGCAGCAACCACTTAACTATAAAGATTGGTGTATTCCACCAGTGATCTGTGCTGAGTCTGACATGGGGCAACAAAATTAAAAGACCTGTAAAAATGCTGGTGACTCAATAGTGGCCGGCATCAACAACTTCCAGGCTGACTGGTGTGTTCATGTAACATCAACAATGTCAGAAATGTGCTGTTATTTGCGGGAGATGACACCCACTTAAAGTCTGAAGCTGGATTTATGCTTTGTGCGTCTGCTTGACCGTGAAGCTTGAGTGACAAAAATTGCGTCATCATTCTCCACTCCGAGGGATGGGAATTAATAAGATTTTATCAATATCAATGGCATTGTCAATTTTGCTTATCAATCCGATTCTTTATCAATTCCCTTATCAATTCTTTATCAGTTTTCCATGTGGGGAAAAAAGCAGGCCTTCACAGGATTTCAGCATCAATGCAGGAGTTTTGTTATTTTTCTTCCTTTGAACAATGCTTCTGTTAAAAAGATATAATAAAATTAAATATAAAAGACTGTAAACATGTATAATAAAAAAAAACATGTATAAACATAAAAAAACATAAACATGTATAAACATGTATAAACTGTAAACATGTATAAATGGCCTTGTAACATTTGTTATGTTTAAATGCTGAAAGCCAATATAAATAAAAGCAATATAAATGGAATTACTGAAATGATTAGAAACAACTGCACATTTATGTTATTTTAGCAATCACAAAAATATACAGTGGTGTGAAAAGTGTTTGCCCCCTTCCTGAGTTCTATTTTTTGTATGTTTGTCACACTTAAATGTTTCAGATCATCAAACAAATTTAAATATTATAAAAAGGTAACACAAGTAAATACAAAATGCAGCTTTTAAATGAAGATGTTCATTATCAAGAAAAAAAAACCTACATGGCCCTGTGTGAAAAAGTCATTGCCCCCGAAACCTAATAAACTGGTTGGGCCACCCTTAGTAGCAACAACTGCAATCAAGCGTTTGCGATAACTGGCAATGAGTCTTTTTACAGCGCTGTGGAGGAATTTTGGCCCACTCATCTTTGCAGAATTACTTCACTTTGTCAGGCAGGTCCTATTTAAGTGATTTCTTGATTGAGAACAGGTGTAGCAGTAATCAGGCCTGGGTGTGGCTAGACAAATTGAACTCAGCTTTCCAAAGATGTGATAAACAACAGGTAATTTGTGTTTTAATGGGGGAGGGGCAATCACTTTTTCACACAGGGCCATGTAGGTTTGGATTTTCTTTTCCTTAATAATAAACACCTTCATTTAAAAATTGCATTTTGTTTACTTGTGTTATCTTTGTCTAATATTTAAATTTGTTTGATGATCTGAAACCTTTAAGTGTGACAAACATACAAAAAAAATGAGAAATTAGGAAGGGGCAAACACTTTTTCACACCACTGTACATGATGTACTTGAGTGTAATTTTTGCACGTTTTTTTTTAATATATACAGTATATATGCACAGTGTATATCAGGAGTGTCCTATCATGTGCCATGGAGGGACAAAACCCTGCAGGCTTTACCTCCAACCAGTGTCTTCAACAGCAGATTCCATTGAAATTCTTCCCACCGATTGCTGATAAGTAAAAACACCTGCTGAAGAGACTGGATAGAAGAGAAAACCTGCAGGGTTTTGGCCCTCCATGGCCCATGATTGGACACCCCTGGTGTATATATACACCCACACATGCATAAAATAACTGTATATTAACATACTGGTAAAACCTCACCCCACCCTAAACTTTTAATTTCGTTGTACTTGTTATAATGACAAATAAAGTCTATTCTATTCTATTCTATTACTCATTCTGGTAAAGAGTAATTCAGTATTAATCTGTAACCTACATCACATATACCACCTACTCAAACTCCAGCTGCTCTACAGTTATGAATGGATGCAAGCCTTGCACTACAAACTTAATTAAACCTGCAAGCAGGTGTAAGCGGACCTTCGCCTCCCATGCGCCCGCGCAACCCATTGCCCGTCGTACCTTGCTGTCTCGGAAAATTTCCCGTTGTCGTTGCAAGGGCTGCGGAAATAATAAAGTAAGCCATTTGGCAAGAACTTCCTTTGAGCAGTAAGTGGTGCTAGTATGTAGGTGCATGCAGAGTTGGACTAAACTCCATCATGGCAATTACAGTGAAAATCCGACACAGTTTGTCCAATTTAGAACTGTCCAACGTATGGTAATAAAGTAAACTTGGACATGTGTCCATTTTAACACTTAACATTTTAAGTACATGTTGCAGACCGATACAGAACTAAAGAAGAGAGTCACCTTGACTTACGTTCCACATTTGGTGACCCTTGGACTTCCCCAAGCCTCCAAAGTAAAAAGCATCTTGAATGGCAAGGAGTGGGTTTCCATGGCAACTGTGCTTATCGCTGGACAAAAGTGACTTCCACCGAGGATAGTCCAATGCACTCTGAGAAACCAGTGTAAATTGTACCAAGTTTGTCCAACGTACAAGTGTCCGTTACTGAAAAGCAAGGAGTGGGTTTCCATGGCAACTGTGCTTATCGCAGGACAAAAGTGATTTCCACTGAGGGTAAGGATAAGGACCTGTACTTATATAGCACTTTTTCCAAGTCTGAAAGAACCCTCAAAGCGCTTCACTAGTACTAACCCTCTATTTAAGGGCCTATAGGAGACAGACATGTAGGGACAATTTTTTTGAGAACAACCAATTAACCTAACATGCATGTCTTTGGAATGTGGGAGGAAACCGGAGACCCCGGAGTAAACCCACGCAGCACAGGGAGAACATGCAAACTTCACACAGAAAGGATCATACCCCTGCAAGCCTGGGGATTCGAAGCTGGAACCTTCTAGCTATTAGGCAACAGTGCTAACCACTGCACCACCGTGCTGCCCAAGTACGCTGCACCGTGCTGCCATAGGTAGTCCAATGACCTCTGAGAAACCACTGAAAATGTCATGTCATTGTGACTACTGGTGTTTGCACAAAATTTGAAACAATTTTGTGCAGTATCTCATGTCAGCAGTAGGTACTGGTGTGATAGTTTTGTGATTATTGATATGCAGACGTGTTCAGAGTGGGATTAGTATGATTTGTGCAAAGTTTGGTCCAAATCAGACAAGGATTGTCTGAGCTGTAACTGTCATGTTTTGCATTGTGAGGAAGCCATTGAAGCATGCTGGTCATCATGGAAACAGTTCTGTACTATGTACATGTACTGTCAATGAGCTCTAGTCATTCCTTCATGTCATTTTTTCTGCTGGTGAGAGAAAAAGAAAGAAAACAGTTTTCAGCAATTCTTCCTTTAATCAATAGGGGCGCTAAAACCTTGGTTTATTATTTTTATATAGACACGTTTGGGGCAGGACCAATATTGGTCGTAGAAAATTTGGTGCAAATCATCCAAAGTTTGTCCAATTTACAAGGGTCCGATGTTGTAACCACTAGGCGGCACTCTAACTTTTGTTATTTTTATATAGGAGCATTCAGGGTGGGACTATTATCCATTATCGAAAATTTGGTGACAATCAGACAAAGTTTGTCCAAGATACAATTTTCCAATGTTTCACGGTGAGGAGTCAACCTTCACCATGTCACCATGGCAACACTTCCCTGTCAGTTATGTGTTGTCCACCCATATAGGACTATACTGTATATGACAGTCACCTCAACCATTGTTCAAGATTTCATGATTCCAGGTCGTTCCAAATCCTGCAACCAAGTTCAAGGATTGAATGGCAAGGAGGGCGTGTCCATGGTAGCATGTGTGACATCATGCTAAAGTTGATGTGCAGTTATGATCATCACTTTGGTCTGATGAATCTCAGAAAATTTCATGTCATTCTGGCCAGTGGCGCGTGAGTAATAAATAGAACAGTTTTTTAGCAATTCTTTCATTAACCAGTAGGTGGCACTATATCTTTTGTCAGGTATTTTAATGTAGACGCGTTCCGGGCGGGAATATTTTCCATCATGGAAACTTTGGTGCACATCGGATAAGTTTTGCCCAAGTTACAGCTGCTTGATTTTGTAAGGGGAGGAGTCAAATTTCACCATGGCGCCATGGCAACACTTCCCTGTCAGTTATGTGTGGTCCACCCATATAGGACTATATATGACAGTCATGTCAACATATGTTCCAAATTTCATGACTCTGGGACCTTCCCACCCCTCCCCATAAGCTCACGGATTGAATGGCAAGGAGGGCGTGTCCATGGTAACACGTGTGACGTCATGCTAAAGTTGATGTGCAGTTATGATTATCCCTTTGGTCTGATGAATCTCAGAAAATTTCACGTCATTCTGGCCAGCAGCGCATGAGTAATAAATAAAAGAGTTTTTAGCAATTCTTCCTTCAACCACCCGGGGGCTCTATAACTTGTGTTTATCATTTTTAATACATGTGCTTGCAGTGGGACTAATATCGAATGTTCAAAATTATGTGAAAATCGTACAAAGTTTGTCCAATTTACAAGTGTCTGTTGCTCTAACCACAAGGTGGCGCTACAACTTTTATTATTTTTACATAGACGCGTTCAGGGCGGGAGTCATATCCATTGTCGAAAATTTGGTGGAAATCAGATGAAGTCTGTCCAATTTGCAAGTTTTTGATATTCCATGGTGAAGAGTCAGCGTAAGAATCAGAATCAGAATCAGATTTATTGCCATTGTTCATGTAGTACACAAACTAGGAATTTGTCTCGGTGCAATGCTACAACATTAAAACATGATAAGATAAAGAGATAAACTAAAAAAAAAATTAAAGACTAAAACCATGCAATAAGTGTAGAATAATAAATAATAATAATAATAATGAGTAATACTAGTCACAGCAGTTTTAAATAAATTAGCAAGTAGCAGATGATGTGCAGTCGATAATGCAACAGAAAAACAGTGATGAATGACATGAGTCTGGTTGAGCTGCTGTATATAGTGCACGAGAGTCAATAAGTCACTTAATGTTCAGCAGTCTAATGGCAGAGGGGAAAAAGCTGTTCATGTGCCGGGAGGTTTTAGTCTGAATGGACCGAAGTCTTCTACCTGAGGGGAGGGGGGCAAACAGCACGTGACCAGGGTGTGAAGGATCGGCCATGATCCGGCCTGCACGCCTCCGGGTCCTGGAGATGTACAGATCCTGGACAGATGGGAGCTTGCAGCCGATCACCTTCTCAGCAGTGCGCACGACGCGCTGCAGCCTTAGTCTGTCCCTCGCAGTAGCTCCTGCGTACCACACGATTATGGAGGAGGTGAGGATGGACTCGATGATGGCCATGTAGAACTGCACTAACATCTTGGTGGGTAGCTTGAGCTTCCTCAGCTGCCGCAGAAAGAACATCCTCTGCTGGGCCTTTTTGATGAGGGAGCTGATGGTTGGCTCCCACTTGAGGTCCCGGGTGATGGTGGTGCCCAAGAAGCGGAAGGAATCTGCAATGGTGATGGGAGAGCCTGTGATGGTGAGGGGGGGCAGGGGGGTTGTGACTTTCCTGAAGTCCACAATCATCTCCGCTGTCTTCAGAGCGTTCAGCTGCAGGTTGTTGTGGCTGCACCAGGACACCAGCTGGGCCACTTCTCTCCTGTAGACGGACTCATCGCCGTTGGAGATGAGCCCGATGAGGGTGGTGTCGTCCGCAAACTTGATCAGCTTAACAGACTGGTGGGTGGAGGTGCAGGAGTTGGTATAAAGGGAGAAGAGTAGGGGGGAAAGTACACAGCCCTGGGGTGATCCGATGCTAATGCTAACAGAGTCTGAGACAGACTTCCCCAGCCGCACATGCTGCCTCCGGTCCGTCAGGAAGTCGGTGATCCACCTGCAGAGGGAGTCAGGCACGCCAAGCAGGGACAGCTTGTCCTGGAGCAGAGCGGGGCGGATGGTGTTGAATGCAGAGCTGAAGTCCACAAACAGGATCCTGGCGTAGGTTCCCGGGGAGTCCAGGTGCTGCAGGATGGAGTGGAGGGCCAGGTTGACTGCGTCGTCCACAGACCTGTTGGCTCGGTAGGCAAACTGCAGCGGGTCCAGGAGGGGAGTGGTGATGGACTTGAGGTGGGACAGGACCAGGCGCTCAAAGGACTTCATGACTACAGAGGTGAGTGCTACAGGTCTGTAGTCGTTAAGTCCAGTAATCCGTGGCTTCTTGGAGACAGGGATGATGGTGGAGGATTTGAGGCAGGTCGGCACGTGGCATTGCTTAAGGGAGGTGTTAAAAATGTCTGTGAAGACAGGAGCCAGCTCTTTCGCACAGTGTCTCAGGGTGGAGGGAGACACGCCGTCTGGACCGGGGGCCTTGCGTGGGTTCAGTCTGGAGAACTGTCTGTGCACGTCCTGCACACTGATGACAAGGGCAGGGGGGGAGGAGGAGGGGGGGGGGCGCTTTTGATGAATTAGCGGCCAAGGAGGCAGTGGAGCTGGGTGGAGGGGGGGAGTTGGACACAGTAGACGAGGTGTCAAAACGGGCGTAATGTTGGGACAGTTTTTGACAAAGGGCTTTGTCATCCTGACCTTTAGAAGCCTGAGGCCGATAGTTGGTGATTTGCCTCAGTCCTCTTCCACACAGAAGCCGAGTCATTAGCAGTGAACTGCTGCTGGAGTCTCTCAGAATACACAGATTTAGCTCTCTTCAGCTCTCTGTTAAACCGATATTTAACCTCCCTGTAGCAGTCCCTGTCTCCACTTTTCAACGCTGCCTCCTTCTCCTTCCTGATCTGTCTGAGCTTGGCAGTGAACCAGGGCTTATCATTAGAGTATCTCACCTTGGTGCGCGATGGAAGAATGTTCTCCTCACAAAAGTTGATGTATGAGTTCACAGTGACTGTGTACTCGTTAAGATCATGTGTGGCTCCTTTAAACATGTCCCAGTCAGTTATTTCCATGCATGTGTTCAGTTTCTCTCCAGCTTCACTGGTCAATATCTTCCTGGTGGTCACAACAGGTTTAGTGAGCTTCAGTCTCTGTCTGTATGTGGGAATGAGGTGGACCATCACGTGATCAGATAATCCGAGCACAGCGCGGGGAACAGCGCGATACGCGTCCTTCACTGTGGTGTAACAGTGATCTAGTGTGTTCTCACCTCTGGTTGGACATTTAATAAACTGTTTGTATCGGGGGAGCTCGTGACTCAGATTGCTCTGGTTAAAGTCGCCAACCACAATAACCAGGGAGTCCGGGAAAGTCCGCTCCGCATGTTGGATGTGATCTGCGAGCGCGCGCTGAGCCACGCGCGCGTCTGCGTCGGGAGGGGCGTACACAGCGATCAATATGAATGAAGCAAACTCCCGCGGGGAATAAAATGGCTTGCTGTTAATGGAGAGAAATTCTAGGTCGGGAGAACAGTGCCGGGAAATCACGGTTACATCAGAGCACCAGCTGCTGTTAATGTAAAAGCATACTCCTCCTCCTTTAGACTTACCGGAGAGCTCTGTGACGCGATCAGCACGAAACAGCTGAAATCCCTCAAGGCTGATCGCGCTGTCCGGAGTAGAATCATTAAGCCAAGTCTCAGTAAAACAGAGGGCGGACGAATTAGCGAGGTCCTTAAATCGCACCAGCAGTCTCAGTTCGTCTACCTTGTTAGAGAGAGTTGGTATTGGTCAGAAATATTCCAGGCAAGGCTGTGCGTGTGCCCCTCTTCCGAAGCCATTCGAGAGCTCCCGCACGTTTTCCTCTCTTCCGCCGTCTCACTTTTTGGGCTAGAAAGTGGACCAGATCGGCGGCAGGAGCCAAAAAAACCGGGAGACGGTCCGTTGGAGTTAAAGACCTGATATTTAGAAGGTCTTCTCGGGTATAAGAGCAGGCAGACACACAACTGATGAACAGAAACAAACAAATTAAAGGGCAGCGAAGCACCATGGCGGCCACTGTGGGCGCCATGGCAACACTTACCTATCAGTTATGTGTTGTCCACCCATATAGGACTATATATTACAGTCACCTCAACCTATGTTCAAGATTTCATGACTCCAGGTCATTCCTAATCCTGTAGAAAAGATCAAGGATTGAATGGCGAGGAGGGCGTGTCCATGATAACACGTGTGACGTCATGCGAAAGTTGATGTGCAGTTATGATCATCCCTGTGGTGTAATTAATCTCGGAAAATTTCACGTCAGTCTGGCAAGTGACGCGTGAGTAATAAATAAAAGGCCACAATTATGTTTTTTCCATGTCTTGAAGTGATGCACACCTCACCCAAATTTTATGTCTGTACGGCAAAGTTTATGGTCTCCAGTCTCCATAGACCTTGTACGTTTGGCCCCACCCACAAAAATGAGGGGTGGGGGGGCACATATGTTTTCCAGTTTATCAAATTTTTCTCCGGGTCTGAGGAGTCTGCCCAAAAAAAAAAAAAAAAAAGTTAAAAAAAAAAAAATTAAAAAAAAATTGCGTTTTGGTTCACGTTCAGAGGGTGAAAAATTCATTCGTTTAGGTGGAAGAATTCCTTCGAGCTGAGCAATTACAATAGGGCTTTTGCCGACTGACGTCAGTAGCTCAGGCCCTAATTACAGCTCCGTGTACAGCTGGCATCAGTGGGTTATCCTGGCAAGGAGCGAAGGATGAGTAGGTTGGTAAAACCTCAGAGCTACCTGTTGCTGTCATCGTCTAAAAAGAATAAGCTCATATTTACATATCAGACATTTTTAGTTGGGTTTTGTGAGTTTAAAAAAATGGATTAAACTTAGCCTGCAAGGCTGCTATCATTGCTCTAATATTCTACTAATAACACAGGGTTACAAAAATAAATTTTTTGTAAGTTGTCTGTTTTTTCAACTGATTTAAGACAATTTTGCACCGCTGAATCCGAAAACATCTGTTTCTCTCAATCAGGTGCTAAGCAAAAACCTGTACTTACTTAGCACTGTGCATGTATTTACCTTTATATAAAGGTAAGTACATGTAAATTGAATGTTAAGTCATCATTGTTAAAAATTCAGAGAATTTCAAGATATAAAAAAGAATTTTGCATCATATAAAGCAAAAATACCCGTACATGTAAACAAAAACATATAAAACAACATGTGGCCATAATTCAAAAAGTTGACCCGATTGAGCAAAACTAATATGATTTTTGGATTCAGCACATCAAAATTGTCCTAAATCAGCTAAAAAATCTTAAGACAATAAATTTGGTGTTGACCAGTGTAATAATTAGCTAATATTACTGTCACTAACAGAGGTGCTGCTGTTTGGAAATCAGATGCAGGCGCACTTCGTAGGCTGTCAAACGCATTGCAGTCCTTCATTTAATCCCATGCTGCCACATCAAGAGATGTTTCAACTCACGTTTATCAAATGCCATGCTGCTAGTGTTTACATACACTTCTGCCATTATCCCACGGTAGCGACGGCATCATGGTGTTGTTTGGTAATGGCAGCATGGGACGTCATGAGGAAGGTTGTTTTTAAAAAAAAAAACAAAAAACCCCCCCCAAAAAACAGTGTTTAAACCCGCAGCATCGATAAGAGGAATTGATAACATCAGCGATGTACGATTCTGGGGGCTCGAAAAATTTAGAACCGGTTCTCACTTCCCATTCCTATCCAACCCCATGGGCCCCCTCCGCGGCTGACCACATACAGCCCAAATTTTGTGACCGCGTTGCCTGGGCGTGTTGACTACGCATGCACTAGATTGAACTCCCCATTCAAGAGGTGGGGCTACTGACACAGCATACAAAGTCAAAGTAGACAAAGAGGAAGAGGAAGATGAAAATAAACATACATGAATTATTTTGCAGCAGCAGCTTGAGCAGAGCATTGAAAAACGATAATTCGAGCAGCTTAACAGAAAATGGAATCAATATTTGAGGAGAAACTGTGTGAAGAAGTCCACCATTATCCGCAGACGTAAATGATGTTGCCCTAACGTTTGGTCACCCCCTGGTGGTTGACTGACTGTTGGTTGAGAATAGGGCTGTCACGATAACCGCAATTATGTAGTACCGCGCTATGGACAAGCCTACCGTGGAGGATAACGAGCAACCGCAACAACCCCGGAGTTCACTTTTTTTGTATATAGCTATATCTCATTTTTCACTTATGTGCCCCTTTTGATTATTAAATAAATTGTTAAGTGTATTTTTATTGCCAACAGCATGTTTGCACCCGGTACCATGGAAGCTTCCATAGCACTGGGTACTGCCGCCGTCAGCATGGTGTGGGGCACTTTCTCTCCAGATGGACTCCAGCAGGCAGTTAGTGGCAGAAGCGTTTGGACAAATTGCTAATTACAGCCATGACAGTGAGCACTGAAAGGACACAAAGCGTGTCATTTCCTTCTGAGTGGAGTGTTTATGATCCTGACAATTGAGCTCCGAGAGTGAAACAACTACTGCATAGTGCATTGCTTGTTTGAATGTTTTTTTCGGACAGCGGCCAAAATCCAAAAATCACGGTGACAAGAGTCACGCAGGGTCCTGTATGGAGGCTGTCCTGTTTAAATAAGCTGAATGTTGCCGAAGTCTCCAGTCCACACACCCCGTAGTTGAAATACTGGAGTTACAGCTACTGCTTTATGAAAATGATCGTTTTTGTTTTTTGTTTTTGTTTTTTTTACAGAATCGGCAGTTCATTACTAGGAAAATGTGAGCACCGCACAATTGTCACACACGCACATTAAGTTGAGAGAGGAGCTGCAGTGAGTTTCTCACAGCTTCCATCATTTGCCACATAAGTTATGAACCCTGTTTAAATTACGAGACCACAGGGTCCTAAAAACATTTGGAATAATACCGCATATTGTGGTGTTGAGCTATCTACCGTCACCGCAGGGGAAATTCCTCCACCTTGACAGCCCTAGCTGAGAAAATGCTTGCTTTGATAAGCAGCAGAACCTGCATTTTAAATGTCAACATCACCGACGATCATGTTAATTTAATCATGGCAGCCAAAATCATGATCGTGATTAAAATTTGATTAATTGTGCATCCCTAAGGTAGAAATGCTTCTATTTTTCAACAGAAGTCTAATATTTTTTTTCAGAGGAAAAGAGGCAGTGCATTGTTAAATTCACAGACTTTATTGGTGTTAAGACTAGCATAACACTTCTGTAGCAGACTCTGAAGAAGACAAAGTGTTTGAAACGTTATTATTATATATTATACACTCAATAAGTGTTATTGACATCTTCAACTCCCTGCCACATAGGGCTGTCGCGGTAGAGGAATTTCCCCTGTGGTGACAGTAGACAGCTCAACACCGCAATATGCGGTATTATTGCAAATGTTTTTAGGACCCTGTGGTCTCGTAAGTTAAACAGGGTTCACAGCTTATGTGGCAAACGATGGAAGCTGTGAGAAACTCGCTGCAGCTCCGCACTCAATTTTATGTGCGTGTGTGACAGTTGTGCGGAGCTCTGGTCTTCCTAGGCATTAACTGCTGATTCTGTTTAAAAAAAAAAAAAAATTATCATTTTCATAAAGCAGTGGCAGGAACTCCAGTGTTTCAACTATGGTGTGTGTGGACTGGAGACTGCAGCAACATTCAGCTTATTTAAACAGGACAGCCTCTATACAGTCCTGCGTGGCTCTTGTTTCCATGATTTTTGGATTTTTGCCACTGTCCGAAAAATCACGCTCAAACAAGCAATGCACTATGCAACAGTTGTTTTGCTCTCGGAGCTCACACTCCGCTCAGAAGGAAATAAAACGCTTTGTACCCTTTCAGTGTGCACTGTCACAGCTGTATTTAGCAAGAAGCCCAAATGCTTCCACCACTAACTGCCTGCAGGAGTCCGTCTGGAGAGAGTGCCCAACACATTACTAACGCTGCCAGCACCCGGTGCTATGGAAGCTTCTACAGTACCAGGTGCTTCAGCCATCAATACCGGGAGTAAAAAATGCTGTTGACAATAAAAAAATACACTTAACATTTAACAACTTATTTATTATTCAATAGGGGCACATAAGTGAACAACAAGATTTAGCCACACACACAAAAAAGTGAACACTGCGGTTGTTGCAGTTGCTCGTTGTCCTCCATGGTAGACTTGTCCATAGCACGGTATTACATAACTGCGGTTATCACGACAGCCCTACTGCCACATGTTAATTATAACAGTTAAGAAGGATATAGCAAACAAGCACTGGCTACAATCTGACATATTTACATGTTAAGTGTTCATTATATGCAATGTCCTGAAAGATAAATGTAAAAAATTAGTAACTAGCCTAGGACCTAAAAAGACTAAAGAGGATGTATGCGTGTTAATCTTAGCACCAATAAAGGCTGTGAATCAGACGGTGTGCTCTAGACTCTTTTCCTCTGAGACTGATGTCCTTGAGCTGAAAAGCACCTGCTACAGCTACAGTTTCTTTGGGATGCAGGGCAGAAACTCCTTTTTCTAATATTTACAGTGCATCTGGAAAGTATTCACAGCGCTTCACTTTCCACATTTTGTTATGTTACAGCCTTATTCCAAAATGGAATAAATTCATTTTTCCCCCTCAAAATTCTACACACAATACGCCATAATGACAAAAAAATTTTTGAGATTTTTGCAAATTCATTAAAAATATAAAAACTAAGAAATCACATGTACATAAGTATTCACAGCCTTAGCCATGAAGCTCAAAATGTGGAAAAAGCGAATACTTTCCAGATGCACTGCATATGTTTGGAAAAAAAAAAAAAAAGCATTGTAATTGGCTCGAATCGGAGCCCCCTGAATCGTAACCGGCTTGAATTTTGAGGTGCCTAAAAATTCCCACTCTTAGCACTGGCCTCGCCAAAGCGGACACTCATCTCAGCGCACCAGTGCGAAGGTGTAGCATAAAGAAGGCTTGAAAAAGCTGTGGCTCTGGAGGGTTGTTGAGGTGTGAATTTATGCTAATGGAACTCATGACTGTCTCTCACCAACTGTAGTTTGAAAGTGACTTAAAGTGTTAAAACCAGATTTTTATCTGGATTCACATCATAATCAACACACTGATACACATCTGCCATTCAGTCCTGATTTTTTTCATTGTCTTCCAAGCATAATTCCCAGAGAAATTACTGAAAATATAAAAAGAAAGACCGATCTTGCAATCTCCCCTGGATCTTTTGATTCAGATCCTCTCCAAAATCCAATGAGTTCTTCTATGACCTAAGCTCTGCTCTTCCAACAAATTTAATTAAAATTAGGTCAATATTTTGTGTGTACTCCTGCTAACAAAAAGGCATCGAATACAATTATTCTTGATAGAGGAGACCAAGACCACTTAGTCTTGGGAGACTCTGGTCTTGATGAGATCATAACTACAACGCTAGTGCACAACATATAACTCAACATTTTAGATAGGCTTATGTACAAACTGCTTTCATTTAATAAGCGTCTCCCATTCTGGCTCAGAGCCAATGATATCTCATGACACACCGATTTCCACACAAGAACGGTCTACGTAGGTCGGCATTTACGGAGAAAAACAGTAAGAGGATCCCTGAGGATGAACAGAAACAGTTTGTTTGCTGGAATGGAGGAGGCAGCAGCTGCTGCCTTCTGTAGTCACAGTAAACAAAGACAACAAAACATTATTCAAGCCTCAGTCTCCATGTTGCAATTGCCACTAAGTGTTGGTCAGGGACAATGCACATTAATAAACATTTCTGTAAATGTGCCAGTTTAACCAACTGGCTAATTTTCAAATGCAAAGCAACAGTGCTTTCTGAAAAAGAAAAAAAAAAAAAAACTTGCAATTTTCTCTCATTTAAGCCTTTTCCCCCCATACCATTTTCCTTATACAGATGTGCAACATTTTCATATAGATCATCATTTTTATAATTGTGATTTTTGTGCATAAACTTGCCCCCGTTTTCAACTAAATTTCAGCCATTTTCACTCATGAACGTAGGCAGAAGTGTGACACACAGGATTGTAAAAATTCTGTCATAATCTATAATTATCTGTCATTTTATTTTAATTTGATCACTCTCAGTGTAAACTGTCAAATGACAGAGTTTTCAGATTTTTCTGTCATTGCTGATAAAAAAAAATCTGTCAATGAAGGAGAATTTTCAGTTAACGCAACCTCTGTTCCAGAGTCATACAGTTACAACAAAACTGTGTCTCTCACCTCACACTCAGCTCTAGAGGTGGGAGGTGCTGGTGAGCGCACCCTCTGGTCAGCAGGAACAGCGGCTAGTGGTGTAAACCCTGGAGGACATGGGTACCAGGGACTGGCTGTGGGGTCCAGGGGCAGAGTGACTGAGCAGCTCTTGCAGAGGATGTGAGGGAAGAGGGCACGACCCTCCAGGGCCGAGACATCCAAGGAAAAGGCTACACCCATGGAATGACCATTTTTATGGAAGGAGAGCTCAGCAGTTCCAGTTGTGGAGAAAGACTGCATGTGTGCAAGTGCAAACATAGAGTAGATGGTTGTGATAAGAAAAAACTCACTCTAGCTCCACAGATCTTAGACAATATAAAGAGATGTGTAACTCACAACATAACAGCTAATGACGTCACCCTCTGTGAAACTTTCTCCAAACTCCTCAGCCTTTCCACCAGACACTTTTTTACCAATACTGTCATATGCAAATGACAGTTCATCCTCTCCTGGTATGAAAAGCAGATGAAAAATAGACATTTAAAAAAGTACCTTCACTAGAACCACAACATGAAAAGTTCTGCTGAAATAACTGAACCCAATCCTCACCCAGCAGCAGAGAGGAGCTGAGCACAGACCAGCCTACTCTCAAACCATAGGACACCGTGGCTTCTTGGTCTTCCGGCAGCGTCACCAGCTTCTTGTCCAGTCTCACCTCAAAGCCCACACTGCCACTCTGAACCCCATGTGTGAGCCTGCAGCCAGACCACAGCAGGGGGTACCGACCATAGTACCGTGGCTGACCACTGGACCCATCAGGACTTGGCTTGAAGTGGAGGTGACAGTTATCTGTGGAAAAGATGAAGATGATTGTCAGTGAATCAAGATTTACCCATGACTGAGTGTTCTCATCTATTATAGCACTGATTACTGAGAACTGAGAGAAATATAATCTCTAAATGTGTCATTTCTGAGATAAGGATAAGGACCTGTACTTATACAGCGCTTTTTCTAGTCTCAAAGACCACTCAAAGCACTTCACTAGCACTAACCCTCTATTCTAAGGGCCTATAGGAGACGGATATCTAGGGACAATTATCAAAAAGGTTGTGAGAGGAAGACTTACTCTGATCTAATTTGACTTCATCTTCAGTTTTCCCCTCGTCCTTCTTCCGGTCCACTGGAGGCTGTGGTGATCTGGTTCTGATTGAGACCAAAAAAACATTTGGGTTTTTAACAAATTTTTACTGTAGGACAGGATATATCTTGTTCCAGCAGTTCTCTTATAAAATACCATTTTGACCTTTCGTGTGTGTGGTTTAGACATTTGTAGGCACATATTAATTTAATAACAACAGAGGGATGTCGCTTTCTGTCTACAGAGTGAAGCAAATATGGAGAGAGGACCCTCTCATTTCTCCTTCTTTCAATTATTACAGCAAATACAGTTAAAACGAAAACAGGTATAGAATATAAAGTGATGAAAAGGGATCAGAGATACAAGACTCAAATAGTTTTAATTGCTTTTTGATTTTCAGATTATTGAAGAGTTATTAAATTATGTTTCATTTTTAAAACGTGTAAATGAAGGTTTTGAATAAGAGAATGTAGATTTACGAATATGAAATTTAACTAATAATATCACGTTAATTATATCAGTTTGCCGCTTGATAGAAGGATATAATATTATTTTCCATTTGACAAAGTAAGGTAAAAAAAAAAAAACCGAGAAATAAAATTATAAACATCTTGCCAAAACAGATCCTCTCATTTCGCTCTTTATATTTTGACTCCATTGTGCCTGGAACGCTGCACACAGTAAGCCCGCCCTTTTTCCCAAATATGGCTAAATCCGGTTTCAATAATGCAAGATGGCGACGGACAAGCGTCTTGAAATGTCCGCGAGACAAAACGCTTGCTGTCATCCGTATATCATCCACAGCCTCTTTACATGTGTTTGCGGGTTGTCAAAAAATGGTTGAGAACACGTTAAGTTTCATATGACAACAGTTATGACTATATAGCCCCACTCTACCTTTTGTATCGTATCTCCTCTTTAAACTCGTAGAAGGCTCTCCCTCTCTCCGTGTCCTCCGATGACGAGGCCCCCCCGTGCTTCTCAGCGGGCCCCTGCTCGCTCTCCATCTTCACTTCCTCGGTGTGGGACTCGGATCCTGACTGCGGTGTTGGAGCACCGGGGTCCGTCTCGGCCTCAGTGGCTGTCTCCGTGAGCTCAGTTTCAAGTCGCGCGGGGACACCGCCACCATCATCGTCATTTTCTCCTTCTTCTTCTTCTTCAGCCGGTGTTGATGAAGCGGGGAGCTCGGTTATCTCCATTTGTGCTGGATCGGTTTGTGGATTCGGTTCGTCTTCGTTCTGTTCCCCCCCTAAAGCAACCCACAGTCGGTCCACTAGCTCAGCCTTTAACCCGGTAGTGTCCAATCCTAGTTCTTGAAGTCTGGACTTCAGCTCGGCTACTTTTAACTTTTTAATGTCCAGCAGCTTCATCCTTACCTCGTTAGTTCAGTTTTCTGGTTGTAATTTTATTGAAGTATTTGGGAGTTTTTGGTTTTTTTTTAAAAAATGAAAGCAGAGGAAACGGTACTACACGCTAAAGGCGCCTATGCACTTCTTCTTCGTTCTGTTTTCAGGCATCAAAGACTCATACTTGACTCATTACTGCCCCCCACACACACACACACACACAACAACAACACACCCTAAACCCAGTGAGTGTGAAACTTAAAAATCTGCACTTTATATTTTGCTTCCAAGCTGCTAGACTTTCTTGTAATTTAAAAGTGGTCATTTTGAGCCCGAGAAATTCCATCTACATTTGGCTGTTGGGCCAATACTCCTATCAAACTGTGGCCTTTGGTTTAAAATCAGCACAGCCGTCATTAACTCATAAAAAGCATTAAAATGTCTTCAGTATACAATTTTAAGGCCTCAAACGCATCATTGTGACTGCTCTTGTTTTCTCTGCAATTTATGAATTTCTTCTCAACTTTGCAAGCTTGCAGATTTTTTTAAGTCACAGAACCAGGTTATGACACACAGCTGTGAAAATTGATTATCACTAATTGTGATTTTATTTAACCAGGCAAGTCATTATTAAGAATATTCTCACAGTGGCAGCCTGGCTAGAATCTCATCAAGCGGAAAAGGCTTATGAACAGTCGGCGAACACTAGTGACTGTTAGTGACAGTGTTTGTGATGATTAGCAACTATTTGCCATTCTTTTACCACTGTTTGTGAACCTTTAGGACCTTTTGCCAACTCCAGGTAAAATATCAGGTGAATATCAGGCAAATCTTGGACCCAACCCTATAAAAAAAAAAGGGTTGTGGAGCGTGTAAATGAAGAGACGGATTTGGCTCAGACGATTTATTACACAACTCACACAACAAGCATAGACAGAATGACATCTCAACAGAGACTCTTCTCTTAAATAACATGGCATTCCTCTAGAAGCTTCTAACACACAAAAGGTGACCTTCGCGTCACATTGCATTCACTTCATTCATCCTTCACACCTCCCTGTTATCTCACTAGGGAACCCCTGCTCTTTGTTCTTGTCTAAGATGGTGCACAATTATGCTCTCCCCATGTGCCGCCATACCACCCCCCCCGAGCATCTTGGATAGAACAATAGAATAACAGTCCATATGCTGTGATAGAACCATTAAACATCAGTCCACATGCTGCTTGGGCTTCAGTCTTCTCCCGTATCTGCTGTAACCAGGATTCACCGCCTCCGCGGCGCTGTCATGCTGGGGGGTTGATGTTTGGGGGGGAAAACTTTTTGTCTGTCCGTGTGGGTGCTCTGGGGAATCTTTTCTCTGGGGAGCTCCCCGTGGGGGTCTTCCACGCCGAGGGGCCCTCGCCAACAGCACCTGCTCGTTCGCCACCACGAAAGCGGGTTTGAGTCTGTCTATGCCAATCTTTTCCCTCCTACCCCCCAAGTCTAGCAAAAAATGCTTATCCCCTGTTTCCAGCACTCTGAACGGTCCATCATAGGGTGGGCGCAGTGGAGGGTGGTGAGCGTCGTGTCTGACAAACACGAACTCCGCATTTTTCAAAGTTTTAGGCACAAAAACGCACGGAAAACTGTGGTGGGCAGGGCCCGGCAGCGTGCTTGTGTCTATGCTACGCTGCAACAGCTGAGACGGGGAGCTGCCCGGCGCGGGATTATCTGGCAGAAACTCCCCGGGCAGCCGGAGTGGTTGCGCAAAAACGAGTTCTGCCGGGGAAGCTTCCAGATCCTTTTTAGGCGCAGAACGTAACCCCAATAAAACCCACGGTAGCTTGTCTACCCAATTTGCAGCCGTAGGGGCTGCGCAAAAACGAGCTCTGCTGGGGAAGCTTCCAAATCCTCTTTTGGCGCGGAGCGCAACCCCAATAACACCCACGGCAGCCTGTCCACCCAATTTGCATCCTTCAGTGAAGCCCTGAGAGCCGCTTTCAATGATCTATGAAAACGTTCGCATAAACCATTAGCCTGTGGATTGTACGCGGTTGTGCGGTGAATTGTGACACCCAGGCTGCGGGCCATTGTTGACCAGAGTTCGGAAACAAATTGAGGGCCTCTGTCGGACGTAATGTCCGAGGGGACTCCAAAACGCGCCACCCATGCTGTTAAAAACGCACGCGCCACCTCCTCGGCCGTGGTTGCTGCCAGCGGAACCGCTTCTGGCCAGCGCGTGGTGCGGTCCACCATTGTCAGGAGGTGCGTGTACCCCTGTGATGGCGGGAGGGGGCCCACGAGGTCCACGTGGACATGGTCGAACCTCTTAGCCGGAATGCGAAACGGCTCCAAGGGAGCCTTCGTGTGTCTGTGTACTTTGGCTCGTTGGCACGCCACGCAGGCTGCCGCCCACTCTTTCACTTGTTTGCGAAGGCTCGGCCACACAAATTTCTCTCCTACCATTTTGACCGACGCGCGCACTCCTGGGTGCGCCAAAGAGTGAACCGACTCAAACACGCAGCGGCGCCATGCGGCCGGGACCACGGGACGTGGGCGACCCGTGGAGACATCACAGATTAGGGGGGGCATGCCATCCTGCAGCACCCTGCTCTCCAGCCTTAACCCTGTTGGTCCAGACTGGAGCGCGTGCACGTCCGCATCACTAACCTGCTCCACGGCCATGGCTGCGTAATCTATCCCCACGCAGACCGGGGCCACCACAGCGCGCGAGAGGCAGTCTGCCACTACATTCAGTTTGCCCGACACATGCTGAATATCGGTAGTAAACTCTGAGATCGCGGCCAGCTGTCTCTGCTGCCGGCCCGACCACGGTTCTGAAACCTTGGCCATCGCGAATGTTAGCGGCTTGTGGTCAACGAACGCGGTGAAACTGCGCCCTTCCAGCCAGAACTGGAAGTGGCGAATGGCCAGATGGAGAGCCAGCAACTCTCTGTCAAACGCGCTGTATTTACGTTCACTGTCGCGCAAAGTCCTGCTGAAAAAGGCGAGCGGCTGCCAAGCCCCGGCAACGCGCTGCTCCATGACAGCCCCTATGGCCACATCTGAAGCGTCAGTGGTGAGCGCTATGCAGGCCGTTCGGTCTGGATGTGCCAGCAATGCGGCGTTTGCCAGGGCTGCTTTGACTTCCGAGAACGCCCGCTCTCGCTCCGGGGTCCATTCGACCCTATTCGCGGGTTTCTGTTTTTTGAGCGCAGCGTACAGTGGTTGCATGAGCTGCGCTGCGCGGGGAAGGAAACGGTTATAAAAGTTCACCATTCCCAAAAATTCTTGTAGCGCCCTGACCGTTTGCGGCCGGAGAAAATCTGCCACTGCGCGCACTTTGTCAGGCAGCGGGATCGCTCCTTCGGGAGAGACGCGGTGCCCCAAAAAATCAATCCCCGTCACCCCGAACTGACATTTCGCTGGGTTGATTATTAACCCGTGCTCTTCCAACCTCCGGAAAACCGTCGTGAGGTGGTTTTCGTGTTCGTCTTCGGACGCGCTGGCTACTAAGATATCGTCCAGGTAGACGAACACGAAAGGGAGATCGCGCAGCACTGCATCCATCATGCGTTGGAACGTCTGTGCAGCCCCTTTAAGCCCAAATGGCATGCGCAAAAACTCGAATAAACCGAATGGAGTTATCACCGCTGTTTTGGGTATGTCCTCAGCGCGCACTGGGACTTGGTGGTAACCGCGGACCAGGTCTATTTTAGAAAAACGCGCGCTCCTGCAAGGTGAACGGAAAAATCCTGAATGTGAGGAATTGGGTAGCGGTCGTGCGCTGTGGCGTTGTTCAACCTGCGGAAATCCCCGCAAGGTCGCCACGAACCCTCAGCTTTAGGGACCATGTGTAGCGGGGAAGCCCATGAGCTGTTTGAGCGCCTGATGATGCCCAACCTCTCCAGGTTGGCGAACTCCTCGCGTGCTATGGCCAGTTTAGCTGCGTCCAAGCACCGAGGTCTTGCAAAAACGGGCGGCCCGGTGGTGGTGATAAAATGCTCCACCCCGTGTTTAGCGACGGCTGCCGAAAACGTCGGGACTGTGAGTGCTGGGAACTGAGTGAGCAGTGTGTGGAACTTACCGCATGTAGCTGTGACGTTGGCTTGTGCTGTTGGCCCGGTCACTCGAGCTATACAGGGGAGAGAGTCAAAGGACAGTGCATTAACTAGGCGTCTGTTAGCAACATCTACCAACAAACCATGTGCACACAGAAAATCAGCCCCCAGTATATGGTAATTCAATGCTGCTATGACAAAAGTCCACTCAAATGTACGGCTTTGTAGAGACAAGAGTAGAGTCCTCTCACCAAAGGTCTTAATCTCCGAGCCGTTTGCTGCCGCCATCTCGGGGCCGCTAGATCCTGCCAGCCCGTCAGTGTAGGTCGGCCGGATGAAACTCTTCTGGGCACCGGTGTCCACGAGGAAATGCCTCCCCGAGCGTGCGTCCGTCAAGTAGAGCAGCTTGTTCTCCTCCCGGAGGGTCGCGGCTGCTACCGACCCCGGTCTTGGCATTTCCCGAGTCGCTTGAATTGGCACGGTGGTATACATTTGCATGCCCTCTCTGCGAAGCGGCGGTGGTAGAAACAAAACGTGTCTCCCCCGCGTTCCTTGGCCCCTGCTGCTGCTGCTGTCGGTGGCTCTGCTGCTGCCGTCGATGGCTCCTCGCCTCCTCCAGTCGTCGCGCCGAGCTCCGTCGCTGCCGCAACGGTCGTGAGCGCCCTGGTGGCGACGATGATCCGGTCTGCTTCCCGGGCTAGCGCACGATAGTCCCGCTTGGCCAGTAACGGCGAATTGGCCAGGGTCGCTCTCGCCGCTGTCGGAAGGTTCTGGAGGAAGAGGTGGGTAAAAATAAAATGGTCGTCGTCTGTGCCCTTTAACCTCAGCATCTTCTCCATCAGGTCTATGGCTGACCCGTCTCCCTACTCGATCTGCGTCAGGAGTCTCTCTGCTCTCTCACCATCCGAGAGTGTGAAGTGCTGGATTAGCGCAGCCTTCAGCGCGTCGTACTTACAGTCGGTTGGTGGCTAATCGAGCAGGCTCTCTACGTGCTGAGCCGTGCGGGCGTCGAGCGCTGCGACCACATAGTGGAACTTGGTGTCATCCACCGATATCCCCCGGAGAGCGAACTGCGCCTCGATGAGGTGGAACCAGGAGCGCAGGTTGTGCTGCCAAAAATCCGGTAGCTTGATCGCAACAGCACATGCGTGGCTGGGGGTTCCCGCCGAGGTTGGCTCCGGGGATCTTTCTTTGTGTTCCATGATTCGTCTTGGGTCACCAGTGTGGAGCGTGTAAATGAAGAGGCGGATTTGGCTCAGACGATTTATTACACAACTCACACAACAAGCATAGACAGAATGACATCTCAGCAGAGACTCTTCTCTTAAATAACATGGCATTCCTCTAGAAGCTTCTAACACACAAAAGGTGACCTTCGCATCACATTGCATTCACTTCATTCATCCTTCACACCTCCCTGTTATCTCACTAGGGAACCCCTGCTCTTTGTTCTTGTCTAAGATGGTGCACAATTATGCTCTCCCCATGTGCCGCCATAGGGTGAGGAAACCCTCCCCAGCATTGCACCACAGTTGGTTAAGGAGAGTTGAGCAAACACTGCTATGTTATCTGTCCCACACAGATCCGATCCTGCCTCCTGCGATCCTCCACTCACCAGTCCACATCCCTAACCATTAGGCCACCACTGCCCCAAATGTCCTTGTTTTGCAGTCCTTTATTCAGGGATGGCAATTTTCCACCGATTCGCGGATTTCTGCCGATTTATTTTCAAAATTGATCATTTCTGTGAATCATCTAAATCCGTTGAGAAAATTTTAGGGGGGGTAAGGTACCTTATTGTTACCGATTTTAGCGAAAATCAACACGATAACATAAGCGCTCGGCGCTTCCCCGGGTCAAGTCTCCTGCGATAACCCGGATGTTTTGTACTCAAGCTACTGCTGTATTGTAAACAGCCCTGCGATTGGATAGTTGCAAACGATTGGACCAATCAAATGGCTCGTTCTATGCTTTGTCAAAAATTCATGGCGGTGTGTTCGTCAGGGATGTGATTTTTCTGCTAATTCGCGGAATTTCGCTTTTTTTTTATCTTCAAGGAAGATAAAGTACGTTAAGTACGTTAGCGGCTTGTGGTCCACGAACGCAGTGAAGGTGCGCCCTTTCAGGCAGAACTGGAAGTGGCGTATGGCCAGGTGGAGAGCCATTAACTCTCTGTCGAACACACTGTATTTACGCTCACTGTCGTGCAAAGACCTGCTAAAAAAGGTGAGCGGCTGCCAAGAACCGGAAACGCATTGCTCCACGACGGCCACTATGCCCATGTCTGAGGCGTCGGTAGCGCTATCTGAGCCACCGGGTCTGGGTGCGCCAGTAGTGCAGCGTTTGCCAGAGCTGTTTTAACCTCAGAGAACGCCTGCTCCCGCTCAGGAGTCCAGTCGACTCTGTCCGCCGGTTTCCGTTTCTTCAGTGCGGCGTACAACGGCTGTATGAGCTGGGCTGCGCGGGGAAGGAAACGGTTATAAAAGTTAACCATCCCCCAAAACTCCTGCAGCGCCCTGACATTGATGTTGAGGAGAAAAAAATTGCAAAACAATTTAGTTAGATTACTTTTATGATTCCAAACAGTTTGAAATTGACAGTGCACAGTGGATATTGACTCATAACTTTTGAATATTTCTAAGACTTGGCTACATCAGTGATTGTGCAAAATGAACTGCTCAAGACTCAATGGAGATTGAAACTGGTGATCTGAAATGAATGCTGAAATTATAAAAAGTAATGGTATGAATGAATTTCATTTCTATTATGGAATAGATAAAATTAACTGATTTTGATTTGATCAAGTGTTAAAGCATGTGATGGATAATGCTTGTTGGAATATTTTAGGAATGCTATCTTCTTGGAACATAAGTCAATATTATACAGTAATAAGTGGCATTCAGCTGTTTGTTTTATGTCATTTAAGCACAGTTCTGGTACTTAAAAATCATAAAAACCCAGGAGCTTCAGGGGGCTTTGCCCACCTTGCCCCCCCACCGGGGCACTGCCCCGGACCCCGCTGGGGGACTGCTTCCCCCAGACCCCCTGCTAAATTTTCAAATAATTTCCCCAACCCCAAATCACATCCCTGGTTCGTGTTGGAATTCTGAGCTCTCAGTATCATTTTCAGTGGAATTATGAGATTTTTATCGAAGGATCAGGAGTCATCAGTGCTAGAAATAGACAAAAGTATCAAAAATAAGTTCCGATGGAATTGGCTTGAGAGAAAAGTGACGGTAAAGGTGAAAATTCGCTCAAAGTTCAACGAGGTAACAGAAACACTCAGACAATTTCTGAAGAAACCAGAAAAGGAGATGAAGTTCAAAGTTCAGAGACTGACACCGCTTGCTGCCAAAAGGAAGAAAGTTTCACATTAGAAGTGACTTGGTGACCAGTGTAAATAGTGTAATAAACTCTTATAGAACTGTTAAATATGTTGGACTAAAGACAGTGAGACAACATTGAAGAAAAAGTAAGTTAACTTTTCATTAAATTTAATGATATATCTAAGTCTAGTATTTCATTTTTTTAATCATTTTTTTCAGTCTAAATTACTTCTGTTTTACTGAAAACCTGTCAGCTTCAGGGGGGCACAGCCCCCCCCCCCCCCATAAGTCAATCAACCAAATTAGATTTCAGCTGAAATCAGAATTTCCTGTTGCCATCCCTGTTTACTGCAGGGCAGAAGTTGCATCTCCTTCTCCCCTGTCCCCTTGTGTTGGCTTCTTGTGTGACTTTTTGATCAGGGTCAGGCTCAGATAGCTGCACTACCCTTACCAATGCTGCTGTGTTGGGAAGATGGTGTTGTGGGACCACATGTGTATCACTTTAAGCTTCACATCTCAGAGAGAACAAAGAACTGGGCCTCCTGTGAGATAACAGGAGGATGTGAAAATTTAGTCTTTGGTATGCAAGAGACAACCTTGGGGGATTTCCTGGTCTCCCAGAGACTATGAGCAGGATGTTATAGGATTTAAGGAAAGATGTATTGTTGCTTGTGATTAAATGCAATATGACTGTGAGCTTTGAAGGTCCTGAATATATAAAGGACGAATGTCTGTGTTTTTTCTCTCTTTTCTGCTTTGCTGATGTTGGAAGATGTGAATAAACCTGACTCGTGAGATAAACTCTGCCTCGTCATTTTCACATTTCCACACTGTTGACCCTAAGACGTATCATGGATGAAAGAAATTCCCCCGGGCCAGCCGAGTCAGGAGCTCCCAGCCAAGCGTATGCCGCTACCGTCCAGCTACCGGACTTTTGGCAGGACAACCCGTGCTCCTGGTTCCACTTGGTCGAAGCACAGTTCGCCCTCCAGGGGATAACGGTAGATGACACGAAGTTCTACCATGTGATCGCAAAGCTCGACAACCGCACGGCTCGGCATGTGCAGAGAGCCTATTGGAGCGGCCACCTGCCAACGACAAATACGGTGGGTTGAAGGCTGCGCTTATCCAGCGCTTCACTCTCTCAGTCGAGGAGAGAGCGGAGAGGCTCCTGGCTCTGAACGACTTGGGAGATGGCACGCCCATTGACCTGATGGAGAACATGCTGAGGTTGAGAGGCTCAGACGGCGACGACTTCCTCTTCACCCACATTTTCCTCAGGACCCTACCGTCGGCCACGAGAGCAACCCTGGCCAGTTCGCCGTTGTTGGACCAGCGGGACTTCCGCGCGCTGGCCCAGGAGGCGCACCGGATTCTCAACGCCAGCAAACAGCGCGCGGCCACCGCGGCAGCGACGGAGTTTGACGCGACGGCCGGAGATGGCAGGGGGCCAGAGACGGCGGTAGCAGACCCACCGACGACGGCGGCGGCAGGGGCCAAGGATTGCAGAGGAGACACCCTCTGTTTCTACCATCGCCGCTTTGCAGAGAAGGCACGCAAATGTATACCACCGTGCCAGTTCAAGCGCTCGGGAAACGCCAAGACCGGGGGTCGGTAGCAGCTGCGGCCCTCGGGGAGGAGAACAAGCTGCTCTACTTGAAGGATGCACGCTCGGGGAGGCAATTCCTCGTGGACACAGGCTCCCAAGTGAGTTTCATCACGCCTTCCTCCGCTGACCGGCTGGCGGGTCCCAGAGGTCACGGGGCGTCAGCAGCGAACGGCTCGGAGATTAAGACCTTTGGTGAGAGGGCTCTGCTTCTGTCCCTACACGGCCGTACATTTGAGTGGACTTTTGTCATAGCTGCAGTGAATTTCAATATGTTGGGGGCTGATTTTCTGTGCTCACATGGTTTGTTGGTTGATCTTGCTAACAGGCGCCTGGTTAATGCACTTTCTTTTTATTCTATTCCCTGTGCAGCCCAAGTGACCCCGCCCACAGCACAAGCCAACATCACAACGGCAAGCGGTAAGTTCCACACACTGCTCACTCAGTTCCCAGCACTCACGGTTCCCACATTTTCAGCAGCCGTTGCTAAACACAGAGTGGAACATTTTATTACTACCACCGGACCGCCCGTTTTTGCAAAAGCTCGGTGCTTGGATTCAGCTAAACTGACCATAGCACGCGAGGAGTTCGCCAACCTGGAAAAGTTGAGCATCATCAGGCGTTCGAACAGCCCATGGGCTTCCCCAATGCACATGGTCCCAAAAGCTGACGGCTCGTGGCGACCTTGCGGAGATTTCCGCAGGTTGAACAACGCCACAGCTACCCAATCCCGCATATCCAAGATTTTTCCGTTCATTTGGCGGGGGCGTGCATTTTTTCTAAGATAGACTTGGTCCGCGGTTACCACCAAGTCCCAGTGCGCGCTGAGGACATACCCAAAACAGCGGTAATAACTCCGTTCAGTCTATTCGAGTTTTTGCGCATGCTATTTGGGCTTAAAGGCGCTGTGCAGACATTCCAACGCATGATGGACGCGGTGTTGCGCGATCTCCCCTTCGTATTCGTCTACCTGGACGACATCTTAGTAGCCAGCGCGTCCGAAGACGAACACGAAAACCACCTCACGGCAGTTTTCCGGAGGTTGGCAGAGCACGGTTTAATAATCAACCCAGCGAAGTGTCAGTTCGGGGTGACGCAGATTGATTTTTTGGGGCATCGCATCTCTCCAGAAGGAGCGGTTCCGCTGCCTGACAAAGTGCGTACGGTAGCAAATTTTCCCCAGCCACAAATGGTCAAGGCATTACAGGAGTTTTTGGGAATGGTCAATTTTTATAACCGTTTCCTCCCCCGCGCAGCGCAGCTCATGCAACCATTGTATGCCGCACTCAAAAAACAAAAACCCAAAAATAGGATCGAATGGTCTCCGGAGCGAGAGCGAGCATTCTCGGAGGTCAAAACAGCCCTGGCAAACGCTGCGTTGTTAGCACATCCAGACCCAACGGCCCGAATAGCGCTCACTACTGACGCGTCAGATGTGGCCATAGGGGCGGTCGTGGAGCAGCATGTAGCTGGGGCTTGGCAGCCGCTCACCTTTTTCAGCAGGACATTGCGCGATAGTGAACGAAAATACAGCGCATTCGACAGGGAGTTGTTAGCTCTCCACTTGGCCATTTGCCACTTCCCGTTCTGGCTGGAGGGACGCCGTTTCACCGCGTTCGTTGACCACAAGCTGCTGACATTTGCGATGGCCAAGGTTTCAGAACCGTGGTCGGGCCGGCAGCAAAGACAGCTGGCTGCCATCTCAGAGTTTACTACCGATATTCAGCACGTAGCGGGTAAACTGAATGTAGTGGCAGACTGTCTCTCGCACGTCGTGGCGGCCCCAGTCAGCGTAGGGATAGATTATGCAGCCATGGCCGCGGATCAGGTTAGCGACGCGGACGTGTGCGCGCTCCAGTCTGGACCAACAGGGTTGAGGCGGGAGAACAGGGTGCTGCAAGATGGTATGCCCCCCCTAATCTGCGATGTCTCCACGGGGCAACCGCATCCTGTGGTACCGGCCGCGTGGCGCCGCCGCGTTTTTGACTCGATTCAGGTGCACCCGGGAGTACGCGCGTCGGTCAAAATGGTAGGAGAGAAATTTGTATGGCCGAGCCTGCGCAAACAAGTTAAGGAGTGGGCAGCAGCCTGCATGGCTTGTCAACGAGCCAAGGTACATAGACACACGAGAGCTCCCTTGGAGCCGTTTCACATCCCGGCTAAGAGGTTCGATCATGTTCACGTGGACCTCGTAGGCCCCCTCCCGCCGTCACAGGGGTGCACACACCTTCTGACAATGGTGGACCGCACCACGCGCTGGCCGGAAGTGGTCCCACTGGCGTCGACCACAGCCGAGGAGGTGGCGCGAGCGTTTTTAACAGCATGGGTAGCGCGCTTTGGAGTCCCGTCGGACATTACGTCCGACAGAGGTCCTCAATTTGTTTCCGAACTTTGGTCAGCAATGGCCCACAGCCTGGGGGTAACGATCCACCGCACAACCACGTACAATCCGCAGGCTAATGGGTTATGCGAACGTTTTCATAGGTCATTGAAAGCGGCTCTCAGAGCGTCGCTGACGGATGCAAATTGGGTGGACAGGCTACCGTGGGTTTTATTGGGGTTGCGTTCTGCACCTAAAGAGGACTTAGAAGCCTCCCCGGCTGAGCTAGTTTTTGCGCAACCACTTCGGCTGCCCGGGGAGTTTCTCCCAGATAATCCTGCGCCAGATAGCTCCCCGTCTCAGCGGTTGCAGCGTGGCACGGAATCGGGCACGCTGCCTGGCCCCGTTCACCACAGTTTTCCACGCGTTTTTGTGCCTAAGGCTTTGAAAAATGCAGAATTTGTTTTTGTCAGACACGATGCCCATCGCCCACCGCTGCGACCACCTTATGATGGACCATTTAGAGTGCTGGAAACAGGGGACAAACATTTTTTGCTAGATTTGGGGGGCAGGAAGGAAAAGATTGGTATAAACAGGCTCAAACCCGCCTTTGTGGTGGCGGACGAGGATGTGCTGTTGGCCAGGGCTCCTCGGCGCGGCAGACCCCCCCGGGGACATTCCCCAGAACAGCCACAGAGAGTGACAAACAGTTCTCACCCCAAGACAGCAGCGCCCCAGCAGGATGGTGCCGCAGAAGTGGCAAAGCCCACTTACAGCAGATACGGGAGGAGACTGAGGCCCAAGCAGCACATGGGTTAATGTGTAATGATTTTATCATGACATGCAGACTGTATTCTGTTGTTCCATCTTAGATGTTTGGGGGGGGGTCATGTGGGACCACATGTGTATCACTTTAAGCTTCACATCTCAGAGGGAACAAAGAACTGGGCCTCCTGTGAGATAACAGGAGGATGTGAAAATTTAGTTTTTGGTATGCAAGAGACAACCTTGGGGGATTTCCTGGTCTCCCAGAGACTATGAGCAGGATGTTATAGGATTTAAGGAAAGATGTATTGTTGCTTGTGATTAAATGCAATATGACTGTGAGCTTTGAAGGTCCTGAATATATAAAGGACGAATGTCTGTGTTTTTTCTCTCTTTTCTGCTTTGCTGATGTTGGAAGATGTGAATAAACCTGACTCGTGAGATAAACTCTGCCTTATGGCGCGCATTTAGGGCGCATATATGGTATGCATGTATGGTATGCATTTTCCCTCACATATATTTAGTAGGCATGACGGTGCATACTCTGGAGGCTTCACGTCTAAACGTCCAAGAGGACCTGACCCGGCAGAGACCTCGGGAGGTGTGAAGTGGTTTCTTGAGAGACGGGAAGTCAGAGAGAATGTCCCAGCAGGAGCCCCCAAGGCTGAGGAGTTGAGAGACAATGGAGACGCCAAGGAGCCTCGGAGGCTATATGTTTACTGAAGGACTGTGGGTTGGGGATGTGATATTTGATGTTGGGGGTTTTGTGTCTCTGGAGAGTATAAGAGCTGTGAAGAATGATTGTTCTGCCTCTTTGCTGAGATACTTTGCTTGTTAGAGGATGTAGACTGACAATAAACCTTTCCTGAGAAATAAACTCAGTCTCGTTTGTGAAAGTCATCCTCTACACTGGTGACTTACGACAAACCATGGCCGGTGGCGGCGAGCTTTCCGCGCCGGACTCTTCAGGGGCCAACCGGGTTAACGCAGCTACCACACTACAGCTGCCCGATTTCTGGCAACATAACCCGCGCTCCTGGTTTACCACTGTGGAGGCGCAGTTCCACCTTCGGGGAATCTCAGCGGACGCAACGAGGTTCTACCATGTCGTCGCGAAGCTGGACAGCCTCACAGTGCAGTGGGTGGAGAGCCTGACCAACCACCCGCCCCAAGACGACAAGTATGGCGCACTGAAAGCCGCCCTCATTCGAGCCTTCACTCCCTCGCTGGGAGAGCGAGCAGAGAAGCTCCTGGTGCTGACAGAAGGGGAAGCAGACAGGCCGGCAGATCTGATGGCGAAGATGATGAGCCTGAGAGGCGAGGATGATGACAGCTTTATCTTCGCCCACCTCTTCCTCAGAACGCTACCGCCAGCAGTGAGAGTCACCCTGGCCAGCTCACAGCTACTCAACAACCGTGACTACCACGAGCTGGGCCAGGAGGCGCAGCGGCTCATCGACGCCCATAGATGGCATGCAGCCACGATGGCAGCGGCAGAGCTGAACGCACCCCCGCGAGACGAGGGGAGACCAGAGGCTGCAGCACCGGATCCACTGACGTCGGCAGCGGCAGAGGCCAGGAGAAGCGGAGCTGACAACACCCTCTGTTTCTACCATCGACGCTTCGCCGAGAGAGCGCGCAGATGCGCCCCACCGTGCCAATACCAGCGCCAGGGAAATGCCAAGACCGAGAGCCGGTAGCAGCTGCGACTCTGGGCACGAAGAACAAGCTGCTTTTCGTGACAGATGCAAATTCAGGGAAAGAATTCCTGGTGGACACAGGCTCCCAGCTAAGTTTTGTCAAGCCTGCCTACGCGGACATGCTGACTCCTGCCAGCAGACCCCTGGTGTTAGCGGCGAATGGCTCCACGATCAAAACCTATGGGGAGAAGACGCTCCTCCTATCCCTCCACGGCCGCACCTTCGAGTGGACCTTCGTTGTAGCCGCAGTTAGCAACAACATGCTAGGTGCTGACTTTTTATGCTCAAACAGTTTGTTAGTTGATCTTGCTAATAGACATATTGTAAATGCACTGTCTTTCTACTCTATCTCCTGCACAGCTCGGGTGGCCCTGCCTTCTGCACATCCTAATGTCACAGGATGGTAAGTTTCATGCACTACTCAATCAGTTTCCAGCACTCACGGTCCCAACATTTTCGGCGTCAGTTGCCGAGCACGGGGTCGAGCATTTCATAACTACCTCTGGCCCGCCTATTTTTGCAAAAGCTCGGTGCTTGGACCCAGCTAAACTGGCCATCGCGCGCGAGGAATTCGCCAACTTGGAAAAACTGGGCATTGTTAGACGCTCGAACAGCTCTTGGTCGTCACCCCTGCACATGGTACCCAAGGCTGACGGCTCGTGGCGCCCTTGCGGTGATTTCCGCAGATTAAATAATGCTTCAGCACACGACCGCTACCCGATTCCGCACATCCAGGATTTTTCGGCACATTTGGCGGGGGCGCGCATCTTTTCCAAAATAGATTTGGTGCGCGGTTATCACCAAGTCCCAGTCCGCGCGCAAGACATACCCAAAACGGCAGTTATAACCCCTTTCGGGCTTTTCGAGTTTTTGCGCATGCCTTTTGGCCTCAAAGGCGCCGCGCAGACGTTCCAACGCATGATGGATGCAGTGCTGCGCGGCCTCCCTTTCATGTTCGCTTATTTGGATGATATTTTGGTAGCCAGTGCATCCGAAGTCGAACACGAACGCCACCTCACAGCCGTTTTTCAGAGGCTGACAGAACACGGGCTGATAATTAACCCAGCAAAATGCCAATTCGGGGTAGCACAAATCGATTTTTTGGGGCATCGCGTGTCTCCAGAAGGCGCGGTCCCGCTGCCTGATAAAGTGCGCGCGATAATGGATTTCCCCCAACCGCAGACAGTTAAGGCACTGCAAGAATTTTTGGGGATGGTCAGTTTTTATAACCGCTTCCTCCCCAACGCGGCACGGCTCATGCACCCATTGTACACGGCACTAAAGAAGCAAAAACCTGCAACTAAGGTCGAGTGGTCCCCGGACCGGGAGCGCGCTTTTTCACAAGTCAAATCGGCCCTCGCGAACGCTGCGTTATTGGCACACCCGGTGCCAGCAGCTCGCATGGCGCTAACCACGGACGCTTCCGACGTGGCAGTGGGGGCGGTTGTCGAGCAACTGGTAGCAGGGAGCTGGCAACCACTTGCGTTTTTCAGCAAAACATTGCGCGATAACGAGCGTAAATACAGCGTGTTTGATAGGGAGCTTTTAGCCCTGCATTTGGCCATCCGCCACTTCCAGTTCTGGTTGGAAGGGCGCCATTTCACCGCGTTTGTAGACCACAAACCATTAACATTTGCAATGGCTAAAATTTCAGAGCCTTGGTCGGGCCGACAACAGAGACAGCTGGCCGCGATTTCGGAGTTTACCACCGACATTCAACATGTGGCGGGCAAACACAATGTAGTGGCAGATTGTCTCTCGCGCGCAGTTGCACTGCCAGGCCCCCAGGGGGCAGACTCGGCGGCTGTAGACTCGGGCCAGGCTTGCGGCGCGGAAGCGCTCACAGCCCCGGTCTGCATTGGGTTAGATTATATAGCCATGGCCACCGAGCAGGTTAACGATGCGGACGTGCGCGCGCTCCAGTCTGGGCCAACAGGGCTAAGGCTGGAGCACAGGGTGCATCAAAGAGGTATGCCCCCCCTAATCTGCGATATCTCCACGGGGCGCCCCCGCCCCGTGGTCCCAGCTGTGTGGCATCGCCGCGTTTTTGACTTAATACATTCGCTGGCACATCCGGGCGTTCGCGCGTCGATCAAAATGGTGGGAGAGAAGTTTGTTTGGCTGGGGCTGCGTAAACAGGTCAAAGAATGGGCCGCAGCCTGCGCAGCGTGTCAAAGAGCAAAGGTACACAAGCACACGCGGGCCCCTCTAGAACCTTTTCACATCCCAGCCAAACGCTTCGACCACGTGCATGTCGACTTGGTGGGACCCCTCCCACTGTCACAGGGGTTCACACACCTTCTAACTATGGTGGACCGCACTACGCGCTGGCCAGAGGCAATTCCCCTGGCGTCAACCACAGCAGCAGACGTTGCGCGCGCTTTTTTAACGGCTTGGGTCGCGCGCTTTGGAGTCCCGTCAGACATAACGTCTGACAGAGGACCCCAATTTGTTTCCGAGCTTTGGTCATCCATGGCACTCAGCCTGGGGGTGAAAATTCATCGCACAACTGCGTATAACCCCCGGGCCAACGGTTTGTGCGAACGCTTTCACCGGTCATTGAAAGCAGCCCTCAGAGCGGCTCTCACAGACACAAATTGGGTTGATAAGCTTCCATGGGTTTTATTAGGGTTGCGTTCAGCACCTAAGGAAGATTTGCAAGCCTCTCCGGCTGAGCTAGTCTTCGCCCAACCTCTCCGGTTACCGGGAGAATTCCTTCCTGAGAACCCCGCGCCAGATCGCCCCCCCCCCGCTCAGCTGCTGCAGAGCGACACGGGATCAAACACCCTCCCCGGTCCAGTTCATCACAGTTTTCCACGTGTTTTTGTGCCTAAAGCCTTAAAGAAAGCAGAATTTGTCTTTGTTAGACACGACGCACAGAGGTTAGGTTTAAGACCACCTTATGATGGACCGTTCAGAGTGTTAGAAACCGGGGAAAAGCATTTTTTGCTCGATTTGGGAGACAGGAGGGAATTAGTCTGCATTAACAGACTCAAACCCGCTTTTGTGTTAGCTGATGAACAAGTTCAGTTGGCCAGGGCCCCCCGCTGCGGCAGGCCGCCGGGGAGACATTCTGCTAAGCTTTCACAATGATGTGCTAATGACTCTGATCCACAGATGCAAGAGACAGCCACAGGCAGAGCAAGACCAGCTCACAGCAGATATGGCAGGAAGTTGAAGCCCAAGCAGTGGGATGTGTGGTATGTTGTGCCAATTTTTTTTTTTTCGTTCTGTGTGGATATGTCATGATTCTATGCATCTGGGGTGTAAGTTGTCCTTATTTAGACGTTTGGGGGGGTTATATGGCGCGCATTTAGGGCGCATATATGGTATGCATGTATGGTATGCATTTTCCCTCACATATATTTAGTAGGCATGACGGTGCATACTCTGGAGGCTTCACGTCTAAACGTCCAAGAGGACCTGACCCGGCAGAGACCTCGGGAGGTGTGGTTTCTTGAGAGACGGGAAGTCAGAGAGAATGTCCCAGCAGGAGCCCCCGAGGCTGAGTTGAGAGACAATGGAGACGCCAAGGAGCCTCGGAGGCTATATGTTTACTGAAGGACTGTGGGTTGGGGATGTGATATTTGATGTTGGGGGTTTTGTGTCTCTGGAGAGTATAAGAGCTGTGAAGAATGATTGTTCTGCCTCTTTGCTGAGATACTTTGCTTGTTAGAGGATGTAGACTGACAATAAACCTTTCCTGAGAAATAAACTCAGTCTCGTTTGTGAAAGTCATCCTCTACAGCCTCGTCATTTTCACATGTCCACAGTGTCATGTTTGGACACAAGGACTCACAAGGGCCTTTCCAAAAGGTGCTTGTGTCTGTGTCAAGGCACCCTCTGGATACCCTGTTCCTTATGTGTACCATATACATATGATCACTCCTATACTGTTTTTCCTATTTCACTGTTTTGAGATTTCCCCATTCTCCTTCAAAGACCAGCAGGTGCCCGTCTCTGCGGGAACCTGGGCAAATGTGGCAGGAACACAGACAGTTCATGTGACAGTATCAAGGTCCCCCTTGAACTTTGTCACCAGTGTCCCACTATGCATGGTGATGTAGTGGTTGGCACTACTGCCTCACAGTAAGAAGGTCGTGGGTTCAGATCCACCAGCCAGCAGGCCCTCTCTGTGCGCAGTTTGCATGTTCTCCCCATGCTTGCATGGGTTTACCCCAAGTGGTCTGGTTTCCTCCCACATTCCAAAAACAAGCAAGTTAGGTTAAATGGAGATTCTAAAGTGGCCCTACATGTGAGTGTGTGTGTGAAGGGATTAGCACTGCGGCTGCCTCATCCAGGTGGATGCCCTTGAATTTCCCTCTGGGGAAAGTATACAAACAATGCCTGCACATTTGCAAGATTCCCTTAACCTCTTAAAATTCTTTTATTCCACCTGTGGAATGCTTCAAATTGGCTGGACTGCTAAGGGGTTAAACTACCACTTTGTTCAATTTGACCCACACTGGTAGACCTGAAATTTCTCTCGATAAGATACGGGTCAACATTGACCCAAAACAGCCTCGGTGTACAAACATTTGTAGCACATGTAGAAACGTGTAACATTTTAAAATATTTTCATTTGTGTATTTTGGATCACTTTAGAAAAAGTAATCAAATTTTAAGGTTAAAAGAATGAAGTTTAGGGTATTTTTACTGCTGTCAAATGTCAGAATGGGTCAAGTATGTATGTATGGGTTAAGGAATTTCTGCCACATCAGACCAAATAATCCACCCATCCATCCATCTTCTTCCGCTTAATCCTTTTCAGGTTGGGGGGGGGGGGCTGGGGGGGCTGGCTGGAGCCAGCATCTTTGGGCGAGAGGCAGAGTACACCCTGGACAGATTGCCAGTCCATCGCAGGGCGAGGATCCCTATTCCAATAGAAGTGTGCGTGGATATAGTTTCCTTGGTGAGTGCGAGTTATGACAACGTTTTTGATGATGGGGAAGTATTTTATTTAAAAAAAACAACAAAAAAACAAGAGAAATGCAAAAATGTGACACGAATGAACCAGTATGAGGTAAAAAAGCAGGACAACATTTAGTTAAATTAAAAAAAAAAAAAAAGATAGTTTTCAAGTGCTGTCTCACCTCTTTTTACTTCAGATTAGCTGCTCTGTCGTCTGTGTGTCATTACAGCTGCTTGAGTCAGTGTTGAAATAAAGCAGTTTTACATCTTTAATCAGATTTGTTCATTCTTCACCAACTCCTTTGGACACTACAGAAATCTCTCATAATAAACCAGGAAAAGCCTCAAAATGTAAAAAGTCTACAGACTCATTTGAGAAGATTCTGCTTCACCGATGCCCTGCAAGCAGCTGCGTCCACACAGATGCCGTCATAACAAAAATCGTCACAAGAAGAGCGAGGTGGTCAGCCTAGACGTTCCAGTTCCAACAGAACATTCAGGTCATACTCACACAGTGAGCCTGCTTCTCCAGCACGGAGGCTCAGTCACACATGCTTCAGTTCACATTAAAAAAAAACAACAACACTGTAATTTGAATCTTATACTCACAACAGAAATTATTTCTCCCTGATAAAGACTGTGCAAAATATCAGACTCCTGCAGATTTGTAAACATCATGCTTTCTTAAATATTTTCTGGACAGACTAATAATGAAGACCCTGATTTTTTAAACTTTATTTAGACCAGTGGTGTCACTGGTTATGTGAATAATACCCCCTTTACACAGGGGTGGAGATTGAGAGGTCGTTGAGAGATCTGGCTAAGTTTTGATTGATCAATGATCTTCAAGGATCTCCACAGTCGCCTCAAAGTTTTGACTCGGTCCAAAACACAGAAGGATCTCCCAAACATCAAAAATTGGCCCAATCTCTCAACAATCTCTGCTGTGTAAAGAGGTCCTAAAATCATAAAGTCATGGACAACAGAAAAGTTATGCAACAAAAATCTCTGACCGGCACCACTGGTACCAGATTAATGAACATATGAACTGAAATCTCTTTAGTGCACAGAGTCAAATTTTAGTCTCTCTTAAGCTTAAAATGTTGGTTTTACTTTAAAAATCTAAAGGTTGGTCGTTGCTATCATCTTGTCATGTGATGAGGTGACAGGTCACTCCATTTATCACAGTTTACTAAGGTTTGGCACAGACTTCAAACCATTAATCGCCACTACTTCCCTGCCCCATTGGTATATTGTATTTATTTAAGAGAAGATTCATAAATGTAGTGAAGGCAGACATGATGAGGGCTGGTGTGAGAGAAGATGCAAGGGACAGGGTGAGGTGGAGGCACATGATCTGCTGTGGAGACCCCTAAAGGGAGTAGCCAAAAGAAGAAGAGGATCATGATCTAACACCGTTCTCCAAATGCCTTCCTCTGTACTGCTGTACCCAAATATTCGATTATACGGATTTTGGTTTACACTGGTGTTCAGTATTCACATTTGGTATTTCGATATTTGCCTTTTTTCCTCTCCAACTGCTTGATTTTAATAAAGGTAATTACAAATGTAAATGTATTAAATTTAAGAAATGTACATAGATCATCTATTTGTGCAAGGCACGGTTTAATTCAGTTTAAAATCTTGCATCGCCTTCACTTCACTAAGCTTAAATTGTCAAAAATTTATAAGGACACCGATCCAACCAGTAATAGATGCCATCAGGACCCAGCAAACAAATCTACTGCAAAACAAATCTACCTACGGGTACAAATAAAAGTAACCTGAACCTGAAACCATGTGCATAAGTATGTTTTGGTCCTGCCCAACTTGCAATTCTTTTGGGGAGAGGTTTTTAAGTTCCTGTCGAGTATTACTGGAAAACAGGTTCACCCCAATGCTTTGACAGCTTTGTTTGGGATCTTCTTAGTTACAACACTCTCATCAACAGAATCTGCTTTTGTCACTTTACTGGCCAGCCGTATAATACTTCTTAAATAGAAATCTCCTGAAGTTCCTTCACATATTCACTGGATAAGGGAAGTTCTTATGTGCTTTAGACTAGCGAGGATCCGTCGTATCCTACGAGGATCAAACAATAATGTTATGAAATATGAGACCGTCTTCTTCGCCATGTTAATTGGATTTGTCCAGTATGTCTGAATTTAGATAAACTTTTTCCAAACATGGTGGGCCTTTTTTTTTTTTTTTTTGGGGGGGGGGGGGGTGTCTTTCAGGTTTGTTTATGATACTGTACGTGTTTATGATATTTGGGCTTATTCAGCTTGGAAAGCAATTAAAACTTTATTTTCTATTTCACAGATTTTCAACAATGCTGTAGTCTTTTGTCTCAGTCCAATAATTTGCTCTGTACTGTTGAATACAATTTTTTTCCCTCTTTTTCTTTTTTATGTTGTTCTGTTTACAGTTGGAAAACTTAAAGATGTAAAAAAAATTTAAGAAATGCAAATTCAGCAGAAAATTACACAAATTCACAAGTAAAAAAAAAAGGTAGCAAGTTTACACAAATAAATATGCAAATACATAAAAAGATAAAATTGCAAATTCATAAAAAGATAAGTTCATTTATGAGACAAGCTGCGAATTTAGTAGAAGTATAACATTTGAGGAAAAAAACTGCATATTTACTGTATATGAAAAATTTAGTAAATTTATGAGGAAAAATCCCAAATTTACAAGAAAAGCAGCAATTTTTTTATTTTTTTTTGGGGGGGGGGGGGTGTTACAAATTTACATGAAAAGTTGCATCTCTGATGCAGTCCACTGAAGGAGCAGACCATCAGGAAGATTCAGGTATTCAGTCTGGATCGCTTCCAAATATTCAGAGCCCCAAACCCGGCATTTGGGACAGCCCTACCTTCCTGTAGGTCATCTTCCAAACTGAATGTTAGATAAAGAAACAACAGTGTTTCTGATCTAAACACTCACACCAAAATATCTTATATTCCAAGTTTGAGAATAATATAAACTCTGTACAAAATGGATCTTTTACAAAATAAATCCTGTTTTTATCTAACTGTTAGTAAAGTTATTTTCCTCTTAAATTGTCATAAGTTTTGTCTAGGTTTAGTGTTTTTTGACCCACATCACGTCTGAAAAAGAGTTTGGAAACCTCACTATAATAATCTGGTTAAAGTGCATATAGTCATAGGTCATGAGGTCTGAAATAAATCCACAACACCGCACACCTGAACACATTTCCTGACATGTCCTTCCAAATTAATATATTAATTTTCATAACTACTTTTCCAAGTTGCAACTCTTTTTCTAAAGTAACTAAAATGACGGAGCCTTCTTATGTTCTCTGGCATAAGAGTATTTTTGATATTGTATAATTTCTGTAATATCAAAGGCTGAATGGTTTTAGGCTGAATTAAAGCAACACTGGTTCTTTTTTTTTTTTTTTTTTTTTTTTTTTTTTTATCTGATGTTCAGACATGTAGCCATTTATTCAAATTAGCTCTTAATGATCACACTTTACTGCCATGTTCCTACGTGGATGAAAAATAGTGTCATAACTTGAAAAGCCGGTAAAAATGTATATAAACAATATCGACTTTGATCCAAATTGTTGGTGGTATTTAAAGATTGTAGATTGTAGATTTAAGATTAATCTTAATCTTATCCTACACTTTATTACATGTATAGTTTATTTCTCTTATCTTATCATGTTTAATGTTGCAGCATTGTACAGAGACAAATTCCTAGTTTGTGTACTACATGAACAATGGCAATAAACCTGATTCTGATTCTGATTGTGGAAATGTCTTCAACTACTAACAAGAGCACTCTGAGGTGAGTGCAATATCCCCCCCCCCCCCCGCCTGCTTTCTTTGAAGATCCCAATATGTTACTGAAGGAGAACAGTTTTCAACTTTTCCATATAATTACTGGGTCAGAACCAAATTATGATAAGCCTATCATCTATAAATATATAACAAAACTAGTTGTATACAACCCATAGTTGTAGGGCAGGATCCCAAGGTGAACCTGTGTAGAAGGTTTGGTGACCCTAGCTTTACTCACGCTATAGTAATAGGGCATAGAGAATGCCAACCTTGGCCTTTAACTTTTTGACCCATAGTCAGAGGTCATGGTCTAAGGATGAACCCGTCTGCCAAGGCTGGTGACCGTAGCTTTATGTGTTCTACAGTAACTAGTGCATACCTCTGCATGCCTGTAGAAACCAAGTATAAGCAAGTATTTCTGCATGCCCGTTGAAAGGTGTAAGAAAGGGTGTAAGCACGCACGTCAGCACTCGTTCAGTGATGCCTGCCTCTGATCTTTGATGGTGTCATAGCGAGTCCTATGGTCAGACTCCAAACCCGTAGTCATGGTTCAGGGTCATGGGGTGAATCTATGTACCATTTGCTGACCCTAGCTTGACTCATTTTTCTTCTTTTAGATTTGATTGGCGGTTGGCAACCAGCTTACAGGTGCATTACCGCCACGTACTTCACTCTATATGTCAGATCATCACTCTAACATGTCATCTGTTTGATGGTAGCTGGATTCTGTTTTTCCTCATAACTTTGTGACATTCTTCTTTTTCTTAGCTTGACCCATTCTTTAGTAACAGTGCAAAAAGAATGCCACTTTGACATTTGACCTTTTTGCCCCGAAACTCCTGCAAAAATCATCTGATTAGATCTAAAATGCAATATGCACATTATCAATGTATATCAAACCCTGGTATCAACTTTCAAAACAATCAAAATAAAACTGTAGGAGGAGATGAGTTCACAAAAGTGGGATGGCCGGACGGGCAGACAGACGGGGCCGCCGGATGACATAATCCCCCTTTGGTCTTTGACCGGCAGGGGATAAAAATGGGTTTCAAAGATTTTCTGAAATGCAGACCCCGATATATCAGCTAACACATAACAGACCCATGTGTATAATGATATATGAAGAGAAATTTCATTTATGCTCCCTGTAGGAACATCTACCAAAATGTGATCAACACATCTGACCTTTTCATACCACAGTCTCCAGTTGCTTATTGGCAGATAAACAGTACATCTATTAGATTCATTGGTCAGTCTCTGTTGTATTCAATAAGGAATTGTAGCAAAATAAATAGTAACACTGAATAAAATGAGGTGACAGTTGACAACCCCCTTATATTAGTACCTCACACACTATGTGCGTCAGACTAAGAGGGTGGGTGTTGCTGAAGGATGTGGAGGCGAGGGGGAGCTGCTGTCTGATGGACTCTGTCCCAGCAGCAACTCCTTCTCTCGGTGCAGACAAGGCCCACTCATGTGCTGGCTGTGGGAGTGGTAGAGCCGCAGGAAGGCCAGGATGGAGTGAACCAGCCACAGAGCCGTCACACACCACAGAGATGCCTGAGGACACACACAGAGCAGAGGCGCTTACAAACGCTGTTACCATTCAGCCGTGACACACTGGGACAGTGACTTTAAGAGGAGCTATGCTAAAATAACTGTGTCTAAAAACAAATTATACCATAATCTATTCAAAACTTTCAGCATCCTTTTAGTTTCACGGCCTCAGCTGCTTTGGTGGGGAATTCAACTCCCTGATCTTTGCAGAAATTTAGCAAATGGGGCTGCAGTTCACATGGTGTCCAGAAGTTGTTTCTAAAACCTCATTTCCCATGAACTGCATACAGTAGAAGTAAAGGCAGACAACACCTAAACGCCATAATTGTCAAGCCAGTCTCCATCGCTTTCTGTATCTGGCTGCAGTAAGACTATAAGCCCAAAACTAAAGATACTCCTCGAATAATGTTTTCCATAACTGGTTTCTATCCTCATAGGTTGTTCTCATCTCTCTGATGTACATTTTTAAAAAAATTCTGTTTGGTTTTCATTAGTTATTTGAGGCTATAAAAATGGGGTGTGGTCACAATTTTTTTTTTTTTTTTTTTACTTGAGTGGCACTGCCCGATGGGCTGCCACATAGGCTGTAATGGGTGTTCAAATGGGAACTCAAAACTGTGGCTCCACTTCCCCATCGCTGCATTGTGGACTTTGGCTAAATCCATGATGGGCGAGCTTTGCTTTGGTACAATGGTTGGAACTGGTGCCGTATCTACTATATTTTACAGTCTATGTACAGTACTTAGAGCAAACATTACTTGCAACCAGACCGTCATTGACGAAGTAGCTCGTTCCGACCTGAAAGTCACCCTGAGAGTGCTCTGATCTCCTGACCGTTGATCTTGGCATTAAGCACAGTGAGAGGCAGACCCATCTAGGATGTGCTTAAGATCAAGGTCATTGGCCTAGGAGAAGTAATGTTTTTCATGAAGTCATGCGTGTCCAGATCTCCTGACCTTTGACAATGACCTTGACCTCGGCCTAGATGCAGACTTACATGAGGATCCTTGTGAGTGAGTTTGGTGAGAATCGAGGTAATTGCGTAGGAGCAGTTGCGATTTTTCTGAAATCATAGAGGTACCCAGATCTCCTGACTTTTGTCATTGAGCAAAACCCAGATGCAGACCCACCTGAGGATCATGGTGAGTAAGTTTGGTGACCATCGGGGCAAATGCCTAGCAGGAGTAGTGATTCCCATGAAGTATGGACCGATGGACAGGTGGACACCATGTTACAGCATTACTGCATTAGCTCCTCTTGATTTCGCCGGAATGAGCTAAAAATTAACAGAGGTTTCTCGGATATGCTGTTGATAAAATTCAGTATATCAGTTATCTGTAGAGAAAAGGAATAGCAGTTAAGATTCACTTTAACGCTCAATCTAGTTACAATTTTGATCACATTCATGAAATAATACAAATATTGAAAACTGGTTCTGCATATTTCTGAATATACATCATAAATATAAATCCTAGCTTTAGGATTATAGATGACTTTATATTTTTGCTCATGTGATGAAGCTACACAAACCTGCAGCTTTTAACTGTTCAAGAAAATATACCGGTAGCCATGAATTTCCACTGAATGTTCTTGTGGTTGTTGCTGTGATGAATATAGTAAACAGTTCAGAATGTCCTTATTATCTAAATTTGACATTAACCAAAGATAAACTCAGCTTCTTCTTCTTCTAAAGTAAGTCACAGCATTTAAAAACCTGAATACAAATGTGGAGAACAAGTTCAAACCTGTGCCAGACTGAGCTCTGTGTAAAAAGATGAGGTATCCACATCCAGGTAGAGGGGAACAGACTGGGACTCTGCACAGCTAAACACAAGCAGACATGAAGAGATTAGAAATGACCCCTAAACACATTCACAGACAGTGAAAACATCATTACTGGAACACATATTTGCACTAAAATAAAGCTGGCATAGATTTTTTTTCTGTTTACACCATTAGAGGTAAAGTCAAGTCTGTCCGAAAATGTATTAATTATATGTATTTGAGAGTCACTCAGGCATTGAAACTGCTATTCATGTTCATACAGTTTTTTGAGACAAACTGTTCATGTTAATAAACTGTTAATAAACTATCACTTTCCATGTTGGATTGGTCACACAACACTAACGCGCTTTACAAGAAAGGGCAGAACAGGCTGATCCTTTTGAGGAGACTCGGGTCTTCTGAAGTGCAGGGGGTACTCCTGAAGACCTTCTGTGACTCTGTGGTGGCATCAGCCATCATGTATGGAGTGGTCCGCTGGGGCAGCAGCATCACGGCAACCGACAGGAAGAGACTGAACATACTACTCAAGAAGGCTAGCTCTGTTCTGGGGCACCACCTTGACCCAGCGGAGGTGATATAGAGGAGAATGGTGATCAAGCTGTCATCTCTGCTGGAGTTCGAGTCCCACTCCATGCGGGACATGCTGAGTGCACTATGGAGCTCAGCTCTAGCCAAAGTGCATGAGGAAGAGATTTCACAGGTCCTTCTTACCTGCTGCTGTCAGATTTTACAGTCTGCGCTGCTCATAGAGACCACACATAACACTGCTACTCTGCACAAATTATTTCCAATACACTGTTAATGTCATTGTTTTTGAAGGTTGCAACAATACTGTACTCATTTGACTGTGAAATATACTGTTAATGTATACGTACTGTATGAATGAATGAATAAAACTGTTCATTATAGTGCCACCTATGTACACAGTGCCTTGATTTTTTTTGTTGTCTCTGTATAGTGGGGAGAGTTTTTCATCAGACTGTAAAATTTCAAGTTTCCACATATTACTGTTTTTGCTCCCTGTGCACTTTTAACGAAGAAGAAGAAGAAGAACAGGTTTCCCGCAGCATAGCTGCTTAGAACCCTAGAAATGTGACAAAAATATTTTTGCAAATATCTTGAGAACGGCTGGGCCTAGACTAAAAATTCTTTCATCATTCTATTCACTGAAACCTTCTGCAATTTATTGTCAATGGTGGCAAACTCTGAAAATTAAGTTTTCTGCACCATATTTTCAAAAATGTGCAAGCGAACTTAAAATGGACTCCTCCTAGGCCATTCATCCAAATTGCTTGAAATTAAAGCAGAGATCATCTACAGACACTGATAATGTAAAGTTGTTAAAATTATCCAAAAATGTCAAACTGTTTTGATTTTCTAGGCCAATCAAGTTGTACAGTTTCTCTTTGGCATGTAGTTTTGGGTTTAACTGCAGATATATTGATTGAAATCTGATGGAATTTCGAACTCATAATCACAACTGTATTCTTCAGCTGACCACCAAATTTCATGCAATTCTGTTAATGTTCAAAAAATCATGGTAAATGGTGTTCACTTGTACGGGGGTGGGGTGGGGCTGGAAAGTTCATCGTGGTCAAATTTGAACAAATGTGGTTTATTTTCCAACCGCAAGGACCCAAGCGCTGCAACACCAATGGAAGCAGTGTGTGGACTGAAGGGGAGAGACTATGTTGAAAAATAAACCACATTTGGTCAAATTTGACCACTATGAACTTTTCAACCCCCCCGTATAACGCTTTTTACTCATCTCTGGATGACCAAAGTGCTTTACAGATCCTGCATCTACCCATTCACACGTTTATGAAATGTCTGTCAGCAGAACATTTTTTCTTTATGAATGTGCAACCCAAAGCAGTAGTGTGGTGTAGGGGTTCAAACACTTGTCTGTCATCCAGGGGCCCGGGGTTCAAATCCTTCTGGTAATGTGTGGTTCCTCTAAAGCACAACATACCTCTTTCCGTGCATTTGAGAACAATATAGAGTGCACATTAAGTTTTAACTAGGAATCCTTTTAATTGAACATTTATCATTTGAGACAGGGTGAGAGCTCGAGCAGTTGTGTGGTGTTGTGGTTACAGTGAGTGCTTGGAGAGCAGGCGGACCGGGGTTTGAATCTTGCCAGGGAGGTCTTGTTCTTCTCAACAACAACTGAAGTACAGCATGGCTCTTCTGTACATTTTAATGCAGCACTATGATCGAATTTAACCTCGAGATAATGTTTGCAAAATTATTTTGATGGTACACCAAGATTTGACAAAGTGAATGTCACTTCCTCCATAGCCTGGGTGCGTCCACACTGTCTTAAACAGCCTTTTTTTTTTTTGGGGGGGGGGGGGTTTCATTACTAGAGGAACAGCAGATGTGGCCTCAGTTCCAGCAGCAAATCACAGGGCATGACTTTAGCCACCATCAACAAAAAGTCCTGTGGTTGGCTATTGGGACTGGAGTTGTGGTTGCTGTGCTCGTGGCCTTTTCTGTGTTCTTACAAGGAACAAGAAAGTTACATAGTGCTGCTTTAAAAACTAATCTGTAGCAGACCTTAGATTTTAAATGCTGTTGCTAAGCAGTACAAGACCTTGAAGTCCACACCTGCTTGGAACCAAATGATCGCCGTTTGTGGTTATATTATCATTTTTTATTGCTCTGAGTTCTACCAAACCTTTGCTGCTGCAACACTGTAAATTGCCCCATTGTGGGACTAATAAAGGATTATCTTATCTTAAAAAATACATCTATTCAGTACAAATATAGCAGATTTATTTTCCCGAATTCCTGAAACTCATTACAGTGCAAATCCAAGACCATTCACCCAAGTACTTGATGCACCACTATGACAATAAATACGGCTGTGTTTAGGCAGTGTACCTGTATGGTCGAGCGTCGTTGTCGGTCACAGTATCACACCAGGAGCTGAAGCCCAGAGACAAGATGGCACCGGCCCCCCCAGACAGGAAGAGCACACACACACTGAGCAGGACCGTGAGGAAGGATGAGAACAGGGTGCTGGGCAGAAACACAAAACACACACAGTCAATCCAAGGCCTTGTTGCCTCTCAAATAAAGAGAATTAATAAGTAAAGCACATTTAAACTGAAGGGAATTTCAGGCGTACAATGTAGTGCAATGAGCATCGATGTGCAACTTCTCCATCAGTGTCATAAATGGAGAGAGAAACAGATTTTAAAAAGCAGTACCTTAACCAAAAGATGTACAATCTAGACCCATCAGTTGAATGTAAATGCAGTGCAGTTGCCACATGTGCAACGTTACTGCTTGCAGTGTGAAGTGGCATGTTTACGCTGCAGCTAAGCAAGGCCTCTGGGGACTAGCCAAAGCCATAAATGTTTCAGCTTATTTTTGCGAGACATCTGGGGATAAAACCCAAATTATTGTCAAAAAAAAAATTAAATAATAATGTGAGCTTTACCTATAGTGCAGAAAGTAATTACTATTGCATTCTTCTGGTAAACACGTGTGCATAACTAGCAAACATACTATTATTTTTGACACACAGTTTTCCATTTGCAGTACATGACCCATTAAAATGTGTCACTGCAGCATTAGCTGCAGGCTTAACTGCTGCATGGCGGTGCCGCAGCAGCAGCAGTACCCAGTGGCGCACACGCCCTCCAAAGTTTACCGCCATCATGATGACCGCGGTGTGGGTGTGGTCCACGTGCTGCGAAAACTCACTCGTCATGTCTCCCGTGCAGATAGAAGAGGTACCTCCAGCCCTGGGCGGCGCCGTACAGCACCGTGAAAATACCCACGAACGTGGCGAACTGGCAGGCTGCCGGCGGGCCCCACTGCCGCACCGTCAGCTGCTCCGACGGCTCGGCGCCGTCCCCCGTCCTCCAGTAGCCGGAGGAGAAGAGGGCGCAGCGCCCTTTGAAAGCAGAGCCGTTCAGCGCCATCGGTACGACCACCAGCAAGCCCGCCACCACCGAGAGCCCGTGAGCGGCACAGTGGGCCAGCAGCAGCCGCCGGTCCAGCTCCATGTCCCGGTCCAAAGTATTCACAGAAGGATAAAAAGATGAGCACATCCACCAGTACTTCCCACGGCCTGACCCAGATAACTGGGATATTTAAAGAAGAAGGGCGGAGACCGGGACTCTGTAGAGACCCCCCACTACCCACACAACAGGCACGTACCGACAGAGATAGGGACAGACAGAGGGATCACTCTGATGCACGAACCAAACCGCAGAAACAACTATAGGGACGTTTGCGGTGGATTCATGCTGCACCTCTGCTGTCCGTGTAACCGGAAACCTTGTGTGACGAAATTTACGTCATCGTCTCCCCCCTCCACTAGTGTCCGCAGTGCTCGACTGCGGACGACCGCGTGCAGCCCAAATTTTGTGACCGCGCCGCCTACCCACAACCTGAACGCGTTGAAAAGCGCATGCGCAAGACTGAATGTCCCATTCACGAGGTGGCGATATCGGCACAGACCAAGACGAAGAAGACAACAAGGAAGCAGAAGACGAGAATAAACGTTCACGAATCATACATAAATACTTCAGCAGCAGCTTCGTGGAAAAGGAGTGGAAACCGGGAAGTCAAGCAGCAGAAAGCAAGCAGCATTTCTTCGTTGGTGAAAATCCTGGGGCGTCAGCGCATTGGCGCTACCTATCGGACGGGAGTGAAGCTACAAATGATGGTTGTGCGCATGCGTCAACCGCTTGGCCTGGGTAGATGGAAAAAAGTCAGCATGAACAGCGCTGCGTGCGTGCCGGGCTCGTCCAAAGCGCAAGCGGACCAAAGCGGACTAGAGGGGAAATGCAGCATGAATAAAGCGTAGGGATACATCCAACTATGCGCTGTTATCCGACCTAGAGCTCTTCAGGGAATGGTGAGCTCTGCGAATTTCCTGGTGGAGTGACATGTTTTTTATTTAAACGATCTTTGTTTCCAGAAATTAAATTTCTCTGTCAATGACGTAAAGGCGGGGACGTCACGTCTGTTTTCATCAAGTTGACCTATTTAATCAGCTAGTAGAGGGGGAGGTGATCTTTTTTGTTATGTATCACAGGCAGTATCTGCTTCAACTCATGACTCACCCATGAGGTTCGATCAGTGACTCTATCGGTAAAATCTGTGTCTGGGTTGGATGGGTTTGGGTTAAGATGATCTATTTTTAGTTACGTGCAAACTCAAAAACCTATGAGTACTTTAGGTTCACAAGGAAGGAATGTATGGTGGGAAGTTAGTGATTACATTCTTCTCTTCTCTGGTACCCAGCCCCCCATTCTGTTAATAAAACCAAGCATTTAAAACCCCATTATTTCCCCCGTCACAGAAGACTTCAATTGCATTTTCTCTCAGTGCACTTTGATCAGCAAAAAGCAAGTCTGTAGTCAGTAGCGCACTGTCAACCGCTCATGAAGCGGTGTGTTTTAAAATCATGGGCACTGCACATACCAGCTCAGGCACACCAGGAAACATTCAGCAATGCACCAGAACTTCCCATTATTTTTATGATCAGAGTGTGGGACACATATGTGGGTTTCATATGCTTCACATGTATATTACTGTATGCTTAGTGTATGCTTCACGTCTCAGAGGAACAAAAGGACTGAACCTCCTAGGAGATGACAGGAGGATGTGAAATGTGGCCTTTTGTATACAAAGAGATGACCTTGAGGGATTTCCTGACCACCAGTGACTTTAGGTGGAGGTGAGAAGACCTGGAAGAAGACGCATTGTGACTTGGGATTAAAAGACAATGTGACTGTGTGCTTTGATGTCCTGGGGTATAAAAGGGACAGATGTTGGGGGATTCTTTCTCTTTTCTGTTTTTGATGATGTTGGAGAATGGAATAAACCTGACTAAATAAATAAACCTGACTAAACTAATAAACCTGACTCTTGAGATAAACTCAGCCTCATCATTTCCACATTCTACACACTGGTGACCCTAAGACGTATCATGAGTGGAAGAAATTCTCCCGAGCCAGACTCGTCAGGAGCCAGCCAAACGAATGCAGCCACAGTTCAGCTACCAGACTTCTGGCAGAACAATCCGCGCTCCTGGATTAACGCGGTCAAGGCGCAGTTCAACCTCCGGAGGATTTCTGTAGACGACACAAAGTTCTACCATGTGGTTGCAAAGCTGGACAACCACACAGCCCAGCGGGTAGAGAGCCTGATCAACCAGCCGCCGGACAGCGACAAGTACAGCGCGTTGAAGGCTGCTCTCATCCGTTACTTCACCCCCTCGGTGGAGGAGCGAGCAGAGGGGCTCCTGGCGCTGACTGAATTTGAAAGCGACAGGCCTGCGGACATGTTGAAGTTGAAAGACTCTGACGATGATCACTTCATCTTCACCCACCTTTTCCTCAGGACCCTACCGTCAGCGGTGAGAGTGACCCTGGCCAGTTCACCACTGTTGGCCCGATGAGACTACCGCGAGCTGGGCCAGGAGGCGCAGCGACTTGTCAACGCCAATAAACGGCGCGCGGCCACGGCCGCGGCAGCGGAGCTCAGCACAATATCCGGAGATGGCAGGGGGCCAGAGGCTGCAGTACCAGACTCACCGACGACGGCGGCGGCAGGGGCCAGGAAACACGGAGCAGACGACGTCCTTTGTTTCTACCATCGCCGCTTTGCAGAGAGGGCACGCAAATGTATACCACCGTGCCATTTCAAGCGCTCGGGAAACGCCAAGACCGGGGGTCGGTAGCAGCTGCGGCCCTCGGAGAGGAGAACAAGCTGCTCTACTTGAGGGATGCGCGCTCGGGGAGGCATTTCCTCGTGGACACAGGCTCCCAGCTGAGTTTCATCACACCTTCCTCCGCTAACCGGCTGGCGCCTTCCAGTGGTCCCGGGGTGTCAGCAGCGAACGGCTCGGCGATTAAGACCTTCGGTGAGAGGACGTTGCTTCTGTCCCTACACGGCCGTTCATTCAAGTGGACTTTCGTCATAGCTGCAGTCAATTTCAACATGTTAGGGGCTGATTTTTTGTGCTCACATGGTTTGTTGGTTGATCTTGCTAACACACGCCTGGTTAATGCACTCTCTTTTTATTCTATTCCCTGTACAGCTCGAGCGGCCCCGCCAACAGCACAAGCCAACGTCACAGCTGCAAGTGGTAAGTTCCACACACTCCTCACTCAGTTCCCAGCACTCACGGCCCCAACATTTTCGGCGACCGTGGCTAAACACGGGGTGGAACATTTTATTACTACCACCGGACCGCCCGTTTTTGCAAAAGCTCGGCGCTTGGATTCGGCTAAACTGACCACAGCGCGCGAGGAGTTTGCCAACCTGGAAAAGTTGGGCATCATCAGGCGTTCGAAAAGCCCATGGGCTTCACCGCTTCACATGGTCCCGAAAGCTGATGGCTCGTGGCGACCTTGCGGTGATTTCCGCAGGTTGAACAACGCTACAGCGCACTACCACTACCCGATCCCACACATCCAAGATTTTTCCGTTCATTTGGCGGGGGCACGCGTTTTTTCTAAGATAGACTTGGTACGCGGTTACCACCAGGTCCCAGTGCGCGCTGAGGACATACCCAAAACAGCGGTAATAACTCCGTTCGGGCTATTTGAGTTTTTATGCATGCCGTTTGGGCTTAAAGGCACGGCGCAGACGTTCCAACGCATGATGGACGCGGTGTTGTGCGATCTCCCCTTCGTGTTCGTCTACCTGGATGACATATTGGTAGCCAGCGCGTCCGAAGACGAACACGAAAACCACCTCACGGCAGTTTTCCGGAGGTTGGCAGAGCACGGGTTAATAATCAACCCAGCGAAATGTCAGTTCGGGGTGACGCAGATTGATTTTTTGGGGCATCGCGTCTCTCCAGAAGGAGCAGTTTACAAAGTGTGCGCAGTAACAAATTTTCCCCAGCCACAAACGGTCAAAGCGTTACAGGAGTTTTTGGGAATGGTGAATTTTTATAACCGTTTCCTCCCCCGCGCAGCGCAGCTCATGCAACCATTGTATGCTGCACTAAAAAAACAAAAGCCCACAAATAAAGTCAAATGGTCTCCGGAGCGAGAGCGCGCATTCTCTGAATTCAAAACAGCCCTGGCAAACGCTGCGTTGTTAGCACATCCAGTCCCAACGGCCCGCATGGCGCTCACTACTGACGCGTCAGATGTGGCCATAGGGGCGGTCGTGGAACAGTATGTAGCCGGAGCCTGGCAGCCGCTCGCATTTTTCAGCAGGACTTTGCGCGACAGCGAACGAAAATACAGCGCATTCGACAGGGAGTTGTTAGCTCTCCACTTGGCCATTCGCCACTTCCAGTTCTGGCTGGAGGGACGCCGTTTCACCGCGTTCGTTGACCACAAGCCGCTGACTTTCGCGATGGCCAAGGTTTCAGAACCGTGGTCAGGCCGGCAGCAAAGACAGCTGGCCGCTATCTCAGAGTTTACTACCGATATTCAGCATGTGGCGGGTAAACTAAATGTAGTGGCAGACTGTCTCTCGCGCGCCGTGGCCGCCCCAGTCCGCGTAGGGATAGATTATGCAGCCATGGCCGCGGACCAGGTTAGCGACGCGGACGTGCGCGCGCTCCAGTCTGGACCAACAGGGTTAAGGCTGGAGAACAGGGTGCTGCAAGACGGTATGCCCCCCCCCAATCTGCGATGTCTCCACTGGGCGTCCGCGTCTTGTGGTACCGGCTGCGTGGCGCCGCCACGTTTTTGACTCAATTCATTCTCTGGCGCACCCGGGAGTGCACGCGTCGGTCAAAATGGTGGGAGAGAAATTTGTTTGACTGAGCCTGCGCAAACAAGTTAGAGAGTGGGCAGCAGCCTGCATGGCTTGTCAACGAGCCAAGGTACACAGACACACGAGAGCTCCCTTGGAGCTGTTCCACATCCCGGCTAAGAGGTTTGATCATGTTCATGTGGACCTCGTAGGCCCCCTACCGCCGTCACAGGGGTGCACACACCTTCTGACAATGGTAGACCGCACCACGCGCTGGCCGGAAGTGGTCCCACTGTCGTCAACCACAGCCGAGAAGGTGGCGCGCGCGTTTTTAACAGCATGGGTAGCGCGCTTTGGAGTCCCATCGGACATTACGTCCGATAGGGGTCTTCAATTTGTTTCCGAACTTTGGTCAGCAATGGCCTGCAGCCTGGGGGTAACGATCCACCGCACAACCGCGTACAATCCACAGGCTAATGGGTTATGCGAACGTTTTCATAGGTCATTGAAAGCGGCTCTCAGAGCGTCGCTTACAGATGCAAATTGGGTAGACAGGCTACCGTGGGTTTTATTGGGGTTGCGTTCTGCACCTAAAGAGGAATTAGAAGCCTCCCCGGCTGAGCTGGTTTTTGCGCAGCCACTTCGGCTGCCCGGGGAATTTCTTCCAGATAATCCTGCGCCCAGAATACTCCCCGGCTCAGCAGTTTCAGAGTGGCACGGAATCGGGCACGCTGCCTGGCCCCGTTCACCACAGTTTTCCGCGCGTTTTTGTGCCTAAGGCCTTAAAAAACGCAGAGTTTGTTTTTGTCAGACACGATGCCCATCACCCGCCGTTGCGACCACCTTATGATGGACCATTTAGAGTGCTGGAAACAGGGGATAAGCATTTTTTGCTAGACCTGGGGGGCAGGAAAGAAAAGATTGGCATAAACAGGCTCAAACCCGCCTTTGTTGTGGCAGACGAGGATGTGCTGTGCGCCAGGGCTCCTCGGCGCGGCAGACCCCCTAGGGGACATTCCCCAGAACACCCACAGGGATTGACTAACAGTTCTCACCCTCAGGCAGCAACTCCCCAGCAGGATGGCGCCGCGGAAGTGGTAAAGACCGCTTACAGCAGATATGGGAGGAGACTGAGGCCCAAGCAGCACGTGGACTGATGTGTAATGGTTTACCATGACATGCAGACTGTCATTCCGTTGTTCCATCTTAGACATTTGGTGGGGGGGGGGGTCATGTGGGACACATATACAGTATGTGCACTTATGTATATCACTTCATGCTTCATAGGTATACCACTTTAGGCTTCACATCTTAGATTGAACAAAGTACTGAGCCTCTCTGGAGATAACAGGAAGATGTGAAAGTCTAGTCTTTGGTATGCAGAGAGACGGCCTGGGGGGATTTTCCTGGCTGCCAGAGGCTGGGGGTGGAGGTGTTAAGATCTAAAGGAAGATGTATTGTTATTTGGGATTAAATACAATGTGACTGTGTGCTTTGAAGTCCTGAGGTATTTAAAGGACAAATGTCTGGGTTTCTTCCTCTTTCTGCTTTTGATGATGTTGGATGATGTGAATAAACCTGACTCGTGAGATGAACTCTGCCTCATCATTTTCACATTATCTACAAGGTACTGATTTATTGATGGATTTAAAAAAAAAAACCTTTTAGGAGAACAAATGAATAAACAAGGATTGTGTGCAGTTCAATTTTCACAACAGACTGCAAGGTTCTGGAAAGGTGTGAAGGCAGGAGGAGCCACTTTCCACTAAGCCTCAGCTGGTATGGCCTTTGTGACCTGTTCTGTACACACCCGTGGTCGGGGGCTCAATGGGCGCAATGTCTAAAGTCCATGGTGGGACTGGACTGTCAATCATGATTTCAAACAAACCTCTCTTCTGTGACAAAGTATTCAGAATCAGAATAAACTTTGTCCCTCGTGGGAAATTTGTCTTGGATGACAGTGCTACATGATGCTGCGTTCACATTCAGTCTCAAATTTTAAAGCAACACACAGTCTACAGCAGGGGTGTCCAATCGTGTGCCATGGAGGGCCAAGACCCTGCAGGCTTTACCTCCAACCAGTGTCTTCAACAGCAGATTCCACTGAATTTCTTCCCACTGATTGCTGATAAGTGAAAACACCTGCTGAAGAGACTGGGTAGAAGAGAAAACCTGCGGGGTCTTGGCCCTCCATGGCACATGACTGGACACCCCTGGTCTACAGTGTTTATATTCTGATAATTTGCAAAAGTGAGATTTTCCCACCATTTTTGAATTACAACTCCAATATAAAACCCATCATTGTCTAAGACAAGAATTAAAATTAGAAAAAAAAAATAAGTTAATCAACAAATAAGTATTGCACTATGTAACATTCATCCAACATCAGTGACAAGGATGGATAAAAGACACAAATTATATCAGATGTGCAAATTATTCCATAATAAAAACATGAAAATAACCAAAAGATCAATAAATAAATTAACAATAAAAACCTAGGCACTAAAATCCAAGATTCTGCCCACATACATAATCGATCATGTCTGTTAATATATTTCAGATTTGAAGAAACAGAAAATAGTTTTTCATTGCAGAGAAAAAAAGAGTGAGTGGGTTTGTAAAATTATTCAGCGGATCCTCCTCCTGGCATCAAAGTTTCAAACCCATCTATGTCTGCTCATTGCACAATGGAGCAGAATGAGTAAGGTGTGCATCCATGTGTGCTACATTAAACCTAAATGAGTTTAATTTCAGCTCAATTGTTCAATCACATCTTCATCATCTTCCTCTATAAAATAAGGGCCCCTTTACACAGTATAGAGGTCGTTGGGTGACTAATGATTTATGAGAGATCCAAAATTGCCCCTATCTCTCAACAATCTCCTAAAGGCTCAAAAACCATTTCTGTATAACTGTTTGGGAGATCCTTGTGTGCTTGATGTGCAATCAAAAATTCAATTTTTGGCAACTTTCATGGTAATCTACAGAGATCTTTGACAGATTCTTGAGAGATCACAGAGACCAGAAGTGGTTGCTGAGGGATCATTGAGAATTTTGGGGTGATCAAGGAGGTTGCTGAGCATTTCTTGGGCAACAGGGAGCCTCTGGGTATGTATAATATGAGAGGTTTCTAGAGCTCTTCTACCCTTCACCCCTGTGTAAAGGGGTATCGATCATTGAGATCATTGAAAGTTTATTGAGCGATGAAAAAATAGCCAGCTCTCTCAACGATCCTTCAATGAGTGCCCTGTTGTGTTGGGTTCTGGGGACCTTTGGTGTGTGACACGGGTGGTGGCTCCACCTTTCCGGTTCCGCCACCACCCAGGGTATAAGAGAGCAGTGAGGGAGAGGGGCGGTCTCTTTGGCCTCCTCTCTGCCTGGCGGGTGCGCTTGTTTGTTGAGAAAGTAACCATAATAAACCTGTGTTCAGTTCAACACCCAGTCTCGTCCTTGGCTCCTACTCCCAACATAACATGCCCAGCAAATGCTAAGATCTCTCGATCTCACAATGATCTTCCAGTGATCTCCACATTGGTAGATTGATGCAATCGTTGAGAGAGTTCCTTGATCTCAAGGAGCGCACAATGATCTCCCAGAGTTCTCACACCGATCTTTCAATGAATGCTAAATTTTTCCACCCTGAAGGTAGAGATGGCTGTGAGATCAATGAGGGATCACTCAGCATTCAGTGAAAGACCAATAGAGTTCACTGAAAGACTGTAGTGGAGATTGCTGAGAGATTGATGAGATTGTTGAATGTGCACTGAGTGTTCATTGACAGATCTCAATCACTGAGAGATTGTTTTGGACTGAGACAAAATGAGGTGACCATGAAGACCACTGGTAGATCATTGACAGATTGTTGCAATTGCTTGGTGCTCACTGAAATATCGTTAAGAGATCTGGCCATTTTTTAATTGGTCAATGATCTCTCAATGATTGCTACCCCTGTGTAAAGCTGTTAAAATTGATCCGATATTGACTGTAATTAATGCCTGGCTTAATGTCAAGCAGCACAACTATGGTGCATTTACTTTCACTCATGTGTATGTCCTTTGACCAGTGCAACCCATCTTCCCTCTGAGGTAAACATGCCACCATGATCACAGTTCGCTGTAGATCATGCGTTCCTGTGTATTAAAGGCAAGGGCAGGAGTGCTCCCAAATGGGTTGCATGACACACCTAAACACACCTCTGAATAATTAAGAGAGTTTCACCAGCCCCACTGTGCTTCTCACTGGTGCAAAGACTGTTTTCCTGTTGCTGTGATAACAAAATGGACTTGGACATTGTTATGTCTGTAAAATGAGTGGACAGGAGTCTTGTTCATGCAGCCAACAACTAACTTTATTACTGCAAACTTGGGATTATATACACCAGGGGTGTCAAACTCATTCCATGGAGGGCCAAGACCCTACAGGTTTTACCTCCACCCAGTGTCTTCAACAGGTGATTTCACTGAATTTCTTCCCACTGATTGCTTATCAATGAAAACACCTGCTGAAGACAATGGGTGAAGGTAAAACCTGCAGGGTCTTGGCCCTCCATGGAATGAGTTTGACACCCCTGATATACACAGTGGGCCGTGCTCGCCTGACATCACCTTGTGGGTGGGCACGGCATCACATACACACACATTCCCATACACAACATTCTCCCCCGCTTTAGAAAATGCAAACCCACACACCCGATTTAAAAAACTCCCAAAATTTGAACCTGATTCACACACTAAGAACACAGGTGATAATATACTGCAATAACATAACCTATCACATTCACACCAAAACAACCGAAATTGGACCACATCTCTTAAAATGCATAAAATCAATCCCATATTACCCACACTCACTCACATGTACACCAGCATCATATATATGCAAAATACATATCCAGATATTTACACATAATATTTTAAGTAATAACAATGTCCTTGGGCAGCCACCATTTACCAAGCTGCCTCGGAGGACCCGGGCAGCCCCACAGTATATGTGCCCCTGGCTGCTGTCTGCCCCCAGGGTCGAAACCCCCCTCCCTGGCGAAAATGTCTCCTCCCGCCATTACTTGCTTCTCTTCTCTGGGCTGGACCTCGTTGCCGACCCGCAGGGGAACCCGACCTGGCCTCCCGTGCTCACCACGTCACCATTGGACCTCCTTCCTGAGTCGGGCCGTCCCGCCGACCTGGTCCAAGCTTTCATCACGATGATGGCGTTTGGCGCACTGCAGAACCACGCCAATTTGTTCCGCTTCGCTCTCCCTTCTTTTAGACTCAGCAGCCATCTTCCCAGGTGTCCTGCTGTGCTGTTCAGTTCCCACAGCAAGGGCAACATGAACGCTGGCATCGGGACTCACCCGTGCTGGGTCGCAGAGGTACTGGTCACCATCACCTTCCAGCTCACCAGGCCAGTCCGTGTCGCGAATTGCGGCATCATCCACATCCAGCTGTAGCTGCTGTTCCTCGGAACTCTCAGTGTCACTTGCATCAGCGCTATCCTCCGACCCGAGCACCTCATCGCTGCTCTCAGCCCCCTTGTTCCAAGTGTTCTGCTGCATTGACTCCCTGTCCGGTTGCGGCTGTTCTCCCTCTGGGTTCTAACCGTCAGTCTCGTCGGCTCTGCTCTCCGACCCAGGCGTCTCATCGCTGCTTCCAACACCCTCGACCCAGGTGCTCTGCTGCGTCATTTCAGCTCCTGGCTGTCACTGCTCTTCCCCGGGGCCCTCAGCCTGTATGGTCCCGCTCATTTGTTGTCTAGCCTCCAGCTGTGGGGATGGCTCTTGCTGTTCTCCCTCTCCACCGTTGTCACACGCTGTGCCGTCCGACCCGTCAGCGCTATGGTCCTGTGCTAAGCTGAGCTCCATGGCTGGCCCGCTGACTTCAGTGACCAGGGACTTTTCCACACTCTGCCCCGGCCCCTCCTCGGCGACCAGCTTGGCGCCTGTAGCCTCGTTTTGGCGCACAGTTAGCTCAACAGCTAGCTTGTCCATAGGTGTGAAACGGGCTGTTAACCTCCCAAAACTAACTAGCTCCGCCATTCCCGGCACCCAGGCCTCCAGCGCACACAGCTACCTGGTCCTCGTTTACTCCGCGAAGTGCACCGTCATCTGCTCAACGGCATCCTCATAGCACTCTGCTGCGCCCAGCGTGTCGAGGATTCTTCGGCCCTCTGTGCCAAGGTGGTGGGCCAGGAGTGCTAGCCGCCGTCTCCCACCAAGCTTATGGAGACCCAGCGCTCTGATATACTCCTCAAAGTCAGTTTTCCACTCCGGCCACGGGATTACCAGCTCTCCCGCGCGCTCCAGAAATGGCAGTAGTGGTGGAGGTATCCAGCACGCATCCATTGTTCTCCTCGTCGCCAAATGTTATGTCTGTAAAATGAGTGGACAAGACTCTTGTTCATGCAGCCAACAACTAATTTTATTACTGCGAACTTGGGATTATATACACACTGGGCCGTGCCCGCCTGACGTCACCTTGTGGGTGGGCACGGCATCACATACACACACATTCCCATACACGACAGACATGACCATAAATGCACTCTGCACCTTAGACAATAGATTATTGACTAGATCCTCATAAATTGGCCCATAGTGTTTTTATACACAAATTACCACTGTGCTGTTTTCAGTGATCAGTGTTAGGAATAGAACTCAGAACTCAGAACTCAGAAAAGATTTATTGCCAAGTACATTAACAGATCACTGATAACATACGAGGGATTTGACTTGACACAGAAAACGACCTGCATTTCCGGTGACACGGCTGCATCTGTGAACGCGCCTGTCAACAGAAGGGTACAGGAAGCATGGGAAGAAAGGATAATACAATAGGAAGGAGCAAAAAAATCATTGATTGTCAGAATAGTGGTCATATATGATCAATATTATGATTACAAGAAAAAAAAAGCCCTCATTGCACAGTCAGCAGACAAAAAAAATTCACAAAGACACAGAGAGAGCAGTGAGTGAATCATCTTTATCATCAGTTTTGTGAATCAGTATGAGTGTAATGTTGAATGTAGGTGTTTGTATCAGTTAAGAACAACAAGGACACTTTAGCAGGAGATGTTTTGTCTAACTGCTGGCATTGTCCTTGAGCCATGCAGCTGCCTGTCCGAAGGCCGTGAGCTCAATGTTTTGAAAACAAAAAGCTGCAGAAGATCAGGAGGATTTTTGTGAGGGAGTCAGATTTCGTCGAATAGTACTGATCACAGAGAGAAAAAACTTTATATTCTCTTACAGATTCAGTACTTAATCCTTCATTGCTGGACGTTGAATCCTTCATGGATGGCTCTAAGCGTAATCATGATGTAATCCACCTTCCGAGACAGTTCTCCATTTGCCGCTATCAGAGTCCTCTCCATTTTTTCAATTTGATGGTTGAACCTCGCCTGGCCAGCATTTTGATAGGTTGTGTCCATCTTCATCAATTTGTGGTACACCAGGACAATCCCAGATCCAATCAGAACGATCCCAATCACCATTACTACGAAGACATACAAATCTTCTACATCTTCGATGGAAAGATCAGTCAGGCACAAGAGTTTCCAATTACTTGTTTCCCGTAAATAGCCCGCAGCAGCCATTCCCCCGGGGCACTTTTCCTCGTTGAAAAGATAGTGTCAATTGGGTTCAAAGCCCAGCTTATTAATTCCATAATTTCTTTCGATAATCAGCAGTAAAGACACGCAGACAGACGACAGCAAGCTGGGATCCAGTTAGTTAGGGGAGGAAGAGATAAGTCAGAGCAGGAGTGAAGAAAAAAGGCGTCTGCTCTCTTTGGAGGGCGGAAGTGAAGAGCTAATGGCCAACTGGCTATTGCCCATTAAACAGTGAAACAAACAAACAAAAAAACCTAACTTGTTTGAAATGCAACTTATCACTTAAAAGTCGAGGAGTTAAAATCCTTTTCATACTAGGTTAGACTAGCCAGATGGCGATATATTTTAGTTAAAATTGCCTGACAGCACCAGTAAAGAATCTTGTTTTTCTGTGCTCTTGGAACACAGGTTGGCTGACACATCTTTTTTTTCCTTTGTCAGACTAAGAAGATGATTAAAACCTATTATTAACTATATCTAACTATTATTAAAAAGGCATGCCAGACATTTAAGACAAATAAATAAAGACCAAAATATTGAAAATGGACCAATTTAATGGGTTTGCTCATTTTTTATTTTCAAATATAAGTAAAAATTTTTAATTGTTTATTATACAATTGTATATTTTACTCATGTAAAATATTTGCATCCTCTCTTTTAAATTGTGGTTTGTCAACCCATGCATGTGCATACTGTTACGTCTGTAATATGAAGGAGATGCGAGTCGTCTTGTACCGAACATCCAACTGTCCTTTATTGCGAACACACACAAATATATCCACCTTATTCCTAGGCCCCATGATGCCTTGCGTGAATTATGGTAGCAACTTCCGGTACTAGTTTAGAACATATGGTTGTCACTGAAACGGGACACTTTTCCTTGTTCAAAAACAATGACTTCGGCATCAGAAATGCGGGAACATGGCCTCTTGCACCTCAAAACAGTAATATAATCATACCACTTCCCACAACTATCAAGGGTACTATGTACTATGTACTATGTACAGAGCAGTACATGGCAGGCACCAGCAAGATCATGTGGCATAAGACGCCGTAACATGGCAGCCGCCCACTATATAGGGCAGTGTGGTGACGTGACAGGAAGTCCACGTCACCACACTGTACTTCACAATAAAGTGCCCCATTTCCCTATAGCTGCCAACGAATAGTGGCAAAATAAACCACTCAGCCGCACTGAACTACCCGGTAGTCTACCCACTGGCCCTAGTTAGTTTGGAGGGTTTTATGATCTTGAATTGGGGAGGGTCAATTTGGTCATGCATATATGACCATGGGTCATTCTGTTTTTTCAAGGAAGGGGGCGGGGTGTAAGGAACCACAGGGTTGGTTGGCATCGGTGTGATGATGCAGCCGTTTGGTGACGTCATCACACCGAGCTCATATAATGTGAGGGTCGGCCATCTTACGGCCTCTTGCCTCTTTCTCTGTTACCTCAGCCTCCCGCAGCATACACCAGTATTGTAAGTAACATAGTGCTTGTTGTAATAAAGTTCATGTTCCAAACCAACGCCACTCTCCCTGGGTCATTTCGGGTTTCCAGACATAACACTCACGCCATGCATCTTTATATACAGTAGCTATAGACTTTGATCCCTAATAGAAAATCTGTGGATAATTTTAAAATTAAAATGCAACAGATTTCTTTCAAGTAAATTTACCATTTAATAACCTAGACTAATATTCACCAATAACCTGCTTTTTTAAAAATTTTATTATGTCTCCTGTTCTGTGATTATGAGCAGCACCGTATAATATGAGAGTTGCGTCACTCTGATAGACTTCTATAGAAACTGTGAAAGGCAGAAATCACGTGGGTCATAGAGCAGCAGGCAATAGCTCCAAACAATGAAATTTTCTCCATAGATCACCATTCATTTCACGGAGTGTCTGCTAAGTTAAAGGAAACCTGTACTGGTCATTATAACAACATTAATCCTGCTTTAGGTATTACTTTGTGATGATCAGGTGAGCGTGCACCCCCCCACCCCCCATTTCTGTTTCTTCCCGGCTCTGGAGTTCTTCAGCACACCTGAGTGATTGGACACACCTGCCGCTTCCTGGTCTATCAGCATCTAAAAGAGCCAGTGTATGAATGCTTCCCCGCTGGACCGTTGGGTATTGCTGCCACAAACGATCTCAATTAATGTTGTTTGGCAAAATCCTTATTCCCATTGTCTCATCCTCTTGTATCTTCTCCTCCTCAGGTTTGCTGCCACTTCAGCGGTGTGTCTCCGGGGCTGCGCACGCTCACCTGAACCATTCATCTCCAGACAATGGACTCTTTCACCCAGGTCAACCCATCCACTCCTCATCCCGTCATTCCCCATTCTGTCCCATGCAGGAGTTCCTTGCCAGGCCCTCTGCTTGTACAGTGGGTTCTTCCCTTCCCTCACACCTTCCTCCTCTCTAGTAATCCCCGTTATTAATCATTCTTCTCTGTCCTCTTTCAGGCTGCGAGCGGCTCCAGCGTGCCCCTGTTTTTGTGTATATTTAAGTTAGTGTCTGATTTGCGTTGTTGTTTACTTGTGCGTGTTTTTGTGTTTATTAAGTTAGCGTTGTGTGTCTTTTGGTTTTCATTAAAGTTGTGTCAAATTTTCCTCCTTGAGTCTGAGTGTTCATTTGGTGTGGTTGCCCAGCATTTGAACCTCTCTAGTATTAAATCATGACATACTTATAAACAAAAAATGTGTTTATTCAGTAAAAAATAACCCCCAACAGTCAGTATACTGAATAATTTTATCCCATGAAAACCGGTCGGTCAAAACCAATGGGGAGCAGCCATCGCCGGCTGAAAGTGACGCACAATCGTTTCTGGCTTCACCGTGGATGAGTAAACGTGTTCAGCAGATGCTCAGTGGGTCAAGATCTGAGTTGAAAACAGTGCAAAATCTGTACGGATATATACCACACAAACCATCCTTGGAAATGGCCTTTATTGACGGCATAATCCGCAGTTACCTCCGGGGTCTGGCAGCTGAAGGGGACCTGAAGAACAGGCAAGTTCCCAGTCAAATCCACCTTATTCCTGAGGGTGCTGCTGTAGAAACGACTATGGATGCAACTTCCTGTTTTGGCTGAAGTAGTGCTAAATCAGTCAGCAAGAGTGGAGTAGTGGGGCATTTAAAATAGCGTTTTAAAAAGTGTTTCTAATTCTTTTTAATGTATAGTCCACATATCTGTTTTGCAGTGAAGTGGCAGATAATTTCAGCACTTGTAGTTTTTATATTTTTGAATGTTTTTGCATAGTTCTGTTACTTGCTGCTGTTCATGGTGTGAGGCTCCTCACAAGCACAGCTAAATCTATGGCTTCAACAGCAATGCATAGATCATGCACCGAAAACTAAAGGATTGTTCGTGTGATCAGGTGGTACATACACAGGACAGACACAACAGCACCAGGTACAGTATGTTTTCACTTGCATGAATGCCACAGACCTGATGTTTTACCCCGACAATAAAACGCCCAAGTACGGTGTTGTGGTTCTTTGTGGCTCTGACTAGACTCTACGTCTGCTCTGAGGTAAATTTGATTATGTCCAACATATTTTAACAAAATGCAACCGACTTTATTGCGGTGGAAACACTGACATATCTCAGAGCTTTTATTTGTTTACACTGTTAGCATTTAGCAGCGGTGTGGTGGCACTGTTGGGGGGTTCTCTATCCAGTGTCGGAAGCCGGGGGGAAGATGAAACAAAGGACTGAAGGAGAAAGTGGCACCGGGGCGGGGGGAGGGGGTCTCAGACGTAACAGAAAGGGCTATCCACCCCCCGGGGAGAGCAGAAGACAATGGAGTTTGCTGGAGGAAGACAGGGTATGAGAAGCAGGGTTGTTGTTATATGATGTTAATGTGCCACGCATGTCTTTGTGCATTGAGTGTATTGTGGTTGGCTCCCTGGGTCTCATGAGGCAGAAATAAAGGTTATAAAAAAGAGGCGCCCAGAGACCCAGATAGAGTATTTCCTGTACTTGATGATGGAAGGTGAATAAAGTTCATGTGTCGTGCAGCTCGCCGCCTCATCTGCTTTCATCTTCCACAGCGGAGCTAACTAATGGAGCTATTGTTTGCAAGGCCACTTTTTTTTTGTAACTTAAGATTTTTATTCATTTTTCATTATATATATTGCATTCAGATCACAGTCTACATTTAAAAAAAACAAAGGGGCTAGAGTAAAAAAGAAAAAGGAGAAAGAAAAAAAAAAAGAAAAAAAAAAAGGGGGGGGGACAAATGTTGGAGCATCAAGTTTTTAGTTTCCATCTCTTAATTCTTCTGGTTTTTCCAGCGTCTTTGGTTATTCTTTCAATATCTGTCTCGTTGTTGCACTTTGTAGTGTGTCCATTTCCGCCATTTTTTTTCCCATAGTCCTTCTTGCATTCTTTGTCGATATGTTAGTTTTTCCATCATACGTATGTCCTCAATAATGTCAGTCCATTGCTCTTGGTCAGGAAGAACTTCTGATCGCCATTTTTTTGTGATTGTTTTTTTACATGCAATCAACAAGATTTTAACTAGATATCTGTCCTCAGCCTGTATAACATTGTCTCTTTTAAGATCACATAGGTACATCAAGTTACAGTTCATTGGTATATTATATCCTAATATCCTCTGTATTGTCACATGTATAGATTTCCAGAATGATGAGATTTTGCAGCATTTCCAAAACATATGCGAGTGGTCTGCATTTTGAGCCCCACATCCCCTCCAGCATATAGATTGGGTATTTGTATACTTTCCTTGAATCTGTGGTGTAATGAAAAAGCGAATCAGGTTTTTCCATCCAAATTCCCTCCATGTTCTTGAATTTGTTGACGTGTGTTGTGTTTTCCATATTTCCTGCCAGCTTTCTTCTGTTATGTTTAAATTGAGCTCTTTCTCCCATTTCTCCTTTATATAGTTACTTGAATGATTGTTTGCCATAAGTTTCTGATATAGCTTTGAAATAATTCTTGTTTTATTTCCTGTATATGAGCTTAAAATGAATTGTATAATCTCGCTCACATCTGTTTGGAGGTTATGCCTAATCTTCTTCATATAATAGTCTCTCATCTGCAGATATCTGAAGAATTCCGATCTTTCTAGTTTAAATTTTCTCCTGATGTTTACAAAGCTCCCGAGATCTTTTTTTCCGATATTGCCCCATGCTGTGATTCCCTTGTTCACCAGATTTTTGTATCCCCTATCTTGTTTTGCCGGTTCAAACTGACTGTCAAATGCTACCCATTTCAATAGTTTTATGTCTTCCTTTATATTATACTTTTGTACTATTTTATACCACAGTTCTAAAGTAAATTTAGTGATTGGGTCTATTTGTTTGATTTGCTTATATGCATCTTTATCTCCTATTATGCTTTGTACTGGGAGTCCCTCAATTTCCTTTTCCATTTCTTTCCATTTTGCCTCATATCCCTCGTCGCACCAACATATGATATATCTTATTTGTGCTGAGTAGTAATATTCCTTTAGACTCGGTAGGCCCATGCCTCCTTTCTCTTTTGGTAACTGGAGAGTTTTATATTTCACTCTTGGTTTTTTACCTCCCCAAACAAATCTCGATATCATCCTGTCCCACTTTGAGAATTGGGCATCTGGAATCTCTGTTGGTATAGCCTGGAAGAGGTAAAGTAATCTAGGTTGTATGCTGATTTTGACTGTCTCAATTTTTGAATTCAGATCCATATTTAAGATTGACCATCTATCAATATCTTTTTTTATTTCTTGTTCCAACCTATCATAGTTTGCTTTATAGATTTTGCTTAGATCTTTAGGTATGTTCACTCCAAGGTATTTTATTTCTTTTTGTTTCCAGTTTAGTTTGATCTTATCAGTTATCTGGTTTAGAGGGTTATAGTGGAATGTCAGTATTTGTGTTTTTGTTATGTTTATCTTGTATCCTGATAATTTTCCAAAATTTTCTATCAAGTTCATCATTTCCATTATTGATTCATCTGGTTGTTCAAGGTAAACTATAATATCGTCTGCAAATAGCCCAATCTTGTGTTCCGCCCCCTTTATTGTTACACCTTTTAATTTCTTATTTTGTCATATCGCTTGAGCCAGTGGCTCTATGAACAGAGCAAACAAGGTGGGCGATAAGCAGCATCCCTGCCTAGTTGATCTTTGTATATTTACTTTGTCTGTTAAGCTACCGTTTATCTTGATTCTTGCCACAGGTTCTTGATACAGTGTCCTTATGCATTGTACTGATTTTTCGTTAAATCCAAAGCGTTCCAGCACACTATATAGGAATTTCCAGTTAACCCTGTCAAATGCTTTTTCTGCGTCTAAACTCATTATTACTGCGCTTTTCTTTTCTTTATGTATTTGATTAATTATATGTATTGTTCTCCTGATATTGTCATGTGTTTGGCGTCCCTCTATGAAACCAGTTTGATCATCTTCTATCAATTCCGTCAAGAATGTCTTTATTCGTTTACATATAATTGTTGTATATATTTTATAATCCACATTTAATAAAGAGATTGGCCTATAGTTTCCGCATTGTTCTCTATCTTTCCCTGGCTTTAAAATGACTGAAATAATGGCTTCGTTCCATGATGGAGGTATTTTGTTGTTGTTCAACGTCCAATTAAATGACTTTAGAAGCTGTGGTGTGAGTTCTTCTATAAACAGTTTATAAAACTCAGATGGGTATCCATCACTACCTGGTGATTTACCATTTTAAGTGACTTAATCACATCTCTAATCTCTTGTGTTGTTATTTCTGCTGTTAGCTTTTCATTTTGTTGATTTCCTATTGATGGCAAGTCCAATGTGCATAGAAATTTTTTAATATCTTTAGTATTTGTTTCTTCAGGTTGCGAGTATAGTTCTTGGTAGAAATTATGGAATATTTCTTCGATGTTTTCTGGGTTAACTGTGGTTTTATTTGTGGTGGGTATGGCTGTGTTGTGAGACATGTATATGTTGGACACTGCATATGTGATTTAACCACGATGAAGGAGAGCCAGCCCCCTGCGGTGCGGAGCCACAGAGCCTGGACCCCCTGCGGAGGACAGGGGACAGAAGACTTCCTGACCACTGAGGCTCGGGAAGAGAGAAGGGGGAGTTATGTAAATAAAAGGCTAATGAATGTGAATAAAGAGACTTTGATATAGATGTGTGATTTCCCCCGCGAGGGAAATGGTTTGATGTGAGAAGGTTTAAATGAGAGAACTTTGGTGTGTTCACTCTCTTTGTTCGCTGCTCAAGAATAAGAGCAGACAGTGGAATGATTTCTTGAATAAACTGAAATGAAAGACAATTCGGTTTCGTTATTCAAGTCTCCCCACATTGGTGACTGACGACGTTGAGAATGAACGAAGAAATTCTCAGGGTCCCGGACTCACAGCGCTCAGAGCTGGCGAGCGCAGTGGCCGTTAAGCTGCCTGATTTCTGGCAGGATAACCCACGGTCGTGGTTTCTGCAAGCAGAGTCGCAGTTCGCGCTCGCAGGAGTAACGGTGGATGACACTAAGTTCCACCATGTCATCGCTAAACTGGACAACAGCACAGCTCGGTGCGTGCAAAGCTTGGTGGAGCAGCCACCCGCGACCGACAGGTACAGCAAGCTGAAATCCACCCTCATCAAGTTTTTCACCCCCTCGGCTGAAGTGAGGGCGAGGAGGATCCTGTCTTTGCTAGACCAAGGTGGACACAGGCCGAGCGCCCTGATGGAGGAGATGATACAGCTGAGAGGGTTGGACAACGATGATTTCATTTTTCAGTTCATCTTCCTCTCCAACCTCCCGGCGCATGCGAGAAGCACACTGGCCGGCAAAAAGTGTCACACCCTGGAGGAGTTCCGGGAGCTGGCCCAGGAGGCAGACGGGATCCTGGACGCCTGCGGCGGGCAAGCAACCACAGCAGCGACCCGAGACAGCGGGGAGCCAGAGGCGGCAGAACCAGACTGGCCGACGATGGCGGCAACACGGCCGCGACGAGGGGGAGCCAATAGCCCGGCGACAGAGGCGCGGGCACGACACAGCGGAGGAGAAGATCTCTGCTTTTACCATCGGAGGTTCGCAGAGAAGGCACGCAGGTGTGTGCCGCCCTGCATCTTCAGGAGTTCAGGAAACGGCAAGACCGGGGGTCGCTAGCAGCTTCGACCCTCGGAGAACGCAACAAGCTGCTCTACATCACGGATGCGCGCTCCGGACGAGTGTTCCTCATTGACACCGGAGCACAAGTGAGCTTCATCACCCCAACATACGCGGACCGGGTAGCTGGACCCCACGGTGACGGAGCTACAGCGGCAAATGGCTCGAACATCAACACCTACGGGAGAAGGACCTTGCCTTTATGCTTACATGGCCGCACATATGAATGGACTTTTGTAGTAGCGGCGGTGAGTTTCAACATGTTGGGCGCGGATTTTTTGTGTTCACACAATCTGTTAGTTGATCTTGCTAATAGACGGCTGGTAAATGCACTCTCTTTTTACTCTCTCCCCTGTTCAGCTCGAGTGTCCCCGCCACCAGTACAGACCCACGTCGCTACAGCAGGTGGTAAGTTTCACACACTCCTCACCCAATTTCCAGCGCTCACTGTGCCCACTTTTTCAGCGACGGTCGCGAAGCACGGGGTGAAACACTTCATCCCCACTTCTGGTCCTCCCGTGTTTGCAAAAGCTCGGCGCTTGGATGCAGTTAAGCTCGCCATTGCGCGCGAGGAGTTCGCCAGCCTGGAGAGGCTGGGCATCGTTCGTAGGTCGAAGAGCCCGTGGGCTTCGCCGCTGCACATGGTACCGAAAGCCGATGGCTCCTGGAGACCGTGCGGGGATTACCGCAGGCTAAACAACGCTACGGCACACGATCGTTATCCCATCCCGCACATTCAGGATTTTTCGGTGCACCTGGCGGGGGCGCGCATTTTTTCAAAGATTGATCTAGTTCGCGGCTATCACCAAGTCCCGGTCCAACCGGAGGACATTCCTAAAACAGCGGTAATAACCCCGTTCGGACTTTTCGAATTTTTACGCATGCCGTTTGGTCTCAAAGGGGCGGCGCAAACATTTCAGCGGATGATGGATGCCGTGTTACGCGATCTCCCTTTCGTGTTTGTGTACCTCGACGACATTTTGGTCGCGAGTACTTCAGAGGACGAACACGAAACGCACCTCACAGCAGTTTTTAGGAGGCTGGGAGAGCACGGCTTAATAGTTAACCCAGCCAAGTGCCAGTTCGGCGTTGAGCGGATTGATTTTTTGGGTCACCGCGTCTCCCCGGAGGGAGCGGTTCCGTTACCAGAGAAAGTACGCGCGGGTAGCGGATTTTCCCCGTCCACAAACGGTCAAATCACTACAGGAATTCTTGGGGATGGTGAATTTTTATAACCGGTTCCTGCCCCACGCAGCTCAAATCATGCAACCGTTATATGCCGCGCTCAAAAAACAAAAGCCGACCCAGGCGGTCGAATGGTCCCCGGAGCGGGAGCGCGCGTTCACAGAGGTTAAAAAAGCCTTGGCTGACGCTGCGCTCCTGGCCCACCCAGACCCTGCAGCACGTATCGCGCTGACGACAGACGCTTCAGATTTAGCCATAGGGGCCGTTATTGAGCAACAGGTAGCCGGAGTTTGGCAGCCTTTGGCTTTCTTTAGCAAATCTTTAAGCGCGGCTGAGCGAAAATACAGCGCGTTTGACAGAGAACTGTTGGCGCTGCATTTGGCTATTCGTCATTTCCAGTTCTGGCTGGAAGGACGGTGCTTCACCGCTTATGTGGACCACAAGCCGCTCACATACGCCATGGCCAAAATTTCAGATCCGTGGTCCGGCAGGCAGCAGAGGCAGCTGGCCGCAATCTCGGAATTTACCACTGACATTAGGCACGTCGCGGGCAAATTCAATGTAGTAGCGGATTGTCTCTCACGCGCGTTCACGACCCCGACACGCGCAGAGGCAGAACGGGCCACCGTGACCGCGCCGCAGGAGAGCGGCACGGTGGCGCGCGCAGCCCCGGTGCACGTGGGTATAGATTACGCAGCCATGGCAGCGGACCAGGGGGCGGACGCAGACGTGCGCGCGCTCCAGTCTGGACCAACAGGGTTGAGGCTGGAGAGCAAGTGTTTACAAACCGGTATGCCCCCCCTGATCTGCGACATGTCGACGGGGCGCCCGCGTCCGGTGGTTCCGGCCACGTGGCGCCGCCGTGTTTTTGACTCGGTCCACTCACTGGCGCACCCGGGGGTGCGCGCGTCGGTGAAACTAGTGGCGGAAAAGTTTGTTTGGCCGTGCCTGCGCAAGCACGTGAAGGAATGGGCAAAAACCTGCATTTCCTGTCAACGGGCCAAAATTCACAGGCACACAAGAGCCCCGTTAGAACCGTTCCGCATTCCGGCCAGAAGGTTCGACCATGTGCACGTCGACCTTGTGGGCCCCCTACCGGCATCACAGGGGTTCACGTATCTTTTGACAATGGTGGACCGCACCACACGTTGGCCGGAAGTGGTCCCACTTGCGACGACCACGGCCGCGGAGGTGGCTCGCGTTTTTTTAACGGCTTGGGTGGCGCGCTTCGGGGTTCCGTCGGACATTACGTCCGATAGAGGACCGCAATTCATCTCTGAGCTGTGGTCAGCGATGGCCAACGGCTTAGGAGCCAAAATTCACCGCACTACGGCTTACCACCCTCAGGCTAATGGTTTATGCGAGCGTTTTCATAGGTCTTTGAAGGCAGCACTCAGAGCGTCGCTCACGGATGCAGATTGGGTAAATAAACTCCCATGGGTTTTATTAGGGTTGCGTTCTGCGCCTAAAGAGGACTTAGACGCCTCCCCAGCGGAGCTGGTATTCGCACAAACTCTGAGGCTGCCGGGCGAGTTTTTACCAGAGCACCCAGAGCCCCCACCTCTCTCTGCTCTGGGACCGTTAGTTGGCACGGGGGCAGACACGCTCCCGGGTCCGGTTCATCACGCTTTTCCACGAGTTTTCGTCCCCAAGGCTTTGAAAAATGCCGATTTCGTTTTTGTCAGGCGCGAAGCCCTTAAAGCAACGCTCAAACCACCTTACGAAGGGCCATTTCGAGTGCTGGAGGCAGGTGATAAGCAATTTGTGCTAGATTTTGGGGACAGAAAAGAGACAGGCAGTATTGACAGACTAAAACCTGCTTTTGTCATGAAGGACGTGTCTGTACCGGTCGCGGTGGCGCCTCGACGAGGCAGGCCCCCGCAGAGGGCAATTAACCACTCTCTTCCTCAGTCAACAGACCCGAAGCAGAACAGCACCGCGGGCAAGGCGGGGCCAACGCACAGCAGATTCGGCAGACGGCTGAAGCCCAAGCGGCGCACAGACTGAATGTTGGTGTTGATTATTCAGTAGTGAGTAAGGTGCTATTAAATTTTGGGAATTAGTCTGTTCTTCATCGTTTGGGGGGGGGTTATATGGCTGTGTTGTGAGACATGTATATGTTGGACACTGCATATGTGATTTAACCACGATGAAGGAGAGCCAGCCCCCTGCGGTGCGGAGCCACAGAGCCTGGACCCCCTGCGGAGGACAGGGGACAGAAGACTTCCTGACCACTGAGGCTCGGGAAGAGAGAAGGGGGAGTTATGTAAATAAAAGGCTAATGAATGTGAATAAAGAGACTTTGATATAGATGTGTGATTTCCCCCGCGAGGGAAATGGTTTGATGTGAGAAGGTTTAAATGAGAGAACTTTGGTGTGTTCACTCTCTTTGTTCGCTGCTCAAGAATAAGAGCAGACAGTGGAATGATTTCTTGAATAAACTGAAATGAAAGACAATTCGGTTTCGTTATTCAAGTCTCCCCACAGTGGGGTCTTTAATCTTATATACATTATTCATTGTTTGTTGTTTTCTTAACCGTTTTGCCGGCAGTTTTGTGGCTTTTGGTCCCGTTTCATAATATTTTTGCTTTAGATATCTATTTTTCCTTTCAATTTCATCCATTTGTGTTTCTTTTATCTTTATTTTTTCTTCTTTAATTTCTTGATATATTTTTGGGTCATTTGTGCTTTGATGTTTATGTTCTAATTCCCTCAGTCTCTCACATCTTTGTTCATACGCTTCCAGTTTAGTCTTATTTGCTTTTCCTGTTTCAACAATTAATTTACCTCTTAACACGGCTTTTAGTGCATCCCATAGTATTGTTGGGTCCACTTCTTCATTGTCATTCTCTTGGATATATTCATTTATGTTTACTTTTATTCTTTCTTTCATTTTATCATCATTTAACAGTCCTACATTAAGTTTCCATGTTGTTTGTCGTTTTCTATTGTTTAAATTTATTTCCATGTATATAGGATTATGATCTGATATTTCTGCCCCTCCAATCCAACAATTTCTCACCCTGTGTCTGTCATCTTCATTCATAAGGAAGTAATCTATTCTAGAGTGTACTTTATGGACTGCTGAATAATGTGTATAGTCTTTTTCGAGTGGGTGCAGGTCCCTCCAAATGTCTACCATACCCATTTCTGCCAGTGAGGTTCTTATGAATTTTGTTACATGTTTTTTTGTCTTCTTAACACTTGTTGTATCAATTTCATGATCCATGACAGCATTTAAGTCTCCTCCACAAATTAGGACTCCTTCACTGTGTGTTGCTATGAGATCAAACAGATGTTGAAAAAAACCCTTGTCACTTTCTGGTGGGGCATAGATGCTCACTAATGTGATCTGCATTCCATCTATGCTACCCTTTATTATTACATACCTGCCTTCTTTATCCTGGATTTCCTGTTCACATTCAAATTGTATTTTATTTGAGATTAGTATCATAACCCCCCTTTTAGTTCCTCCCTTAAATGAACTGTAGTAGGAGTTCTTATAGCCAAATCTCTTTAGTTTCACATGTTCTGTCTTGCTCAAATGCGTCTCTTGCATAAATATAATTTCGGCTTTTTCTTTCTTGAATTTTCTTATTATTCTTTCCCTTTTAACAGGTGAGTTCAGACCATTCACGTTTAGTGTTATTATCTTAAGATTTTTACCCATAATCATGTTTTTCCATTTTTTTAACTTGTGCTCCTAGCCCCTTTAACAACAAAAATAACACATATTTATATAAAAACACATTAAAAAATCTCGACCTCCGTACTTTGGGCCTTTCTTCTGCCCACTGGTCCCTGTTGGTGGGTGGAGGGATTGTCCTCACCGAGTGTAGGGCCCTCCCTAGACCTGTATTTACTATCCAAGAAATAGTCATTAGTCTAGAAATGTCCAACAAATATCACTTAAACCTCTCCTAGCCGTCTGTTTCTCTTTTACCTTGTCTTCTTGGCCTTCATTTCTTCTGTGTCTTTCTTAATCTTTGTTATAATCTAGGCTTTCAGTTGAAAGCCTTGTAGTCTTTCCTGGGCCCGCTGCGCCACGTCTCCCCCCGTCTTTTGCCGTTCACTCGCCTCCACTCCGGCTGTCGTGATGTGTTCAGGGCCTCCGCTGCTCCTACCGTTTCCTCCGGCACGTTCACCTCAAGGCCCCGCTCCATCATGTCCTGCGCTGCCTCTCTGGCTGTGTTGTAGGTTCTTACGCCGTTCTCCCAATGAATCCTCATCTTCGTTAGCGGCGTTTGGAATCTAATTTTTTTTTCTTTCAGCGTTTTTTTAATGTTGGCATATTTCTTCCGCTGCTGCACAATTTCCGCCGGGTAGTCATGATCAAAGAATATCTGCTTGTCGCCGATTCGTATCTTTTTTTTCCACGCTCGTGTCAGGATTCTTTCCTTTACATCATATTTCAGAAAGTTTACCACAACTGACCTGGGTGTAGAGCGTGGGTTCGGGTTCTGTGCCGAGGCTCTGTGCGCTCGTTGAATCTGCAGATCCGCTTCGCTGGGCAGTTCCAGCTCTTTTTTTAAGAACTGATCCATGAATTTCGTCATCGAGTTGCCTTCAATGCCCTCCGGGATCCCGAAGATGCGTATATTGCCCCGTCTGGACCTGCTCTCCAAGTCGGTTACTTTCTCCTGCATCCTCTGCATTTGTGCCGTCAGGGTCTGCAGCTGTTCGCTTGCCTCGCTATTCCAATCTTCCAGCTCTGATATTCGGGCCTGCGCTTCTGTCATACACGCCCGCTGGGAGCGCAGCTCCTCCATGTTTTCTGCTAGCTTGCGCTCCATTTCTCTTCGGAGGCCCATAATTTCTTCCTTAATCTCTTTTTTCAGCTCCTCCTTAAGAGCCGCTAAATCCTGTTGTAGCTGCCGTTTGAAGTCTCTCAACTCTTTACCCAAACTGGCGATGCCAGTGTTCATGGTATCGAGTGTGTCTTCCATTTTCTCTGCTGCGGTCACCTCGTTTTTTTGGGCCCCGTGTTCAGCGGTTTCTCCTGCGTTGTTGAAGAGGAATTCTTTAATTTTACTCTGCTTTTGTCCTTGTGCCCGGCTCCTTCGTGTTTTCATCCCTTAGTTTATTGATCCGCTTATGTCGAGTTGGCCATTTACCGATGATTTTTAATCCGGCTAGGGAGAGCTCTCTGTTTAAGCGTTATGTCTCTCCGCCATCTTCCCGGAAGTCGCAAGGCCACTTTTTAAGGTCATCTTCTCATCCCTCGATAGTCGTGGGAAGTGGTAAGATTATATTACTCTTTTTGAAGTGCAAAAGGCTGTGTTCCCGCATTTGTGATGCCGAAGTCATTGTTTTTTAACAAGGAAAAGTGTCCCGTTTCATTGACCACCCCACTTTCTAAACTAGTACAGGAAGTTGCGCCCATAATTCACGCAAGGCATCATGGGGGTTAGGAATAAGGTGGAAAACTTCAGAACATGTTGAATAAATCTTGATATATCCATTCATCCATCCATCCATCCATCTTCTTCCGCTTAATCCTTTTCGGGTCGCAGGGGGGCTGGAGCCTATCCCAGCATCTTTGGGCGAGAGGCAGGGTACACCCTGGACAGATCACCAGTCCATCGCAGGGCCAACACAGAGAGACAGACAACCATTCACTCTCACAGTCATACCTAAGGACAATTTAGAATCCCCAGTTTGATGCCAAATAACCTAACTTGCATGTTTTTGGCATGTGGGAGGAAATCGGAGAAATCCCGGAGTAAACCCACTAGAATTTTATTTCATTAAATTATATGCGGGTAGACTTGCTTGCACATGGTGGTAAAAAATTACATAAAATTCTGATGTTGAAACTTTGTTGACTGCTATACTGCAGCCCACTCACTTGCACAAAGCAGCGACTGTGGGTCACTACCATGCTGAAACTGGCCATGGAGGATGCAAGATGTCGCTGACCATAACTGACTGACAGAGCAGTGACTTGAAACTCGTGCATATTTGAGAAGGAATCATGACCAACATTACTGGACGAAACCACTAGTATCGTATTTGATCCTTTGAAATAGCTTTTGATTAAAATTCACTCCAGGTACCCTTTTTTGTAACTTAGATTTTTATTCATTTTTCATCATATATAATGCATTCAGATCACATTCTACATTTAAAAAACAAAGGGGTTAGGGTAGGGAAAAAGAAAAAAAAATAAATAAATAAAAGGGGGGGGGACAAATGTTGGAGCATCAAGTTTTTAGTTTCCATCTCTTAATTCTTCTGGTTTTTTCAGTGTCTTTGGTTATTCTTTCAATTTCTGCCTCGTTGTTGCACTTTGTAGTGTGTCCATTTCCGCCATTTTTTCTCCCATATTCCTTCTTGCATTCTTCGTCGATATGTTAGTTTTTCCATCATACGTATGTCCTCAACAATGTCAGTCCATTGTTCTTGGTCAGGAAGAACTTCTGATCGCCATTTTTTTGTGATAGTTTTTTTACATGCAATCAACAAGATTTTAACTAGATATCTGTCCTCAGCCTGTATAACATTGTCTTTTTTAAGATCACATAAGTACATCAGGTTACAGTTCATTGGTATATTATATCCTAATATCCTCTGTATTGTCACATGCATAGATTTCCAAAATGATGATATTTTGTAGCATTTCCAAAACATATGTGAGTGGTCTGCATTTTGAGCCCCACATCCCCTCCAGCATAAAGATTGGGTATTTGTATATTTTCCTTGAATCTGTGGTGTAATGAAAAAGCGAATCAGGTTTTTCCATCCAAATTCCCTCCATGTCCTTGAATTTGTTGATGTGTGTTGTGTTTTCCATATTTCCTGCCAGCTTTCTTCTGTTATGTTTAAATTGAGCTCTTTCTCCCATTTCTCCTTTATATAGTTACTTGTATGATTGTTTGTTATAAGTTTCTGATATAGTTTTGAAATAATTCTTATTTTATTTCCTGCATATGAGCTTAAAATAAGTTGTATAATCTCGTTCACATCTGTTTGGAGGTTATGCCTAATCTTCTTCATATAGTAATCTCTCATCTGCAGATATCTGAAAAATTCCGATCTTTCTAATTTAAATTTTCTCCTGATATTTACAAAGCTCCCGAGATCTTTTTTTCCAATATTGCCCCATGCTGTGATTCCCTTGTTCACCAGATTTTTGTATCCCCTATCTTGTTTTGCCGGTTCAAACTGACTGTCAAATGCTACCCATTTCAACAGTTTTATGTCTTCCCTTATATTATATTTTTGTACTATTTTATACCACAGTTCTAAAGTAAATTTAGTGATTGGGTCTATTTGTTTGATTTGCTTATATGCATCTTTATCTCCTATTATGCTTTGTACTGGGAGTCCCTCAATTTCCTTTTCCATTTCTGCACGGTGGCGCAGTGGTTTAGCACTGTGGCAGCACAGTTTTACCCTCGGCCGGGGGATCGCGGGAATCATGAGATCGTGGGTTCGATCCCAGCCCCCGACCAACAGTGAGCTGTGTGGAGTTTGCATGTTCTCCCCGTGTTGCGTGGGTTTACTCCGGGATTTCTCCGGTTTCCTCCCGCACACCAAAAACATGTAGGTTTAGGGCGCTCGCGCACGCAGCGACCAGCAGCCGGTGGCTTGTCACCAGACTGCAAACCATGTCTACCTACGGGTACAAATAAGTAACAAAAAAAAAAAAAAAAAAAAAAAAAAAAAAAAAAAAAATTTCTTTCCATTTTGCCTCATATCCCTCGTCGCACCAACATATGATATATCTTATTTGTGCTGAGTAGTAATATTCCTTTAGACTCGGTAGGCCCATGCCTCCTTTCTCTTTTGGTAATTGGAGGGTTTTATATTTCACTCTTGGTTTTTTACCTCCCCAAACAAATCTCGATATCATCCTGTCCCACTTTGAGAATTGGGTATCTGGAATCTCTGTTGGTATAGCCTGGAAGAGGTAAAGTAATCTAGGTTGTATGCTGATTTTGACTGTCTCAATTTTTGAATTCAGATCCATATTTAAGATTGACCATCTATCAATATCTTTTTTTATTTCTTGTTCCAACCTATCATAGTTTGCTTTATATATTTTGCTTAGGTCTTTAGGTATGTTCACTCCAAGGTATTTTATTTCTTTTTGTTTCCAGTTTAGTTTGATCTTATCAGTTATCTGGTTTAGAGGGTTATAGTGGAATGTCAGTATTTGTGTTTTTGTTATGTTTATCTTGTATCCTGATAATTTTCCAAAATTTTCTATCAAGTTCATCATTTCCATTATTGATTTATCTGGTTGTTCAAGGTAAACTATAATATCGTCTGCAAATAGCCCAATCTTGTGTTCCGCCCCCTTTATTGTTACACCTTTTAATTTCTTATTTTGTCCTATCGCTTGAGCCAATGGTTCTATGAACAGAGCAAACAAGGTGGGCGATAAGCAGCATCCCTGCCTAGTTGATCTTTGTATATTTACTTTGTCTGTTAAGCTACCGTTTATCTTGATTCTTGCCACAGGTTCTTGATACAGTGTCCTTATGCATTGTACTGATTTTTCGTTAAATCCAAAGCGTTCCAGCACACTATATAGGAATTTCCAGTTAACCCTGTCAAATGCTTTTTCTGCGTCTAAACTCATTATTACTGCGCTTTTCTTTTCTTTATGTATTTGATTAATTATATGTATTGTTCTCCTGATATTGTCATGTGTTTGGCGTCCCTCTATGAAACCAGTTTGATCATCTTCTATCAATTCCGTCAAGAATGTCTTTATTCGTTTACATATAATTGTTGTATATATTTTATAATCCACATTTAATAAAGAGATTGGCCTATAGTTTCCGCATTGTTCTCTATCTTTCCCTGGCTTTAAAATGACTGAAATAATGGCTTCGTTCCATGATGGAGGTATTTTGTTGTTGTTCAACGTCCAATTAAATGACTTTAGAAGCTGTGGTGTGAGTTCTTCTATAAACAGTTTATAAAACTCAGATGGGTATCCATCACTACCTGGTGATTTACCATTTTAAGTGACTTAATCACATCTCTAATCTCTTGTGTTGTTATTTCTGCTGTTAGCTTTTCATTTTGTTGATTTCCTATTGATGGCAAGTCCAATGTGTCTAGAAATTTTTTGATATCTTTAGTATTTGTTTCTTCAGGTTGCGAGTATAGTTCTTGGTAGAAATTATGGAAAATTTCTTCGATGTTTTCTGGGTTAACTGTGGTTTTATTTGTGGTGGGGTCTTTAATCTTGTATACATTATTCATTGTTTGTTGTTTTCTTAACCGTTTTGCCAGCAGTTTTGTGGCTTTTGGCCCCGTTTCATAATATTTTTGCTTTAGATATCTATTTTTCCTTTCAATTTCATCCATTTGTGTTTCTTTTATCTTTGTTTTTTCTTCTTTAATTTCTTGATATATTTTTGGATCATTTGTGCTTTGATGTTTACGTTCTAATTCCCTCAGTCTCTCACATCTTTGTTCATACGCTTCCAGTTTAGTCTTATTTGCTTTTCCTGTTTCAACAATTAATTTACCCCTTAACACGGCTTTTAGTGCGTCCCATAGTATTGTTGGGTCCACTTCTTCATTGTCATTCTCTTGGATATATTCGTTTATGTTTATTTTTATTCTTTCTTTCATTTTCTCATCATTTAACAGTCCTACGTTAAGTTTCCATGTTGTTTGTCGTTTTCTATTGTTTAAATATATTTCCATGTATATAGGATTATGATCTGATATTTCTGCCCCTCCAATCCAACAATTTCTCACCCTGTGTCTGTCACCTTCATTCATAAGGAAGTAATCTATTCTAGAGTGTACTTTATGGGCTGCTGAATAATGTGTATAGTCTTTTTCGAGTGGGTGTAGGTCCCTCCATATGTCTACCATACCCATTTCTGCCAGTGAGGTTCTTATGAACTTTGTTACATGTTTTTTTGTCTTCTTAACACTTGTTGTGTCAACTTCATGATCCATGACAGCATTTAAGTCTCCTCCACAAATTAGGACTCCTTCACTGTGTGTTGCTATGAGATCAAACAGATGTTGAAAAAAACCCTTGTCACTTTCTGGTGGGGCATAGATGTTCACTAATGTGATCTGCATTCCATCTATTCTTCCCTTTATTATTACATACCTGCCTTCTTTATCCTGGATTTCCTGTTCACTTTCAAATTGTATTTTGTTTGAGATTAGTATCATAACCCCCCTTTTAGCTCCTCCCTTAAATGAACTGTAGTAGGAGTTCTTATAGCCAAATCTCTTTAGTTTCATATGTTCTGCCTTGCTCAAATGTGTCTCTTGCATAAATATAATTTCAGCTTTTTCCTTCTTGAATTTTCTTATTATTCTTTCCCTTTTAACAGGTGAGTTCAGACTATTCACGTTTAGTGTCATTATCTTAAGATTTTTACCCATATTCATGTTTTTCCATTTTTTTAACTTGTGCTCCTAGCCCCTTTAACAACAAAAATAACACATATTTATATAAAAACACATTAAAAAATCTCGACCTCCGTACTTTGGGCCTTTCTTCTGCCCACTGGTCCCTGTTGGTGGGTGGGGGGTTTGTCTTCACAGAGTGAAGGGCCCTCCCTAGACTTCTAATTACTATCAAAGTAATAGTCATAAGTCTAGAAATGTCCAACAAATATCACTTAAACCTCTCCTAGCCGTCTGTTTCTTTTTTACCTTGTCTTCTTGGCCTTCATTTCTTCTGTGCCTTTCTTAATCTTTGTTATGATCTAGGCTTTCAGTTGAAAGCCTTGTAGCTTGTCCTGGGCCCGCTGCGCCACGTCTCTCCCCCTTCTTCCGCCGTTCACTCGTCTCCACTCCGTCTGTCGTGGTGCGTTCAGGGCCGCCGCTGCTCCAGCCGTCTCCTTCGGCACGCTCACCTCAAGGCCCCGCTCCATCATATCCCGCGCTGCCTCTTCGGCCGTGTTGTAGGTTCTTGTGCCTTCCTCCCAATGAATCCTCATTTTCGTTAGCGGCGTTTGGAATCTAATTTTTTTCTCTTTCAGCGTTTTTTTAATGTTGGCATATTTCTTCCGCTGCTGCACGATTTCTGTCGGGTAGTCATGGTCAAAAAATACCTGTTTGTCGCCGATTCGTATCTTTTTTTTCCATGCTTGCGTCAGGATTCTTTCCTTTATGTCATATTTCACAAAGTTTACCACAACTGACCTGGGTGTAGCGTTTGTTTTCGGGTTCTGTGCCGGTGTTCTGTGCGCCCGTTGAATCTGCAGATCCGTTTCTCCGGGTATTTCCAGTTCTTTTTTTAAGAACTGATCCATGAATTTTGTCATCGAGTTGCCTTCAATGCCCTCTGGAATTCCAAAGATGCGCATATTGCTTCGTCTGGATCTGCTCTCCAAGTCGTTTATTTTCTCCTGCATCCTCTGCGTTTGCGTCGTCAGGGTCTGTAGTTGTTCGTTTGCCTCGCTTTTCCAATCTTCTAGTTCCGAAATTCGGGTCTGCGCTTCTGTCATACACGCCCGCTGGGAGCGCAGCTCCTCCATGTTTTCCGTTAATTTACGCTCCATTTCTCTTCGGAGGTCCATGATTTCCTCCTTAATTTCTTTTTTCAGTTCCTCCTTAAGAGCCGCTAAATCCTGTTGTAGCTGTCGCTTGAATTCTCTTAACTCTTCACCCAAACTGGCGATGCCAGTGTTCATGTTGTCGAGTCTGGTGTCCTCCATTTTCTCTGCTGTAGACATCTCGTTTTTTTGGGCTTTGCGTACAGCGGTTTTTCCTGCGTTGTTGGAGAGGAATTCTTCAGTTTTACCCTGTTTTTGTTCTTGTGCCCGGTTCCTTCGTGTTTTCATCCCTTAGTTTATTGATCTGTTTATGTCGAGTTGGCCATTTACCGATGATTTTTAATCCGGCTAGGGAGAGCTCTTTGTTTAAGTGTTATGTCTCTCCGCCATCTTCCTGGAAGTCCACTCCAGGTACCCTTTAATGAAAGGCCTGTGGTGACACTAGACACAGCGGGTGGACAGTCTCTCACACCCAGAAGCAGGAAGAGGGACAGAACAATGGACTGAAGGGTAATTAGACGAGACTATGAGGCGCCTTCGCCCCCTGCTGCTCCAAGCCACAGCACGAAGGGCAGGGGGGGTGAATGTATTGTTATGAATGAACAAGTGTTATGCTAATGTGTCACATAATGCCTTTGTACACACACATCCATAATGCACCAGCCCAACTCTCTATGCATGACTATTAAAGCTATATAAGCGGAATGCAGAGGGAGTTGGGAAGTCTCATCTACATGACTTGGCCCCAGCCGGCTACGCTGGGGCACACAGGCTGTACATTTATGTTCAAGGGTTTAATAAAGAATCTGTGTCGACCTACACTTGTGCCTCGCCTCCACATCTTTCCCTTTTACCCTTTACAGGCCGTTGTTTTGGTCATTTTACCACTTAAGTCAACATGTAGATTCTATAGTCTGTGATCTTGTTTTATTTTGCAAGCTTTTTTTCTTGTTTATGTACAGTAAAAGCTCATAAACTTGCAATTGTTATTAACCTGTGCTAGCTCAACTAGATAGCCAGGTTAGCCCTTATTTTAAAAATATGTTGTACAGTTACTGGGTGAAGGCACAGTTTCTGAGAGACATTAGAGATGGGTAATGTGATATTGTGGAGTGTGTAAATGAAGAGGCGTATTCATTTCAGACGATTTATTACACACTCACATCTCACAAGCAAAGAACAGACTGACTGGTCACATCAAGCATTCCTCTGTCTATATCAAGTCACACTTCACAAGGATCAAGGCACTTCCTCATCACAGCATGACATTTACTCTACACTTCATTCAACCCCCTCTCACCCACTTGGGCATTGTTCTCCCATGTGTATTCATTGTCTCTGTCTAAGGTGTGAAATAACCTGAGGCCCATACCCCCCCCCCCCAGCATCTTAGATAGAACAATAGAACATCAGTCCACATGCTGTTTCGGCTTCAGTCTCCTCCCATATCTGCTGTAACTGGGGTTTACTGCCTCCGTGGCGCTGCTGTGCCGGTGGGAGGCTGCTGGGAGTGTGTCCGACTGCGGGTGAGCCATGGAGAGGGGGGGCGGTCACTCTGTCTGTGTGGCTGCTTTGATGAATCGTTCCCCTGGGGAGGTCTCCGTGGGGGTCTTCCACGCCGAGGGGCCCTCGCCAACAGCACTTGCTCATCCGCCACTACAAAAGCTGGTTTGAGTCTGTCTATACCAATTCTCTCGTGTATACCCCCCAAGTCTAGCACAAAATGCTTATCCCCTGTTTCCAACACTCTGAACGGTCCATCATAAGGTGGGCACAATGGAGGGTGGTGGGCGTCGTGTCTGACGAACACGAACTCCGCGTTTTTCAAAGTTTTAGGCACGAAGGCACGCAGAAAACTGTGGTGGGCAGGGCCCGGCAGCGTGCCTGTGTTTGTGCTACGCTGCAAAAGCTGAGACGGGGAGCTGCCCGGCGTGGGATTGTCCGGTAGAAATTCCCCGGGCAGCCGTAGGGGCTGCGCAAAAACGAGCTCTGCTGGGGAAGCTTCCAAATCCTCTTTTGGCACGGAGCGCAACCCCAATAAAACCCACGGCAACCTGTCCACCCAATCTGCATCCGTCAGTGAAGCCCTGAGTGCTGCTTTCAGTGATCTATGAAAACGCTCGCATAAACCATTGGCCTGTGGGTTGTATGTAGTTGTGCGATGAATTGCAGCACCCAGGCTGCGGGCCATCGCGGACCAGAGGTCGGAAACAAATTGCGGGCCCCTGTCGGACGTAATGTCCAATGGGACTCCAAAACACACCACGCATGTTGTTAAAAAAGTGCATGCTATGTCCGCGGACGTGGTTGCTGCCAGCAGGACTGCTTCTGGCCAGCGCGTGGTGCGGTCCACCACTGTCAGGAGATGCGTGCACCCCTGTGATGGCGGGAGGGGGCCCACGAGGTCCACGTGAATGTGGTCGAACCTCTTAGCCGGTACCGGAAACGGCTCCAAGGGAGCCTTCGTGTGTCTGTGTACCTTGGCTCGTTGGCACGCCACGCAGGCTGCAGCCCACTCTTTTACTTGTTTGTGTAGGCTCGGCCACATGAACTTCTCTCCCACCATTTTGACAGACGCATACACTCCTGGGTGCGCCAGAGTGTGAACTGACTCAAACAAGCGGTGGCGCTACGCGACCGGGACTACCAGACGCGGGCGTCCCATGGAAACGTCGCAGATTGGGGGGGGTGCCATCTTGCAGCACCCTGCTCTCCAGCCTTAACCCTGTTGGTCCACACTGGAGCGCGCGCATGTCTGCATCGCTAATCTGCTCCGCGGCCATGGCTGCGTAATCTATCCCCACGTAGACCGGGGCCACCACAGCGTGCGAGAGGCAGTCCACCACCACATTCAGTTTACCCGACACATGCTGAATATCGGTAGTATACTCTGAGATCACGGCCAGCTGTCTCTGCTGCCGGCCCGACCACGGTTCTGAAACCTTGGCCATCACGAACGTTAGTGGCTTGTGGTCTACAAACGCGGTGAAGTTGCGCCCTTCCAGCCAGAACTGGAAGTGGCGTATGGCCAGATGGAGAGCCAGCAACTCTCTGTCAAACACGCTGTATTTACGTTTGCTGTCGTGCAAAGTTCTGCTGAAAAATGCGAGCGGCTGCCAAGCCCCGGCTACGCGCTGCTCCACGACTGCCCCTATGGCCACGTCTGAAGCGTCGGTGGTGAGCGCTATGCGGGCTGTTGGGTCCGGATGTGCCAGCAGTGCGGCATTTGCCAGGGCTGCTTTAACTTCCGAGAACGCCCGCTCTCGCTCCGGGGTCCATTCGACTCCATCCACGGGTTTCTGTCTCTTGAGCGCGGCATACAATGGTTGCATGAACGGTTATAAAAATTCACCATCCCCAAAAATTCCTGCAGCGCCCTGACCGTCTGAGGCTGGGGGAAAGCTGCCACGGCGCGCACTTTGTCAGGCAACGGGATCGCTCCTTCCGGAGAGACGTGGTGCCCCAAAAAATCGATCTCCGCCACGCCGAACTGGCATTTTGCCGGGTTGATTATTAACCCGTGCTCCTCCAACCTCCGGAAAACCGTCCTGAGGTGGGTTTCGTGTTCGTCTTCGGACGTACTGGCTACCAGGATATCGTCCAGGTAGACGAACACGAATGGGAGGTCACGCAGCACTGCATCCATCATGCGCTGGAACGTCTGTGCTGCACCTTTTAACCCAAATGGCACGCGCAGGAACGCGAATAAACCAAACGGAGTTATTACCGCTGTTTTGAGTATGTCCTCCGCGCGCACTGGGACTTGGTAGTAACCGCGGACCAGGTCTATTTTAGAAAAAACGCGCGCTCCGGCAAGGTGAACGGAAAAATCCTGTATGTGGGGAATTGGGTAGCGGTCGTGTGCTGTGGTGTTGTTCAACCTGCGGAAATCACCGCACGGTCACCACGATCCCTCAGCCTTAGGGACCTTGTGTAGCGGGGATGCCCATGGACTGTTTGATCGCCTGATGATGCCCACCTTTCCAGGTTGGTGAACTCCTCGCGCGCTATGGCCAGTTTAGCTGCGTCCAAGCGCCGAGGTCTTGCAAAAACGGGCGGCCCAGTGGTGGTGATAAAATGCCCCACCCCGTGTTTAGCGATGGCCGCCGAAAACGTCGGGACCGTGAGTGCTGGGAACTGAGTGAGCAGTGAGTGGAACTTACCGCCTGGAGTTGTGACGCTGGCTTGTGCTGTTGGCCGGGTCCCTCAAGCTATACAGGGGAGAGATTCAAAGGACAGTGCATTAACCAGGCGCCTGTTAGCAACATCCACAAGTAAACCATGTGCACACAGAAAATCAGCGCCCAGGATATGGTAATTCAGTGCTGCTATGATAAAAGTCCACTCATACGAGCGGCCATGTAGAGATAAGGTCAGTGTTCTCTCACCGAACATCTTAATCTCCGAACCGTTTACTGCCACCATTCCGGGGCCGCTAGGTCCTGTCAGCCGGTCAGCGTAGGACAGCAGGATGACGCTCTTCTGGGCTCCGGTGTCGACGAGGAAGAGTCTCCCTGAGCGCGAGTCCGTCACGTAGAACAGCTTGTTCTCTTCACCGGCGGTCGCAGCTGCTACCGACTGCCAGCCTTGGTGTTTCCCGAGCACTTGAAGAGGCGCGGTGGTGCGCATCTGCGCGCGTTCCCTCCGAAGCGGCAGTGGTAGAAGCAGAGCATGTCTTTCTGGTGCTCCTTGGCCCCCGTTGCCGCTACTGTCGGTGGCTCCTCGCCTCCCCTGGTCGTCTTGCTGGGCTCCGCTGCCGCCGCGTTGACTGTGATCGCCCTGGTGGTGAGGATGATCCGGTCTGCCTCCTGGGCTAGCGCACGGTAGTCTAGCGCAGCCAGCAACGGCGAATTGGCCAGAACCGCTCTTGCTTCTGTTGGCAGGTTCCGGAGGAAAAGGTGGGCAAACAGAAAGTGCCCATCACCTGTGCCCATCAACGCCAGCATCTTCTCTATCAGGTCTACAGCCGACCCATCTCCTAACTCGGTTCGCGCCAGGAGCCTCTCTGCTCTCTCACATTCCGAAAGCGTGTATCGCCGGATGAGCGCAGCCTTGAGCGCCTCATATTTGCTGCTGGCTGATCGAGTAGGCTCGCTACCTGCTGGGCTGTGTGGGAGTCCAGCGCTGCTACCACATGGTAGAACTTGGTGTCGTCTGCTGTTACTCCCCGGAGGGCGAACTGGGCCTCGGTGTGGTGGAACCAAGAGCGCGGGTTGTGCTGCCAGAAATCCGGTAGCTTGACTGAAACTGCACACGCGTTGCTGGGGGTTCCAGTCCTGGCTGTCTGCGGGTTGGCTTCAGCGTCTCTGGGGGTTCCCGACCGAGCCGGGCCAGGTCGTGTTCCATAATACGTCTTGGGTCACCAGTGTGGAGTGTGTAAATGAAGAGGCGTATTCATTTCAGACGATTTATTACACACTTACATCTCACAAGCAAAGAACAGACTGACTGGTCACATCAAGCATTCCTCTTTATATATCAAGTCACACTTCACAAGGATCAAGGCACTTCCTCATCACAGCATGACATCTACTCTACACTTCATTCAACCCCCTCTCACCCACTTGGGCATTGTTCTCCCATGTGTATTCATTGTCTCTGTCTGAGGTGTGAAATAACCTGAGGCCCATAATATAGTCATTTATATAGTTTGTGGGGGAGCTAGGTGTTAGACTCTCCACCCAGAGAGTAATGGCCCGGGAGAAGAGAGGCCAATGGGGGGGGGGGGGGGGGGGGTCCAGACGGAGCAGCAGAGGTTGGGCACCCCCCTGGGAGAAGTGGAGACGCTGGCCGCCAGGAGAAGGAAGTAGTACGGCACCACCGTACTGTTATGTTAATGCACCGCACGGGCTTTGTCATGTAATAAGTATGATGTCTGAGCCCCAGGCCACTATGCAAATGATTAAAGGTATAAAAGTGAGATGCACTGTGGCCTGGGAGCTTTTCTTGTAATCGCAACTTGTTAGAGAGAATAAAGTCTGTGCTGATTCAGCTTGTTGCCTCACCTGGTTCATTCTTTCTACAAGTTCATTTTATGTGTATACGTTTGGAGCTCTTATTTGTGTGGCACAGGGTGGTGGCTCCTGTTGTGTGGTGTGTGTGTGTGCTTGACCCTTAGGGCTTGCCGTACCTACCCTGTGTGGTGTGACGTCAGGTGGGCTACGCCCAGACTACGTATATATAGTTGTGTGTGTCCATAATAAACTTCAGTTCACTGTATGGCATAAGTCCGACTCCGACTGTGATTCCAGACATAACATTTTGGCAACGAGGAGGAACTATGGGGGCATATGGGCTACCTCCACCATTATCACCGTTTCTGGAATATCCAGGAGAGCCAGCGATCCTGTGGCTGAACTGGGTGGCCATGTTCGAGGATTACATTGTGGCGCTGGGCCTAAGTAGACTAGACGGAGTACGAAGATGAGCACTTCTGGCCCACCATCTCAGTGTAGGGGGTCGGAAAATTCTCTATATGTTGGGAGAAATGGAGTCTTATGCGGATGCTATCAGGCAGCTGGCCTGAAAGTCCCTAGAAGCAGCAGCGACAGCCAGACATAGAGATGGCACAGCGAAGCATCTCAGATAATAGAGAGGAGGTACCAGGCACCACGGAGGTCGGACAGGACCTCAGTGCTGGGGCTCAAAGTGGCTTGGACAAGGGTGCTGGGCCTTACAGCAAGGTGCCGGAGTCGATGAGTGACATCGATGAGCAAGTGTTAGTTTTCCCCAGAGCTCGGCCACAGGGGGCCAGAGTGTTTGGAGCTACAACGGCGGCAGCTGCAGCGGTTCCAAAGATGGTCGGGAGCGGACCAACAGGCACGGAGGGACTGCATGCCAGGCAGCAGCACTGTGAGTCCAGACAAGAGAAGTGGTCAAGGGTGAGGAGAAGGGCCATTCTTGCCGGGGAGGTCGGCTTCGAACCCGGGGGCAGGCGGCAGCCACGGCTGCGCATGCCGTGGGGCTGCCCTGGGCCTCCGAGCCATTTTGATCCTTGGCTGCCCATGGACTGTGGTGTAACATAAGTAACTGTATTGTAAATATGTTTAAGTTCTGTGTGATGTGAATGTTATGTGAGTTGTTATGGGATTATTTTATGTGTTTGATGTAGAGACGCTATTTTAGTTGTTTTTTTTGGGGGGGGGTGGATGTGCTAGGCCATTCTAGTTCATTGTTCCTGTTATTTCCCTTAGTGCATGAATCGGGTCCGAAAATGGGGTGGGTCTGGATTGTGTGTATGTGTTTTGCACTCTTGTAAGGGGGAGGGGAATGTTGTGTGGTGTGTGTGCTTGGCCCTTAGGGTTTGCCGTACCCACCTTGTGTGGTGTGACGTCAGGCGGGCTACGGCCAGACTATATAATTGTGTGTGTCCATAATAAAGTTCAGTTCACTGCATGGCATAAGTCCGATTCTGACTCTGATTCCAGACATAACAGCTCCACCTTCCAGTTCCGCCAACCCCGTGGCTATAAGTAGGGATGCAGGTAGGAGGGTGGTCTCTTTGCTGTTTCCTCTGCTAGCGGTTTGGTGTGGCTAGGTTGCACTGCCCTGTTTTAATAAACATGTGTTCAGCTCCACAACTGGTCTCCTCCTTTGGTTCCAACCTCCGACTAAACATTTGGCAATGAGGACAAAAGTGGATAAAATTGAAGGTATGGAAGCATGTGGTGCACCAATTTGGCCGTTTTTGGTGCTCACAGGTGATCCACCTGTTCCATGGCCTAGGTGGTTTAAGATGTATATGGTGGCGCTGGACCTTGGAAGGATGGAGAAATTAAGGGCATGTGCTCGGCTGAAGTGGGCCGGTGGACATGGGGCCACATCAGCAGGGCCCGTAGGGGACTTAGAAGAGGTCGGGGCAAGACCGATTGGCACTGGGAGGACAAGTGCCAGGCAGAGACCCTGCAAGCTGAACAGATCCCCGCTGGGAGTCGCGGACCGGGTTCGGGTTCGAGTGGAGGCAAAGTCACGGCGGGTACGGGCCAAACGAAGATATGTGTGAGTGTGTCCTAAATCATGTTCTTCTACTCATATGGATGCCGAGAGAAACGCAATTTCATCTTGCCTGCACTACTGTTGTATGTACAGCAATATGACAATAAAGGTTGATTTGATTTGATTTGATTTGCTTGTGCATAACCTGGGAATGGAGGGACAACGGATTTTGGGCACGCTTGGTTACGCAGACGATTATAAAGAAGTGGTTGAGCTAATGGCGCGCCATTTCAGAGCACCGGACAACGTCATCATCCGGAGAATTAAATTTTGACAGCGCTGCCAACAGGTAGGCGAGTCCGTCCAACGGTTCATGTTGGACTTGAGGAAGCTGGCCGCTGAGTGTTGGTTCGGACTGTTGGAGGAAGAGATGGTTCACGACCAGTTGGCGGAACATACCAACTGTGCTGCGGTCCGGTCAAAGCTGCTTACATTTCCGGGTGAATTGATGCTGTCCGGGGCCATCGAGTTGGCTCTCCAGCTGGAGGTAGCAGATAAGCTAACTCAGGAGCTGAGTGAGCGTCTGTCACTGCGAGAGTTAGGATCTCCCATGGCTACACAAGTAGTGGACCTGGACAGCAATGGAAGTGTTGAGGATGAAGCGGGAGGTGCCAACGCTGTAAGGATGAGGTCTGGGCTTCCCCCGGGGAAGCCCAGATGTATGGGCTGCAGGTCCACGAAGCACCGCTACAAAGCCAGAGAGTGTGCGGCAAGAGGGAAGCGCTGTGGCAGGTGTGGCCGTCTTCATCACTACGCGTGGGTGTGCCAGTTAGCTGAACAAAGGAGCCCGCAAAGGAGTTCAACCCCTCCCGCCCCGACAGTGATCCATGTTGTGTCCCTGAGCGCCAGTGGGCGCACATATTGCATGGTGGAGTTGGATGGAATGTCGGTGCTGATGCTGATCGACACGGGGGCGGAGAGTTCCTTGCTGAAGTGGGCTACAGTGAGGCAATTTTTTTCCCACTACAGGGTTGGAGGTGACCCAGCACCGCTTTGCGGCTATTGAGGAGGATGGTTGGCCATGGTGGGAACTATCAGACTGACGGCATAATTTGGCGGAGATGGCTGATGTGGAGTCTGTCGTGACGGCCCATGGCACAAACATCATGGGCTGCAACCTCTTCTATTTCCTTGGCTTCACCATTAAGAGCAGTGCTGAGGAAGAGTGGTCGGGCTGCAGATTGTGGGACCGACCGGTTCCAAGAGTACAGGACGATGCTGTGTGGGATGAAAGGTTGATTGGCACCCCGTTGAGTGGACAGGCCTTGTCGTGCTCAGGGTCACAGCAGGAGGGCCCCAGTGCCAGAGCCCGAGTCGCCCTAGACGAGGGTACTGGGTGGCACAGGGGAGCACCTGCACCGACAAGGGATACCAAGAGGATGATCCCAGGTGTTCCCAGAGCTCGGCTGAAGTGGGCCGGTGGACATGGGGCCACATCAGCAGGGCGCGTAGGAGACTTAGAAGAGGTTGGGGCAAGACCGATTGGCACTGGGAGGACAAGTGCCAGGCAGAGACCCTGCAAGCTGAGCAGATCCCCGCTGGGAGTCGTGGACTGGGTTCGGGTTTGAGTGGAGGCGAAGTCACGGCTGGTACGGGCCAAACGACAGATGGGTGGGCACCAGGGCTGGCTGCGGGTGGTGGCAGGGCGGAGCAATGCTTATCTCCAGCTGTTGGATGGCTCGTGGAGGCACCCGAATGAGCTTCGGCATGCCCCGGGGAAGGCTGAGAGACGTGGCCCTGGGTGAGTGGAGCATCCGGCTGTGTGGAGGAGGAGGCGCACCAAGATTGAGGCGACCAGCTGTGGCCCGGAAAGCTAGCCACCTCCAGGGGCGGACTGAGCAACGGACAGTCCAGGGGGCCCACGGAGTCATCTTCCCTGAGCCATGTGTGTATACATTCTTTGTTCTGCATGTATTTAAGTGTTTTGGTGTATATATATGTATATTTATAGTTCTGGTGATTGTTTTGTGCTCTGTCTAGATTAGGAAACACGGCAGTAATTTTTTTAGTTTGTACATGGACTTTTATTCAGTACAGATGGCAGAATAACCCACCTTGTCATGTGGGGGGGTACGACGGCAGTCCACCCGTCCTCCCTAATTTTAGTTTTTTTGTGTGAATGTGTTAGGCCCCTTTTGGTGATTTCAGTTTAGTTTGTTTAGTGGATGATTTGGGTTCCAAACTTGGGGGGGGGGGGTGATTGTATGTGTGTTTTGGACTTTTCTTCGGGGGTGGTGGTGATATAGTCATTTATATAGTTCATATTATGTGTATATCATATTATGTGTATATGTTTGGAGCTCTTATTTGTGTGGCACGGGGTGGTGGCTCCACCTTCCAGTTCTGCCAACCCCTTGGCTATAAGAAGGGCTGCAGGTAGGAGGTCGGTCTCCTGGCCGTTTCCTCTGCTAGCAGTTTGGTGTGGCTAGGTTGCTCTGCCCTGTTTTAATAAACATGTTCAGCTCCACAACTGGTCTCCTCCTTTGGCTCCAACCTCCGACATAACAGGTAATAGCATTACATGATGGAAAATGACATGAAAACCTGTGACAGAACAGATGTGAGTTATTATCTTGTTCATAGTATTGTCGTAGCATTAGCAGCATAATATTTCCTTGTGCCTGTAATGAATATTGAAGATATGAAAGTTTATTTTTTTGATTTATACAAAAACTTTTCATGATATTCAAATTTACTGAGAGGCACTCGTGTTATATTTACATTCACAGATAGAAAATCTTTCCTTACTTGAAAGGTTTAGGAGTAAAGTGCACAATCCTTAGTAACTTAGCTAAATCACATTAAACTTACTGACAGCAGGTTTTTTTTTTTACCACATATTTTCAATTCAGATAATTCAGCCTAATCTTGCAAAATAACCCAGTGTATTCAAAAGTTGATAATTCAGTCATCAAGACACTGAAGCCATAATATAAGGTAAGGCTGCACAGCTAGGCAGTGATATTACACTGCATCTTTCATCACTGTGAATCAGCAGTTTTCCTTTGCTCCAAAACATACTTTGACAGCCTTTTAAAAGCTGCTCTTTATATCATAATCCATTCAAATCTATTTATTATAAGTTTAAACAATGTACCTACCGATAGGTATTCTGAATATTTACCTGAAATACCTATTTTCAAGCTGAAAATGAGACAACAGCAAGCTGTACAATATGTAAAAAGGCTGTGAAATACAGTGGTAACACAACTAATTTATACAAACATATGAAAAATCACCCAAAATTAAAACGCTAAGCTACAGAAATGGAGAGAGGAGGAAAGAAATCCCCCACTCCCTGGCCCCGACACCAACAGACCCAGATCCCCATGTTGTGTATGTAAATAGGCTGGTAGTAGTAAGATGGCAGCCGGGTTGGACGTGGGATAGACGGGGGTAGTTAACTGCCGGTTTCCGGTGGTGACGCCACTCCTAGTATAAAGGAGATGGGCGGAAGAGGTATTGAGTGAAGTGATGATATAGAGTGAAGTACGAGGAGACGAAGAAGAGTGATGTCTGAAGATACAGTTGAGGTTTGATTGGACACAGCAATGATGATAGAAGGACTACAGCTCCTGGCCAGATAGGGTGATGATATAGAGTGAATAGAGTGAAGTACGTGGCGGTAATACACCTGTAAGCTGGTTGCCAACCGCCAATCAAATCTAAAAGAAGAAGAAGGTTAGTTCTCTTTCATCGTGGGAGCCACCTGGCCTGCAGGCGTGTGCCATAAGCCTTATCTGTATATAGTTTGTATCATGAATAAAGCTCCGTAAACCGAGTTGCCACTTATCATTTGCCTAACTATGGATACAACACCCAACCCTCTGGCTTTGGGGGTTGTTTAGTTATTTCCACTTTATTCATTGTATTTTCACTACTTGTTTTTTATTTTTCATTATTTTTCAAAGTCAGAAAAGAAGTGCAATAAAGGGGAGAAGTTCAGTTTTATTTTTGTATTGCATTTCCTGAACATGCATTCTACTGGGGGAAAAAGAATTTGTTTTAAATATTTTATATCATTTGTTGTAAAGTGATCATTTTGTAGACTGTTCAAGAAAAAATTGTTACTGTTCTATTGTTTCTGAACAAAAAGTTTTATTATAATAAAGTGTTTTCTGTTTACTTTGGCCAAATTCTGTCCTGGGTTTTAGCTAATTAAAAATCCAAAGGAAAAATCACAAAACACTTAAAGGTCATGAAAATTCATTCAGATTTAGTAATTTCGACCCGAAAAGGATTAAGCGGAAGAAGATGGATGGATGGATGGATGATGCATCCACCTTAATTATTTAAAAAAGTATCGGATCGGTACAGGCGATACTGGCCCCGTATTTACTTGGTATCGGATCGATACCAAATCTTGCAGTATCGCACACCACTACCATGAACCACGTGACCGGGCAGCGGCGAGATCAAAGAGTGTCGCAACTCTCATATTATACGGCGCTACCCATTGGGTCGGTGACGTAATCTTCACTCTCCCCGTGAGCACCGCGGTGGCTGCTGGGAAGAAAGGTCAAGAATCGATGGTTTCTCCGGAGTGGTTTTAGGTTATGCTGCTTAAAAAAGAAAAAAAAAAAACCTCTTTGTGGAGCAGATAAAACTACTTGGTGAGCTACTATTACTTCAGTGTTAAAGAAAATGCGCGTGCCAGCAGAAGTCAGTGAGAGAACAGCTAGCTCTCCTCTGGTTTTCTGATCTGACTCTGGCTAACGTTGTTATTGTTTTGGCTCCATTCCGCGGCCACGGCTCCGAGGTCCCCCGGCCGAGGCTGAGGGTTCAGGCGGCCTGAGTGATGTCCTTGTGTCCGTCCAGGGAAGATGGATGAGAGGTCCGGCAGCCACCACCACCGGCTCCTGATCGTCCTGCTCATGGTGCTGCTCTTTGGCGTCATTATGGTCCAGTATGTGTGCCCGAGCAGGTCCGAGTGCCCGATGCTACACCGGCTCGGATCCTGGTTGAACGTCGGGAGAGCGGCTGCGTCCCGCGGGCCGGGCGGTGAAACCCGAGCTGGGCTGCCGAAGGATCCGTACCTCGCGGAGGACGGCGCCCTCGCCCGCTTTGTCCCTCGCTTCAACTTCACCAAAGAAGACCTCAATCGCGTCGTCGACTTTAACATCAAGGGGGACGATGTTATAGTTTTTCTGCACATACAGAAGACGGGCGGCACGACGTTTGGGAGACACCTGGTGCGGAACATCCAGCTGGAGAGGCCCTGTGAGTGCCACGCAGGCCAGAAGAAGTGCACCTGCCTCCGGCCAGGTAAAAGGGAAACCTGGCTTTTTTCCCGCTTCTCCACCGGCTGGAGCTGCGGGCTTCATGCGGACTGGACTGAGCTGACCAGATGTGTCCCGTCAAGGATGGACTCACGAGATGCGCCAAAGAATATCCCCAGGTTTGTTAAAAAAAAAGAAGAAGAGAGAACGAACAAGGTACCATAGAATGCAATCGCTCTAAAATAATAATATTTAACGCAGTAATTAGGGAATGCAGTGTGCAGCAAGATAGGCCTCAACACTTCCACCACAAATTATTACAATAGGTAAAATAACTCATTCAAAGATTTTATTTGTCAATACTACTATATGTACAGGACATAAAGGAGAATTGAAATGGCATTTCTCTCTCTCTTCAGTGGCGTCCACGATATATATATATATATATAAAAAGAAAAAGGAATAAGGCTGGAAAAACAACATAATGATATAATGACAAAAACATTATTATTGATAGCCTTCAGTCCAGACCACGTGTACATACAGTGCAGTTGAGATGTATTGCCAAAAATAGGTGGAAAAAAATCTGGTCTCAGTATAACCATGAAGCGTCCTGTATGCGGGAGATTTTGATACGACAGATAAGATAAACTGGATCAAACGCAAGTAGAACTTTCCCTTGGGCGGTAATGGGAAGTACAGCCTTGCACAAAGTGCAACAAACAACATACAGGCATGTGAGTGCACTCTGCACTGTGGAACAAGGAAATATACCTGAAATGAAAGACTAAAGCGAGAAAAAACTTGCTGTATTCTTTTACAAGCAGGCTAAATAGAGAAAATCAGTTTTGCAATGTTACACCGTCTTTGCTGCATATATTCTAAAGATGCATTTGTGGTTATAAACTAGATATAATATGTACTTAACTAGGTGTATTATTGTTGCGCTCATTTAGATTTTATTTGACTTAAGAGCTGCAGTTTTTACATATAAATAGTTTTGATTAAAAGTTGTTACTAGTAATCAAAATAATCGTCTCTAAATAATCAGTCTCTTGAGTAATACTTGCATTTCCATCCTTCTTTGTCAAAATAATTGCTTTTAGTTGGACTATTGCAAAACATTGAGGTCTGTGGTGGATTATTACTAATGTTTATTTTTTTCTTCAGTAGGAACTATTATTATATAACCATCTTAAGAGATCCAGTGTCAAGATACCTGAGTGAGTGGCGTCACGTGCAACGTGGGGCCACATGGAAGGCCTCTTTACACGTGTGTGATGGACGGTCACCAACACTGTCGGAGCTGCCAAGCTGCTACTCAGGAGATGACTGGTCGGGCTGCTCCCTGCAGGAGTTCATGGACTGCCCCTACAACCTGGCCAACAACCGTCAGACCCGCATGCTCGCTGACCTCAGTCTGGTGGGCTGCTACAACGTCTCTGCTATGAGTGAGGAGGAGCGCTGGGCCGTACTTCTAGACAGCGCTAAACGGAACCTGCGTGGCATGGCGTTCTTTGGACTGACCGAGTACCAGCGGAAGACCCAGTACCTCTTTGAGCGAACCTTTAACTTGGAGTTCATCGCACCTTTCACACAGCTCAATGGCACACGTGCATCCAGTGTTGAGGTGCCTTCTGAAACACAACAGAGGATCCGCCAACTAAACCGATGGGACGTAGAGCTGTATGAGTATGCTCGTGACCTTTTCCTGCAGCGTTTCCAGGTGGCGAGGCAGCAGGAGCGCAGGCAGGCTAGGGAGAGGCGTCAACAGGAGAGGAGGCGGCTCCGTGGAGGGCTTGTGACAAAGCAAGGGAGGCAGTTGAAGCCTACAGGAAACCCGCGCCTGGCCAGCAGCCATTCCACTGTAACCGAGGAGGAGCGGAGGGAAAAAGCAGCTGAGAACAGTGTGGAGTCTGACATGTCTCTCCCAGACTGGTGGGATCTGGATGAGAACAGTACCTTGGAGGACTACATGGACAATGTGGAACAGTGGTAATGACAGAACAAGCAGTAGGGTGTCTTTAATATTAAGCCTGCCAAGATCTGCCTTGTCTGTTTCCATAGTGTTGTTGTTTTTTTTTGTTTATGCCTTCCAATTATTTCTTTGGTCTTAAATCACATGATTGGTTTTGTGATACTGATTATATTTTATTGCCACAGCAGCAGAATTTTATAATTGGTGCAATTCCTGGACTGAAAGGAAAACACGTTTTGCCCTCAGACTTTTTTGCACACCTGAACTATTGTGATGTAGCTAGGAACAAAAAAATGGATTATTTTTTATCAATTTACAAGGAACATTGTAATACAGTTTTATGCACTACTGTTTGTGAGTAACAATCTATGTTTGCCAAATTGTCCTGTCTAAAATTTGTACATTCTTAAATGTAATCGTGTTCTTATGTGTCTTTTGGTAACAGAAAAGGAGAATGGATTTTTCATAGATACCTCAATATGTAGCATTAACTGCTATTGTAAAATGATTGAATGTCTTTTTTTAATATATTAAAAAAGTGCTTTTACATTTACTTGTTTGTTTCTCTTACTACCATACGAGGATGTCTTGTTTCTGTTTTCAGTGCTCTCAATTCCTTTTGTGTTTTGTAGTCCTCTGAGACATCAGCAGAGGGCGCTGAAGTAATTTTAATGAAAAAGATGGCCATTTCCACAGTCATCCTCAAGAGTACAGATAGAAATTTACTGCGAATGTTTCATTTTCATCTTGTTTATTGGTAAGAGTGTTGATAAAGAAATGTAGCGTAGGTCAGAAGGAGTTGCACTGTGTCTTTGTGGATCTACAGAAACTATATGATAGGAAATCAGGAGTGGCAAAGAAGTATGTGAGAGTGGTGCGGAACATGTAGGAGACAGTGAGGTGTGCTGTAGGAGTGACAGATGGATTCAAGGGGTGTGTGTGTGTGTGTGTGGGATGGGGGGGGGGGGGCTAAATCAGGGACCAGCTCTGGATTCTTCCTTGTTTGCTATGGCGATGGACAGGGTGACAGATGAGACAGTGTGATCTGGGGGGAGCAGGAGGAGGATAACCTGGAGAGTTGGAGGTATGCTCTGGAGAGAAGAGGAATGAAAGTCAGTAGAAGCAAGACAGAATAGATGTGTGTGTGAATGAGAGGGAGGCAGGTGTAATGGTGCCGATGCAAGGAGAAGTATAGTGAAGGTAGATGAGTTTAAACGCCTGGGGTCAACCATCCAAAGCAGTGGACCGTGCACAAGAGAGTACAGGCAGGGTGGAGATGAGTCTCAGATAAGATCTGTGACAGAGGGATAGCAACTACAGTGAAAGGAAAGATTTACAAGAAGATGGCAAAACTTTTCAAAAGCTATTTCTAAACCTACTTATGATATTTTACTAAACCCTTTGTTTTCCTTTTCAGTTAAATTGATTTATAGCATCCATTTGGTCATTATGTATACAATTATTTTCATTTCATAGCTACATCCAAGTTCATATCTAAGTCAGAGGTCACATGCCACAACTATGGAAAAGAACCATTTTATGGAATTTTTAGCTGCACAAATCAGCAGTGAGTTTCAAAACATTGCTTATTGCTTTTCTTATAAAGCTGCACTCTTTGTACATGCATGTTTGGGTTTTTTGCATAAATTCAACTTTTCTACAAATTAGTCTTAATAATTTTTAACTATTTCAGACTTTTCTCATAACATTAACTTTATTTTTTTTATATAATTTAACAACTTTTTTCCAAATAATTTGCATATTTTTCCTCTAAAATGTCAACATTCTTCCTTCTGTAAAGTTGTGACTTTTTCATAAATTTGATTATTTTTTTTCTTTCAAATTTGCAATGTTTTTTTGCATATGCACCTTTTATTTAAGAAGAGTGTACCATGGTCCTTACCATCTTTTTTTTTTCATTCTGTTTTCCTGAGAATGTGACTTGCAATCCCATGACAATACATTATGTCCCATGGTCAAAAGAAATTAACTGTTATCCAGTCATAAGTCCTTAATTTATCCCATCCCAGCTAGCGTGTCCATGTGGGCCCCACGACAGGTTAAATTTGAGCTGTTTTATGGGTCCCATTTGGGTTTGTCCGCAGTTTGCATGTTGGTCTCATCTGTCTTTGTCCACATGGACTTTACCTATGGTGCCAGTGAAACCTCACCGGCTTTAGACTCCATTTGGTGTTAAGTGGGTAAGCAGAGTACTCATAAAATTTGGGCTGTTTTCTCCATAAAACACTCCAGATTTACTCTATAGTGGGGCCCACATGGACATGCTGGCTGGGATGATCACAAGAAAACAACCCATTTTCCAATTATAGCACATTAGTCCTAATATCTCCTGACCTTCAGTAAATAATAAAAAAGATAGCAGTGACTATGTCAACTTTTGGCTTCTCTATTTCCACACATAAACTTGTTATTTCTCATAGAGTTGGGATTTTTTGTCTAATTTTGTGAGAATTTTCTGTGCCTTTTTCCTTGTGATTTTTTGAGCCACTCTTTACAGGCAAAAGAGCTGCATTTGGCTCTGAGCAATAGGTTGCAGATCCCTGACCAAAGTCCCTGACTCAGACTGTTTGAGGTGAAGGACTAAGAGTTAAGGCACCCACAACATTGGACCACGTCAGCACGTAAAATTCTTTGATGTATCATTCTAAATATACAAATGAAACTGAGATTGACTCTAGATTAATTTAAAAGATGAAGACTATAACCTCTATGATAAAACACAGTGAACTGTAACCATTTGAAATATTTATTTCACTAACACCTCCAGTGGTTCCCCTAAAGCATGTGGCAACATACTTTATAATGTAGGGGAGTTTCCACTGGATGGGCACGTCACCATTAGAGGAAAACCAAACTGGGCACTTTGTTATGTTTTCTTACCCTCAGGAGTACTCAGAACAACTCTGCACACCATTTTTTCAACTGAAAAGGGCACTTTTTGGGACATTCATGTAGGAGCAGCATTGTGGTCACTTCATACTGGTACCCTTTTCCATTGGAAAAGCACCTAGAGGTTACCCATCACATTCTCTTGTCACAACATAACAACTAGCCATTCTCTCACAGTCATAGTTGTCACTGTCCAATAAAAAAGGTCCCCTTCTGTGTCACATCATGATAGAGACACCATTTTAAAAGCACACTGCCAAAGGAGGTAGATTTATGGGTGGAGGATGGGTAAAACATTGGTCTGCCATGCAGTCAGCTGGAGGTCTCGCTCCCTTCCTTTGTTTTCTTCAGTTGCCCATCTGTGTTCACTTTTATGTTTACTTGTCACTTCAGCCTTAAATATACATTTTAAAGGTTAGGCACTAAATCTAAGTGTGGTGTCTGGACGTGGTGGCTCACCGTAGGTGACGTCATCACGTGGCAAACTAGACATGCCACGATACGGAGCCACCCTTCTGTATATAAACAGTTGTGTATTGAACAAAGGAGAATGTGTCATGGCTGCCAATTTACACACTTGTGTGCACACCTGCCTGTCATTATTCTCTGGCTATATATACCGTCAGGTCCAATGCTCTGTGCAGAGTTGTCTGTTTCCTTCTCCAGAAACCTGCTACGCCAAACCTTCGTCGAGCTTCCTAGCCTCACAGAGCTTCTTCACGTCGGGCTTCCCAGCCTCAACTGTTACCTGTCTGAGCCTGCGCCTCCTGGACTCATCTTCTACCAAGTAAGCCACCATCTTACCTTCTCACCTTGTCCTAGTCCCCTGTGCACAGGCGGAGATCTGTGACGGGCGGATTCCTTCTCCCTGGCGGTGGACTCATCCATTTCCCCACACTGGCATTCAGCTCCCCGGCTACCCTGCAGGCACTATCCTCCTGGCTGTGGCTTCTGTGCTACTTGCACTTCTCCCTACCATCTCTGACAGTAACCGTAAAACAATCTGGTGCTTACCTTGCCTGCACTGCAGCTAACTCTTCCTTTGTTTCTCCGTAGAGTTGCCAGGTCGTATGGTGCTCTGCTCACCCCAGCTGATTCGCCAACTCACACTATACACATCTAAACATGCATACACGCACACCCACTCACGTCCACTATTATCAATAAAAGGTTAATTGTGTCAACTCCGAGTCGTGTCTGCTCTTTTGGGTCACTAGGACCATGTCAGAATGCAGTTAATGCCCGCTGTCCGCACCTCATTTTCAGATATAACAAATGAAGACGAGGATAAACCCTAATAATTCCGTCACAGAAGCGTGCATCAAGCCCCCTCAGCCATTCCTCGCTCTACCAGGTGAGCCGCCAATTCCCTGGACCCGCTGGCATAAGAGTTTTCTGAAATATATCGCTGCTACTGGCTTGAACGGTGCTAACGACGAGCAGTTAAGGGTGATGCTGACTAGCTATCTTGGCACCAAAGGACAATGTGTGCTTGACTCTCTGGGGCCTATGGACACATACAAAGATTAAGTGGCCATGATGGACATGTTTTACAAGGTCGATAACAACAAAACAGCATGGAGAACAACCTTCTTCCGACACTGTCAGAGTGAGGGTGAGTCGGTCCGGCGTTATGTAACAGACCTCCGGGAGCTAGCAAGTACCTGTGATTTAGGAGAAAGGATGGAAGCCATAGTACGTGATAAGCTAGTGGAGAGTACTAACAACAAGAGGGTGCTGCATAGGCTGATTTCAACAGCAGGCAAGCTAACGCTGGATGTGACTGTGAAGTGGGCGTCCCAGATGGAGGCAGAGGATGAGCTATTATTGCAGCTAACGCCACCTAGCCAACAAGTGCCTTGCTCGACCCCACACACTTAGGTCGCCGCCATCACCACTCAGCACCCCAGCCCCACACCTCCCCGCTGTAACTGAAAGAAGAAGGGCAAGGGAATCCGGACTCGCAGTGCTGGACTGAGTTCGGATCCGACATCCCAACCGCACCCACAAGTTTCAGTCATTTTGGACAACACCGATGCAGATCACAGAGCAGTTGGGTCCAGCCACTTTTCGTCTCGCTGATGGGTCATTGTGGTAGGCCAGCCACCTCAAAAAAGTAACACCGACTTTGGCCCCGGGCCAGGAGACAGTGGCGAGACCAGGCTGGGATTTCGACGACGCAAGACCCACAACCCCCGAAGGACGTTCGCCGGAGCTGATGACAGCGGCGCGACCTGAGCGCCGCTTGGCCCAGGTCTGACAGAGACCCTGCTACCTTAGGGACTTTGTAACTAAATAGTGGACTGTTGAGTGTAGACAGGACGTGACTGATGACAGTGGCAGAAAAACCCACTCGGTCATGCAGGCATACCGGTAGTCCATCCAGGTGCCCAGGTAGCTGTATATAGTTCTTTGGGTTTTTCAAAGGGGGGGTGGTAAATATGATGTTTGGATGTGGTGGCTCACCGTAGGTGACGTCATCACGTGGCAAACTGGCCATGGTGCGATATGGCGCCACCCTTCTCTATATAGGTCAGTTGTGTATTGAATAAAGGAGAGTGCAGTTAATGCCCGCTGTCCGTGCCTCATCTTCAGGCATAACACTAAGTACATACAGTCATGTGAAAAAATTAGGACACCCTATGAAAGCCTGTGTATGTGGTTTTTTTAAAACATATTTTAACATATTTGGACATATGGATATTTAATAATAATAATAATAATAATAATAATGGTGTGGGACTTCTCCACCCAGAGAAAGCAGCTGGTGAAGGGAGGAACAATGGACCGAAGAGGAGGTGTCACCGGGGAGTATCAGAGACAGGACAGTAAGGACTATGCACTCCCCAGGGAGAGGAGTAACTGCCAGAGCTGTGGGAAGAAGAAAGGGTGTGAGAGCGGTGCCGGCGTTATGTCAAGTTAATGTGCCACACAGGTCTCTGTTCTAAACAACAATGTATTATGGTCGGAAGTACCGGGTCTCAATGCATGGTATTAAAGATATAAAAGAGGAATGCACAGAGACCCAGGGGTGCTTTTACTGTACTGTATGTGCTGGCACCTACACTCTTCTTGCTATATCTGGCAGCCATGCTTGAGGTGGCCTTCAAAGACACTTCAGAAGGAGTATACATTCAAACAAGGAAAGAAGCAGACTTGTTCAATGTGGCACAGTTTAAAGCCAAGAGTAAGACATCGATAAAGATAGTAAGAGAAATGCTGTTTGCCGACGACAGTGCTCTAGTTGCACACAGCGTGGAAGATATGCAATCTTTAGTGGAGAAATTTGCAAGAGCAGCTAGCCAATTCAGCCTCCAAATCAACATCAAGAAGACAGAGTGCCTTTATCAACCACCAAAGTTCCAATTATCAACATCACTACCAGAAGAGATCAACATTGGTACAGAGCCACTAGTCAAGTGCAAGACTTTCAAGTACCTAGGGAGTACTGTTTCAGAGAATGCTAGGCTGGAGGATGAACTATCTCTCAGAATGGGAAGAGCGAGCGCTGTCTTTGGAAACTTGAGGGAGAGATTGTGGAACAATCGACATGTGTCAATCCGTGTGAAATGCAAAGTGTACAGAGTGACAGTACTGGCTACTCTATTGTACAGTGCTGAAACTTGGACTGTCTACAGAGTGCAGGCGAAGAAACTCCACGCGTACATGATGAGACACCTTCGAGCCATAATGAACATCTCATGGAAAGACAAGATAACCAACATAGAAGTGTTGAAACGAGCTGGTCTACCATCAGTGGAGGACATGCTAATACAGATGAACCTGAGATGGCTCAGACATGTTGAGAGGATGGACCACCAGCATCTCCCTCGGCAGTTACTCTACTCACAGTTATACGAGGGCAAACGCAATCAGGGTAGACCAAGGCTCAGATTTAAAGACACTGTAAAAAGAAACTTGAAGAAGTTGGACATAGACAGGAGTTCCTGGCAGCAGAAGGCTAAGGACAGAGCTGTGTGGAGGAATCTGATCAGACCTAAATGAAACAGTCATTGTCGCCCACGACAGACAGCTATGATGATGATGATGTCATGACTCGCCGCTCATCAGCGGCGCCAGCTGCGCGCACACCTGCTCCTCGTCAGTGGCGAGGTATTTAATCCACTCTGCCCTGGGCTTCGGCTGAAGCCGTCTCTCAGCTTCGGCATCGTTTGCTACTACGGTACTCAAGCCTACTAGCAAGATTATCTGGGTAAGCTCCCCTTACCTCTTTCCTCCAGCCTTTTCCCCTGTGCACTTCCCCGGCGGCGGACTTCCTCATCTCGCCGCTGTTTCCACGCTGCTGCTACAGGCACTGCAGGTCGCTGTCTCCCGGGCTCCGCCCTTGTCAACGCCAGCCACCTGTCGTAACCAAGTAAGCCAGCAAAACCATTATTATCCTCTGTATTGGTGTGGTGCCCGTTACCCTTCTTCCTCTGCTTCCTCCCATAGGGTTGTCCGGCTGTACGGCCTCCTGCCCCAGTGCCTGATGCAGACGCCACCACCAATACATTCTTATTCCACAGACACGCAGCCACACATCCCTGTTTGTCAATAAAGCTGTTAAATCCATCCTGAGCCTGCGTGTGTGTCTCCTGAGCCGTGCATTATGTCAGATGATGATGATGATGATGATGATGTTGGGGAAGGAATAAAGTTCCTGTGTCATCTAGCTCGTTGCCTCTCCTGCTTCCTTTCTCCACAATAATAATAATAACATTAATACCTGGGCAGTATCAGTGATGCGGTATGGTGCTGGAGTAGTCAATTAGACCAAAGTGGAACTTGACAACATGAATCGGAAGACAAGGAAACTAATGCCAATCTGTGGAAAGCTACACCCTTCGGCAGATGTTGATCGTCTATACCTCCCAAGGCAAGGTGGAGGTCGTGGTCTCATCAGTGTGGAGGACTGTGTACGAGGGGACGAGATAGGCCTGCTGGATTATGTCTAGAGGAGTGAGGAACAGCTTTCGACTGCACTAAGAAATGAGAATCTGGTGAGATCATACGTGGCTGAAATGCCAAGACAACTAAAAGACATGATGCAAGAAAAGAGATTAGAAAACTGGAAAACTAAGATCATGCATGGCCAGATCCTACGCCAAATGGATGACATCAGACACGAAGCCTGAAGAAGGAAACAGAGGGGCTAATCACAGCAGCCCAAGATCAGGCCATAAGAACAAATGCCTTGAAAGCAAAAATAGAGAAACAAGAGCTTTCTCCTTTATGTAGGATGTGTGGGGTGAAAGATGAGATGGTGAGCCACTTGTGTGAATGCAGTAAGTTGGCACAGACTCACTATAAACACTGACATGACAATGTGGCCAGGATTGTACATTGGTCAATCATGAAACAGTTTGGTCTTGACGTCAGAGAAAGATGGTATGGGCATAAACCGGAACCAGTGATTGAAGATGAAGGCATTAAACTATTGTGGGACTTTTCTATCCAGATGGATCGTGAAATCCAGGCCCACAGACCAGACATTGTGGTAATAAACAGGGAGGCTAATGGGTGCTTGATAATTGATATCGTGCCTGGTGGTGCTAGTATGGTGGATAAAGAATAAGAAAAGATTCAAAAGTACCAGGATCTCAGAAGAGAGGTTGCACATTTATGGAACATCAAAATGTACGTCCTTTCGGTGGTGGTTGGATCCCTGGGCGTGGTCATTAAGAACCTTGCCAAATACCTAACAAAGATCGGGATCCAAACGAAGATCGAGCTCCTACAAAAAGCAGCACTACTCGGTGTTATAGATATTTAGCAGACAAGCAGCACGGGTGTGAGGACACAGGCAGGGTGGCATCATCATGCTGGGCCTACTTACTGACTTTTGGCAGAAGTCGTCCTCTTTGGCGCTCTACCTCCGTATGAGACACAACCTGTATAGCCTTAGTATTAACTCGTCTGTTAACACACTGCAACACGTGCTGTAAATAATTACTCTGTAATAAAGTTTGAGTTCAGTACAACTCCTGCCTCCACTCTCCTACTTCCAGACATAACACTCGGCTCTGCAAGAATCCTTAGAAACGTACTTGAGGTCTAAGGCTGTGGGTTACAGCTTGCCCTCTATGTAAACAATTTTCCAGCCTATATCTATGCTGTGATTGTTTAATAATAATAATAATGGTTTGCATTTATATAGCCCCTTTCAAGAAACCCAACATACTTTACACTGAAAATCCATTATTCTTTCACTCCACAGACAGACAAATTAAAATCAATTTTAACAATACTGGAAGATTCAAGTAATATACTGTAACTAAACAATTAAAACCGAAGAAAAGACTTTTTAAAATTTTCTATAAAATGTAATTCTAAAAACATGCAATTTCTGGTGTGGAATAAATTAGGACACCCCCACATTTATTCCCACTTAAAATGGCTAAAATCACACACAAGTATATCATATCAGGTGCACATGATTAGAACGTCATTACTCAGCATTTTGAAGGAGGCTTGTCCTATTTAAATCTCAGACATTTAGTTTTGTGTGCTCCTGACTGCTGAAGTCAGCATGAACACCATGGTGAGATCGAAAAAGCTGTCTGAGGCCTTCAGAAAGAAGATGTAGCAGATACGAGTCTGGTAAGGGATTTAAAAAGATCTCAAAAGTGTCACGATGCTGAGTACAGGTGGAGAGCCGCACTCATGCTTTAAGTTCATCTAGATTATTTTCTGTATTTCCTCATCTTAGTGTTATTATTGACCGTGTTTGAGTTTGGATGTATTATGTTATTTGAGCTTGCCATTTGTTTCTGTGTATGAAAGTTTTTGTTTTTAGTTTAGTTACTATTATTTTGTCATTTATATTATGCATCCATGGCCATACAGTTTCATATTATGAATATCATTTGCCTGTTTAGACATGAATCTACCCTCACCTTTACCTTCAGTCTTCTTTTTGTAATTTTGATATTAGTATTGTATTATTTGCGTCTCTTGGGATTATGTTTTTATCTTGTCCTCGCCTTGATGGGTCATTTTTTCCTTTTTGTATTATCCGGTTTGTTTCTCATTTTGTAACATTTCTTATTTCCTTGTTCGTTATTCTTTGCCACTACTCATTCTGGTCTGTGCCTTTATTTTGACAGCGCTCTGTATTTACTTCCTCTCTCAGCTTAAGTTCGGGGGCTGTCACAGCTGTCATTAGTTGGTTTGATTATCCTCGCTCCTGTGACCCACACCTGTCATCATTTGTTGTTAATTCCTTTTGTCCTATTTAAGGGCCGCTGCACCATTATTCGGTGCAGCATCCTTCTCAGTGTCCAGATGCAAGTTTTGCTGCTTATTTTCTTAATGTTTAGATGTGAGTCCCACATCTATTCTTATTTTGTATCCTGCATGTGTCCCATGCTACTCGTAGTTTTCCCAGCGTTTCCACACGCCATAGCCCATCTGGCTATTCTTCCTACCTGTATCCTGCCTTTACCTCAAGTCTTGTAAGTGTTTTTTGTTCTTGCTATATTTTTGTGTTTTATTAAAATCCTTGCAAACCCACAGCTCCAGAGTTTGGGTCTTTTGTACTGCCCTGATGGGTGTTTATGACAGAAGGACGCTGCCAGTGTGGACCCAGCAGACTGTGAGTTTGCTTTTTTATGTTTTCCCTCCCACTTATTTTTTGTTAAAGTCTGTTTTTCCTGCAGAAATATCAGCTAATACGGACTACTCGGTTTTTGGACTGGATGAAGTGGAATGTTGGGCTTCGGGATTACTGGAAGACATCCTCTCAGATACCCGCTCTTCCCACACTCCTGATGAAGCTCTACAATGTTTGGATAGCGCGGCACAAGTAATAGAGTCATACCCCAGCCTGTGGAGCTATCCAGAACTTGTGATTCTCCTAGCCTCTGTGTCCAACTCCCAACATATGCTCTCCGGGCTGGGGAAACCCTCTCCTCCACCTCTACCTGTGCCTATGAAGAAGCGTCCTCGGGTACGGAAGTCTCCAGCCTCTCACCATCATCCAGCTGCAGCCCCACCTACTCCACTTCAACACAGGCACACACCATCTGCTGTCACTCCGGCACTGGAGGAGCCCGCAGTTAGCTGGACTGGGCACACAGTCTTCATGCCCCTCGAAGGTCCAGCTGCTGAGGAGCTGGAGGAGCGCTGGCGGGTTTTGTTGTCCAAAACAGAACTGTTGCTGGACTACAAGCCATGGCTTCTTTGGGAGTTAGCTGTCCAGCTGGACGGAGGTTCACCGGGTGGAGTGTGAGTCTGAGCCGATGATGGAGCGTCCCCTGACTCCAGCGTTTCATCACCCTCACCAGACGACCTCCGCCGCCCCCAGAAGGGTTTCGCCTGGTACTGCAGCAGCGACAACAACTACAACCTGGGAATTAAGGCAAGTACCTATTCATTTGTTAACACCTGTAAATGAATTATCTTGCCTTATTCCCCGGGGGGGGGGGGGGGGGGGGGGAGGCTCAGCAGCAGTTATCCACTTTGGCTGGGCCCTCACCGCCTGCTGCAATAATTACCCTATCCTCATCTGCTTCTCTCGTGTTCCTCTCTCCTTTTCCCGAGTGTCCACCGGTCCTGGGAGTGAGCCGCAGGACGATGGAGGGGCCTGCGCTTCCAGAGAGTCCAGTACCGGTCCCACAGCCATATCCTGAACGGGAGAGGAGTGTCCCCTGTGACCTTGAACTTGTGCCGACAAGACAGTGTCCCCCGGTTTCAGCATCGCAGGACCCGGCGCCATTGGTGAGACAATCTCCAGCTTCAGCTGCCACATCTGGAGGTCCACCAGCATCAGCTGCTCCATCTGGAGTTCCGCCTGCTTCAGCCGTCACGTCTGGGGGTCCACCAGCGTCAGCCACCATGTCTGGAGTTCTACCAGCATCAGTCGCCTCATCTGGGGTTCCACCAGTGTCAGCCGCCACGCCGGGAGTTCCACCGGTGTCAGCTGCCACGTCTGGGGTCCGCCAGCTTCACCCACCATCATGCCTGCTGCTTGGGCCGCTGCAGCAGAGTCACTGGAGTCCTGGACGGCAGTGGAGCTCGAGTCAAGGCAGGTACTCTTTTCTGGTTCTACATTATCAGTTTTAGAGAGATCTTGTCTTGCTTGTGACGGGGAGAATCAGTTGCAGATGCCCTCTGCTCCTGAGTTCTCCTTACCAGGCTCCACGGCTGCCAGTAACTGTGTTCTGGTGTCTATTTCTTCCTCCCTGTCTGAGATGGCCGTGTCAGGAATGGATTCCCAGATGGAAGGATTTGAAATGCCCCAACCTGAGTTGCCGGAGTCTTGGACGGTGGTGAAGCTCGAGTTAAGGCAAGTCCTCTTTTTTGTCTTCACAATGTCAGTATTAGAGGGGGCTTGCTTTGCTCTTGGTGGGGAGAGCCAGTTGCAGCTGTCACCTGCTCCTGAGCTTTCCTCACTGGGCTCCACTGCTGCCAGTGATAGTGACCCGGTGTCTGTTTCTTCTCTCCTGTCCGAGTCCTCGTCTGGTTCCACTGATGATCTTTGGTCCTCTTTGCATGGTCTCGCTGAGGGTCATCAGTCTGCTGCATTGGGTTCCACCAATGGTCATCAGCCAGTTTGCAACATTTATTAACTTAAAGACAAACACTACACAACACTTACAAATGAGGACTGGTGAGAGGACTGCAAGAGGAGGACGGGGCTCACGACTGGTGGGAAAAGAGAACAGCCTGGACAGATCCAGACTGAGGTGCTCTGTCACGCCAGAGAAAAAGAGACAAAAAACCAGATGGAGTCACACTCAAAAAGGAACAGGGCTCATGTCTGAGGAAAAGGGAAAAAGGAATAATTCCAGGTCGGAGCGCACCCGTACACCTCTGTGGAAAAAACACACTCAGAGTTTCGGCTGGTGCTCTGAGGAAACAAACAGTAGGACACAGCAACGGGAAATGGTGTTGTGTGACTCGTGTCCTTAAATAGGTTAATGGGAAATGAACCATGAATGACAGGTGTGGGTCACAAGAGTGAGGAAATGATTAAACACAATCTGTGGCAGGTGTGCAGCCTGCAAAGCAAAGTTTGACAGCAGGACGTACACAAACCCTGTCAAAATAAAAGCCCAGACCAGAAATAATAAATAATGATACAAAGAATAAAATAACACAACCCCGAGAGATACAAATAATACAAGATAATACACAAATATATAGACAAGACTATAATGACAAAACTAAGCATACAAAACAACTCATAACTAATCACGGACAAATAACCACCCAGAGACAACACACAGAAGTGCATGAAACTCCCCAACCTAAGATAACTATAATAAATACAAAATAAACAGTTTCAGAAATACAAAATGTGGTGTACCAATATGGTGTCCTGTATACCCTGGGTGTTGTGGGGGTGACAGCCCCACCTTTCCGGTTCCGCCGTCACCAGGGGTATAAAGGGCAGACGCAGAAGAGCTTTTCCTCTTTCGCTGTCGACCCCTTGGCCTGTACGGAGCACCTGTATCATGTTGGTTCTCTATAATAAAGTTACGTTCACTGCACCTCCAGCCTGGTTCTTATTAGCAAGAGTTATAGACATAACATTTGGCGATGAGGAAAAAGGTATGGAGTGAGCTGTTTCCACTTTTCAGCCATATTTGGAGGTTCCAGGCGAGCCACCGGTCCTCTGGGCTAGGTGGCATGTGGCTTTCCAGAACTATCTGGGGGTCCTTAACCTCGGTGAGCTCGAGAAACTGTGTGCGGGGGCTATACTGGTCCATAATCTTGGTATGGAGGGTCAAAGAATCCTCAGCACATTAGGAGGGGCTGATACTTTTGAAGACGTGGTTGGGCTAATGGTGCGCTACTTTGGCGCCCCGGAAAACGTCATAGTCCGAAGAATTCAGTTTCGGCAGCGCTACCAGCGGACAGGAGAGTCGGTGCTGCGCTATGTTGCAGACCTGCGTCAGCTGGCGGGGGAGTGCCAATTTGAAGCCCTAGAGGAAGAGATGGTCTGTGATCAACTAGCGGAGCACACTCTTTGTTCTGCGACATGATTGAGGCTCCTGACCTACCTGGGTGAACTGACGTTAGCCACAGCTATTGAGATAGCGCAGCAGTTTGAAGCAGTGGAGAAGATAGCAAAGTTTCTCGGTGAGAGAACCACGTTGACACCCACTGAACCACGTTTGAAGGTGCTGGCTGTGGACTCAGACAGCAAAGACAGCGTGAATGAAGAGGAATACGCTGCTGCTGTGAAAATTAGGTCCGCCCTGGGTACGCCAAGATGCTATGGCTGCGGGTCCACCAGGCACTGGTACAAGGCAAGAGAGTGTCTGGCGAAGGGCAAACGCTGTGGCAAGTGTGGTCTTCTACACCATTTCGCCAGAACTTGCAAAAATTTTGAGCGAGGGGACCGAAGACATGAGGCAGACTCCCTTGCAGCAGCTCCTATGGTTATTCATACCGTCTCCCCAAGCACAGATGGGCAGATTTACTGCAACTTTTTGCTGCATGGCGTGGAAGTGCCGTTGTTGGTAGACACGGGATCAGCAATTTCCCTGTTGAACTGGTCCACTGTGAGAAATCTGTTCCTGCATTACTGTGTGAGAGACCTGTCAACGCCGTGCTTCGGCTATGGAGGAAGCAGGTTATCTGTCGTGGATTCATTGGAATTGACGGCGAGGTACAAGTCGGCAATGATGTCTAACGTCCAGTTCGTGGTGACCGCTGGTGGGTCGAACATCATGGGATGTGACGTTCTACGGCCTGGGATTCGCGATCACCTGCGGCATTGGAGAGGAGTGGTCGGGCTGCAGTTTATGGAACCAACCTGCGTTATGGACATAACACAAAAGATAACATAAATGTGGGACGCTGTGGAACCAGCAAGCAAGATGGCAGCATAACTTGGAGGCTCCACCAAGCCACATGTTAATTTGAGATTAAAGCCCTCAATAGATGTTGTTAAACGAACAAAGTTATGTTTAAACCGACCACTATTAAGGACTGCGAGATTTTTACATGGAAGCGTGCTTCCCAAAAGCCGAAATCCGACACTCTGGCAGCAGACCAGGCCGAGGCAGCTGATAATATGACGGACCTTAAAACAGTGCTAACGGAGCTAAAGGCTCTTTGCTCTGAATTTGGACTAAAGCTGGATAGCATTAATGACCGCCTGGGTGAGATGACCAACTCGATCGCTGCACTAGAAAACAATATGATGGAGGTGAAACGAAAGGTAGAAGGGCACACGACACAAATAGAAGAAGCCAAAAACCAGATAATGCTAGCAGAAGAGCTGTTGGATAGCAACAATGCTACATTGGCTAATGTGATGAAACGTATTGCCTTCCCGGAAACTAAAACTGAAGACCTCGAGAACTGGAGTTGAAGGAAGAATCTCCGACTCTTTGGATTGAGAGAGAGTGCTGAAACTGGTAGGCTCCTGTTGGATTTTGTACAAGAGATGACATCATGCTGGCTGGGCACCAATAGATCCTTCATCTTGGAGAGGGCTCACCAAACCCTAGGCCCACCAAAACCCAATCAAAACAGAGCCGTGGTTATCCCATTTCTGAAGTTTCAAGATCGAGAATACGTTTTCCAAGCCCTGAAACAACGTACCATCACACATGAGGAAAACAGACTTTTCTTCACTCAAGACCTCTCAGCCGAGACCATGCGATAGCGCAATGAGTTCAACACGGTTAAGAAGAAATTCATTGAAAAGGGATCTTTTCATGGATTCCAATTGAACCCCTGCAAGATGAGAGTGCTCCACAACAGCAAGCTATATGTTTTTCACACCAAAAGAGGCATATTAGTTTCTGCAGAAAATAACTGATTAGATTTTATACCATCTGTTTGAGATAATGAGTCACTGTCGACAATCATTAACAGGTATACTTATTTTGTAAAATCTTGGTTTGATATAAACACCCTTTTCTATTTAAATTACAGATTGTTGAAGACATTTATATTTTTACTTCTATTATGATTAAGAGTATATTTGGACATATTTAAGTTGGGTCTAAAAAATGGAAAATTCAGACTACATCCAAGCATATATTATATAGTCAGTGTTGTTTATGTTTATTGGTAATGTTCGTGATTTATAAAAGGTTAAAACAAGTTAACGGGGATTGATTTTTTTTAGATGTGTGGTAGGGGAGCGTGGTTTGTTTATATTAGACACTCCTCCACAGTTAGCTGTTCCTCGCAGGAGTGGATCAGCTGCTGCCCTATTGTTCTAGATCTGAGTTGGGGCAGGGATAGTTGATTTAACTGACTTAATGCAAATGTTATTGTTTTGTGTTTTTTGTTGTTGTTGTTGTGTGTGTATTGTGTGTTCTCAAGTACAGTTAGGTGTATATTTTGTGGCCTTGATTATATCCACACATTTTATTGCCAAATTATATGGAAGGAATAAATAATCAGAATACTCTGGATATAAAAGTTACAAGCTGGAATGTCAGGGGACTCAGAAAACTAATAAAATTAAAACAGGTCTTCAACAGGATTAAGATGTTCAAGTTTAAAATAATTTTTCTCCAGGAAATACATTTGGCAGCCTCTGATGTTAAATTAGTGAGGTGAAGATGGCCTGGCCAAGTGATATATGCAACTTATAATAGTTATTGTAGAGGAGTGCTTATACTCATTCATAAAACAATACCATTTCACATACTTAATACAATTCAAGATCCAAATGGAAGATATGTAATAGCCCAAGGTTTGCTCCTCTCGCTTGAATTGAACCTAATTAGCTTACAGTGGGGAAAAAAAGTATTTAGTCAGCCACCAATTGTGCAAGTTCTTCCACTTAAAAGATGAGAGAGGTCTCCAATTTTCATCATACTGTAGGTATACCTCAACTATGAGAAACAAAATGAGAAAAAAAATCCAGAAAATCACATTGTCTGATTTTTAAAGAATTTATTTGCAAATTATGGTGGAAAATAAGTATTTGGTCACCTACAAACAAGCAAGATTTCTGGCTCTCACAGACCTGTAACTTCTTCTTTAAGAGGCTCCTCTGTCCTCCACTCGTTACCTGTGTTAATGGCACCTGTTTGAACTTGTTATCAGTATAAAAGACACCTGTCCACAACCTCAAACAGTCAGACTCCAAACTCTACTATGGCCAAGACCAAAGAGCTGTCAAAGGACACCAGAAACAAAATTGTAGACCTGCACCAGGCTGGGAAGACTGAATCTGCAATAGGTAAGCAGCTTGGTGTGAAGCAGGGGTCACCAACGCGGTGCCCACGGGCACCAAGTCGCCCGCAGGGACCACATGAGTCGCCCGCAGGCCTGTTCTAAAAGTAGCACAACTCGCAAGTGAGCTACGTCTAAGATGTAATTTTTTCTGCCGCTATTTTTTAAAATCACACTTGCATTTATATAGATTTTAAAATGACAATGTCTTAAAAATAAAAAAAAATGAAAATATGTTTATTATACGTAAAGTTAAGGTGAATCTGACCTAGTTCAAAGGTCAGTATTGTGCGCATGACAAAACCTTCGCGCTTGTGGAGAGTAAGCTAGTGGGCAGTGAAGATGGTGAGCGGAGTGCAGTTTCCTAGCCCCAAAACATGGCAAAAAAAAGACAGAAAATTTATCATTTTCAAAGTGCGCGGGAGGAAGAGTCCTTTTTTACTACCGTGAAAGGAAGCTGCGTGTGTTTCATTTGCGGGGCGACGGCGAAGCACCACTATGTGGAGCGACACTTCACTACCCACTCTTTTTTTTTTTAACTTATTTTGTACCCGTAGGTGGATTTGTTCTGCAGTCCGGTGACAAGCCACCAGCCACTGCGTGCGCAAGCGCCCCTTAACTCCCTAACCTGCATGTTTTTGCATGAAAAACCAGAACATGTACACTCCACACAGATCACTGTTGGCCTGGGGCAGGGATCGAACCCACGATCCCCGCGATCCCCCGGCCGAGAGTAAACTGCTGCCGCGGTGCATATAAGCACTCTCAGCGCTGTTTAGCTTCTTCTCATGAAAGGACAGTGCTGGTTATTACTCAAGCAGGATTCTTGGCAAGAACTGTATGGATATAATTCCAGTGAAGAAGAACACACAAAAGTGTGTTTATTAAATGTAACAGATTTTGAGCAGAATTGCAGCAGATTTGTTCAGTTAAAAATGTGATAAGATTTATTTAATATGAAAGTTGATTTTTCTTAAATGTTGCATAACTTTTTCAAACATGGTTCAACATAGTTCATGAATTAAAAGGGTTTAGTTTTTTATGGTTAAAAGGGACTGGTGAAAACTGGACATTTTTTTAATGAAATGTAGAAGTGATCATCTGAACAATTGCTGAGATTAATAAAAATAAAGTGTTGAATATTGATCTTGTCTGTTACCCACTCTAAGTTATTGATAATTATTTATTTATTTATATATATATATATATATATATATATATATATATATATATATATATATATATATATATATATATATATATATATATACACAATTTGTTATTTTAGAGGAGTGTGTCAAGCTGGTGCCCTTCACATGACTCGATACCCATGAAGTAGCTCTTGGTTTCAAAAAGGTTGGTGACCCCTGGTGTGAAGAAATCAACTGTGGGAGCAATTATTAGAAAACAACCACAGGACCCAGAACCACACGGGGGGACCTAGTGAATGACCTGCAGAGAGCTGGGACCAAAGTAACAAAGGCTGCATCAGTAACACACTACGTCGCCAGGGACTCAAATCCTGCAGTGCCAGATGTGTCCCCCTGCTTAAGCCAGTACATGTCCAGGCCCATCTGAAGTTTGCTAGAGAGCATCTGGATGATCCAGAAGAGGATTGGGAGAATGTCATATGGTCAGATGAAACCAAAATAGAACTTTTTGGTAAAAACTCAACTTGTTATGTTTGGAGGAGAAAGAACACCATACCTACTGTGAAGAATGGGGGTGGAAACATCATGCTTTGGGGCTGTTTTTCTGCAAAGGGACCAGGACGACTGATCCGTGTAAAGGAAAGAATGAATGGGGCCATGTATCGTGAGATTTTGAGTGAAAACATTGAAGGTGAAAAAGTGGGGCATTGAAGATGAAACGTGGCTGGGTCTTTCAGCATGACAATGATCCCAAACACACCACCCGGGCAACGAAGGAGTGGCTTCATAAGAAGCATTTCAAGGTCCTGGAGTGGCCCAGCCAGTCTCCAGATCTCAACCCCATAGAAAATCTTTGGAGGGAGTTGAAAGTCCGTGTTGCCCAGCCACAGCCCCAAAACATCACTGCTCTAGAGGAGATCTGCATGGAGGAATGGGCCAAAATACCAGCAACAGTGTGTGAAAACCTTGTGAAGACTTACAGAAAACATTTGACCTCTGTCATTGCCAGCGAAGGGTATATAACAAAGTATTGAGATAAACTTTTGTTATTGACCAAATACTTATTTTACCGAGGAATTTACCAATTAATTCATTAAAAATCATTCAATGTGATTTTCTGGATTTTTTTTTCTCATTTTGTCTCTCATAGTTGAGGTATACCTATGATGAAAATTGGAGACCTCTCTCATCTTTTAAGTGGGAGAACTTGCACAATTGGTGGCTGACTAAATACTTTATTGCCCCACTGTATATGGCCCAAATGAGGACAACCCTAAATTTTTTGAAAATTTTTTCTTAACAATATCCACTTTGAAGGGTTTGTGTGTTACTGGGGGAGATTTTAATTGCACATTGGACCCAGAAATGGATTGTTCCATAGGTAAAGATTTATATAAGGTACTAACAAGAAAATTACTAAAACAATATATCATTGACCTAAATCTTATTGAAGTGTGGCAAGACCAAAATCCTCAAAAAATAGAATATTCTTGTTATTCCAGTCAATATAAATCTCGCTCTCGTATAGACTATTTCCTGGTTTCAAATGAATTATCATCAAAAATCAGTAAGTGTTGGTATGATAGTATAGTTATAAGTGATTATGCTCCAATTTCTATTAATATCCAAATTAGCAAATTTACGAAAAACCCACCTATTTGGCATTTTCAAACTAAATGGTTAAAGGACCCAGAATTTGTAAAATTTGGGCAAATTAAAATTGATACTTATTTTGAACTAAACACTAATCAAACAGATGCCTGCATAAGATGGGAAGCCTTTAAGGCCTACATTCGAGGAAAGATAGTTAGTTTTACGAGTGCTAAACATAAATGCAAAAATTTAGAAATGCAAGACATAGAAAAACAAATTAAATCTTTAGAGCTTGAATTGAATAAATCTGATGATTCAGTAAAACAAAAAGAGTTGTTACTTTTGAGAACAAAATACAATAAAATATCAGTAGATAAAGCAGTAAACAGTTTAATGTGGCTAAAACAATTGTATTATGATCAAGGAGAAAAGGCTGGGAAACTCTTGGCATGGAGAATCAAGAAAACACAATCTGAAAGAGCAATAAATAAAATAAGAAATTCATCAGGAAATACAACAACAGACTCTCGAGAAATCAATGATAGCTTTAGGGAATATTATGAATGTTTATATCAGTCTGAATGTCCTAAAACTTTTAAAGAACAAGATGTCTATCTTTATCAATTACATTTTCAAACATTAACTGATGAGGCCAAACAAAAGTTAGACGGGAATTTAACAAGTGAAGAGATCTTGCAAGCCATACAAAATTTGAATTGTGGGAAAACGCCAGGGCCTGACGGCCTACCGACTGAATTCTATAAAACATTCAGAGAAAAGCTTTTAAACCCCCTCTTGAATATGTATGAGGAATATTGTGAGAAAGGAACCCTATGACTCTTATATCCCATATCTACATATGTTAGAACAAGTGGAAATGTTTTGTGACAGCATATGTAAGGAACTTCACACCTGGAAAGGACAAAGGATCTCCCCCGCCGGGTTAAAGTCAATGGACCTCCCAAGACGCGGCGGCGGAGATGGACTTGACACCTTTACCCCCTAAGGCGAGAGGAGGAGTTCCCATCACCTCCCAAGACAAGGAGAGGAGATAGCAGAACAATGGGGGGGTTAAGATAACGGGGGATGTCAGCTTTTTCAATGTGTGGCTCTGATGTCAGCTTTTTCAATGTGTGGCTCTATGTGTGCTTGTATTTAACCAGCGAGCGGAGCAGAGATCACTCTCTTGCCTTCTGCCAAGCTCTACACCTGATGAGACTCGATAGAAGAGCTATTCATTAAAAACCCTGTTTTTAATACAAAAATCGCCTCGTTATTTCAGCTCCTCTACACTGGTGACCTTGACGCGAGAATATGGACCGGAGGCGTTCTTCAAGCTGCTCATCCATGGTGACTCGGGCATACGCCAGCGACGACGCAGACGAGGGAACAAGCAGACAGCTGTTCCCCACGGCAGAGGGCACTGAGAGAGCTCAACCGAGCTCCAGCACCGCCGTGAGTGCCGAGGCAAGGCACTCTCACCCGGCGGGCACAACAGTGATGGTGTGCACGAACGCCGTTACTGTCAACCTGCCAGACTTCTGGCGAGAAGACCCCGCCTCTTGGTTTCAACAAGCTGAAGTCCAGTTTATACTGGCGGGCATCACAGCAGACGATATTAAGTTTTACCATATCGTCTCCAAACTCGACTCCGCCACTTCGAAGTGTGTGCGGAGCTTGGTCCGGCGACCACCAGCCCGGGACAAATATAAGACACTCAAGGCGACCATCGTGGCGAATTATGTCCCGTCAGCGGAGGAAAGAGCCGAGAGGATCCTGGCGGTCTACGGCCACAGAGGGAGCAATCCGAGGACCCTCATGGAGGATTTGCTACAACTCAAGGAGGAGGATAATGATAATTTCCTTTTCCAATTCATTTTCCTCAGCACACTACCACCGCAGTTGAGAGGGACACTCGCCAGTATGAAGTGCAATAATCATCAGGATTTCCACACACTGGCCAACGAGGCTTACCGGCTCGTCAACGCCTGCAGAGAACGGACACCCACAGCGGCATCTGCAGATCTGAAAACTGACACCCCGAGCCTTGGAGAGACTCAACCCACGGTGACAGCGGCGCGGCCCAAGTGCAACGAGCAGAACGACGTCTGCTATTATCACCACCGCTTCGCAGAGAAAGCCCGCAAATGCGTTCCCCCCTGCAAGTTTACGATGTCGTGGAAACGCCAAAGCCGAGGGCCATTAACAGCAGCGGTTCTCGGCGAGAAGAATAAGCTGTTATAAGTGACGGATGGATACACAGGCAAGCAGTTCCTCATCGACACGGGAGCTCAGCTGAGTTTCGTCATGCCCTCCCACGCAGATCGAACCATGGGCACCCGGGGCAATGGAGCAGTGGCAGCCAACGGCTCTGACATCGACACGTTCGGGGAAAAGAGCCTGCACCTCCTCATCCATGGCCGCAGCTACCGATGGACATTTGTTGTAGCAGCGGTGAGCTTTAACTTGTTAGGCGCAGATTTTCTGTGTGCACACGGGTTATTAGTGGATCTTGCAAATAGGCGCCTGGTTAATGCACTATCTTTTGCTTCTATTCCATGTTCAGCTCGAGTTTCCCCACCACCTGTGCAGGCCAACGTCACCACAGCGGGAGGTAAGTTTGAACAACTCCTCACCCAATTTCCAGCACTCACAACCCCCAAATTCTCAGCCACTGTAGCCAAACACGGGGTTAAACACTTCATTCCGACAACAGGACCTCCTGTTTTTGCCAAAGCTTGCCGCTTAGACGCGGCCAAGCTCAACATAGCAAAGGATGAATTTGCAGCTCTCGAAAAATTGGGCATTGTTAGACACTCGAAGAGCCCCTGGGCTTCACCACTTCACATGGTTCCGAAATCTGACGGTTCTTGGAGACCGTGTGGAGATTACCGCAGGCTAAACAACGCTACAGCGCATGACCGCTACCCCATTCCTCACATTCAGGACTTTTCACTGCATTTAGCGGGTGCGCGCATTTTTTCAAAAATAGACTTAGTCCGCGGTTATCACCAAGTCCCAGTCCGAGCTGAAGATATTCCTAAAACAGCGGTAATAACCCCTTTCGGCCTTTTTGAATTCCTACGAATGCCATTCGGCCTCAAAGGCGCTGCTCAAACTTTTCAACGGATGATGGACGCTGTCCTACGCGACCTTCCTTTTGTCTTCGTCTACCTCGATGACATGCTGGTAGCCAGATCATCCGAGGAAGAACACGAGCAGCACCTCACTACCATTTTTCAGAGGCTGGAAGAGCACGGACTTATAATCAATCCAGCCAAATGCAAATTCGGCGTATCGCAAATTGATTTTTTGGGACATAGGGTCTCCCCGACAGGGGCATTTCCGCTTCCAGACAAAGTTCGTGTGATAGAAGGTTTTCCATGGCCTCAAACGGTTAAATCGCTACAGGAATTTTTGGGGATGGTTAATTTTTACAACCGTTTCCTCCCCCACGCAGCTCAGCTCATGCAACCCCTATATGACGCGCTCAGAAAAAAGAAGGCTTCCAACGCGGTCGAATGGACCCCGGAGCGCGAACGCGCTTTCGCGGAAGTAAAAAACGCCTTAGCTAACGCCACAATGTTAGTCCACCCAGATCCCTCAGCCCGCATTGCTCTGACCACAGATGCTTCTGACCTGGCTATAGGGGCAGTTGTAGAACAACTTGTCAGCGGAGTCTGGCAACCTTTGGCATTCTTTAGCAAATCGCTAAACCCAACGGAACGCAAATACAGCACTTTCGACAGAGAGCTGCTAGCGCTTCATTTGTCCATCCGCCACTTCCAGTTTTGGTTAGAAGGGCGGAGTTTCACGGTCTTTGTGGACCATAAGCCGCTCACTTTTGCTATGGCTAAAATTTCAGAACCATGGTCGGGCAGACAACAAAGACAGCTAGCTGCGATTTCAGAGTTCACCACAGACATTCGACACGTAGCAGGCAAACTTAACGTTGTAGCTGACTGTCTCTCTCGCGCTGTGACACCGCCAGAGCACGAGGAGACAGATTACGCCGCCTCAGCAGCGGAACTCTTCACTAACGCACACACATACGCAGCACCTATCCAGGATGGAATAGATTATGCAGCCATGGCGGAAGAACAAAGCAGTGATGCAGACGTGCGCGCGCTCCTGTCCGGACCAACAGGGTTAAGGCTGGAGAAAAAAGGGTTGCGCGACGGCGTGCCCCCCCTAATATACGACGTTTCAACCGGCCGACCTCGCCCGTTAGTACCAGCTGCTTGGCGCCGCCGTATTTTCGACGCAATTCACTCCCTCGCGCACCCAGGTGTGCGCGCCTCGGTCAAAATGGTTGCTGAAAAGTTTGTGTGGCCAGGCCTGCGCAAAAATGTAAAAGAATGGGCAAAAACCTGCATTCCTTGTCAATGCGCCAAAATACACAGACACACAAAAGCCCCTCTGGAGCCTTTTCCAATTCCTGCTAGAAGATTCGACCACATTCACGTCGACCTTGTGGGGCCGTTACCTTCCTCCCAAGGTTTCACACACCTGTTAACAATGATAGACTGCACCACGCGCTGGCCAGAGGCAGTCCCTCTAGCGTCAACCACAGCGGAGGAAGTCGCTCGCGTTTTTCTAGCAAACTGGGTGGCACGTTTCGGCGTTCCATCAGACATCACGTCAGACAGAGGGCCTCAATTTATCTCAGAGCTCTGGTCAGCCATGTCCAACAGTTTAGGGGCAACAATTCATCGCACCACCGCTTATCACCCTCAGGCTAATGGGTTATGCAAGCGTTTTCACGGGTCCTTAAAGGCTGCCCTCAGGGCCTCACTAACGGACACAAATTGGGTAAATAAACTTCCCTGGGTTTTATTGGGGTTGCGTGCAGCACCTAAAGAGGATTTAGACACTTCTCCTGCAGAATTAGTTTTTGCCCAGCCTATCAGACTCCCAGGAGAATTTTTACCAGAGAACCCAGAACCAGGACACCTTCCAGTCCCAAGGTTTTTAGGCAGCAGTGGACCGGACTCCCTCCACGGTCCAGCTCATCACTCTTTTCCACGAGTTTTTGTTCCTCAAACTTTAAAAAACGCTGAGTTCATTTTTGTTAAGCATGAAGCCATTAAACCAACGTTACGCCCAGTTTACGATGGCCCGTTCAGAGTGCTGGAAAATGGTGACAAACACTTTGTGCTTGATTATGGGGACAGAAAGGAAATGGTCAGTGTTGACAGACTCAAACCTGCTTTCTTGCTGAGAGACGAACCTGCACAGTTGGCACGAGCACCTCGGCGTGGTAGACCCCCCAGAGGAAAAGTCTCAGCCCCCAGGCAGGGAACAAATAATCTCTTTCCTTCCCACAATGCAGATTCACCACGAGAAGGTCCCAGCGGGACACCTAAGCCAACCTACAGCAGTTTTGGGAGAAGAATAAAGCCCAGACAGCACAGGGACTGATACCAACCACCCCGCAATTATTCACTAATTGTGCTACAACAGTTTAAGGCTACTTATGATTTCACTATGCTGTTATGTTTACCACTGAACTTTCTTAGGAGCATGGCTGCTAGAAAACTTCTCCTGTGGCAACAGTTGTAACAAGTAGTATTTCATAGTTATTATCTTAGACTGTGATTCTTTCTGTGTCCTTTCCTAGTGTTTGGGGGGCCTGTGGTATATATGACTCTTATATCCCATATCTACATATGTTAGAACAAGTGGAAATGTTTTGTGACAGCAATATGTAAGGAACTTCACACCTGGAAAGGACAAAGGATCTCCCCCGCCGGGTTAAAGTCAATGGACCTCCCAAGACGCGGCGGCGGAGATGGACTTGACACCTTTACCCCCTAAGGCGAGAGGAGGAGTTCCCATCACCTCCCAAGACAAGGAGAGGAGATAGCAGAACAATGGGGGGGTTAAGATAACGGGGGATGTCAGCTTTTTCAATGTGTGGCTCTGATGTCAGCTTTTTCAATGTGTGGCTCTATGTGTGCTTGTATTTAACCAGCGAGCGGAGCAGAGATCACTCTCTTGCCTTCTGCCAAGCTCTACACCTGATGAGACTCGATAGAAGAGCTATTCATTAAAAACCCTGTTTTTAATACAAAAATCGCCTCGTTATTTCAGCTCCTCTACACCCTTCCTCCATCTTTAAGATTGACGATGATAACTATGATTTTGAAACCAGGAAAACTAGCATTGGAGCGCTCCTCATATAGACCAATAAGTATAATCTATTCAGATACAAAAATACTTTGTAAAGCACTTGCAAGCAGACTAAACCCATACATATCTCATTTGGTTCTTAAAGATCAAAATTGCTTTATACCAAATCATCAAGGTTGTTTTAATATTACAAGAGTGCTTAACATAGCTCACGGAAAATTTGACGCCAATAATACAGCAATATTGTCATTAGACGCGAAACAAGCCTTTGATAGAACTGAATGGCCTTACTTATTTAATGTTTTACCTAGATTTGGATTTGACAGAAACTTCCTTAGATGGGTACATAGTGTAACGTCGGGGCCATTTTAAGGGGGCCAGGGATTTCCCAGCATGCTTTGCCAGTTTGAAACGTTACTGTGTGTGTTAAATGTGTTATTTCTGAGTTATACTGCTGTGTCATTATAACTGCATTATAATGACCCAGCAGTGTTTAGCAGGATTAGGGCAAGATGTATCTGTGTGTGTAACCATGATTGAAACGGAGGTCTGGGGGAATGACCTCCACTCCTCTGTGTGTTCAGAAGCAGGTTGGGGGTCGGGGTGTGTGAAAAATAAATCAGGTTGATCACAGCCATCTGCTCCATTGTCTTTGTGTGAACCCCTGCAAATGTCACAATATTTTGTATACAAAACCTTTAGCAAGCATCTTGACAAATGGTATAGTTTCTAAACCAGTTATCCTACAATGATCTACACGGCAAGGCTGCCTGTTGTCACCTTTGTTATTTATATTAGCCATGGAACCTTTAGCGATAATAAGGACACATCCAAACCTTTCAGGCATACAAATTGGAAAACAGGAACATTGTATATCTTTATATGCCGATGACATAATAATTTTTTTAATCAAATTTGCAGGTCAGTGTTCCAAACCTTATACAACAAATAGAAATGTTTGGACATTTCTCTGGTTATAAAATAATCTATGCTAAATCATCCATATTACTCTTAAACAAAGAAGAGAGACAATCTCCAGTGGAAAAGACCCCATTCTCCAATGCAAAGGAAGGATTTACTTATCTTGAGATTAAAATTACCCCTGACATTAATACAATTGTTGCTAAAAATTATGATCCCCTTGTACAGGAAGTGAAGGAATCCCTAGATCAGTGGACAACTATGCCTATATCAATAATTGGTCGTATTAACATAATAAATTTTTTTTTTTTTTTTTTGTTGTTACTTATTTGTACCCGTAGGTAGATTTGGTTTGCAGTCTGGTGACAAGCCACCGGCTGCTGGTCGCTGCGTGCGCGAGCGCCCTAAACCTACATGTTTTTTTTTTTTTTTTGGTATGCGGGAGGAAACCGGAGAAATCCCGGAGTAAACCCACGCAACACGGGGAGAACATGCAAACTCCACACAGCTCACTGTTGGTCGGGGGCTGGAATCGAACCCACGATCTCATGATCCCCGCGATCCCCCGGCCAAGGGTAAAACTGTGCCGCTACAGTGCTAAACCACTGCGCCACCGTGCAGCCCGAAATTTTTATATACAGATGTGGACAAAATTGTTGGTACCCCTCTGTTAATGAAAGAAAAACCCACAACGGTCACAGAAATAACTTAAATTTGACAAAAGTGGTAATAAATAAAAATTCTATGAAAATTAACCAATGAAAATCAGAATTGTGGTTCAACAAAATTACTTTAAAAAACAAACTCATGAGACGGGAAGTGACGTCAGGCGGAGCGCCCTGCGGTCCGGACCGTGTTTCTGGGGGACCAAACGAAGTCGAACTGAACCAGAACCGAGCGGCCCACAGCAGCGGAGCGGAGCAGGGAGAGCAGCGGGGAGCGGAGGAGCGGAGAGCCGGGAGAGGAGCGCTGTATGGCCTCGGCTGTTTCCACGTGTTGACGGACTTCCGGGAAGATGGCAGAGAGACATAACGCTTAAACAGAGAGCTCTCCCTAGCCGGATTAAAAATCATCGGTAAATGGCCAACTCGACATAAACGGATCAATAAACTAAGGGATGAAAACACGAAGGAGCCGGGCACAAGGACGAAAGCAGGGTAAAATTGAAGAATTCCTCTCCAACAACGCAGGAAAAACCGCTGAACACGAAGCCCAAAAAAACGAAGTGTCTACAGCAGAGAAAATGGAGGACGCCAGGCTCGAAAACATGAACACTGGCATCGCCAGTTTGGGTAAAGAGTTAAGAGAATTCAAGCGGCAGCTACAGCAGGATTTAGCGGCTCTTAAGGAGGAGCTGAAGAAAGAGATTAAGGAGGAAATTATGGGCCTCCGAAGAGAAATGGAGTGCAAGCTAACAGAAAACATGGAGAAGCTGCGCTCCCAACGGGCGTGTATGACAGAAGCGCAGGCCCGAATATCGGAGCTGGAAGATTGGAAAAGCGAGGCAAACGAACAGCTACAGACCCTGACGACGCAAACGCAGAGGATGCAGGAGAAAATAAACGACTTGGAGAGCAGGTCCAGACGAAGCAATATGCGCATCTTTGGAATTCCGGAGGGCATTGAAGGCAACTCGATGACGAAATTCATGGATCAGTTCTTAAAAAAAGAACTGGAACTACCCGGAGAAACGGATCTGCAGATTCAACGAGCGCACAGAGCACCGGCACAAAACCCGAAACCAAACTCTACACCCAGGTCAGTTGTGGTAAACTTTGTGAAATATGACATAAAGGAAAGAATCCTGACACAAGCATGGAAAAAAAAGATACGAATCGGCGACAAACAGGTATTCTTTGACCATGACTACCCGACAGAAATTGTGCAGCAGCGGAAGAAATATGCCAACATTAAAAAAACGCTGAAAGAGAAAAAAATTAGATTCTAAACGCCGCTAACGAAAATGAGGATTCATTGGGAGGACGGCGTAAGAACCTACAACACGGCCAGAGAGGCAGCGCGGGATATGATGGAGCGGGGCCTTGAGGTGAGCATGCCGGAGGAAACGACTGGAGCAGCGGCGGCCCTGAACGCATCACGACAGCCGGAGTGGAGACGAGTGAACGGCGGAAGAAGGGGGAGAGACGTGGCGCAGCGGGCCCAGGACAAACTACAAGGCTTTCAACTGAAAGCCTAGATCATAACAAAGATTAAGAAAGGCACAGAAGAAATGAAGGCCAAGAAGACAAGGTAAAAGAGAAGCAGACGGCTAGGAGAGGTTTAAGTGATATTTGTTGGACATTTCTAGACTAATGACTATTATAGTAAATACAGGTCTAGGGAGGGCCCCTCACTCTGTGAGGACATTCCCTCCACCCACCAACAGGGACCAGTGGGCAGAAGAAAGGCCCAAAGTACGGAGGTCGAGATTTTTTAATGTGTTTTTATATAAATATGTGTTATTTTTGTTGTTAAAGGGGCTAGGAGCACAAGTTAAAAAAATGGAAAAACATGAATATGGGTAAAAATCTTAAGATAATGACACTAAACGTGAATGGTCTGAACTCACCTGTTAAAAGGGAAAGAATAATAAGAAAATTCAAGAAGGAAAAAGCTGAAATTATATTTATGCAAGAGACACATCTGAGCAAGACAGAACATGTGAAACTAAAGAGATTTGGCTATAAGAACTCCTACTACAGTTCATTTAAGGGAGGAGCTAAAAGGGGGGTTAAGATACTAATTTCAAACAAAATACAATTTGAAAGTGAACAGGAAATCCAGGATAAAGAAGGCAGGTATGTAATAATAAAGGGAAGAATAGATGGTATGCAGATCACATTAGTGAACATCTATGCCCCACCAGAAAGTGACAAGGGTTTTTTTCAACATCTGTTTGATCTCATAGCAACACACAGTGAAGGAGTCCTAATTTGTGGAGGAGACTTAAATGCTGTCATGGATCATGAAGTTGATACAACAAGTGTTAAGAAGACAAAAAAACATGTAACAAAGTTCATAAGAACCTCACTGGCAGAAATGGGTATGGTAGACATATGGAGGGACCTACACCCACTCGAAAAAGACTATACACATTATTCAGCAGTCCATAAAGTACACTCTAGAATAGATTACTTCCTTATGAATGAAGGTGACAGACACAGGGTGAGAAATTGTTGGATTGGAGGGGCAGAAATATCAGATCATAATCCTATATACATAGAAATATATCTAAACAATAGAAAACGACAAACAACATGGAAACTTAACGTAGGACTGTTAAATGATGAGAAAATGAAAGAAAGAATAAAAATAAACATAAACGAATATATCCAAGAGAATGACAATGAAGAAGTGGACCCAACAATACTATGGGACGCACTAAAAGCCGTGTTAAGAGGAAAATTAATTGTTGAAACAGGAAAAGCAAATAAGACTAAACTGGAAGCGTATGAACAAAGATGTGAGAGACTGAGGGAATTAGAACGTAAACATCAAAGCACAAATGATCCAAAAATATATCAAGAAATTAAAGAAGAAAAAACAAAGATAAAAGAAACACAAATGGATGAAATCGAAAGGAAAAATAGATATCTAAAGCAAAAATATTATGAAACGGGACCAAAAGCCACAAAACTGCTGGCAAAACGGCTAAGAAAACAACAAACAATGAATAATGTATACAAGATTAAAGACCCCACCACAAATAAAACCACAGTTAACCCAGAAAACATCGAAGAAATATTCCATAATTTCTACCAAGAACTATACTCGCAACCTGAAGAAACAAATACTAAAGATATTAAAAAATTTCTAGGCACATTGGACTTGCCATCAATAGGAAATCAACAAAATGAAAAGCTAACAGCAGAAATAACAACACAAGAGATCAGAGATGTGATTAAGTCACTTAAAAACGGTAAATCACCAGGTAGTGATGGATACCCCTCTGAGTTTTATAAACTGTTTATAGAAGAACTCACGCCACAGCTCCTAAAGTCATTTAATTGGACGTTGAACAACAACAAAATACCTCCATCATGGAACGAAGCTATCATTTCAGTTATTTTAAAGCCAGGGAAAGATAAAGAACAATGCGGAAACTATAGACCAATCTCTTTATTAAATGTGGATTATAAAATATATACTAACTAACTAACTAACTAACCTGCACTTATATAGCGCTTTTCTAGTCACAAAGACCACTCAAAGCGCTTTCATTAATACTAACCGTCTATTCTAAGGGCCTATAGGAAACAGATATCTAGGGACAATTTAGAACAGCCAATTAACCTAACATGCATGTTTTTGGCATGTGGGAGGAAACCGGAGAAATCCCGGAGTAAACCCACGCAACACGGGGAGAACATGCAAACTCCACACAGATCACTGTTGGTCGGGGGCTGGGATCGAACCCACGATCCCACGATCCCCACAATCCCCCGGCCAAGGGTAAACTGTGCTGCCGCAGTGCTTACCACTGCGCCACCGTGCAGCCACTGCGCCACCGTGCAGCCGTATATACAACAATTATATGTAAACGAATAAAGACATTCTTGACGGAATTGATAGAAGATGATCAAACTGGTTTCATAGAGGGACGCCAAACACATGACAATATCAGGAGAGCAATACATATAATTAACCAAATACATAAAGAAAAGAAAAGCGCAGTAATAATGAGTCTAGACGCAGAAAAAGCATTTGACAGGGTTAACTGGAAATTCCTATATAGTGTACTGGAGCGCTTTGGATTTAATGAAAAATCAGTACAATGCATAAGGACGCTATATCAAGAACCTGTGGCAAGAATCAAGATAAACGGTAGCTTAACAGACAAAGTAAATATACAAAGATCAACTAGGCAGGGATGCTGCTTATCGCCCACCTTGTTTGCTCTGTTCATAGAACCACTGGCTCAAGCGATATGACAAAATAAGAAATTAAAAGGTGTAACAATAAAGGGGGCGGAACACAAGATTGGGCTATTCGCAGACGATATTATAGTTTACCTTGAACAACCAGATGAATCAATAATGGAAATGATGAACTTGATAGAAAATTTTGGAAAATTATCAGGATACAAGATAAGCATAACAAAAACACAAATACTGACATTCCACTATAACCCTCTAAACCAGATAACTGATAAGATCAAACTAAACTGGAAACAAAAAGAAATAAAATACCTTGGAGTGAACATACCTAAAGACCTAAGCAAAATATATAAAGCAAACTATGATAGGTTGGAACAAGAAATAAAAAAAGATATTGATAGATGGTCAATCTTAAATATGGATCTGAATTCAAAAATTGAGACAGTCAAGATCAGCATACAACCTAGATTACTTTACCTCTTCCAGGCTCTACCAACAGAGATTCCAGATGCCCAATTCTCAAAGTGGGACAGGATGATATCGAGATTTGTTTGGGGAGGTAAAAAGCCAAGAGTGAAATATAAAACTCTCCAATTACCAAAAGAGAAAGGAGGCATGGGCCTACCGAGTCTAAAGGAATATTACTACTCAGCACAAATAAGATATATCATATGTTGGTGCGACGAGGGATATGAGGCAAAATGGAAAGAAATGGAAAAGGAAATTGAGGGACTCCCAGTACAAAGCATAATAGGAGATAAAGATGCATATAAGCAAATCAAACAAATAGACCCAATCACTAAATTTACTTTAGAACTGTGGTATAAAATAGTACAAAAATATAATATAAAGGAAGACATAAAACTATTGAAATGGGTAGCATTTGACAGTCAGTTTGAACCGGCAAAACAAGATAGGGGATACAAAAATCTGGTGAACAAGGGAATCACAGCATGGGGCAATATCGGAAAAAAAGACCTCGGGAGCTTTGTAAACATCAGGAGAAAATTTAAACTAGAAAGATCGGAATTTTTCAGATATCTGCAGATGAGAGATTATTATATGAAGAAGATTAGGCATAACCTCCAAACAGATGTGAGCGAGATTATACAACTCATTTTAAGCTCATATACAGGAAATAAAATAAGAATTATTTCAAAGCTATATCAGAAACTTATGACAAACAATCATACAAGTAACTATATAAAGGAGAAATGGGAGAAAGAGCTCAATTTAAACATAACAGAAGAAAGCTGGCAGGAAATATGGAAAACACAACACACATCAACAAATTCAAGGACATGGAGGGAATTTGGATGGAAAAACCTGATTCGCTTTTTCATTACACCACAGATTCAAGGAAAATATACAAATACCCAATCTTTATGCTGGAGGGGATGTGGGGCCCAAAATGCAGACCACTCACATATGTTTTGGAAATGCTGCAAAGTATCATCATTCTGGAAATCTATACATGTGACAATACAGAGGATATTAGGATATAATATACCAATGAACTGTAACCTGATGTACCTATGTGATCTTAAAAGAGACAATGTTATACAGGCTGAGGACAGATATCTAGTTAAAATCTTGTTGATTGCATGTAAAAAAACTATCACAAAAAAATGGCAATCAGAAGTTCTTCCTGACCAAGAGCAATGGACTGACATTGTTGAGGACATACGTATGATGGAAAAACTAACATATCGACAAAGAATGCAAGAAGGACTATGGGGAAAAAAATGGCGGAAATGGACACACTACAAAGTGCAACAACGAGGCAGAAATTGAAAGAATAACCAAAGACACTGAAAAAACCAGAAGAATTAAGAGATGGAAACTAAAAACTTGATGCTCCAACATTTGTCCCCCCCCCCTTTTTTTTTTTCTCTTTTTCCCTACCCTAGCCCCTTTGTTTTTTTTTTGTTTTTTTTTTAAATGTAGAATGTGATCTGAATGCATTATATATGATGAAAAATGAATAAAAATCTAAGTTACAAAAAAAAAAAGCAAACTCATGAAACAGGCCTGGACAAAAATGATGGTACCCCTAGAAAAGATTGAAAATAATGTGACCATAGGGACATGTTCAACCAAGATGTGTCTTGTGTATGCCACCGTCATACAATTCTTCTTTCTATAATGAATTAATTGATCTGGTTAAACAACTTGAGAGGTGCAGAGTAACAATATTTTATGGTGACTTTAATATTAACTGGTCTGATAAAAAGGACAAACAGAAATTGAAAAGCCTCATGACTAAATTTAATTACCAACAAATGATCAAAGGACCCACCAGGATAACCAAACAATCTAGAACACTTATTGACATGGTATTTGCTAATAAACCAGAACGAATAACCAGAACCTATAATCTTGTAACTGGTCTCTCAGATCATAACATGGTTCTTGCTGTCAGAAAACTTACTAAAAAGCGACTACAGTATTTTGCAGGAGTTGATATTGACAAAGTAAATTTTATTATTCCCAAATCAAAAACTGCGGAGTTTGAACATCACTTAGAGAATCAAAATTGGGAGCAGCTCATGTCAATATATGAAGTAGATGATTGTTGTAATTTTATAACTGCAACAATCACAAAGTCTACAGATAAATTTACAAAGCAAATTAAAAGTAGACAACAGAAGATTAACCTACCATGGTTAAATAATGAAATAAGAAAACTTATGAAGAGGCGAGACTCTGCATTGAAAACATCATTAACCTCTAAACTACAAAATGATCACCTCATTTACAAAAGTTTAAGAAATAAAGTGGTACAAGAGCTGCGTAAATCAAAAGCATCTTATTACAATAAATTGATAGAACATGCAAAGGGTAACAGCAGTTCCCTATGGAGACATTTAAATAACTTAACCAACAAAAAAAAAATGATCAGAAGGGGGTAAAGGAACTTAGTATTAATGGCAAAACCATCAGTGATAATGCTACATTGGCAAATAAATTTAATTCATATTTTGTGGAGTCAGTGGAAGAATTAACAAAAAACTTTGTGCTGCCAAATGTGCTCAACAATACTAAACCAATACTCTCAACAGTTTCTTTTCACATTAATGAGGTAAATGAAGATTTAATCGCTGGCATTATTAAAACACTGTCAAACTCAAAAACTAATGATATCTACAATATGAGCACTTCCTTTCTCAAAACGCACAGCAAAATATTAATCAAACCACTGACTCATCTCATTAATCTCTCCATTGGGTCCTGTACATTTCCATCTGGCTGGAAAAAAGCTGTCGTCATACCAGTTTTTAAATCGGGTAGTAAAGATGATATATGTAATTACCGCTCAATCTCTATTTTACCAGTCCTGTCTAAGGTTCTTGAAAAAGTTGTAGCTACACAGCTGATAGACTATCTACAAGACGGTCAACTTCTTCATCCACACCAATTTGGTTTTAGATCAGGATACTCAACAGAAACAGCAAACTGCTGCCTTATTGAAAATGTCAGACAGTCCTTGGACAGGGGTAATGTGGTGGGAGCTGTTTTTCTGGATCTCAAAAAGGCTTTTGACACTGTAAACCACAGCTTGCTTTTATCCAAAATGGTATCTTTTAACTTTTCTCCCAATACAATAAAATGGTTTGCATCTTATCTTCAGAACAGAGAACAGTGTGTAAAAATTCACCAGGATAAATCCTTCTTTTTAAATAATTGTACGGGTATCCCACAAGGGTCCATTCTTGGTCCTTTACTTTTCAGCATTTTTATTAATGACCTACCATTACACTGCCCAGCTGCAACATGTCAACTTTATGCAGACGATGCAGTTATTTACACAGCTGCTAAGACTCCAGCTCAGGCTGCAGACGTCCTGTCTTCAAGCATGGTTGATGTCCAAAAGTGGCTCATTCTGAACCATCTACTGCTGAACCTTCAGAAAACAGTTTCAATGTGCTTTTCAATCAAAAAATGTAACTTGCAACATTTTAAAGTTAATATACATGATCAAGATATTAGTTCAGTTACAAAATTCAAATACCTTGGCATTGTACTAGATCCTCAACTCAAATTTAATCTTCACATAAAGAAGATTTCTAAAACAGTAAAAAAAAATTTGAATTGCTTTAAATTAATTAGACATTACATACCACACCAAGCAGCCGTAATGTATATGCATTCTATGGTTTTTTCGCATATATCATACTGTCTGACAGTTTGGGCTCAAGCAGCTCCTTCTACAATAAAACACATAGGTTCATTATATAATCAAACTCTAAAAATTCTGGATAAAAAGCCCATTAGGTGGCATCATTGTTATATTCTAAAAAAAATATAATCTACTGAGTTTTGAGAGTTTCATTGACCTTTGTTTTCTGAAATTAATTTTTAAATGTTTCCATAAATCAGTGCCAGAGCCACTTGTTGGATTCATCCAAAGACAGGACAGCAGCAGAGCCACCAGGAGTTCTGTTAACAATAACTGTAAAATATCCCACCGCAAAACCACATTTGGACAAACAGCTTTTTCTATAAAGGGCAGTCATATCTGGAACACAATGCCAAATGAAATCAAAATAATAACGGATTTTAAAACATTTACTACAAAGGTTAAAAACTGGCTGAAAAGTAAACACGAATGTACCCATGTATGAAATGATTGTCTACAGGGTGTGAGTGAAGAAGGGAAGGAATGAATGTGTAACAGGCATTTTACTGTAAGAGGCAAATGTGAATCAGGTTTTTATATTGTGTATTTATAATTTTGTTTGCATTGATGTATGTGGATAATGTTTATACGGTTTTCATTTTGTTTTTTTCTTCCTGTTTTTCTCTTTTTCTCTGTTTCTTTTCTCTAAAGCCCATCCAGGGACAAGAGTTGCAAACTAGCTTAATGCTATACACTCTCTGTGCAACACATCAAATTTTCTTTTTTGTCTATGTTTATTGCACTGTCCCTGACAAATAAACAAATAAAATAAAATAAAAAAAATTAACATCACAGGTGTCTACAAACTTGTAATCAGTCAGTCAGCCTATTTAAAGGGTGACAAGTAGTCACTGTGCTGTTTGGTGACATGGTGTGTACAACACTAAACATGGACCAGAAGAAGCAAAGGAGAGAGTTGTCTCAGGAGACTAGAAAGAAAATTATAGACAAGCATGTTAAAGGTAAAGGCTATAAGACCATCTCCAAGCAGCTTGATGTTCCTGTGACTACAGTTGCACATATTATTCAGAAATTTAAGATCCACGGGACTGTAGCCAACCCCTCTGGACGTGGCCGCAGGAGGAAACTTGATGAAAAACAGAAGAGACGGATAATACGAATGGTAACAAAAGAGCCCAGAACAACCTCTAAACACATTCATGGTGAACTCCAAGGTCAAGGCACATCAGTGTCAGATCACATCATCTGTCGTTGTTTGAGCCAAAGTGGACTTCATGGGAGACGACCAAGTAGGACACGACTGTTGAAAACAAATCATAAAAAAGGCAGACTGGAATTTGCCAAACTGCATGTTGACAAGCCACAAAGCTTCTGGGAGAATGTCCTGTGGAGAGACGAGACAAAACTGCAACTTTTTGGCAAGGCACATCAGCTGAATGTTCACAGACGCAAAAATGAAGCATACTAAGAAAAGAACACTGTCCCTACTGTGAAACATGGAGGAGGTTCTGTTATGTTCTGGGGCTGCTTTGCTGCATCTGGCACAGGGTGTCTTGAATCTGTGCAGGGTACAATGAAATCTCAAGACTATCAAGGTATTCTAGAGAGGAGTGTGCTGTCCAGTGTCAGACAGCTTGGTCTCAGTCGTAGGTCATGGGTCTTGCAACAGGATAATGACCCAAAACAGACAGCTAAAAACACCCAAGAATGAGCCCTGATCTAAATCCTATTGAACATCTGTGGAAGGAGCTGAAACATGCTGTCTGGAGAAGGCACCCTTCAAACCTGAGACAACTGGAGCAGTTTGCTCATGAGGAGTGGGCCAAAATACTTGCTGAGGTGCAGAAATCTCATTGACAGTTACAGAAATCGTTTGATTGCAGTGATTGCCTCAAAAGGTTGTGCAAGAAAATATTAAGTTAAGGGTACCATCATTTTTGTCCCGGCCTGTTTCATGAGTTTGTTTTTTAAAATAATTCTGTTGAACCACAATTCAAAAGCATTGCCTGATTTTCATTGGTTAATTTTCATAGAATTTTTATTTATTACCACTTTTGCTTTGACTTCAATTTTAATGAAAATTTTTGAAAAACTGGTCAGATTTGAGGTCCTAAAGCAGACTAAGCATGCATTGGATCCCCTGCAGTTTTCCTATAGGCTTCACAGAAGAGTGGAGGATGCCACTGTCACTCTGTTTAAAATGCTTTTTAAACATCTGGATTTTAATGGGACACACGCCAGGCTTTTATTTGTGGACTTTTCTTCCGCCTTTAATACAATCCAACCTCATATTTTAGTTGAAAGGCTCCTGCAACAATTTGATTTGAGCAATAATCTGGTGGGTTGGATTCTGGATTTTTTAACCAACAGGACACAGAGAGTAAGGGTCAATGTCTGACCAAAAGTGCTCTTCTACTGGCTCTCCTCAGGGGTGTGTGTTGTCACCACTACTCTTCATCCTGTACACAAACATGTGTCGGAACAGACATGACAACAGACACATTATAAAGTATGTGACATGTTTCAGGACCCAGGAGACAGACGCTGACACAAGCAGATATGGACAATTATTCTTTATTGATGGAAAGTGAGTGTAGTGCGTGTGTGAGTGCGAGTATTGATGTCTGGTCACAGGAGCTGAGCAGTTCTGGTGGCGACCTGGCAACCCTGGAACACACACAAGCATAAACAATTACAGCTGTTCAGCGATGGCGGGTAATTGCAGGTGATTAGGCTTACTTGCATGTGCCACAGGTTGTGTTCTGCTGGCTCCGAGTGCCCGTGCAACGTGGTAGTGATGGTGCCCGTAGTTGCGGGGGTGAGGAGGAACTCCGTGATGGAGGAGGCGATGCCCCGTTGGCCGGGAAGGCTGGTCCGCCGCCAGGGAGGTCCAAAAAAAGTCCCAAAAAGTAAAACCAGCGCTACAAAAACAGCTTTGTTCCTGCTGCTGTCAAAGAGTTGAACAAGTTGTAACAATATATTGCACATAATTTAGTTACCTATTTATTAATTTCATTTTATATTTACTTATTTTTGTAGGTTTTTTATTTGGGTTCTAAATCTTTTATTGGGTTTTAGACTTTTGAGTTTTTAACCTCTTTGACTAGTCTTTAACTTTTTAATACGACCCTTCTCTCTTCTCTCTGTTTTTTCTCTCATCTCTTTGTCTTATACTGTATCCTGATTGATGGACCCTTGAGTATTTTTATCATGTTTATAGTCAGCTTCATGTGTGCCTGTGTTTGTGTTTATGTTGAATGTAATTGTGGCTTGTAAATATGGATGTCACCTGACTGCAAAACAAATCTACCTACGGGTACAAATAAAGTAACCTGAACCTGAACCTTTTGTCAGATTCAAGTTATTTCTGTGACCATTGTGGGTTTTTCTTTCATTAACAGAGGGGTACCAACAATTTTGTCCACGTCTGTATGTTTCAATCATTACCTTTGCCACTATCACAACTAGAAAAGCACTCAGAGAGCGCAGACCTCCGCCAAGCGCCACAGTTCCCCTGGTGATCCGGATCACCACCAAAATCTAATCATCTGTAGGATACCCCATTTCTGACAATCTTTGAAAATTTCATGAAAATCCGTCCATAACTTTTTGAGTTATCTTGCTAACAAACAAACAGACAGACAGACAAACCAACGCTGATGAAAACATAACCTCCTTGGCGGAGGTAATAATTTTTTGATATGCTTAATAGTATTTTTATTAACTTCATTTGGAATAAGAGGTAAGGACCTGCACTTATATAGCACTTTTCTAGCCGCAAAGACCACTCAAAGCGCTTCACTAGTACTAACCCTCTATTCCAAGGGCCTATAGGAGACAGATATCTAGGGGCAATTTAGAACAACCAATTAACCTAACATGCATGTCTTTGGATTGTGGGAGGAAACCGGAGCCCCCGGAGTAAACCCACGCAGCACAGGGAGAACATGCAAACTCCACACAGAAAGGTTCCTACCCCTGCCAGCCTGGGGATTCGATAAGAAAAAAATCTAGAATGAGGCTTAGGCTATTGTATCTGCCCCATGAAAGAGAGGGACTTCAATTTCCAAATTTAAAATGGTATTACTGGTCTGCACAGATGCGTGCTGCAAATTATTACTTTATAACAGACAAAATCAACAGCCTGGGTGGAGGCGGAGGAGGCTACGGTACCAAATCTTCCACTGAAATTGTATTTATACTCTGCAGAACCAAAAAAATTAAATTAAATTAAAAAAAATAACACAAAACCCATTTCTAAAAAACACTATTGACATTTGGTATAAGGTGCACCGGCACATGAGGGACCCCCCCTCTCTCTCTTGCTTTTCCCCTATATGGGGAAATGTATATTTTAAGCCAGGAAGAGCAGATGGTGGTTTTAAAATATGGGCATATAAAGGTGTAGAGAAAATAGGAGACTTGTATACAGATGGCAGTTTTATCACCTTTGAGAAGCTGTGTCAGAAATTTGAGATTCCCAATAAAGATTTTTTTTTAAATATGTGCAGTTGAGACATTTTATTCAATCAAAACATAAATCCTTTGTCTGAACCCTCACTCTCTCATATGGAGAATCTTATACTGACAAATCTTAAAAAGAAAAGACAAATCTCTTCATTTTATACAGCATTACTCACTTTTGACACAGAGTCCTCAATTGATAAACTAGATGCATGGAGAAGGTATTTACAAGATGATATCCAAGAAGAGGATTGGGAAAAGGCATGTTTAAAAGCTCAGAAACAGTTGATCAATACAAGAAGGAAACTGTTACAATATACTGTACATAAGTGGTTAATGAGAATTTATATTACCCCAGAGAAACTGAACCATTGGTCCCCTGACGTTCCACACACCTGTTTTAAATATTCAGAACATGGGCAGCACAGTGGTAAAGTGGTTAGCACTGTTGCCTTACAGCTAGAAGGTTCCAGGTTCGAATCCCCAGGCTGGCAGGGGTAGGAACCTTTCTGTGTGGAGTTTGCATGCTCTCCCTGTGCTGTGTGGGTTTACTCCAGGGGCTCTGGTTTCCTCCCACAATCCAAAGACATGCATGTTAGGCTAACTGGTTGTTCTAAATTGTCCCTAGATATCTGTCTCCTATAGGCCCTTAGAGTAGAGGGTTAGTGAAGCACTTTGAGTAGAGTACAGGTCCTTATCCTTATAAAGGAACGTTGCTCCATTGTATATGGGATTGTCCGAAACTTCAAAGATATTGGAAGATTGTTGTCCATACTATTTCAGATATTGTTGGTATACACGTACCATGTGAACCAAAAATATGTCTGTTGGGAATATATCCAAAAGAACTTATAACCTGTTCAACTTTAATAGACTTTGGACTCTTGCAGGCTAGGAGGATGATAGCCCTATCATGGAAAAAAAATGGACATATTACCAATAACTGAATGGATAAAAGAAACGTCTTCACACATTGCAATGGAGAAACTTACTTATATAATCAGAGGGAAAACAGAAAAATTTGAGAATATATGGAAACTCCGACAGAGTTCCTTAATAGGTTTAGCACATAGTTGGATATGAACTTCAATATGCTGTACCTTTGTTTGTTTTTTTGTTTTGTTTTTGTTTTTTCTTTTGATTTGTTGTCTTTTTTGTGATAATTAATGTTAAAGTTAATAAAGATATTGTTTAAAAAAAAAGATGACATAAACAACTTGGAGACTGAACATGGCACCCGTCCGTGCTCAGGATCATGACATGAGCCTACCCTCACCTTTACCTTCAGTCCTGTTTTTGTAATATTGATATTAGTATTGCATTATTTACATCTCTTGAGTTTATGTTTATCTTGCCCTCGCCTTGATGGGTCATTTTCTCCTTTTTGTATTATCCAGTTTGTTTCTTATTTTGTAACATTTCTTATTTCCTTGTTCGTTATCCGTTTCCACTACTCATTCCTGACATGTTTGCATGAAAACCCAAATGCAGACACAGACTCGATTATCAGTCACAATGATCTTTATTAATAAAGTGGATGAGTGTGTGAGTGGATGGATGTGAGCGCAGAGCGGGAGAGAACTGGCAACCCTGCGGGAGAGAAGGAGAAAGGAAATGAATAACAGTTCAGCAACAGTGGGTTGAATGAGCTGAGTAATAAGTTCTCTTACGGAGTTCAGGAGTTGCAGAAGCGCTGAAGAGTAGCTTTGTCCACTCCAGGTTACCAGCATCCCGCTCAGGAGGCGCAGTTTCCATGAAGGGGAAGATGGGGCAGGTGCAGCTACAGCTGAGGGATGAGAGGAAGGAGTGAGAACGATGAGTGGAGGCACTTACTGAGCGGGGAGTGGGAGCAGCCTCCAGCTCACGGGAGAGAATCCGGTCCGCTGCCTGGAGCAGAGGTGAGTCCGCCGCCTGGAGAAAAATCCACCTGTGCACAGGAGAGAGAGGAGGAGGGGAGCAGGAGTAGGAAGAGAAGTATCCAGTGAGAAAAGCTCCCATGCGAATAGATGCAGGAACGATGCGAGAAAGGGAGGTGAAACTCCCAGCAGTAGAGAAGGGTGAGTCAGGACGAGGATGGCTTCACCCAAGGAGCATTGACATCTCTGTGCAGGAGTGCAGGAATCCACTCCTAATAAAGGGTGCCTAATTGGAGAGAGAGCCGGCGCAGTTGAGGATGATAATTAGCAAGCAGGGAGCACACAGCGCGGATCACTACAATTCCGGTCTGTGCCTTTATTTTGACAGTGCTTTGTATTTACTTCCGCTCTCAGCTCAAGTTCAGGGGCTGTCACAGCTGTCATTAGTTGGTTTGATTGTCCTCGCTCCTGTGACCCACACCTGTCATCATTTGTTGTTAATTCCTTTTGTCCTATTTAAGGGCCGCTGCACCGTTGTTTGGCACAGCGTTCTTCTCAGTATCCAGACGCAAGTTTTGCCTCTTATTTTCTCAGTGTTTAGATGTGAGTCCCATGTCTATTCTTATTTTGTATCCTGCGTGTGTCCCACGCTACTTGTAGTTTTCCCAGCGTTTCCGCACGCCGTAGCCCATCTGGCTATTTTTCCTACCTGTATCCTGTCTTTATTTCGAGTCTTGTAAGTGTTTTTTGTTCCTGTTATATTTTTGTGTTTTATTAAAATCCCTGCAAGCTCACAGCTCCAGTGTTTGGATTTTCGTCCTGCCCTGAAGGGTGTTAATGACAAAAAGAATTTGAAATCAGCCATTCCACTGTCTGGAAAATAGTCTACAAGTGGAGGACATTCAAAACAACTGCCAACATGCCCAGGTCTGGCCGTTCATACAAGTTCACCTCGAGAGCAGACTGCAAGATGCTAAAAGAAGTCTCCAAAAACCCTAAAACGTCATCATGGGACCTACAGCTGGCTCTTGCTACTGTTGATGTGAAAGTGCATGCCTCTACAATCAGAAAGAGACTGCACAAGTTTAACTTACATGGGAGGCATGCAAGGGTGAAACCTTTGCTCTTTAAGAGAAACATGAAGGCCAGACTGAAGTTCACTAGAGAGAACATAGACAAAGACCAGGACTTCTGGAATAATGTTCTTTGGACAGATGAGTCTAAAATTGAATTATTTGGACACCAGAACAGAGGAGGTGTTTGGCGTAGACCAAATATACAGCATTCCAGGAAAAGAACCTCATACCCACCAGTGGCGTTGCCAGGAATTTGTGAAGGGGAGGGGGCTGAACCCCAACCACCACCACCATTCTGAATGTCCGGGGCGTTCGCCCGAGGTGAAGCTTTAGCTTCAGCCCCCTGTCAACTACAGATTTCTTAACATTTTCAATGCAAACTACTCAAAACCTGCTCTTTATTTACATTTTTCTTTTTGTTTTTCTCCCTTTTTCTTTGCCCCTGCCCACTGTGAAGATGGAGGTGGAAGTGTCATGTTTTGGGGATGCTTTGCTGCAGCAGGACCTGGCCAATTCATCATCATAGAGTCCATCATAAATTCTACCGTGTATCAGAGGGTGCTTGGGGACCATGTGAGACCATCTGTTAAAAAAAATTAAAGCTGAAGCAGAACTGGACCCTGCAACATGACAATGACCCAAAACATACCAGTAAATCCGCCAAAGACTGGCTAAAAACTAAGAAATGGAGAGTCCTGGAATGGCCGAGTCAAAGCCCAGATCGTAATCCCATTGAGATGCTGTGGGGTGATTTGAAATGGGTTGTACATGCAACAAACCCCTCAAACATCTCACAGCTGAAAGAATTCTGCATTGAGGAGTGGGGCAAACTTTCCTCAGACCGATGTCAGTGACTGGCAGATGACTACAAGAAGTGTCTCACTGAAGTTATTTCAGCCAAAGGGGGTAACACTAGCTATCAGGCAGTAGGGTGTCCTAACTTTTTCCTCAGTTAGAATAAGCATTTTTGCTGATATTTTTTGTTTAATGAGTAAAACAAGGTTAATTTTTGTTCTTTACCTGCAATTAAATCACCTTCTTTTCCAGAGATAAATAAAAACAAGATTAGACATCAATATGTGAACATTTCTTAATCAAGAACTGAATATTTAATGGGATGTCGTATTTTTTACACATGATTGTAGGTCAGGGAAAAGCATTAAAACTACTGCTTAAGATAAGAAGGTAGCTACATTATAAATGCACAGACAGGGTCGGCCCTAGCCATTTTGGCACCCTAAGTGACATTAGGGTACTCACACACACACACACACACACACACACACACACACACACACACACACATTATACCCTCTTGGGGTATACTGCTCATAAAAAGATCGCATAAGCTCCTCTCAATCCAGCCTTCTTGCTATTGTCTGAATAGGGTTACCCACTCCAGATGATGCCGGTAAAAGGACCCTGCAAGTGGCATGGGTCATTGACCACCTCACCTCAGCTTGGTGGACATTTGAATAGGAAATACTTATAAATTCACGATGAAGTAGGTGTCACCGTCACAGCACGGCGATAGAGAGTGGAAATGAATCTGAAAGTTGTCTGTCATTATTCTGACAGATTATATTAATTTCAAAGCTACCACAGACAACTGTGTCACGCCTCGCCGCCCATCAGCGGCGCCAGCTGCACGCACACCTGCACCTCATCAGCGGCGAGGGATTTAAGCCGCCTCGCCCTGGGCTTCGGCCTGAAGCCGTCAGTCTTCACTCGCTTCTCTTGCTGTAAGGAATCTCAACCGCTCAGCAAACATCCAAGTAAGAATCTCTTACCTCCTTCTTCTCCTAGTCTGCTCCCCTGTGCACAGGTGGATTTCCCGGTGGCGGACCACTCCTCTCTGCCACCATTCCCCCGCTGCTGCACCGGGCGCTCCAGGTCGCTGTCTTCCGGGCTTCACCCTTGCTGTGCCGGCCACCTGCCATTCCCAAGTAAGCCAGTCATCATTATCGTATCTCCTGTGTTGGTGTGGTGCCCGTTACCCTTCTCCCTTTGCTTCTCCCATAGGGTTGTCCGGCTGTACGGCCTCCTGCCTCCGTGCCCGACGCAGACGCCACCACCAACACATTCACATCTCGCAGACACACACTCATACACACTTGTTGTTAATAAAGCTATTAGATCTACCCTGAGCCTGCGTGTGTGCCTCCTGAGCCGTGCATTATGTCAGTACGGCTTCAGCAGAGCGGCTCGGCAGACGGCGGGCTCACACGCCGACTTTCCACCCTCGAGGCTCGAGTGGACCTAATAGCCCACCAGCAACAGGTGATTCTAAATCAATTATCCATCATCACTAACTGATTGGACCGCTTGGACCCCCAACAGCCGTTCCCCCTGGCTCGTCAGGGCGGCGCAGCTCCTGCTGCTCCATCGGCCGTCCAGCCTGCTCCAGTAGCACCGGTTCGGCTCACACCCATTCCGACCCCCGCCCGCTTTAGCGGTAAGCTCGGCGAAGCACGGGGGTTTATTATGCAATGTGAGTCCGTGTTCCACCGTGTGCCCGGAGATTTTCCCTCAGACCATAGCCGAATTGGCTACATAGGGAATCTCCTGGAGGGGCGGGCGCTTACTTGGGCTTACGCCGTAATGGCGAAGCCCAGTTACGCCACCCTCACCTATGGCCAATTCGTGAGACTGTTCCTGGAAGTCTTTGATCATTCTCGTACAGAGAGCGTTCAGGTCGATCGGCTTCTCAGTCTCCAGCAGGGAAGCCGGTCGGCAGCTGATTACGCGATCGACTTCTGGGTAGCGGCGGAGGAGGTTGGCTGGGGAGAACGTTCTCTCTGCGGCATCTTCCTCCGCAGCCTCAGTGATGGCCTGAGGGATGAACTGGCTGGACGGGACATCCCGGAGACTTTAGCGGAGCTAACATCCCTAGCCATCAGCCTGGATAACAGGTTGCGCGAGCGCACCTCGGAGCGGAAGTCGTCTTCTTCTCGCCCTCGTGGTGCCTCGTCGTGCCTGTCCCAAGCTCGCCCCTGGCGTTGCCGTCACCATCGCGCTCCGAGGAGTCGGAGCCGATGGTGATGGGCTGGACAAAGCTCCCTCCTGCGGAGAAACAATGCCACCGTGAGTTGGGTCTCTGCATGTATTGCGGAGACAGCCAACACACGGTGGAGCTTTGTCCACAGAAGCCAAACGGGGAGGTCCGCGAGTCACTGTAGGGGGCCTTGCGGACGTCAATCGGTTAAATCCCCTCTCCCAATTGAAGCTACCCGTCCGGTTTTGTCACAACCCCACTGGGCACCTCACCCACGCACTGGTGGATTCGGGCGCGGAGGGAAGCTTTATTTCACAAAGCCTGGCAACCCGACTGGGCATCCGTTGCCAAGTCCTCAAATCTCCTCTCGCCCTGGTCAACCTCTCCCATGTCTCCCTGGGGAGAGTTACACACCAGACCGTCCCTGTCCCTGTGATCATCTCTGGGAACCACCGGGAGGAAATCACTTTCTACGTCCTCCCCAACTCTGTGTCGCCCGTCATCCTGGGGTACCCCTGGCTCCGCCTCCACAACCCCGTCCTGGATTGGAAGTCCGCCAGGGTATCGGCATGGAGTTCCTTCTGTATGAGCACCTGCCTGCAATCCGCTGCCTGCTTCCCGTCTTCTTCTCCAACTCCTAAGGATGCTGCGCCTCCGGATCTCTCCCTGGTGCCATCAGAATTTCACGACCTGGGTATGGTATTCAGCAAGTCCAAGGCGATGTCTCTTCCTCCACACAGGCCCTACGACTGTGCAATAAACATCCGCCAGGGGGCACCCTTACCCTCTGGGCGACTCTACAGCCTGTCGGTGCCGGAGAAGGAGGCCATGAATTCCTACCTCAAGGAATCGCTGAGTGCTGGAATTATCCGTCCCTCGTCATCACCATTAGGCGCAGGATTCTTCTTCGTGGGCAAGAAGGACGGTTCCCTCCGTCCTTGTATCGACTACCGCACCCTGAATGATATCACGGAGAAGGATCGCTACACCCTGCCACTAATGGACACCGCCTTCCATTCCCTCCAGGGGGCGACTTGGTTCACCAAGCTGGATCTTCGCAGCGCATACCACCTCGTCCGGATCCGGGAGGGAGATGAGTGGAAGACAGCCTTCCGTACCCCGAACGGCCATTTCGAGTACCTGGTGATGCCGTTCGGGTTGACCAATGCTCCAGCCGTCTTTCAGCGCCTAATAAATGACGTCCTCCAGGATTTCATCGGCCTGTTTGTGTTCGTCTACCTGGATGACATCCTCATCTTCTCCAAATCCAGGGACGAGCACCGGGTCCATGTGAGGCGGGTCCTCCAAAGGCTGCTGGAGAACCGGTTATATGTGAAGGCAGAAAAGTGTGAATTCTACGCTAAGACTACGTCCTTCCTCGGGTTCATCATCTCCCACGACCAGGTGCTTCCGGACCAAGTGAAGGTGAAGGCGGTGGTGGAATGGCCTACACCTACATCAAGGAAACAGGTGCAACAATTTATTGGGTTTGCAAACTTGTACCGCCGCTTCGTCCCGAATTTTGGCACCGTCGTCGGCCCTCTGACCCGCCTCACGTCCCCTAAGGTCCCGTTCCGGTGGACTGAAGAGGCCGCAGCTGCTTTCCAGGCACTGAAGGCGGAGTTCTCCTCCTCCCGGGTCCTCAGCCAAGTCGACCCGTCGCTGCAATGCATCGTGGAGGTGGATGCTTCGGACACGGGGGTGGGGGCGGTTCTATCTCAGCGGTCGCCTGATGACGGAGTCAAACGGCCCTGCGCTTTCTTCTCCCGGCGCTTGTCCCCGGCGGAACGGAACTACGACGTGGGGGACAGAGAGCTCCTCGCCATCAAGCTCGCGCTGCAGGAGTGGCGTCACTGGCTAGAGGGGGCGAACCTGCCGTTCGTGGTCCTGACTGACCACAAGAACTTGGAATACTTAAGATCTGCCAAGCGTCTGAACGCCCGCCAGGCGCGTTGGTCCTTGTTCTTTGCCAGGTTCCGTTTTAACATCACCTTCAGGCCTGGCTCCAAGAACGGCCTGCCCGACGCCCTCTCTAGGCAATTTGCCCCTGAGGCGTCTGAGGACACGGTCCACACCATCCTGCCCAGGTCGTGCATCGTGGGAACCGTCACTTGGGACGTAGAAAGTAAGATCCGGAAGGCGCAGGAATCGGAACCGGACCCTGGCGGCGGACCGGAGGGGAGGCTTTTTGTGCCATCCACGGTCCGGGGGGAGGTCATCCACTGGCTGCACACATCTAAGCTCACCTGCCACCCTGGTTCCTCCCGGATGATCGACCTTCTTCAACGGTCCTTCTGGTGGCCGGGCCTGCGGAAGGACGCTGCCCGCTACGCCCGGGCCTGCCCTGTATGTGCCACCAGTAAATCAGGTAATGCCCCTCCTGCGGGTTTGCTCCAGCCTCTGCCCGTCCCTGGCAGGCCCTGGTCACATATCGCCCTGGATTTCGTCACCAGACTCCCAGTCTCTAACACCTTCGACACTGTCCTGACCATCGTAGACTGTTTCTCCAAGGCGGCGCACTTCATCCCGCTACGAGGTCTTCCATCTGCCCTGGAGACGGCGGACCTCCTAATCCAACACGTGGTCAGGCTGCATGGGATTCCGGTGGACGTGGTCTCGGACCGGGGTCCCCAATTTTCCTCAGAGGTTTGGCGGTCCTTTTGCAACGCCCTGGGAGCCAAGGTAAGCCTCTCCTCCGGCCATCACCCCCAAACCAACGGGCAGTGTGAGCGGACCAACCAAGAGCTGGAGGCTGCGCTCCGCTGTGTCACTGCGTCCAAGCCTGCGTCCTGGAGTAACCATCTCGCCTGGATTGAGTACGCCCACAACACCGCCCGCTCTTCTGCCACAGGGATGTCTCCCTTTAAGGCGTCCCTGGGCTACGACCCCCCTCTGTTCCCAGCGCAGGAGAGTGAGGTAACTGTCCCCTCAGTTCGGGCGCACCTCAGGCAGTGCCGTTCCATCTGGGTGTCGGCGCGCAATGCGCTTTTACGCACGGCGGAGCGCAACAAATCCACGGCGGACCGGCACAGAAGACCTGCCCCAGCGTACCAGGTGGGCCAGCGTGTCTATGTGTCAACCCAGGACGTCATTTTAAAGGGTGAGAGGAGGAAGCTGGCACAGCGTTTTATGGGCCCATACCCCATCACCAGGATTATCAATCCGGTGGCTGTGCGTGTAGCTATTCCCCCCTCCCTCCGCATCCATTCCACCTTCCACGTTTCCAAGGTGAAGCCGGCAGTCTCCGATCCCCTTTGCCCTCCTCCTGCTGCGCAGCCCGCGCCCCGGATGATTGATGGCCATCTGGCCTGGCCTGTCTCCTCTATCCTGGACTCCTGGCGCTGGGGTCGCGGGTTGCAGTACTTGGTGGACTGGGAGGGTTATGGGCCTGAACATCGGCAATGGGTACCCTCGTCATTTGTGTTGGACCCGTCCCTCATTACTGAGTTCCACCGAGCGCACCCGGAGAAGCCATCGCCAGGAGGCGCTGCTAGAGGGGGGAGTACTGTCACGCCTCGCCGCCCATCAGCGGCGCCAGCTGCACGCACACCTGCACGCACACCTGCACGCACACCTGCACCTCATCAGCGGTGAGGGATTTAAGCCGCCTCGCCCTGGGCTTCGGCCTGAAGCCGTCAGTCTTCACTCGCTTCTCTTGCTGTAAGGAATCTCAAGTAAGAATCTCTTACCTCCTTCTTCTCCTAGTCTGCTCCCCTGTGCACAGGTGGATTTCCCGGCGGCGGACCACTCCTCTCTGCCACCATTCCCCCGCTGCTGCACCGGGCGCTCCAGGTCGCTGTCTTCCGGGCTTCACCCTTGCTGTGCCGGCCACCTGCCATTCCCAAGTAAGCCAGTCATCATTATCGTATCTCCTGTGTTGGTGTGGTGCCCATTACCCTTCTCCCTTTGCTTCTCCCATAGGGTTGTCCGGCTGTACGGCCTCCTGCCTCCGTGCCCGACGCAGACGCCACCACCAACGCATTCACATCTCGCAGACACACACTCATACACACTTGTTGTTAATAAAGCTATTAGATCTACCCTGAGCCTGCGTGTGTGTCTCCTGAGCCGTGCATTATGTCAAACTGTGTGTGCCACAATTAAACAAATGTCACAGTGGCTGAGAATGAGAAGTTTCTGTTAAGAGTATTTTTTTCACTTGCTTCCACAAAGGTTCCCGCAGTTCTGACCGTCCCCCAGCTGCTGTGTTGCCGATACAAGCCTGTCCTGGTTCAGCAAGGGCCAGTCTCATTCTTTAGCTCTACTCTGTGCTCGTTCATGAATCCCAGTTCACCTCCTATTAATTTATCTTCTGCTCCTTTTTTTTTTGTGACAGTCCACTCCAAAATACAACATATGGCATATTTTTATGTGGCGTTGGAAATGAAACACAACACACCAACACATGTTCTCACCAAATAAAAATGCAAAACTGCACACACAAACACACAAGAGCAAAAACAAACTTCATTTTGTACAGCCACTGCGATAACTTTTGTCCTACTTTTGCCATTTTGTCTTTATAAATCACATTCGAGGGGCAGCACACAGGACCGGAGGCTGGAACTGTTTGTTGTCAGTCCACACTGAGCTGGAGTTGGAATCCCTGCTGGTACTTTAGTCATGCAGGTTATGCTGTAATGATCAGTTCTGTTCAAGAAGAGTTTGTCTCACCGGTCATCTGGCATGTAGAGGAATAAGCAAAGCTGGACTCTCTTCTCTCTTTAGTCAATCAGCGTATTTATTTAATTTTACAGATCTCAACAAATTCCTCTCCACAATTTGTTTACATAAGACAGGCACTGGTATGAGAGTGACAGGTGGGGGTAGTGCCCCTTTAGGGAGATCTATAAAGGCTTACTGCAGTCATTGTAAAGTCTCCGCATTGTCCCGGCTGTAGAGATTCAAAGTTGGTCAGCCCTCGGGGGCCCCCTTCTGGCCTGCAGCTGTTATGTCTGAAATAACATGTGGACAACAGACGTGAACTGAACTCTATTTTATTTACTGTCCAACTGATCTATATACAGACCGGTGGCGCCGTATCGCAGCACTGCCAGTTGGCTATGTGATGATGTCACCTGCGTGAAAGTTCTCACGTCCAAACACCACATTACCCCCCCCCCCCCCGGGGGGGGCAGTATGCCACATGCGGTCATGTGGCATACTGCCAGTATGCCCACATGACCGTGTAGATTATTCTGCCGCTTGCATGGTCATGTCCTCTTAACATAAAGTTCAAAAGTTAGTCACAAAATCCTCCAGGTGACAGGGTCTGTTGAATCTGAGCTGAGTGGTGCTTGGGCTGTGCTGCCATCACAGGCTCCAGTGGGCGCTCTTTGGGAACTGCGGGCCCTGCGCTGCTGAAATCCCAGTCCATCCCGTCAAATCACACACCGTCTCCTGATCCGGGGTTGAAATTGGTGTCACCTTCCTGAGGCAGCTTGTGTGCCACTGCGACCCATTAGTGAGACAGATGGTGGCTGGCCCAACTGAGCTGTGATCTGCATCGGCGTTGTCCAGAATGACTGCAGTTTGTAACCGTGGTTGGGGCGACAGATCCAGACCCAGTAGTGCACCGCGAGTTGGGGCGGCTTCGCTCGGTGTTTCTTATCAAACCTTTGCTTCATACTTTGTTATTGGTCAGCCACCCTTTCTCCAGGTGAGGGCATTTCCGTTGGAGTGTTGTCTGATGGGGGGGCACAGTCGGTCCAAAGGAAGGTACATCTCATTCCCCAGCATTAGAAAGGCCAGGGAGCTGCCCGTATTGGCATGTGGCGTCGCTCAGTAGTGTAACAGGGTGCTTTGAACTGTGGTCAAGAACGGGACCCCATCCACCAGGTGTGCCCTGAGACCGTTCTTGAGGATCTGATTGAACCTCTCCACCCCCCACCCTCCACCCCGTTAGCCTGAGGGTGGTAGAAAGCAGTCCTTATGTTCTTAATGTCTCTTTCCCCCACAAACGCTGCAAAGTCCGCTGAGATGAACTGCGGTCCACTGTCCATTGTAATCGCGTCGGGCACACCCCAGTGAGCAAATAGAGAGGAGAGGAAATCAGTAACTACATCAGTGGTGACTGAACCGGTGCGCAACACCTCAGGCCATTTTGACTGAAGGTCATAGGCTACCAGTAGAAAACATTAGTATAGGGGGGCGCTGTCCATTTGGATGTGTTTCCAGGGGCTGAGAGGCTGAGAGCCATGGCAGAGGCTGCAGGGGCAGAAGGAGTGGTACTCCGGTCTTGCCGCTGGTGAGGCAAGCTGTGCAGTCTTTCACCATGGTCTCCATGTCCTTGTCGATGCCTGGCCATCAGACTGAGCCTCTACACTGCTGTTTGACCCTGACGATGCCCAGGTGGCCCTGGTGTACCATGGTAATGATGCGGCCTTTTCGCATCTCTGGGATCACTGTGCAGAGCCCCCTTGCCATGCAGATGTCGTTCCAGCATGATAAGTCATCTCTGACTCTGTTGAAGGGTGCTAGCTCTCCTGGCACATTGGATGGCCAGCCCTCGCGGATGAAGGTGCAGAGCAGGGTCAGTGTTGGGTCCTGTTCGGACATAGTTTGGAGCGCTTGCAGGGAGACAGCGGTCTGAAGTGGCCCATGCAGCATGAGGACCAGCTCCAGCTCTAGGGGTTCCCAGTTGGCATTTGTGTGGGGCTAGGCATGGCCTAGGACAGTAGGTCCACCACTACGTTTTCTCTGCCCAGCGTGAACTGGGTGGTAAAGTTATATGCTTGTAACCTTTCTGTCCACCTGTAGATGTGCAGAGGTTTGTGTCCCAACCCTGATGTTTCCAGCAGTGCTGTGAGGGCCCAATGGTCTGTCCGGAGTGTGAAGCGTTGCCTGTACAGGTACATGTGCCAGCGTTCACATGCCCAAATACACGCTAGCACCTCCCTCTCCCCCACTGAGTACTTCTGCTCGGCTGAAGTGAGTGACCTTGAGGCGAACGCCACTGGGAGCTCGGTGCCCCCTTGAAGTTGAGATAGCACAGCTCCTACTGCTGTGTTAGAAGCGTCTCAGGTCGGAAATGTGGGGCTCTGTAAATCAAAATGGGCAAGCACAGGTAGGGAAGTGAGCTGTGTTTTCAGTTGGCTGATGGCGATGGAGCATGCCAGGGTTCACACCCAGGGTGCATCCTGTTTCAGGAGGGCGCACAGTGGCTCTATCATCTCTGAGTAGCGGGGAATGAAGTGCCTGTAGAAGTTCACCATGCCCAAAAAAGATGAAAGCTGTGCAGGGCATGATAGTTTGGGTAGATGTAATACCGCCTTGATGTTTGAATGTAGGGGGCTCAGGCCTTCGGCAGTCAGGCAGAATCCCACAAACTTGATGGCCGATGCTTCAAAGATGTATTTCTCCCTGTTGAGTGTGAGGCCATGTTTTGCTAGCACTTCCATTACTTTGGTGAGGTGGACGTCGTGAGAGGGCGATGTTGCACTGTGCACCTGTGGTAGACTGCAAGTCTAAAATAGAACATTACTGGCACATGCCTCTAGGGGGAACTACCTGTATTGTTCAGCACTACTATGAAGGGGACACATTAGAATAAGTGTGTGAAAACCCCGCGCAGAATCCATGTTCAGTCATATTATGTGTGTTGCAGAATAAACGGCAGAGTTAGCCAAAGAAATAACTCAAGTGTGATCATTGCTACACGGTAGGATATCACACAATTGGCGACGAGGATTAAAAGAAAAAAATCAGCGGCGAGAAACAGAGAACATTGCAAGTGTGGCGAACTCAAGTGACTCCAGTAGTTCGAGTGCAAGTTCAGAGGAGAAAAACGAGGTTTCCCCACCACGACGAGCAATGGCGGCTGTAATCGGAACGGTAACCCCTTTTGATAACTCGACTCAGTCATGGGAAGTATATAGTGAAATGTTGGACTTTTTCTTCGAAGCTAATGACATTGAGGAGCCAGACAAAAGGAAGGCTGTACTGTTGAGTGGAGTTGGTGCAACTACTTACAGCTTGTTGAGAAATTTAATAAGCCCTGCATTACCGAAAGATAAAACGTACGACCAGCTTACTGCTGAGCTTCAGAAGCACTTCAGCCCCAAACCGAGTGAAATCGTGCAACGATTCAAATTTAATTCACGCATAAGGAGGAACACTGAGTCCATAGCAGAGTATGTGGCAGAATTGAGGAAATTAACACTGCACTGTGATTACAAAGACTCATTGGAAGAAATGTTAAGAGACAGACTTGTGTGTGGAGTGAATGATGACCGAATGCAACGGCGACTTTTATCTGAAACAAAACTCACTTTTGCAAAGGCTTTGGAATTATGCCAAGCGATGGAAACAGCATCTAAAGATGTGAGAGAAATGCAAGGGAAGCTAACAGAGGACACAGCAACGCATGTTCGTGTGCCTAAGACCCAAGTAGGTGTCCACAAAGTGTTGACTGACAAAACTCAGCACAAATTCCCCAGTTGTTATCGCTGCAAAGGCCAGCACAATGCCGCCGAGTGCAAATTTGCCACTGAGCTGTGTCATAATTGTGGCAAGCGAGGGCACATTAAGAAAGCATGTAGAATAAAGGTGGACAGCGCACAGGTGCTGAAAGCGACAGTTAATGGGCAAAAGTATGAAAACAAGGGCCCAGGAAAGGAACAGCGAGCGAATCAACTGAGAGGGGAGGGAGAAAGTGATACAGAAGACATGGATTTTCACACAATTTACAACACGTCAGAGGAGCTGACCAAGGTAGCGCCCATCACGCGTACCATGAATGTTAATGGAATGAAAGTAACATTTGAAGTTGATACAGGCTGTGGAGTAACCATATTAAGTAAACAGCAATATACACAACTGTGGAAGAAAACAGACACAGCAGAATTAAACCCCTGTTCATTAAAATTAAAAACATACACAGGAGAGAAGCTAGACGTGCTAGGCATGGCACAAGTGAAGGTGCAACACGAAAACAAAGAAAAGGACTTACCTGTAGTAGTAGTTGGGAGCGAAGGACCAAATCTACTAGGGCGAAGTTGGCTACAAGAACTGGCCATGATTGATCAGTTGGTGAATAAGGTGGAATCTCAGCCCAAATTGCAGCTGGAGGAGATCCTCGAAAGACACGCTGAGGTGTTCAAAGAAGGCTTAGGACAGCTAAAAGGTGTCACTGCAAAGATTAATGTGGACAAGGAGGCCCAACCACGATTCTGCAAACCCCGACCGGTGCCCTATGCAGTCAAGCCACTGGTCGAAAGCGAGCTACAGAGGCTGCTGGATGACAAGATCATTGAGCCAGTGCAGGTTGCAGAATGGGCGGCGCCCATAGTCCCAGTGAGAAAGCCGGATGGCTCCATTAGAATATGTGGAGATTACAAACTCACTGTCAATCGAGCATCACGGGTGGATCAGTATCCAATTCCTAAAGTGGAGGACCTCTTCGCACAGCTGAACGGCGGCCGACACTTCACGAAATTAGACATGAGTCACGCCTACCAACAAGTAGTCTTGGAAGAAGAATCAAGAAAGTATGTAACCATCAATACACACAAAGGCTTATATACCTACACACGCTTACCATTTGGAGTAGCTTCCAGTCCTGCTATATTCCAGAGAACTATGGAGGGCATCCTAGGTGGAATTCCGAATGTTGCCATTTATTTGGATGACATCCTTTGTACAGGACCAAATGAACAAGAACATCTGAAAACGCTGGAGGAAGTGCTTCAACGGTTGGAGAAAAGCGGTCTGAGGTTGAAAAGAAGCAAGTGTGAGTTCATGGGAAAAGAGGTGGTGTTCCTAGGCCACAAGATCAACACCAGTGGTCTACACCCTCTAACAGACAAAGTGGAAGCCATTGCGGAGGCGCCTGAGCCACAAAATGTTACTGAGTTAAAAGCCTACCTGGGCTTGTTGAACTATTACCATAGGTTCCTCCCAAAGCTCTCCACGCTGCTGGCACCACTACATACCTTACTTAAGAAGGAAGAAAAATGGTCATGGGGGGTCAAGCAGCAGAAGGCGTTTGAAGAGTCCAAAGCGCTACTTCAGTCCTGTAGTGTGTTAGTGCACTATGATTCAAACAAACCACTCATCCTGGCGTGTGACGCATCACCCTACGGTGTGGGTGCTGTACTCTCTCATCGTATGGAGGATGGCTCAGAGAGACCCATAGGGTTCGTCTCAAGAACTCTTAGTGCAGCTGAGAAAAACTACTCCCAGCTAGACAAGGAGGGCCTTGCAGTAGTATTTGGTGTAAAAAAATTCCACAAATACCTGTACGGGAGACAGTTCGCTATAGTGACTGACCACAAGCCACTAATTTCACTGTTCAGTGAAATGAGAGCCATACCCCAGATGACATCTCAGAGAATTCAGAGATGGGCCGTTACATTAGCAGCGTATGAGTACACCATCGTTTACAAAGCCGGACGGGACCATACGAATGCTGACGCGATGAGTAGGCTACCCTTGGATGGAGGAAGAGACAGCACGCCTGAGGAGGAGGAGAGAGTGCTATTGTTTGAAGATATTGGCGTGCCCCTGGTGAACGCACAACAAATAAAGAAGTGGACAGACAAAGACCCTGTTCTAGCAAGAGTGCGAGAATACATCTTGCGAGGATGGCCGAAGATGAACAGTCCTGAGTTCATTCCCTATGCCAGACGACAGGATGAGCTCAGCACCCAGGAAGGTTGTATCCTGTGGGGAGGACGCGTGGTTGTTCCACCACCTGGTAGGAATGCCTTACTGCAACAACTACACCAAGCACACCCTGGCATCACTCGCATGAAAGCGTTGGCGAGGAGCTACATGTGGTGGCCCAACATGGATGCAGAGGTGGAGGCGCTTGTGAAGTCATGTGCGGCATGCCAGGAGAACAGGAACAGTCCTCCAGCAGCCCCACTACATCCCTGGGAAGTTCCAGATAAACCATGGAGAAGAATTCACATTGACTACGCAGGTCCATGGATGGGAAGAATGTTCCTGATCATAGTTGACGCATACTCAAAGTGGATCGATGCATATTCTGTGAGTAGCTCTACTTCTACTGTTACCATTGAATGTCTTAGAAAGAGTTTCAGCCAACATGGGCTACCTGAAATCATAGTATCAGATAACGGTACATGTTTTACGAGTGAACAGTTCCAAGAGTTTTCTGAAAAGAATGGCATACGTCACATCACGACTGCGCCATACCATCCTTCTTCTAACGGCTTAGCCGAGAGGGCCGTGCAGACGTTCAAGTCACTCATGAAAAAGATGACAGGAGACTCTATTGAAACCCGAATGTCGAGAGCTCTGTTCAGCTATCGAATAACACCCCAATCTACAACTGGCAAGTCACCAGCTGAGCTGTTGTGTGGAAGGAAGTTGAGGTCAACATTTGACTTAATACATCCAGACTTCAGAAACAAAGTGCATGATAAACAAGAGAAACAAAAAGGTTATCATGACATGCATGCTAGAGAGAGAATACTGAGAGAAGGAGACGTGGTCTACACCCGCAACTTTGGCTCAGGACCAGCCTGGGTACCAGGAGAAATAACAGAAAAGACAGGCCCTGTGTCATTCAAGGTGACATTAGGTCATGGACAAGTGGTGAGGCGACACATCGACCAAGTTCGTGGTAGGAGCTCCATTCCCCTGCCGATGGCACCAGAGGTGTTGTCTGACACCCATCCTGAGGAGAGCATCAACGAACCACCACTTCAGGTGAAACCTGAGGTAACCGTCTCTGCAGATTCTACGGGCAGCACTGCAGCAGCCGAAACAGTGGAGCAGTCTGAGTCTTCACCTGCAGTTGGCTCACCCGCCGTGAGAAGATCTCAGCGAGCTCGGAGAGCTCCAGACTACTTGAAGGACTATACTTAGTCAGTAGTGAGTTCCCCAGCCACAGGACAAGAATGCGTCCTGGAACCTCACTGGGATGCGGTAGTCAAACCAAATCCCCAGTTAGACTGTTATGTGTGTTATACATGTGGAAAAAAAAAAAAAAAAAGAAAGAAATTATGTGTATGACACATGTGTTTAAGAAATTAAAAAGTAACTGTGATAGTTCAGGGTTAAATTGGAGTTCCAGGATGTCTAGTAATTGGCTAGTGTAATTAAGAGTAGTTTAATCTAGAGGGGAGGGATGTGGTAGACTGCAAGTCTAAAATAGAACATTACTGGCACATGCCTCTAGGGGGAACTACCTGTATTGTTCAGCACTACTATGAAGGGGACACATTAGAATAAGTGTGTGAAAACCCCGCGCAGAATCCATGTTCAGTCATATTATGTGTGTTGCAGAATAAACGGCAGAGTTAGCCAAAGAAATAACTCAAGTGTGATCATTGCTACACGGTAGGATATCACAGCACCACAATGTCCTCTAAGTACACCACTACCCCTGGGAGGCCGGTGAAGATGGTAGCCATGATTTTTTTGAAAGCAGGTCGGGGTGGAGCTCAGGCCAAAGGGCATGCGGGTGTACCTCAACACTCCCATGTGGGTGACGAAGGCCATTAGGCTGCGGCTGTCCGGGTCTAAGGGGACTTGTTTGCCCAATTAGCTTAGCATAGCACAGCTATCATACTGTTTCCATCTCTACCATTCCACTGCATAGACCCGTGAAACTCTCCAAAACATATGTCCGACTCCCATTTGGTTACCTGACTTATTTTAATATTACTTTGTGTATGCAGAATCCCTCAGTTATTGCATATAAGATGGCATATAAGATGGCATATAAGATGGCGGCAGCACGCTCGGACGCAGCGGCCCCTCTTGGCATCAGCGAGTGTGAGAGTTCTGAGTGTTTTGATCATCCCAGACGTACATTCTGTAAAACTTACAACCGTGAGACCTTATTAAACATCAAGGTATTGCACGCTGCAAGAATCGCAGCGATCGGTTGTGATTTGGACATTCTACGCCAGCATGGAATTCTAGCGGAGTCCCCGCTGGAAGCTACCCGAGAGAGGAGGAGGCGTAAGCGGAGCGAATGCAAGAAAAAGCGAGGAAAAAGGGCCAGGATCCATGCTAGGCTAAAGGCTAACCCCTCCAGACCAGCGGTACCGTTGCTTCTTCTCTCTAACGTCCGCACCCTCGAAAACAAGGTGGACGAATTGCGTCTGCTGAGAGAAACCCGGAGAGAGTGGAGGGACTGCTCTGTGTTTGTTTTTACAGAGACATGGCTCCACGGCAACTTTCCTGACGAGGCCATTCAACTGGAAGATATGGCGATGTTCCGTGCCGACAGGGAAATGGCGAGCTCCAGTAAGAGCCGGGGGGGTGGGCTATGCATCTATGTTAACAAGAACTGGTGCGTTAATGCTCCGTTAGTGTCTAAACACTGCTCTCCGTTGGCGGAGTTCCTTATTGTAAATTGTCGGCCTTATTATTTGCCGAGGGAATTCAGCAACATGTTTGTAGCTGCTGTTTACATAGCGCCGAGCCCTAATGCTAAAGCTAATGCTAAGAAGGCACTCAGGGTACTGCACAATGCGATCAGTGAAATCCAAACTTCACACCCGGACAGTTTTGTGGTGGTTGCAGGGGGATTTTAACCACACCAGCCTAAAGACTGTGCTCCCCAAGTTTAAACAATGTGTAGACTTTAAGACCAGAGGAGAGAATATGTTGGACTTAGTGTACACAAACACAGATGCATATAAAGCGATACCCCGCCCCCATCTCGGCCGTTCTGATCACATGTCCGTGATGCTGCTGCCTGCCTACAAACCTTTATTGAAGCGCAGCAGGCCAGCAGTGAAACAAATAAGGATTTGGCCAGAGAGTGCTACCTCTGCACTGAAAGACTGTTTTCTGCACACAGACTGGAAGGTCTTCAAAATAGCAGCCTCCCAGGAAGACAAGACAGATGTGGAGGAGTATGCTGATACGGTCACCAGCTACATCGCGAAGTGCACAGAGGATTTCACTACAGTGAAGACCATCATTATGCGGGATAATCATAAAACCTGGATGACTGCAGAGGTACGCTCACTGCTTACAGCCAGAGATGCAGCCTTCAGAGCGAAGGACAGGATCGCCCTCCGCTCAGCCAGGTCTGCGCTTTCAAAGGGAATTAAGGCGGCAAAGCGCGCCTATGCGGAGAAAATCCAGGGACACCTCTGTGACACTAGGAACACCAAGCAGATGTGGCAGGGAGTTCGGACACTGCCGGGCTTTAAGTCTAGGCAGGGGGTCAATGATGACGACGCTTCGCTTCCAGACAGGCTTAACGACTTCTTTGCACGTTTTGAAGCATCAAACTCGACAATCAGAGGGAGGGCTGGCCCACCCCCACCATCGGTCGGACCAGCTTTTACCATCAACACAGCGGACACACGGAGGACCCTAACCAGAGTCAACCCACGCAAAGCTGCAGGTCCAGACAACATTCTGGGACGTGTGCTCCGAGACTGCGCGAGCGAGTTGGCGGATGTCCTGACTGACATCTATAACATCTCCCTGAGTCAGGCCATCGTTCCCAGATGCTTCAAGACCTCTATCATTGTACCGGTGGCAAAGAAACCAGTGGTGTCCTGTTTGAATGACTATCGTCCTGTTGCACTGACACCAATTGTGATGAAGTGTTTTGAACGGCTTGTCAAACCACACATTACAGCCTGCCTCCCTGCATCACACGACCCGCTCCAGTTTGCATATCGTTCAAACCGCTCCACGGAGGATGCTATAGTCACCACCCTACACTCTGTCATCACCCACCTGGACCAGAAAGACACCTACGCCAGACTCCTGTACATTGATTTCAGTTCAGCATTCAACACCATTATTCCCCAGAGACTGATGGAGAAATTACTCCTTCTCGGTCTGAACACTGCCACATGTCTCTGGATCCTGGATTTCCTGACTGAGAGACCTCAGTCTGTCTGGGTTGGAAACAACATCTCCAACTCTGTCACGCTGAGTACCGGATCCCCTCAAGGCTGTGTACTCAGTCCACTGTTGTTTACACTTCTAACACATGACTGTGTATCCAGACACGAGGGGAACCAGATTATTAAGTTTGCAGATGACACCACGGTGGTGGGACTTATTCAGAGGGATGAGGAATCAATGTACAGGGAAGAAGTGAGAGACCTGGAGGGCTGGTGCAGGGAGAACAATCTGGTGCTCAACGTGGACAAAACGAAGGAGATGATTATCGACTTCCGGCGGTCACAGCCTGAGCACGTCCCCCTCAGCATCGGCGGCCGTTTAGTGGAGAGAGTAGAGAACATCAAGTTCCTCAGAGTGCAGATCTCGCAGGACCTGACCTGGAGCAAGAATTCCTTGGAGATCAGGAAGCGGGCTCAGCAGAGACTGCACTTCTTGAGGAAACTCAAACAGGCCTCTCTCCCCATCTGCATCCTCAGGACCTTCTACAGAGGTGTGGTGGAGAGTGTTCTGACGTACTGCATTGCTACATGGTACTCCAGCTGCAGTATGTCAGACAAAAAAGCCCTGCAGAGGATAGTCAAGGGGGCGGAGAGGGTAATTGGAGTCTCCCTCCCCTCTGTCCAAGAACTTTTTCAGAACCGTTGTAGGAGCAGGGCACTGAACATTGTCAAGGACCGTTCTCACCCTCTGCATAAACACCTTGAACTTCTTCCATCTGGTAAACGATTCCGGAGCATCAGAGGCAGAACCACCAGACTGATCAACAGCTTCCTTCCACAAGCTGTCAGGATGCTGAACAGTTGACCCGGAATCTCTCATACACACTACTGCACCTACGGACATTTTGTATATTATAGTTAGTTATTCTTTTTCCCCAAGTATGTCTCAGGGATGTGTGAATGGATGGGGGGGGGGGGGTGGAGCTATGTGGGAGTGTGTCTTAAATCATGCAGCTTCTTATATGGATGCCGAGAGAAACGCAATTTCATCTTGCCTGCACTACAGTTGTATGTACAGCAATATGACAATAAAGTTTGATTTGATTTGATTTGATTACCATTACTGTTATTGATATTAGCCTAGTTAGCCTCCAGTTACTAGTGTGTCATTTATTCTCGTAATAAACTTGGACTCACTCCTAATAACACTGCATGGACTCAAAAGAACGTGAATGAGCTCATGCAAAGACTTTACACAATGCATATTCAATGGACAAGTCCATGAAGTACAATGACAAGTGAAAGTGACAAAACTGATTTATTGACAAGAAAGCACCAGGGAATGAGCAAATATAATGGAACAGGAACTCGAACTCCCGAGACCCCTCGTCACAAGGTAACAGCTGAGGACATCACAGCTCAGACTCAAACATGCACCTTTAAGTGACACTGCTGAGGAGAGCTGCCTGGATGAAAACTCAGCTCTAAAGTGCCCTCTAGAGGGCCTTTTTTCATGGCCCTTTTCAAAATAAACTACGATAACGAGCCCTCTAGAGGGCACTTTAGTGCTGATTTTTCATTGGGGCAGCTCCCCGTGCCTCTCCGAATGTAGGTTTTTGTCAGTCTGGCGGGGGGTTAACCATCCTTTACAAACCTTTCTTCATCGGGTAAGTGTTTTATGTCTGGTGAGGTCGTACGGTGTATTGAATTTGTGTAATATACCGTCACTTCTTTACCTGCAGTCTACCTTCACAGCTGCCTGCTGTGCTTTGGTCGTGACTCTGATTCCCCTTAATCATGATGTTATGTCTCACACACACACACACACACACACACACGCACACACACACACACACACACACGCACACACACACACACACACACACACGGCCGTCCAACTCCTCCCTCTCCATATTCCCTCCCTCATTTTTCCCCCAAATCTGCTGTCTGCGTTTCGTTTCAGCTGCTGTACAGTCACACCTCTGCCGCCCTTTCTTTCCTTTCATCACGTTTTTAGTTCCTTGTTATTTAGCCTTTTTTTCTTCCGAGGAGATTTTTAGAAGAAACCAACGTGTCCCCCCGCCCCCCCCCCCTCCCAGCCGACATTAAATCGGGAGCGGTGGTCTGGATTGGTTTTGGACAGGTAAGAAGCGGCGTGCGCGTCTGGCGCAGCTGACTTTGCAGCAGCTTTGCACATTTGGGTGACGAAGATTGTCTTACTTTCATATTGAATCCACGTAAAACCATTTTTATAAACTCTTCTGCTCCAGCCTGTTGCGCGATCGCTCTAAGCTCTCTTTGCCATTGTTTTAATATGGGCGTACGACGTCAGTCATCACCACAGCCGTGCCAGCCTTGAGTGCGCGTGCTTTGAGCAGGTCTGATCTACTCTGTCTGGTTACCAATGATACCAGGGCATACCTCAGATGTATATGTTTGCATGACGTCAGTGCCCATTGGTGCTACATTGCTGGCTTTCCAGACTGAAGTGCACAAAATGTCCTGCGTTAAATCACTTCTGGTTATTTTCCCTGCTCGTTGCAATACTGGCATAAACACGCGCTGGTTGCTTTCCATTTGTCTTGCTATGTCTGCAGGATTTTTGTTGCCATGCTCTGTAGTCTGTGCAGAAGCTTGAGCCTTGTCCTTGTTTTCCCTGTAAGAGGTCACACACTCAAGCCACCATGTCACACCTTGTTGTCACTACTTGCCTACATACTGCATACTGTGTGCAACATATATCAATGCCATCATCTTGGCTCATCTAACAATACAGCCAGTCAAGACAAGTCTGCCTTTCCTCAGGGCTGTGGACTCTGTACCAGTCTAGCTAGTTTGCCTTTACTTAATATAAACAGAAAAAAAAAGAAAGAAAGAAAACGACACACACAAACTTGCAACAAGGGCATACAGCCACATTTCCCACATAACCTGTTTCCCCTCTTACATAGTAAGTACACACATTAATTACCTAACAATGATCATTGTGTGGTGCAATTAAAACCATTCACCAGAAGCAAAGCAAGAAAGAACACATCAGAAAATGTATCTCAAACCTCAGCACTTGGACGTTGTAAAAGTTATGTATGCTTTCTCTATGCAATAGGCAAGAACATCTTCATCGTTGCAACTAACATAATTTGCTAAAGCTGAGTGTGATTAAATGGTTTTGTTGTAGTTTTGCTTGAATAGAAACTGTGGAGCTTTAATGAGCTGAAAAAGATTACGATACTTAACCTAATTACTTAGCCCAGTCTCTCCTAGCTGTGGGCTTTCATGCTCATGGTGATTTATAGATTATTCACCTTATGCATTTTAATCAGTCACCTCACTGATGTTGTCCTGGTTTGCACTCACTTGTCCCAAAAAAGTTGCCTCTTTGGTGAACTCTTAACATGCAGTCAAGTAGAGATTAGAGTTTTGCCTCTTAAAAAAATGAGAATTCCCTACCAGGCTTTTGGGATTGGGATGACTGCACATAAAGAAAAAAAACTCCCAAGGGAAACTCAAACATTGTCACAAGGAAAGCGTTATTTTTCTCACTAATCTATAATTATCAAACATTTACACTGACTTTCACCAGTTCATCAAAAGAGGAACTCAGTACATTTATGACCTTGTATTGTTCTGTTATCAACCTGCTTTGTAACCTTATGATACACATTTACTAAATGCCAGCACGTTCCCATGTGTGGTGTGTGGACTCCTGTTAGTTTGTCAGCTATTTCTGAGCATGCTTGGATGTTCAGACAATTATTTTTTTTTCTAGTTTTAAATGTCTTTTTTTTCTCTTTTTCAGCTTGCACTATTAAATGGGTCATTTACTGCACTTGTTCCACATTTTAACAGCTCACACGTCTTGATGAAATGTTTGTGACATATTTCAGTAAAAATTTCCTTAATTATTGCAACATAATTTGTGAATCATCTTTTGTAGCCTTTCTGAGAATGCCTGGTTGTCTTTTTAAATTTAAGGGGGCAGCTGTGGCGTAGGTGTAGTGTGACTGACTACTTATCGGAGGGTTGGTGATTTGATTCTCGCTCTCTCTGCAGTCTGCTTGTCAAAGTGTCCTTGAGCAAGACACCAAACTCCCAGTTGCTCCTGGTGCGTCAGGCCAGTGCCTTGCATGGTAGCTCCGCCGCCATCAATGTGTGAATGTCAAAGTCAAAGTCAAAGTGCCTTTATTGTCATTCCATTGCTAATAAACAGTGCAATGAAATGGAGATACTGCTCCCTAAAAACAAACTATCACACTCACAGTTCACTCATGCATTTAACATTCTCATAATTACAACAATAAATAATGCTTGAAACAATATTACCTAAAAGTTGAATACAATATGTACATAGCAATAATAAAAACATACTGAGCGATAAATATATAAGACCAGCTTATACACACAGGGTTATTGCCACAAAATAAACTAAAATAACATAAAATAATATCAGCAGTCTGTACGTGTTACATAAATCCGTTCAAAATACGTAATGCTGCTGGGAAAAAACTATGATTAAACCTGGTAGTCCGGGTTTTATGGGATCTATACCGCTTTCCTGAGGGGAGCAAGTGAAAGAAATCATGGCCTGGATGAGTGCAGTCTCTAATAATGGCAGTAGCTCTGTTGAGGTACCGAGACCTGGAAATCTCTTCCAGAGAAGGGGGAGAACAGCCAGTGATTTTTTTGCGCAGTCTCGATCACTCTCTGGAAGGCTTTGCGGTCTGCGGCTGAACAGCCCTCATACAAAACCGTGATGCCATATGACAAAATGCTCTCAATAGCAGAGCGATAAAATAAAACCAGCAACTGTGCATTCAGGCCATTCCTCTTGAGGAGCCTCAGAAAGTGTAGATGTTGTTGAGCCTTTTTTATTGTAGCTAAGGTGTTAACTGCCCAGGTAAGGTTGTGAGAAATATGAACACCCAGAAACTTAAAAGCCTCCACCCTCTCCACACACTCCTTGCCTATTTATAGAGAAGGCGGCTCACTGCTATGCTTCCTAAAATCAGTAATGAGTTCTTTTGTTTGTTTGTTTTTTGTATTCAATAGCAGATTATTATCTGAGCACCATCTCACCAGTTTCTAGACCTCATCTCAGTATGCAGACTCATCTCCTCCTGATATGAGCCCCACTACTGTTGTGTCATCTGCAAACTTCACTATAATGTTTGTGGGATGAACAGGTATGCAGTCATATGTGTACAATGAATACAAAGTGGGGCTCAACACACAGCCCTGTGGTGAGCCTGTGTTAAGCATGACTGTAGAGGGGGAATGGGGTCCGAGTCTAACAGTCTGTGTTCGGTTTGTTAGGAAGTCCTTAATCCAGCTGCAAGTGTGAGTAGGCAGACCAAGCTGAAGCAATTTGGTGATGAGAATGTTGGGAATAATTGTATTAAATGCCGAGCTATAGTCCACAAACAACACTCTTACTTAGCTCCCCTTGTCTTCTAAATGGCTGAATGCCGAGTGGAGAGCTATAGCAATAGCATCTTCAGTGGATCTGCTCCGCCTGTAGGCAAACTGGTACCGGTCAAAGTCTGGGGGGAGACTAGGCAAAAGATGTTTCAATACCATTTTTTCAAAGCACTTCATAATAGTGGGTGTTAATGCTACTGGCCGATAGTCATTCAGACTGCTGATAATATGTTTTTTAGGCACAGGAATAATGACTGCAAATTTTAAACACTGTAGAACAACGGCTGCCTTGAGAGACAAATTAAAAATGTCAGTCAAAACAGAGCATAGCTGATCTGCACATGCTCTGAGCACCTTTCCTGGCACTCCATCGGGACCAGTAGCCTTTCTCGGGTGAACCGCTCTAAGTGTATGTCTCACCTCATGATCCTGCAGGGTAAGCACATCAGAGCTGGCATTCAATAACGTCAGTGGGTCCGGGCGAGGTGTATTTGCCTCAAACCGTGCGAAAAAGCAGTTCAGTTCGTCTGCCAGTGAGGCGCTGATGTCACTGGAAATGATGCTGCTGCCCTTATAGTTTGTGATATGGTGAAAGCCTTGCCATACTCGTCTCTAATTATTATCAGAAAAATGGTCCTCAACTTTCCTCTTATAGGCCTGTTTAGCCTCCTTAATGCCTTTCTTCAGATTAACCCGGGCGGTGCTATACAGATCTGTATCCCCTGACCTGAAGGCTGTATCACGGGCTCTGAGGAGTGCCTGGACTTCTTTTGTCATCCAAGGCTTCTGGTTAGGAAAAACCCTAATGAGTTTTTCCACAGTCGCCTGGTTGATACAGTAGGTGATGTAGCATAATACAGTCTGTGTGTACATTTCCATTAATGTGTGCACAAGGGGTGGGCAATATGGCCTAAAAATATCATGATATTTCTGTGAATTTTCATGATAATGATATTTTTCACGATATTACAGAATACAGTTTTTTTTTTTTTTTTTTTTTTTTTTTTTTTATTTTGGTTCAACAGAATTACTTTAAAAAACAAACTCATGAAACAGGCCTGGACAAAAACGATGGTACCCCTAGAAAAGATTGAAAATAATGTGACCATAGGGACATGTTCAACCAAGATGTGTCCTCTAATTAACATCACAGGTGTCTACAAACTTGTAATCAGTCAGTCGGCCTATTTAAAGGGTGACAAGTAGTCACTGTGCTGTTTGCTGACATGGTGTGTACCACACTAAACATGGACTAGAGCAGGGGTGGGCAGTGAGGGCCATTCCACTGCAGGTTCCCTGCTCCACCCTGTGTCCCCAGCAGGTATGTGCTCTCTGATCAGCTTCAAGGATTGCTAATCATTGAAAACACCTGCTGAAGAGACTGGGTGGAACAGAAAACCTGCAGTAGAACGGCCCTCCATGGCACATGATTGCCCACCCCTGGACTAGAGGAAGCAAAGGAGAGAGTTGTCTCAGGAGATTAGAAAGAAAATTATAGACAAGCATGTTAAAGGTCAAGGCTATAAGACCATCTCCAAGCAGCTTGATGTTCCTGCAACTACAGTTGCACATATTATTCAGAAATTTAAGATCGACGGGACTGTAGCCAACCTCCCTGGACTTGGCCACAGGAGGAGACGGACAATACGAATGGTAACAAAAGAGCCCAGAACAACCTCTAAACACATTCATGGAGAACTCCAAGGTCAAGGTACATCAGTGTCAGATCGCACCATCTGTCGTTGTTTGAGCCAAAGTGGACTTCATGGGAGACGACCAAGGAGGACATTACTGTTGAAAACAAACCATAAAAAAGCCAGACTGGAATTTGCCAAACTGCATGTTAACAAGCCACAAAGCTTGTGGGAGAATGTCCTATGGATAGACGAGACAAAACTGGAACTTTTTGGCAAGGCACATCAGCGCTATGTTCACAGACGCAAAAATGAAGCATACCAAGAAAAGAACACTATCCCTACTGTGAAACATGGAGGAGGTTCTGTTATGTTCTGGGGCTGCTTTGCTGCATCTGGCACAGGGTGTCTTGAATCTGAGCAGGGTACAATGAAATCTCAAGACTATCAAGGTATTCTTGAGAGAAATGTGCTGCCCAGTGTCAGACAGCTTGGTCTCAGTCGCAGGTCATGGACATTGGACTATTCTAAAGTGGCCTTCTATGAGCCCTGATCTAAATCCTATTGAACATCTGTGGAAGGAGCTGAAAGATGCCGTCTGGATAAGGCACCCTTCAAACCTGAGACAACTGGAGCAGTTTGCTCATGAGGAGTGGGCCAAAATATCTGCTGAGAGGTGCAGAAGTCTCATTGACAGTTACAGAAATCGTTTGATTGCAGTGATTGCCTCAAAAGGTTGTGCAACAAAATATTAAGTTAAGGGTACCATCATTTTTGTCCAGGCCTGCCTCATGAGCCTGTCCTTTTTTTCTTTTTTTTATTTAAGTTTTTGTAAAGGGTATACAGGTCGTTACAGCAATGCAGTGTTTACATTTTCATCACATGTTCCCTTATTTTCTGATATCTGACAACATTGGAAGATTAATTCTTACAACACCCCTTTTTTTTTTTTAAAGTGAAAGAAAAAGTGAAATTAAAGAGAAAAAAAAAACAAATAACAAAAAAAAAAACAAACAAACCAGTAAAAAACAAACAAAAAGAAAAAGTAAGTAAATAAAGATAAAAGAGCATCTGAGTAGTGTTGGAACAAAGAGCGGAACCATTATTGAAATGGTATTTGTCAAAGATTAGATCTAATGGAAGACACATATGCGGTCCAGGGTTGCCAAAAGTTCATGAACACATCCATGTCCTGTCTCAGTGCGAATGTCAACTTTTCCATCGAGTAAATGTCTTGGATCACGTTAGTCCAATCTTCAGGTGTAGGACAGTCCTTCAACATCCATTTTTTAGTTAGAGCTTTTTTGCTTGCCAATATTAAAACATTGAATAAGTATTTTTCTCCTCGTCTTTCCAGTGAGTCCGGTAGTAAACCCAAATACAAAGTTACAAAAGAAAAGGGAACTGTAATTTTGAATATTTTCCCCAATATTGTCTGTACCTTGGTCCAATATTGGTGGATAACTGGGCATGACCAAAACACATGAAAATGATTTGCAGTCTTTTCACCACACAAGCGCCAACAGTTCAATCCCTTATGGGTAAATTTGTTTTGTGCAGGTGTTCTGAAAAATCTTGCCAAGTTTTTCCATCCAAATTCTCTCCACTGCAGGGATGAGGTACTTTTCCATTGCTGTTTATTTAGCTTTTCCCATATTTCCAGTTGTAAAGTGAAATTCCCCTCTTTTTCCCATCTCTCTTTTATATAAGATGTGTTGTCTCCTTTTAAGTCTTGAAGACCTTGGTATATTTTAGAAATGTATCTGATCCCTGGGATCCCTTTATATGCCATTAAGAAGACCTTCAGAACACCTGACTGGGCCCTTTCCAAAACCTCCTTTTTAAGTATATTGTTTATGTGGTGTCTAAGCTGGAAGAACCTGTAAAGGTCTTGATTTATTAGGCCTTGTTTTTTCAAATCTTCAAAACTTCTTAAGATTTGCCCTTTAAAAAAATCGTAATATTTTATCAGCCCTTTCTCCTTCCACTTTTTAAATCTGGTGTCTGTTTTATTAGGAGTAAAGTCCTGATCATAGGCGATCCATTGCAGAAGTCGATAGGGCTCTTTAGTTTGATTCTCTCTGACTATCTTAAACCAAATTTTTAGCGGGGTCTCTATCCACGGGTTAGTGTTATTCAAAAGCTTAGGTAAGACATTGTTCCCTATTATCGCCTGTAGGGGGATGTCACTTGTTATTTGGCATTCGATCTCCTTCCATTGTGCAGTGTAGACTGGGTTACATATCTCTACTAAAGTTTTAATTTGTGCGGCTTTAAAGTAGTCCCTGATATTTGGCAGCGCGAGCCCACCTTTGTCTTTGTTTAGCTGTAGGGTTCTATATCTGATTCTAGGTCTCTTGCCCTGCCATATGAATCTTGAGATCCTTCTGTCCAGCTCCTGCCATGTTTTTTTGGGAGGTTCTACCGGTATTGTTTGGAAAAGGTATAGAAGACGTGGAAGTATATTCATTTTGACTGCTTCAATTATTTGTGCAGTACCCAAGAATGGTATCATATTCCATCTTGCTAGGTCAGATTTTATTTTTGTCACCAGTGGATCATAGTTTAGTGATATAATTTTGTTGAATTGTTTCGGGATATTGACCCCCAGATATTTCATAGATTCCGACTCCCAGTTAGTTTTGAGTTTGCTTAGTGAATAATGATTTGGGTCATAGTTGAATGTTAAAACTTGGGTTTTATGCATATTTAATTTGTACCCCGATAAATCTCCATACTCTGAAAAAACTGAGGTTAGTTCTGGTAAAGAAGTGTCCGGCTGCCCTAGGTGTATTAAAATGTCATCAGCAAAGAGTGCTATTTTATGTTCCTTCTGACCAAGTGTAATACCTTGAATTTTTTGGTTTTGTCTTATCCATTGGCTCAGAGGTTCTATGAAGATTGCAAAGAGCAGTGGAGACAGGGGGCAGCCCTGACGACATCCTCTTTCCAGTTCAAAAGATGATGATAAATTACCGTTAATCCTTATTTTAGCTGTTGGTTTTTATATAATGCCTGTATAGTTCTAATGAAGTTGTTATGAAAATTGAAACTGGATAAGATTCTATATAGAAAAGACCAGTCAACCGAATCGAATGCTTTTTCAGCATCTAATCCCAATATGACTGCATTTAAGTTATATTTTTTTATATGATGAATTATGTGTAAAGTGCGTCGAATGTTGTCTTGTGTCTGTCTTTGTCTTATAAAACCTGTTTGGTCTAAATGAATTAGGTCTGTCAGTATATTTTCTAACCTTTTGGCAAGGATAATGGTAAAAAGCTTATAGTCCTGATTTAGTACACTGATTGGTCTGTAGTTGGAGCACTCTAGTTTATCCTTTTCAGGTTTAGGTATAACTGCAATGACCCCTTCTCTCCAGGAGGGGGGGATTTCCCCTGTGTGGAGGACATAATTAAATGTGTTCAGGAGGAGAGGAGATAGTTGCTGTTTAAAGGTTTTGTACCACTCTGCTGTATAGCCATCAGCTCCTGGGGATTTGTTAGCTTTAAGTTTCATAATTGCTTTTTCCAATTCTTTAGGATGTATTTCTGACAGTAGTGTTTTATTTTGTGACTCCGTAAGTTGGGGAAGGTTTAATGTGTTTAGGAATGCCTCGGATGCGTTTTTATGTTTTTTGTGGGAGTATAAGTTCTTATAGTAATTCTCGAAGTTTTTAAGAATATCCTGAATTCTGAATTTTATTTCCTTTGATACTGGGTCTCTGATTTTGTAGATTGCTCTTTCTGTTTGATGTTTCCTCAATTTATAGGCTAGCAATTTTGCCGATTTACTGCCTGCTTCATAGTATTTTTGTTTCAGAAATGTAAGTTTCTTCTGGATTTCTATTGTGTAGATCTCATTTATTTGGTTTTTAATTTCCTTAATCTTGAGCGAGTCAGTAGAATGAGTGTTGCCTTTGTGTTCTTTTTCTAGGTTCCTAAGTTCTGACTCTAATGTGGATAGTTTTTCTTGTCTTAGTTTCTTTTGGGTTGCCAGTTTTGCAATAATCTTTCCTCTTATTACAGCTTTACATGCATCCCACAGTATTAAAGGGGATACTTCTCCATTATCGTTATCTTCCAAATATCTGAGAATATCTGATTCCAATTCATCTTTCAATGGTCCTTTCAGGACATTTGAATTTAACCTCCAAGAAAATGTATTATTTGTGTATTTTTGGATATTTAAGTCCATGTAGATCGGACTGTGGTCGGAGAGATCCATCAGTCCTATTTTACATGTTTTTACTCTTCCAATGTCTCTATTAAACATAAAAAAATAGTCAATCCTTGAGTAAGATGAATGTGGAGTTGAGTAAAATGTATAGTCTTTTACACTGGGGTTGAGTTCCCTCCACACGTCACAGATTCCCAATTCTTTTAGTAGCATCCGAGTCTTCCTGTTTTGGGTGTTATTTTGATGTGGGGAATTACCAGAAGCATCCCAGTATGGATTCAGTCTAAGATTGAAGTCCCCACCACATATCACTAAACCTTGAGCTTTAGTTATCATTAGGTCGAATACATTTTTATAAAATTTCCAGTTAGCCCCTGGGGGAGCATACACATTCAGCAGGGTGATATCTTCTCCCTCTAGCCGCCCAGTTACCAAACTGTATCTCCCTTCTTTATCTTTGTGTTCTGATTTTTTTTCAAATGTAATTTTGGTTGATATCAATGTCGCTACTCCCCTCCTCCTCCCTGATTTATATGAAGATGAAGAGATCATTTTAAACCCTTGTCTACTGAGTTTATTGTGTTCCACGTCTGTTAGGTGGGTTTCTTGTAAAAGTATTATTCCTGCTTTGTCTTTTTTCATTTTGCCTAGAATCTTGGATCTTTTAACTGGATTCAGGATTCCTTTTACATTATATGAAATTATTTTGGTTACACCCTGTTTCTCCATTGTGTTGTTTTGTTTAGTATAACTGTGTGGTGGCCCTCTTTTGTGCTACTCAGAAACTGAAAGAACATTAAAAACAAGAAAAACATTAAGAACATAGTGTAAAAAACTTTAAAACAAAAAGCTGTCATAAGAACTTCCTGAGCTGAGGTCTTTTTAAAGACCCTGTAAGAGCCTTGATGGAGTGAAGGCTCTGAGGGAAATTCCTCAAACTCTGTTACGTGTTGAGGGCCCTCTCTTACCACTGAAAGTAGTCCCATGCTTTTAACGTGAGTTTCAGAACCCAATCCAAACTTGTAATGATTTTTTTTTTTTTTTTCCTTTTATGCCTAAACCCTGTGAAATTGTGTGCACCCTCCCACCCCCATCACATCAAACATTCACGCAAAAACAGTATTTGTTAGTATGAGGAGAACATGTGGATTATTGTCACATTTCTATTTTAACAAGTTTTTTTTTTTTTTTTTTTTTATTACAAAGACTTATTTGTTTCAAATAATATGATTGTCTTGATTCTAGATTTTGTCCTTTTCAATTCTTCTCTGAATTCCCGAAATTCGGCCGTAACATCTCGGCGAAATCGTCGTAGCTCCTCAAATAGTGATTTCAGGCTAACCCTTTTGTTAGCTATCACCAGTTCCTCGTCTTCTGAACGGAGATCTTCCAGTTCGGATTCTCCGGCCGATACGTGTCCTGGCCTGGAGAATTTCAGTTTCTTCTGTTTTCCTTTAGACATGATGATTTTGTCTTTTGATTTTCACTCCTCCAAAAATCCGTTAAGTTTGATTTTCAAGGTGTTATCCTGGATTGGGTCTGAGAACTTCAGTGTTAAGCTGCAGTCGCCATGGCGTCCAGACCGGAAGTCACAGAATACAGTTTTTTTTTTAAAAAATTATTTATTTATTTATTTATTTTTGATTTTGTATACTTTATTGATCCCCAGAGGGGAAATTGAGGGCATCCACCTGGATGGGTGAAGCGGCCACGGTACGGCGCTATCCCTTAACCATTCACACACACATTCACACCTAGGGCCACTTTAGAGTCTCCAATTAACCTAACCTACATGTTTTTGGCCTGTGGGAGGAAACCGGAGAAATCCGGGAGGAAACCCACGCAGATAGGGGGAGAACATACAAACTCCACACAGATCACTGTTGGTCAGGGGCTGGGATCGAACCAGGGATCCCATGGCCAAGGGTGAGTTGCTGTGCTGGTGCAGTGCTAACCACTGCGCCACCGCTAACCACTCACCACACCACCCAAATTTATGCAAAAAGGACAGTTTCACAGGCCAGCGTTATTTACCTTCAACACATTTAGTAAAAAGCCAGTTTTTAGCCACCCTCAGAGATAGGGTGAGGAGCTCAGCCATCCGGGAGAGGCTCAGAGTAGAACCGCTGTTCCTCCACATTGAAAGGAGGCAGTTGAGGTGGTATGGGCATCTGATCAGGATGCCTCCAGGATGCCTCCCACTTGAGGTGTTTTGGGCACATCCCTCTGGAAAGAGACCCCGGGTCAGACCCAGGACTCGCTGGAGAGACTATGTCTCCCAGCTTGTCTGGGAGCACCGTGGTATCCTCTCTGAAGAACTGGAGCAGGTGGCTGGGGAGAGGGAAGTCTGGGCTTCTCTGCTTGAACTGCTGCCTCCAATACCTGGACCTCCAGAAAAGCGGTAGAAGAGGGATGGATGGATATTCAGCAAAGACAAAACAAAAAGTTACTTTCTGTCATGAACGCCCCAGCGGGGCGGAATGGAGACCCAAACGCTGGACTGTGAGTTGAAAAAGTTTTAATCAAAAACACAAAATCCAAACTGGAACAAAAACTTACAAGCTGGATTGACGAAAAGGCAAAAGGCAGAATAGCACACCGGCTAAGTCGTGGACACATGTCGGGTTGAAAAAGAAGGCTGAAATGTGGGACACACACCGGTTAGACCAAGTAGCCAAACTGGAATTAAGCGTGGGATACACACCGAGTTGACAAAGTGTATAAAGTAGGACGTCGCCCCGAGCTGCAAGGCAGCGTCCCTTAAATAGAGCAAGGCGTAATAAACAAGAATTAGATACAGGTGTGGATAATACAGAGACGAGAACGAGGATAATTAACCCAAAATACTGACAGCTGTGACAACCATAAACCTGGACTAGGAGCAACGGAAGTAAATAAAGAACACTGCCAAAATAAAAGTACAGACCGGAATGAATGATAAATCATAATACGGATAATGAGCAAGAATGATGGCAGCCCACCAAAGCAAGGACAAGACAACAATGAATAATAATAATAATTAATATAAACACTACAAAGAGAAAAGTAACGGCAAAGGCGGAGAAGGCTCAAATACAAACACAGGAAGATATCATTTATAATACAAGACAAGATGGCCATAGACCCATAATAAAAATAAACAAGACTATCATAACTAAACTAAGATAACAACAACAGCACAACTCAAAACAAACAGAAACAAAGGGCAAACTCGGAAAACATATACAGACAAGCCATACTCAAATACAATAATAAAACTGAAATGGTGCTCAGCATCATGACAGTTTCTCCAGTTTATAAACAGCAGATTTAGTTTCAGATTAGTTTCAGATTTAGTTCAAAATATTTTTTTTGTTCTGTGTCAAATATTACAAGAAAATAATATAAACCGTTATTACATCTTAACTGCACACAGATGTCGGGTTTTATGCTGAATCACTTTACCTGCAGTACTCTCATTGCAAAGACCTGTCCTCAAGATTTTTGGCTTTTGTTGCACTGAATGGATTTTTTTCCCCTCTTCAGGTGGTTGAATAAAATCAAGATGAAGCAGCCAAAAAGGAATGAACATACACTTCGAGGGGCACATTGTCCGAACACCACCCCAACGGTGTTGTTGACGTGCAGAAAAAAATGCAGGCGGAAACTGAAACTTAAATATTTCCACTCAACTGGATGTAGATGGTACGACTTCGGAGCTGCAGTTCCCATGCCATGTTTGTTTTGCCATTTCTATGCCAGCGTAACACTGTGATATCATCACGCAGCAGACCCCAAATATCACGATATTCATTTTTACGCCAGTATCAAAATTTATACCGGTGTTATCATAAATGACGCGATGTGGCATACCCCTCGTGTGCGTGAATGGGTGGATAACGGGATCTGTAAAGTGCTTTGGTCATCCAGAGATGAGAAAAAAGCGCTATATAAATGAATACCATTTAAATTTCTAAACTGTGCTGTCCCTCTTATACCACTATTGCTAGTTTTACCCCCAAGCTTGTATTTAGTCTGAGCCAACTAATGTAAATTTGTCTCAAAGAATGAATGAAATAAAGCATCACTGGTGGACAATGGTGTGTGGCTTCAGTGGTCAATAGGATATATATATTTTTTTAATTTAACCTTTATTTATACAGGGAAGTTCCATTGAGAGGCAACCTCTCTTTTTCAAGGACGCCCTGTTCACATTCATACCTGGAAGCATCCCAGTACAACCGCAGATTGACCTGTGGCCACTGAGCAGCTCCACTGGAGCAGTTGAGGTTAAGGGCCTTGCTCAAGGGCACCACAGTGGGGTTTATGAGGGTGGGACAAACACTGCTACGTTATCTGTCCCACGCACATCTGATCCTGCTGGGCCGGGGGTTGAACCGGCGCCCCTCTGCTCACTAGTCCACATCCCTAACCATTAGGCCACCACTGCCCCTGACTAGTCCCTGGAGTAAAATAAGCACAGAAGCATCTGTGAATGACTGACTGAACTGCTAGCTACAGCTAGCCACCTTTAGTCCAGGTTATAGATAATGCTACAAAGAAATAAGCTAAAATAATGTCTAAGAACAATGTATACGGTTAAGTGTTGTAGATGAACAAGGATTCCAGTGTGGGTGTTGGGGGGGGCGGGGTCGAATTTATAGAAAATAGCGATCCAGACCGGCTGGATCAACAGTTATGCTAATGCGGGACGGCATGTCCAAACACCGACTGCCTAGCCAAAGTAACAGAGTGACGTAGCATCACAGCAAAAATATAAACCAGAAAAATGCAAGATATATTGTCGACTGTGGATTAGTGAGCCCAGTGGAAACAGGGATGTCTATTAGGGTGACTAAAATCTAAAGAAAATAAGATAAACTGCTTGGTAAACAAACTTCTTGTAACACTGACCATGTTTACATGTACATCAATAAACTGATTATGATTGGATTTCTGGAGTTATCTGATTATTCAAGTGGCCATGTAAACAGAATAATCCAGTAAAGGCCATGTAACCGGGGTCATTAACTCAAGTGGTTTACCCTCTAATAATCCATTTATTCAGTGCAAGTGAACAAGACAAAACTAATTATTGCCATTATTGATTTATTCCCAGTAATCGGTTTATTGTGACCATGTAACCAGGGTCAATGTTATCTGCATTACAGACATCTAGGCTGTCTGTAATGTAATAACAGAGCAGCGGGCAAGTATCAAGGATAGTGCAGGGCTGAGTTTACCATTTTTAAGATAAGATTAATCTTTATTAGTCACACAATGTGACATCCAGTGGCAAATTGGACATAGTTTTTTTTTTTAAAGAGAAATGAGCGTTTTGATATTTTTTCGATAATTACGTGACCAGTAGATGCATTTCAGAAGCATAAAACCTACAAAAACCCAATTTTCCATTCAATGACCAATTTAACAAATGTTTTTCAAATACCTATACATAAGGTACTTAATATTAGCCAGCAGTAACCATGGCTTTTTTTAAATGTCCCCTCCCCATGTATTATAATTTAATAAAACTGGATTGCTTTTCTCACAGCTGTTAATGTGTTTCATAAATTCCAAGTCTGGCGTCTTTAGTGGTCTTGGCCCACCTGATAGTGTGAGAAACCAGGTGCAGGGCTGTGTGTTAGGGTGGCACCCAGGCTACGCTCCTAACTTAATGCAGACATCAGAGCTTCAGTGAAGGTTATGCTGTCGGTAGCCCTTTGGTGCACTGTGTTTGATGAGGGACGCAATGCGCTGGAGTTAACAGCAGCCACCCTCATCTGTCCTCCTACTTCTCCCTGTTCCACCTACACATTGACCCCCACTCACTGACTGCATGGGTCCCTTGCCTTGCTGCAGACACCTGGAGAAGACATAGCAATCTAATCACTGTTGCAACTAGGGCACGCTGTATTTATTCACCATACCGCAGCCCTGCATATGACTGTACTGCGCTGTAAAGTTGGACAAGTTCAGAAGGCAGCGATAATGTCTATACTTAATGCAAGCATTTAATACAGCTGCTTTTAAATTAGTAGGAATATGGCTGAGAATTTTGTCAGCAAGTAGTTCATGCAGTAGAGCTACAGCTGGATGAATATCTTTGTCGAAAGAATTCAGAATTCTAAATACCCTTGCAATATATCTATTAAAAATCTGTGATTCAGCTTCCATGTCAGTGAATAACCTCCATCTATTGAGAGTTCTCATGGTTGGCATGCTGATAGAGCTTAAAGTACTGTTGTCCAGAGCAAAAAATGGAAATCTCTATTTTTTTAGCATAGCTGAAAAAAATCAAAGACTTGTTTTAGCTTTTTTCATGCAGCCTCAACCCTACAAGGTCAGCTCATGGCACGCCTGTACAACAAACAATGGTGCTGTTTCATCAGGAGAAATGAGAAGTGTTTTTTATCAAGCATTTTCTGTTTTAAAATTTTGACATAGGTATGGAATGTAATAATATGAACATGAGCTTCCTAGATCCTAGATCTTATGCAGTCTGTTACATTGATCATTATTAATCAATATTTACATAAGATTATTTAAATCCATCCATCCATCTTCTACCGCTTTTCTGGAGGTCCGGATCACGGAGCTAGCAGCTTAAGCAGAGAAGCTCAGACTTTCCTCTCCCTGGTCACCTGCTTCAGCTCTTCAGAGAGGATACCAAGACGTTCTCAGGCCAGCTGGGAGACATAGTCTCTCCAGCGTGTTCTGGGTCTGTCCCACGGTCTCCTCCTAGTGGGATGTTCCCAGAACACCTCAAGTGGGAGGCGTCCAGGAGGCATCCTGATTAGATGCCATATATGTCACCAGATGCAAGGCCACATGAAGTAAAATAATAAATAAAAAATAGTAACAGTTTGCTTCCTAAGGCTTAACGATTTAAGAAAGATATCAAATAATTTTGGGGGTTGGTTTTGCATTCGTTGCACTGTCATGGAACGATATGGACTAGCAGCTTCAGTATACATTAATTTTCAAATTATCACAAAATATAGATCAATAAAATTTTGAACAATTGTCAGAAAAGGTATGTACATGTTAAGTTAAATAACAAGTATTTGTGGCATGACAGCGGCATGAGCATTTTAATTTTGGGGTAAATACAGACATCTGCCATATTTACCCTGACATTATAACACCCAAGCACAGTATTGTGGTTCTTTATGGCTCTGGCTAGATTCTATGTCTGCTGTAAGGTAAATATGATTATGTCCAACATCTTTTAACCAAATGCAACCAATTTTATTGCAGTGGACATATTGATGTATCTCAGAGCTTTTATTTGTTTACAGCGTTAGCGTTTTAGCAGCGGAGCTAACTAATGGAGCTACTGTCTAAGAACCCACTTTTTAAGGTCCTCTTCCCATCCCCCCATAGTCGTGAGAATGGTTATATTACTCTTTTTGAGGTGCAAAAGGCCATGTTCCCGCATTTTTTCCCACATAATGTAATTAATTAAATTATCTTGCTATGTGTGCAAGATTATTTAAGCATGCATTTAAAAGTAACATGGGTTACTTTTCCAAGTAACTACTTTAATCATGCAGTAATTGGTAAAGTAACTCAGTTACTTTTGAAAAGAAGTAAAACTGTAATTAGTTACTATTTTTTAGTAACTTGCCCAACACTCTCATGAATAAGACTGCTTCACTTGGGGCAGGAGCTCGTGCCCAACCCAGAGAGGACAATCCATCTTTTTCCGGCTGAGCACCATGGACTCGGACTTGGAGGTGTGATTCCCATCCCAGCTGCTTCACATTGAACAGCAAACCGTTCCAGTAAGACCTATAGGTCATTGCCCGATGAAGCCAACTGGACAACATCATCTGCAAACAGCAGAGACAAGATCCTCTGGTCACTGAGCATGACACCCTCCGTTTCTTGGCTGCGCCTAGATATCCTGTCCATAAAAGTTATGAACAGGATCAGTGACAAAGGGCAGCCCTGGCAGAGTCCAACTCTCACTGGAAACGAGTTTGACTGGGTGTTGGCAATACAAACCAAACTCTTGCAACTGTCATATAGGGACCGGATAGCTCATAGCAACAAGCCCAATACCGCATACTCCAACAGCACCACCCCACAAGAGACCACAAGGGATGCAGTCAAATGCGGTTGAACTCCCACGAACCCTCGAGGATTCTTGAGAGGGTAAAGAGTTGGTCCGATGTTCCAAGGCCAGGACGAAAACCACATTGCTCCTCCTGAAACCGAGATTCAACCAACGGTTGGGCTTTACTCTCCATTACCCTGGCATAGACCTTCCCAGGGAGGCTGAAAAGTGTGATCCCCCTAAAGTTGGAACACACCCTCTGGTCCCCTTTCTTAAAAAGAGGAACCGCCAGTCTAGTTTGCCATGTCAAAGGCACTGTCCCTGACCTCCACGCATTGTGGCAGAGGCGTGTCAACCATGACAGCCCTACAACATCCAGGGCCTTGAGGTACTCAGGGTGAATCTCGTCCACCCCTAGGGCCTGCCCACCAAAGTTTTTTAACTACTTCGGCGACCTCAGCCCCTGTGATGGGTGAGTCATCCCCCTCATCCTGAAGCCCTGCTTCCTCTGTAGAAGGCGTGTCAGTGGGATTGAGGAGATCCTTGAAGTATTCCTTCCACCACCCGACGATATCCCCCAGTTGAAGTCAGCAGCGCCCCATCCGCACCATACACAGTGTGGACAGGGGGCTGCTTCCTCCTCCTGAGCCACTGGACAGTTTGCCAGAATCTCTTCATGGCCTACCGAGTCTTGTTCCATGGCCTCACCAAACTTCTCCCACACCTGAGTTTTTACTTCAGCAACCACCTGAGCTGCACTACACTTGGTCTGTCAGTACACCTCAGCTGCTTTGGGAGTCCCACAAGCCAACCAAGCTCAATAGGACTCCTTCTTCAGCTTGATGGCCCCCCTCACCACTGGTGTCCACCACTTGGTTTGGGGGTTGCCACCACGAGATGCACCAACGACCTTGCGGCCACAGCTCTGGGCAGCTACTACAACAGTGGAGGTGGAGAACATGGCCCATTCAGACTTCATGTCTCCAGACTCTCTTGGAATATGGTTGAAGGTCTTCCAGAGGTAGGAGTTTAAGACCTCTCGGACAGGGGCCTCAGCCAGATGTTCTCAGCGCACCCACACTATACATTTAGGTCTTCTGGGTCTGAGTGGCATTCACCCCTGGCATCGGATCCAACTCACCACCAGGTGGTGATCAGTTAACAGCTCTGCAGCTCTCTTTACCTGAGTGTCCAAGACATACGTATGGTTGCAGGTCTGATGACACGATAACAAAATCGATCATACCTGCGTCCAAGACCTACATACACAGTGGTCTTGAACTTGACTTACTGTAGTCTTGGGAGACGCCGGTCTTAATTACAACACATTTTATATCTATATAATGTACATGTATCAGGGTTACCTGAGAGTTTTTAAAAGTGATAGAGACAACATTCTGACCTCCGAGCCAGTAGGTGTCACACTTACTCTTGCCCCAACTGCTTGGTAGAGACACATGATTGCAAACCAATGATGCTATTGGCTGTGACATCCTTACTGACCTTAGTTTATACAAACACCAGATAGGACATGGCTAGCCGCCAGCCTAATCACGTTCCATATACTGTATATAGCTTACTTTACAATAACATGATCACGATGCTGCAGGTGCTGTCAACCATTATAATTACCTACAGAATATGGCAGCTCCATTTGCCATGAAAATGTTAGCCACGTTCTATCTAGTGTTTACATATATTCAGTGTTGGGAGTAATGCGTTACAAAGTAACGCGTTACTGTAACACCATTACTTTTGCAGTATTGTGCTGTGTAATGAAATTACTGTTTAAAAATTCAGTAATGCATTACAGTTACTGAAATTTGATCGGATGTGTTACTCGCATTACTCGTTTTATCAATATGGATAGATATTTTTAGCGCAAATAAATACAAACTGACCCTACGTAGCTGACGCAGTCGTCAATCAATGTGTTGCAAAGAGCCTCTTCACTGCCGCAGCTAGCAGCCACAAATGGAGCTTGCTCCTGCTGGGAAAAAATGAAGCTACTTTGTTTTTGTGGAAACAGATTATTTTTCCTTTGTCGCAGTTAAGGACAAAAGCATATTGGTGGACCGTGTAAGACCAACTGCAGTCTTCAGAAGCGCCTGAACAGTAACAAGATCAAAACTAGTGCTATGCTATGCTAGCACTATGTTATTAGTGGATTTATGCTATTTGAACAGCCACGGCTAGATTTCAAGCACAGGTATGCATCTGGACAGTTTGTGACCCAGCAAAAATTAAACTGACTGATTGCCAGATACGTCGTTAGACAGCTGAGACTGTGATCCACTGAAGTTAAAACACATTTACTTGCTACCTCGATAACAATTATTCAGAAATAGATTTTGGTCTCCAAAAGGAATTTAAGGGACTGGATCATGTCTCTGTCACAGCAGACATTTGGACTGTGGATAATGGACAGTTTCTTTGGATCACTGCACATCGGATTAAATCCATAATATTAAAGGTAAGAAACCGCTGACAGATTCATGCAGTGTTGCCAACTCACTCTTTTGGAGTGATTCTCCCTCTTTTTCCCTCTCTCTCATGCCACAAGCCCTATTTCTCACTCCAAAATGAGGAAATTACTGGCAATTTTGTGTTGATTTTCTTCAGTTTTTTCCACAATAAGAGCTCTTAAGGCAGGATAAAGCAGACTGAACATGTTCTAAAACCTCTGCCTGGAACAGTCTATTTTCAGCCTGACATAAATAAGCCGGTAATGTAATCCATTAATTAAATTATGTTGCTATGTGTGCAAGATGATTTAAGTATGCATTTAAAAGTAATGTGAAAGTTACTTTTCCAAGTAACTAGTTACTTTAATCATACAGTAATTGGTAAGTAACTCAGTTACTTTTGAAAAGAAGTAATTAGTAACTGTAACTAGTTACTATTTGTTAGTAACTTTCCCAACACTGCATATATAGATAGATAGATGTACTTTATTGATCCCAAACTGGGAAATTACAGTTTGGGATCAATAAATCTATGTTACTGGCCGCTGTTGTCCACCCCACCTCTCGCGCAAAGATGCTGGGATAGGCTCCAGAAAGTCCACTGAGCAACGAGGACATCAGAGTAATTGCTCCCTCCTCTTCTGCAGGGTCCATGCTGAGGCTAAGTGCAATGGGTTTATTTATTTATCTATTTATGGTATTTATTTGTTTACAGCACAATAAGTTTTATTTAGGCTCATTCTCTTACAAAAATTGGAAAACTTATTCTCATTCATTTTAAAAAAAGATCCCCCCTGCTAATTTCCCCATCCGCAGTCAGAGCTCAGGCACACACAGTTTTTCCTTGACTCAGTGGACCACTGGAAGGAGCAATCTGAGCTTTGGAAACCCATGTTAGTACCAGATGTAAATGTACATGGTTAAGCTCTATCCAATTGCTACCTTATCACAAAAAATGCATTGTAATGGCAGTTGTAAATGGGATCGAGGTTTTGGTCTAGGTCAAAGGTCACAGTATGTGACTACATGCCATTTCAACTCTGAATAGGCCTAGGCTATATACAGTGGTGCAAAAAAGTGTTAGCCCCCTTCCTGATTTCTCTTTTATTTGGATGTTTGTCACATTTAAATGTTTCAGATCATCAAACAAATTTAAATATTAAACAAAGATAACACAAGTAAATTAAAAGAAAAAAAATCCAAACCTACATGGCCCTGTGTGAAAAAGTGATTGCCCCCTAAACCTAATAACTGATTAGGCCACCCTTAGCAGCAACAACTGCAATCAAGCATTTGCGATAACTGGCAATGAGCCTTTTACAGTGCTGTGGAGGAATTTTGGCCCACTCGTCTTTGCAGAATTGTTGTAATTCAGCCACATTGGACGGTTTTTGAACATGAACTGCCTTTTTAAGGTCGTGCCCCAGCATCTTAATCGGAGTCACATCAGGACTTTGACTAGGCCACTCCAAAGTCTTCATTTTGTTTTTCTTAAGCCATTCAGAGTTGGACTTGCTGGTATGTTTTGGATCATTGTCCTGCTGCAGTGCGCAGCAAGTGCGCTTCAGCTTGAGGTCACGAACAGATGGCCAGACATTCTCCTTCAGGATTTTTTGGTAGACAGCAGAATTCATGGTTCCATTTACCACAGTAAGTCTTCCAGGTCCTGAAGCAACAAAACAGCCCCAGATCATCACACTACTAGCACCACCATATTTTACTGTTGGTATGATGTTCCTTTTCTGAAATGCTGTGATACTTTTATGCCGGATGTAATGGGACACACACCTTCCAAAAAGTTCAACTTTTGTCTCATCAGTCCACAGAGTATTTTCCCAAAAGTCTTGGGGATCATCAAGATGTTTTCTGGCAAAACTGAAGCAAGCCTTGATGTTCTTTTTTGCTCAGCAGTGGTTTTTGTCTTGGAACTCTGCCATGCAGGTTATTTTTGCCAAGTCTCTTTCTTATGGTGGAGTCATGAACACTGACCTTAACTGAGGAAAATGAGGCCTGCAGTTCTTTGGATGTTGTTGTGGGGTCTTTTGTGACCTCTTGGATGAGTCGTCGCTGCGCTCTTGGGGTAATTTTGGTCAGCCGGTCACTCCTGGGAAGGTTCATCACTGTTCCATGTTTTTGCCATTTGTGGATAATGGCTCTCACTGTGGTTTGCTGGAGTTCCAAAGCTATAGAAATAGCTTTATAACCTTTTCCAGACTGATAGATCTCAATTACTTTGTTTCTCATTTGTTCCTGAATTTCTTTGGATCACAGCGTGATGTCTAGCTTTTGAGGATCTTTTGGTCTACTTCACTTTGTCAGGCAGGTCCTATTTAAGTGATTTCTTGATTGAGAGCAGGTGTGGCAGTAATCAGTCCTGAGTGTGGCTAGAGAAATTGAACTCAGCTTTCCAATGATGTGATAAACCACAGTTAATCTATGTTTTAACATGGGGGCAATCACTTTTTCACACAGGGCCATGTCGGTTTGGATTTTTTTTCCTTTTAATAATAAAGACCTTCAATTAAAAACTGCATTTTGTGTTTACTTGTGTTATCTTTGTCTAATATTTAAATTTGTTTGATGATCTGAAACATTTAAGTGTGACAAACATACAAAAAAAAAAACGAGAAATCAGGAAGGGGGCAAACACTTTTTCACACCACTGTACATATCTATGTATATGGAAAAATAAAGGATCTCTGTGACCCTTGGGTGTGTTCATCAGGTTGGACTGAGCTACTCTGTCAATGATGGTCTGACTGTTATGCTTCTAGTATCCCTAATATACTTTAATTCAGTTTTAATATACATATAAACATCATCTATCTTTTCCATTTTCAGCAGCTGGCATTCTTCATTTATATGTAACTAATTATTAAAACATACCTACTGACTGTCCAAGTTTACTCTCTTTTGCACTCACAGATCATTCTCTTTATGAACATGTTGTAACAACTATTCTCCAAGTTGGCAGGTCACATTTAACCCAATTAGACATTGCTCCATTGCATTCCATTTTTTAAAAAACTTTCCTCATCTTCCAGTAGATTAAGAGAAAAGGCAAAGCTAATTTTGGAAAAAGTCCCACTAAGCAGAGTCACATCTACTTAAATCTGAAAATAACAGACCACGCCTGTGTATATTCTGTATTTCCTGGTAGGATGGTAAACTAGGGTAGTTTTGGACGAGACCCAGTTTTGCTGCACAGTTTTCCAAGAATGGTTTTAATGGCAACTGCGCGCCGTTTGGTGTCTGGCGCGGAAAAAAGGGAAGTGGGGGAGCAGTTGCTGTGGAGCATTTTGATGATGTGGGTTGGATATTGCTGAGCTGCATCGTCAGGGTGTGCGTAAGCAGAGGCACCTGACACTGGTGATGTAGTCCTGTATGAAAGGACAGGCAGGGCTGCAGGGAGAGTGCTTGTCTCGTCCCCCCAAGGAAAGTTTATATCGATCTGTAGTCACACCGGACGGAGGAAGAGGCACAGACAAGCGCAGTGGTTAAGCAAGCAAAGCAGCTGGTGTCCCTGCTCATTTCTACTTCCTGTCTCTTGATTTTTTGACTAAGATGTGTCTTTGTTCCTATTTGAAGGTGGGTGTATCAGTTTGGTTCCCACCTCCTCCTTTAGCCCTCATTCTCCCACTCTGCTGCAGTGTTCTCCTTCTGGGCTGTATATCTGCATGCTCACACACACACACACACACACCCACACACACACCCCCGCCGCTTCCTCCGTCTGTGTCTGCCGCCATCAGATGCAGCAACTGATAATATCTGCTCCAGTGCCCTCTCCTCCTCCTATTTTTTGCACTCCTCCTCCTCTCTTGCATATTTTCTGTTGTTTATTCACTTTCTTAGCAGTGCACACGTGCTTTTAGTTTTGAAAGCCCACAATGCAGCTTGGACTTTTTCTGCTCCCTCTGGAGGCTAAACTGTCATTTCTCCTCGCCGTGTGTCACCTCAGTGATTATTATCTGTATTTTTTCTAGTGTCCGGACACGTTACTCGTCTTAGTGTTGAGTGAGCCGCCCAACAGTCTGCATGCATCACCCTTGCAGCATCATACTGCAGTATAAGTCCACTGTTTGAATAAGACACAAATTGCTCCTGTGCGTCTGTGAAAGGATGAAGCTTTTTGGCGTCAGGTCAGAGCCGTTGTACAGTTTAAATATCAGCATGTGGTTCAGCCATGACTGCTATGACTCTGCTTGTACCAGTGAGAGGAAAGATTAAAAAAAAAAAAAATAGGATGAACAAGGACAATCTGTGTGGTAGGGAGGAGCTGTGCTTTAAAACGCTCCCTCATTGGTCTTGATGTGCCTTGCTTGCCTGTAAGAGTCCTTCTGATTGGCTGTTGCTTTACACTGAGCACAGCAGCTGCAGTTTGGAACTCTCTCTTTCTCCACCCTCTCTCTTTTTCCTGTCTCTACCTTTCACATTAATAACAGCTTGGGAATCATCTGTGTTGACCACATGTGCCAGTTCAAGGACGCCACTGTTCGCTGTATTGCAGCATGACTCATGTCAAGTTAGTTGATTACTCTGCTCCGTGGAGCTCAGGAGAGTTGACGTGACGTTGCTGTATTGCCTGCAATCTCCCTCCCTCCCTCCCTCCTTTCTCCCTCTCTCTATCTCTCTCCCTTGTATCACTTAATCAAGACATACTGTAGCTTGCCCTTTCCTGTTCATTGCTGCCTCCCTCCCTGCTCCCCTATTTGCTTGTCCTCGCTTTCCTCTCTGTGGCTCTTTTGCTTCCAGCCTCCTGCCTCGTGATCCTCATCACACTCCGTCCAAACAAGCTCCGCACAAGATTGCTGTTCTCCCTTAACAATGTTTCACTTCAACAGGCTGCTGTTTTCCTAACAAATTTCTGTTTTTTACAATCCACAGCGAGGCAACAAGCAAGGACATGCGCCGGAGAGGTCAGTGAGGAGGATGACTGCGGAAAAATAGAGAATGGTGATGAAGGGATGAGAAAGAGACTGAAGTAAGAGGAGGAAGTGGAACTCCAAAGTGCCTACTCTGAGGGTTCATCTGTTGGGCTACAGCAGGACAGGACTCCATGCGCGTTTGGCCTTGAATGGAAGCTATATTTTATCCTGACAGCCACAGAGTCATCCATCCCACGTTGCTGAGCTGCAGTCCCAGCATACCCTGAGCTGAGCAGCTACAGAGTCTCGTCATTGCAAGGACAACACTGTGTAAGGTTCGGTTTTTCCTCTCCAGAAATCGTTTTAGTCTTTATATCAGGCTGCCTGGCCAAAACTGTAGTAGAACTATCCTTGACAGCTCCTGCCTCGGCCATGTTGACTTGAATGTAATGTGACTTACATTGGGCTGATACAGGTGAACGCACACACTTGGCCACATACCCTCAGCATGGCAGTGTGATGTATTTAGAAAAATATTCCTTTTTTCTTTCTTCTTTTGAGGCAGAGCTGGCCTCTGCTCACCATCAGCCCCCTCTGTCTCACTGCTGTGTAACTTCAGCTGTCACTTTTCCCAGGAAGAACTAATAATCCCCCAAATATACCACCAGTCAGTAGGACTCACTGCCTCTTCACGCTGAGGGAAAAAAAACTAAAATATTTTTGCTCCTATTTCCTCTGTGTTTTTGCTGGGGATTTTTTTTTCTTGAATCACCATTAGTCACCCTTGCTCTCATCAGACAGTTTTCCATCCGTTTGCCCGGCCGCTGCTCAGTGTTGGCGAGCATCTCTGATGGCTGTCAGCATGACCATGGGACGAGACACCAAATGGCTGACCTTGGAAGTGTGTCGTGAGTTTCAGAGAGGCGCCTGCTCGCGGCCTGATGCTGAGTGTAAGTTTGCACATCCCTCCCGGAGCTGCCATGTGGAGAATGGCCGAGTCATCGCCTGCTTTGATTCGCTCAAGGTAATAAAGCAGCAGACATCACACACATCAGTCCATGCTGTATTAAAGCTTTTCAGTTTCCATGTGTTCTAGGTTAGTGGCTCTGTGTTATTTCATGTTGTTTTGTTATTTCTTGCTTATTAGCATGTAAACAAAACCACATACAGTATACATGCATAGTATTGTGTTGCATCCAAATATGAGGGGTCTACCAGTCTAAATAATATCCTGGTAGAAACCTTGTCAGTAAGTTGATCCTCCCTTGTTTTAAAGCACCATTACAAATTTTCAGTTTTTATGTATATGTTTTGTGTTTTTGTTACAGTTTTATCATTTAAAATGGTAAATGGTGTTCACTTATATAGCGCTTTTTACTCATCTCTGGATGACCAAAGCACTTTACAGATCCTGCTATCCACCCATTCACACACACTCTCACACACTGATGGCGGTGGAGCTGCCATGCAAGGTGCTGGCCTGACCCACCAAATATTAAATAAATCTCTGAATCATTTTTAAGTTTTGAGAATATGAGGAGTAAATTACATTTTTGACTCATCGTGATCAAGTCTAAAGTTTCTCCTAAGGGTGGATGAATATGTCATAATCACCCTTCAGGGCAGGGAAAAAGGCACCAAACACCCACTGTGAGTTTGCAGAATTTATTGAATGAATACAACAGGAAAAACAAATCAAACTTGTGAAAGGAAAGAAATACAGGTCGGCAAAATAGCTAGGGCTAAGGCGAGATTAATTGCCAGCTAACCTGGAGACTAGGCTCGGGAACAGGCGAGCAAAATAGCCAGCTGAGGCGAGAGTAATCGCTGCCTAACCTGGAGATACAATTACGCATGAAGCACAAAGGAAAAGCACTTATGTGTTGGTGAGGTGACCAGAAAGTAGGACGCTGCATCAAACAACGATGCAGAGCCCCTAAAATAGGAGTCAGAATTAGTTAACCACTTGCACTCCGGGCAATTTTCCTAAAAATGCCAAAAAATAACGTGCCCAAAGTAAATCGAAAGCTGTTATTCAACCCTTTGCAGCATCTTCATGGGGTTGGTCTCATTTAAAAGAAAACACTTTGAATTTTTTGGCAAAAAAACCATTATCTCTCTACGTGCTCCGGCCACTGAGTTACAGTCATCTAAACATACTGAACTTGAAGAAAATAAATTTGGACACAGTGTTTTTTTGGATACAAATGCTTACAAATAACACACAGCTGTCCGATCCGGCTGGAAAATGCAACAGAAATGTAGAACCAAGTGTTATCAAGCTGAGATCCAAATTTGGTAACAATACCACAAAAAATGAATATTTTACACAGCTTTGTTCTCAGGTAGTTCCCAGGCGTTTTGGAACTGTGCCAAATTGTGCCAAATGGCACAGTTTGGAAAAACATCTGTAACTTTTGAATAATTCAATGTAGAATCTTCATTTTGGGCTCTAATGAAAGGTCACACTCAGGGCTGTGTGTGTGTGCGGGGGGGTTGTCCCCCCCCCCGCTAAAAAAGACGGGAGTTCGGCCCTCGCCACATGATGGATTACACTCCTTGCATGTTTTCACAGCGCCCCCCCCCCCCGCTACTGTGTGTGTGTGTGTGGGGTTGCCCCCCCCCTCGCTACTGTGTGTGTGTGTGTGGGGGGGGGGTTGTCCCCCCCCCTCGCTGCAGAAGACGGCCATCGCTACATGAAGGAATAGACTCATATGCTTCCCCCCGCGGACCGGGGGCGTTCGGACCGTGAACGCCCCCCCCCCCCGCTGCAGAAGAGGAGCGGGGGGGGCGTTCACGGTCCGAACACGGCAAATGAACCGTTTATCGCGGCGCACGCACTTCGTACTTCGTGCGCAGTACAGTTGTAATTTACCGATCGGTCAAAAGTCATTTTTGGATTACAGTTTTCAGGGAGAAATAATAATTTAGCTTATAACACCTTACCTCTTCACAGCAGCAGAGTCGTGGCGAACTTCTCTTCCCCATTGTAAGACGAACGCGACGCTGCTCGGCTCGTGGATCCCGATCAAAACATAATTCCATTATTGCGGTTTTGGTGAATGATTTACGACCTTTGTCGTTGGCCTCCGTCGGTCTATGATGACGGAAGAGAATCCTAAACATCTATTCTGCTGGAATGAGTGCAGGTCCCACTTGTGGGTGGTCTCCATGCTGCTGGGTCTGTAGTAGATTCGTCCAGCGTACTTTGTTTTCATCTGCTGCAGCAGTAAATCTCTCTTCACCCAGCCTGAATTTCTGTGCTTCAATTGGCTCCTGCGTTCACAGTAGGCGGGTCCTCCTTCCTAGATTTTCATTCATTGGCTCTTCAAGGTTTCAGAAACCCAATTCAAGGCTCTTATTAGTCAAATGAGAGGTCAATCAGATGAACTAATCTGTTCGCGGCTGTCTCTGCAGTTTTTTTTTTAGTGGCGCTTGGACGCCACTACATCACCATCACCACCATCATGCGTCATGCGTCCAAGCACGCACGAGGGCGCTCTTGTGCGCCCTCGTGCGCCCTAGAACGCAGAGACTTGCCCGCCCGCGGAACAACGGAGTGCAAGTGGTTAATACGATAGACAACAGGTGTGGACACCTTAACGGGCAGGGGAAAGTGAGGATATGTGATTGGGATCAGCTGAGTGAATGAGGGGGAGGCGAATCAATCTGACAGTTGACAGGGCACACCCGCACGAGGCTACACGCCCCTGACAGCTGTCAATAGTAAAAGGTAAACTAGAGAAATAGGGAATAAAATAACATACAAAATAAATATACATAAATACAGAATAAAAATAAAACACAAGAAAAATGGCAAGCAGAGTCGGAACACAAAAGCACAAGCAGGCATAACTAACACATGACAGTAGATAGGAAAAAAGCCATGATACTGAGTCTGGTGAAAATCTCCAGCCCTCGGTTCATGACAGAGCCCCCCCCCTCAAGGGGTGGGTCCCAGATACCCCATGGTGATACCAACAAAAAGAAAAGTCTGTCCCCCCCAGCAGGACCAAAATGACCCTCCCAGGATGGGTGGTGGGGGGAACAGGCTGGGAGGGAACAAAACAAACCCCGCTCAGGACCCACACCAACCAATAATAGTAAATTAGGCCCCCCGGGCCAAGGAGCTAAAAAGTTCAGGGGGCCGACCAAAGTCCCAGACCTGGTGGATGGCAAGGTGGAACAAGTCGGGTGGCCTGCCGGAGAACATCGGCCACCCAACCCAACAGCTCAGTCTGTCAGAATCAGAATCAGAATAAGTTTATTGCCAAGCACATTTACAAGTAAATAACAGGTAAATATACGAGGAATTTGACTTGACACTGAAAACGTCATACATGACATTCTCAATGACGCGGCGAGCCGTGGAGGCGCCTGTCAGCAGGAGGGGAACAGTAGGCAGTGGGGGGAAGGGGGAGGGTGAACACAGTAGGAGAGAGAAAAAAGCATTGTTGATCAGAATAAAGTTCATATATGACCGATATTATGATTACAAGAAAAAAACTCTCAATGCACAATTAGCAGACAATAGAATCCACACAATGACACAAAGAGAGCAGTGAGTGAATGTCTTCATCAGTCAGTATAAATGGATCAGTATGTGTGAGTTGGGTGCAATCAGTGGCAAATCAGTTAGGTGGACAACAATAGTCTCTTCCTCAGCAGATGTTATGACTACAGTCTGAAGCAAAGGCACGTGTCCTTGAGCACGGCAGATGGAATAGTTGAGCCAGACAGCTGTCCTTGAGAGTCAGATGCTGCCCACCAATGTTATGAAAAAACAATTATACTGTTGATTATCAGGAGGACTGAATGCTGAGGGGTGCCGAAAAAAACAGGTCGAATAGCACTGACTTCAGAGAAAAAACTTTCAATTCTCTTACGGATTCAGTGCTCCACACTGGCTTTAAATTCATATCATTCCCTGGAGAGCACGAAGCGACTCCAGATGTTTCCCCTTCTAAACACAGATAAACATGTCCGGTAGAGTCCATCTCTCTACAGTGCATGCAGATGGTAAATTCTATGTTGGTCATTCGCCGCTATTCGTGCACTCCCCATCTGGTCGAATTGTTGAAGAAGCAGCTACGCCGGGTTCGCATTTTGATTAGCTCTTCCAGTTAAATTTTCGATACACCAGGAGAACTCCAGAGCCAATTAGCAGAAATCCTGTGATCGTAAAGCCAAAACAGGTAGATGTTTTCCACATCTTCAGTCGAATCACACAGACACATGAGTTCCAATCCATGGGTCTCTCCACATTTGGGCTCCCCCGGGCCTGATTTTCTGTTTGAAAAGGTGGTGTCAATTGCATTTAAAGCCCAGCTTATATCCATAATTTTGTTAGATAAATCAGCAGTAAAGACACGCAGACACAGACGATAGCAAGCTGGGATCCAGTCAGTTAGGGAGGGAGAGAGAGATAGGGAGCCGGAGCGGGGAAGAAAAGCGTCTGCTCTCTTTGGAGGGCGGAAGTGAAAGGCGGTCGTCTAGAGTTTTTTAGCCACCTGGATAGAAGGGGTGGCCCAGGAGGTGGGTCCCCCACGGGAAGGCCCAGTGACGGGAAAGAAATCCAAGGAGGGGGAACCATGATGGCATCTGGCACTGTAGAGGGAACCACAACAGTGTCAGGCAGGGGAGAGGGGACCACGACGGTGCCTGGTGAAGGAGGAGGAGGACCCACAATGGCCTTGGTCTGATCGGCTACAACCCTGGTGGTCCCGGATCGGGACATAGTAGCACCCGCGGTGGCTATGGGCTGGAGCAATGCAGCACCCGCGGTGGCTCCGGGCTGGTGCAGTGCAGCACCCGCGGTGGCTCAGAGCTGGAGCAAGGCTGCACCCTTGGTGGCTCCGGGCTGGAGCAAGGCTGCACCATCGGAGACTCCGGGCAGGAGCGGCGCTGCACCCACGGAGGTCCCAGGCTGGGACATAGTTACACCCGCGGTGACCTCAGCGGGGGGAGCTGGACCCGCAACGGTCTTGGGCAGCGAGCCTGAACCCACGGAGACATCTGGCTCAGGTGGATCCTCCCCGGTGACCCAGGGAAAAGGCTCAGAAAACACAGGCAGAAAAACTGGGTCAGGGTCACCGGCAGTGGCAGAGCCTGGCAAGGTGAGCTCAGGTGCAGCTGACGGCTGCCCTTGGCTCTCCTCCCCAAGAGCCAGACAAGACCTCTCCAATATAGGAACAATAGAAACTGAAGAAGACACTTTCCTGAACTCGAGCTCTACTCCAGGACTCCGTCGATCCAGATGACATCTCGGGCTCGGTCCATTGGAGGTCCAGCTCTAACTCTGCCGCAGGGGCTTCTGCAGCAGGCATGATGGTTGGTGTGGTCCTGATCTCCTCCAGCGAGGTGACCCGCAAGGGTGGCTCATCTGTTGTGGGTTCTGGAGGTGATCTCCCTGTTGGTGCTGGATCTAGGGTAGCCGAAGCCAGGGGACGCCCTCTCGTCGGCGCAAGCTTTGGATTGGGGGCAGCGCTCTCCCTCTGTCCAGTCCACGGATGCGGGGCTGGGCCTTGGTCCTCCGGACCCGCAGGCTACTCCATCATCTGGTGATTGAGTCTTTGGGCCGGCGGACACTCGGGGGAAAAAGGAGGAGACACTAGGGAAGCAGGTGAGAGACAATTATTTGCAGCAGGGGGAGAAAACCCAGTGGACTGCAGGGACTGGCTTTCCTCTCCGGGGACCAGGCAAGATGATTCATTCTTTATGTCAGAATCTGGAAACTTTAGAGTGATCGTATGTTGGTTCGTTACCTCAAATAAGATTCATGATACAAGTATATTCCTCATATGAGCTCTTTACTTGCAAGGAGTGCCATACTTTTAACAGAAAATGCAGCACTGGCAATAAAAAACAATCAGGAAGTATTTATACATAGTCAGTCACACAAACATCTACTGGATACAATTCACAGTCATAATATGAGTATACAAAACACTGGCCTGGACTGAAGACATGGCCTTGCAGGTGTGCCCCAGACTCCAAGTTAATCATAGTCACAGCATTTCATAGGAAAACAAGATCAATTCTCCCTCACTCCCAGACCCCTTATCATATACATAGTCAATATGTATATTGTGGTCTGGTGAGACACTTTGACTTCTAAGCACATCTTAATGAAGGACACTCAATGGGTCCACTTATTACAGAGAAACAATACAGTATGCTATAGACTCATAGAAGATGCATGCAGTATACATTTTAATTATATAAGATGGTTATGCAATGATAATGATAATAATGTTAGTAATTATAAAATGATAAATGATTGAACATGCATGATAAACAATTTTCTGACACTTTAGCAATAGAGAACAAGAGTTCACTTGCCTGTATTCCCGGAGCACGATGGTCCCTGCTGCAGCTGGCTCAGGGTCATCCCTTTCAGTGATTACGCAAATTTGAGGTCCTCAGAAGAACATGGAGGTGCCGCATCCACAGGAATGGTCGCAGGTGGGGACTCGAGCTTCAATGATGCTGGATCCCTCGATGCCGAAACCAGGGGATGCTCACTTGTCGGCACCGGTTTGGGGATACAACTGGCTTTCCTCTCCCTCGCTGGGCATGGTGGTGGCGCAAAACCGAGGGTAGCAGAATCCACTGACCCTGCAGTCATCTGGCGATTCTCTGTCAGAAGCAGCGGAGATTTAGGAGGGACAGTTGAAAGAGGTGAAAAAGTGGCTACGGCAGCTGCTGATGAGGACCCAGTGGACTGTAACGTCTGAGCCCCACCACCAGGAATTAGGCAAGCGGATTCAGTTGCGAGAGAGAGGGTAAATGAGAACTTGCCTGAATTCCTGGGGGGTGGAGTCAGTTGCAGTTCTGGGCTCAGGCACCGTCTCTCTGGGAGTCTTGAGCGCCATCTGGTTGGAGGATGATGGCATGGACTTGAGGCGGGAGTGGCAAGTCCTCCGCCCCCGTGAATGTCTCTTCTTCTGCCTGGGTTGAACTGAAGGAGAATCCTCCAACAACTCCTCAAGTCATTGTCTAGTTTCAAATATCATGGTGAGGAGAGGAGTCAGACCTGGGTAGCTCCAGAGATTGGGGCAGCTCTCAATCAGTCCGGCTGCATTGCTCACAAAGTCAAAAACGGCCTCGGGAGTGTGGGTGGCTTGAGCCTTAGAGGCAAAATCTATAGCCAGGTCTGCCACCGCACACTCCTCTCTACTCAACCCAAAAACTCTCAAGTCCATGGTGGCCATACTTCTCTACTCCTTCAGACAAAGACAGAAAACAAAAACCCAAACTCACGGCTGCTGGTACCCTCACTGGCAGCATCCCTCCCATCCCTCCTTCCTTCCCTCCGCCGGGAGGGAAGGAGGAGGGCCGGCCGGGGCGCCGCCGGCCCCCGTCCGAGCCGGCTCCGTCTCGGCGGTCCCTCCCGGGGGCTGACGGGTGCCCGTCGTGGAGCTGGCTGGGGGCCGGCGGTCCGGCGCGCCCGCCGCCGCGGGACTCCGACCTAAGCGCTGCGCGCGGCCTCGCCCCGGCCATCGCGCCGCGTGCCTCCGGGTACCCAACTCTCCTCCCTCCTCCGGCGGGAGCACGGGGGGTTTAATGGTTACACTCCCGTACCGGTAGTGTAGACCAGTTCCGGTTCCGCCGGACCAGCGGCGCCACACGAGTCGGCTGCCTGTTGCAACAGCCTTTTTTTTTATCTTCCTTCTTCTTTCTACACCTTTCACTCTGTATATATATCACGGACGCACGGATCACCCCGGGGGTCTCCCGGGTCGGCGGACGGAGCCACGGTTTGCAGCGGGAGACGTTACAGCGGGGAGGAGCTAGTGCTAGCTAGCACTTGGCCGCCGCCCGGTGCTAATGGGAAACTCGACATACCGGGAGTTGTAGCGAAAATGACGCGGGTGCCGGGCTGGAGTTTAGGCGGCGTGAAAGAAATATAAGACAGAATAATAAAGAGCGATGGCAAGAACCAAGCAGACCGCCCGTAAAATCTACTGGAGGAAGAAGCCCCCCCCCCCCCCCCCCAGGAGACAGCTAGCCACCAGGGCTGCTCGGAGAGGCGCTCCGGCCACCGGCAGAGTGAAGAGGCCTCGCCGTCACAGGCCCGTGGCTCTGAGAGAGATCTGTCGCTGCCAGAAATCCACGGAGCTGCTCATCCGTAAGCTGCCCGTCCAGCGCCTGGTGAGGGAGATCGCTCAGGACTTCAAGACCGTCCTGCGTTTCCTGAGCTTCGCTGTTATGGCTCTGCAGGAGACCAGCGAGGCCCACCTGGTGGTCTCTTCTTCGCTAAGGGGGTCACCATCATGCCCAAAGACTTCCAGCTGGCCCGCTGCATCCGCGGAGAGAGAGCTTAGACTTTCTGCTGCACATTCACCAGCCATAATGCTCTGCACTGTGTGTCTATATATATATACATTTATAGTAATATGGACATATGTTTACTAGATGTTGTTTTTTCTTGCCTTCTGATTGTTGCTCTGAGTGTTGCTATCCCTATGCTGTTGCAATCCTGGAATTTCCCCATTGTGGGACTAATAAAGGCTTATCTTATCTTATCTTATCTTATCTTATCCTTCTGTCATATTCACCCTTCAGGGCAGGGAAAAAGGCACCAAACGCCTGCCATGAGTTTGCAGAATTTATTGAATGAATACAACAGAAAAACAAATCCAATTTGTGAAAGGAAAGAAATACAGGTCGGCAAAATAGCTAGGGCTAAGCCGAGAATAATCGCCGGCTAACCTGGAGACTAGGCTCGGGAACAGGCGAGCAAAATAGCCAGCTGAGGCGAGAGTAATCGCCGCCTAACCTGGAGATACAATTACACACGAAGCACAAATGAAAAGCACTTACGTGTTGGCGAGGTGACCAGAAAGTAGGACGCTGCATCAAACAACAATGCAGAGCCCCTAAAATAGGAGTCAGAATTAGTTAACCCTTTAACTGTTCCAGTCGCCGTACGGTGACTGTGACAGTTAAAAGGTAAACATAACCCCTAGTGGTCAAGAGTGGTAAATATTTTTTGTCAATAAAATAGTTCAGATTTCCGAAGCTATAACTTGAAAGTTGCAAGAGATAATGGCTTACTGTCAATTAGAAGGATGTAGAATATGATCCAAAGTTTCAGATAGGAATAAATTTACACATCTAATTTGCATAATGTCACGGCAGCTAATTACATAACTCAGTGAAAAGTGGACTTTGGACATATTTACACAAAGAATGGTTTGTTTTTTTTGTGACACCGTTTTGTCTACAGGGGTGTTTTTATCTTATCTTAAGATAAGATAAGCCTTTATTAGTCCCACAACGGGGAAATTCCAGGATTGCAACAGCACAGGGATAGCAACACTCAGAGCAACAATCAGAAGGCAAGAAAAAAAAAACAAACAAAAAAAAAAAAACAAGCAAGCAAGAGCAGCTAATATACATATGTACATATTACTATAAAATATATATATACACACACACACACACACAGACACACAGTGCAGAGCATTGTAGCTAGATGGAATAAATATGTAAATATATAAACACCCACAGTACGGAGCATTGCAGCTAGGTGGAATAAATATGCAAGTATATAAACACACACAGTGCGGAGCAATGTAGCTAGATGGAATAATATGTAGATATATAAAAACACAGTGCGGAACATTGTAGCTAGATGGAATAAATATATAGATATATAAATATAAACACACCCAGTGCTGAGCATTGTAGCTAGATGGAATAAATATATAGATATATAAATATAAACACACCCAGTGCAGAGCATTGTAGCTAGATGGAATAAATATGTAAATATATAAACACACACAGTGCAGAGCATTGTTGCTAGGTGGGATGAAACAGCATAACCGTCTATTTAGTTATCCTACATGGTATGATTATGTGCCCATACATATTCTCACCCTCCATAGCGACCGGTATGTTCCTAGTTGTATGCCGGAGAGGACCATTGTGTAAGTCTATTGCATCTTTTGCATTCAAAAAAAAAACTATTAGTTTGTTACGTCTTTTTGCTATCTCTGCGAGCAGCCCTGCTTAGGTTGTACAGTCTGACAGCCGTTGGTAGGAAGGACCTACGAAACCTCTCGGTTGTGCACCTGGGATGATGTAGTCTGCTGCTAAATGAGCTCCTCAGTGCATCCAGTATGTCCTGCATAGGGTGGAACTCGGACTCCAGCAGAGATGACAGTTTAGCCACCGTCCTTCTCTCTCCTATCTCCTCCATCGGATCAAGGCGTTGCCCCAGGACAGAGCTAGCTTTCTTAATCAGTTTGTTCAGTCTCTTCCTATCTTCCTATCTTCAAAGTATATGAACCAGAAAATCAATAAAATGTAAAAAAAAACACATACATTCGTCACTTACTGGTGGCGGGGGGGGGGGGGCCTCGCTCACTTGCATGGTGCGTCCATTTTCGCCCATCGTGGTCGTTGTTTTGCGTTTGGTCGGTCATTTCCGCACTCTACCACATCTACAAACTCTTTTGATTATCCCACATGAACTTCGTTTGTATTATGCAGCTATTTTTCCTGAATGATACAGTTTCTGTGACGATCCAGATGATCGTGGTGGCAGCCATCTTGGTCTTGTGAGCTCAAGGCAGAAAAAGGAAGAATAATAATGAGGATTTCTTCTTCTTTGCTGTATTCCATGTCAGCCATGATTCCTTTGATGCGTGCCTGCCACCTTCTGAACTGTCAGATCAGTACAGCTCAGTACAAATCCTCAGTACAGCCGGGGACGTCAGAGTACAGCCAGAGAGTTGACAGGCGCAGTTGTTGCACTGTGCCACTGGGGGCACGCGACCCGTCCGTGAAATGTGGACAGTTAAAAGGTTAACACGATAGACAACAGGTGTGGGCGCTTGAACGGGCAGGAGAAAGTGAGGATACGTGATTGGGATCAGCTGAGTGAATGAGGGGGAGGCGAATCAATCTGACAGCTGACAGGGCATGCCTACACAAGGCTACATGCCCCTGACAGCTGTCAATAGTAAAAGGTAAACTAGAGAAATAGGGAATAAAATAACATACAAAATAAATATACATAAATACAGAATAAAAATAAAACAGACAAGAAAAATGTCAAGCAGAGTCAGAACACAAAAACCCAAGCAGGCATAAATAACACGACAGTAAATAAACATGAAAAAAGCCATGAAACCGAGTCTGGTGAAGATCTCCAGCACTCGGTTCATGACAGAATACAGTTTACTGTATATAATTTTATTTTATGATGGTGATACTTGACATGATATGAATGGATTTTTCTTCTAAAGGTATTTTTACTGAATATTGGAAAGTATTTTTACTGATGTGAGAGTTTAGCTTGTATTGCCATCAATCAGTCAAATTCGTTCCCAGTGAGAGTTGGACTCCACCAGGGCTGCCCTTTATGGACAGGATTTCTAGACGCAAGATCTCATTTCTGCTGTTTGGAGAAGATGTGGCCTTGCTGGCTTCATTGAGCAATGACTACAGGTTTTATGGAGCAGTTGGCTACTGAGTATGAAACAGCTGAGATGAGAATCAGTACCTTTAAGTCCGAGTCCATGGTTCTCAGCTGGAAAAGGGTTGGGGTCAAGGTCCTGCCCCAAGTGGAGGAGTTCAAGTATCTCGGGGTCTTACTCACGAGTGAGGGGAAAATGAAGCAAGAGATTGACAGATGGATTGGAGCAGCATCTGCAGTGATGTGGACCACTATCGTGGTGAAGAGGGAGCTGAGCTCTAAAGCAAAGCTGTCGACTTACTACTCAATCTACGTTCCTACCCTCACCTATGGTCATGAACTTTGGGTAATGACTGAAAAAACAAGATCACAGATACAAGCGGCTGAAAAGAGCTTTCTCTGTCGGGTGGCTGGACTCACCCTTAGAGATAGGGTGAGGAGCTTGGTTATCTGGGAGAGGCTCAGAGTAGAGCCACTGCTCCTACACATTGAAAGGAGCCAGTTGAGTTGGTGTGGGCATCTGATCAGGATGCCTCCTGGACTCCAGGTGTTTTGGGCACGTCTCACTGGGAGGAGACCCTGGGGCAGACCCAGGACACGCTGGAGAGACTGTGTCTCCCAGCTGGCTTGAGAATGCCTTGGTATCCTCTTGAGGAGCTGGAGGAGAGGTCTGGGAAGAGGGAAGCCTGAGCTTCTCAGCTTGGACCTCTGTCTCCTTGACCCGGACCCCAGATGAGCAGTAGATGATGGATAGTATTTTTACATTTATTAAATGCTTTTATATATGCTGTGTGATAGACAGGAAATGTTGGTATTAATTTACACTATCAGAATAGAGATATGATGACCAAGTTTGTTAATTTTATCGGCTGATATACAGATGCATCTCAATAAATTAGAATATCATCAAAAAGTTATTTTATTTCAGTAAATCATTTCCAAAAGTGAAACTTACATATTATATTGATTCATTACACACAGAGTGATATATTTCAAGTGTTAGTTTCTTTTAATTTTGATGGTTATGGCTTATAGCTCATGAAAACCCCAAGTTCGGTTTTTCACAAAAATATAATATTACATAAAATCAATTCAAAAAATTGATTTTTGATTGAAATGTTGGCTGACTGAAAAATATGTCTATGTATACACTCAATACGTGGTTGGGGCCCCTTTTGCATGAATAACTGCATCAATGCAGTGTGACATGAAGGCTATCAGATTGTGGCACTGCTAAGGTGTTATGGAGGCCCAAATTTCTTTGATGGTGATCTTTTGCTCGTTTGCATTGTTGGCGCTGGTGTCTCTCATCTTCCTTTTAACAATACCCCATAGATTCTTGATGGGGTTTAGGTCAGGACAGTTTGCTGGCCAGTCAAGCACAGGGATACCGCAGTCATTAAGCCAGGTATTGATACTTTTGTTAGTGTGTATAGGTGCCAAATCCTACTGGAAAATGAAATCAGCATCTCCATAAAGCTTGTCAGCAGATGGAAGGATGGAGTGCTCTAAAATTTCCTGGTAGACAGCTGCACTGCCCTTGGACTTGATAAAATACAGTGGACAAACACCAGTTGTCATGAGCGTGCGCTTTACGTACGCATAAATGGAAACAACAAGCCCACTTGCAGGTGAAGAGAGTGTTTTAATAAATATGGAGTCAAATATACAACAAATGTCCAACATAGGATTTCATGAAGGTTAGCTGCACAACAGGTGAATACAGTTCAGCAGAGTCAGGTTTGGACTTAGAGAAAAGACGTTTACATAAGCCCCAGGGTAAAACTGGCCACTGGGGGAAACCAGAAATGTAAAGCGGGAAGCAGGACTTACATAGAAGTGTTGGAGTGCAGCTGGGCTCTGGGAAACAACAACAACTGTAGTCCAAGGGAAAATGTCCAAACACGAGAAGCAGGCTGAACAGAACAACTTACTGTGTGCAGGGCGAAGACAATACAATGCACCGACAATGCACAGGAGGGCGGACAGGGCTTACTGTAAGTAACACCAGCCCTGATGATCACCGTGACTGCCGGTGCAAATCAGTGATTGAGGAGTAGATGGGGAGCAGGTGTGAGTGATAGTGTGTGTGTATGGGTGAGAGTGTGTGTATGAGTGCATGTGAAGGAGAGCAAGGAGAGGAACAGACGATGACAGATTGGAATCACCTGTCAGAAACTGACAGGAGAGGGGGGAGTGGCTACCAGAGGCAAAAGGCACAGAAAACTATATGGAAAGCCAAAGGTAGCATAAAACACAGATACTATGGAACAGGAAACCGTCATGAGCCTGAGCTTGGCTCATGACACCAGTAGATGACATGGCTTCTAAAATCACACTGATTGTGGAATCTTCTCACTGGACCTCAAGCAAGTTGGATTCTGTGCCACTCCACTTGATGGACTTTGATTTCCAAATGACAGGACTTGGTGCCTGATTTGGTGAGCCATGTCATCTGCTGGTGCTTGTCCACTGTGTTTTATCAAGTCTAAAGTCAGTGCCGCCATCTACCAGGAAATTTTTACAGGACCTCATGCTTCCCTCTGCTGACAAGCTTTATGGAGGAGCTGATTTAATTTTCCAGCAGGACTTGGCACCTGCCAGCACTGCAGAAAGTACCAATACCTGGTGTGATGACCGTGGTATGAATGTGCTTGATTGGCCAGCAAACTCTCCAGACCTAAACCCCATTGAGAATCTATGGAGTATTGTCAAGAGGAAGATGAAAGACACCAGACCCAGCAATGTAGACAAGCTGAAGGCCGCTATCAAAGCAACCTGGGCTTCCATAACACCTCAGCAGTACCACAGGCTGATTCCCTCCATGCCATGGCACATTGATGCAGTAATTCATGCAAAAGGAGCCCCCAATCAAGTGTTGAGTGTGTACATGGACATAATTTTCACTTGGCCAACATTTCTATTAAAAATCAATTTTTTAAACATTTAATTTAAAATTTGAAATTGGGCTTATGTAATATTCTAATTTTTTGAGAAAATGAATTTGGGTTTTCATTAGCTGTAAGGCATAAGCATCAAAATTAAAAGAAATAAACACTTAAAATGCAGCATATCACTCTGTGTGTAATGAATTTATATAATATATGAGTTTCACTTTTTGAATTATCTTACTGAAATAAATTTACTTTTCGATGCCGTTCTAATTTATTGAGATGCACTTGTAGGTCTGCAGACATTTGAATCCCTTTATACTGTGTGCTTTGTACACCAACACAAATAATACAACTGTTTTACTGACATTTTTTGAGGTTATTTAGTAATAGTGTTATTACAGTATTTTTTCATAGGAGAGGCACCAACTTCATTCTTTACTTTAGATTAGCGTAGTCTGCAGAGTCATAGTGGTTACAGACTGGAAAGGCTATATACAGTGGGGAAAATAAGTATTGAACATGTCAGCATTTTTCTCGTTGAACATATTTCTGATGGAGCCATTGACCTGAGATTTTCACCAGATATCAGTAACAACCCAAGTAATCCATACATACAAAGAAATCAAGGCAACTGTGTTCACAAAACGTTGTATTTAATAAAGTGGAATGACACAGGGAATAAGTATTGAACACACAAAGAAAAAGAGGTTCAAAAAGGCATAGAAAGCCAAGAAACCGTCCGAAATTCATCAGAATTTAGGAAGCCATCCCGTCCCCCATCAGTGTAAATTAATTTCAGCTGGTTAAGTCCTGACTGATAGCCTTTATAAAAGTCTGTGGATATCACATTGTCACACCACAAAGACCTTATGATGGGTAGAAGCAACCAGCTCTCTCTAGACCTTCGCAACCTTATTGTTGCAAAACATAATGATGGCATTGGTTGCAGACACATTTCTAAATTGCTGAATGTTCCAGTGAGCACTGTTGGAGCCATCATTCAGAAGTGGAAAGAACATCATTTTACCATAAACCAGCCATGACCAGGAGCTCCTCGCAAGATTTCTGACAGAGGAGTCAAAAGAATTATCAGAAGAGTTATCCAAGAGCCAAAGACCACTCTTGGAGAGCTCCAGAAAGACCTGGAGTTAGCAGGTACTGCTGTTTCAAAGAAAACAATACGCAATGCACTCAACTGACATGGGCTCTATGCCCACTCACCTCGCAAGAGTCCTCGTCGGCCTCCGTCGGTCTATGATGACCATGGAAGAGAATCCTAAACGTCTACTCTGCTGGAACAGCACCGCCTGTGGCTGAACAGGCCGATGCGCACCGGTGTTCTACCTTCCAGCGTTGGGTGTTGGTAGGATTCAAGCCTGGGCAGGAAGATATGGAGGACAAGATGTTACCCATGCAGCATGTCCCCCCTCTCCACGTCACTGATGAATCCAAAGGAACAGCAGGGCTGCTATAGTTTGGCACCAGCGCTGTCGCAGGAGCTGCCAGAACGATGTTGAGCACAACAGAGAACTGCCTTAGGGGCTCCGACTCCAGATTTTTCCTCAGGGTTGACTCCCGAAGCCTTTTCCTTGACCGGGTGTGCCGCAAGGCAGCGGAGGTTTGAAATCAGGGTTTACCTTCCCCTAGATGGGCTACCTTCCCAGGTTGATGAGCCACCATCTACCCGAAGCATCTGGTTTTAAGGCGCCAGAGATCCGCCCTCGCCCCTTCTCCTATTAGTAAAAGCAGTTCCGCCGGGCTTAGAGACTAAACCACACGGGCAGGCTAGGAGTTGGACTTAGTTGTCAGAGGCTTTTCGAGACGCACGCCGTAAGGAGCATTTTATGAGCACTGGGAGCTTAACCCCAGTGCCGCTCCTGGCTATGACAACCTTGGAAGAGTCCATTGCTGAAGAAAAAAACATGTTGAAGCTTATTTAAAGTTTGCTGTACAACATTTGGGCAAGCCAGTATAATACTGGGAGAATATTGTCTGGTCATATGAGACTAAACTTGAACTTTTTGGATGCCACAACACACAGCATGTTTGGAGGAGGAATGGCACTGCACATCAGCCCAAAAACACCATACCAACAGTGAAGTTTGGAGGTGGGAGCCTCATGGTGTGGGGGTGTTTTTCAGCACATGGTACAAACAGACTTCATATAATTGAAGGAAAGATGACTGGACAAATGTACAGAGACATCCTTGATAAGAACCTGTTGCCATCTGCCATGATGCTAAAGATGAAAGGAGGGTGGACATTTCAGCAGGACAATAATCTCAAACACACAGCCAAGGAAACTTAACTGGCTCCAAAGAAGGAAAATAAAGCTGCTAGAATGGCCCAGTCAGTCACCGGACCTGAATCCAATTGAAAATCTATGGAATGAACTGAAGATCAGAGTTCATAGAAGACACCCACGAAACCTTCAAGATTTGAAGACAGTTTGTGTGGAAGAATGGGCTAAAATCACTCCTGAGCAATGCCTGCACCTAGTTTCTCCATACAGGAGGCATCTGGAAGCTGTTATTACCAACAAAGGCTTTTCTACTAAATAGTAAATTAATTTCACCAAGCATGTTCAATACTTAATCCCTGTGTCATCCCACTTTATTAAATATAATGTCACGCGGTGACCCTTGCGGGCCACCATAAGACGCCAAAAGTCGCCAGTGAGTTTTGCATTGATGTTTAATTAACACAAACACAAAACTATGAGCCGCTGTAGGCAAAAACACTCAATACAGGATGCATGGGATCGTAAGGCTCACCCAGCCACTTACGATCTTAACTGAGAACATGGACAAGAACATAAGCACGAACCTTGACGTGAATGAAGATATCACACCAGGAATCTCACACGATGTTTGACGATGTTTGACGATACTGCTGCATCAACCTGCTGTCAGCGCCCGCTAATAAAGCCGGCAGCTAACGAGCGGTGGTGCAGAACAGCTGATCGGCTTTGACAGCAGGAAGCCCCACCGAGCGCTGTCACAATAAGAGCCCGGGGAGCCAGAATGTAATCCACTGCTGACAAAGCCGGCAGAGATGATGCATGGCCCGACCACGGACGAGATTGGCACTTGGGTCATAACAGTACCCTCCCTCCGAGGACGGGCTCAGAACGCCCATAGACATCCAAGCCCCCCCCCCCCCCCTCCAGGGTGGGCGGAAGGCAGGCCCGGCGGGAGAGGATCAAATCACAGACCGTGAACCAGGGCACAGACAATCAGGAAAAAAAGAAACGACTCCAAAATACATGAAACACAGTTACACAGGCACGATAACAGAAAAATACAACACTCCTTAAAGCACAAATCAAGATCAAGACAAGGCAAAAAAAAAACAAAAAAACAATACAACGCACGATGACAAGAATACCACTCCCAAATGCACAAATCAAATACACACAGGACAGCAAAAAAAAAACAGAACAATTACAGGGCCAGACTACCACCATGAATGACCTCTACCCCCCGACAGTTCATGATGACCGCCGGAGACCAAACGCCACGGGAACAGTTCAGGCGGTCTCCCCGCGTCCAATGGCCGACGGGTGGTCATGGGTGGCGGAACATGACCGGGCGGCTTACCACAGTCCCAGGCCCGGAAAGTCCACTCCTCCGGTGGCCGAACCAGATCGCCCAGTAATACACACAAGAAGTCGGGCGGCCGACCCAAGGCGCCAAACTGGCTAAGCAGTTCCTCGGGCGGCCGACCCGCGTCCCTCAGCCACCAGAACCGGGGGAAGACAGCCCGCAGCGGCCTCCCTGGTGAGGACAAAACATGGGAGAGCCGGGGCGAGCGAAGAAGGACCCCCACGGCCCCCGGCGATGATGAGCAGGGGCGATGACTCAGAAGAGGGGAATGATGGCGAGGATGAGCCCGTACTAAGTCAGGCGGCGAAGGGTCTGCAGCTCCTCCACCGTCCTCGGACCACACCGGCGCTGCACCTCCGCTGGACCCCGATTGGGTCCCGGCTGCACCCACGTCGGACCCCGATTGGGCCAAAACAGCACCTGCGGTGGACCCCGGTTGGGCCTCGGGCGCACCCACGTCGGACCCCGATTGGGCCTCGGCTGCACCTGCGTCGGACCCCGATTGGGCCTTGTCGGACCCCGACTGGACCTCGGATGGTCCGCGTCGGACCCCCACTGGGTCTCGGCTGCACCCGTGTCGGACCCCGATTGGGCCTTGTCGAACCCCGACTGGACCTCGGATGCACCTGCGTCGGACCCCCACTGGGTCTCGGCTGCACCCACGTCAGACCCCAATTGGGTCAGCGCAGCACCAGCGACGACCTCCGCCCCCGAACCTGGAACCTCCAACACAGCGACCACGACTGCCTCTGCGCCGGTGACACTGCAACAAAGCTCAGAGGACAGAGAAGAACCGGGATCAGCATCACCGGCAGTGACAGAGCCCAGCAAGACGAGCTCGGGCGCAGCAGGTGGCTGCCCCTGACTCGCCTCCCCGAGAGGCAGGCAAAAGTGCTCCAAGACAGGAGAAAGAGACACAAGAGAGAGCACTTGCCTGTATTCGGGTTCTGTCGCTGTCCAGGACTTCGTTGATCCAGGTTCAGGACGAAGACGTTCGTCCGCAGGCTCCCACTCAGCTACGTTGGGCTCTGCAGCTGGCATGATGGTTTCCGCAGCCTGAGGTTCCTCTGACGCTGACGTACACGCCGATGACCCATATGGCGTGGGGGCAGGGGACCCTTGACCCACTGGCTCGGACCACTTCGGCGAGGAGACCCGGGGACGCTTCACCGTCGGCACAGGCTCCAGGCCGCAGTCCGCTCTTCTCCTCTGTCCACGGCGTGGCTGCAGGGCTGGATCCAGGCTCTCCAGAACCGCAGGCACCCCCCTCGTCCGGCAACGTAGGCCTGCCGTCGTGGACCGCTCAGCGGAGGGAGACACAGAGGCAGCAGGTTTGGTTATCACAACTATAGCAGGTGGTAAGAGCTTGGGGGACTGCGAACCCCGAACTCCGCCTCCAGGAGTCAGACAAGGCAGATCACAATTATCATGTAAAGAATGAACTTGCACTTGCCTTTGTCCCAGAGGGAGGATGGTGCCTGCTGTAGGGGACATAGTTCCTCCCTCTCCCCGCTGGATGGCGACAGAGGGCCCCCTGGAAGGACGAGGAGGAGCCGCTCTCGGAGGTCTGCTAACGGGCTTTGCCGGCAGTGGGTCCAGCCGGGGATCCTGCTGAGGTTCACCTTGGCCATGGTGCCAACATCTGCAACGGCCCCCAGATGGCGCAAACTCCTGGACCGGGTCAGGGACAGGAACGGGATTCCAACGCGGGGAGCGAGGATGCCTCCTCCTCTGCTTCCTGCCGTCTTCCTCCTCCAGCCCACAGAGTATCTCGCGCTGTGTGGCGAGTTCAGCCCTCCTCGTCATCACCTCTGGGTGGTCGTCGTAGTGGAGAGGAAGGTTGTCCAGAAGAACCTCAGCGTAGTCCAGGTGCCAGCGCATGTAGTTGGAGTTGTCGTCAAAAGTAGCGGCGAGGAGCGTCCCGTCGACATACTCCAGCGCGCTCGCTAACTCCTTGCCCAGGCTCCGACCGCGGCCCCTGGGTGACGGCATCCTCCCAGCCAGTGACACCCAGACAGAGAAGAACAATTGTCCACTTAAGCAAAAACTCACTGGGACAGTGTCTCGGTGTGGCGTCTCCGTTTAGACGTCTGGCAGCAGTATACTGTCATGCGGTGACCCTCGCGGGCCACCATAAGACGGCAAAAGTCACTAGTGAGTTTTGCATTGATGTTTAATTAACACAAACACAAAACTATGAGCCGCTGTGGGCAAAAACACTCAGTACAGGATGCATGGGATTGTAAGGCTCACCCAGCCACTTACGATCTTAACTGAGAACATGGACAAGAACATAAGCACGAACCTTGACGTGAATGAAGATATCACACCAGGAATCTCACACGATGTTTGACGATGTTTGACGATACTGCTGCATCAACCTGCTGTCAGCGCCCGCTAATAAAGCCGGCAGCTAACGAGTGGTGATGCAGAACAGCTGATCGGCTTTGACAGCAGGAAGCCCCACCGAGCGCTGTCACAATAAGAGCCCGGGGAGCCAGAATGTAATTCACTGCTGACAAAGCCGGCAGAGATGATGCATGGCCCGAGCACAGACGAGATCAGTGCTCGGGTCATAACATATAACTTGTTTTGTTAACACAGTTGCCTTGATTTCTTTGTATGTATGGATTTCTTGGGTTGTTACTGATATCTGGTGAAAATCTCAGGCCAATGGCTCCATCAGGAATATGTTTAATGAGAAAAATGACCCTTCATGGATCGTCACCTTATCGTGTGGGGGGGGTTTGCATGGCCCAGTGATCCCAGGAGCTATGTTGTCCGGGGCAATTTGCCTCTGATAGGGTCACCCAAGACAAACTGGTCCTGGTTGAAGGGCCAGACTAAGAACGATCCAGCAGACTCTCATGATAAGATAAGATAAGATAAGATAAGCCTTTATTAGTCCCACAACGGGGAAATTCCAGGATTGCAACAGCACAGGGATAGCAACACTCAGAGCAACAATCAGAAGGCAAGAAAAAAAACAAAAAACAAACAAAAAAAAAACAAGCAAGCAAGAGCAGCTAATATACATATGTACGTATTACTATAAAATATATATATATACACACACACACAGACACACAGTGCAGAGCATTGTAGCTGGATGGAATAAATATATGAATATATGAACACACAGTGCAGAGCATTGTAGCTAGATGGAATAAATATGTAAATATATAAACACCCACAGTACGGAGCATTGCAGCTAGGTGGAATAAATATGCAAGTATATAAACACACACAGTGCGGAGCAATGTAGCTAGATGGAATAATATGTAGATATATAAATATATAAACACACCCAGTGCTGAGCATTGTAGCTAGATGGAATAAATATGTAAATATATAAACACACACAGTGCAGAGCATTGTTGCTAGATGGAATGAAACAGCATAACCGTCTACTTAGTTATCCTACATGGTATGATTATGTGCCCATACATATTCTCACCCTCCATAGCGACCGGTAAGTTCCTAGTTGTATGCCGGAGGGGACCATTGTGTAAGTCTATTGCATCTTTTGCATTCAAAAAACTATTAGTTTGTTACGTCTTTTTGCTATCTCTGCGAGCAGCCCTGCTTAGGTTGTACAGTCTGACAGCCGTTGGTAGGAAGGACCTACGAAACCTCTCGGTTGTGCACCTGGGATGATGTAGTCTGCTGCTAAATGAGCTCCTCAGTGCATTCAGTATGTCCTGCATAGGGTGGAACTCGGACTCCAGCAGAGATGACAGTTTAGCCACCGTCCTTCTCTCTCCTATCTCCTCCATCGGATCAAGGCGCTGCCCCAGGACAGAGCTAGCTTTCTTAATCAGTTTGTTCAGTCTCTTCCTATCGGCTGCAGTAATGCCACTGCCCCAGCAGACCACTCCAAAAGTGATGGCTGATGCCACCACCGTGTCATAGAATGACTTCAGCAGCGCCCCTTGTACACCAAAAGACCTGAGTCTCCTCAGCAGGAACAGCCTGCGCTGTCCCTTCTTGTAGAGTGCATCAGTATTGTGTGACCAGTCTAGTTTATTGTTCAGATGAATACCCAGGTACTTATAGGATGTCACCATCTCGATGTCTGTTCCCTGTATATTTACTGGTACTGTGAGGGGCTGCCCATGCCTGCGGCAGTCCACCACCAGCTCCTTAGTTTTCCTCGCGTTGATCTGGAGGCAGTTCCGATGGCACCAGTCCACGAAGTCGTGGATAAGCCCTCTGTACTCAGCTTCATCTCCATTGGAGATGAGGCCAACGATCGCAGAGTCATCAGAGAACTTCTGTAGATGGCAGTGTGTTGTGTTGTGTGAGAAGTCCGCAGTATAAAGAGTGAACAGGAAGGGAGCCAGCACCGTTCCCTGGGGGGCCCCCGTGCTACTGATGATCGTGTTGGACACACAGTCCCGGGTTCTCACAAACTGAGGCCGGTTCGTGAGGTAGTCCAGGATCCATGATGACAGGTGCTGGTCCACCCCTGCGCGCAGCAGCTTGTCCTTCAGGATCATCGGTTGGATGGTGTTGAAAGCACTGGAGAAGTCAAAGAACATGATCCTCACCATATTCCCGGGCTTCTCCAGGTGGGACAGAGAACGGTGAAGGAGGAAGATCACCGCATCCTCCACCCCAATGCCATGCTGGTAGGCGAACTGGAGTGGATCCATCGCTGGTTCCACCAGGGGGCGGAGGTGAGCAAGGAGCAGTCTCTCCAGGGTCTTCATCAAGTGGGACGTCAAGGCCACCGGTCTGTAGCTGTTCAGGTCTTTGGGGTGGGAAGTTTTTGGTACAGGTACCACACAAGATGTTTTCCACAGCTGTGGTACCCTCCCCAGTTTCAGGCTCATGTTGAAGATATACGTCACAATCCCACACAGCTGGTCTGCACAGGACTTGAGGAGCTTTGCGCTGATGCCGTCCGGTCCCGGCGCCTTCCTCGCCTTGATCTTCCTCAGCTCCGTCCTCACCTGGGTCCTGGTCAGGGTCAGGATGGGGGGCTGTGTGTTGGGAGTGGGGGGGTGTTGGTGGAGTGGGGAGTGGGCAGCAGGACTTGATTTCTTTAGAGGCAGCAGTGGTTGTTGTGCAGTCAGGGGGGCGGGCGGTTGGTCAAATCTATTGAAAAACAGATTCAGGTTGTTCGCCCACTCCCTGCCCCCTGTGGCCTGGGGGGAGGTATTCTGGAGCCCCGAGATGGTTTTGAGGTTTCTCCAGACCCCGCTGATGTCGCTCTGTTGCAGCTTGTCCTCCATCTTCTTCCTGAAGCTGTCCTTGCCTTCTCTGATCTTTCTCCTCAGCTCCCTCTGTACGGACTTCAGCATCTCCCTGTTCCCTGACCTGAAGATCCTCTTCTTCTCTCTCAGAAGTGTTTTTATCTCAGGGTTGATCCAGGGTTTGTTGTTTGAGTGACGCCGTATGGTCTTGGTGGGAACGGATTTGTCCACACAGAAGCTGAGGTAGCCCGTGAAGGTGTGAATGAGGCCATCGATGTCCTCACCATGTGGATCGCAGAGCTGCTTCCAGGCGGTGGCTTCAAAACAGCCCTTTAGGGTGTCCATTGTCTCCTCAGACCATAACTCCACAGTGTGCATGGCCGGAGGTTGTCTGTGCACTAGGGGTTTGTACACCGGCCGGAGATGAACCAAGTTGTGATCCGATCTCCCGAGTGGGGGGAGTTGTGATGAGGTGTACGCCTCCTTAGTGTTTGCGTAGAATAAATCCAGTGTTTTATTGTCTCTAGTGTGGCATGTGACATACTGGGTGAACGTGGGTAGAATGGGAGACAGTGAAACATGGTTGAAATCGCCTGAGATGAGGAGAAGAGCATCTGGGTGTTCTGTCTGCAGCCTGCTGGTTACTGAATGGATGACGTCACGTGCTGTCCCAGCGTTCGCCGTCGGATTTGCATAAACAACAATGCAGATCACGTGTGAGTGTTCTCTCGGGAGATATGTAGGCCTCATGCTAACAGCTAGCAACTCAATGTCTTTGCTGCAGTGTCGTTGTTTAACAGTGATATGTCCCGGTCTGCACCAGTTGTTGTTAACATACATTATCACTCCACCGCCCCTAGCCTTGCCACTGTCTGGTGTTCGGTCAGCTCGTATCATGTGAAAACCCTCCAGCTCAATGTTAGCATCTGCTGCTAGTTCAGTTAGCCACGTCTCAGTAAACAAAAGGAGAGAGCACTCCCGGTATGTGCTATCATAACGGGAGATAGCCGCTAGCTCATCTAACTTTCCCAGTATCGACCGTACATTTCCCATGACAACAGATGGAAGGGAGGGTCTGTACCTTATATTTTTTGTCCTCCGCCTTACTCCAGCCCGGCAGCCGCGGCGTTTTCGCCTCAGTTCTCTCGGTATGTCGAGTTTTTCCAATGGGACCGGGTGGCGGTTGAATGCTAGCAGCTGTTCTCTGCTGTATCGTATCCTGCTATAAACAGTGGCTCCGTCCACCGGCTCAGGAGACATTTAGGACGATCTGTGTGTCCGTGATATAAGTGGGGTGAAAAAAAAAGACGGATCAAAAGAGAGAGGAAGGGAAAAAGACTCGGAATCGAGCCGCTGTTGCAAAAGGCAGCCGACTGGTGTGGCGCCGAGAGAAAAAAAAAAAAAAAAAAAAAAAATAATTCTATATCAAGGATTCAGTGTACCTCGCCCAGTATGGGGTTACCAGGGCCCCACCCTGGAGCCAGGCCTGGGGGAGGGGCTCGATGCCTAGCGTCTGGTGGTCGGGTTTCCACCCATGGGACCCGGCCTGGCTCAGCCCGAAGGAGTTACGTGGGTCCGCCCTCCAATGGGCTCACCACCTGCAGGAGGGATCATGGGGGTCCGGTGCTATGTGGATCAGGTGGCGGTCAAAGGCGGAGACCTTGGCGGACTGATCCCAAGCTTTCTAAACTGGCTTTTGGTACGTGGAATGTCACCTCTCTGGTGGGGAAGGAGCCTGAGCTGGTGCACAAGGTTGAGAGATACCGACTAGATATAGTCGGCCTCACCTCAACACACAGCTCCGGTTCCGGAACCAGTCTCCTGGAGAGGGGCTGGAGCTTTGCCTTTTCTGGAGTTGCCAAAGAGACAACGAGCAGGGGTGGGTATTCTTGTGTCCCCCCACCTTGCTGCCTCTATATTGGAGTTTTCCCCGGTGGATGAAAGGGTTGCTTCCCTATGCCTTCGGGTTGGGAAATGGGTCCTGACCATCATTTGTGCCTATGCACCAAATGATGTTTCAGAGTACCCACCCTTTTTGGAGTCTGTGACTGGGGTGCTGGAGGGTGCTCCTCTTGGAGACTCCATTGTCTTACTGGGGGACTTCAGTGTGCACGTGGGCAATGACAGTGAAACCTGGAGGGGAGTGATTGGGAGGAACGGCCTGCCCGATCTGAACCCGAGTGGTGTTCAGTTATTGGACTTCTGTGCTAACCACAGTTTGTCCATAACAAACTCCATGTTCAAGCATAAGGGTGCCCATATGTGCACCTGGCACCAGGACACCCTAGGTCGCAGGTCGATGATCGATTTTGTTATCATGTCATCAGACCTGCGACCGTATGTCTTGGACACTCGGGTAAAGAGAGGTGCAGAGCTGTCAACTGATCACCACCTGGTGGTGAGTTGGATCTGATGGCAGGTGAGGAAGCCATTCAGACCTGGTAGACCCAAACATATAGTGAGGGTGTGCTGGGAACATCTGGCTGAGGCCCCTGTCCAAGAGGTCTTCAACTCCCACCTCTGGAAGAACTTCAACCACATTCTGAGGGAGTCTGGAGACATGGAGTCTGAATGGGCCATGTTCTACACATCTGTTGTTGAAGCGGCGGCCCAGAGCTGTGGCCGCAAGGTGGTCGGTGCATCTCGAGGTGGCAACCCTCGAACCAAGTGGTGGACACCAGTGGTGAGGGGGGCCATTAAGCTGAAGAAGGAGTCCTATCAAGCTTGGTTGGCTTGTGGGACTCCCGAAGCAGCTGAGGTGTACCGGCAGGCCAAGCGGAGTGCAGCTCGGGTGGTTGCTGAAGCAAAAACCCGGGTATGGGAGGAGTTTGGTGAGGCCATGGAACAAGACTTTCGGTCAGCCTCGAAGAGAATCTGGCAGACTGTCCGGCGGCTCAGGAGGGGAAAGCAGCTCCCTGTCCACACTGTGTATGGTGTGGATGGGGCACTGTTGACTTCGACTGGGGATATCGTCGAGCGGTGGAAGGAATACTTCGAGGATCTCCTCAATCCCACTGATACACCTTCCACAGAGGAAGCAGGGTTTGTGGACGAGGGGGACGACTCGCCTATCACAGGGGCTGAGGTCGCCAAGGTGGTTAAAAATCTCCTTGGTGGCCGGGCCCCGGGGGTGGACGAGATTCGCCCTGAGTACCTCAAGGCCCTGGATGTTGTAGGGCTGTCATGGTTGACACGCCTCTGCAACATTGCGTGGAGGTCGGGGGCAGTGTCTTTGGCATGGCAAACCGGGGTGGTGGTTCCTCTCTTCAAAAAAGGAGACCGGAGGGTGTGCTCTAACTTTAGAGGGATAACACTCCTCAGCCTCCCTGGGAAGGTCTATGCCAAGGTACTGGAGAGGAGAGTCCGGCCGTTGGTTGAACCTCGGATTCAGGAGGAGCAATGTGGTTTTCGTCCTGGCCGTAGCACATCGGACCAGCTCTTTACCCTCTCGAGAATTCTCGAGGGTTCGTGGGAGTTTGCCCAACCAGTTTACATGGTTTTGTGGACTTGGAGAAGGCATTTGACCGCGTTCCTCGTGGTTTTTTGTGGGGGGTGCTTCGGGAGTATGGGATATCGGGCTTGTTGTTATGAGCTATTCGGTCCCTGTACGACCGTTGTGAGAGTTTGGTTCGTATTGCCAACACTCGGTCGGACTCATTCCCAGAGAGAGTTGGACTCCGCCAGGGCTGCCCTTTGTCATCGATCCTGTTCATAATTTTTATAGACAGGATTTCTAGGCGCAGTCAGGGAATGGAGGGTGTCATGCTTGGTGACCACAGGAGCTCATCTCTCTTGTTTGCAGATGATGTTGTCCTGTTGGCTTCATCCAGCAATGACCTACAGGTCTTACTGGGACGGTTTGCCGCTGAGTGTGCAGCGGCTGGGATGAGAATCAGCACCTCCAAGTCCGAGTCCATGGTCCTCAGCCGGAAAAAGGTGGATTGTCCTCTCTGGGTTGGGGACAGGCTCCTGCCCCAAGTGGAGGAGTTTAAGTATCTTGGGGTCTTGTTCACGAATGAGGGGAAAATGGAGCGAGAGATTGACAGATGGATTGGAGCAGCGTCTGCAGTGATGCGGACGTTGTACCGGTCTGTTGTGGTGAAGAGGGAGCTGAGTTCTAAGGCAAAGCTGTCGATTTACCAGTCAATCTATGTTCCTACTCTCACCTATGGTCACGAGCTTTGGATAATGACCGAAAGAACGAGATTGCGGATACAAGCGGCTGAAATGAGCTTTCTCCGTAGGATTGCTGGACTCACCCTCAGAGATAGGGTGAGGAGCTCAGTCATCCGGGAGAGGCTCAGAGTAGAACCGCTGCTCCTCCACATTGAAAGGAGTCAGTTGAGGTGGTATGGGCATCTGATTAGGATGCCTCCTGGACGCCTCCCACTTGAGGTGTTTCGGGCACATCCCACTGGGAGGAGACCCCAGGGCAGACCCAGGACTCGGTGGAGAGACTATGTCTCCCAGCTGGTCTGGGGACGCCTTGGTATCCTCTCTGAAGAGCTGGAGCAGGTGGCTGGAGAGAGGGAAGTCTGGGCTTCTCTGCTTGAGCTGCTGCCTCCGCGACCCGGACCTCCGGAAAAGTGGTAGAAGATGGATAGATGGATGGATGGAGAAAAATGTTGACATGTTCAATACTTATTTTTCCCACTGTACCTGTGCCCATTCTAGCTCTAGAATCTCAGGACCTTGGTTCTTTCTGGTTCTATCGGAGGAAGAACCAGCCAATCATAATTCGCCCTGTCTGACCCCTAATTGGTTGAAATTGTGGCACATCCATAGCACTGTACCACGTTGAGTAAGTGCACAGGTAGAGTTGAGCACAAGGCGAGGGAGAAGTTGAGCAAGAAAGAGAGAGAGGACATGAGTGGAGCACAATTAAATACTGCGAGAAAGCAGAGAGGAAATCTGAGGAAAATATATTGTCAGTGTATGCTTTATAATCTTAAGTTCTTGGAAAAAAACACTTATTTGTGCTCAAAATCTCTAATTCCTCACTCAAAATTTCTAACTCCTTACTCAAAATCTTCACTTCCTTGCTCAGAAATGAGGTGCAAATCTCCAAACCAGAAACATGGCAGCTTGGAATGCCTGATAGCTTGAAAAGAAATTAGGGAAAAGTATTTCTGGAAACATCTGATATGAGAAATAAACAGTTTAGCTGCTTGATCTTTTTTATTTGGCACCATCAACTGCTGGTTTAAATGTTTAGCACATGTTCAGTATATTGTGGTGGATGGAGCTCTTTTTGAAGGAGGACACTTCCGTTGATGACGTTCACAAGGAAATACCAACTTGTTTGGTTCCACATCATAGACTGTATATAAATATGGCCAAAGCCCTGCCACTTGCTTCTGTTGTAACAAAGTGAAGCTCTAATAACTGGATTTATGGCACTGCTAACTGGGGCTGTGCGATATGACCAAAATTTCATATCCCAATATAAGCAATGTTGTCCAAGTTACTAAAAAATAGTAACTAACGAACTAACCTGCACTTATATAGCGCTTTTCTAGTCACAAAGACCACTCAAAGCACTTTCACTAATACTAACCCTCTATTCTAAGGGCCTATAGGAAACAGATATCTAGGGACAATTTAGAACAGCCAGTTAACCTAACATGCATGTCTTTGGATTGTGGGAGGAAACTGGAGCCCCCGGAGTAAACCCATGCAGCACAGGGAGAACATGCAAACTCCACACAGAAAGGTTCCAACCCCTGCCAACCTGGGGATTCAAACCAGGAACCTTCTAGCTGTAAGGCAACAGTGCTAACCACTGCACCACCATGCTGCCCGTGTAACTAATTAAGTAACTAATTACAGGTACTGTTACTTCTTTTCAAAAGTAACTGATTTACTTTACCGATTACTGCATGATGGGCAGCTTGGTAGCGCAGAGGTTAGCACTGTGGCAGCACAGTAAGAAGGTCACGGGATTGATTCCATCTCTGACTATCGAGGATTCAATCCCACCCCCTGACCATCGGTGATCTTTCTGTGTGGAGTTTGCATGCTTTTCCTGTGTCTGCGTGGGTTTACCCCGGGTACTCCAGTTTCCTCCCACAGGCCAAAAACACGCAAGTTAGGTTAATTGAAGACTCTAAAGTGGCCCTAGGTATGAATATGTGTGTGAATGGTAAAGGGATTGGCGTTGTACCATGACTGCCTCATCCATCCAGGTGGATGCCCTGAATTTCCTTCTGGGGGTTAATAAAGTATACAAAATAGAATAAAAATAAATTAATTAAAGTAACTAGCTACTTGGAAAAGTAACTTTCACGTTACTTTTAAATGCATACTCAAATCATCTTGCACACATAGCAAGATAATTTAATTAGGGCTGGGAACGATCCCTAATTTCCAGAATCGATTCGATTCCGATTCTTGAGATTCTCAATCGATTCGATTCGATTCCGATTCAATCCCGATTCGATCTAACTAACTAACTAACTAACCTGCACTTATATAGCGCCTTTCTAGTCACAAAGACCACTCAAAGCGCTTTCATTAATACTAACCCTCTATTCTAAGGGCCTATAGGAAACAGATATCTAGGGACAATTTAGAACAGCCAATTAACCTAACATGCATGTTTTTGGCATGTGGGAGGAAACCGGAGAAATCCCGGAGTAAACCCACGCAACACAGGGAGAACATGCAAACTCCACACAGATCACTGTTGGCTGGGGGCTGGGATCGAACCCACGATCCCACGATCCCCACAATCCCCCGGCCAAGGGTAAACTGTGCTGCCGCAGTGCTAACCACTGCGCCACCGTGCAGATCTGGGGAATTACCATTTTAATAGCCATTTTACTTCCCATGAAACAAAAATCTTCGAGACCTAATGCTGCAAATTGTACCAAGAATCTTCTAACTTTGTTAATACATAAATTATCACATGTAGAACTGACCCAAAATCAGTTACAATAATGCACTTTTTATTATTTAACTTATCATTTCATAAAGTGCTCACAGGTGCTTTCTTTAGTGCAAAGGGTGTGTCGTGTCAAGTTCACCACCCAGAGTAAGTAAACAAATTCAATGCATGAACCATGCAGACATAATCTCACTGTATTTCAGTCCCTCCAGGATTTTGTCAGCTGTTTTTGTGATTGTTGTGGCCCAAAAAGCCTGGATTTGTGGGAGCTTTTCCAAAAAGTTATGGCACTTTTAGAGTTTTTTTGCACTCAAAGTTGTGTGAGGAAGTACAAATTTTAAAGCAGCTGCTTTTTCCATAGTTTACAGTGATGCTATTCTATGTAACACCACAAGAAAAGTACAGGATTGCCAAAAATTTCTTGTTAAACAGTGATTTATTTAGAATTAAATGCTCAGTAAAATTGTAAAAAAAAAAAAAAAGACCAATATTGTGTTCTTGCTGAGAACTTTAAAAAAGAAATAAAAGAATTTGTCATTACAACAACTAAATTGCATTGAATGCATGTTAGTGTGGAGAAAGTGATGGCAGCACCTCCTTGAATTTGAAGGTCTTCTTCTGTGCTGAAATCCACATGAAGCAGGGATGCTCCTCCACTGACCACCTCTGACCTTCAGAAGGTCTCAGTTAGGATGAAGCTTCCAGTCTTCACACATCTGAAGGCAGATAAAAAGAATAGATTTCACAGTAAAATTAACATTCATATTTTTAGATCGCCACACCACAGTAGGGTTTAATAATTTAGTTTTTTTTTTTTTATATTTTAACTACAAATTAACTTTCAATGTTGGAAAAGGGTTTCAGTTCATTTCCTGAGAAGGTTTGTTCATTTCAATTTAGTTCTACTGAGTAAAAATAGCTTGTTGTACTGCAGCCTTTATTAATTTTATTGTGATTTATTCTCTTCACATCGCTTAAGTGGCAGAAGTCCATAATCTCATAAAATATACCTTAATTCTGCATTTATTCACAGCGCTTAACCAACAGTTCTCTCTGTGTCCATAGTTTGTCAAAGAAACCATCATCATGCCAGATAAATTATTAATTGACGACACAAACGTTAAAACAAACAAATATTATACTTACAGTCTCAGCAGCTCCAAGTCTCTGCTTCACGGGTTTCAGCCTCCGCGCATTTTCCGTTTATCAGTCGTCAACTTTATGTTCCAACACAGCGCTGCACGGAGTAAAAGTCCGTTTATCCCCGCTTTATGAAAAATATTAAGAAGCTGTTGAGGACAGTCTATACGGTGACTTTTGCTGCTAAATTAAGAGACGCACGTTATTAACTCCGCGTCATGTAAACACAAAAGACGTGTGCACGCGCCGCAGGGAACACAGAAGTTTTATTTATGAAAAATATTCAGAAGCTGTTGAGGACAATCTTTACGGTAACTTTTGTTGCTAAATTAAGAGACGCACGTTATTATCTCCGCTCGTGTAAACACGAAAGAGCACGCGCGGCAGGAAACTCTTGCTGGATGAGAACCGTTTTAACACCACAGAAGAAGAACTAGCATAGCTTGCTAGCTCCGTTAGCGCGTCGGTTGTTTACGCTTCTCGGCCATTGTTACTGGCTCACTGACCCGGTTTCAACCCGATTATACTCAGCAGACGTTCACAAACGTAAAAATATTATATTAAAACTTATTAATATTAAAAGATCGATCCGCGGATTTTGTGGATCGATATCGGCTCAGTCAAACATGTATCGATCCATATCGATATATTGATCTTTTGAACCCACCCCTAAATTTAATTAATGGATTACATTACCGGCTTATTAATGTCAGGCTGAAAACAGACTGTTTCAGACAGAGGTTTTAGAACATGTTCAGTCTGCTTTATCCTGCCTTAAGAGCTCTTATTGTGGGAACAATCTGAAGAAAATCAACACAAAATTGCCAGTAATTTCCTCATTTTGGAGTGAGAAATAGGGTTTGTGGAGTGAGAGAGGGTGAAAAAGAGGGAGAATCACTCCAAAAGAGTGAGTTGGCAACACTGCATAAAGCTGTCAGTGTTTATCTTACATTTATATTATGGGTTTAATCCGATGTGCAGTGATCCAAAGATGATGTCCATTATCGACAGTCCAAATGTCTGCGGTGACAGAGACATGATCCAGCCCTTTAAATTCCTTTTGGAGATCAAATCCATTTTTGAATAATCTTTATCAGGGTAGGAAGTAAATGTGTTTTAACTTCAGTGGATCACAGTCTCAGCTGTCAGATGGAAAATGACTGTTATCACATCATTCTGTAACAACGTATCTGGCAGTTAGACGATTTAATTCTTACTGGGTCACAAACTGTCCAGATGCATACCAGTGTTTGAAATCCAGCCGTGGATGTTCAGATCAGAGTATTTCCACTTTACATCCAGCCATGGCTGTTCAGATAGCGTAAATCCACTAACATGGCATTGTTAGCATAGCATAGCACTAGCTTTGTTGGAGCTTGTTGCTGTTCTCAAGCGCTTCTGAAGATTGCAGTCGGTCTCACCTGGCACTTTAGTTTGCAACCCACCAATATGCTTTTGTCCTTAACTGCGACAAAGGAAAAATAATCTGTCTATTTCCACAAAAGCAAAGTAGCTTCATCTTTTCCTCCGCTCAGTAGTGAACAGGTTCTTTGCAACAGGTCACGTTGACTGACGGCTGTGTTAGCTACGTAGGGTCAGTTTGTATTTATTTGCTCTAAAAATATCTATCCACATTAATAAAAGAGTAACTGAAAGAACGAGATCGCGGATACAAGTGGCTGAAATGAGCTTTCTTTGTAGGATCGCTGGACTCACCCTCAGAGATAGGGTGAGGACCTCAGTCATTCGGGAGAGGCTCAGAGTAGAACCACTGCTCCTCCACATTGAAAGGAGCCAGTTGAGGTGGTATGGGCATCTGATCAGGATGCATCCTGGACGCCTCCCACTTGAGGTGTTTTGGGCACGTCCCTCTGGGAGGAGAGCCCGGGGCAGACCCAGGACTCGCTGGAGAGACTATGTCTCCCAGCTGGTCTGGGATTGCCTTGGTATCCTCTCTGAAGAGCTGGAGCAGGTGGCTGGGGAGAGGGAAGTCTGGGCTTCTCTGCTTGAACTGCTGCCTCCGCGACCCGGACCTCTGGAAAAGTGGTAGAAGATGGATGGATGGATATGAATAATGCATCTGATCAAATTTCAGTAACTGTAACACATTACTGAATTTTTAAACAGTAATTTCATTACACAACACGTTACTCCAAAAGTAATGGTGTTACAGTAACGCGTTACTTTGTAACGTGTTACTTTGTAACGCATTACTCCCAACACTGGATATAAGTCGTCTTATAGCCTGATAATGATATAGACTGCTCAAAAAAATAAAGGGAACACTTTGAAAACACATCAGATTTTAATGGGAAAAAATAAGCTGGATGTCGAAATTGTGGCAGGCTAGTCCAGTTTACTCAGATTAAAGGAACACTTTTTAATCTGAGTACGCTGGACTAGCCTGCCACAATTTTGATATCCAGCTTATTTTTTCCCATTAAAATCTGTTATGTTTTCAAAGTGTTCCCTTTATTTTTTTGAGCAGTATATATCCCGACATACATTTTTTGTAAACTCGATAGTTTAGATATAATAACCATATAAAAAAGGACCATCTCTCTTTTTTTTTTACATTTTAAATTACATACTGAAATAAAAAAAAAATCAATTGTACAAATTCATCTGTCATTAATTTTATGCAACTTTTTCCCTCGTAATTTTGTAGTATTGTTATAAAATTGTATTTTTAATGCGTGTTTGAGACTTGAATTTCATAAATTTGAGTTTTTTCTTCTAAAATCATATCATATAAATAATAAAAAGTAAACATTAATAAGTTAAATACTTCCTGAGCCAGAGGGTCAGTAACTTAAAAAAAAATGTTAGTCTGAAAATGAGAAAATTACCCATCACTGTAATCTACAGATATAAATTAGGTGTTAGTTTGCTTTGGTGCAATTATCTTTATTAAGCATCATATACTAGTAGAATTATAATACATAAGGTAATCCATAGATGTTTTATAGCATAGTGTTGTTGTATGGTTAAATGTGTGTGTGTGTGTGTGTGTGTGTGTGTGTGTGTGTGTGTGCACCTTGGACATATATATATACCTTGCAGTCTAATTGGTACCTCACATTGCACCTTTCGCCTGATAGTCCTGTATTGTACAGCAAGTATGATGTACTGTAGCTGTCTGTACGAGTTATCATCTGCAGTGTATATAAAATTATCTAGGCAGGTTTACTTTCCTGGGTAATTCCTTTGTCTGTTATGCTGTGTGTGTTTCTGTCATGTTGGTCGTCTACTGTCATGCTGCTGTTACACTGTAATTTCTCAGTTTGGGTGTCATGATTGGTAACAATTGACAACTCACATGCAGGGAGTGACACCAGAGAAAACACAATGACACAGAGAAGCAAATTTGATTTGGATTTTATTAATGCAAGAAGGAAAGCTTCGTTAAGGAAAAATGCCACTCGCCAGAGGAAGGCCCAGCCTGTAGGGAGAGACAAGAGCAAGTTAGATAAGGAGGGAGACAGAGAAGGGAAAAATAGGACTGCACTCACATGGGAGAAGCAGAGAACCCGGCAGCGGAACCTAGCACAAACGGTGAACCCGGAGTAGATGCTGGAAGGCAGGAGTAGAGCTGGGTGAGGTGTCTGACCGGGTGAATATGGCTGCTGAAGTGGTGATAATGATGAGGCAGGTGAGCGCACAACAACCCCGGAGATGCACCACAAAGGAGGTAGCAACCTGAAGAGGAGAAGACAAAAGGATTAATGGTTTTTCCTCAGAAAGGGAGAATTAAACTTACTTGCTGTGGAAGGTAGTATACCCAACGAGCCACCACTGAAGCATTGAAGAGAAGGTCCTTTTAAGTGCTGGCAAGGCAGAGGCAGCAGGTGCATCTCATCACGCAGGTGAGGCGATTGCCGGCAGAGTCGGTGAAAGTTGAACAGGAAGGGTGGGGGAGAGTGCGCTCACCAGAACATGACATTGGGATCAATAAAGTCTATCTATCTATCTATCTATCTATCTATCTATCTATCTATCTATCTATCTATCTATCTAAAGATACAATACAATTACGGCTTCATATAACAGACCATATATATGCAGAGCAGAATACATTGTTATATGTGATATGTGATATTTTTGTATTCTGGCTCAGGAGGTACAGCGGGTTGTCCAATAACCAGAGTGTTGACAGGTCGAATCCCACTCTCCCCAACCATCTTGCCATTGTGTCACTGGGCAAGACTGACATGCTTCTAAGACCCAGTGAGCAGACACAGACTCAAAAGCAGATTCAGTTATCTTTATTATGTGCTGAGTGTGTGCATGCGTGCGTGTGTGTGTAGGTGTAGCAGCCGGGGGCGAGCAGAGCACCGTGCAGCCTGGCAACCCTAGGGATGAGCAAAGACAGGGAGGATTAGTGTCTGACCCCGGAGGGAATGTACAGGGATGTCTAGTGCTTATTGTTCGATGAGATGGTGGACCGCTCAGGTTCGACCCAAAGGCTCTGGCCAGGGAGACAGCGCCCGCTGTCCCGGTTGCTGCTGGAGAGGATGCAGGTGTTCGTGGAGGTGTGGTGTTGCTCGGTCTGCCGCCAGGAGGGAGAGGTCCGCCGCCACGGATCTCCACCTGTGCACAGGGGAATGAGCGTAGAATAGTGATGAGAGTGGAGATGGCTTACTTGTCGTGGAGGTGAGAATCCTTCCTGACGACTGGCGAAGAGAAGCGAGATTCTTTGGAGGATGTTGACTGCGATGAGGAAGACTATGAGGAACACGAAGGCGTGTGCTGGTCTCATCAGACCATGGAGAAAGACGACTCCGCGCTTATCTGTGGACAGCGCGGTTTAAATACTGTAGCTCCGGTGATGAGGGAGAGCAGGTGTGCGCACAGCTGTGGAAAATTAAGCAGGCAGGGCGAATCATCACAAAGACACTTTACCCACCTTGCCTGCAGTGTCCATGACACTGGGTATGAATGTGCATAAATATTCAGTTGTGGTCGGAGAGGCCATTGGCGCGGATTGGCAGCCATGTTTCCATCACTCTGCCCCAGGGCAGCTGTGACTACAGTAGTAGCTTACCACTATCAATGTCTGTCTGGAGTGAATGAATAATGGACTCACTGTAAGCGCTTTGAGATGTCACTTGACATATAAAGCGCTATATAAATCTAATCCATTATTATTATTATTATTATTATTATTATTATTATTATTTTACTGGTATTGAATATGTAAATTGTGTATTATACTGTTATTGCCCATTGCTATTTGTCTATTATACTGAATTTTAAGATATACTATGTTATACTATGTGGGATCTCTGAGCTGGACCCCATGATGAATAGCGGCACCCATTAGCTGCAGCTAATGGGGATCTTAATAAACATAAACATAAGTAACTACAATTAAAACTGAACTTAAATTTAAGGCAGCATGATAAGAACTATGTGTAAGGACAGAAGCCTTCTTAAAAAAGAGGAGCATTTTTAGTTTTCAGTTTGGCAAAGTGCTGTACACAGTAATGGGTGAAGGTGGTACTTATCATCTTACTGCACCCAGCCACCAGGGGGTGATTGAGTTGATAAGGCTTCACTTATGGAGAGCTCTCACATAGTTCATTTTATTTCGTTTATCTTTATTGTCCACAGATGTAGAAATTTGTCTTTTGCTTCACACACATAATAAAAAATAAATTGCAGTACATAACAAATAACACTAAGCACAACACAAACAGCAATAACGGGCATGGTCCAGACTGAAATAAAAATTATATATTCAACAGAATGATTGCATTTGGCATGGAAATCTTCTTATAGATGTTCCTTTTTACTGCAGCAAGTGTATAACGCCTGTAGAATAAGGATAAGAATAATGGATAAGGGATAAGGACCTGTACTTATGCCTGTAGAGCAATTTAACAAATTCTGTACAGAGAGGGTGAGGAGGATATGATGCAGTTTCGCTGGCTTTGTCTTTCACATGAGTTTTATACAGTATATGCATGCAAGTTGTCTTTGTTCTTTTCCTATGATTTTGCTGGCTGTATTTATAATTCTAGAGTCTGTTTCTGTCTTTAACTCCCATCACGTACTTGTGGAGAGAGGAATAATCAGGCCAAGCATTCAGAGCAGATGAACTTTATTCCACCTCTCACATCTCTCAGAATCACAAAACATTAACCTCATGCCGCAGGGACTCTCTTTTATCTTACGACACTCACACGTCTCTGCTGCCTGAGGTCTTGCATCACAATTCATTCTCGTGTCACAATTCCTATTGTCCCCTAGCCCCTTAATCCCCATGCTCTTCTGTCAGAGGAATTTACTGCATCTCCCTTCCTTCCAGTTTGAGATGAATACCACAGCATGGGTCCCCCATATACTCATTAAAAGTTAATACACTTTCTACCAGACCTTTATACACCTTCTCTAAAATATCTTTATTTGACATGACTTAGTTTCCTAATAAAATACAAACGCTGCATTGCATTTTTAAAGCTATAATCAGTGTTTGCTGTAAAAACTAAAGTGCTGTCAAAGAATGTGCTTGCAGTGGTGTGAAAAAGTGTTTGCCCCCTTCGTGATTTCTCATTTCTTTGTATGTTTGTCACACTTAAATGTTTCAGATCATCAAACAAATTTAAATATTAGACAAAGATAACACAAGTATACATAAAATGCAGTTTTTAAATGAAGGTATTTATTATTAAGGGTAAAAAAAATCCAAACCTACATGGCCCCGTGTGAAAAAGTGATTGTCCCCACCTGTTAAAACATAAATTAACTGTGGTTTATCACATCTTTGGAAAGCTGAGTTCAAGTTGTCTAGCTACACCCAGGCCTGATTACTGCCGCACCTGTTCTCAGTCAAGAAATCACTTCAATAGAACCTGCCTGACAAAGTGAAGTAGACCAAAAGATCCTCAAAAGCTAGACATTGTGTTGTGATCCAAATAAATTCAGGAACAAATGAGAAACAAAGTAACTGAGCTCTATCAGTCTGGAAAAGGATATAAAGCCATTTCTAAAGCTTTGGGACTCCAGCAAACCACAGTGAGAGTCATTATCCACAAATGGCAAAAACATGGAATATTGGTGAGCCTTCCCAGGAGTGGCCGGCCAACCAAAATTACCCCAAGAGCGTAGCGACGACTCATCCAAGAGGTCACAAAAGACCCCACAACAACATCCAAAGAACTGCATGCCTCATTTTCCTCAGTTAACCAGTGTTCATGACTCCGCCATAAGAAAGAGACTGGGCAAAAATGACCTGCATGGCAGAGTTCCAAGACGAAAACCACTGCCGAGCAAAAAGAACATAAAGGCTCATCTCAGTTTTGCCAGAAAACATCTTGATGATCCCCAAGACTTTTGGGAAAATACTCTGTGGACTGACGAGACAGAAGTTGAACTTTTTGGAAGGTGTGTGTCCCATTACATCCGGCGTAAAAGTAACACAGCATTTCAGAAAAGGAACATCATACCAACAGTAAAATATAGTGGTAGTGTGATGGTCTGGGGCTGTTTTGCTGCTTCAGGGCCTGAAAGACTTGCTGTGGTAAATGGAACCATGAATTCTGCTGTCTACCAAAAAATCCTGAAGGAGAATGTGCGGCCATCTGTTCGTGACCTCAAGCTGAAGCACACTTGGGGTCTGCAGCAGGACATGCTCGAAAACCCTCCAATGTGGCTGAATTACAACAATTCTGCAAAGATGAGTGAGCCAGAATTCCTCCACAGGCTGTAAGACTCATTGCCAGTTATCGCAAACACTTGATTGCAGTTGTTGCTGGTAAGGATGGCCCAACCAGTTATTAGGTTTAGGGGGCAATCACTTTTTCACACAGGGCCATGTAGGTTTGGATTTCATTTTCCCTTAATAATAAGCGCCTTCATTTAAAAACTGCATTTTGTGTTTACTTGTGTTGTCTTTGTCTAATATTTAAATTTGTTTGATGATCTGAAACATTTAAATGTGACAAACATACAAAAAAATAAGAAATCAGGAAAGGGGCAAACACTTTTTCACACCACTGTAGGTATTTGAACTCACTATTTCTATAGGTGGATTATTCAGGCAAGAGCTCATGATAGATCTTTTGGTTCCCTGTGTGATAAAAATATGTTTTATCAATTTCTCCTGTCAACATCAGGCCAACTAGCACTGTATCATCTGAATATTTATACAGTTGGCACGTGGGATTCATAATTTGCATCTCATTGGTATATAAGGAGAACAGAACAGGTGAACCCATGCACCGTTGAGGTGCTCCTGTATTCAGGATAACAATTGTAACAGTCTGTACCAGATTTGAGCCAACTTTTCATGCATGAACTTGCTGGATGTTCAGAATTACACTCAGGAGCAGGGACTGTTACAGCTGAAATTGAATTCTTGTATTTATACTGCACTTTTCTTGTCTAACTGACCACGCAAAGCTCTCTTACTTACATCCAACATTTTTTCACTATTCTATGGGCTACAGACACCCATGGCCAATTTGGAATCACCACATAATCTAACATGCAAGTCTTTGGACTGAGCAGTCTGTTGAGTCAAGTGTGCTAAAGGTCATATTGATGAAATTTTCATACAAAAGGTACTAAAGATAATGCACCCACAAAACTTTTAGAAAGGTGCAAAATGAAAATCGATTTGTGAAATAGCTATTTTAGAAGTTTTTACATTTCCAAAATAATCATAATATTTACATTTAAGCAGTTGGTCGACAAAAACTATGGTGGCAGTGTAAGGATCTAACTAACCTGCACTTATATAGCGCTTTTCTAGTCACAAAGACCACTCAAAGCGCTTTCATTAATACTAACCCTCTATTCTAAGGGCCTATAGGAAACAGATATCTAGGGACAATTTAGAACAGCCAATTAACCTAACATGCATGTTTTTAGCATGTGGGAGGAAACCGGAGAAATCCCGGAGTAAACCCACGCAACACGGGGAGAACATGCAAACTCCACACAGATCACTGTTGGTCGGGGGCTGGGATCGAACCCACGATCCCACGATCCCCACAATCCCCCGGCCAAGGGTAAACTGTGCTGCCGCAGTGCTAACCACTGCGCCACCGTGCAGCCCTGATCTGAAAACTAACAGCATAACTTGGTTGCTATCATGTGTTGCCATTTGTCAGGAAGATTAGGGGTTGCAAGATGCTGTGAACTGTGCCAGATAAGATAAGATAAGCCTTTATTAGTCCCACAATGGGGAAATTCCAGGATTGCAACAGCACAGGGATAGCAACACTCAGAGCAATAATTTAGAAGATAAGATAATAAGAGCAGTGAATATACTGTACATATGTGCACATAAATATACACAGTGTGGAGCACTGTAGCTAGATGGAATAAACAGCATAACAATCTATTCAGTTACCCCACCTAGTATGAATATGTGCCCATACAGCATATTTTGTATTTGAATCAGCCTAGTTGTCACTCTGTGACTTGTGGATATTTGTCTCAACCTGGCAACCAGTACATCATTATATGTAATGGGGCAAGAGTGAGTGTGACACCTGACCATCAGGTACAATGTTACTGTATCTATCACCTTTAATTTGCAAAGTTGTTACTGAAAAAAACAAACATTATGTGGTTCAGGTGTGGCTATAGTGTCTGGCTTGTAAATGCTAATCTATGTTCTCCCGGCAGAAACTCATTATATAAATCATGATCTTGCTTTATTTTTGTCCAGGTGTAATTCGTCATAAAGATGCTCCGCTGAGCATCTGTTCCTCCCCCACCTCTGATGTGGGCTAGTCAGTCATGTTTCTTCAACATCTCTTTAACATCACTGCAGCTGCTCTTCTCACTCCCATCCTCTCTTCTCCATCAGCGAACTGTAAAACTAGAACCTGCATACACACTGTGGAAAAAACAGTAAGAGAAGTGATGCATTTTAGAGCAGCTCCAGCTATCAAAGACCAATTATGCTAAACTCAAGGATACACTACCTCTGTGTTGGGGGTGCGCGCATGCATCTTCATGCATGTGTGTGCAGTTTTGCTGCAGCAAAAAAGTGCGACTCAGACAACGGGCTTTCTGTCTGGGTGCAGCTGCTGTCTCCTCGTTTATTGAGTTAGAATTTATTATTCAGCCATTTTTCTGTGTTATGTCCTTCAGAGCGGGGGGCGGGGGGTGGATGGAGAGGAGAGAGAACGAGAGAAAAAGATAGAGGGGCCTAGCAACAGCACAGGAGTGTATACCATTGGCTAGTTTGATCTTCCTGAGTGGCACGGCTGTTTTTAGCTCAGAGCAACAGAGTGGCCCTGTACTGGTTGCATTGATAGGAGAGAGAGGTGAGCTGCTTTGTACCAAAGGCTGTTTGAAGCTACAGGGTCACGTTGTTAGTCTGAGGGAGACAACTGAAGTTGGTAACAGCTGAAGGTCAAAACAGATTCTTCATTAGAGGATATCGACAACCATGTCTTCACAACAACACATTCAGGATTATGCTTAGCTGATGGTCATTGTTTTTAGTGGTCTGACTAAAAAAAACAACCCAAAAAACAAAGAAGCATCACATTGTTCCCAGCAGATCCACTCTACAGCATCACTCTTTCCTTTTTCGCCCCGCCCACCCCTCCCCTCTTTGTTAATTTTATGGATTGTTCTGCTAATGGCTTCCCTCATCATCCGTCCCATATCTAGTATCTCTATGCCAGTCCGAGCCCACCACTGTCATCACTGTCATCACCTTCATTAACTCTGTCTGCTTGGTGTGAACCTGCTGCAGGGGAGGAAGGGAGTAGCTTGCTGCCTCATTTTTACATCCTGGAGTGCTGTTTTCATCTCAGATGAGCATATTGATTACTGGTAATTAGAAGAAAACACAATCAAATCCCTGTCCATCAACTATAAAAATGAGCAGTCTATCTATAAATGCACAAAATCTCTGTCTGTGTGTCTGTCTGTCTGTTCCACGCATATCTCTTGAACCATTCCTCAGACTGACTTCAGATTTTATAAGTGCTTCGCTGGGGTTATGAGGGTGTGCATCCCCGAGTATGAAGTCGCTCAGTCAAAATATGTAATTCCTATCAATAAAAGTTTAGTCACCACTCTGTCTCATGTCCAGGCTTCTAGAAGTGTGGGCAGGGTTTCGGATTGACTCCGTATTGATTGGATAATACGCGGCATTACGGCATCAGTAACCACAGTGCTCCGTGAGCAAAACAAGGAAGCAAAAAGCGACAAATTTGACTAGAAAGAAAATAGTACTTGAGATTTAATGCTTAAAAAATTATATCATGAAGTTGCTGTGATTGCGTAGGTCTAATGGATAATTCTACATGGAGAACACCAGGTGCGCAGGTGCGCTTGGGGGAAGGGGCGCTGGGGGGGACCCGTGATGCCGCAAAGGATGTCACTGGCACACGGGTAAAGCAGCAGCCGAGACTCCCGTTAACTGGGCAGGCTGGGCTTGGCTCCCTGCAAAGGACTGCAATCCGCCGGTTCAGCTGCTCCTTCTTCAACACCGATGTCTGACCAGGCGCTCCACGATCGTTCACGGGGAGGCACGCCCAGCCTGCCCGGTCAGTGGTAGGGGCAATCCCGACTGCTGCTTCATTGTGGAGCGGAATGGCCAGATCAACTGCATATCATATGTGGACACATATGCACGCTTTGACTAAATGACAACAAGATGCAAAAATGCCCAAATAATGAAATAAATCATTTTTATTTAAATATTTACAGACAAATGGGCAACACTGATGCAACAGTTGCAGCCAAACGGGTCATTCTGCTGTGTCTAAAAAACATGCAAGTTAGGTTAATTGGAGACTCTAAAGTGGCCCTAGGTGTGAATGTGTGTGTGAATGGTGAAGGGACTGGCACCATACCGTGGCTGCCTCATCCATTCAGGTGGATGCCCTGAATTTCCCTCTGGGGATCAATAAAGTATACAAAATACAAATACAAAAAAAATAAATAAATAATGTTTTGTGTTTTGTACTTACATTTACATCTCAAAAAATTAGAATATCATGAAAAAGTTCAATATTTTTTGTCACTCATCTCAGAAAGTGAAACCCATATATTATATAGATTCATTACACACAGAGTGATATATTTCAAGTGTTTATTTATTTTAATTTTGATGATTATGGCTTACAAGCCCATGAAAACCCCAAATTCAGTTTCTCAAAAAATTTGAATATTACACAAAATTAATTTAAAAAAAATAGTTTTTTAATACAAATGTGGACCAACTGAAAAGTATGTCCATGTACACACTCAGTACTTGGTCAGGGCTCCTTTTGGATTAATTACTGTATCAATGTGGTGTGTCATGGAGGTGATCAGCCTGTGGCACTGCTGAGGTGTTATGAAGGTCCAGGTTGCTTTGATAGTGACCTTCAGCTCGTCTGCATTGTTGGGTCTGGTGTCTCTTATCTTCCTCTTGACAATACTCCATAAATTCTCTATGGGGTTTAAGTCAGGAGAGTTTGCTGGCCAATCAAACACAGTGATGCCATGGTCATTAACCCAGGTTTTGATGCTTTTGGCAGTGTGTGTGTGTGTGGGGGGGGGGGGGGGGTGCCAGGTCCTGCTGGAAAATGAAATCAGCTTCTCCATAAAGCTTGTCAGCAGAGGGAAGCATGAAGTGCTCTAAAATTTCCTGGTGGACGACTGTGCTGACTTTGGTCTTGATAAAACACAGTGGACAAACACCAGCAGATGACATGGTTCCTCAAATCATCACTGACTGTGGAAACTTCACACTAAACCTCGAGCAACTTAGATTCTGTGCCTCTCCACTCTTTCTCCAGACTCTGGGACTTTTATTTCCAAATGAAATCCAAAATTTACTTTTATCTGAACAGAGGTCATTTGCTGGCGTTTGTCCACTGTGTTTTATCAAGACCAAAGTCAGCGCAGTCGTCTACTAGGAAATTTTAGAGCACTTCATGCTTCCCTCTGCTGACAAGCGTTATGGAGAAGCTGATTTCATTTTCCAGCAGGACTTGGCACCCCCTCACACTGCCAAAAGTATCAAAACCTGGTTTAATAACCATGGCATCACTGTGTTTGATTGGCCAGCAAACTCTCCTGACCTAAACCCCATAGAGAATCTATGGATTATTGTCAAGTGGAAGATGAGAGACACCAGACCCAACAATGCAGACGAGCTGAAGGTCATTATCAAAGCAACCTGGACCTTCATAACACCTCAGCAGTGCCACAGGCTGATCACCTCCGTGCCACGCCACATTGATACAGTAATTAATCTAAAAGGAGCCCCGACCAAGTATTGAGTGTGTACATGGACATACTTTCCAGTTGGCCAACATTTCTATTAAAAAAAATATTTTTTTAGATTAATTTTGTGTAATATTCTAATTTTTTGAGAAACTGAATTTGGGGTTTTCATGGGCTATAAGCCATCCATCCATCCATCCATCCATCTTCTACCGCTTTTCCGGAGGTCCGGGTCGCGGAGGCAGCAGTTCAAGCAGAGAAGCCCAGACTTCCCTCTCCCCAGCCACCTGCTCCAGCTCTTCAGAGGGGATACCAAGGCGTTCCCAGACTAGCTGGGAGACATAGTCTCTCCACCGAGTCCTGGGTCTGCCCCGGGGTCTCCTCCCAGTGGGACGTGCCTGAAACACCTCAAGTGGGAGGCGTCCAGGAGGCATCCTAATCAGATGCCCATACCACCTCAACTGACTCCTTTCAATGTGGAGGAGCAGCGGTTCTACTCTGAGCCTCTCCCGGATGACTGAGCTCCTCACCCTATCTCTGAGGGTGAGTCCAGCAATCCTACGGAGAAAGCTCATTTCAGCCGCTTGTATCCGCGATCTCGTTCTTTCGGTCATTACCCAAAGCTCGTGACCATAGGTGAGAGTAGGAACGTAGATTGACTGGTAAATCGACAGCTTTGCCTTAGAACTAAGCTCTAGTTCTAGTTTAGTTCTAGTTCTAGTTCTAAGGCTATAAGCCATAATCATCAAAATTAAAATAAATTAACACTTGAAATATATAACTCTGTGTGTAATGAATCTATATAATATATGGGTTTCACTTTCTGAAATGAGTGACAAAAAATATTGAACTTTTCATGATATTCTAATTTTTTGAGATGTACCTGTATAATATTGCTAAAATATAAAAGGATGCACTACAATGGTTCTCAAATGTTTGTAAAGGTGTCCTGTTATAGTACTACAGGAGTTTATTGACGATAGACTATAAACTACACATATAAACTAAATTATACTGGTGACTGAATAACTCCCTTTCCTTAAAATGAAAGATTCACTATTATGAATATAATTCATAAAAGATCACACAAATAAGTGATCTGACAAAAAACAAAATAAACAAGTGGTTCTTAAACAGTGGCTAATATTGGATCTCCCATTCGTTTTCAATTATTCTGTAATTAATATTCACACAATCAAATAAATCTCAGTTCAGTCCCTTTCATATTTGTCAAAGTCTAGCGTGTGATTGCCTACATATAGGCTACACCTCTGTAATCCACTTTCAAACACAGCCTACATTTGGGCCTGTGAAGCCTGATTGGACTACCTGTTTCAGACAGGAATACTTGCTTTCTACGGGCATGCACTAGTAAATGTAAATGTGCTGAGTCTTTAAGCCTCAGTATTTGTGCCAGGTAGGTATCAGATGTAATTCAGCTCTAAAATACATGCAGCAGTGGTCTAGCTTCACACCAGCAGCATGCCGCTGTATGAACAGGGACTTTCTCTGTGTTGTGTAGTGTGTTGCCATGGTGACCAAAAGGAGATTCCTGACCCAATACTCAGCTTTTATAATTTTGTTTTCAGAGCACACAGTGCATACATCACACACCATTAGACTCATTAATAGGTGCTTTTCTTTGGCTCTGTGTTAGCTGGCCGGGCTCATGGGACTCACTCTACATTACAGACTCATCCCTAAACACACTGCTGGCTGATGCAAAGCTTGCTCCAGTGTAGGTGTGTGTGTTTGTGTACGTCCCCGTAATGTCCTGACCATTTCTTCAGGTATGCTCTCTGTCAGCAGCGCGAATGGATGCTGGCATGAGAGGCACTGTACCGCCTTCTTTTCTTACATCAATCTCCTGCTGCTCAGTCCTTTTCATATGTTCCCTTATCCTGCAGTCACATTATTTATCACCGTCAGAGTCTCTGCACCATGACGTCATTTTGAATTGAGATGTTTTGTGCTGTCCTTTTGCTTTAGTGCTCCGTCGGTGGTGCGGAATCCTTGTGACCATCTAATACAAGCCAGTTTGTGTGAGAGTGGTGTGATGACGGTGCATGTTGCTGATGCTTAGTGGAGGTGGTTTAGCAGGTTAACGGCTCAGCTGCAGGGGCCAGACATCTGCTGTCGGCCTAGGGGTTTAATGAAGACTGCAGCTTCTCCTCTGAGTGTGTGTGTTGACCTGCAGTGTTCCTGCAGCACTATCTTCACCTTCACCACAATCCACCAGGGATGAAGGACACTACTTTAGCAACATACTGGGCAAAATTGATTGCTTTTAGATAAGTGGCTCAATGTATGATTTAGAGTTTGTCAATAAAGAGTTAGTCATTTAAACAGTATGTGGTCGTGAATCTTTGTTCAGTTTTAAGGGTGTGTGCTCATTCCAGCAAGGCGGAAAGGAGCTAATGCAATGACGTGGTGTCTGTCTGGCTTTCTGTCCATCCACATTTCACAGGAATTGCTACTCCTCCTTGTCATTTGTCCCAGTGCTCACTAAACTCACTCACAATGGATCCTCAGGTGGGTCTGCATCCAGGTTGTGCTCAAGCTCAAAGGTCAAGAGATCTGGGCACTTACATGATTTCAGAAAAATCACTCCTCCTCCTAGGCAGTTACCTCAATTCTCGCAAAACTCGCTCACAGTGACCTTCAGGAAGGTCTGCATCCGGGTCAAGGTCATTGTCAAAGGTCAGAAGACCTGGGCATTCATAATTTCATGAAAAATGTTACTCCTGCTAGGCCACTGACATTGACTTTATAGCACATCCTAGACGGGTCTGTAACTAGACTGTGTTTAAGGTCAAGGTCACTGCTCAGGAGATCTGAGTACTCCCGGGTTGATTTCGTCAGGTCAGAATGAGCTACTCCGTCACTGACCATCCGGTTCACTGTTTTCAGAGATTAAGTAATCAAATATGCATATGGTCCATATTGACATAAAAACAGAAACATTAAACTAATTAGACTCTACAGCATATCTGTGTCAATAAACAAGATCATAAATGAGGCCAATTTATATTTCAACACACTGTTCTGTTTATTGAAACTTAGTAGTCCCTTACAAATAGAGAAGCACAGTCATCATCACATAAAGGGTGATACAAAGAGAACCATTAGAGTTCAGCTTTGATGAAGCTTCTCAGTCATCCAGGTGGGTAAGTATACTGTATGAAAGCTGTCAAGTCAGCATTCAGATGGCTTTGTCAGACTGACGAAGCCATCTGGATGAACGGTGAAACATTTCATAAGTAAAAAAAAATACTTGAATCCAGTTCACTTGTCTGAGCTTTCATACAATATGCATGAGAGTTAAGGTTTCATGATCAGTTGAAGTAGCTTGAAAATATGTGATTAAAAAGAAAAAAAAAATCCCGACTTAAGCTCTACCGCAGTTTGAATGTATGATTTAGCAAAACATTTAGTCACAACTGTATTTTAACATCTTTGAGTTGAGAATAAGGTAATAAATTACACAAACAGATATTGTGTGTTAGATTTGACTTACTTGACTTGCTGCCTTGGATTCCTTGTGGAACATAGGGGGCCTAAGCAGCAGTCTTCCACTGAGTTTTGTTTTCGGCAACTTTCTTTAGTTCTCCCGATGACCAGCCGCAGTTCTTCAATGTTAGATTTGGATTCCCCAAACATATATAAAACTGTTTTCCAGATCTGTTTTTAGCCTTTGAAAGTCTAATGATTTTAACTGATAACAACAGCATGCAAACGTGCTGTATCATTTAATCTTTCTGAATATTTGACGAGTACAATCATTTAACAACAAATGTAGTGTGCAGCAGTGGTGTGTTTTGAAGCTTTTTTTTTTTCCCTATTTCTAGCGAGTTGTTTTTTACTGATATCATCCAGGTGCACATACAGAGTTGGCTGTACAGGACGGTGAGAGTTGAGCATATGTTTTCAGTTTGCAGCTTTATCTCTTTTCACTGTGGTTTATTTTTCTGTTCCTCAGAGTTGTCTGAAATGCAACACCTGTCATATTCATAATTATTTATTAATGGCATGTAATTGATTGTGTATTTCAGTGATTTTTCAGAAACAGTTTTGCATTAATATATGTGTTGTTAGATCAGAGTGCTTTTAGAAAGCTGTGCTCTTCTCTCATGAATTATGCAGCATGTGATCTGGGACTTCATTAGTGCTTTAATTCACCGGAATTTACAAGACATGAATATTAGACTGTTGTGTAAAAGCATTCGATCTTTGATGTTTACTTGAACAAATTGGACTTGATTATATGCATAAGTCCTTTGCCAAATTTAGATGAGCGGCTTCAACAAGATTTTTTTTTTTTTCTTTGCCTAAGTGTTCTGCTGTCAGCACGTATTTAATAACTAATAATATAATTTAACTAATATGGTCTCAGTCAGAATTTGTCTTTCTTTTGTCTCCTTTTACCCTCCTCAGGGGCGCTGTACACGTGAGAACTGCAAATACCTGCATCCACCTCCCCACCTGAAAACCCAGCTGGAGATTAACGGGAGGAACAACCTGATCCAGCAGAAGGCCGCAGCAGCCATGTTGGCCCAGCAGATGCAGTTCATGTTGCCGGGGACGCAACTGCAGCCCATAGTGAGCAGAACTATACAAAACAATGACTTTTCAGCTGAAATATTTGGAGAAATATTGTTTACACAGTAAAGTTTTAACTCTGTAATAATAAACCATGATATGTCTGAAACAAGAGTTCACTTTTAAGTGCTCTTAATTTTGCCCTGCTTCTGTCCTCTCATAAAGATAAAATGCAAAATGGAATAAAGGAGAATTCTTGTATTTGGCTGTGTCCACCGAGCATGTTTTTTTTCAACTGTCTATTTTCTGTTCATTTTCAATGTAATCCAGTGTTTAATGCGCTCAGCGCCTCAGCACAAAGACACTCTCAGTGGTGAGCATTTCTTTGCTGCGCACACAGTGCTGAAAGTTCTGCATTTGGAGAACTGCAGCGCTCATCAGTGACACACCTCCTTAACCAGCTAATCAGAATTAGATTAAAAGTATATCTTCTTCTTTTGGCTGCTCCCTTCAGGGGTCACCACAGCAGATCATCCGCCTCCATCTTATCCCTTGCATCTTCCTCTGCAACACCAACTCTCCCCATGTCCTCCTTCACTACATCCATGAATCTTCTCTGTGGTCTTCTTCTTTTCCTCCTGCCTGGCAGCTCCATCTTCAACATCGTTTGTCCAATATATCCACTATCCCTCCTCTGCACATGTCCAAACGTTCTCTGCCTTGCTTCTCTTACGTCGTCTCCAAACCGCTCAATCTGACCTGTCCCTCTGATATACTCATTTCTAATCCTGTCCCTCCTAGTCACTCCCAATGAGAATCTTAGCATCTTCAACTCTGCCACCTCCAGCGCCGCCTCCTGTCTTTGTCAGCGCCACCGTCTATCATGATCAATATTTAACACCAAAAGCTTAGATAGATGCATGTTTTCTTACCAGTTTGATGCGGTTTAGTGCAGTTAGTAGAGCTTCTCAGAGCAAAATGTGTGAAACCCCAACGGCAAGCTTTGAGTGACAGGTCAAGTGGTTGCTAGGATACAGGGCAGAGACCTGTTTTTAAGAGCGCCTGTGAAGTCTGACAAAAACAGGTTTAGAGTGTTTTTAAGCACGCTGTGGACACACAGCGTGCTTAAAAACATTAAATAGACATTATATCTTAAATAGACATTATATCTCATAATGTTATGGAGTTAGCTATCGTGATGATTTGCTTGCTATTGGATCTAGTTTGTCTTACTATGCTTCACAAAATAAAGTTGCTTGAATAATACAAAATGTATGAAACATCATGTTTTTAATGCATAAATTAAACATACGGGATTAGGAAATGTTTCCTCTGTGAAAAACAAATGGAGAGCTGCCTATGTCTCCACCAAATCTCCTAAAGCCAGCAAAGGCTGTGTCGTAAAACGTCTCTCTGTTGTTCTCTTCTTCTCAGACAACATTCCCAGTGACGCCTTCCCTGGCAACGAGCCCCAGTATGGCGTTCAGTCCATATCTGAGCCACATGAATCCAGCCATGGGCTTGATGCCTGAGCTGCTTCCCAGCACTCCCTTGCTGGTCCCTGGGAGTCCTACGAGCCTGGCAGCCATGGGAAATGGCACCTCTGCACAAAAACATGTGCGCACTGACAAGCTGGAGGTATGCAGGCTGCATGCAGTTGTTGTGTTTCTATGTTTGGCCAAAGTATGGTGAAAGGTAAATGCTGATCAGTGCTTCCATTTGCTCTGCCAGGTTTGTCGAGAATTCCAGCGTGGTAACTGCACGCGGGGGGAGAGTGACTGCCGCTATGCCCACCCCCTAGAGGCTGGCATGGTGGACTGTAGTGAAAATTCTGTTATTGTCTGCATGGACTACATTAAAGGCCGCTGCAGCCGAGACAAGTGCAAATACTTCCACCCCCCAGCTCACTTGCAGGCCAGAATCAAGGCTGCACAGCACCAAGCCAGTCAAAACACAGCGTCCGCAGCCCTGGTGAGTCCTCCTTAACCCCGCGAACAGACGGTGTGAGCCATGATGAAAGCTAAGCCAATTTAGCCCCCTTCACCATGCACTGACACAATAAAACAGCCAGGGTTTACATGCACTGTCTCGGGGTGCTTCAGATTTGATAATATAGTTTTAAGTTTTGGTGTTTGCACAGAGACTGCCTGCTGCTCTGCCTGTATCTGAGGCTGTTCTTTCAATGAACCAAGCTATAAGGACTAAGGTTAACACCATCAGATCATGCAACATGATTTATTATTATCAAATATAACATACAGAATAATAAAATGAAAGAAAATATTTCTTGTCCAAGGTTAAAATATTTGTTTTCATTGTTTTTGCTTGTAATGTTTAAGGTATTAAAATGCTAAATTGTTGATATTACTACTATTTTAAATGGTGACCAGTACTTTTTTAATTTCAGTGTGTTAAATATTATTTTTAACTCAGTTACTTAAATATAAATTCAGCATTATAATTAGTAATGTATGTGTCTTTTGGCCAACACATCCAGTGGTGTTGTGTTGAAGTTTTATTTCTGGGTTGTACAAGCGTGAATTAATTTTCTTGGTTATTATTCTGCATTTCAATTTTGTTTGAGGATCAGCCCCATAACAGAATGAAATCACAGCAATCCCATTTTGCTCTTGGCCTGACCTCTGGGCTGTCCTACATCACTACAGCTAATCTTAAATGGTGCACTGCCCTCCTGTGGTGGTTAGAAGCATGCACATTAGATAGATTTTAAGGCTATGGATCTTACAAGTGGCAGAATACAACTGTTTCCTTAAGGGAAAGCTTTTTCTGTACACTACACATAATTGCATGTGCAGGAGTAATTACTGTTTTCCTTCTTTTGGTTCTCCTTATTGGTCAGGCTCTGCCTCCAGGGGCTGTTCAGCCGCTACCAAAGAGGCCGATCATAGAAAAGAGCAATGGAGCTGCTGCCACTGTTTTCAACCCCAGCATGTTCCACTACCAGCAAGCCCTGGCTAACATGCAGCTCCAGCAACCAGCCTTTATCCCCACCGGTGAGTGTCTGGACACATCAGCATCATCAGTGTTTAGCAATCAGAAAAAGGCTCAGTGTAGAGTACGGCTTAGACAGCTGGATAATAATGCCATTGGACACAACAATTCATAAGGGTCAACTTCACATATTAAAGGAGTCATTGACCACACTTTTTCCACATTTTAACAGCTCACAAATGAAATGTTTGTTACATATTTTGGCCAAAAGTTCTTTTATTATTTAATTATTGCTGCATAGTTGTGAATCATCTTTTGCATCCTTTCTCAGAACAGCTGGTTTCAATGCATGTCTCTATAAATCTCTAAGACCGCATTTAGCTCCACCCTCCCTGTTACATCACTATTGCTAATCTTAGCTGGCTGGGTTCTAGCTTGAATCTAGCCTGAGCCAACTAATGTAAATTTGTCTCAAAGCATGAATGCAATAATGCGTCACTATTGGACAGGGGTGTGTGGTTTCAGAAGTCGATAGGATATGATGGGTCCCTGGAGTACAAAGAGCACAGAAACATCTGTGAATGAGTAGCTAAACTGCTAGCTTCACCTAGCTGCCTTTGGTCCAGTGTGGGTCACAGATGCGCTCGGGTTCTCAAATCGGCTCGTGATATCACACAATAGGATTAGCTGTACGGCTGTTTTGATGATGTGGCACATTGTGATTGGCTGTCTGTCCTTCCAAGCGTGCATATTTGAGTTTTCAAAAGAAAAGAAATCTTTCATTATAAACATTCTTTTTTTTCTCTATAAGGATCAGAAATTGTGTTGTTTTCATCTTTTTTAATCTTTTACTAATAAAAGTTGATTATCTCTCTGTCTATGGCCTTATCCACACATACACATGTATTTTTTAGAAACACAGCTGTTTATACTTGGCTTTCGCATTTCATTCATACTTAAAACACGATTTTTGAGCTCTAAAAATGACTGAAAAACTCCTTCTAAGGTGAAGACTTGCACTGACTTCAGCAGTGACATTTACGCACTGGATAACTAGTTATTATCGGGTGTTTCCATGGGAAGGTTGGGCCAAGGTTGTCCTGCTATTTTAGATTTGTTAATGGGACTTTTTACATGTTTGTACATACTTGTGGATCTCGGTATGCTAGAATATTGTCTAAAAAGTTAATTTTTTTCAGTATATTTCAAAAAAATAAACTTTCATATATTCAATATTGACTGCACAGAGGTTGCAGATTTCATATATTTTTCCTTAAGAAACTGTTGAAATTATTAATTACCAAATCGATGATTAATCAACCATATTAATCACAATAAAAATTCTCATATCACTCTGAATCAATAATTATCGCTATAAATTTCAAATCACTGTTTAAATTCAAATGCTGATTATAGTACTGAGTGAATGTTTGGGAAACAGTGTGTGAGGTGTTAATTGTGGTTTTAGATATATTTTAAATGGTTTTATTATTAAGATACAAACTGTTGAAAACAACACAAATTCCGATGATTATAGAGACAAAAAATGTTTATAATACAAATATTAACTCTAACATTATTATTACCTCTGCCAAGGAGGTAATGTTTTTACCGGGGTCTGTCTGTCTGTCTGTTACCAACATAACTCAAAAAGTTATGAACGGATTTTGACGACATTTTCAGGAAAGGTGTGCAATGGCACGGGGAACAGATGATTAGATTTTGGTGATGATCTGAGAGTGCATACCTCCACCAAGGCCTTTGTTTGTATTTGTGCAGCAGGATTACACAAAAACTACTGAATGGATTTGGATGAAATTTTCACCAGAGGTGGTTCTTGGGCTAGAGAGGAACCCATTATATTTTGGTGATGATCTGAGAATGCATACCACAGCCAAGGCTCTTATCTTCTCACAGTGTGTTAGCAACAATACTCCATAACTGATGGACAGACTTTGATGCAATTTTCACCACAAGTGGCTATAGGCCTACACACAAACCCATTACATTTTAGAGGTGATCCATGAGAAACGGAAGGAGCCTTGGCGGAGGTATGCGCTCTATGAGTGCTTTTCTAGTTATTATTATTATTAACAGCCAATCTTATTGTGTGACGTGACGACAAGGCGCAGGAGCTGAGCCGATCTGAGAACCCGAGCATATTTGTGACCTACAAGGGTTGGACAGAATACTACAAAAAAATAAACTGAAATAACATCTAAGAATGATGTATATGGTCACATGTTGTAGATGAAGGATTCCAGTGAGGGTGAATAGAGTTCATAAAAGATAGGAATCAAAGCTGGCTGGATCAACAATTAAGCTAACGCCAGGCGGCCTGTCCGTCACCGTCATCCCCGTCGAGGCGAGCTCCTAATACAGTTACTGACTAACGCTGACCACTTGGCCAAGCTAATGCTAACAGATCGATGTACAGTGCTGTGAAAAAGTCCTGTTCCTGATTACTTATATTTTTAGCTTATTGCAGCAAACCCAAGGGGAACTAATGTGATGACATGGCGTCCGTCGTCCATCCATCTGTTCGTCTGTCCAAATTTCACAAGAATCACTGCTCCTCCTGGGCATTTGCTCAGCTGGTCCCTTTTGGGGTTAGCACAATGTATCCACACCTGATATCGCAATGATCTGCATGTCGATTTGGCAAGGATTTTTATGCCAGATGCCCTTGCTGCTCTTGACGCAACCCTCCCCATATATTCGGGCTTGGGACCGGTACAGGGAGTACACTGGTTTTGTTCGCTCCCTGTGGCTGGGTAACCAACTTTCCTTCCCCCATTCTATTATGCTAGAAGCTAGAAGGCAGGAAATACCATTTTTGGTCTTTGGTATGACCCAGCCAGGGCTTGAAACCACAGTCTCCTGGTTTTTGGGGCAGATGCTCTACCACTAGGCCACCACTCCAGTTCAGAAAAATCGCTACTTTGAAATTGTCTCCTGGGGTGGTTTTGTCAGTCCAGAATGAGCTACTCCATCTTTGACAGTCTAGTTGAATATTTGTCATACTTAAATGTTTCAGATCATCAAACTTAGTGAACCAGGTGGAAAAAAGGATGTCTACTGAGGTGACTGAAATCTAAAGAAAATGACATTATAAACCGCGTTTGATAAGCAAGCTTCCCAGTACCACTGTTAGCGCTTAAGCTAACACCTTTGGCTCCACGCCCATCTACATGACAGACAGCTAGGCTGGCCAATAATAGAGCAGCAGACAGGTATCAAGGTTAGTGACCTTTACCTGTGACATACAAGAACATGGAAGAGTTAAAACGGCTTATTAGAGAGAAAAACAATATAAAGGCTGTGTTTTTTTAAGAGAAGTGAATGCTTTGATATTTTTTCATTAATCATGTGACCAATAAGATGCATTTCAGAAGGTTAAAACTTACAAAAACCTACAAAAACACAATTTTTCATTCAATGACCCCTTTAAAACGGTTTAATGACTTTCTGCAGCAGCTGATTTTGGTAATTTTATTGAAATATGAAATATAAAACTTTTTTTGGAGGGGGTAGTAGTATATGCACTGTAAAGAAATAAGTGCCAAGGGATAGAATAAGAAATTGCATTTTAATATAAATGCACATCAACATATATTTTGTTTATGTTAAAACTTTAATAACATAAACATCACAAAAGCAGTTATAATTTCATGGTAAATGCAAAGAAACTGTGGTTAATGAAAGGCCTGAAGCTTGACAGATAAGAATTATTGATAAACCGGTTCTGCTGCCAAAATGCCCACATAGTGCCTCTCATCTAGGCACAGGAGTATTTCCTTGCACATGTAGAATTTCTGGATATTTGAATGTACTGTATATTATTGCACTATATTGGAAACATTAAAAACAATTTGAGGATGGATGTCATGTCTCTGCATCAGTTGCACCTGGCTTGGGGTTTTGTACTGCTTTCTTCACTGGTCTTTGAGTGTGGCCACATACATACTATAACTGTGACAAACTCACAATTGCTTGCGTTTCATGTAATAACCTGAACTTGTGGACTTGCCTTGACCTGCTGCCTTCTTTACTTAATTTGTCTGGGGTTTGTTTTGTGTGTGCTCTCATGCATTGCTTCATTCAGATACAAAAAGAGACAGATACTTTGTATAAGTGTGCTTTAGTCATTTAACTGAAATTTATATATGTTTTATGTATATTTCACATCAGTAATACTGTACATGTATAGTAGGTGCCTTTGTAAATTTCACAGGATCTAGACTGGCTTTTTAAGCTTATCTTTCATATGTCTTTACATTCTATATAGCAAGATGCACAGAAAACATTATAAAATGGAGAAAGCTTTATGTATCAGAAATGGTAAAGAGCATTTCTCCTTTGATATTTCAGTCACCTGACAGATGTTGCATATCAGATTGGGCTGACCTTATAGTAGAATTGGGCAATAGAGCTAATATACAGCGGGGAAAATAAGTATTGAACACATCATCATTTTTCCCATTAAACATATTTCTCATGGAGCCATTGACTTGAGACTTTCACCAGATATCAGTAACAACCCAAGTAATCCATACATACAAAGAAATAAAGACAATTGTGTCCACAAAACAAGTTATATTTAATAAAGTGGAGTGACACAGGGAATAAGTATTGAACACGTGAAGAAAAAGTGGTGCAAAAAGGCATAGAAAGCCAAGAAACCAGCTGAAATCCATCAGAATTTATGAAGCCATCCCATCCCTTATCATTGCAAATTAATTTCAGCTGGCTAAGTCCTAACTGATATCCTTTAAAAAGGTCTGTGAATATCAGACTGCCACACCACAAAGACCTCATGATGGGTAGAAGCAAAGAGCTCTCTAGACCTTCACAACCTTATTGTTGCAAAACATAATGATGGCATTGGTTACAGGCACATTTCTAAATTGCTGAATTTTCTAGTGAGCACTATTGGAGCCATCATTCGGAAGTGGAAAGAACGTCATTTTACCATAAACCAGCCACGACCAGGAGCTCCTCGCAAGATTTCTGACAGAGGATTCAAAACAGTTATCAGAAGAGTTGTCTAAGAGCCAAAGACCACTCGTGGAGAGCTCCAGAAATACCTGAAGTTTTCAGGTACTGCTGTTTCAAAGAAAACTATAAGTAATGCACTCAACCAACATGGGCTCTATGCCCGCTCACCTCGCAAGACTCCATTGCTGAAGAAAAAGCATGTTGAAGCTCTTTTAAAGTTTGCTGCACAACATTTGGGCAAGCCAATAAAATACTGGGACAATATAGTCTGGTCAGATGAGACCAAAATTGAACTTTTTGGATGCCACAACACACAGCATGTTTGGAGGAGAAATGGCACTGCACATCTCATCATGGTGTGGGGTTGTTTTTCAGTAAATGGTACAAGCAGACTTCATATAATTGAAGGAAAGACGAATGGACAAATGTACAGAGACATCCTTGATAAGAATTTGTTGCCATCTGCCAAGATGCTGAAGATGAAACGAGTGTGGACATTTCAGCAAGACAATGATCCCAAACACACAGCCAAGGAAACTTAACTGGTTCCAGAGAAGGAAAATAAAGCTGCTAGAATGGCCCAGTCAGTCACCTGACCTGAATCCATTTGAAATTGTTTGGTGGTGGCCGGAGAGGCCGTTGGCGCGGATTGGCAGCCACGTTTCCGTCAGCCTGCCCCAGGGCAGCTGTGGCTACAATAGTAGCTTGCCACTACCATTGTCTGTCTGGAGTGAATGAATAATGTATCTACTTGTAAAGCGTCTTTGAGTGTCTATGATAAAGCGCTATATAAATCTGATGCATTATTATTATTATTATTAAATTCTATGGAACGAACTCTGAAGATCAGAGTTGATAGAAGACACCCACGGAACATTCAAGATTTGAAAACAGTTTGTGTGGAAGAATGGGCTAAAATCACTCCTGAGCAATGCCTGTGCCTACTTTCTCCATACAGGAGGCGTCTGGAAGCTGTTATTACCAACAAAGGCTTTTCTACAAAATATTAAATGAATTTCAGTAAGTGTGTTTAATGCTTATTCCCTGTGTCATTCCACTTTATTAAATATTATTTGTTTTGTGAACACAGTTCGGTTTCTTTGTATGTATGGATTACTTGGGTTGTTACTGATATCTGGTGAAAATCTCAGGTCAATGGCTCCATGAGAAATATGTTTAATGGGAAAAATGTTGACGTGCTCAATACTTATTTTCCCCACTGTACGTACACACACACACACACACACACACACACACACATATACACCACCCACCGCCCACCACCTGTTTGACCTGCTTCCCTCTGGACAACGGTTCAGATCAATCAGGTCCCCCACCTCCAGAGTGACCAACAGTTTCTTCCCCTGGGCCGTCCAAACTGCAAACAGTCAGAAATCCCATCCCCCTCCTTCCGAATGTTCACATGCACAGAACTCAGGACCTTTTTAATTATCACAATAACACACCTGTCTTTGCACTCCGCACTTCATGTGTATTGACCCATCCGTGAAACCACTACTATGTATATTTTCCATAATCCTTGGACCATTTTACTCAATTGTGTGTTCAATTGTGTGTTCTGCACTCTGCACTCTGATGTACACAGTTCCACCCGTGTAGCCACAACCATACCTGTGTATATTTCCATAATCCTGGGCCATTTTTATCTTTTTTTTTATTTCAGTCATGTGTTTAATCGTGTGTTCTGTAACCATGTTTTATCTAATCCTTCTCTCTTACTCTACTGCGCAGTAGCCTGGTGGAGCACCCACAATTTCGTTGTACTGTACAACTGTACAATGACAATAAAGCCTAATATTCTATTCTATATATAAGTGGTGTTGGATGATTAAAATTTCTAATCGCAATTAATCTTTTGGAACGTTGAGTTAATCGTGATTAATAACGCGTTAATCGCGTGTTCTTCCATTCAGATACAGTGTACCTTAAGTTGGTAATTTTTCAAGATTCTCATACTGTTATAAACATGGGAGTGGACAAATGTGCTTGCTTTCTTCACTTGCAGGTTTATTAAAGCTCTCAACATATCCAAAATGACAAAACTATCCCAAATATTCTCCAGAAAAATCCTCAAAAGAACTACCACATGTGCACAAAACAACAAGAGTGCCAGGGCTCAGTAACATCACTGCAACATGACTACACTCCCATAGCAAACATCCCCCAGCTGAATACAAATCAATGGACCTCATGTGTCACAACAGACAATTTCTCTTTTAATAGAAAAATTGAAAACATAAACAACTATCTCGCCCATGACGACACCAACCACGCAGCAAAAACAGGGTATGGGAGTGAGTGCACATTACGAACACAGCTTGAGAATTTTACACTGCTACTCACCTACCGACAGCTGAACCCAAAGCTATGAAGATGAAACAGGTGGAGGGTCTGTCCTCAGCTGCTGGCAGCCGCTACATCCGTAGCACGTAGCTGTTAACTGCTAGCTGGTTAGCCAGCTTCCAAAGAACAACTAACATCCAGGCAAAGTTTTGGAGGAGGCTGTGACAGTTATCCAGGTGAGAGCTCCAACTGATAACATTGTAAACTTAAACATGACAGCGTTTTGGGGTTTTCCATAGCAGTGATCCAGCTTGTTTGACTTCGCAGTGTCTGCATGGCACGCACAGTGTCTATCACTTGGCTTTCGTGTGAAATTTATGGAAAATGTAAAAAGTTCACGCTACAGTGATATTATATCATGAAAGTAGGGCATTGAAATAGAAGCATGCAACGGTGATTTCCTCATTTTAAACAATTTATTGAAACAAAAGCCAACAACAGTGGTGGGTATACCACAACAAATAATGTCAGTGTCTCAATAACTTGTCATGTGCCCTTAAGCATCAATTACAGCTTGACCACGACCTCTCATGTTGTTCACAAGTTGACTTATTGCCTGCTGAGGCATGGCATTCCACTCTTCTAGAAGGGCGGCCCTCAGGTCATTGATATTGTGGGGTGCAGAGTTACAAGCCACTACACAGTGACTCAGCTGATCAAATAGGTTTTCTATGGGATTCAGGTCTGGAGAAAGTGCAGGCCACTCCATTTTAGGTACCCCAGTCTCCAGCAGCCATTCCCAATGATGCGACTTTGATGAGTTGGAGTATTGTCAGCCATGAAGACGAAATTAGGCCTGTGTTGTTCATGCAGGGGCACAATGACTGGATAAATGGTGTTATTCAGGTAGTACTGGCACTGTACCATTTACAAGGTGTAGGGCAGTTCTGTATTGACTAGCCACACCTGCCCAGACTGTAACATGGTGACAACAGTCACTGATGCATAGCGCTGTCCTTGACATCTCCAACATCGTTGGTGGCCATCATTTCTGCTCAATGTGAATCAACTTTCATCAGAAAATAACACTGAAGCCCACTGGTCCCTTGTCCAGTGCAAATGCTCCCTGGGCCATGCAAGACGATGACGCCTGTGTCTGGTGTGGTCAGGTACCCTTGCAGGTCGTCTAGCACGCAGACCACGTTGATGTAAATGGTTTCGAATGGTCTGACGTGACAGTTGGGTGCCTCTCACCTCCTTTAAATATGCCTGGAGTTGAGTGGCATTCATCATCCGGTTCCACAGGGCACTGTTCACAATGAAGCGGTCATCAGTGTGGGATGTGGCCAAAGGACGTCCACTTCTATTCTCTTCTGTGACTCTTCCAGTCTCTCTGCATCTCTGTTGCAACGTGCTGATGACAGTCTGTGATACTCTAAGCTCAGTGGCCACTTCCCTCTGAGAACATCCTGTTTGAAGCCTCACAATGGCACTATAACCTTTCCAGGTTATAGTGCATTTTAGGTACATCCTGAAATTTCACCCGAAAGCCGAATATCCCTCACTTTTTGTGGGTACTGTGTATATATATGTGTGTGTATATATATATGTGTGTGTGTGTGTGTGTGTGTGTGTGTGTGTGTGTACAGTATATACTTAGTATATACTTACTCATCAGCATACAGGTGGAAGGAGATACCATGCTTTTAAAAATGGAACCCAGTGGAAGTATGTACAGAGAAAAAAGCATGGGTCCTAGAACTGACCCTGTGGGACTCCATATGGCAGAAGAGCAGAAGAGTATTCAAACCCAGAGATGCTAACTTTAAAACTCCTGTCTGCCAGATCGGACCTAAACCAGTTGAGAGCCGTGCCACAAATGCCCACTAGTTGCTGCAAACTGGAAATTAAATTGTGACGGTCCACTGTGTCAAAGACAGCAGTTAAATTAAGCAACACAAGGACAGCATATTCACCTGAATCACATGCTTAGAGGATGTCATTAAAAACTCATAACAAGACTGTCTCTATGCTATGAAGAGCTTTAAAACTGTATTGAAAAAACCTCCAAAATCCCTTGTTTGTCCAGAAAACATTTCAGCTGCATGTAGACAATTTTCTACATGCAGTACAACTTTAACTCCAACACATTCCAGCATATTTTCAGCAAGGTCAAGTTATATACACTGATAACCCCTGCCAGGTAACTAATAGAACTGTATTTAGTTTAGTTTAATGTTTATTTGAAAGGGACATTACATACTAATGAACATGAATACAAAAGTAAGTATGCCAGATTTAGCAATACTGCTAATTTGCATCTGTAGTCCCCATTTGCTCCCTCCATACACATGCTCTGTCCATGAAATACAATTATCAGATCCTCCAGTCTGATTAGATTGTATGCCTGTCTTTTGCCTGGTTAAACAACCATTTGTTGGTGAATGATGCATTTTCCTTCAATATGTAATTTTCTTTGTCTCTTATTTTGTTTGCATGTGTCCTGATACTTGTACAAAACCATCTTGGCAATTTCAAAAGGCTTTTGATCCTACACATTTTACCATGGTAACCATATCATTCCTGTCCCCTCCTCCTCCTCCCCACCCACATCCTCGTCCTGTCTGTCGTCTGACTCGCCTGAATAAAAGTTCCCATGATGCACGGTGCCACCACCTCCACTGTTTCGTCGGCCTCGACCCCAGTCACCAATGTTCCTTTTGCTGAATCTGCCGCCTCAAATCAGGTTTGGTCTTTCATTTGGAGTTCTCGGTTATTTTAGCTTTAGATTTGAGTGCTGTTCACTGTCTGCCTCTACTGTCACGTGTGTTATGTTCACATTTCATCTGTTTCCGCTTTTCATTTTGTGATGTGAGCAAATGAAAACAAAATTTGTTTTGAGACTAATATTAAAACAGATTATTGTTTTCTTGTGAATGTCTTACTTTAGTGTTGTGCCATGCTATTTTCTCAGTCTGTATTGCATTATTTTGATCACATACTGGAAGTCTGGCAACTTTTATTGAACAAATTTATTTTCATTGCAGAATTTTAAAATGTGAAATTTACTCAGCTGTATCTCACCTGTTAAAGGTTTTAGAATGAATAGTCCCTTTTTAAAAACAGCAAGAAGTAAATGACTCAGTGCGTATCACCAGCACAAAATTTCATATATTATGGAAAACAAACTCTTGTCAAGATTTTTGTTGTTGTTGTTGTAAAGATACTGGTTTTTAGCTATGAAATAAATTAAAACATACATTGTTTTTTGTGAAGTCGTCAAAAATGTGATTGTTGAGGTTGAGCAGAAAAATGTGGGTGCAGTTACAACTACCAGAATATCACTTGGTACAAAAAAGATGAAAGGTCCCACATTGTGCAGTTTCCAGAGATTAATTCTAAGCTTTGACATCCTCAAAACATATGTAAATGCTGTGAAAAAGTATTTGCACCCCTCTGATTTCTTATATCTTTTCGTATTTGTCACACTTAAATGTTTCTGATCATCAAACAAATTCATATTAATATTAGACAAAGATAACCTGAGTAAATACAAAATGCAGTATGCGACCTAATAACTGGTTGTGCCACCCTTGGCTGACACAACTGAAATGAAATGCATGAATTAACTCTGATTATTCCAATTTTTGGAAAGCTGAGTTCATGTTCACTAGCTACACCTAAACCTGATTACTGCCAGACCAGGGGCCTCATGTGTAAAGGGTGCGTATGCACAAAAACATGGCGTACGCCCTTTACCACCCAAAATTTCAGCCGTATCAACAATGAAATGACTGCGGAAATGTGTGCAGCCCCATCCCAACTTAATGGCTGGTGTACGCAAACAAATCAAAAATTTTAAAAAGATACCAGAAGGCGAAAACATAAAAATATATATGCCGGTGTATCTCAATAAATTAGAATGTCATTGAAAAGTTAATTTATTTCAGTAATTCAATTTAAAAAATTAAATTCATATATAGATTCATTACACACAGACTTATATATTTCAGTTGTTTATTAGGGTTCCAAGCAGCTATGCTGTGGAAACCTAATGTATTTCTTCTTCTTCGTCTTTGTCTTCTCCGCTAAAAGTGCATGGGGAGCAAAAACAGTAATACGTGGAAACTTTAAATTTTACAGTCTGATCAGAAAGTCTCCCCACTACTCAGAGAAAAAAATCAAGGCACTACATACATAGGTGGCGCTATAATTAACAGTTTTATGTTGTTGCAAATATCTTGAGAACGTCTGGGCCTAGACTAAAAATTCTTTCATCATTCTATTCCCTGAAACCTTCCACAGCTTTTTGTATATGGTGGCAAACTCTGAAAATCAAGTTTTCTGCACTATATTTTCAAAAATGTGCAAGTGAACTCAAAATGAACTCCTCCTAGGCTATTCATCCAAATTGCTTCAAATTAAGCAGAGATCATCTACAGATGTTGATAATGAAAAGTTGTTAAAATTGTCCAAAAATGTCAATCCGTTTTGATTTTCTAGGCCAATCAAGTTGTACAGTTTCTCTTTGGTATGTAGTTTTGGGTTTAACTCCAGATATATTGATTCAAATTTGTTGAAACTTCAGACTCATAATCACAACTGTATTCTTCAGCTGACCACCAGATTTCATGCAGTTCTATTAATGTTCAAAAAATCATGTTTATGAAATCGATCAGCCATTTTGTGTTTTCAGTGGAACACTTTTTTGCATGTAACCCAAAGCAGTAGTGTGGTGTAGGGGTTAAGACACTTGTCTGTCATGCAGAAACCCATGGTTTAAATCCTTCTGGTAATGTGTGGTTCCTCTAAAGTACAACATTTTTCTTCTGTTCATTTGAAAACAATATATAGTGCACATTAATTTTTAAATGCTGTACTACTGCTGCTGGGAATCCTTTCAATTGAACATTTATTATTTGAGAAAGAGTGAACACTAAAACAATTGTGTGGTGTTGTGGTTATGATGAGTACTTGGAAAGCAGGAGGCCCTGGGTTTGAGTCTTGCAAGGGATGTCTTGTTCTTCTAAACAACAACTGAAGTACAAGATGGCTCTTGTGCACACTTTAATTCATCACAATGTTAGATTTTCACCTCAAGATAATGTTTGCAAAATTATTTTGATGGTACACCAAGATTTGACCGAGTGAATGTCACTTTATCCATAGCCTGAGTGTGCCCACATTGCTTTCAGCAGCTCTTTTTTGGTGTGATTACTAAGCAGAGAGCAGATGTGGCCTCAGTCTGTGGCCTTGGTCCCAGCAGCAAATCATAGGGCATGATTTTAGCCACCAACAACAAAAAGCCCCGTGGTTGGCTGTTGGGACTGGGCTCATGGTTGCCATGGTTGTGGCCTTTTCAATGTTTCTACAAGGAACAAAAAAGTTACATAGTGCTGCTTTAAAACTAATGCATAGCAGACCTTAGGTTTTAAATGCTGTTGCTAAGCAATACAAGACCTTGAAGTCCACACCTGCTTGGAACCCGATGATCGCCACTTGCAGCTATATTTTCTTTTAATTTTGATGGTCATGGCTTATTGCTAATGAAAACCCAAAATTCAGTTTTTCAAAAAATTTGAATTCACATAAAATTAATTTTAAAAAATGAATTTTTAATAGAAATGTTGGACAACTGAAAAGTATGTCCATATACACACTCAATACTTGGTCGGGGCTTCTTTTGCATGAATTACTGCATCAATCAGCCTGTGGCACTGCTGACGTGTTATGGAAGCCCAGGTGGCTTTGGTAGTGGCCTTCAGCTCGTCTGCATTGTTATGCCTCGGTGAAACTGAGAGCCATATACAGTAGTAATCAGTTAGTGCGTCTCTGTGTGTGTGTGTGTGTGTGTGTGTGTGTGTGTTTGTATCTGTCCGTTCACCTCTCTGTTTCAGCTCACCCGGTAAAAATTAAGTGAAACTAAAGGCTTATGTCATTGTATCGCCATATTTCCTTGACTTATAATTTGCCAGAATTGTGGGATAAGGCTTTGTTTTCAAAATAAACACAAATTTAACTCACTATTTCTGTCAATACAGCCACGAAAAAAAGGTATTGTAATGACTATACCACTAGAGACGGCAGTGCGACTTTTTTTTTTAACAGCACATGATGGACCACTTCTGTGACATCACTAGGTTGGTTAGTATGGCGCTGGGTTAAGCTTCGTGCTCAGAAGTCTGCATTAACTACTGTGGAGAGTTTTTACAAACACCAGGTTAATGGATGATTATTAGACCAAAACCAAAAACAGATGTAAGGGCAGTCATTACTATATTACCCTGACTGTAGTGGTATATTTTACGTGGTCAAAACGAGAAGAGATCACTCGCTTTAGGCTGCGTGTCCACAGGAGAAGTAAAAAGACTCTCAACCTGTTTTCCTGAGTGCTTTTCATGCGTTTATTAAAAAGAGCACTCTGCCCGGTATCCTGGCAACCGCTTGACCTGTTACTCAAAATGTGCCAGGGATTCTCAAATTCTTGAATGGGTTTTGCTTCACAATCCTCTCAAGGCAGCAGTTATTTCTTCTGCTTGTGCACCTTTTTCTGCCACACTTTTTCCTTCCACTCAACTTTCCATTAATATGCTTGGATACAGCCCCTGTGAACAGCCAGCTTCTTTAGCAATGACCTTTTGTGGCTTATCCTCCTTGTGGAGGGTATCAATGACGGTCTTCTGGACAACTGTCAAGTTAGCAGGGAGGTGGAGGATCATTTCAAAGAGGTGTTTCAGCACACAGTCTCATGCGCATCACTATTATGGGGCATTTCATGACAGTCCACTTTTGATCAGGCAAAAGGAGGTCTGTTGTCAGAAGCACATGGTTTAATGCTAGTTCAGTGGCATGTTTTGAAATCGTGCAGCTCCTGAGCTTATGAGAAAACAGCATGCTCTGGGATTCTCTGTTCTTTTAATGGAGAGAGTTGTAACAGTTGTAATCGCCTATCATTTTATTTCTAATATGATCACACACTAAATAGCTTTTTATTCCATCCACACTCTCATTTTAATTGTGGACTTACCATTGGAGTATATAGATTAGACATTAATGTATGAATTTTTTTAGGGGAATAAATGAATGAACAAGGAGTGTGCAGCATTTTACTTTTCACTGTAACTCTCCAGAGAGACAGGAGATGCATCCACATCTGCCTCAGCCGTGCGCTCCTGGGTTTCCAACCGGGCTGAAGCCTCCCGCACCCTACTTATAGTTGCGGTTCTTCTCCCAGCAAGCCCACTGACTGCTACCTGTCAGTCCCCGGCAGGAGGCGCCAAGAGCGGGCTTACTTTGTGGCTGGAGTCGGTGGTGGACGGGAAGCCGCGCCAGATCTTTTCCTTCCCTCCTGCCCGGGAGGGACTGGGATAGAGATCCGCAAACCTCGGCAGACCCCTGCACAGAACGAGGGAGACCCTTGGTCAGTGAAAGCAATGGAGAGGGAGCACTCCACCTCTCCATGGGCCAGGAGCGTCTTCCATGCCATCCTTAATGAAATTTTATGAAAGTTTATACAGGCATCATCCTCTTTTCCTGAAGTTTAAAACCCACTCATGTCTGTGTATTGCATCCGTGCGCACCACATTAAGCGATTCAGCTGATTTTTCAGCTCAGCATTCTTACCCGTTCTCTCTAAAATAACTAACTTGCCATCAACTGTGATAGATCTTTGTCATGTTCGGGGTTGTTTTCAACCCCGTCCACGACCTGTGGCTATAGGTATTTAATTATTGCTTATTAATTCCAGCTGGCAGATTGAGCCTTGCTCTCTGCCAGTCCTACAGCCACGCCTTCTCCTCACCAGACATTCACCGGCTGTATGGTCTCACCACATGCACGCACACACACACACACACACACACACACACACACACACACACACATACTCACTCACTCACTCACTCACTCACTCACTCACTCACATGCATACACATACATTTCCATTTAATCATGCACTGGCTTGCCACACGGCTGTGTCCACTTGCCTTCGTTAGTGTATGGTGTACTTATGGGGAGGCAGTATGACCAGTCAGTGTGGCAGCTTAAGTCAACATTGGATGACCAGGCACGCATGTAGTTGGCTCCTTCCCCTTTGGACTTTATGGTGTTGTTTTTCCAGAGCTTTGCTCCGACATTCATGTGAGTCTTGTTCCTAATTAATTATTTGCCCTTCCTCTCCACTCCTGTTCCAAGTGCATGGGGATTCTCCTCTTAGCCAACAAAGGTTGTAGCCGGTTGTCTAATCCATTACTCTGTGTGGACTGTACCTGGACATTTTGTGTTTTTCCCTTTTGTCAAATAAACACGTTACATTACTGCACTTTGGGCTCGTATCCATTCATATGTTCACTGCAAGTTACGCAGCGGACATGACAGTCTTCCTTATTACCAAGCAGCATTACTATCACAAGCACTTTGGCTCACACACATGGGCTTTGGCCAGGGCAAAGCCCGTCTTAAGTCGTCATTGTCAGGGCGTGAGTTGGTCCCATGTCCTCGCCTTATGTTATAGTTTATATTCCTTGTCACCAGGACATGGTCTCTAGCCCACATCCTCACTTTAAGTTTATATTCTGGGATTTTCTGTATTTATTATAATTTATTCGAGTCATGGTTATGTTTTATTATCCTCGCCTTAGTTTCCCATTGTCTGTTTACTATTAGCTTAGTCTTGTGTGTGCTTTTTGTTTTGGTCTTGAGTTTGAGTTGATGTGTGTATTTATTTCCGGATTTGCTCATAGCTTCATTCTTGGCTTGTGTCTTGTTATGTTCTTGATTGTTCACGGCTGTTTGTGTTTTAGGTGATTCTGTTCTGCTCTATTTAAGGGATGCCGCCCCTCACCTGGATGCTGTGTCATCGTCATATCGGTGTGTGCTACACGCTTCTGTCAAACCTGTTTTCTGCCATAGCCTGAGTTATCCTGCCTGGAACTTTGTATCAGAATCTAGCCATGTTTTTGCTTTTGTTTCAGTCCATGAGCTGCATTAATTTCTGTTTGTTAATAAAATGTCAAATGCTTATCACGCATCTGAGTCCTGCTATCTGCCCAGCCCAGGCATAAACCATGGCCGTCATGATCAGAGTTCACTTTAGATAATGCACCTCTTTGCATTAAAGGGATGGGCAGGAGCACTTTGGATTGGATTATCCAGAACGCACCTCTGAATAATTAGACCAGCCTCTTTGCACCATGCGCCTGGCAAAAAATTTGTTTCTGTGCTGGTGTGATCAGGAAATGAACTTGGAAACACCCATAAATGTGTTCTGTGTCAGTGACAACTGATTAACCAACCGTGTCCTTGTAATACGGTCCCATGAGTTTACAATATTGAACTTTTTCACAATATTCTAATTTTTTGAGAAACTGAATTTGGGGTTTTTATGAGCTGTAATCCATAACCATCAAAATTAAAAGGAATAAACACTTGAAATATATCACTGTGTGTGTAATGAATCTACTATAAGTTTCATTTTTTGAATTGAATTACTGAAATAAATCAACTTTTCAATGACATTCTAATCTATTGAGATGCACCTGTTTGTATAAATATAAAAATATGGAAACATGAATAATTCACAAATCTGAAATTGTGGGTAATGTTCAAAATAAAAAGACAAAAGTAACTCCTCAGCGTTACCTTTGTATAGAAAGTTGAAAAATATACATAAAATATAAAAATGTTGAATATTTTTTATTTTTATGTATTTTTTCAGCCTTGTTGCTTGCTGGTTTGTGATGTCATAAATCCCAGGAGGTGCAATCTGCTCTTTTCTTTAACAGCAATGTGTATTCATTTTAACAGTATGCATGTGATACATTTCTGCATTTTAATATGTTTAAACGCACAAAAAACATTTTGCCCAATGTGGGACCTTTAATACACTTGATCGTGTGAGTTAAGGATGTTGGTTTCCTTCACAGTGAAATACTCAACTGATGGGAAAACTGTGTGATGAATGCCACTAACTACTAGGGTTAGTTTATTGTATTGGTTTCTAATTTATCATCATTTCAGAGGCTGACCATGTTTCAATACAACTTTTCATTTGTTAAAATCTTAACTTTTTTTCTCTCCTGTGAAATATGTTTTTCTGATTTCTATTTGTACATAGATAACCATCCATAGTATTTTTTTCATTATTTTGTGATATACAGAATGTCAGAGGAAAGCAACCTTTGTTTTCTTTCAACAAAGCTGTCACTAATTTGGTAATGAATAAAAACAATCTCAGTTAAAACTATTGTATTATTAGATTTTAAATATGTTTCACCCTAATATGCAGAGTAATTTGAAGAAGGTATTATCATATTTTGTGTCTGCAGAAATTCACAGCTCCTCCTTTCGCTGTGTTTTGTCTCTTCCAGTAGACACCTCAGAGCTGCTGACTTCTGATCCGGTGGAGCTCCAGTGCGTTCCCATGGAAACTAACTTCTGCCCCGTCCCCAAACTGCTGGTGGCAGCTCCAGTGGCATTAAACTCAGTAAGCCTTTCCCGAAACCCCAGTTAAAGTCCTAGAAACCTGCGCACTGCAGCAAACATGTGCCTCACCCACAGTGCACACTGACTGACATTATTTTATGAAAGTAAGAAAACGGCGGTGGTTCATGCAATACAAGCCTGGACGTTACTTTAAAGTGGCCATCCTGACTCATGATGACTTGATCAGGCTGAGCAATAGAGCTCTTCCTTGTCCTTACAGCCATACATACCCACACCTTAAATGTGCGGCAGAAACCTGCACAACACGAACGACACACACAGACACACAGTCAAAACTAAATGCCCTTTATGGGTTGGAGCCATCACACAAGGCAACCCAACATGTTTGACTGTTCCAAAGTTAGAAGTGCAAAATTCAGACCATCCAAGGTTCAAATGAACCTGCTGCTGGTCTACAACCGTGACATGTGGTCAAGATGTTTCATATCATGTCATGTTTACTACCATTGTGTTGTACCCATGCACTGTACACACTTGAGTTTGTTCTCATCTTGCCTAAAACCTGTATCTCACGGAGCAGCGAATGCTAGCGAGCATTGCAATTTTTGGGTTTTGTCAAGGTTCGTAAAAGGTTGCAAAACCATTTTTAGGTGGCAAACAGTCTTCTTGTTGCAGAGAAATTTTGAACATGTTCAAAATTGTTCAAAACATGTTCAAAATTTCTTTGCAAATATATTTTTTTGCAAACATTTGCAAAATAGTTGTACGCGTTTGCAAACAGTTGTAACACGTGCCACTAAAGTTCTTTTTGCTGCACCAAGTAGTGAACACTATCAGCTGTTAAGAAAATTTACAACCCCTTGAAATCTGAATGCTGGGGGATGGGGAAGGGGGGGTGCTCACCCTTTTTATAATGTCATTAATGACAGCTCCAGGTGAACCCTGATTTTCACAAACATTCGTCAGCAAAGCTGGCAAATCCAAAAACTGCAACGTTCATCAGTATTCGCTGCTCCGTGAGATACTGACTTAATGAAATGTCAATAGGGAGTTGTTGATTTGTTTGTGCCTTTGAGTTTTCTGCTCAGTTGCAGAGGAGACTTATTTCCCTTAAAATTCAGTATACTTAAAAAAAACAATGATTGTTATTTGGAAATTAACGGTGAGTCTAATAGCCTGTAGCCTCCAGTGGAAGAAAGTCTAGAAATTACAGGCATCGGTTCTTAAAAAATTATGATTATTGAAAATGCTAAGTATTCACTTCCCTTTATCGTATTGTCATTATTTGGATCTTAAAAATAATGAGACATTGACCATGTTTACATGCACACGAATAAACCATTGGATTTCTGTAGATATCTGATTATTCAGGTGGTCATGTAAAACAGAATAACCTGACAAAGGCCATGTAACTGGGGTCAGTAACTCAAGTGGTTTACCCTCCAATAATCCATTTATTCTGTGCATCAGTGCATGTAAACACAACAAAACTGATTATTGCCATTATCAGTTTATTGCCAGTAATCGGTTTATTGTGACCATGTAACCTGGGTCAGTGTTGGCATTTAATAATAATCCTGAAAGAAGTAGACATTTAATTAGGGCACAGTCAGTCCTACTAAAGGGTCCTGGAAGGTGTTATTAGAATGTGGCTCATGATTTCTTTTCAGAAATAATGAATGAATTAATAACTGCCTTAAAGCAGATGAGGCCACATTGTCTATGATAAGAAGCCTGGTCTATGTCCAGATCCACCGGTGGTGAACTAGACAAGTCGTGTATTTTAAAATCCTAAATCTTAGTGTTTGTTTGCTTGTCCTGTTTTCTCCATGATTTTGATTTCTGAACAGGTATAGTGTTTTGACTTCTTATCAGGACCTGAAGAAGTAAATATACCTTATAGATGCCCCTTAGACTTTTATACCCGATGTCAGTTATTGTACAAGATGGAAGCTGGATTTGTTTCTTGATGCTGTGCCTAAAGTCTGTGTAATATGCAAGAAGTTGCCCATCTGACTCAATACCTGAATTATTTTATCTACAGTAAATACATCTCCATCTTAAGCTAGTAGATTTTAAAGAGACTGTATAATTTTACCTTTGCATGTGGCTTTTGGATTGGGATATTGCCACATGAGGTTTATGGCTCTGCAGGGAGAAAGTTTAGAACTTGAAAATGTCCTGTCTGACTTTAAATTATGTTGTTGTTACTACTGCTGTCCTGTTTGTCTGAAAGTCACGAGACTCTAAATATTCAAGCCACACTTGTTAAAGCCACAACGCCATGGTAAAGTCAGGAAACTGAAGACTAAGTTACCTGTTTGATTGTTTAAAAAAGTGAAAGCCAGGATGATTACTGGTTTTGACATTTCTGCAAGGATTTGTTTTGTATGCGTAAAGCGGAATTCAACAGCTTGTGGAAACTTGTGTCCAGATTCAAGCGTGCCTCTTTCAAGTCTCCTCAAGCAAGACTGTCATTACACTGTAAGAACAGACCAGTGCTCCGACGTAGAAGTGGAATTTGGTACAATATTACAACAGGTTACCACATATGTAACAGTTTCTTCTCTGAGACAGCCGTGCTGTCTTGCTGTCAGTAAGCTGTGTGCATCTGTAAGTGTGTCAGAAAAGACACAGAATCACACATTTGGGGAGTTGTAAATGCTGCAGATTTTCCATTGAACATTATTCATTTCAGATAATGTGATGTGAATGTATCTAATGCAAAAACTTTACACATGCCCTCCTAAAAGAAAGGCATGCTGAAATGTAATGATTCACTCTATATAGACTATTTCTGAGGTCACATACTGTAGGTACCATGCTGATACTGTGTTTAGACATATTAAATGATGTGTATTGGTATATAGATTTATATTTAATGTCAGTGGGTGGTGTGTCTACTTTTAGAGATATCTTTTACTATCAGAAGAGGTAGAGCAGAACTGTACTCTTTGAAGTACAATGTAAATCATTCTGGTACATTTCAGTACCATTTCTTGCTGGTTAGTTTTTGTACCCCTATGTTCAACAGCATCCAAAGTGGCCAAAATGCACTATAAAGAAAACATTATATCACTGGGCTGAATTTAAAAAAAAAAAAAAAAAGCATCCATACTACATTTTCCCCTTTATCACATGTGTGTTGACTGCATACTATAGTACCCTGTTTCTGTGAAGTCTTAATTTGGTGAAGGTGTACACAGAAGTAGAGTAGGAACTGCCAGTGTTGCTAAAAGGATGCAACCTATGGAGAGGTGCTGCTTCCTTGGATTAACCCTAGTTTATCAAAAGGTAAGGCTTGCCATCTGAATACCCCATTTGGAGCGCCACTTTAACTGTAGCAAATAAAGAAACAGTCTTAGTTTCATGCCAGACAAGAAGATTTATGCAACACTCATATTTCTGTGTTAATATGAAGCTTGAACTGAAAGCTTATCAACTTGGACTGGGAACACCAACAACGAAAGTACATTAGTGAGCATCTTTGTGGCTCACTAATTGGCACATTTCATCTTGCAGACAGTACACTTTCTATCAAAATCAGATCACAAAAAGAGAGTCCCTCTGAAACCAAAAACGTAAGATTCTTCTACAAAACAAAAAGAGAATGTGGTAATTGGATAATGCTAAACAGAAGGGTTTTTAAAAGACTGTTGTGACAACTATGCTTACTATTAAATTTAAAAAAGCTCCAGTAGCGTCACATAATATAAGAATTAAATGAACAGGCAGCAAATTCACTGCAGTAAATAGAATATGATGTTTAGTTTATCTTAAATCTGCCTTATGCCTCGGTCTCGGCTCTTACTTCAGCTAGGATTAGGATGTGATGATACATTCATTCTCTGAATGTAAAGCACATCAGTGACAGAAGGTATTATACATCTGTTTCCATGTAAAGCCTAGCTATGATGCATATATATTTTTATAAATCCAATTTATCCAAAAAGTATTTAACAGTTTACTTTTAAATATCAATCCATCCCCCCATTTGTTTTTACCACCTATTCAGACGAACACTGGGTCTTAAAAGCAAAGCTCCTGACTGACTTCGTGTGGAAGTCGAGCGTGGCCACGGTTGCCGCCTTCTATTTTCATTCTGTTATCTCGAGATCACAGCATAAATTTGTGGATTATCACAGGATAACGGCTCCTTTTCTTGAGAAAACAAAATGAAAAAAGACTGAAGCGATCACGACCAGTCCTGGCTACTGTAGGGTATTCAGATGTACATTTGTGGGATACATGACCACATAGTAAGTAGATTATACAGTATGTGGTAGTAGATAAATATTTTGTTGCACTGAATAAGATTTAAAGCCAGTGTTGTCACATTTTCATACCATAATGCCTAAAATGATAAAAACATGAATTCCACTAACTTTTTTTTCCCTTACAGACCCCATACACTGTATGCTTGCATCTAATATTGGATCATGTATTGGTGTAGCTCTTCTTTGAACAGAGCGAAGGTGGTTTCCTTTCAAGTAAAACTAAAATAATTCTATCTTGGTTCAAGTTTCATATCGCCACACCATACTGGAGTGGTGGCCTAGTTGATAGAGCATCCGCCCCACAACTGGGAAGTTGGGGGTTCAAGTTCTGGCCGGGTCATACCAAAGACCGTGTAAAAATGGTACTTCCTGCCTTCTAGCTTGGTGCTCAGCTTAATAGAATGGGGGAAGAAGTTGTTTGTGGTGGCGCCTTGCATGGCAGCGACCCCTCTGATTCTACATGTGATTAACATTGTAGATAGGAGAAACATAATTTCGTTCTACTGTACATGATTGGCTGTATGGACTGAATGACAATAGAAATGGCTTCTTCTTCTTTATTTACTCTTCAGTTATTATTATTATGCTGCTCCTATCATTAAACTCCTAAAGAACACGGTGAATAAGTGTATCCCCAAAAATATTTAAGCAGTTATTCAAAACGTTTCTATCTAAAGAAAGAGGATCAAACAGTAGATGTAGATGATGGATTTTTGTGACTTGGTAAACTGAGGATCAGGAGGATAGTCACATGTAAGTTTTTTTTTTATTTTTTAAATCTCATAGTTTAGAAAAAAATAGCAAGAAACCCCTCCCTCGAACACAGTCCCAACATCACTATCCTTGTATTGACTGTCTCTCACTACTTAGAATGTGCTTCTTTGCAACATTTGAATTTAAATACATTTAAATGTACCTATTAATGCTCATGAGTGTAAGTTGGGGGAATTGTGGTGTGATATGAAGGGGAAAAATAATTTTTACCCTTCTCCCACTCTCATTCTCCTGTATTCTTAGGCCTCGCTGCACCCCCCACCCATACACACAGTGCTGAATTTGAACTGTAGATCATATGAAGAACCATGATCATACAGTTAAATCAGTCTTGACAATATAATAGTTTTTAGTTCTTGTTTGATGTATAAAGATGCCACAGCTATGAATGAAAATTACATGTATTACTTGTAAGTTATTTTTTCTGACATAAAAAACATGGCATGGAAATAATAATCATAATAATAAAGAATTGTTTATACATAGTTAATAGTTTGTGCAGACAAACATAAAAACAATATGATATTGAAATCATTTGTACACAATGATGGGGTCATTGTTAATGGTAATAGTTGCTGTTGCTATGGCAACAAAAATGACAACATGGCTACCTTTCTAATATACAAATAGTGATTTTTTTTTCTCCCACATACAAATGAAATTGTATATGATACTGTCTTATTCAAAAAGGGAATGTCTAATTACTTTGTCTTGTTATGACAACATGATTAAATATTTAATACGAAAGGCATAAATCCTTGTAATATCCAAAGGTCCTTAGGGGAGGTTGGGTATGTGTTTTATTTTATTTTTCCTTCATTGTTTAATTTCTTTCTTGTACATGGTGTTTTTCAGAAATAAGAATGGACTTTAAGCTAACACCTATCTGTCAGGGAGGTAAAGAAGTTTTTGGACTAAGTGAAAGATCTTTTCTTTTTCTGTTAAATGATCGTCAGCAGCCGTCATCACTGGCCTCCTGCAGACTGGGCAGCAGTCTGTGAGGAGTTTTATTGGTGAGGTCTGGTTTTTGGGTCAAGAAAGCGGTCCAGAAGTCTCTTTGTGCCCAGCTGTGCTGGGTGATGTCGAGCCTCACTGAGGTGTATATGAATGTGTGCTGTTCACCTTGTTTGCACTTATGTACATAATATGTCAAAATACTCAAAATTTATTTTGAATAAATACAGATAAAAGAGTCGATTAAAAAAAAATGTAATCAATGTATTGCTGATTGATGATCCGTCTGTTTTATTACAGTGTGAAAAGATTGCTTTGAAGGACCTCTTCTTTTTGTTGTGCTAGAGCTCCCTTCTCTGCAAAGCATGGCATCACCCAACTGTTAAATGCAAAAAGATCAGGCTTTTCAGTTATTTCGGTTATACAATGTGTGATCGTGACATCAAACAGGAGAGATGGACTGAATCGTCATGAACACGCCCCACGCAGACACACTCCTCTCTCTGGTAAAGCACCAGAATAAAAAGCACACAGTGGCGCCACCTGCTGGATGACAAGCAGCAAGCACCAGGAGCAGCAGATTTAAAAATTCAACCAGATGTGTTCAAGGGGTCTCGGATTATCTTTATTTTCTGTCATTTTGTAAAGCTTTTTTTTCTTTCTTTGCTCCCTTGGCTGCTGCCATTATCTCAAATATCAATAAATCTGAATTTTCCTCCATATTTTAGTAATAACTTTCAACAACCTGTCACTCTAGCAACAGCAACATCCTTACACAACTCTGGTCAGGCAGATTTAGACGTAATTCTCTTCAGTTGCTCTTAAAGCCAGCAATGCAATTTTGTTGCCATGGCACTTGTCCTAGTGGCGGATTGACTGAGTCATCCTACTGAATTGATTCAAAGCCCTCTGACTGCGGAATACTGACTTCAGAGTGTCTGTGTGCGCTTGTACCCAAAACTCACCAAAGCTCGTTTACTACAGTATGACCCACCACCTGTCTTCATCACTGCTGTCCCAGTGTACTGACAAGTATACATACTGTAGATTGAAAATTGTGAATTGAAATTAATGTATTGTTAACTTTTTTTTATTGTGCCTTTATTGTGGAAAATGTAGTTTTTAGATTCTACATTTAAATTGACTGAAAACAGCACATGTGCTAAGTGTCTGTAAAAATGTTTCCCTTTAGTTCAAATACTTTCTTGGTGAGTTTATTCATTATTTCTTAAATTGGGTACAATCACAGACCGAATTGCAACCTGTGGAAGAAGATGAGGGCCAAAGACTGTTCAGGACTAAGCCATAAAAATCTCTTGGACAGACTTGAACATGACCGCTGTTTCTTGTCACCTATTGTTTCTCTCTGTTTTCTGCTTGTGGTGCTTCTTTGTGCTGCTGTGCTACATGCCAGTTTATTTTGCAGTGTATAGCTATTATGAGAAGTAACTGTGCCTATGATGAATTCTGCAATTTCTGTTTGATCTTAAATAAAATACATCATTGTGATTCCCCTTGTGGTGCTCTCATGTTTGAAGTTTCATAATAGAGTTTAAAGGAACACTATATAAGATTTTCACTTTACAATAATGTTTCCAAAATTATTTTGATGATATACATGTATTCAACCTTTGACCAGATGAACGTCACTTCCCCTATACAGAGCCTAAGTCACGCCCCTTCTACTTCTGCATATGGGACCTTAAATTGGAACAAATTTCAATTGAAATGAATGGCAAAAGCGAAATTATCTTTTGATCCCAAATTTTGCCACGAGTTACACATATGATGTTTGTAAATTTAAAAGATAATTTTCCACGTAAATAACGATGTAGGTTGTTGTCTAACTTAAGACATACAATGCATCCAGAAAGTATTCACAACGCTTCACTTTTTCCACATTTTGTTATATTACAGACTTATTCCAAAATGGATTAAATAAATTTTTTCCTCAAAATTCTACACACAATACCCTATAATGCCAATGGAAAAAAGTTAGGTTTTTTTAGATTTTTGCAAATTTATTAAAAATAAACCTTGGTGGCACAGTGGTTAGCACTGTGGCAGCACAGTAAGAAGGTTGTGGGTTCGATCCCACCCCCTGACCATCAGTGACCCTTCTGTGTGGAGTTTGCATGTTCTCCCCGTGTCTGCGTGGGTTTACTCTGGTTTCCTTCCACAGGCAAAAAACATGCAAGTTAGGTTAATTGGAGACTCTAAAGTGATGAAGTCAAAGGAATTGTCTGTAGCCCTCCGAGACAGGATTGTCTCAAAGCACAAATCTGGGGAAGGGTACGGAAACATTTTTGCTGCTTTGAAGGTACCAGTGAGCACAGTGGCCTCCATCATCCAAAAATGGAAGAAGTTCGGAACCGCCAGGACTCTTCCTAAAGCTGGCCAGCCGTCTAAACTGAGCGATCGGGGGAGAAGGGCCTTAGTCAGGGAGGTGGCCAAGAACCTGATGGTCACTCTGTCAGAGCTCCACTGTTCCTCTGTGGAGAGAGGAAAACCTTCCAGAAGCACAACCATCTCTGCAGCAATCCACAAATCAGGCCTGTATGGTAGAGTGGCCAGACAGAAGCCACTCCTTAGTAAAAGGCACATGGCAGCCCGCCTGGAGTTTGGCAAAAGGCACCTGAAGGACTCTCAAACCATGAGAAACTAAATTTTCTGGTCTGATGAGACAAAGATTGAACTCTTTGGTGTGAATGCCAGGTGTCAAGTTTGGAGGAAACCAGGCATCGCACATTGCCAAGCCAATACCATCCCTACAGTGAAGCATGGTGGTGGCAGCATCATGCTGTGGGGATGTTTTTCAGCAGCAAGAACTGGGAGACTAGTCAGGATAGAGGGAAAGATGAATGTGTCAATGTACAAAGACATCCTGGATGAAAACCTGCTCCAGAGTGCTCTTGACCTCAGACTGGGGCGGTGGTTCATCTTTCAGCAGGACAACGACCCTAAGCACACAGCCAAGGTATCAAAGGAGTGGCGTCAGGACAACTCTGTGAATGTCCTTGAGTGGCCCAGCAGCCAGACCCCCAACTTGAATCCAATTGAACATCTCTGGAGAGATTTGAAAATGGCTGTACACCGACGCTTCCCATCCAACCTGATAGAGCTTGAGAGGTGCTGCAAAGAGGAATGGGCGAAACTGCACAAAGATAGGTGTGCCAAGCTTGTGGCATCATATTCAAAAAGACTGGAGGTTGTAATTGCTGTCAAAGGTGCATCAACAAAGTATTGAGCAAAGGCTGTTGTTACAGACATAACCTGTCCTTTGAGACAAAGGGAATTATGGGAATTGGAGTTGGGGAAGTGTTCTGTAGTTCAATTCAATTCAATTCAATTCAATTCAACTTTATTTATATAGCGCCATTTCACAACAACAGTCATCTCATAGCACTATCAACTGTAGGGGGGAACCCCCACAGTTGCAGAAAGACCCCAGCAATCAGGCGATCCCCTGTGAGCAAGCACTTGGCGACGGTGGAGAGGAAAAACTCCCTTTTAACAGGAAGAAACCTCCAGCAGAACCAGGCTCAGGGAGGGGCAGTCATCTGCTGCGACTGGCTGGGGGGTGAGGGGATAGAGAAGAAGAAAAGAACAGACATGTAGAGAGCAAACAGCACGATGGGGACTCAATCTATGGGAGAGAACAAACAGATGTTAATGACCAGCAAAAAAAAATCTTTCATAGAGAGTGAGGAAAGGAGTGAGGCCCAGTGCATTACTGGAGGTCCCCCGGCTGACTAAACCTATTAGCAGCATAACTAAGGGAGGGTTCAGAAACACATGATCCCTCCCTAATTGTAGGCTATATCAAAAAGGTAGGTTTTAGCCCTATTCTTAAAAACAGAGATCGAGTCTGACTCCCGAATCCAGATTGGCAGCTGATTCCACAGGAGAGGAGCTTGATAACTGAAGGCTCTGCCTCCCATTGTACTTTTGGAGATTCTAGGTATTACAAGTAATCCTGCATTTTGGGAGCGTAGTGCTCTGTTAGGATAATACGGTAGTATCAGATCTTTTCAGTAAAAAGGAGCCTGATTGTTTAGAGCTTTGTAAGTAAGAAGAAGGATTTTAAACTTAATTCTAAACTCTATGGGAAGCCAATGAAGGGAGGCCAGAACCGGAGAGATATGATCTCTCTTTCTAGTACCTGTTAAAACTCTTGCTGCAGCATTTTGGATCAGCTGAAGACTTTTTAAAGATGTTTTAGGACAGCCTGATAATAAAGAATTACAATAATCTAATCTCGAGCTAACAAAAGCGTGGATCAGTTTCTCAGCATCACTCTGAGACAAGATGCTCCTAATCTTGGCAATATTACGCAAATGAATGAAGGCAGTCTTAGAAACAAATTTAATATGTGAATTGAAGGACAAATCCTGATCAAAAATAACTCCAAGGTTCCTCACAGAGCTATTAAGAGAAAGAGTAACCGCATCCAAACTGAAAGTTTGATTTGGAAAGGAATTTCTAAGGTTTTTTGGACCAACAAGAATGACTTCAGTCTTATCTGAATTTAATAGCAGGAAATTACAAGTCATCCAAGCTTTGATTTCCTTAAGACAGGCTTCTAACTTGGCTAATTGATTACTATCATCTGGCTTCATTGACAGGTATAATTGTGTGTCATCTGCATAACAATGAAAATGTATACAGTGCTTTCTAATAATGTTGCCTAACGGAAGCATATACAAACTAAAAAGAGTAGGGCCTAGCACAGATCCCTGTGGAACTCCATGACTAAGCTTTGAGTTGAAAGAAAACTCATTATTTACATGAACAAACTGGAACCTATCAGATAAATAAGATCTAAACCATTGCAACGAAGTTCCATTAAGTCCAACATAGTGTTCTAATCTATCAAGTAGAATATTATGATCGATAGTATCAAAAGCTGCACTAAGGTCTAAAAGGACAAGTACAGAAACTAGTCTATTATCAGATGCAATGAGGAGGTCATTAGTGACCTTCGCTAAGGCTGTTTCAGTACTATGATGGATTCTAAACCCAGATTGAAACTCTTCAAGTAAACCATTTCCCTGCAGGTGGTCAAATAATTGCGTAGCAACAACTCTTTCTAAGATTTTTGAAATGAAAGGGAGATTAGAGATTGGTCTATACTTAGCTAAAGCTCCTGGATCTAGCGTTGGCTTTTTGAGTAAGGGTTTAATTACAGCCGTTTTAAAAGCCTGCGGTACATGGCCTAAAGTTAATGAAGAATTGATTATATGAAGAATAAAGCTACCAATAAGTGGGAAGACTTCTTTAAATAACCTGGTAGGAATAGGGTCTAAAAGACAAGTTGAAGGTTTGGATGAGGAAACTATTTTGTCTAACTCACAAAGGTCGATTGGAGTAAACTCATCAAGACAGACATCAATAGAAGGAGTTGTAGTAGTTACAGTATTTAAGTTAACTGTGGGAAGAATCTGATTGATTTTATCTCTGATGGATGAAATTTTATTATTGAAAAAGTTCATGAAGTCCTGACTAGTAAGCTCTAAGGGAATGCTAGGATTGACAGAGTCCTGACTCTTTGTCAACCTGGCTACAGTACTGAAAACTAACTAACTAACTAACTAACCTGCACTTATATAGCGCTTTTCTAGTCACAAAGACCACTCAAAGCGCTTTCATTAATACTAACCCTCTATTCTAAGGGCCTATAGGAAACAGATATCTAGGGACAATTTAGAACAGCCAATTAACCTAACATGCATGTCCTTACCTAGGGCCACTTTAGAGTCTCCAATTAACCTAACCTGCATGTTTTTGGCATGTGGGAGGAAACCGGAGAAAATCCCGGAGTAAACCCACGCAACACGGGGAGAACATGCAAACTCCACACAGATCACTGTTGGTCGGGGGCTGGGATCGAACCCACGATCCCACGATCCCCACAATCCCCCGGCCAAGGGTAAACTGTGCTGCCGCAGTGCTAACCACTGCGCCACCGTGCAGCCCAAGAAAAGAAAGAAAAGAAACCTGGGATTATTCTTGTTCTCTTCTATTAATGCAGAGTAATAACTCGTTCTAGCTTTTCTAAGAGATTTTTTATAAATTAAAAGATGATTTCTCCAAGCTAAATAGATTTCATCTAAATTAGTAGAGCACCATTTTCTTTCTAATTGACGAGTCTTCTGTTTTAAGGTACGAGTTTCTGTGTTGAACCAAGGAGTTAGAAATCTCTGATTAGACTTTTTCTTTTTTAAGGGGGCCACCAAGTCTAGAGTCTGATGCAGAGAAGCTGAAACACTATCCACCATGTTATCAATTACAGAAGGAGCAAGCTGTCTATAGCTTATTTCCGTTGTGTTGACACATGGCATAGAGGAAACAATCTGCATAAATTTGGAAACAGCATCATCTGAGAGGCATCTACTGTAATAATATTTTTCTTTAGGAGCCAAATAGTCAGAAATAGTAAAATGAAAGGTTAACAGACAATGGTCTGACAGTACAGGGTTATGAGGAGACACTACAAGATTTTCTATTTCTATGCCATATGTCAGAACAAGGTCCAATGTATGGTGGAGGTAATGAGTAGAATTTCCTACTTTCTGAGAAAATCCAATCGAGTCTAATATTGAATTGAATGCCACATTAAGGCAGTCACTATCTACATCCACATGTATATTAAAGTCCCCTACTATAATTATTCTATCAGATTTCAGCACTAAATCAGCTAAGAAATCAGCAAATTCGGATAAAAAAATTCTGAGTAGGTTGATGGGGGACGATAAACTATGGCAAATAAAATTGGGTTTAACCTAAAATTGCTAAAGTGCCCAATACTGAGGACCAGGCCCTCAAAGGAATTATAACATGTTTTTTGCTTTACATTAACTAGTAATTTGGGGACTTCCGGTTATGGCGGCCACGTGAGGGGGACACGTCTCGCTCTGCTCTGCTCCTGGAGACGAAAAAATGGCAAATAACTCTCTCATTTGGGACAGAACCTATCCCAGCGTTTGGACGAGGATATGTCGGTGAAGCCTAAGGCTGGAAAACCAGGTGGAGGAAAAAGCGAGCCGCCGAAACAGTCTAAATTAACGGACTTTCACGTCTGTGACGCAGCAGATAAAGAAGCTCCATATATGGCGGAGGAAGCGAGCAGCGGTGCGGTGAATGTGGGAAACGGCACAGGTGCGGTGCTTAACGCCATTAGTTCAATGAGAGCGGACTTTTCCGCTAAGTTTGATGGGATTATGGCAGCGTTGGAAGGAATGAGAAAAGAATTGGGTGACTGTGTAGAACGAATGGCGCAGGTAGAGCTTCGTGTCGCTAGTGCTGAAGATGACGTCACCTGTCTTCAATTAAAGGTGCGCACTTTGGAAAAAAAAAATAAAAGTCTGGAAAATAATGTCTTGGACTTGGAATCCCGGTCGAGACGGAACAACTTGAGGCTGGTGGGTCTACCGGAGGAATCCGAAAGTCGGGACACATGTTCCTTTTTGGAAAAGTGGATTCCGGAGCGGAGCTGCAATCAGCAGTCGTTCTGGAAAGTGCATATCGTATCGGCCCACGGAGAGATAAGGGACCACCGAGGACGATTATTATGAAGTTTATCAGCAACAGAGACAGGATGAAGATCTTCAACGCTGCGCGAGCTGAAGGCCAGATTAAACACCAGGACCAGCAGGTGCGGTTCTACCCAGATTTGGCCACAGGAATCCAACAATTGAGGAAGCAGTTTGATCCCGTACGTAAAGAGCTGCGCAACCTTGGGATTCGTCATGGTGTAATTTATCCTGCGAGACTGTTGACCACATATGAGGGCAGAACCCACATCTTCAAGACCCCAGAGGAGGCGCAGGAGTTCATCAAGAAGATCCAAGAAGAGACTGGTGGGAGCTAAGCATGAACAAAATATAAGGTAGAATATTTAAGCATTTGCACAGGCATCTGACTGACTTGAAGCAAATAGCAAGTTTACAAAATATAGATTGTATTATATATAAAAAAAAAAACAAAAAAAACTATGATGTACAAAGCTGCTAAAAATTTTGGAGTTAAGTTGGAAAACTACAGAAGAGAGTTAATGTTATGTCATTAAAAGTAGCAGAGTTAGGGTGATTGGGAGGATGAAGAAGGAGTGGCTTTGGCTGATCCTCGTGGGTGTGGAACGGTCGATGGCTATATCGGGAGACGGAATTTTTTTTTTGATTTTGGGGGGATTACCACAAATGTGGGAAGGGGGAATTTGTTTGTGTGTAGTTTGTAGGATGAATGTTCAACCACTCATGTTTTTGCTTCTCTGTATGAGCATGTTTATACTGCAAGGTAATCCTAAACTCCCTATTGATCATAAACCAAAGCGTTAATCTTAATTTAACTTCATGGAATTGCAGAGGTCTACAAAAATTAAAAAAACTTAAACAAGTTATGAATAAAATAAAAGATATGGGTTCAAAAATTGTGTTTTTACAAGAAACTCATCTAATAGAGGAGGATGTAAAAAGAATTAGGAGTAGATGGCAAGGAAGTGTTTTCACCTCATCATTTTCATCCCGAGCCAGGGGAGTTATGACTCTCATACATAAATCAGTCCCATTTCAAGTGAAAAATGTAATTGGAGACAAATTTGGAAGATATTTAATCATTCAAGGATCTTTGTTATTAGAAAATATAAATTTGGTAAACCTATATGGTCCCAATATAGATGATCAAAAGTTCTTTGCTAATTTATTTCTTATCTTATCATCACTTACAGGGCGACATATAATAAGATAAGATAAGATAAGATAAGCCTTTATTAGTCCCACAATGGGGAAATTCCAGGATTGCAACAGCACAGGGATAGCAACACTCAGAGCAACAATCAGAAGGCAAGAAAAAACAACATCTAGTAAACATATGTCCATATTACTATAAATGTATATATATAGACACACAGTGCAGAGCATTATGGCTGGTGAATGTGCAGCAGAAAGTCTAAGCTCTCTCTCCGCGGATGCAGCGGGCCAGCTGGAAGTCTTTGGGCATGATGGTGACCCCCTTAGCGAAGAAGAGACCACCAGGTGGGCCTCGCTGGTCTCCTGCAGAGCCATGACGGCGAAGCTCAGGAAACGCAGGACGGTCTTGAAGTCCTGAGCGATCTCCCTCACCAGGCGCTGGACGGGCAGCTTACGGATGAGCAGCTCCGTGGATTTCTGGTAGCGACGGATCTCTCTCAGTTAATAGCAGGGGATTTTAATTGTACATTGAATCCCGGTATAGATAGATCAACAGGACTGGACTGTACGCACAATGGATGTAGGATGACCATTATTCATTTTATGAAAGAATTGAGATTGCTAGATATATGGAGAGAAATGAATCCACAAGTTAAAGCCTACTCTTGTTATTCCAATACCTACAAGACTTTATCACGTATTGATTATTTTTTGATCTCCGTAGAATTAAGGTCCAAGATTCAAAACTGCTTTTATGACAACATCGTGATCTCTGATCATGCACCCTGCTGTCTAATATATGTAGATAAGAAATTGACAAAGGAACCAGGTAGATGGCAATTTCAGCATAAATGGCTTCAGGATGAGGAATTTGTTAAGTACATAGAAAAACAGATAGATGAGTTCTTTGATATCAATACTACACAAACATCAGCATGTGTAAAGTGGGAGGCTTTCAAAGCTTTTATTAGGGGACATATTATTAGTTATACAGGTTCAAAATCTAAGAAGACTCGAGAGGAGAGAGTTCAATTGGAACATAAAATAAAAATTCTTCAAGAAAAAGTATATGCAGGAAGTGATCTAAGGTTGGAGAACGAATTACTGATTTTGAGAGCTGAATATGACAAAAAATCAGCGAATAGAGCTGCCTCGAGTCTTCTAAGATTGAAACAATCTTTTTATGAACAAGGTGAAAATCAGGAAAATTATTGGCATGGCAGATTAAACAATTAGAATTTAAAACACCATTTACCAATATTATAAGTAACGGACAGGTAGTTATAGATCCTTTAGAAATTAATAGAGCCTTTAGAGATTACTATGAAAAATTATATGATACCAAAAATGAATCTGACTTAACAAAACTAAATGGGTTTTTGAACGAACTATCTATACCGTGTATTTCAAATGAAAACAGGGAGATACTGGAGTCTAAAATTAGTCAAGAAGAAGTTGGGCTAGCCATTGATAATATGAAATCAGGAAAAAGTGCAGGACCAGATGGTCTTCCAGTTGACCTTTATAAAAAATTTAAGAATAAATTAATAAAGCCTTTTTTGGAAATGGTTTTAGAAGCATTTCAAAATAGTAATTTACCATCATACATGAATAATGCCTTAATTATACTGTTGCCAAAACCAGGTAAACCCTCTAATAAATGTGAAAATATGAGACCAATAAGCCTATTAAATGCCGACCTTAAGATAATCTGTAAAATTTTAGCAAGACGAATACAAGAAATTTTACCAAATATTATTAATCGAGATCAGAATGGCTTTATAAAGGGAAGACAAGGCTTCCATAATGTAAGAAGACTATTTAATATTATTTATTCTAATAAAGAAGCACCGGATACAGCTGTCCTATCACTGGACGCCGAAAAGGCCTTTGATAGAGTCGAATGGCCCTTTCTTTTTGAAGTCTTACAAAGGTTTGGACTTGGAAATAATTTCATAAAATGGGTTCAGATAATATATAATAATGCTACAGCAGAAATCCTAACAAATAACAATATTTCAAAATCAATAAAAATCAATAGAGGATGTCGACAAGGCTGTCCACTTTCACCTTTACTGTTTACTATGGCAATTGAACCTTTAGCGATGGCGATACGTCTACAGTCACAAATATATGGAATTAAAGTTGGACCAACAGAACATAAAATCTCCCTGTATGCCGATGACATAATTTTGTTTATGTCGAATCTTAAAAAATCAACTCCGACCTTATTGAATTTAATAAAGAATTTTGGGGAAATATCAGGATATAAAATAAATAAAACTAAATCTTCAATATTAATGCTAAATGAGACCCAGAGAAATTACCCAGCCCCTGAGGTAAATCAATTCAATGTTGTAAATCAGTTTAAATATTTAGGAATCCAAATTGTGCCTAAGCACGAATCAGAATCAGTCGCCAGTGTCAATTATGAAGCCTTAATGACAGATATTAATGAGTTACTTCAGAGATGGATGTCACTACCAATGTCGATGATCGGGAGAATCAATATACTTAAAAGTAATATCTTACCTAAAATACTTTATTTATTTCAATACATTCCCTTACCACCACCTTTAGATTTATTCTCAAGAATTAAAAAAAAGTTAGTGGAATTTATATGGAACAACAGGAGGGCTAGATTACGTTTGTCTTTATTATATTTACCATTTGATCGTGGAGGTCTGAAATGTCCAAATTTTATGTTGTATTATTGGTCGGCACAACTGAGGTCTATGACATATTATTTTTCATCAAATGATCTCCCTCACTGGACTGAAATGGAATCATACAATTTGCCTTTACCTCTTCCCATATTCATATATTCAGACTCGGCAAAAAAATTACAGAAACAAGTTAAAAACCCATTTGTAAAACATATGATTAAAATATGGTGTGAAACTAAAAAATATTTAAAAGAACTACACTTACTGTCACAATTTAGTCCAATATGGGGTAATCAATATTTTAAACCAGGGAGAGCGGATGCTGTGTTTAAAGTATGGAGTTTAAAAGGGATCCAAAAAATTCAAGATTTATATTTGTCATGTTCAGATAACATAATGTCTTTTGAAGAGCTGAGGATCAAATTTAATCTTAATAGAACACATTTTTTTAAATATCTTCAACTTAGGAACTTTATTCGATCAAACCAAAATAATGCTCTCACTCGACCTATTTATTCATCCTTGGAAAAAATGTTGATGAAAGATAGTAAAAGAAAGGGTATTATTTCAGAGTTTTATAACTCATTGACACTATCCTCAAGTGAAAACTCACAGAAAAGATTAAACTACTGGAAAGAAGATCTGCAAACTGAAATTTCAGAGGAACAATGGGAATTGGCTTGTACAGAAGCTCAAACCAAATCAATAAATGTACGTCTTAAATTGATACATTTTAAATGGTTAATGCGGATGTATGTTACACCGGTGGAGTTAAATAGATATAACAAAAACATACCAGATACATGCACAAAATGCATGGAAAGTAAAGGAACCCTATTTCATTGTTTATGGGAATGTAGAATAATTAGAATGTTTTGGGAAGAGGTGAGGGTAACAATTGAAAAAATAATTTCAAAACAAATCATATTGAATCCTAAACTGTTTTTGTTGGGTCTGTACCCAAAAAAGCATAACTTTAATAAAAGTGAAAGAACATTCATAGACCTCAGTTTGCTTAATGCCAAAAAATGTATTGCATTACTGTGGAAAAAGACTCATAGACCAGATGTGACTCAGTGGTTAAGACAGATGTTAACAAACCTTCCATTAGAAAGAATAACATATATACTGAAATCAAAGGAAAGTGTGTTTGAGAATATAAGATAAGATAAGATAAGATAAGCCTTTATTAGTCCCACAACTGGGAAATTCCAGGATTGCAACAGCACAGGGATAGCAACACTCAGAGCAACAATCAGAAGGCAAGAAAAAAAACAAGCAAGCAAGAGCAGCTAATAACATTTGTACGTATTACTATAAAATATATATATATACACACACACACAGACACACAGTGCAGAGCATTGTAGCTGGATGGAATAAATATATGAATATATGAACACACAGTGCAGAGCATTGTAGCTAGATGGAATAAATATGTAAATATATAAACACCCACAGTACGGAGCATTGCAGCTAGGTGGAATAAATATGCAAGTATATAAACACACACAGTGCGGAGCAATGTAGCTAGATGGAATAATATGTAGATATATAAATATATAAACATATAAACACACCCAGTGCTGAGCATTGTAGCTAGATGGAATAAATATGCAAATATATAAACACACACAGTGCAGAGCATTGTTGCTAGATGGAATGAAACAGCATAACCGTCTACTTAGTTATCCTACATGGTATGATTATGTGCCCATACATATTCTCACCCTCCATAGCGACCGGTATGTTCCTAGTTGTATGCCGGAGGGGACCATTGTGTAAGTCTATTGCATCTTTTGCATTCAAAAAACTATTAGTTTGTTACGTCTTTTTGCTATCTCTGCGAGCAGCCCTGCTTAGGTTGTACAGTCTGACAGCCGTTGGTAGGAAGGACCTACGAAACCTCTCGGTTGTGCACCTGGGATAATGTAGTCTGCTGCTAAATGAGCTCCTCAGTGCATTCAGTATGTCCTGCATAGGGTGGAACTCGGACTCCAGCAGAGATGACAGTTTAGCCACCGTCCTTCTCTCTCCTATCTCCTCCATCGGATCAAGGCGCTGCCCCAGGACAGAGCTAGCTTTCTTAATCAGTTTGTTCAGTCTCTTCCTATCGGCTGCAGTAATGCCACTGCCCCAGCAGACCACTCCAAAAGTGATGGCTGATGCCACCACCGTGTCATAGAATGACTTCAGCAGCGCCCCTTGTACACCAAAAGACCTGAGTCTCCTCAGCAGGAACAGCCTGCGCTGTCCCTTCTTGTAGAGTGCATCAGTATTGTGTGACCAGTCTAGTTTATTGTTCAGATGAATACCCAGGTACTTATAGGATGTCACCATCTCGATGTCTGTTCCCTGTATATTTACTGGTACTGTGAGGGGCTGCCCATGCCTGCGGCAGTCCACCACCAGCTCCTTAGTTTTCCTCGCGTTGATCTGGAGGCAGTTCCGATGGCACCAGTCCACGAAGTCCTGGATAAGCCCTCTGTACTCAGCTTCATCTCCATTGGAGATGAGGCCAACGATCGCAGAGTCATCAGAGAACTTCTGTAGATGGCAGTGTGTTGTGTTGTGTGAGAAGTCTGCAGTATAAAGAGTGAACAGGAAGGGAGCCAGCACCGTTCCCTGGGGGGCCCCCGTGCTACTGATGATCGTGTCGGACACACAGTCCCGGGTTCTCACAAACTGAGGCCGGTTCGTGAGGTAGTCCAGGATCCATGATGACAGGTGCTGGTCCACCCCTGCGCGCAGCAGCTTGTCCTTCAGGATCATCGGTTGGATGGTGTTGAAAGCACTGGAGAAGTCAAAGAACATGATCCTCACCATATTCCCGGGCTTCTCCAGGTGGGACAGAGAACGGTGAAGGAGGAAGATCACCGCATCCTCCACCCCAATGCCATTCTGGTAGGCGAACTGGAGTGGATCCATCGCTGGTTCCACCAGGGGGCGGAGGTGAGCAAGGAGCAGTCTCTCCAGGGTCTTCATCAAGTGGGACGTCAAGGCCACCGGTCTGTAGCTGTTCAGGTCTTTGGGGTGGGAAGTTTTTGGTACAGGTACCACACAAGATGTTTTCCACAGCTGTGGTACCCTCCCCAGTTTCAGGCTCATGTTGAAGATATACGTCACAATCCCACACAGCTGGTCTGCACAGGACTTGAGGAGCTTTGCGCTGATGCCGTCCGGTCCCGGCGCCTTCCTCGCCTTGATCTTCCTCAGCTCCGTCCTCACCTGGGTCCTGGTCAGGGTCAGGATGGGGGGCTGTGTGTTGGGAGTGGGGGGGTGTTGGTGGAGTGGGGAGTGGGCAGCAGGACTTGATTTCTTTAGAGGCAGCAGTGGTTGTTGTGCAGTCAGGGGGGAGGGCGGTTGGTCAAATCTATTGAAAAACAGATTCAGGTTGTTCGCCCACTCCCTGCCCCCTGTGGCCTGGGGGGAGGTATTCTGGAGCCCCGAGATGGTTTTGAGGTTTCTCCAGACCCCGCTGATGTCGCTCTGTTGCAGCTTGTCCTCCATCTTCTTCCTGAAGCTGTCCTTGCCTTCTCTGATCTTTCTCCTCAGCTCCCTCTGTACGGACTTCAGCATCTCCCTGTTCCCTGACCTGAAGATCCTCTTCTTCTCTCTCAGAAGTGTTTTTATCTCAGGGTTGATCCAGGGTTTGTTGTTTGAGTGACGCCGTATGGTCTTGGTGGGAACGGATTTGTCCACACAGAAGCTGAGGTAGCCCGTGAAGGTGTGAATGAGGCCATCGATGTCCTCACCATGTGGATCGCAGAGCTGCTTCCAGGCGGTGGCTTCAAAACAGCCCTTTAGGGTGTCCATTGTCTCCTCAGACCATAACTCCACAGTGTGCATGGCCGGAGGTTGTCTGTGCACTAGGGGTTTGTACACCGGCCGGAGATGAACCAAGTTGTGATCCGATCTCCCGAGTGGGGGGAGTTGTGATGAGGTGTACGCCTCCTTAGTGTTTGCGTAGAATAAATCCAGTGTTTTATTGTCTCTAGTGTGGCATGTGACATACTGGGTGAACGTGGGTAGAATGGGAGACAGTGAAACATGGTTGAAATCGCCTGAGATGAGGAGAAGAGCATCTGGGTGTTCTGTCTGCAGCCTGCTGGTTACTGAATGGATGACGTCACGTGCTGTCCCAGCGTTCGCCGTCGGATTTGCATAAACAACAATGCAGATCACGTGTGAGTGTTCTCTCGGGAGATATGTAGGCCTCATGCTAACAGCTAGCAACTCAATGTCTTTGCTGCAGTGTCGTTGTTTAACAGTGATATGTCCCGGTCTGCACCAGTTGTTGTTAACATACATTATCACTCCACCGCCCCTAGCCTTGCCACTGTCTGGTGTTCGGTCAGCTCGTATCATGTGAAAACCCTCCAGCTCAATGTTAGCATCTGCTGCTAGTTCAGTTAGCCACGTCTCAGTAAACAAAAGGAGAGAGCACTCCCGGTATGTGCTATCATAACGGGAGATAGCCGCTAGCTCATCTAACTTTCCCAGTATCGACCGTACATTTCCCATGACAACAGATGGAAGGGAGGGTCTGTACCTTATATTTTTTGTCCTCCGCCTTACTCCAGCCCGGCAGCCGCGGCGTTTTCGCCTCAGTTCTCTCGGTATGTCGAGTTTTTCCAATGGGACCGGGTGGCGGTTGAATGCTAGCAGCTGTTCTCTGCTGTATCGTATCCTGCTATAGACAGTGGCTCCGTCCACCGGCTCAGGAGACATTTAGGACGATCTGTGTGTCCGTGATATAAGTGGGGTGAAAAAAAAAGACGGATCAAAAGAGAGAGGAAGGGAAAAAGACTCGAAATCGAGCCGCTGTTGCAAAAGGCAGCCGACTCGTGTGGCGCCGAGAGAAAAAAAAAAAAAAAAAAAAAAAAAAAAAAATATATGGAGACCTTTTATTGATTATGTAAAAAATTTAAACATAACTCTTGAAGAAGAAGGTGAATGATGTGTGTGGACCTTGTAAATTCCAAACTGGTGAACATAATATGTATACTTATGTAATGGATTGTCTAGACTAAACAGAGGAGCATTGTTGAAGACTTGATTTTGTTGGTGGTTGTAGGTGTTTTTAGTGCATTTTTTTTTGTAGTACTTTAGTGTTAGTGTTTGATTGTTTGTGTTATGTTTGTTAAAAAAAAAAGGTTCAATAAAGATATTGTGGAAAAAAAACAAACTAGTAATTTGGAATGGTAAATTGTTGCTACTCCTCCTCCACGACCAGAACTTCTGGGATTTTGACAGTTTAAATAACCAGAGGGAGTTGATTCATTTAAACCAACATAATCCTCTTGTCCTAACCAAGTCTCTGTAAGGGAAATTAAATCAACCTGATGATCAATTAACAAATCATGGACTAACAGAGACTTGGGAGTTAGAGACCTAATATTTAATAAACCACATTTAATTTTTAAATTATGAGGAGGAACAGAAGCCAAATCATTCAATTTAGAGGCTTTATGTTTAATTTGAGTTTTACCAATATTTTGCTTTATCACTTTGGGATGCTTATACATTATATTTTTATTTACTTTGGAGGGAGCAGACAACGATTCTCTGATGGGGAAGACAGGGGCTAAGCTGAGGGGTGGCGGATGAAGAGGAGCTGCAGAGAGGCGTGTAAGACTGCGACTCTGCTTCCTGGTCCCAACTCTGAGTAGTCATGGTTTTGGAAATTTGGATAAAAAAGATGCCAGATTTTTAGATAAATGAGACGCACCATCCAAAGTAGGATGAATGCTGTCTCGTCTCATAAGACCAGGTTTTCCCCAAAAAGAACTCCAATTGTCAATGTAGCCCACGTCATTTTTAGGACACCACACAGACAGCCAGCGGTTCAAGGATGACGAGCGACTAAACATGTCATCACTGGTCAGATTGGGGAGGGGCCCAGAGAATACTACAGTGGCAGACATCGTTTTTGCAAAGTCACACACCGATTCTATAGTTCTAAAAGAAAGTGGCGTGGTTGTTGTTGTGACAGAGGTAAGCAGCCAGTTTAGTGGTAATAGGTTGGTCTCGGCCCAAGTTGTGCTTTATTTCAACGAAAATAAATCCCCTCTTCTAAAAGAGAGAGAACATGGATTCCTCCCCTTTGTTGGTGAAATATATTAACCCGCCGAATAAGCTCAGGATGGAGGTCTTGGGCCAACACACTGGAGTTTTCCCATCTATGATCACAGAAGGACAACACTCCGTGCAGAAAGGTAACACTCGGGTCTCGTCGTATGATTCTTTTCACCAAACACTGGTTTTTAATGGAGAGGAAATCAAGGAGAAGAGCACGTTGAACTGATTGTGCCGCTCGACCTGTACCAACACGGCCGCTAGCTTAGCCAAAGTTAGCCTAGCCACTAACATGGCTGAAGCTAGAGGACAGTCTGTCGTAATCAGTTTCAGTACAAATAACCCATTCTGGTCAGAGGTGACAGGGGTGGAGGACACTAACATGAACAAAAGAGGGGAGGCAGACATCGGGGAACATTTTAGCAATCCTTTCACGCCGGAGGGGAAGCTAAAATTAGCTGCAACTGGACCAGAGCCAGTGATGTCACAAGATGCACAGCGACAGCTCTCCCATCCAATTATACAGCAGGTGAACTCTTTTCCAATGTCAACTAACCAGCGGATGGCAGAAGGTGGTGAGTCACTGTTTTATTCTGAGTGTATAAATGCGGCATCCACTCCAGCTGCAGAACGCTTCAGTTGTGGCGGTTTGGTGTAAACCCCCACAAACAGACTGGACAGACACAGCGTTCGGCTAGAGCAATTAACAGAACAGTGAAATGTGTGTATTAATGTCTACAGGCTGCCCCACTTCTTCTGGCTCTCTACTGTGATGTTAATGTCACCTTTCATGCATTGTGTTCATGCGTCCTGTCCTTACTGTGACCTAGAGACGGAGATCAATATGTAGATGTGCCTTGTAACCTCTTTGTTCTACACCTGGAGCAGAGTCTAGCAATCTGCCTATTGTGATGTATGTCTCTCAAATGCAAATGTCTCATGCCTGTTCTGCAATCTCTTTAATCATACCAACTGCTGGGGAATGCTCTTTGATGTATTGTTGTAGTTGGGTATATATGCTGCAACTCTGTAACTCAAACTCTCTCACTCTCACTCTTCAGCTGCCGCTGCAGACACGCACATTGTGTCTCTCTGCTGAGAGCACTCTGGGCTCGCTCCCGGCGCGCATGCACGGTGCCGGGAGCGGAGCTCGTGATGGCGGTATGATTCAATAAAACCAACTTAAAACTCCATCGCTGCCTTTATTTTTCATGCCGCCGCACAATGTTAATTCGGCCCCAATGTCGCCTACTAGTGTTCAGCCTGCACACCCCACATGTCACAGACTGTATGATGGTAAGAACCAGAACCAAAGCAGTGCTAAGCTTGACCCATGTTACTGCCCACCACTTTCAACACACCACCAGACACTTGTGAAAATCTGCAATGATAACGAACTGAAGGAAAGAATCCCTATACTGCAGCCAGGCTGTTTTGATGGGACTGGTGCATGGAGAGACTTTTTATATAAGTTCGAAAATTGTGCTATGGCCAATAATTGGTCTAAGAAGACAATGGTCATCCAGCTGCAGTTTAGTCTTAAAGGTGCAGCGGGTGCAATCATCCACAAAAAAACCCAAGATCAGCATTGTGGAGGAAGTGGAAGCTGCTTATGGGAATTTGCAGCAGCTGTCGGCATTGAATTGAGGCACAGGGTCAGAAAACCTGGTGAAACGCTGCGCATGCTCCATGACATGTATGAAAAGGTGGCTATAGTGTACTCGGATTGCACAGAAAAGGAACAAGAGCGGATTGGGGTGGAGATTTTCACCAGTGCTATGAATGACACCGAGATGGTCCAAAAGCTACTGGAAGAGAGACCCCCCACCCTAACCAAGGCCTATGAGGTGGCACGCAGGCACGAGAGCACCAGGAGGGCAGCCAAAGTAGTAACGCAGCTCATGAGACCTAGGTCGCAGGGGACCCGAACAGCAGTTGTACAGGAGAACATCACCACCACCCCTCACCAGCTAGTGGCAAACCCACTCGTCCCTAAACAGAAAAAAACAGTCCAGGAAAAGTGCAGCATACAGTAAGGGGAAACCAGACAAACTCACCTGCCACAACTGCTCTGGCATGGGTCATCTATGGAGGAACTGCCCCTCACCTTGCCAGAAACTAAACACACCCACGCCGCTAGCCAGCGGAGCCGACACTGTTGTTGCTAGTGCCAAAAGACCAGAGGAGGAGATGTGCATCCAGATATGGGTTGGTGGGATTGAGCTCTGTGCCCTCCTTGACTCAGGTGCATGGAGGAATGTGATGCCATTTCACCACTTCAACACCATCTCAACAATGTCTAGAACTCCAATACAACCGTCCGATGTCCAGGGTCTACAAGGCATCAGCCCAGGGGGTGTGGCAGTGGTAGGAGAGGTGGTACTTTAAGTTAACATTGCTCGCAAAGCCACACAGGTGAACTTTATCCTAGCTAATACAACTACCACTTTTGAGGTTATCCTGGGGCACCTGTTGGAAGCACGGGCCTGTCTGGACTATGGTAGTCATGAAATAATGCTCTTTGGTGAAAAGGTGCCTCGTTTCAACCCCAGCTACCAGGCAGAGTCCCAGCTAGTTCAAATGGCACAAACAGTGACTGTAGAACCAGCTCAGGAGTATGTGGTTCCAAGGCCTCCCAGCCATCAGAGAACTACTGACAGAGCCTTTATGCTAAGCCCTATCAAAAGTTTTGTCCACAAACACAAGGTGCTGATTGCCCACACAGTCATCCGAACCCAACGTTCTAACAACATCCCCATTCGAGTGTTCAACCCTGGTGCCTTGCCTGTCAAACTAAAAAAGGGGGCTGCAGTCGGAGTTCTACAACCCACTCAGGTACTGGAGGAGACCGGATCGGGCCAAGCCCAGGCACAGGCTATTCCTGAAAACATTAACTGTGATCCTATCCTTGTGCCCCATCACCTGCAGATCCTTTATGTGGAGAGTTGCTCCAGCCTGGCCGAGGAGGATCACCACAGACTGGCCCGCTTATTGCAGTGTTACAGCAACGTGTTCTCCACTGGCCCCACAGACCTGGGCCACACGAACGTGGTACAACACAACATCATGACCATGCAAGGGTCGGCTGTGAAGCAACAACTGCGTAGAATGGATCGCAACAAGCAGACGGCAGTGGACCAACAAGTGCAACAGAGCCTGGAAGCTGGCCTGGCACAGCCAAGTAACAGCAGCTGGGCGGCACCACTTGTCATGGTTAGGAAGAAAGACCAGAGCCTCCAACTGTACGTGGATTACAGGGTGTTGAACGAACGGATCATAAAGGATGCATATCCCCTGCCACGTATCCAAGACACCCTTGACACACTGTCCACCACCAAGTACTTCAGTACGCTAGACCTCACATTGGGGTATTGGCAGGTGGAGATGACCCCTAGAGCCCGTAAAGCTGCCACCTTCTACATCAGGAAGGGGTTATTCAAGTAGAAGGTGATGCTGTTTGGACTGTGTAACGTGCCAGCCACATTCCAGAGGCTCATGGACTGTGTTCTGGCAGGGCTGCAGTGGGAGACTTGCTTGGTGTACCTTGACGACATCATTGTCCTGGGTCAGGACGCTGCACAGATGCTGGAGCGACTCGAGCAGGTGTCTGCCAGGCTGAGAGGAGCACATTTAAAGCTGAAACCCTCCAAGTGCTGCCTGTTCCGGGAACAGGTGTCCTATCTTGGGCATGTAGTGTCTGCCAAGGGTGTGGCTACCAACCCCCTTAAGATCAAACAGGTACAGGAGTGGCCTATGCCCCAGAATGTCTAAGAAGTCTGCCAGTTTGTGGGGCTAGCTTCATACTACCGGCGGTTCATAGAAGACTTTGCCACTATAGCCAAGCCCCTCCACGAACTTACCAAAAAGTATGCCCGATTCTACTGGTCAACTGAATGTCAAGCCTCTTTTGAAGAACTGAAAAGCCGTTTTGTCACCGCACCTGTGTTAGGTTACCCCCTCAACAGTGGCAAAATGCTGTTGGACATTGATGCCAGTGACTTTGGGATCAGAGCCATCCTCTCCCAAGTCCAAGGGGGTGAAGAGAGGGTCTTAGCCTATGGCAGCAGACAATTATCTTCTACAGAGCAGAACTACTGTACCACCAGAAGAGAACTCCTAGCAGTAGTGGAATTTACTACCCACTTCAGGCAGTACCTACTGGGCAGAACCTTCACCATCTGAACAGACCACAGCAGGCTGCAGTGGATGACCCGACGGAAAGAGCCTGAGGGTCAGCTCACTCGATGGCTAGAGAGGCTAGCCGAATACAACTTTAGAGTGCTTCATCGTCCAGGCCAGAATCACCAAAACGCAGATGTCCTCTCCAGGAGACCCTGCCGTACATCATGTCCATGCAAGTTGCTGGATCCCAACAATAGCAGTAATGGACAACGAGGCAGTGGGGGTGGTTGACGCCAACAATCAGAATGATTCTTCCACTCCACCTGACACCTCCTGCTCTGAGCTGTTTAGAGGGTGAACCCTAGAGCAACTTGTTGCTGAGCAGGAAGCTGATGATGACATAGGACCCTTAAAGAGATGGGTAGAAGGAGGCAGAAACGACCGACCTGGCCAGATGTGGCCAGACTCAGCCCCGCAACCAAGGCATATTGGTCACAATGGAAGAGGCTACACCTGAAAGATGGGGTGTTGCTGAGAAAATTCTATTGCTTGGAAGGAAGGACCTTCTACTTGTAGATACTGCTACTTTGCATGTATCGCCACCAGGTGATGCAGCAAATACATGACAGCCCCACAGGAGGCTACTTTGGTGCAGAGAAAACACTTGCCCGCTTGAAGAACAGATACTATTGGTACAATATGTGAGATGACGTCACCCTGTGGTGCCGTACTTGTACCAGATGTGCCTCAAAAGCCTGCCCCCAGAAAACTCCCCAAGCTGCAATGGGAACCGTGAGAGTAGGTGCCCTCATGGAGAGAATTGCCATCAACCTGATGGGCCCACTCAATGAGACAGAGAGGCACAATCGTTTCATCCTGGTGGTACAGGACTATTTCAGTAAATGGGTTGAGGCATATCCAATCCCTGATGAGCAGGCCTCCACAGTGGCTGAAAAGATCGCCTCCGAGTGGGTGTGTCGATACGGAGCCCTGCGGTCTTTGCACAGTGACCAGGGCACCAACTTCGAGTCGGCCGTGTTCCAGGGGATGTGTGAGATGCTGGGAGTGGAAAAAAACATGCACCACCCCATTTCACCCCCAATCTGATGGACAAGTAGAACATTTTAATGCCACACTGCAGAAAATCCCAATCACCACAGCCAACCGATGCCATTGGAACTGGGACCTGACGATCCCATACGCAACAATGGCCTACCGGGCATCCCGACACAGCCCCATGGGCTTAACCCCCAATATGATGCTGCTTGAACGTGAGATAAGTGAGCCCCTAGACATAGTAACCGGCCTGCCACCAGATGACTGCTGTCCAGCCTCTGCACCACAGTACATTGTGCACCTGAGGGAACGGCTCGAGCTGTCCCACAAGTTGGCACGGGAGGCCCTTGGGAGATCAGTGGAGCGAGCCAAATGACAGTATTCAATTCAATTCAACTTTATTTATATAGCGCCATTTCACAACAACAGTCATCTCATAGCACTATCAACTGAAGGGGGAACCCCCACAGTTGCAGAAAGACCCCAGCAATCAGGCGATCCCCTGTGAGCAAGCACTTGGCGACAGTGGAGAGGAAAAACTCCCTTTTAACAGGAAGAAACCTCCAGCAGAACCAGGCTCAGGGAGGGGCAGTCATCTGCTGCGACTGGCTGGGGGGTGAGGGGATAGAGAAGAAGAAAAGAACAGACATGTAGAGAGCAAACAGCACGATGGGGACTCAATCTATGGGAGAGAACAAACAAATGTTAATGACCAGCAAAAAAAATATTTCATTGACAGTGAGAAAAGGAGTGAGGCCCAGTGCATTACTGGAGGTTCCCCGGCTGACTAAACCTATTAGCAGCATAACTAAGGGAGGGTTCAGAAACACATGATCCCTCCCTAATTGTAGGCTATATCAAAACGGTAGGTTTTAGCCCTATTCTTAAAAACAGAGATCGAGTCTGACTCTCGAATCCAGATTGGCAGCTGATTCCACAGGAGAGGAGCTTGATAACTGAAGGCTCTGCCTCCCATTGTACTTTTGGAGATTCTAGGTATTACAAGTAATCCTGCATTTTGGGAGCGTAGTGCTCTGTTAGGATAATACGGTAGTATCAGATCTTTTAAATAAAAAGGAGCCTGATTGTTTAGAGCTTTGTAAGTAAGAAGAAGGATTTTAAACTTAATTCTAAACTCTATAGGAAGCCAATGAAGGGAGGCCAGAACTGGAGAGATATGATCTCTCTTTCTAGTACCTGTTAAAACTCTTGCTGCAGCATTTTGGATCAGCTGAAGACTTTTTAAAGATGTTTTAGGACAGCCTGATAATAAAGAATTACAATAATCTAATCTCGAGCTAACAAAAGCGTGGATCAGTTTTTATCATACTTTATCAAGTATGATAAAAACATCTGTCAAGTCCAGTATCCCATCAGAGCAGCAGTCTGGTACCTCGTCAAAGGCACCAAGAGGGCGAAAAAAAACGTAAAAAAATTCCTACCATCTTATGAAGGCCCCTATTTTGTGGTGGACATACTGGACAATTTGGTCTACCGCATCAAGAAAAGCCCAAGGTCAAAGGCTAGGGTGGTGCATCATGACAAGCTGAAGGCCTACCACTCCAGGACCCCACTCGACAACAGCTGGGTCTTCCAAGATTCTTCTGACACATTGACACCTAGGGAGGTGCTGCCCCCATCAGCGGAGGGAGACGTCTCTGATTTGGAGGTGGGCCCCTTGAACCTATGGGATGACCCACAGGATCCAGATGATGCCAGCTCAGAGCCATCTCAGGGGCCTTGGTCGCCACCACAATATGACACCAGAAGGAGCAGCGCTCTCCACCTGAACCTCACCCAGCCTCAAATGGTTGAGGAGGACACTTGCCAACTACCTCAGAGACTAGCTCGTCTGCCCACTCCTGTCGACACTCCTTGCAGAAGACCACACAGGGTGCGCAGACCTCGAGACAGGTTGGGTGACTGGATTTACTCCTAGTCATTAGAGAAGAATTCAGCCTGAGTATGGGTGTAGGCGGATCGCTGCCCTACTCATGGCACACTAGCCCGAGCTAGGGTGTAGGCGGATCACTGCCCAGCTTGTGGACAGAAACAAACAAACAAACAAACAAAAAGTCTGAGACTGTTGTTATGCCTTATTGTTGTACTTGAAATATGTTGATGGGCCTTGTGTTGTTTGGTAGTACTTCTTATAAGCTAAGGTTAACTCACTGGCTGCACAAGATTAAGTCAGGTTTGTTGCATTGTTTTATCATTATGGCGGTTACAGGTCCAGGAGTGACGAACATTAAACTTTTCATGGACACTGGGTTGGGAGGCTGGGATCGTGCTCGTCATTTGTTGCTTTACCTCTGTCTACTTTTGAGCTGGAGTAATATTAGGAACCAACATCATACAGAGTGGGGGTAGTGTTACAGACATAGCCTGTCCTTTGAGACAGAGGGAATTATGGGAATTGGAGTTGGGGAAGTGTTCTATAGTTCTAAAAGAAAGTGGCACGGTTGATGTTGTGGCAGAGATGTAAGCAGCCAGTTTAGTGGTAATAGGTCGGTCCCGGCCCAAGTTGTGCTTTATTTCAATGAAAATAAATCCCCTCTTCTGAAAGAGAGAGTGTGGAGGATGAAAGCAGACGAGACACAAGCTGACGACACAGAAGTTTTTTTCTCCTCCAACACAGAACAGAATAACTCTGAGTGTCAAAGCGATCTGTTTTATACATTTTCTTCCTGCCACTGGCACTCAGGGTAAACACATTAACATACCAGTTATAAAGCGTGAACACACATCAACATACAGTGGGGCAAAAAAGTATTTAGTCAGCCACCAATTGTGCAAGTTCTCCCACTTAAAAGATGAGAGAGGTCTCCAATTTTCATCATAGGTATACCTCAACTATGAGAGACAAAATGAGAAAAAAAAAATCCAGAAAATCACATTGAAGGATTTTTAATGAATTAATTGGTAAATTCCTCGGTAAAATAAGTATTTGGTCACCTACAAACAAGCAAGATTTCTGGCTCTCACAGACATGTAACTTCTTCTTTAAGAGGCTCCTCTGTCCTCCACTTGTTACCTGTATTAATGGCACCTGTTTGAACTCATTATCAGTATAAAAGACACCTGTCCACAACCTCAAACAGTCAGACTCCAAACTCCACTATGGCCAAGACCAAAGAGCTGTCAAAGGACACCAGAAACAAAACTGTAGACCTGCACCAGGCTGGGAAGACTGAATCTGCAATAGGTAAGCAGCTTGGTGTGAAGAAATCAACTGTGGGAGCAATTATTAGAAAATGGAAGACATACAAGACCACTGATAATCTCCCTCGATCTGGGGCTCCACGCAAGATCTCACCCTGGAGGGTCAAAACGATCACGAGAACGGTGAGCAAAATTCCCAGAACCACACGGGGGGACCTAGTGAATGACCTGCAGAGAGCTGGGACCAAAGTAACAAAGTAACACACTACGCCGCCAGGGACTCAAATCCTGCAGTGCCAGACGTGTCCCCCTACTTAAGCCAGTACACGTCCAGGCCCGTCTGAAGTTTGCTAGAGGGCATTTGGATGATCCAGAAGAGGATTGGGAGAATGTCTTATGGTCAGATGAAACCAAAATAGAACTTTTTGGTAAAAACTCAACTTGTCGTGTTTGGAGGAGAAAGAACACCATACCTACTGTGAAGCATGGGGGTGGAAACATCATGCTTTGAGGCTGTTTTTCTGCAAAGGGACCAGGATGACTGATCCGTGTAAAGGAAAGAATGAATGGGGCCATGTAACGTGAGATTTTGAGTGAAAACCTCCTTCCATCAGCATGGGCATTGAAGATGAAACATGGCTGGGTCTTTCAGCATGACAATGATCCCAAACACACCGCCCGGGCAATGAAGGAGTGGCTTCGTAAGAAGCATTTCAAGGTCCTGGAGTGGCCCAGCCAGTCTCCAGATCTCAACCCCATAGAAAATCTTTGGAGGGAGTTGAAAGTCCGTGTTGCCCAGCGATAGCCCCAAAACATCACTGCTCTAGAGGAGATCTGCATGGAGAAATGGGCCATAATACCAGCAACAGTGTGTGAAAACCTTGTGAAGACTTACAGAAAATGTTTGACCTCTGTCATTGCCAACAAAGGGTATATAACAAAGTATTGAGATGAACTGTTGTTATTGACCAAATACTTATTTTACCGAGGAATTTACCAATTAATTCATTAAAAATCCTTCATTGTGATTTTCTGAATTTTTTTTTTTCTCATGTTGTTTCTCATAGTTGAGGCATACCTTTGATGAAAATTGGAGGCCTCTCTCATCTTTTAAGTGGGAGAACTTGCACAAGTGGTGGCTGACTAAATACTTTTTTGCCCCACTGTACACATTGACATACACATCACAGAGTAAGGCTTAGTACAATACATTTGCGCCCCTGTGTCCTCAGGTATGAGCCTGGCACGGGGGGGGGGGGGAGGCACATCTTTATTGACTTCATACTCCCCAGCGCTCTGGCGCCCTTGGCTGGCCCCCCAACACCCTGAAGTACTGGGTGGAGTGTCATCTCCTTTGTGTCACCACACAGCCATCCCCCCATCCCCGAACACTCAGAAGGAGTCCTAACCCTCTGGACCTTTGGGCTTGAGCAAGCGCCTGTAGCGGCTGTAACGTGGGCTGGTCGAAGTGCCTTCCTGTCGAGGTGGGTAGGAAAAAGACTTGGTCTCTGGACGGGGAAAGGGTGGGGAGGGGAAAAAGTTAGTTTCTTGAAAACAGTCCTCTGTAGGGGGAACACTAACCTGCGGACACACTGTAGGTGGGCGCCCGCGCCAGGGAGCTTGAGCCAACACCACCTGCTCATCTGCCAACACGTAAGCGGGCTTCAGCCTGTCTATGCAGACAGTTTCCTTACGTCCCCCCAAGTCTAACACAAAATGTTTCTCCCCAGTTTCCAACACTCTGAACAAGCCATCGTATGGCGGACGCAGCGAGGTTCTGTGGCCGTCGTGCCTGACGAAAACAAATTTGGCGTTCTCTAAGCGCTTTGGAACAAAAGTACAGGGAAATCAATGGTGCGCCTGGCCTGGAACACTGGCAGTCCCTGTACCAGAAAAAAGGTGCGCGGGCGGATTGGTATCGGGCGCAGGGCTCTCTGGCAAGAATTCCCCTGGGATCTGCAACAGCTGAGAAAAAATGAGTTCTGCTGGGGAAGCTGCCAAATCGTCCTTTGGTGCAGAGCGCAACCCCAGTAGGACCCATGGCAGGCAGTTGACCCAATTACCTGCCTCCTCTGCCAGTGTGTGGTAGTCCCTGGCCACCAGCAGCGGTGAGTTAGTGAGAATTGCTCTAGCAGAAGCCGGTAGGTTTCTGAAGAAGAGGTGGGCGAAAAGGAAAGCTCCATCATCTGTGCCCATCAACGCAAGCATGCTCTCTATCAGGTCCACAGCCGATCTGTCTCCTAGCTCCGAGTGGGTGAGGAGTTTTTCTGCCCTCTCTGTGTCTGACAGGGTATAATGCACAGCAGCAGTCGCTTGAGAGCTCCGTATTTTCCTTGGTCTGGTAGGGCTCAGAGTAGACTCATGGTGCGCTATGTGGCATGCGCATCCAGCGATGCCACCACATGATGGTACTTGGTGTTATCTGCCACGAATCCACGGAGGGTGAACTGGGCTTCCACATGAATAAACCAAGCGGCTGGTTTGTGAAGCCAAAAGTCCAGGAGTCTGACTGCAACAGTGCCTGCAGCGGTGGGAGACTCCAGCGGGAGTGTCTCCATGGTGGTGCTCAATCCGTTTTCCATTTCACGTCTCTAGGTCACCATTGTGGAGGATGAAAGCAGACGAGACACGAGCTGACGACACAGAAGTTTATTTCTCCTCCAACACAGAACAGAATAACTCTGAGTGCCAAAGCAATCTGCTTTATACATTTTCTTCCCTCCACTGGCACTCAGGGTAAACACATTAACATACCAGTTACAGGTATGTTATATAATCGGGTGTCCAGGGTGTACCCTGCCTCTCACCCAAAAGATGCTGGGAAAGGCTCCAGCCACCCCACCCCCCCAGTCCACCACCACCACATGACTCAAAAAGGATTAAGCAGTAGAAGATGGATGGATGGATGGATGGATGGATTTATATCATGACCTAATTTTTAAAACTCTCTCCACCAAAATGATGAGCAAAGAGAAATTCCGGACGATAATTAACAAAAAAAGCCAAGAAGAAAAGGAAATATGACAAGGCTTAGCTTGCTCTTGAATTCATTGTGAGTGTGGAGGGGCAGGTGGGCTTTGTAATCATCTGGCTCCCCAAAATGCGGAATAAAAAAAAGTTTAAGAGCCACTGGTATAAATGAACAAAGAAATCAGCAGATTACAACTACAGTCTCTGAACTTTTATTGCTGACTGAAACAGTATGCTTCAGTTGCGCTCTTTAGAAAGAAACCTCAAAGCTTTCAATCTTTTTCTGCACAATTAGAAGGAAAGAAAGCCACCAAGCTCCATAAGGCTTCACCTGCCAAATAAGAATCAATGCTACAGCTCTCATTTATTTTTATTTAAAACCAGTCTACTTTGTACATTTACTGCTGTTTACAGCCTATTAATGCAGTCTTAGCAGGCAACACATACCTTACAAATACGTCCTCCGGCACACTAGTCCCTCTTATTTCTCTGTGGCTCCCTCACTCTTGCTCTCTCGCTCACCACTGGCACAGAGTGGCACCTAGGTTTCGATTAGGGCCCTCTCTGCTGGCAGCCTCTATAATTGCATACGTGATATAAATAAATAACTGATTTTTGGAAACTGACTGGCATGCTGCAGTGGATGAGGGGGCGGGCCACCAGTTGCCCATTCCTGATGTACACCATGGTAGAACAGTTTAAATCCACCATCAGTGCTCCTAGACTTGCTTCCCTTCTATCTGGTTTCTTGAGCACACAGTGTATCTACCTTGCTCCTGGTCAGCCCTTGATTACTCTATCAGCTGCCCTGTGTCTCCCAATCGTGAGTTCCCCTATATATGTGAGTCTCTGTCTTTGTTTTTGGAGAGGTCATTGTTGTCTTATCCCGCCATGATTCATGTCTATGTCCCTGAATATCCAAGTAAATTATTGTTACCTTGTCTAGCTTTGTGTTTGCCAAGTCTTAGTTTGTTCTCAGCCCATGCGCTGCCATTGTTTTGCTTTGAGCGTTTGTTAATAAATCATTGTTTTGCACTGTATCTCTGCCTGCATCTGAGTCCTCCTACCTTCACCCTCATCTGCTGCTAGCAGAACATGACACATCCATGAATCTTCTCAACGGTCTTCCTCTTTTCCTTGTGCCTGGCTGCTCCATCTTCAACATCCTTCGTCCAATATATCCACAATCCCTCCTTTGCACATGTCCAAACCATCTCAGCCTTGCCTCTCTTACTTTGTCTCCAAACTGCTCAACCTGAGCTGTCCCTCTGATATACTAATTTCTAATCCTGTTCCTCCTAGTCACTCCCAATGAGAATCTTAGCATCTTCAGCTCTGCCACCTCCAGCGCTGCCTCCTGTCTTTTTGTCAGCACCACTGTCTCCAAACCATACATATGAGCAGGTCTCACTACCGTCTTGTAAATCTTCCCTTTCACTCTCACTACTATCCTTCTGTCACAAATCATCCCTGACACTCGTCTCCACCCACTCCACCCTGCCTGCACTCTGTTCTTCACCTCCTTTGTGCATTTTCCATTACTTTGGATAGTTGAACCCAGGTATTTAAACTCATCTACCTTTACTACCTCTGCTCCTATCTTCACAGTTACATCCATCTCCCCCTCATTAGCACACATGTATTCTGTCTTGCTTCTACTGACTTTCATTCCTCTTCTCTCCAGAGCATACCTCCACCTCTCCAGGTTCTCTTCCACCTGCTCGCTACTCTCACTGCAGATCACAATGTTGTCTGCAAAAATCATGGTCCACGGACACTCCTGTCTGACCTCATCTGTCAGCCTCTTGTTTGCCATCACCATGGCAAACAAGAAGGGGCTCAGAGCTGATCTCTGATGTAACCCCACCCCCACCTTGAACCCATCTGTCACTTCTACAGCACACCGCACTACCGTCTCACTGTCCCCATACATGTCCTGCACCACCCTCACATACTTCTCTGCCACTCCTGACTTTCTCATACCGTAACACACTTCCTCTCTTGACACCCTATCATATGCTTTCTCTAGATCCGCAAAGACACAGCGCAACTCCTTCTGACCTTCTCTATACTTCTCCATCAACACTCTTAGAGCAACCATTGCAGTACTCTTGCAGAACACATTGTAGTACTCTTTCCTGGCATGAAACCATACTGCTGCTGACTGATTGTCACCTCTCCTCTTAACCTGGCTTCAACAACTCTTTTCCATATCTTCATAGTGTGGGTGATCAACTTTATGCCTCTGTAGTTACTACAGCTCTGAGCATCACCCTTTCTTAGAAATTGGTACCAAAACACTTCTTCTCCACTTCTCAGGCATCCTCTCACTCTCCAACATTGTGTTAAACAGCCTGGTTAAAAAGTCCACTGCCATCTCTCCTAAACAGCTCCATACCACCGCAGGTACAGTATGTCATCTGGACCAACTGCCTTTTCATTCTTCATCCTCTTCAAAGCTGCCCTCACTTCTGCCTTGCTAATCCTCGGGACTTCCCTGTTCACCATCTTTCCTTCATCCATCCTCCTAGCTCTCTCTCATTTTCTTCATTCCTCAACTCCTCAAAGTACTCCTTCCGTCTTCTCAATACACTCTTGTCACTTCTTAGTACATTACCATTTCTGTCCTTCGATTTCTAGCTTTCAAACTCATAATCCTGTCTGACTCTCTCTTTACCTCCTGAACACTCTTCACATAGTCTTCCTTCAAGATTACTCCTACTCCATTTCTCTTCCTATCTACACCATGGTAGTGTCATGTCTGCTGCGTAAATGCACAGTGAACAAATGAGTTCATGCGAGCCCAAACGCAGTTGAAGTGAACAAGTGTATTAACAAAGGGAAAATAACATACAAAGTGTCCAATGAAATATAGTTCAGGAAGAGTAAAATAAGATGAACGGCTACCAACTCTGTTGGCGGGCCGCACGTGCTGCCAGGTGGGACTGGCAGTGGAAAGGAAGGGCAGTTAATAAAGAGAAAGACTTACAGTACATGCTGGGTTGGAGCGGAACTGGCTCTGAAAACAACACCGAGCATAGTCCAACAGGGAAGAGGAACCAACAATGAGCGAGCGTAGACATCAAAAGTAGACTAACGCCGACACACCAGTTGCGTCCCCTGCTACACATAAATACCCCCATAGACTAATGAGGGGCAAGTGGAAACAGGTGTGCGGCGACAGCTGGTATGAGAGTGGATCAGTGAGCGTATGTGTGTGTGTGTGTGTGTGTGTGTGTGTGTGTGTGCGCGCGCGCGCATGCGTGCGTGCATGCGTGTATATGTGTGCGTAAGTAAGTGAGAATGAATATAGGTGTGAGTGCATGCATGTGTATGTGTGGAAACACCAGAGATGATGGCAAAGAGCCAGTATGTGAGTGGATGAGTGAGAATGTGTGTATGTGTGCATGTATGTGTGGAAACACAAGAGATGATGGCAAACAGCTGGTGAGTGCCTGGCAGAGAAAGACGGCGGCCTCTGCAGCAGGCACGATGGTCTCCACAGTCCTAGTTACCCCAGCCTGTGTGCTCCATGCAGGAAATTCCTCCGGTGTGACGGCTGGGGTCTGGCTCACCATTGCTGCAGGGGAAGGATCCTCCCGGACCTCTGGCTCCTCCTGGTAAGATAAGATAAGATAAGATAAGATACTGTAAGCCTTTATTAGTCCCACAATGGGGAAATTCCAGGATTGGTCCTGATGGTACGGCTCCAGCGCTGGCGTATATTCAGGAGGGAAAGGAAAGAGCATGGAGAGGGCTGGTGAGCCATTCTTAACAGCAGCAGGTTGGGAGAACCCAGGGGACTGCTTTCCCTGTGTCTCCCTACCGGGAATCAGGTAAGACATTTCATTGTTTATAGGGGTTGAATGAAAACACCCTTGCCTGTTCGCCCGGGCTTGGATGTTGCCTGCTGCTGTGATTTGAGCATTGTCCTTCTGTGCAACAAGGGTGGTATTGGGCCCCTCAGTAGATCATTTGGAAGCCGCCCCTCTCGCCACAGGAACGGGAGCTGCCGTTGAAGAAATCAAATGCACCTTGACCGTCTGGAGATGCACTGAGGGGGGAGGTCTCTCAGCAGCAGTGGAGGAAGATTTGGCAGATGGGACTGCCCGTGAATGAAGATCCGCTGTGGAGATAGCCGAGCTCGGTATAAGGAGAAAGGCAGTCAAAGGGGCTGGATTATTCCTCCGGGAAACCGGAGCAGAACAGCGTTGTTTTGATGAAGCTGAAATAGTCTTAGCTGGAGTGGGAACGGAGCTGGAGCGCTCCTCCCTCGGCGTGAGCCCGGGCTTCTTCGGGGACTTCCTCTCCCTACCACCGCTCTCGCATCACAGCACTGCCATCAGGGAAATCCTCTCAACTCCCTCCAGGTACTTCGAGAGCTGAGGGCATCGGTGAGCCTCTGCCTCCGCCAGATCCAGGTACCATATCACGTCCTCCGGGGTGGAATAAGTGAGTGCCATGGAAATTAGCCCGTCAATTTCCATTAGGGCTTGGCAGCACTCCCACCCGAGATGCATGGGGTACCTCTGTCCAGCCACATCCATAATGAGCCTCAACCAGGTGAGTGGAAACATACACACAAAAAGATGAAAAAATGACATGTCACTCCACCGCTGGGCTCAGTTCTGGTGTTGGCGTACTGTCATGTCCGATGCGTAAATGCGCAGCGAACAAATGAGTTCATGCGAGCCCAAACACAAGTGAAGTGGACAAGTTTATTAACAAAGAGAAAATAATATACAAAGTGTCCAATGAAATACAGTTCAGGAAGAGTAAGATAAGATGACCGGCTACCAACTCCGTTGGCGGGCCCCACGCACTGCCAGGCGGGACTGGCAGCGGAAAGGAAAGGCAGTTAATAAAGAGAAAGACTTACATGCTGGGTCAGAGCGGAACTGGCTGTGGAAACAACAACACCGAGCATAGTCCAACAGGGAAGAGGAACCAACAATGAGCGAGCCTAGACATCAAAAATAGACTAACGCTGACACACCGGCTGCTTCCCCTGCCACACATAAATATCCCCATAGACTAATGAGTGGCAAGTGGAAACAGGTGCGCAGCAACAGCTGGTAAGAGAGTGGATCAGTGTGTGTGTGTGTGTGTGTGTGTGTGTGTGTGTGTGTGCGTGTATGTGTGTGCGTAAGTGAGAATGAATATAGGTGTGAGTGCATGCATGTGTATATGTGGAAACACCAGAGATGATGGCAAACAGCCAGTATATGAGTGGATGAGTGAGAATGTGTGTGTGTGTGCGTGTATGTGTGGAAACACAAGAGATGATGGCAAACAGCTGGTGAGTGCCTGGCAGAGAGAGACAGAGAAGGGGGCGTGGCTGTAGACTGGCAGGGAGCCAGGCTCAGAGGCTCTAATGACCTGCCAGCTGGGAATAATTAACAACAAACAGGAATCTACAGCCACAGATCATAGAACGGGGTTGGGAAACAACCCACACTCATGACAGGTAGAACAGTTTAAACCACCTTCAATGCTCCTAGCCTTGCTTCCCTTCCATCTGTTTTTTTGAGCACACAGTATATCGACCTTCCTTCTCTCCATCACATCAGCCAACTCTCTGCCCATAGTCTCTACATTTAAAGTCCCTGCTCTCAGCTCCACACTTCGAGGGATTGGACTTCCGGCACCACACAAGTCGGCTGCCTTTTGCAACAGCGGCTCAATTCTGAGTTTTTTTCTTCCTCTCACTTTCTGATCCGGTGACAACTTTCTGATCCGGCGACACCTTACACTCCATATATATCACGGACACACAGATCGCCCCAAATGTCTCCCGAGCCGGTGGACGGAGCCACTGTTTATAGCAGGAGACGGTACAGCAGGGAAGAGCTGCTAGCACTCAACCGCCACTCGGTGCTAATGGAAAAACTCGACATACCAAGAGCACTGAGGCGAAAATGACGTGGGTGTCATGCTAGAGTAAGACGGCGGGCAAGAAATATAAGGTACAGACCCACCCTCCCATCTGTTGTTATGGGGAATGTACGATCGATACTGAGAAAGGTAGATGAGCTAGCGGCTATCTCCCGCTACGATAACATATACCGGGAGTGTAGCCTGTTTCTATTCACAGAGACTTGGCTAACAGGACTAGCAGCAGATGCTAACATTGAACTGGAGGGTTTCCACGCAATACGGGCAGACCGAACACCAGACAGTGGCAAAGCAAGGGGCGGTGGAGTGATAATGTATGTTAACAACAACTGGTGCAGACCGGGACATATCACTGTTAAACAACAACACTGCAGCAAAGACATCGAGTTGCTAGCTGTTAGCATGCGGCCTACATATCTCCCGAGGGAATACTCACACGTGATCTGCATTGTTATTTATGCAAATCCGACGGCGAACGCTGGGACAGCGCGTGACGTCATCCACTCAGTAACTGGCAGGCTGCAGACAGAACACCCAGATGCTCTTCTCCTCATCTCAGGCGATTTCAACCATGTTTCACTGTCTCCCATTCTACCCACGTTTACCCAGTATGTCACATGCCACACTAGAGACAATAAAACAATGGACTTATTCTACGCAAACACTAAGGAGGCGTACACCTCATCACAACTCCCCCCACTCGGGAGATCGGATCACAACTTGGTTCATCTCCGGCCGGTGTACAAACCCCTAGTGCACAGACAACGTCCGGTCATGCGCACAGTGAAGTTATGGTCTGAGGAGGCAATGGACGCTCTAAAGGGCTGTTTTGAAACCACCGCCTGGGAGCAGCTCTGCGATCCACATGGTGAGGACATCGATGGCCTCACTCACACCATCACGGACTACATCAACTTCTGTGTGGACAACACCGTTCCCACCAAGACCATACGGTGTTGCTCAAACAACAAACCCTGGATCAACCCTGAGATAAAAACACTTCTGAGAGAGAAGAAGAGGATCTTCAGGTCGGGGAACAGGGAGATGCTGAAGTCTGTACAGAGGGAGCTGAGGAGAAAGATCAGAGAAGGCAAGGACAGCTTCAGGAAGAAGATGGAGGACAAGCTGCAACAAAGCGACATCAGCGGGGTCTGGAGAAACCTTAAAACCATCTCTGGGCTCCAGAATACCTCCCCCCAGGCCACAGGGGGCAGGGAGTGGGCGAACAATCTGAATCTGTTTTTCAATAGGTTTGACCAACTGCCCTCCCCCCTGACTGCACAACAACCACTGCTGCCTCTGAAGACATCAAGTCCTGCTGCCCACTCCCCACTCCACCAACACCCCCCCACTCCCAACACACAGCCCCCCAACATGACCCTCGCTAAGACCCAGGTGAGGATGGAGCTGAGGAAGATCAAGGCGAGGAAGGCGTCGGGACTGGACGGCATCAGCGCAAAGCTCCTCAAGTCCTGTGCAGACCAGCTGTGTGGGATTGTGGAGTACATATTCAATCTAAGCCTGAAGCTGGGGAGGGTACCACAGTTATGGAAAACATCTTGTGGTACCTGTACCAAAGACTTCCCACCCCAAAGATCTGAACAGCTACAGACCAGTGGCCCTGATGTCCAACATGATGAAGACCCTGGAGAGAGTGCTCCTTGCTCACCTCCGCCCCCTGGTGGGACCAGCGATGGATCCACTCCAGTTAGCCTACCAGCATGGCATTGGGGTGGAGGATGCGGTGATCTTCCTCCTTCACCGTTCTCTGTCCCACCTGGAGAAGCCCGGGAATGCGGTGAGGATCATGTTCTTTGACTTCTCCAGTGCTTTCAACACCATCCAACCGATGATCCTGAAGGATAAGCTGCACGGTGGCGCACGGTGGTGCAGTGGTTAGCACTGCGGCAGCACAGTTTACCCTTGGCCGGGGGATCGTGGGGATCGTGGGATCGTGGGTTCAATCCCAGCCCCCGACCAACAGTGATCTGTGTGGAGTTTGCATGTTCTGTGTGGAGTTTGCATGTTCTCCCCATGTTTGTGTGGGTTTACCCCGGGATTTCTCCGGTTTCCTCCCACATGCCAAAAACATGCAGGTTAGGTTAATTGGAGACTCTAAAGTGGCCCTAGGTGTGAATGTGTGTGTGAATGGTTAAGGGATAGCGCCGTATCGTGGCTGCTTCATCCATCCAGGTGGTGGATGACCCTCAATTTCCCCTCTGGAGATCAATAAAGTATACTAAATCTAAAAAAAAAAAATAAGCTGCTGTGCGCAGGGGAGGACCAGCACCTGTCATCATGGATCCTGGACTACCTCACAAACCGGCCTCAGTTTGTGAGAACCCGGGACTGTGTGTCTGACACGATCATCGGTAACACGGGGGCCCCCCAGGGAATGGTTTTGGCTCCCTTCCTGTTCACCCTTTATACTGCGGACTTCTCACACAACACAACACACTGCCATCTACAGAAGTTCTCTGACGACTCTGCGATCGTTGGCCTCATCTCCAACGGAGATGAAGCTGAGTACAGAGGGCTTATCCAGGACTTTGTGGACTGGTGCCATCGGAACTGCCTCCAGATCAATGTGAGGAAAACTAAGGAGCTGGTGGTGGACTGCCGCAGGCAAGGACAACCCCTCACAGCACTAGTAAATATACAGGGAACAGACATCGAGATGGTGACATCCTACAAGTACCTGGGTGTTCATCTGAACAATAAACTAGACTGGTCACACAATACCGACGCACTCTACAAGAAGGGACAGCGCAGGCTGTTCCTACTGAGGAGACTCAGGTCTTTTGGTGTACAAGGGGCGCTGCTGAAGTCATTCTATGACACGGTGGTGGCATCAGCCATCACTTTTGGAGTGGTCTGCTGGGGCAATGGCATTACAGCAGCCGATAGGAAGAGACTGAACAAACTGATCAAGAAAGCTAGCTCTGTCCTGGGGCAGCGCCTTGACCCAGTGGAGGAGATGGGAGAGAGAAGGATGGTGGCTAAACTGTCATCTCTGCTGGAGTCTGAGTTCCACCCTATGCAGGACATACTGAATGCACTGAGGAGCTCATTTAGCAGCAGACTACATCATCCTAGGTGCACAACCGAGAGGTTTCGCAGGTCCTTCCTACCTACGGCTGTCAGACTGTACAACCTAAGCAGGGCTGCTCGCAGAGATGGCAAAAAGACGTGACAACCTAATACTAACTAACTAACTAACCTGCACTTATATAGCGCTTTTCTAGTCACAAAGACCACTCAAAGCGCTTTCATTAATACTAACCCTCTATTCTAAGGGCCTATAGGAAACAGATATCTAGGGACAATTTAGAACAGCCAATTAACCTAACATGCATGTTTTTGGCATGTGGGAGGAAACCGGAGAAATCCCGGAGTAAACCCACGCAACACGGGGAGAACATGCAAACTCCACACAGATCACTGTTGGTCGGGGGCTGGGATCGAACCCACGATCCCACGATCCCCACAATCCCCCGGCCAAGGGTAAACTGTGCTGCCGCAGTGCTAACCACTGTGCCACCGTGCAGCCGAATAGTAATAGTATTGAATGCAAAAGACGCAATAGACTTACACAATGGTCCCCTCCGGTATACAACTAGGAAAATACCGGTCGCTATGGAGGGTGAGAATATCAAATCAAATCAAATCAAATCAAACTTTATTGTCATATTGCTGTACATACAACTGTAGTGCAGGCAAGATGAAATTGCGTTTCTCTCGGCATCCATATAAGAAGCAGCATGATTAAGACACACTCCCACATAGCTCCACCCCCCACCCCACCCCCACCCCCCCATCCATTCACACATCCCTGAGACATACTTGGGGAAAAAGAATAACTAACTATAATATACAAAATGTCCATAGGTGCAGTAGTGTGTATGTGAGATTCCGGGTCAGCTGTTCAGCATCCTGATAGCTTGTGGGAGGAAGCTGTTGATCAGTCTGGTGGTTCTGCCTCTGATGCTCCGGAATCGTTTACCAGACGGAAGAAGTTCAAAGTGTTTATGCAGAGGGTGAGAACGGTCCTTGACAATGTTCAGTGCCCTGCTCCTACAACGGTTCTGAAAAAGTTCTTGGACAGAGGGGAGGGAACCTCCAATTACCCTCTCCGCCCCCTTGACTATGTAGCAATGCAGTACGTCAGAACACTCTCCACCACACCTCTGTAGAAGGTCCTGAGGATGCAGATGGGGAGAGAGGCCTGTTTGAGTTTCCTCAAGAAGTGTAGTCTCTGCTGAGCTCGCTTCCTGATCTCCAAGGAATTCTTGCTCCAGGTCAGGTCCTGCGAGATCTGCACTCCGAGGAACTTGATGTTCTCTACTCTCTCCACTAAACGGCTGCCGATGCTGAGGGGGACGTGCTCAGGCTGTGACCGCCGGAAGTCGATAATCATCTCCTTCGTTTTGTCCACGTTGAGCACCAGATTGTTCTCCCTGCACCAGCTCTCCAGGTCTCTCACTTCTTCCCTGTAGATTGATTCCTCATCCCTCTGAATAAGTCCCACCACCGTGGTGTCATCTGCAAACTTAATAATCTGGTTCCCCTCGTGTTTGGATACGCAGTCATGTGTTAGAAGTGTAAACAACAGTGGACTGAGTACACAGCCTTGAGGGGTGCCGGTACTCAGCGTGACAGAGTTGGACATGTTGTTTCCAACCCGGACAGACTGAGGTCTCTCAGTCAGGAAATCCAGGATCCAGAGACATGTGGCGGTGTTCAGACCGAGAAGGAGTAATTTCTCTATCAGTCTCTGGGGAATAATGGTGTTGAATGCTGAACTGAAATCAATGTACAGGAGTCTGGCGTAGGTGTCTTTCTGGTCCAGGTGGGTGATGACAGAGTGTAGGGTGGTGACTATAGCATCCTCCGTGGAGCGGTTTGAATGATATGCAAACTGGAGCGGGTCGTGTGATGCAGGGAGGCAGGCTGTGATGTGTGGTTTGACAAGCCGTTCAAAACACTTCATCACAATTGGTGTAAGTGCAACAGGACGATAGTCATTCAAACAGGACACCACTGGTTTCTTTGCCACCAGTACAATGATAGAGGTCTTGAAGCATCTGGGAACGATGGCCTGACTCAGGGAGATGTTATAAATGTCAGTCAGGACATCCGCCAACTCGCTCGCGCAGTCTCGGAGCACACGTCCCGGAATGTTGTCTGGACCTGCAGCTTTGCGTGGGTTGATTCTGGATAGGGTCCTCCGTGTGTCCGCTGTGTTAATGGTAAAAGCTGGTCCGACCGATGGTGGGAGTGGGCCGGCCCTCCCTCTGATTGTCGAGTTTGATGCTTCAAAACGTGCAAAGAAGTCGTTAAGCCTGTCTGGAAGCGAAGCGTCGTCATCATTGACCCCCTGCCTAGACTTAAAGCCCGGCAGTGTCCGAACTCCCTGCCACATCTGCTTGGTGTTCCTAGTGTCACAGAGGTGTCCCTGGATTTTCTCCGCATAGGCGCGCTTTGCCGCCTTAATTCCCTTTGAAAGCGCAGACCTGGCTGAGCGGAGGGCAATCCTGTCCTTCGCTCTGAACGCTGCATCTCTGGCTGTAAGCAGCGAGCGCACCTCTGCAGTCATCCAGGGCTTATGATTACCCCGCATAGTGATGGTCTTCACTGTAGTGAAATCCTCTGTGCACTTCGCGATGTAGCTGGTGACCGAATCAGCATACTCCTCCACATCTGTCCTGTCTTCCTGGGAGGCTGCTATTTTGAAGATCTTCCAGTCTGTGTGCTGAAAACAGTCTTGCAGTGCAGAGGTTGCACTCTCTGGCAAAATCCTGATTTGTTTCACTGCTGGCCTGCTGCGCTTCAATAAAGGTTTGTAGGCAGGAACCAGCATCACGGACATGTGATCAGAACGGCCGAGATGGGGGCGGGGTATCACTTTATATGCATCTGTGTTTGTGTACACTAAGTCCAACATATTTTCTCCTCTGGCCTTAAAGTCTACACATTGTTTAAACTTGGGGAGCACAGTCTTTAAGCTGGTGTGGTTAAAATCCCCCGCAACCACCACAAAACTGTCCGAGTGTGACGTTTGGATTTCACTGATCGCATTGTGCAGTACCCCGAGTGCCTTCTTAGCATTAGCTTTAGCGTTAGCGCTCGGCGCTATGTAAACACCAACTACAAACACGTTGCTGAATTCCCTCGGCAGATAAAAAGGCCGACAATTAACAATAAGGAACTCCGCCAACGGAGAGCAGTGTTTAGACACTAACGTGGCATTAACGCACCAGTTCTTGTTAACATAGATGCATAGCCCACCCCCCCCGGCTCTTACCGGAGCTCGCCGTTTCCCTGTCGGCACGGAACATCACCATATCTTCCAGCTGAATGGCCTCGTCAGGAATGTTGTCGTGGAGCCATGTCTCAGTGAAAACAAACACACAGCAGTCCCTCCATTCTCTCCGGGTTTCTTTCAGCAAACGCAGCTCGTCTACCTTGTTTTCGAGGGCGCGGACGTTTGATAGAAGAAGCAACGGTTCCGCTGGTCTGGAGGGGTTAGCCTTTAGCCTAGCATGGATCCCGGCCCTTTTTCCTCGCTTTTGCTTGCGTTCGCTCCGCTTCCACTTCCTCCTCTCCCGGGTAGCTTCCAGCGGGGACTCCGCCAAAATTCCATGCTGGCGTAGAATGTCCAAATCACAACCGATCGCCGCGATTCTTGCAGCTTGCAGTACCTTGATGTTTAATAAGGTCTCACGGTTGTAAGTTTTACAGAATGTACGTCTGGGATGATTAAAACTCTCACACTCGCTGATGCCAAGAGGGGCCGCTGCGTCTAGGCGCGCCGCCATCTTTTTTTTGTCTATGTATATGTATGGGTATATAATCATACCATGTAGGATAACTAAGTAGACGGTTGTGCTGTTTCATTCCATCTAGCTACAATGCTCCGCACTGTGTGTGTTTATATATTTATTCCATCTAGCAACAATGCTCCACGCTGTGTGTGTTTATATATTTACATATTTATTCCATCTAGCTACAATGCTCCGCACTGTGTTTATATATTTACATATTCATTCCATCTAGCTACAATACTCCGCACTGTGTGTTTATATACTCATATATTTATTCCATCTGGCAACAATGCTCCACACTGTGTGTGTTTATATATTTACATATTTATTCCATCTAGCTACAATACTCCGCACTGTGTGTTTATATACTCATATATTTATTCCATCTAGCTACAATGCTCCGCACTGTGTTTATATATTTATATATTTATTCCATCTAGCTACAATGCTCCGCACTGTGTGTCTATATATATATATTTATATTTATATGTACATATGTATACTCGCTGCTCTTGTTTTTCTCTTACCTTCTGATTGTTGCTCTGAGTGTTGCTATCCCTGTGCTGTTGCAATCCTGGAATTTCCCCATTGTGGGACTAATAAAGGCTTATCTTATCTTATCTACCTTTCCTTTTATATCTCTCCCTCCTAACACACCTTCCCCCTCTCCTCCTCTTCGATCTTTAACCAACAGTAGTCCAGTTTCCACTGGCACCCTGTCGGTTAACGGCACCGGTGGCGGTCGTTGTTAACTCGAGCCTCAAGGGATCCGGTATGAAAGTCCCATTTGTCATGATCCGCATGTTTGAATTGGCAAATATTTTACATCAGATGCCCTTCCTCACACAACCCTCCTCATTTACCCGGGCTTAGGACTGGCACTAGGAGTACACTGGCTTGTGCAGCCCCTGTGGACCTGGGTTATTTTTATGTTTATTATATACCATTGTTTATTATGAAATTAGCTGCTTTCATGTCCTTCCTCCTAATTTTGGGTGATTCTGGGTGTTCAGATCAGTTTGGTGGCACATTGGGTTGCCATCTCCTGCTTTGGCATATGAACAGCAAATATTATGTCATTTAATTTCAGTTCCAATCTTGAATATGACTGATAAATAAAAGTCCAGTGTTAGATGATATACATGGATTATTTTCATGAGTGGCATAAAATAGTTTGCATAACACAAACAATAACATCGCCAATCAAGATAATTTCTGGGACAATTTATCTTCCAGCAAAATTTATTATCATTACGAGGCTAAAGTGTTGTAGTTGAGACCATACTGAGACCAGAGTCTCCCAAGATCAAGATCAACGTGTATGTAAATCTTGGTCTTTAGAGACTCTGGTCATGGTCTTGACAAGGGCTGGACAACACTAAGGCCTAATTAACTACTGTAGTTTTTTTTTCCGATCCAGTGTTATTACATTTTCATTAAAGTTTCATTATGATAACACAACCATAGGTTCTGGCTGTATTTCAGCCTAAATCATGTTTATGGATATAGCTTGTCATAAAATCAGACTTCCACTTCATGGTTATTATTGTAAAAACTCAGTATTGCAGTTCATGTAAATTTGTTCTGTCATTTGTTACAGTTTGTTCAACCAACAATCACTTAAAATAGTAGTACCAAAATAAAAGTTAATAATAAGCATGCCATTTGCTCTTAAAATGAATGACTTAGTGATTTCATAATCATAGTAAAATTTGGTTGTAATTCAGCATTTCATTGGGATTTGTGTTTGTTTACATAGTATTTATTTAGATGTGACCTGTTATGTCCATAACTCGTAGCCACAATGATCAGGCCAGCGGTGAAGTCAAACGTAACTTTACTGATGAACCACAATAGTAATATGCGCTCCGTACAGGCCAAGGGTGGACGATGAAAGAGACAATATCTCTTCCGCCCTAGCCCTTTATACCCTGTGTGACGCCACCACTGGAAAGGTGGTCTGTCACCTCCCACTACACCCAGAGTGCCACAGCCGCCATATTACTACACCACATTTTCCCTCCCCTGTGGAAAAAATGCAAGAATACCAATTAGGCCCACAAAAATTTGTAACCCGATTCACGCGCTAAAACACAGAATATACAACATATACAATCATATCCATGAGAGGCCAGGTGGACTGCTGGCTCACCCCTACACGGCCTGGCGGATTATTCTGCCGCCTTAATCACCAAAGTCCAAAAGAAAAATAGCTGTGCTTCTAAAACTAAATTAATCCCAGAACAATGTGTAGCCGGGCTGAACCTCATCCTTGACCCATAGTGGCGCCTGACTCAGCTTCAGATGCCCCCGACATCTAATCCGGACTGCTTCTTTGGGTTGCACTGTTCCTTCGACCCGGTCCGCAGCTCCCTCTGGCCTCCAGTGTTGCTGGGTGGCACGTTGTCCAACTGCGCCAGCCGGTCCTGCCCCGCTCTCTTTCATTTTATGCGTCAGCAAAGCCACTGTAGCTCCTTGCTTCTCGTGATCCTCAGGCTGTACTACAGAAGCAGAGGGGCTAGCGTTTTGGCTCCATCTGTCCTCGCGGGCGTTCCACCGTGCCGTCCAGTTCCCACACCAAGGGCAACGTAGACACTGGCAGCGGAACCCTCCTGCGGCGATCCATGGTGGGTCTCGTCCTGATCCATTCCCAGACTACTAGGCCAGCCAGTGTCCGAAACCGCATCATTGTCCACATATGGGGCAGGTCGGTCCCACAGACCACAGCCCAACCACTCCCCTCCGGTGCCGCTGGTGATCTTGAAGCCCAGGCCGTAGAACATGTCACACCCCATGATGTCCGACCCTCTAGCTGCTACCACAAATCAGACATTTGTCATAATTGCCGACTTGTACTGGACCGTTAAGTCCAGCAAACTCATGATGGCTAGTTTGTTTCCACCATAGCCGTGGTACGACGCCGACAGTTCTCTTATGTGGTAATATGGGAACAGCCTCCTTATAGTGGGCCAGCTCAACACCAAAGCCACCGCCCCCATGTCCACTAACAACGGCGCTTCCACGCTGTCCAGCAACACATAACAATAAATGTACCCATCTGTGCTCGGAGAGATGGCATGAACAACCGTAGGAGTCATGGCGGGGGAATCTGCTCTATGTCTTCTGTCCTCCCGCTTAAAATTCCTGCAGGCTGGCGAAATGATGCAGGAGACCACACGTGCCACAACGCTTGCCTTTTGCCGGACACTCTCTTGCCTTGTACCGGTGCCTCGTGGACCCACAGCCGTAACACCTTGGTGAACCTGGGGCGGACCTAATTCTTATAGCGGCAGCGTACTCCTCTTCATCCTCGCTGTCTTCGCTATCCGGGTCCACAGCCAGCGCCTTCATCCATGGTTCCGTGTGCCCCAGCAAACTTCTGTCTCCCAAATCCTTTGATAGCTTATCCGCAGCCTCGAACTGTTGGGCTATCTTGACAGCTACAGCTAATGTCATTTCACCCATGTGTGTCAGGAGCAGAACAGAGGATGTGCTCCGCTACTTGGTCACAGACCATTTCATCCTCTAATGCTCCAAAATGGCACTCCACCGCCAGCTGACGCAGATCTGTGACGAACCGCTGTACTGACTCTCCAGTCTGCTGGCGGCGCTGCCGAAACCGAATTCTTTTGACTGTGATGTTTTCAGGGGCGTGAAAATAGCGCGCCATTAGCCCCACCACGCCGTCAAAGCTATCACTAGCGCCCAGTGTGCTGAGAATCCGCTGACCCTCCATGCCAAGACTATGGACTAAAATGGCTCTCGCATGCAGTTTTTCCAACTCACCAAGGTCCAGGGCCACCAGATAGTTTTGGAAGGCTGCGTGCCACCTCTCCCAAGGAACGGGCGGCTTTCCCGGAACCTCTAGAAATGGCCACAAGCCGGAAAAACCCCTCTCCATACCTTTTACCTCGTCGCCAAATGTTATGACCATAACTCATAGCCACAATGATCAGGCTGGAGGTGAAGTCAAACGTAACTTTATTGATGAACCACAATAGTAATATGCACTCCATACAGACCAAGGGTCAACTGCGAAAGAGACAATGTCTTCTTCTCCCTTCCGCCCTAGCCCTTTATACCCTGTACAATGCCACCACAGGAAAGGTGGTCTGTCACCTCCCACTACACCCAGAGTGCCACAGCCACCATATTACTACACCACATGACCAGCACCTCTCCAATATTTACCTCCGCCATGACCAGCACCTCTCCAATATTTATTATTACCTCCGCCAAGGAGGTTATGTGATCATCAGTGTTGGTTTGTCTGTTTGTTTGTCTGTTTGTTTGTTTGTTTGTCTGCTTGTTTGTTTATTAGCAAGATAACTCAAAAACTTATGGACGGATTTTCATGAAATTTTCACAGATTGTCAGAAATGGGGTATCCTACAGATGATTACATTTTGGTGGTGATCCGGATCACCGTCCAGAAGAAAACCACCATTATGGAAAATGCCATTTTCGTGAATAACTACTGAACCACTAATCCTATCATTGTCAATCCAATTGCTAGTCATATGTTTTCATGCTCAAGGAATCTGAAAACGTACACACAAACACTGTATGGGGGGAACTGTGGCCGCCATTAAGGAAAATGCCATTTTCGTGAATAACTACTGAACTGTGGCACACATATGTGGGTTTCATATGCTTCATATGTATTCACTGTATGCTTACTGTATGCTTCACGTCTCAGATGAACAAAAGGACTGAGCCTCCTAGGAGATAACAGGAGGATGTGAAATGTGGTCTTTTGTATGCAAAGAGATGGCCTTGGGGAATTTCCTGGCCACCAAGGACTTTAGGTGGAGGTGATAAGACCCGGAAGAAGACGCATTGTGACTTGGGGATTAAATACAATGTGACTGTGTGCTTTGATGTCCTGGGGTATAAAAGGACGAATGTCTGGGGGGTTTCTCTCTCTTTTTCTGTTTTTGATGACGTTGGAGAATGGAATAAACCTGACTTGTGAGATAAACTCAGCCTCGTCATTTCCACATTCTCCACAGAACCACTAATCCTATCATTGTCAATCCAATTGCTAGTCATATGTTTTTGTGGTCAAGGAATCTGAAAACGTACACACAAACACTGTATGGGGGGAACTGTGGCCGCCATTACGGAAAATATCATTTTCGTGAATAACTACTGAACCACTAATCCTATCATTGTCAATCCAATTGCTAGTCATATGTTTTCATGGTCAAGGAATCTGAAAACATACACACAAACACTGTATGGGGGGAACTGTGGCGCTTGGCGGAGGTCTGCGCTCTCCGAGTGCTTTTCTAGTTTCAAGATAAAATGCATATTTTTAAAATGGCTTTTTTAGTGTGACCACCACTCACCACACCTGTGCAAAAATTATGCTGCTTAATCATAACATTGATATGCTGCACTTGTCAAGAGGATGCTGAGATATGCTGACACAGATTATACAAATGCAATTAGAATTTTATAGAAATATTCCTTTTGTTTACTCAGGAAAGGACTTTTGATAATTTATGTACAAGGTGAAGTAAACAAAGTAAAAACATGAGACTGTTGCATTTATCATTTTGTTAAGATTATGTAAGGGGTCCATATAATCAAAAGAGCCATTTTGAGTAAATTTGGTACCCCAGTCGACAATGAAGGTGAAACAACTGAGTAATAAGTATAAAGTGAGTTGTCAGCTTTAGTATAGGTGACTTTTTTCCCCTTACATTCGTGTTCTCTTATTTTCACGTAAATTTTTTTTATTGCAAATGTGTGTGGGGAGTGGATCTGTTCAATCTGTGGTTTCCCCCTTATAACTTCTTGTAAATCATATATATTTTTTACTGATTGATAATATATATCAATCAGTTGATCAATGGGTGCGGTCGGGGCTATGTCACTTCCGGTTAGTAACACATCGCCGCCATCTTAACTCGGTGAAAACAAACCCGTTACCAAGCCTTGTCGAGTGCAGTATTTTGACTTTTTCTCATGGCCTGTGACTACATAGAAAAGCTTGATGAGTCAGCCAGGCTACGTTATCAGGAGAAACTGACAGCAAGTGGACTGACAGATTGCCCATACAAGCTACCAGCCGGAAAATGGGTTAATGACCCGACCAGGTGGCCAGCTGTGCAGTGGCCGGAAGTGTACAGCTACTTGATCGACACCCCTGGTAAGCATATTTGCTTCGACCCATATTAACATAATTAACCCTCTTACATGTTTTGAATGTTTTTAAGGAAAGGCCCCTATGGGTAACATGACCAATCCATTAAATATCAGGGCAGCACAGGAGTAATTCTTAAAAGAAATAATTAAACAAGAAAATGTTCACTGATGCTAAACACTGCTTAGGTGCGCTTGTGTTGGATCAAAATAAGTGCAGGCGGACACGAGTGAAGTTTAAAAGGGTGCTTCATGCAGACAGTCAACTTATATACCCGGCTAATGCATGCATGGCACATTATATTTTTCTTTTTGGCATACAGAAATGGCAATACGCCCGTATTTGCTAAAATTGCATTTTCCCCGTATTAAAATATGGCGAAACCGTATTTGTCACCTCTTTCATTAATGGCCAGCCCCTTTGTTGCACTATTTTCTACAGTCTACAGTTAAATTAGTCAGGCTGACTGCACATAGAGAGGTCTGTATTGTTGGGTGAAAAGGGAATCAGTCATGCATTTCCATAGACGAAATGTCCGTCTCTGTTTACAATACAGAGAGGCTTGTGTCGGCGGCTAGCATTTTCAAAACGTGACCCATCAAGTGGCAACTAATTAAACTGGCAACTAATTAAACTATCACAATATCACTCAATTGCCTGATATAGGACGTGATGAGCTGAATATAATGCACTACGACGGGCTGGACAAGCTTGACTGGGTCACGGCAGCTGCCTGGGACTAGGTCACCACTGAATTGTTTTCACCTAGTACGGCGTTGCCATGTGGGTTGCTAACCGGAAGTAGGCCAAATGCCCGGATGCCCGACTGCGCCCATAGATTACAGTATATATATATATATATATATATATATATATATATACAGTATATATATATATATATATATATATATATATATATATATATATACTGTATATCAAAAGTCAAAGTCAAAGTGCCTTTATTGTCATTCCATTGTTAATGAACAATGCAACAAAATTGAGATGTTGCTCCCAAAAACAAACTAGAAACAAACTATCACATTCACAGTTCAGTCATGCATTTAACATTCTTATGATTACAACAATAAATAATGCTTGAATATATAATTTATTTATAAATTATATATTATATAATTTTATATTATATATATATATTTTTTTTTTCGAGATTTTGTGATGTTTTCAAGTAACCTTATTATGTAAATTTGCGGATTTTTTCGGACAAAGCTAAATGTTTATGGGACAAAGAACCAACAACTTGAGACCGAGACCCACATAGAACCACTGTGTTAAACTTTTATTTCTAAACTCTCACACCGGAAGCTTACCGCTCGTTAGCGGAAGCTGTCTATTAGCTTCAGGAAATCAATTGGTCGAAAAGATTCCTTTCTGAGCACCAAACCCTCCCTTCACCGGACTGAAACGCTGAACGGAACCGTATTCAGTGGTTGCTAATGGACCGCCAGGTTCTAGCACAGAGTTTGTGTCGATAACGCGCCTGGTTGCCGAGGCGCCGGGCCGGGCTGGGCCGGAACCAGAACCAGGCCCAGGTACTGTGTGGTGGACTGAGGGGCGCTGCGGCGACACCGGTGGGTTGGAAAGAGGCTTGGCATGCGGTCCAGAGGGGAGCTCTAAAAACGTGTGTTACTGTGACCCAGTGTCTGTCAGGCGACAAGGGGTCCGGCGCGTGCAGCGAATACGACCGTTGTAACGGCTCGAAGCGCGAGGATGGCACAGCGGGAATTCTGCCTGGCGCGAGCTAGCTTCAGTTAACGTTCATCAACTTTTACTCCATACCGAGTCGGGAAACGAAAGAAAAACATTAAATATGGCCGGTACAGCCGGGTATATGTGAACGAAAGGGGCTGTTTTACAACTCCCATTTGTGTGAGGTCTTTTAAGGGCCTGTTAAATGTGTTTGGAGCGAGTATAGCAGGCATTAGCTGCTCAGTTAGCCTCGACCGCCCCAATGAAAGAATATAAAGTTGTTGTGCTGGGCAGCGGCGGCGTCGGCAAGTCTGCGCTGACCGTCCAGTTTGTCACCGGCACCTTCATCGAGAAATACGACCCGACCATCGAGGATTTCTATCGCAAGGAGATCGAGGTGGACTCCTCTCCCTCAGTGCTTGAGATCCTGGACACAGCGGGGACCGAGCAGTTTGCCTCCATGAGGGACCTGTACATCAAAAACGGGCAGGGGTTCATCCTGGTCTACAGCCTGGTCAACCAGCAGTCATTCCAGGTACCACAGGCTCATCACAAACACACCCGAAACCACACAGACATTGCCATTCAGACGTAAATGATTCTTTTCTTTTCAAGTTATTTCTTGAACCTTTACACATAGTTTTATACTCCTACCTTCACAATATGATCCGGATCAGTTTGGACCCACCCTAACCGAATCCTGTTGTAACAAGTCCCTACCAGAGTTTGAGCCACAGACTTTTACAGTAGATAAAAGGCTTACCAGATATTAAGAAATGTTTGATCCTTAGTTAATGCTTCATAAAAGCAGGTTGACTTTTTTTTTCTACCCCACTACATTTTATCTGGCATGAAAAGTGTGACAAATGGTAATGTTTTACTAAATCTGAAAATCAGGTGATTCGATCCTCCTCCCGTGTTCAGACATTTTGACATATCTATCAGAACAACACTAGTAACTGTAAAAAAAAAAAAAAATGGCATGGGGAGGGCTAAACAGTTATTTGGATCGGGTAGCTCCAAGCTAGAAACCCGTTCAATAAGTTGCACATACTGTAGGTTCAAAGAGTATTACTCATAATTACAAGAGGCTACAGCACATTAAATTCGGATCATTCCTGAAGAAATTAATATGTTTAACCCCTTGCACTCTGGTCAATTTCCCTAAAAACGCCTAAAAATAACGTACCCAAAGTAAATCAAAAGCTGTTCTTCGACCCTTTGCTTTATCTCTCGGCGCCACACCAGTAGGCTGCCTTTTGCAACAGCGGCTCGATTCCGAGTTTTTTTCCCTTCCTCTCCCTTTTGATCACTTTTTTTTTCACCCCACTTATATCACGGACACACAGATCGTCCCAAATGTCTCCTGAGCCGGTGGACGGAGCCACTGTTTATAGCAGGATACGATACAACAGGGAAGAGCTGCTAGCATTTAACCGCCACCCGGTCCCACTGGAAAAACTCGACATACCGAGAGAATTGAGGCGAAAGCGTCGCGGCTGCCGGGCTGGAGTAAGGCGGAGGACAAAAAATATAAGGTACAGACCCTCCCTTCCATCTGTTGTCATGGGAAATGTACGGTCGATACTGGGAAAGTTAGATGAGCTAGCGGCTATCTCCCGTTATGATAGCACTTACCGGGAGTGCTCTCTCCTTTTGTTTACTGAGACGTGGCTAACTGAACTAGCAGCAGATGCTAAAATTGAGCTGGAGGGTTTTCACATGATACGAGCTGACCGAACACCAGAGAGTGGCAAAGCGAGGGGCGGTGGAGTGATAATGTATGTTAACAACAACTGGTGCAGACCGGGACATATCACTGTTAAACAACGACACTGCAGCAAAGACATTGAGTTGCTAGCTGTTAGCATGAGGCCTACATATCTCCCGAGAGAACACTCACACGTGATCTGCATTGTTGTTTATGCAAATCCGACGGCGAACGCTGGGACGGCGCGTGACGTCATCCATTCAGTAACCAGCAGGCTGCAGACAGAACACCCAGATGCTCTTCTCCTCATCTCAGGCGATTTCAACCACGTTTCACTGTCTCCCATTCTGCCCACTTTCACCCAGTATGTCACATGCCACACTAGAGACAATAAAACACTGGATTTATTCTACGCAAACACTAAGGAGGCGTACACCTCATCACAACTCCCCCCACTTGGGAGATCGGCTCACAACTTGGTTCATCTCCGGCCGGTGTACAAACCCCTAGTGCACAGACAACCTCCGGCCATGCACACTGTGGAGTTATGGTCTGAGGAGACAATGGACACTCTAAAGGACTGTTTTGAAGCCACTGCCTGGAAGCAGCTCTGCGATCCACATGGTGAGGACATCGATGGCCTCATTCACACCTTCACGGGCTACCTCAGCTTCTGTGTGGACAAATCCGTTCCCACCAAGACCATACGGCGTCACTCAAACAACAAACCCTGGATCAACCCTGAGATAAAAACACTTCTGAGAGAGAAGAAGAGGATCTTCAGGTCGGGGAACAGGGAGATGCTGAAGTCCGTACAGAGGGAGCTGAGGAGAAAGATCAGAGAAGGCAAGGAAAGCTTCAGGAAGAAGATGGAGGACAAGCTGCAACAGAGCGACATCAGCGGGGTCTGGAGAAACCTCAAAACCATCTCGGGGCTCCAGAATACCTCCCCCCAGGCCACGGGGGGCAGGGAGTGGGCGAACAACCTGAATCTGTTTTTCAATAGATTTGACCAACCGCCCTCCCCCCTGTCTGCACAACAACCACTGCTGCCTCTAAGAAATCAAGTCCTGCTGCCCACTCCCCACTCCACCGACACCCCCCCCACTCCCAACACACAGCCCCCCATCCTGACCCTGACCAAGACCCAGGTGAGGACGGAGCTGAGGAAGATCAAGGCGAGGAAGGCGTCGGGACCGGACGGCATCAGCGCAAAGCTCCTCAAGTCCTGTGCAGACCAGCTGTGTGGGATTGTGACGTATATCTTCAACATGAGCCTGAAACTGGGGAGGGTACCACAGCTGTGGAAAACATCTTGTGTGGTACCTGTACCAAAAACTTCCCACCCCAAAGACCTGAACAGCTACAGACCGGTGGCCTTGACGTCCCACTTGATGAAGACCCTGGAGAGACTGCTCCTTGCTCATCTCCGCCCCCTGGTGGAACCAGCGATGGATCCACTCCAGTTCGCCTACCAGCATGGCATTGGGGTGGAGGATGCGGTGATCTTCCTCCTTCACCGTTCTCTGTCCCACCTGGAGAAGCCCGGGAATATGGTGAGGATCATGTTCTTTGACTTCTCCAGTGCTTTCAACACCATCCAACCGATGATCCTGAAGGACAAGCTGCTGCGCGCAGGGGTGGACCAGCACCTGTCATCATGGATCCTGGACTACCTCACGAACCGGCCTCAGTTTGTGAGAACCCGGGACTGTGTTTCCGACACGATCATCAGTAGCACGGGGGCCCCCCAGGGAATGGTGCTGGCTCCCTTCCTGTTCACTCTTTATACTGCGGACTTCTCACACAACACAACACATTGCCATCTACAGAAGTTCTCTGATGACTCTGCGATCGTTGGTCTCATCTCCAACGGAGATGAAGCTGAGTACAGAGGGCTTATCCAGGACTTTGTGGACTGGTGCCATCGGAACTGCCTCCAGATCAACGCGAGGAAAACTAAGGAGCTGGTGGTGGACTGCCGCAGGCATGGGCAGCCCCTCATAGCACCAGTAAATATACAGGGAACAGACATCGAGATGGTGACATCCTATAAGTACCTGGGTATTCATCTGAACAATAAACTAGACTGGTCACACAATACTGACGCACTCTACAAGAAGGGACAGCGCAGGCTGTTCCTGCTGAGGAGACTCAGGTCTTTTGGTGTACAAGGGGCGCTGCTGAAGTCATTCTATGACACGGTGGTGGCATCAGCCATCACTTTTGGAGTGGTCTGCTGGGGCAGTGGCATTACTGCAGCCGATAGGAAGAGACTGAACAAACTGATTAAGAAAGCTAGCTCTGTCCTGGGGCAGCGCCTTGATCCGATGGAGGAGATAGGAGAGAGAAGGACGGTGGCTAAACTGTCATCTCTGCTGGAGTCCGAGTTCCACCCTATGCAGGACATACTGGATGCACTGAGGAGCTCATTTAGCAGCAGACTACATCATCCCAGGTGTACAACCGAGAGGTTTCGTAGGTCCTTCCTACCAACGGCTGTCAGACTGTACAACCTAAGCAGGGCTGCTCGCAGAGATAGCAAAAAGACGTAACAAACTAATAGTTTTTTTTTTTTTGAATGCAAAAGATGCAATAGACTTACACAATGGTCCTCTCCGGCATACAACTAGGAACATACCGGTCGCTATGGAGGGTGAGAATATGTATGGGCACATAATCATACCATGTAGGATAACTAAGTAGACGGTTATGCTGTTTCATCCCACCTAGCAACAATGCTCTGCACTGTGTGTGTTTATATATTTACATATTTATTCCATCTAGCTACAATGCTCAGCACTGGGTGTGTTTATATTTATATATCTATATATTTATTCCATCTAGCTACAATGCTCCGCACTGTGTTTTTATATATCTACATATTATTCCATCTAGCTACATTGCTCCGCACTGTGTGTGTTTATATACTTGCATATTTATTCCACCTAGCTGCAATGCTCCGTACTGTGGGTGTTTATATATTTACATATTTATTCCATCTAGCTACAATGCTCTGCACTGTGTGTTCATATATTCATATATTTATTCCATCCAGCTACAATGCTCTGCACTGTGTCTGTGTGTGTGTGTGTATATACAGTATACAGTATATATCTTATTGTAATATGTACATATGTATATTAGCTGCTCTTGCTTGCTTGTTTTTTTTTTTTTTTTTTTTTTCTTGCCTTCTGATTGTTGCTCTGAGTGTTGCTATCCCTGTGCTGTTGCAATCCTGGAATTTCCCCGTTGTGGGACTAATAAAGGCTTATCTTATCTTATCTTATCTTGTCTTCATGGGGTTGGTCTCATTTAAAAGAAAACACTTTGAATTTTTTGGCAAAACAGTCATAATCTCTCTAAGTGCTCCTGCCACTGAGTAACAGTCATCTAAACATACTGAACTTGAAGAAAATAAATTTTGCCTGGGTGTTTTTTTGGATACAAATGCTTGCAAATAACACACAGCTGTCAGATGAGGGCTGGAAAATGCAACAGAAATGTACAGTATATTTTTATTAAAACTGTAACACTGAAAAAAACCCTCCATTGCAGAAAAAAATTATGGTTAGATAATTCAGAGATTTCAACAAACAACAGAAAATGAGTCTGCTTGAGTTAGGCTCATTTGCTGTGCCGCACCACAGGCCATCACTTGATGGGGCGAGATTGTTGTGGGGCAGGATGGTTATGGGGCGGCTGTAACTGGCTGGGGAGACTTGACGATAAACCTTTAGAATCACCAATTAGCATGCATTACTTTGGATTGTGGGAGGAAACCAGCTCACCTGGAGTAAACTCACACAGCACAGGGAGAAAATACAAACTCCACAAGAGAATGGTTCCCACCCCTGCCAGCCTGGGGATTCGAACCTGGAACTTTCTAGCTATGAGGCATCCCCTGTACCACTGTTCTACCCTGTACCACTGTGAAAATAGTGCAGTTTAATCATTAAAACTGCACTCCAGGGGCTCTAAAACCACCTCAAAAGCAAATGTGTATTGCCCGAAGTAGTATATTGTGGCTTTTTAAACACAAAAAACTTTTATTGCTTTAGAATTGCTTGGAAAGACCTTTTAAATCTTTCACCTACTTAAGTATGCATGGATCTATGACTGCTCTAATTAGCGGCCTGCAGGGCTTGCATGTGATTGGTCACCGCGACTCCTGGTGGTTGGGCTGCTAGTCTGTTCACAATGTTTCGGGACGTTAAAGTTTTGCCTATATCTTCAAACATTTCTCTGAAAACTGTCGAGGTGAGAGATAAATGTGTAGCTGCCAAATAAGTGTTTACTTTTTACAAACAGCCAGTCCCCGATCTGCCGGCGACTGAGCAGGGGAGGGGGGGGGGGCCTGATTTGAATGTGGCAGCTCTTGGCTCACAGTGCAGCGTCCACCGAAGAAGTGAGCTGAAAGCCACTTGATTTGAATGCGGGTCTTGCCGATCCCGCATTCAAATTGGGTGTCTCCCCTGCCACCCCTCACCTCTCTCTCCGCTAGGGCTGTCGCGATAACTGCAGTTACTGTATGTAACATGCCGCGGAGGAAAAGGACCAACCACTGCAACCGCGGTGTTCTTTTTTGTGTGTGTGTGGCTATATGCCGTTGTTCACTTATGTGGCCCTATTGATTATTAAATAAATTGCGAAGGCAGGCATTTAGTGATGAAAGCGTTTGGACTCCTTGTTAAATACAGCTGTAACAGTGAGCACTGAAAGGGCACAAAGCATGTTATTTTCTTCTGAACAGAGTGTGTATGCTTCTGACTGTATGAGCTATGAGAGCAGCTTGTTTGAGCGAGATTTTTCTAGCTATGCTAGCAAGCTAGCGAACGGAGTAAAATTATCACCACTGCAGAGTAAACTAGTTAGAAAATGAAACTGACTCACTGGGAGACAGGAGGACTGGGAACTCTTCAGCTGAATCAATTTTGGAGTTTTTTACCCACGGTAAATAACTACGGACCTACGGCCTACTGACTGCAAGCTAGCAGCGAAAACCCATCTTCTATGAAGTTTCGGAGACTTGAGACGACATTTTGAGGTGAGCCCCTGGTCGGATAATGTAAAGCTAAGCATGACGTTATTTTGGGAATTTCCACAGCAGGTTCAACACAGCTGCAGAAGTTATAAAGGCAGCTTCGCCTGTCTACAGTGGGGTACAAAAGTATTTAGTCAGCCACCAATTGTGCAAGTTCTCCCACTTAAAAGATGAGAGAGGTCTCCAATTTTCATCATAGGTATACCTAAACTATGAGAGACAAAATAAGAAAAAAAAATCCAGAAAATCACATTGTCTGATTTTTAAAGAATTTATTTGCAAATTATGGTGGAAAATAAGTATTTGGTCAATAACAAAAGTTCATCTCAATACTGTACTTTGTTATATACCCTTTGTTGGCAGTGACAGAGGTCAGACGTTTTCTGTAAGTCTTCACAAGGTTTTCACACACTGTTGCTGGTATTTTGGCCCATTCCTCCATGCAGATCTCCTCTAGAGCAGTGATGTTTTGGGGCTGTCGCTGGGCAACACGGACTTTCAACTCCCTCCAAAGATTTTCTATGGGGTTGAGATCTGGAGACTGGCTAGGCCACTCCAGGACCTTGAAATGCTTCTTACGAAGCCACTTCTTCGTTGCCCGGGTGGTGTGTTTGTGATCATTGTCATGCTGAAAGACCCAGTCACGTTTCATCTTCAACGCTCTTGCTGATGGAAGGAGGTTTTCCCTCAAAATCTCACGTTACATGGCCCCATTCATTCTTTCCTTTACGGATCAGTCGTCCTGGTCCCTTTGCAGAAAAACAGCCCCAAAGCATGATGTTTCCACCCCCATGCTTCACAGTAGGTATGGTGTTCTTTGGATGCAACTCAGCATTCTTTCTCCTCCAAACACAACAAGCTGAGTTTTTACCAAAAAGTTCTATTTTGGTTTCATCTGACCATATGACATTCTCCCAATCCTCTTCTGGATCATCCAAATGCTCTCTAGCAAACTTCAGACGGGCCTGGACATGTACTGGCTTAAGCAGGGGGACACGTCTGGCACTGCAGGATTTGAGTCCCTGGTGGCGTAGTGTGTTACTGATGGTAGCCTTTGTTACTTTGGTCCCAGCTCTCTGCAGGTCATTCACTAGGTTCCCCCGTGTGGTTCTAGGATTTTTGCTCACCGTTCTCGTGATCATTTTGACCCCACAGGGTGAGATCTTGCGTGGAGCCCCAGATCGAGGGAGATTATCAGTGGTCTTATATGTCTTCCATTTTCTAATAATTGCTCCCACAGTTGATTTCTTCACACCAAGCTGCTTACCTATTGCAGATTCAGTCTTCCCAGCCTGGTGCAGGTCTACAATTTTGTTTCTGGTGTCCTTTGACAGCTCTTTGGTCATGGCCATAGTAGAGTTTGGAGTCTGACTGAGGTTGTGGACAGGTGTCTTTTATACTGATAACGAGTTCAAACAGGTGCCATTAATACAGGTAATGAGTGGAAGACAGAGGAGCCTCTTAAAGAAGTTGTTACAGGTCTGTGAGAGCCAGAAATCTTGCTTGTTTGTAGGTGACCAAATACTTATTTTCCACCGTAATTTACAAATAAATTCTTTAAAAATCCTTCAATGTGATTTTCTGGATTTTTTTTTTTCTCATTTTGTCTCTCATAGTGGAGGTATACCTAGGATGAAAATTGGGAGACCTCTCATCTTTTAAGTGGGAGAACTTGCACAATTGGTGGCTGACTAAATACTTTTTTGCCCCACTGTACATCTCACTCAGAAAGGGAAGTCATGTCTGTTCGCGTGTTTACATTGAGTTTAATGTAATCGTGCTGCACAAAAAATTTGTCCGTTCATGTTTGGTGTGAACGCATCTTTAGTTACCGCCACTCCTTTTTGAAAACTATCTTTTTTTTTTTTTTTTTTTTTTTTTTTTTAACAGAATCAGCATTTCATGCCTGCATTAAGAACGGAGCTCCGCACAGTTGTATAACACGCGCATAAAGTTGAGAGCGAGCTGCAGCGAGACTTACAGCTTCCCTCATTTGCCACCTAAGTTATAAACCCTGTTTAAATTACGAATCCACAGGGTCGTAAAAACATTTGCAATAATGCCGCTTACTGCGGTATTGAGCTGTCCACCGTCACCGCAGGGGAAATTCCTCTACCGCGACAGCCCTACTGTCTGCTCTTTCTTTCTGCTACTACCCCAACCCGCACTTTCTCAATCCTGCTGCTCCTCCCCCTTCCCCCGACGTAGCCAAGAGTATCTGTCTGATTGGTTAATGTTATAACCAACCAGGCTAAACAGGAAAGCTTGCGTAGCTACAAACGGTCTGTCCAAACTTGCCCATTTTAGGGGGGTGTCACCAAACTGGAAATTCACAGCAAAAAAACAAACTTGGGACTGTATTGAGATTTTGCATTTGATATGTCTTGTAAGTCACAAAAAACATGTCAACAGAAAAAACTTGATTTTTGCCCAGTGCTGAAGCGTCTCCTTTCCTCCTGTGTCAGACGGCTGTGTTGTTCACTGTCATGTTTGCAGCGTACTGCTGGAACCTGAGGTGTTTCATGTTCACAGCATCTTTTCTGACGTGCAGCAGTTCTCATTCTATTGCTCTACATCCGGTGGGTCCTCTTCTTCGTTCAGACCACTGGTTGAGGGATAGGTGTGTCGTAATTCCAGTTCACGGGCAGGATCATGAAATAGATCTGAGCAAAAAGTGGCTTTCAACCCTGTTCAGGAAGGCTCATGCATGCCCGTAGAAACCAAGAAACCAGAGCACCCGAGAAAATCAGCACTTTGCGTGGTGTAGACTGGCATCCTTCAAGGTTACACATTTTTACTGTGTCGGCACCTCTTTAAAAACGTAGGGATGTGATTTTTCCACTAATTCACAGAATTCCGCTTTTTTTTTTTTTTTTTTATCTTCCAGGAAGATAAAGTACGTTAAGTACGTTAGCGGCTTGTGGTCCACGAACGCAGTGAAGGTGCGCCCTTTCAGGCAGAACTGGACGTGGCGTATGGCCAGGTGGAGAGCCATTAACTCTCTGTCGAACACGCTGTATTTACGCTCACTGTCGTGCAAAGACCTGCTAAAAAAGGTGAGCTGCTGCCAAGAACTGGCAACGCATTGCTCCACGACGGCCACTATGCCCATGTCTGAGGCGTCGGTAGTGAGCGCTATCCGAGCCACCGGGTCTGGGTGCGCCAGTAGTGCAGCGTTCGCCAGAGCTGTTTTAACCTCAGAACGCCTGCTCCCGCTCAGGAGTCCAGTCGACTCTGTCCGCTGGTTTCCGTTTCTAGAGTGCAGCGTACAACGGCTGTATGAGCTGGGCTGCGCGGGGGAGGAAACGGTTATAAAAATTAACCATCCCCCAAAACTCCTGCAGCGCCCTGACATTGATGTTGAGGAGAAAAAAATAGCAAAACAATTTAGTTAGATTACTTTTATGATTCCAAACAGTTTGAAATTGACAGTGCACAGTGGATAATTGACTCATAACTTTTGAATATTTCTAAGACTTGGCTACATCAGTGATTGTGCAAAACGAACTGCTCAAGACTCAGTGGAGACTGAAACTGGTGATCTGAAATGAATGCTGAAATTACAAAATGTAATGGTATGGATGAATTTTATTTCTATTATGGAATAGATAAAATTAACTGATTTTGATTTGATCAAATGTTAAAGCATGTGATGGATAATGCTTGTTGGAATATTTTAGGAATGCTATCTTCTTGGAACATAAGTCAATATTATACAGTAATAAGTGGCATTCAGCTGTTTTATGTCATTTAAGCACAGTTCTGGTACTTAAAAATCATAAAAACCCAGGAGCTTCGGGACCCCGCTGGGGGACTGTGTCCCCCAGACCCCCTGCTGAATTTTCAGATAATTTCCCCAACCCCAAATCACATCCCTAAAAACGACATTGCTGAGAAAGCGACGCGGCATCGTGAGTGATGGTCTATATGGTATCATAAAGACATTAGTCTAGGCATTGTGAGTGATGGTGTCTGTGACATCATAAAGACACATTTGTCTATGTGCCGTCATATAGACATCATATCTTTATGACGCCATCGCGAATATATGGCGGCATCACGAGTCCTATGGCTGAGTTCATAGGACATCCTATGATGATCAGGCAAGACACATTAGTCTAGGCATCATGAGTGATGGTCTATATGACATCATGAAGACACATTTGTCTATGTGCCGTCACATAGACATCATATCTTTATGACGGCATCGTGAATATCTTTATGACGGCATTGCGAGGCCTATTATGGCTGAATTCATAGGACGTCCTATGATGATCATCGTATGTTTATGACGGCATTGCGAGTCCTATGGTGGCTGAGTTCATAGGACATCCTGTGATGATCAGGCAAGACACATTAGTCTAGGCATTGTGAGTGATGGTCTATATGACATCATAAAGACACATTTGTCTTTTGTGCCGTCAAACAGACATCATATCTTTATGACGGCATTGCGAGTATCTTTGACAGCATCGCGAGTCCTATGATGGCTGAGTTCATAGGACGTCCTATAAACGACACATTTGTCTGTGCCATCACATAGACATCGTATCTTTATGACGGCATCGCAAGGCCTGTGATGGCTGAGTTTATAGGACGTCCTATGATGATGATCATTGACGGCATCGCGAATATCTTTATGACGGCATCGCGAGTTCTGTGGTGTCTGAGTTCATAGGACGTTCTACGATGATCAGGCAAGACACATTAGTCTAGCCATTGTGAGTGATGGCCTATATGACACCATAAAGACACATTTGTCTATGTGCCGTCATACAGACATCATATCTTTATGACGGCTTCGCGAATATCTTTATGACGGCCTCGTGAGTCCTATGATGGCTGAGTTCATAGGACGTCCTATGATGTCCTATAAACGACACATTTGTCTGTGCCGTCACATAGACATAATATCTTTATGACGGCATCACGAATATCTTTATGACGGCATTGCGAGGCCTATGATGGCTGAGTTCATAGGACGTCCTATGATGATCATCATATCTTTGACGGCATCGCAAATATCTTCATGACGGCATCGCGAGTCCTATGGTGGCTGAGTTCATAGGATGTCCTATGATGATCAGGCAAAACACATTAGTCTAGGCATCATGAGTGATAGTCTGTATGACATCATAAAGACACATTTGTTTATGTGCTGTCACAAAGACATCATATCTTTATGACGGCATCGTGAATATCTTTATGATGGCATTGCGAGGCCTATGATGGCTGAATTCATAGGATGTCCTATGATGATCGTCATATCTCTATGATGGCATCGTGAGTCCTATGGTGGCTGAGTTCATAGGACATCCTATGATGATCAGGCAAGACACATTAGTCTAGGCATCGTGAGTGATGGTCTATATGACATAGACACATTTGTCTATGTGCCGTCATACAGACATCATATCTTTATGACTACATTGCGAATATCTTTATGACGGCATCACGAGTCCTATGATGGCTGAGTTCATAGGACGTCCTACGACACATTTGTCTGTGCCGTCACATAGACATCATATTTTTATGATGGCATCGCAAATATCTTTATGACCGCATTTGAGGCCTATGATGGCTGAGTTCATAGGACGTCCTATGACGATCAGGCAGAGATCATAGGCCGTCCTATGATGTCCTATAAACATGACAGACAAGAGATTTCTTGCTTTAATAGAGTGATAGTATTTCACTTTCATACCTGCAAACTAGTTGCTTGTTGGCAAAAATTGCCAAAATGAATCCCAAATATGTCACTCGTATGAATCATGTTGATCCGAAGAGTTTTTTGGGGGGGGAGGGGGCCGCCAACACTTTTCCTGAGACGGAGCTTTCAGAAACAACGGGGGACAGTCATCATCTTAACTTTAAACATCTTTGGTGGAATGCATCATGCGTGGTCATTTGGCCAGTCACAATCAAGATAACAGCTGCTGCCAACCACAGGTGCCCGCATTCTGACTTCAATAATCAGGACACCCGTGCCACACCATGGACAGAGCAGTCCTCACAAAATGCCAAAACCAGATCAGACTGGGTAAGGTTTGTTTCCAGTTTTCAAGTCTAATATTTATAGGTTTAAAATTTGGTGTATTTTGACTTATGGATGATGTTACTTGTTTATTTTTATTTAATCATGCAAGTCATGATGAAAATATTCTTATTTACAATAGCCTGGCAAAAGCAAAGTCTTTTGAGTAAGGGAGTATAAGGGAAATATTGGCACACAGCTGACTGAGGAAAAACGGTGTCAAAACAATGCAAAAAAAAAAAAAAAAAATCAGTACAGCTCTAAAAGCAGCTTAAGTATAGTCTTAATAAAATGTCAGTCCCTCCAGGATTTTGCAATGTTGTGATCGCGTCAGTTCACGCAAAATCAGCTAGTCAGCTTAACTATTGTGCAACCTTGCAACTTTGTCCAATCACCGCAACTTTCCCGCAATTTTGGCCAATCCTCGTCAACTTCTGCCAATTTCACTAATCATATTTACCTCTGAGTGGCGCTGAAACGCTCTAACCAATCAAATGCATCGCTGCACCGCGTTCACTTCCGTGTTTACAGTAAGTATTAACGGAACACTTAAGCAAAAAACAGTGTGTGATTTAAAAAAAAAAACTCACCTGTGAGGTTTCCAACACCATCCCTTCCTCCGTCTCCCCCAGCTTGCCGGTGGACATCTCCATCTTGACCTTGTGTACGAAGTGCTGGGTTTGTGTTGAAAAAGGTGCTCCTGCTCCAAAAACACCCCGTCGCAGAAGCGCACATGACAAGAGACTCCATCCATAAAATCACAAACAAGCAAATCTGACACTACAGTCAGTATTTGATCATTTCATACATCTTTAGAGAGGTAAAATCATTACTACATCTTGTCAATGAGCTTTAAACCTGTGAATCTCTGATCTGGACATGGACAAACGCACCCCCTCCTCCTGTAAATGAAAGATGTGTGTCTGATGAGACGGGTGTATGTGTGTCAAGACGCGCAGTAGACAGGTAATAGAGAGAATATTGTCTGTAATTTTTTTTTCAGAAAAACACACTCTAATAGACAATACAGACTAACAGAATAAATTTTCTTTTTTCCTTTCCGCTTGGTACCGAGTGGTTGGGGACCATAGGGCGTTTTCAAATGAAGGTGCTGCAAATAATTTCCAAATCTCTACTCTTTAACATGCATTCAGTGCAGTTTAGCTTTTGTAATGGATATTGTGTTAGTCTTTATTGGCTGTTGCACAAGAGTTTTTCTATATAGAAGTTTCTGCTTAATTTACAAATCACTGTAATAGGAAATGTTTGATAATCCTGTGCTTTTCTTGTATTGACAATATCACTGTAGTAGGCTAGAAAAAACATCTGCTTTAAAGTTTGTAATTCTTTCCACAACTTTTAGTGCAAAAAAAAAAACCTCTCAAAACATCACAACTTTTAAAAAAAGCTCCTACAAATTCAGGCTTTTTGGGCTGCAACAATCATAAAAACATCCCGCGAAATCCTGGAGGGAATGAAATGTATAAGAACAAGTTAAATCATATTGGTCTTCTTCAGCTACCGTCTTCTGAAAGAATGTCCATGAGGCAGATCTTTAAAGCACATTTTGAGATAAATTTGTTGATTTTTATTTTTCCATGTGATTTGCCACATTTTTGTTGCATTTGTTTTATTAAAAGTTGAGGAGTAAATTCATGCTCATTGCAAAGAAAACGGAAGACTTGCTTTCTATGGGCATGCACTACTACTTATGTAACTCGGAAGTTTTGAATGCGGAACATGGGCCATATTTTGGATGTTATTAGACTGCTTTTACTGGATCTGAATACTTGTATTGTGAGTCATACCTGTCCACAATTAACCCTAATGGCGGTCTCACTCTGCTCATCTATTTGAACAGCTAAGCCTACAAGCTTATATTTCATGAATAAAAATGGTTTTTCCTCAATAAATTTGGGTTCAAAAGAAAGGTAAAGAGATTGATGTATAAGTGTCAAATCATTATCAAATATACTGTTTCAGAGTAAACTCAGCTAGAAGACAGCAAAACACTATATAATTTTCATCTCTGCCTAAAAAATGTAGTATAACTATGTTTTTATGTGATTAGTGCAGTGTTTAATGCTTTTTTGCGGAGCTACCTGTTCTACCTGGGGGACCCTCACACAGGTTGGAATAAGATAACAATACAGATGCAGTGGAGATGGCCTTCCCAAAATTATTCACTTTGAACTGAGTGATATTGTAGGCCAGGGGTCTGCAACCTTTGTGAACCAAAGAGCTACTTTGCCCCTCTCTGACTAAAATTGAATTAGCTGAGAGCTGCAACAGCTGTTTAATCACTAAAATAAAGATTATGCTGCTTATAAAGTTTTATATGAATACACAAAAAATGTAGTTTGTGACAGTTTGACATTTATCAGTCCCTCCAGGACTGTCTGAAACAGGTAGCCCAATCAGGCTTTACAGGCCTAGATGTAGGCTGTGTTTCAAAGTGGAATTACAAAGAGGTGTGGCCTATATGTAGGCAATCACACGTTAGACTTTGACAAATATGAAAGGGACTGAGCTGAGATTTATTTGATTGTGTGAATATTAATTACAGAATAATTGAAAATGAATGGGACATCCAATATTAGCCACTGTTTAAGAATACTGCTTGTTTATTTATAATTTAGTTTATGTGTAGTTTATGGTCTATCGTCAATAAACTCATGCAGTACTATAACAGGACATGTTTACAAACATTTTGAGACCTATTGTAGTGCATCGTTTTATATTTTAGTAATATTATAAGTACAAAACACCGAACATTATTATTTTTTTGTATTTGTATGTTGTATACTTTATTGATCCCCAGAGGGAAATTCAGGGCATCCACGGTATGGCGCCAGTCTCTTCACCGGTCTCTCTCACTCACTCTCTCTCTCTCTCTCTCACTCACACTCACACTCTCTCTCACACACACACACACACACACACACACACACACACACACAGAGCAGAATAACTTGTTTGGCTGCAACTGTTGCATCAGTGTTACCCATTTGTCTGTAAATATTTCATACCTGCCAACTACTCTGGTTTTGACGTAATGGTTACGGTTTTCAAGACCCCATTCCGGGTTACGGCTTTATTAATCAAAATTACGGTTTTTCACTAAAAATTCAGTCAAAAATTTTAAATCGTAAAAAAAAAACCACGAAAGCAATTCCAAACACATGATTGCTAGGAATCATATCTAAATTTAGAACATAGCAACACGTGATGGCGGCCGGGATGGTCACACTTTTTCAGTGCTGAGACAAAGTTGCTGATTTTGCCACTAAAATAACTAACCAACAGCCAATATTGGATCAACATTTGTGATGCACACGCACAGGCTGAATTTCCACCTTGGTTGAACCAGCGTTTGAAGTAGAAATACCCCTTTGTTCGCCTTTCACCGGGCTCTGTGAGTAAACTGAGTAGCGTTTCTTTTCGTGGTTCGCTGCTACGCTTTACCTCAGAATCAGAATAAGTTTATTGCCAAGCACATTTACAAGTAAATAAACAGGTAAATATACGAGGAATTTGACTTGACATTGGAAACGTCATAGATGACATTGCCAATGACGCGGCGAGCCATGGAGGCGCCTGTCAGCAGGAGGGGAATAGAAGGCAGGGGGGGGGGGGGGGGGAGGGGATACAATAGGAGAGAGAAAAAAGCATTGTTGATCAAAATAAAGTTCATTTATATGACCGATATTGTGATTACAAGAAAAAAACTCTCAATGCACAATTAGCAGACAATAGAATCCACACAATGACACAGAGAGAGCAGTGAATGAATGTGTCTTCGTCAGTATAAATGGGTCAGTTGTGTGTGTGTTGGATGCAATCAGTGGCAAATCAGTTAGGTGAACAGCAATAGTCTCTCTCTCAGCAGATGTTATGACTAGTGTCTGAGGCAAAGGCACGTGTCCTTGAGCACGGCAGATGGAATAGTCTGAGCCAGACAGCTGTCCTTGAGAGTCAGATACTGTCCGCCAATGTTATGAAAACAATTATACTGTTGTTCATCAGGAGGACTGAGTGCTGAGGGTGCCGAAAAACAGGTCGAATAGCACTGATTTCAGAGAAAAATCTTTCCATTCTCTTACGGATTCAGTGCTGCAGATCCATCATTGCCAGGCTTTGAAATCGATTCGTGAACAGCTCTTAGCGTGATCGTGATGTATTCCATCTTCCTGTACAGTTCTCCATTGGCCGCTGTCAGAGTCCTGCCCAGTTGGTCGAATTGATGAGAGAGCTTCGCCGGGTCCGCTTTTTGATAAGCTCTGTCCATCTTCTTCAATTTGCGGTGCACCAGAACAATCCCAAGGCCGATCAGTAGAATTCCGGTGACCATTGCTCCGAAAAGATATAAATCTTCAATATCTTCAATAGAAAGATCACACAGACACAAGAGTTTCCAATTGCTTGTATCCTTAATGTAACCCGCAGCAGCAGTCCCTGCGGGACAAATAGGCTCCCCTGGACCTGATTTCCTTGTTGAAAACACAGTGTCGATTGCGTTCAAAGCCCAGCTTATTAAATCCATAATTTCGTTGGATGAATCAGCAGTAGAGAGACACGCAGACACAGACGGTAGCAAGCTGGGATCCAGTCAATTAGGGAGGGAGAGACAGGGAGCGGGAGCAGAGAAAAAAGTGACTGCTCTCTTTGGAGGGCGGAAGTGAAGAGCTGAAAAATCACAAATGAGCGTGAAACCCAAACGAAAATTACAGTCGTTTCGTGAGGAATACTCCAAAGCATTTCCAGGAATTATTTGCTCAAGAAAGGGTGAAAATTTCACATTTGCTGAGGGAAAAGGTCAAGAGAAATGTCATTTATCAACATTTGTTAAATGCATGATTATGTACTAAGAGAATATTACCATAGAGTTTGTCCTTGATCTTTTCCATCAGCATATCTGCATTGACAATTTAAAGGTGAACTGAACTGAACGGCATTGAACGGCACTGGGTGATAGTACATACAGTTATAAAGATAATTTATCATTGGCACCCCCTCCACAAATCCCGGAATCTTGGAGAAAATCGCGATTTAGAATTTCCCGCCCTGAAAAATCAGACAAATCCGCCGAAGCGCAGCCGGAGTTCCGCGTGACGTCACGAGTGTGACCCAGTCCTCATGTTTACCATTGCGAGCACGTCGACACTGGTTGTTTTTGGTGCATTTTGTTGTGATAGTCGACTACAAAACACTTCCAACACCTGGGAAGATCTGTTCAGTGGCCAAGGAAAGCTGTCATGGCGACGAAAGAAAAGAAAGGGGGAGGAAAAGCGACCGGGAAGCGATGCGTTTCTAGATATACAGTGATCCATCACTTATCGCGTTTAATGGGGACCAGAACCGATCGCGAAAAGTGAAAAACCGCGAAGTAGCGTCACCCCCCCCCCCCCAAGGGCGTCACAAGCACTATTTTGCACAAAAAGGCACAAGAGAACAGCGAAAAGTGCCACTAAGCAACACGAGCGATAAAGAAGGCGCTCTGCAGGGAGAGAAGCTGGGTAAAATGTCTCGGCCAATCAGCTTGCGAGGTGAAACGTCTCGGCCAATCAGCTTGCGAGATTCCCGAGCGGTGAAGAGGTGGGCGGAGAGGAGTGGAGCGGTGGTCAGAGAGGTAGATTTTGAGCTGTGCGGGCTCTCCGTGTTGATACCTGATGTTCTAATGAGAAGGCAGGGAGACTACATTAGAGCATCAGGTATCAACACGGAGAGCCCGCTCTCCCCGGCTCTCCAGCCCGCTCGGGAATCTCGCAAGCTGATTGGCCGAGACGTTTTATCTCGCAAGCTGATTGGCGGAGACGTTTTACCCAGCTTCGCTCCCTGCCGAGCGCCTATACCCAGCGAAGGAAGACCGCATTAAACGCGATAAGTGAGGGATAACTGTAATAAGTTGGAAAAATGCTGATATTTTTTTTCCTCTTTCTTTTTTATTGTTAATTTTCCTTATCCTGACACCCCAAACATGCCAAAGTAAAGACTCACCATTCTGTATTCAATAAGCGACTCTCCACCCCATCACTGCTGCGGTCTGAGTCGGTGCTGGAATCCCCCGAAAATTCTGGCTCTAATCTGTACGGTTCGATGTCTCCCTCGCTCTCTTCCTGTTCACTTGACACTCCTGCATCCTCCTCTGTCTTGTCACCGATCCTGAATGCCTCTTCACTCTGAAAACTCTGGTGTTCTTGACTGCTGGAACTGCTATCATCTGCCATTGTTGTTTTGATGAGGCTCACACTCGTGACGTCACGCAGCGTCGTCTGCACTACTTCCGGTTTGTTTGGCACTGCCAGCCAGAGGCAAAAGTTTATCGGCTTATAGCTTGGCCATCGCACGGCCTAAAAATTTCTTTTATGTGTTGAAAAATACAATAGGTAATAAGGAATTAATCTGCTATTCTACTTTTTTGGCAAAAAGGTGAGTTCAGTTCACCTTTAAGGAAAATAGAAACATGATTGTTGAAGAAATATGAGGTTGTTAGCCACATTTTAACTTGATTTAATGCTAATATTTGTTTGGCGTCGGGGGGCTTTGCCCCCCCTGAACCTCTCACCAGGACTTTGTCCTGGACCTACTGGGGGCCTGCGGCCCCTGGACCCCGGCTAGCTACTAGGCTTTTCAGGTTTTAAAAGTTGGCAGGTATGATATTTAAATAAAGGGCAGCGCGGTGGTGGAGTGGTTAACACTGCGGCAGCACAGCAACTCACCTTTGGCCGGGGAATCCTGGGTTCGATCCCAGCCCCCAACCAACAGTGATCTGTGTGGAGTTTGCATGTTCTCCCCGTGTCTGTGTGGGTTTACTCCGGGATTTCTCCGGTTTCCTCCAACATGCCAAAAACATGCAAGTTAGGTTAATATGGCATCAAACTGGGGATTCTAAATTGTCCTTAGGTATGACTATGAGAGTGAATGGTTGTCTTGTCTCTCTGTGTTGGCCCTGCAATGGACTGGCGATCTGTCCAGGTTGTACCCTGCCTCTTGCCAAAAGATGCTGGGATAGGGTCCAGCCCCCCCGCCCCCCCCCCGCGACCTGAACAGGATTAAGCGGAAGAAGATAAATGAATGAATATTTAAATAAAAATGAGTTAGTTTATTTAGGCATTTTTGCATCTTGTTGTTTAGTCAAAGCATGCATATTTGTCCGCATATGATATGCAGTTGATCTGGCCATTCCGCTCCACAATGAAGCAGCAGTCAGGACTGCCGTCTACCACTGACCGGGCAGGCTGGACGTGCCTCCCTGCAAACGATCATGGAGCACCCGGTTGGACACCGGTGTTGAAGCGGCACCTGAACTGGCGCATCGCAGTCCATTGCAGGGAGCCAAGTCCAGCCTGCCCGGTTAACGGGAGTCTCTGCTGCTGCTTTACCCGTGTGCCTGCGAAGGACTGCGATACACCGGTTCAGCTGCTGCTTCCCTGCCAGACCCCTGTGCACCTCGTGTTCTTCATGCCAAATTATCCATTAGACCTACGCAATCACGGCAACTTTATGGTATAATTTTTTAAGAATTAAACTTTAAGTCTATCTTTTGTCGCTGTTACTACGGGTAACACTGCTGTATATGGACTGCTGTTGTTTTTCCAGCCACTGAAGACAGAGAGAGAAACACCATTTCAATTCTCCTGTATGTCCTGTACGTGTATCAGCTGTTCTGATAGATATGCCAGTATGTCAGAACACTGGTGGATCCAATCTGCTGATCGCTGAACCACAGAGCTCAGCTGTTTTCCATGATAAACCAGCCTCAGGGCAAAAGGTCTGCTGGGGCAGTGGCATTACTGCAGCCGATAGGAAGAGACTGAACAAACTGATTAAGAAAGCTAGCTCTGTCCTGGGGCAGCGCCTTGATCCGATGGAGGAGATAGGAGAGAGAAGGACGGTGGCTAAACTGTCATCTCTGCTGGAGTCCGAGTTCCACCCTATGCAGGACATACTGAATGCACTGAGGAGCTCATTTAGCAGCAGACTACATCATCCCAGGTGCACAACCGAGAGGTTTCGTAGGTCCTTCCTACCAACGGCTGTCAGACTGTACAACCTAAGCAGGGCTGCTCGCAGAGATAGCAAAAAGACGTAACAAACTAATAGTTTTTTGAATGCAAAAGATGCAATAGACTTACACAATGGTCCTCTCCGGCATACAACTAGGAACATACCGGTCGCTATGGAGGGTGAGAATATGTATGGGCACATAATCATACCATGTAGGATAACTAAGTAGACGGTTATGCTGTTTCATTCCATCTAGCAACAATGCTCTGCACTGTGTGTGTTTATATATTTGCATATTTATTCCATCTAGCTACAATGCTCCGTACTGTGGGTGTTTATATATTTATATATCTACATATTATTCCATCTAGCTACATTGCTCCGCACTGTGTGTGTTTATATACTTGCATATTTATTCCACCTAGCTGCAATGCTCCGTACTGTGGGTGTTTATATATTTACATATTTATTCCATCTAGCTACAATGCTCTGCACTGTGTGTTCATATATTCATATATTTATTCCATCCAGCTACAATGCTCTGCACTGTGTGTCTGTGTGTGTGTGTATATATATATATTTTATAGTAATACGTACATATGTTTATTAGCTGCTCTTGCTTGCTTGTTTTTTTTCTTGCCTTCTGATTGTTGCTCTGAGTGTTGCTATCCCTGTGCTGTTGCAATCCTGGAATTTCCCCGTTGTGGGACTAATAAAGGCTTATCTTATCTTATCTTATCTTATCTTAAAGCACACTCCATGCATTATCTTTTTTTCCACTTTGTTGAAAATATATATATATATTTTTTTTTAAATCGCCATCAGTTAGTGTGCCTTTGAGCCTGGTTTTATTTAGCGAATGCAAAGTCCTTAAGCCAAGCAGTTGCCTCCTGGTTTGCTGTATGGAGGGTGTGTAATCCTCCTTCCAGTCTTTGGAGCGGGCAAGCCTCTATGATGTGTTCCATTGTTTGCTCCTCTCCACATGCGCACAGTGGGCTAGGGCTACTGCCCCATCTGTGAAGGCTGGCCAAGCAGGGGCCTTGTCCAGTCCTGAAGCGATTGAGTGTAGACCACTGTCTCCTTGGGAGGTTGGTGCCCGGGACCTGTTGGTTGGGGTTTATCACCAGCTGTTTGTTTGGGACCTCCTTGGTCTCCCATTCCTCTTGCCAAGCTGTCTGGATGGTAAAGTCAGCTGGGGGAGGGTTTTTCCAAATCGGCCGTCTGGATGAAAGTCGGGCAGTGGGTGGGGTGTAGATATCTGCATGGATTGGTAAGTGAGGAGAATCTTTAACTTTTTGGAGCATCCTTTGAGTTAATGCTGCTCGCCGGATGTGTGGAGGGGCTATGTTTGACAGTACAGAGAGCCAGGGGAGTGGTGTTGAGCGGATTGTTCCAGTTATAGTTCTCATGGTTGAGTTGAGCTGGGTGTCTACATGGTGTGTGTAAGATGACCTGGACCAGACAGGGGCACAATATTCTGAGCCTGGTCATGTCTGGCCGCTGCTTCTCCCAGCATGTTTTGTGTTGATTTGTCAGACCCGGTCCCCACTGACGCGCCGCCCAGTCTGCTCGCACACCTCATTCTCCACATATGGTGAATTATCCTTCAGACTTATGCAATCACGGCAACTTTATGGTATAATTTTTTTAAGCATTAAATCTTCAGTATTATCTTTTTCTAGTCAAATTTGTTGTTGTTCATTTCCTTGTTTTGTCCATGGACTACTGTGGTGACTGACAGGTCGTGATGCTGTATGTTATCCAATCAGCATGGCCGTGATGCCATGTATTATCCTGTCAGCACGGAGTCAGTACGAAACCCCGCCCACACTTCTTGAAGCCAGGGCATGAAGAGACACAGAGCGGTGGCTAAACTTTTATTGATTAAAAATGACCTATTTTGATTGAGCCGACTCCGTACTCAGTGATGCACACCCTCATAACCTCAGGAAACCACGTATAAAACCTTAGGTCAGTCTGAGGAGCAATTCAAGAGATATGCGCGGAACAGACAGACATACTCGTACAACAGGGATGGCAATTTTCCGCCGATCCGTAGATTTCTGCCGATTTATTTTCAAATTGATCATTTCTGTGAATCGTCTAAATCCGTTGAGAAAATTTTAGGGGGGGGGTAAGGTACCTTATTGTTACCGATTTTAGCGAAAATCAACACGATTACATAAGCGCTTGGCGCTTCCCCGGGTCAAGTCTCCCGCGATAACCTGGATGTACTCAAGCTACTGCTGTATTGTAAACAGCCCTGCGATTGGATAGTTGCAAACGATTGGACCAATCAAATGGCTCGTTGTATGCGTTGTCAAAAATTCATGGCGGCTTGTTCTCAGGGATGTGATTTTTCCGGTAATTCGCTGAATTCCTCTTTATTTTATCTTCCAGGAAGATAAAGTACGTTAAGTACGTTAGCGGCTTGTGGTCCACGAACGCAGTGAAGGTGCGCCCATTCAGGCAGAACTGGAAGTGGCGTATGGCCAGGTGGAGAGCCATTAACTCTCTGTCGAACACGCTGTATTTACGCTCACTGTCGTGCAAAGACCTGCTAAAAAAAAAAAAAAAGGTGAGCGGCTGCCAAGAACCGGCAGTGCATTGCTCCACGACGGCTGCTATGCCTATGTCCGAGGCGTCGGTAGTGAGCGCTGTTTTAACCTCAGAACGCCTGCTCCCATTCAGAAGTCCAGTCGACTCTGTCCGCCGGTTTCCGTTTGAGCGCAGCGTACAACGGCTGTATGAGCTGGGCTGCTCGGGGGAGGAAACGGTTATAAAAGTTAACCATCCCTCAAAACTCTTGCAGTGCCCTGACATTGATGTTGAGGAGAAAAAATAGCAAAACAATTTAGTTAGATTACTTTTATGATTCCAAACAGTTTGAAATTGACAGTGCACAGTGGATATTGACTCATAACTTTTGAATATTTCTAAGACTTGGCTGCATCAGTGATTGTGCAAAATGAACTGCTCAAGTCTCAATGGAGATTGAAACTGGTGATCTGAAATGAATGCTGAAATTATAAAAAGTAATGGTATGTTGGAATTTTATTTCTATTATGGAATAGATAAAATTAACTGATTTTGATTTGATCAAGTGTTAAAGCATGTGATGGATAATGCTTGTTGGAATATTTTAGGAATGCTATCTTCATGGAACATAAGTCAATTATACAGTAACAAGTGGCATTCAGCTGTTTGTTTTATGATTTTTAAGCACAGTTCTGGTACTTAAAAATCATAAAAACTCAGGAGCTTCGGGGGGCTTTGCCCCCCTTGCCCCCCCAACGGGGCTCTGCCCCAGACCCCGCTGGGGGATTGCGTCCCCCAGACCCCCTGCAAAATTTTCAGGTAATTTCACCAACCCCAAATCACATCCCTAGTTCATGTTGGAATTCTGAGCTTTCGGTATTGTTTTCAGCGGAATTATGAGATTTTTATCGAAGGATCAGGAGTCATCAGTGCTAAAAATAGACAAAAGTGTCAAAAATAAGTTCCGATGGAATTGGCTTGAGAGAAAAGTGACAGTAAAGGTGAAAATTGGCTCAAAGTTCGACGAGGTAACAGAAACACTCAGTTTCTGGAGAAACCAGAAAAGGAGATGAAGTTCAAAGTTCAGAGACTGACACAGCTTGCTGCCAAAAGGAACAAAGTTTCACATTAGAAGTGACTTGGTGACCAGTGTAAATAGTGTAATAAACTCTTATAGAACTGTTAAATATGTTGGACTAAAGACAGTGAGACAACATTGAAGGAAAAAGTAAGTTAACTTTTCATTAAATTTAATGATTTATCTAAGTCTAGTATTTCTTTTTTTTTTTTTTTTTTTTAATTTAAGTTTTTGTAAAGGGTATACAGGTCGTTACAGCAATGCATTGTTTACATTTTCATCACATGTTCCCTTATTTTCTGATATCTGACAACATTGGAAGATTAATTCTTACAACACCCCTTTTTTTTTTTAAGTGAAAGAAAAAGTGAAATTAAAGAGAAAAAAAACAAAAAACAAATAACAAAAAAACAAACAAACCAGTAAAAAACTAACAAAAAGAAAAAGTAAGTAAATAAAGATAAAAGAGCATCTGAGTAGTGATGGAACAAAGAGCGGAACCATTATTGAAATGGTATTTGTCAAAGATTAGATCTAATGGAAGACACATATGCGGTCCAGGGTTGCCAAAAGTTCATGAACCCATCCATGTCCTGTCTCAGTGCGAATGTCAACTTTTCCATCGAGTAAATGTCTTGGATCACGTTAGTCCAATCTTCAGGTGTAGGACAGTCCTTCAACATCCATTTTTTAGTTAGAGCTTTTTTGCTTGCCAATATTAAAACATTGAATAAGTATTTTTCTCCTCGTCTTTCCAGTGAGTCCGGTAGTAAACCCAAATACAAAGTTACAAAAGAAAAGGGAACTGTAATTTTGAATATTTTCCCCAATATTGTCTGTACCTTGGTCCAATATTGGTGGATAACTGGGCATGACCAAAACACATGAAAATGATTTGCAGTCTTTTCACCACACAAGCGCCAACAGTTCAATCCCTTATGGGTAAATTTGTTTTGTGCAGGTGTTCTGAAAAATCTTGCCAAGTTTTTCCATCCAAATTCTCTCCACTGCAGGGATGAGGTACTTTTCCATTGCTGTTTATTTAGCTTTTCCCATATTTCCAGTTGTAAAGTGAAATTCCCCTCTTTTTCCCATCTCTCTTTTATATAAGATGTGTTGTCTCCTTTTAAGTCTTGAAGACCTTGGTATATTTTAGAAATGTATCTGATCCCTGGGATCCCTTTATATGCCATTAAGAAGACCTTCAGAACACCTGACTGGGCCCTTTCCAAAACCTCCTTTTTAAGTATATTGTTTATGTGGTGTCTAAGCTGGAAGAACCTGTAAAGGTCTTGATTTATTAGGCCTTGTTTTTTCAAATCTTCAAAACTTCTTAAGATTTGCCCTTTAAAAAAATCGTAATATTTTATCAGCCCTTTCTCCTTCCACTTTTTAAATCTGGTGTCTGTTTTATTAGGAGTAAAGTCCTGATCATAGGCAATCCATTGCAGAAGTCGATAGGGCTCTTTAGTTTGATTCTCTCTGACTATCTTAAACCAAATTTTTAGCGGGGTCTCTATCCACGGGTTAGTGTTACTCAAAAGCTTAGGTAAGGCATTGTTCCCTATTATCGCCTGTAGGGGGATGTCACTTGTTATTTGGCATTCGATCTCCTTCCATTGTGCAGTGTAGACTGGGTTACATATCTCTACTAAAGTTTTAATTTGTGCGGCTTTAAAGTAGTCCCTGATATTTGGCAGCGCGAGCCCACCTTTGTCTTTGTTTAGCTGTAGGGTTCTATATCTGATTCTAGGTCTCTTGCCCTGCCATATGAATCTTGAGATCCTTCTGTCCAGCTCCTGCCATGTTTTTTTGGGAGGTTCTACCGGTATTGTTTGGAAAAGGTATAGAAGACGTGGAAGTATATTCATTTTGACTGCTTCAATTCTTTGTGCAGTACCCAAGAATGGTATCATATTCCATCTTGCTAGGTCAGATTTTATTTTTGTCACCAGTGGATCATAGTTTAGTGATATAATTTTGTTGAGTTGTTTCGGGATATTGACCCCCAGATATTTCATAGATTCCGACTCCCAGTTAGTTTTGAGTTTGCTTAGTGAATAATGATTTGGGTCATAGTTGAATGTTAAAACTTGGGTTTTATGCATGTTTAATTTGTACCCCGATAAATCTCCATACTCTGAAAAAACTGAGGTTAGTTCTGGTAAAGAAGTGTTCGGCTGCCCTAGGTATATTAAAATGTCATCAGCAAAGAGTGCTATTTTATGTTCCTTCTGACCAAGTGTAATACCTTGAATTTTTTGGTTTTGTCTTATCCAATGGCTCAGAGGTTCTATGAAGATTGCAAAGAGCAGTGGAGACAGGGGGCAGCCCTGACGACATCTTCTTTCCAGTTCAAAAGATGATGATAAATTACCGTTAATCCTTATTTTAGCTGTTGGTTTTTTATATAATGCCTGTATAGTTCTAATGAAGTTGTTATGAAAATTGAAACTGGATAAGATTCTATATAGAAAAGACCAGTCAACCGAATCGAATGCTTTTTCAGCATCTAATCCCAATATGACTGCATTTAAGTTATATTTTTTTATATGATGAATTATGTGTAAAGTGCGTCGAATGTTGTCTTGTGTCTGTCTTTGTCTTATAAAACCTGTTTGGTCTAAATGAATTAGGTCTGTCAGTATATTTTCTAACCTTTTGGCAAGGATAATGGTAAAAAGCTTATAGTCCTGATTTAGTACACTGATTGGTCTGTAGTTGGAGCACTCTAGTTTATCCTTTTCAGGTTTAGGTATAACTGCAATGACCCCTTCTCTCCAGGAGGGGGGGGATTTCCCCTGTGTGGAGGACATAATTAAATGTTTTCAGGAGGAGAGGAGATAGTTGCTGTTTAAAGGTTTTGTACCACTCTGCTGTATAGCCATCAGCTCCTGGGGATTTGTTAGCTTTAAGTTTCATAATTGCTTTTTCCAATTCTTTAGGATGTATTTCTGACAGTAGTGTTTTATTTTGTGACTCCGTAAGTTGGGGAAGGTTTAATGTGTTTAGGAATGCCTCGGATGCGTTTTTATGTTTTTTGTGGGAGTATAAGTTCTTATAGTAATTCTCGAAGCTTTTAAGAATATCCTGAATTCTGAATTTTATTTCCTTTGATACTGGGTCTCTGATTTTGTAGATTGCTCTTTCTGTTTGATGTTTCCTCAATTTATAGGCTAGCAATTTTGCCGATTTACTGCCTGCTTCATAGTATTTTTGTTTCAGAAATGTAAGTTTCTTCTGGATTTCTATTGTGTAGATCTCATTTATTTGGTTTTTAATTTCCTTAATCTTGAGCGAGTCAGTGGAATGAGTGTTGCCTTTGTGTTCTTTTTCTAGGTTCCTAAGTTCTGACTCTAATGTGGATAGTTTTTCTTGTCTTAGTTTCTTTTGGGTTGCCAGTTTTGCAATAATCTTTCCTCTTATTACAGCTTTGCATGCATCCCACAGTATTAAAGGGGATACTTCTCCATTATCGTTATCTTCCAAATATCTGAGAATATCTGATTCCAATTCATCTTTCAATGGTCCTTTCAGGACATTTGAATTTAACCTCCAAGAAAATGTATTATTTGTGTATTTTTGGATATTTAAGTCCATGTAGATCGGACTGTGGTCGGAGAGATCCATCAGTCCTATTTTACATGTTTTTACTCTTCCAATGTCTCTATTAAACATAAAAAAATAGTCAATCCTTGAGTAAGATGAATGTGGAGTTGAGTAAAATGTATAGTCTTTTACACTGGGGTTGAGTTCCCTCCACACGTCACAGATTCCCATTTCTTTTAGTAGCATCCGAGTCTTCCTGTTTTGGGTGTTATTTTGATGTGGGGAATTACCAGAAGCATCCCAGTATGGATTCAGTCTAAGATTGAAGTCCCCTCCACATATCACTAAACCTTGAGCTTTAGTTATCATTAGGTCGAATACATTTTTATAAAATTTCCAGTTAGCCCCTGGGGGAGCATACACATTCAGCAGGGTGATATCTTCTCCCTCTAGCCGCCCAGTTACCAAACTGTATCTCCCTTCTTTATCTTTGTGTTCTGATTTTTTTTCAAATGTAATTTTGGTTGATATCAATGTCGCTACTCCCCTCCTCCTCCCTGATTTATATGAAGATGAAGAGATCATTTTAAACCCTTGTCTACTGAGTTTATTGTGTTCCACGTCTGTTAGGTGGGTTTCTTGTAAAAATATTATTCCTGCTTTGTCTTTTTTCATTTTGCCTAGAATCTTGGATCTTTTAACTGGATTCAGGATTCCTTTTACATTATATGAAATTATTTTGGTTACACCCTGTTTCTCCATTGTGTTGTTTTGTTTAGTATAACTGTGTGGTGGCCCTCATTTGTGCTACTCAGAAACTGAAAGAACATTAAAAACAAGAAAAACATTAAGAACATAGTGTAAAAAACTTTAAAACAAAAAGCTGTCATAAGAACTTCCTGAGCCGAGGTCTTTTTAAAGACCCTGGAAGAGCCTTGATGGAATGAAGGCCCTGAGGGAAATTCCTCAAACTCTGTTACGTGTTGAGGGCCCTCTCTTACCACTGAAAGTAGTCCCATGCTTTTAACGTGAGTTTCAGAACCCAATCCAAACTTGTAATGATTTTTTTTTTTTTCCTTTTATGCCTAAACCCTGTGAAATTGTGTGCACCCTCCCACCCCATCACATCAAACATTCACGCAAAAACAGTATTTGTTAGTATGAGGAGAACATGTGGATTATTGTCACATTTCTATTTTAACAAGTTTTTTGTTTTTTTTTTTTTTATTACAAAGACTTAATTGTTTCAAATAATATGATTGTTCCATGAAATGTTTTACCACATGCTGAATATGCATCTCCTTTAATGTTTGTTACCTTGTATGAGGGGGGTTGGATGTGCGGATTGATTCAAGAGAAAGGGGGGGAAAAAAAAGGTCGCTATTCCAACCTGAAAACGGATAGTTTATCCGCGACGCTCTGGCGCTGGGTTTCCCGCTGCTGGTCCGTGGATTTTGAGGGTCTTTGTGTTGTCCATGTTTGCGCTTTGATCTTCTCACTCGGGTCTGCTGCGGGTTTAAATACCGTTACTGGGAGCCCTCTTTTCGCCATGTCAGCTGTTGCTTCTTCCGCCGAATTATAGAGACACGTTTCATCGCCGTAGAAGACCCTTAACTTCGCAGGAAATGGAGTCTGAAAGCGCAATTTCTTCTCTCAACACCTTTTTCGCGTCATTGTATTCCCTGCGCTTTTTAAGGACCTCCGGGGCGTAATCGTGTTCCACGTAGACTTTTTTCTCTCCTGGTGCATAAATCCTTTTTTCTGCCAGGCCAGTCTTACAACCTCTTGTTTTATTTTGAAATTGGAAAATCTTACCAACACCGAACGTGGGGGCGCTTCCGCCGCCGGCCTAGCGGCTAATGAACGATGTGCCTTTTCTATCTTCAAGTCGGTGGTTTGTGGAATATCCAATTTCTCTCTTAGTAAGGATTCCACGCATTCTGCCATTGAGTTAAAACCATTTTCGGTTCCTTCTATCAGACCATGAATTCTTATGTTGTCTCTTCTTTGTTTTCCTTCTTGGTCGGTTAGCTTAGCCTCTATAGCTGCTTGTCTTTTGCGTAGGTCTAGCACAGAATCTTCGAGCACTTTTATTCGATCCTCTGTTTCCAAGATTCGGTTCTCGGCCTGGTCCACTCTGCTGTTTGTCCTTTTCAATTCTTCTCTGAATTCCCGAAATTCGGCTGTAACTTCTCGGCGAAATCGTCGTAGCTCCTCAAATAGTGATTTCAGGCTAACCCTTTTGTTAGCTATCACCAGTTCCTCGTCTTCTGAACGGAGATCTTCCAGTTCAGATTCTCCGGCCGATACGTGTCCTGGCCTGGAGAATTTCAGTTTCTTCTGTTTTCCTTTAGACATGATGATTTTGTCTTTTGATTTTCACTCCTCCAAAAATCCGTTAAGTTTGATTTTCAAGGTGTTATCCTGGATTGGGTCTGAGAGCTTCAGTGTTAAGCTGCAGTCGCCATGGCGTCCAGACCGGAAGTCCAGTATTTCATTTTTTTTAATCATTTTTTTCAGTCTAAATTACTTCTGTTTTACTGAAAACCTCCCAGCTTCAGGGGGGCTGCGCCCCCCCATAAGTCAGTCAACCAAATTAGATTTCAGCTGAAATCAGAATTTCCTGTTGCCATCCCTGATACAAACACACAGAGACTTTGTAAATTTGTAGATAGATGTAAGTAAATTGTAAATTGCGTTCACTTATGTATGTTACCAAATTACGTCATACAAAAGAACTTGAAGTAAAAGTGGTCATTGTGTAAAATGTTCAGTCCCTCTAGGATTTCGCGATGTTACGATTCTACAAATTCCTGTGACTTCAGCAGGTCCTGCATAATTTGAATTTTGTCCAATCACCACAAGTTTACCGCAATTTTGGCCAATTGTTGTCAACTTCTGCCAATTTCGCCAATCAAATTTGTCTCTCAGTAGCACACAGATGTGTACGTCATCAGTCTGACCAATCAAATGTGGCCCTGCACCGCACTCACTTCTGTGTTTACAGTGAGTATATACCGAGCACATCAACAAAAAACAGTGTGTGATTAGAAAAACACACTCACCTGCAAGTTTTCCCACATTGTTCCTTCCTCTGTCTCCCCCGGCCCACCGGTAAACATCTCCTTGAGTTTCCGTAATGACGGCATCTATGAAGTGCTGGGTTTGTGTTGAAAAACGTCTGCCTGCCTGAAAGCACCTCCGTCTCGGTAGCGCATGTGCCCAGACACACCATAAAACCACACAAAAAACAAGTTAATCTAATATTACAGCAAGTGTTGCAACAGTTTATACATCTTTAGAGGTAAAAGTCACTACTACATCTTGTTAGTGAGTTTTAAAGTTGTGACTCTCCGGTCTGGACATGAGCCAATGCATGATTCAGGCAGTCCCCAAGGAGAGCGCTGCAACTTACTGCAGCAATTAAAAATAAAAAATAAAAAAAAAAAATCCCGCAAAATCCTGGAGGGACTGAACGTTGTTTCATTATTTTATAGGATATTTGTAGATTTGAATGTGTAGCATTGAAAGGTAGAAAAAAATTAGTTTTGTGTCAAGTGCGTTAAACGCTGTTAATAAATGCACTTTATCTGAAGTAAGTGTTGTCTTTTCCCTTTATTTTCTTCTCGGAGTACACCAGAATGCTTAATTTACATGTTAAAATCACTAAATTTTTATGGGGATGTCCCCAGACCCCACAACAGGAGTTTAGTTTATCACCTTTTCCACCCTTTCTGAGTTTGCAGGTATGCACTTTATGGTAAATGGTGTTCACTTGAGCTGGATTCATGCTGCACCTCTGCTGTCCGCGTACGTGTAACCGGAAACCTCGTGTGACGAAATTTACGTCATATTCTCCACTCCGCTAGTGTCTGCAGTGCTCGACCGCGAATGACCGTGTGCAGCCCAAATTTTGTGACTGCGCCGCCTGCCTACGACATGAACGCGTTGAAAAGCGCATGCGCAAGACTGAATATCCCATTCACGAGGTGGCGATATCGGCACAGAATACCAAGACAAAGTAGACAAAGAAGACAACGAGGAAGCGGAAGACGAGAATAAACATACACGAATCATACATAAATACTTGAGCAGCATTCGTGGAAAAGGAGTGAAAACCGGGAAGTCGAGCAGCAGAAAGCAAGCAACGTTTCTTCGTTGGTGAAAATCTTGGCGCGTCAGCAGCGCATTGGCGCTACCTATCGGGTGGGAGTGAAACTACAAATGATGGTTGTGCGCATGTGTCAACCACTTGGCCTGGGTAGATGAAAAATGTGAGCATGAACAGCGCCGCATGCATGCCAGGCTCGTCCAAAGCACACTAGAGGGGAAATGCAGCATGAATAAGGCTTTATAGCACATTTTTTACTCATCTCTGGATGACCTAAGCACTTTACAGGTCCTGCTGTCCACCCAATCAGAATCAGCTTTATTGGCCAAGTATGCACAACACATGCAAGGAATTTGACTTTGGCTAAAAACTTGCTCTCGTTGTTCAGGTGGAGGATTTAAATAAGATTTAAATAAGGATTCAATGACAACAGAGTATGTACAGTAAATTACAGTCTGTCCACGTTTCTATAAAAGGATGCAAATATATACAGGAATATATGCAGCTTATTTACTCAGACTATCCACACTTTGCAGAAATATATGAAAAAATATACAGTCACAGTATTTCAATGTGAACTCAGATTCAGTGATGTGAATGAAGTAAAAAGCGGTGTGAGAGTTATGTGCAATGTAAGAATGGATGAAAAGTCATGAGTACAGCAACAGGTAGGACTAGGTGTTAGGAGTTCATCAGAGTGATGGCTCGAGGAAAGAAACTGTTCCTGTGACAGGTGGTTTTGACCTTCAGTGATCTGTAACGACGACCAGAAGATAGAAGTTCAAACAGTTTGTGGCCGGGGTGTGATGGGTCAGCACAGATGTTTCCCGCCCGTTTCCTGGTTATGGACCGATATAAGTTCTCAATGGAGGATAGGTCGGCACCAATGATCCTCTCCGCAGATTTAATGATCCGCTGCAGTCTGGTCTTGTCCTGTTTAGTGGCAGATCCAAACCAGACAGTGATGGAAAAGCAGAGGACAGATTGGATGATGGCGGTGTAGAAGACAACCAGCAGCTCCTGAGGCAAATCAAACTTCTTGAGCTGACGCAGAAAAAACAACCTCTGCTGGGCCTTTTTCCGGACAGTGTCTATATGGGAGGACCACTTCATATTCCGGGAGATTGTGGTACCCAGAAACTTGAAGGAGTCCACAGTGGACACTGTGCTGTTGAGGATGGTGAGTGGGGGGAATGAAGGAGGGTGTCGCCTGAAATCCACAGTCATCTCCACCGTTTTGGCTGGGTTAAGTTCAAGATGGTTCTGGCCGCACCAGAGGATCATCTGCTCCACCTCTCGCCTGTATGCAGACTCATCACCATCCCGGATCAAACCGATGACTGTGGTGTCGTCTGCAAACTTCAGGAGCTTCACCGAAGGGTCCTCTGAGGTGCAGTCGTTGGAGTAGAGGGAGAAGAGCAGTGGGGAAAGGACACATCCTTGGGGGGGCGCCAGTACTAATTTTTCGGGAGCTGGATGTAAATCTCCCTAGCTTCACCTGTTGCCACCTGTCAGTCAGAAAGCTGGAGATCCACTGGCAGGTGGAAGGGGGCACCTTGAGCTGGAGGAGTTTCTGATGAAGAATGCCTGGGATGATGGTGTTGAACGCTGAGCTGAAGTCGACAAACAGGATCCTGGCATACGTCCCTGGGGAGTCGAGGTGTTGCAGGATGTAGTGTAGTCCCATATTCACTGCATCATTCACTGACCTGTTTGACCGGTAGGCAAACTGCAGTGGGTCCATCAGGCGGCCTGTGACGACCTTCAGGTGGTTCAGCACCAATCTCCAAGGATTTCATGACCACAGAGGTCAAGGCAACAGGTCTGTAGTCGTTTAATCCTGTAACAGAGGGTTTCTTGGGAACTGGAATGATGATGGAGCGTTTGAAGCAGGAAGGCACTTCACACAGCTCCAGTGATCTATTAAAGATCCGGATGAAGATGGGGGCCAACTCGTTGGAGCAGACTCTCAGGCAGGACGGAGACACACCATCAGGTCCTGCAGCCTTCTTGATCTTTTGTCTCTGAAAGACCCAGCGCACCTCCTCTTCACAGATCGTTAGTGCTGGTGGGAGGTCAGAGTGGAGGAGGGATGGAGTTCCTAGGGCTGCAGATAATCCTTTTGTGTGGGTGGGAGGTGAGAACTGTAGGTTCTTTTCAAACCTACAGTAAAAGCTGTTTAGGTCGTTAGCCAGCTGGAGGTTTTCCACAGGGTGTGGGGATGGTCTCCTGTAGTTGGTGATATTCTGCAGGCCTCTCCAAACAGAAGCAGAGTTGTTGGCTGAGAAGTTTTGTTGTAACTTCTCACTGTAGCTCCTCTTAGCAAGCCTGATCTCCTTCGTCAGCATGTTTCTGGCCCGCTTGTACAGAGTCCAGTCACCAGTCCTGTAGGCCTCCTCCTTGGTCTGACGTAGCTGCTTCAGTTTAGGAGTGAACCAGGGTTTATTGTTGTTGTATGTGCAGAAGGTTGTATGTGCAGAAGGTCTTGGTCTGCACACACGTCCTCACAAAAACTGATGTATGATGTCACAGTGTCAGTGAGTTCATTTAGGTTAATGGCTGCATCTTCAAAAACACTCCAGTCTGTGCAGTCAAAGCAGGCTTGTAACTCCAGCTTTGATTCCTCAGTCCATTTCTTCACAGTCCTTACAACAGACTTGGAAGTTTTTAGTTTCTGTCTGTATGTTGGAATAAGATGGAGCAGATAGTGGTCAGAAAAACCCAGAGCTGCACGGGGGACGGCATGATAGGCATTTCTTAAAACTGTGTAACAGTGGTCGAGTGTATTTGTGTCCCTGGTGGAACATTTAATATGCTGTCTGTATTTAGGAAGCTCATTTGTGAGATTAGCTCTATTGAAATCACCCAGAATGATAAGCAGAGAGTCTGGATGTTTTTCCTCCACCTCTGCTATCTGGTCAGCGAGGTGCTGCAGTGCCTCCGTTGTACAAGCAGCAGGCGGGATATAAATTCTGACCAGAATAAACGAGGAGAACTCTCGCGGTGAATAAAAGGGTTTACAGTTTATGAATAGTGACTGTAGGTTAGGGCTACAAAACTTCTTCAACACTGTGACATCAGTACACCAACCTTCGTTTATGTAGAAGCAGATTCCACCACCTTTAGTCTTTCCAGAGAATTCTCGGCTGCAATCAGCGCGAAACAGTTGGAATCCGTCCAGGCGGACTGTGCTGTCCGGGATGTGTTCACTCAGCCAGGACTCCGTGAAACACAGGGCGCCAGATCTGCTAAAATCCAGGTTTTTGTGAGTCAGGAGCAGCAGTTCGTCCATTTTGTTCGCCAAAGAGCGGACATTGGTCAGATGGATCGATGGGAGCGGCGTGCGATATCCTCGTTTCTTCAGCCTGACTAGCGCACCGGCACGTTTACCACGCCGCCTTCGTTTCCGGCCAGTGCCAATAGCCGCTGCTCCCACAGCTAAGATCGCCTGAAAAAACTTCAGATCAGCCGCAAAAACTGGTGGAGAAGTTGCATTGGGAGATAGTCTGAGTGAAAGTAGTTCCTCCCTTGAATAGGTGACTCGGACGGAAGAGCAGAAGTCCAAAAAAACACACAAAATTATCAAAAACATCAGAGAGCAGAAGCCAGTGGCTGCCATCTGCGGCGCCATCTTGGATCCATCTTGGATTCACATACACAGTCACACATTGATGGCAGTCAAGCCGCCATGCAAGGTGCTGGCCTGACCCACCTGGAGTAGATGATTAAAAACAACTTGTCAAGATCTAGAAATTATTTTAAATTTACAGTGCATCCGGAAAATTTTCACAGCGCTTCACTTTTTCCACATTTTGTTATGTTAGTCTTATTCCAAAAGGGATTGAATTCATTTTTCCCCTCAAAAATTACACACAATATCCCATAATGACAATGTGAAATGTTTTTGTTCTTTTTTAGATTTTTGCAAATCTATTAAAAAATAAAAAAACTAAGAAGTCACATGTACATAAGTATTCACAGCCTTTGCCATGAAGCTCAAAATTGAGCTCAGGTGCGTCCTGTTTCCACTGATCATCCTTGAGATGTTTCTGCAACTTAACTGGAGTCCACCTGTGGTAAATTCAGTTGATTGGACATGATTTGGAAAGGCACACACCTGTCTATATATAAGGTCTGTCAGTTGATGGCGCATGTCACAGCACAAACCAAGCATGATGTCAATGGAATTATCTGTAGGTGGCAACATATCTTTCCGGGGGGGGGGGGGGGGCAGAAGACACATATGCATGAATGTTAATTTTCTACTATTTTTTTTTTTTTAAATTTTGCACAGTAACTTCACATATAATAATAATGCATCAGATTTATATAGCACTTTATCATAGACACTTTTTACAGATAAATTATTCATTCACTCCAGACAGACAATGGTAGTGGCAAGTTACTACTGTAGCCACAGCTGCCCTGGGGTAGGCTGATGGAAACGTGGCTGCCAACCCGGGCCAACAGCCTCTCCGGCCACCACCGGACATTTATACCCAGTGATAATGGACACTGGAGGCAAGGTGGGTAAAGTGTCTTGCCCAGGGACACAACGGCAGGATATTATTTTTTTTTTTTAGATTTTTTAGATTTAGTATACTTTATTGATCCCCAGAGGGGAAATTGAGGGTCATCCACCACCTGGATGGATGAAGCAGCCATGATACGGCACTATCCCTTAACCATTCACACACACATTCATACCTAGGGCCACTTTAGAGTCTCCAATTAACCTAACCTGCATGTTTTTGGCATGTGGGAGGAAACCGGAGAAATCCCGGGGTAAACCCACGCATACACGGGGAGAACATGCAAACTCCACACAGATCACTGTTGGTCGGGGGCTGGGATCGAACCCACGATCCCCTGGCCAAGGGTAAACTGTGCTGCCACAGTGCTAACCACTGCGCCACCGTGCAGCCCCAGATATCTGGGGAGTGTGGGATTTGAACCCCAACCATCTGGTTATTGGACGACCCACTCTACCTCCTGAGCCACTGTTGTGCATATGGAACTTACAATTTGAAGTATTGTACAACCAAGGCTTGAATGTTGGAATATTGGGCCATTTGGGGTCCCACCCAGACGTCCTGTATTTGGACTTTTTACTGGTGTCATCCTTCTCTCCTTCCTCTGCTCTCACCTCTCCTGGACCCTCTGCCTGAACACTTTCCTCTCCTTGGCTCCTCTCTTCTGTCTAATCTTGCCCTCTCTGAGCTCTGTCTAATTCAGGTTCTCTCTCTGTCTATGGTGGTATACAAACACATTAGAAAATATCAAGTGCCATGTAAATTAAAGGAGGCAACCAAAAATTTCTAGTTAAGGGTACAAAGAGCACCCACTTAAAACTTGAGTAATGACTTCAGTCTTGAAGGTTTGAGGTTTTTCCTCTAAAATTTATAACAATTTTCATATAGTTTTCTACTATAAATTCAGTAAATTTCAGCAATTCAGTAAATTTCTGTAAATTTATCTAAATTTGAAACCATTTTCCTCAAATTTGTAATTTCCTCTTGTAAAATTGACTTGTATATTTTAAACTTTATTGTAAATTTGTGGATTATTTTATGGCTTATTTTTGTCTGTTTTTTAAAATAAAATTACTGTTTTTTAAATAAATTTGAAGCAGTTTTTTTTTTTTTTTTTTACTTTTTCCTTATAACAATTTATATTTTTGACCATAACTTTGCGGTCAGAACAGAACAATAATTTAACTCTCATTACAAAGAAAAAAATTATAAAATTGTATTTAATAATTTAAATTACCTTAAATGACCAAGGATGCCATTATTTCTGTTATTATAATTCTATATGTTTATATTTTTTTTGTTGTTTTTGTTTTTTAAGAAATCTCCTCACCGCCAAGAAAAACCTCCCTTATTTTGATATCTAAATGCTGGCACGTTTAGTTTGTCTGAAGGCTGCTGACGGATTAAAGTCATTGACTTCATGAATTTTGGTCATCTTGTCAGGTACATAACTGGGAACATAATATAGTGGCTGGTGAAATGTATCCTCAGCAATTCAGTAGTCCCCCTTGCCTTTCCCTTCATATGAAGCCGGCTGCATTTGAATTCTAACCACATCTCTTAGCTAAGTGACTCTTCTGTTATTGCTCCTGTTTCCAGTGGGTTAAAACCATGATAAATGCCTCCAGTGCTTACATACCTCTTATGATTTTTTTTTTTCTTTCCGCGTTTAAAGTACTTTAATAAACTCATGTTTCTGTCGGACAGTCAAGCCTTATTCATGCTGCATTTCCCCTATAGTCCACCTTGGTCCGCGTACGCTTTGGACAAGCCTGGCATGTACGCGGCGCTGTACATGCTCACTTTTTTCATCTACCCAGGCCAAGCGGTTGACGCATGCACACAGCCATCATTTGTAGTTTCACTCCTGCCCGATTGGTAGCGCCAAGGCTTTGACGCACCAGGATTTTCACCAATGAAGAAACAGCAGACTTCTTCACAAAGTTTCTCTTCAAATAAGATAAGATAAGATAAGCCTTTATTAGTCCCACAATGGGGAAATTCCAGGATTGCAACAGCATAGGGATAGCAACACTCAGAGCAACAGTCAGAAGGCAAGAAAAAACAACATCTAGTAAACATATGTCCATATTACTATAAATGTATATATATAGACACACAATGCAGAGCATTATGGCTGGTGAATGTGCAGCAGAAAGTCTAAGCTCTCTCTCCGCGGATGCAGCGGGCCAGCTGGAAGTCTTTGGGCATGATGGTGACCCCCTTAGCGAAGAAGAGACCCACCAGGTGGGCCTCGCTGGTCTCCTGCAGAGCCATGACGGCGAAGCTCAGGAAACGCAGGTCGGTCTTGAAGTCCTGAGCGATCTCCCTCACCAGGCGCTGGACGGGCAGCTTACGGATGAGCAGCTCCGTGGATTTCTGGTAGCGACGGATCTCTCTCAGAGCCACGGGCCTGTGACGGCGAGGCTTCTTCACTCTGCCGGTGGCCAGAGCGCCTCTCCGAGCAGCCCTGGTGGCTAGCTGTCTCCTGGGGGGCTTCTTCCTCCAGTAGATTTTACGGGCGGTCTGCTTGGTTCTTGCCATCGCTCTTTATTATTCTGTCTTATATTTCTTTCACGCCGCCTAAACTCCAGCCCGGCACCCGCGTCGTTCTCGCTACAGCTCCCGGTATGTCGAGTTTCCCATTAGCACCGGGCGGCGGCCAAGTGCTAGCTAGCACTAGCTCCTCCCCGCTGTAACGTCTCCCGCTGCAAACCATGGCTCCGTCCGCCGACCCGGGAGACCCCCGGGGCGATCCGTGCGTCCGTGATATATATACAGAGTGAAAGGTGTAGAAAGAAGAAGGAAGATTAAAAAAAAAAAAAAAAAAAAAAAGGCTGTTGCAACAGGCAGCCGACTCGTGTGGCGCCGCCGGTCCAGCGGAACCGGAAAAAAAAAAAAAAAAAAAGAGTCCATTTCTGCTGTTTGACTTCGCGGTTTTCACTCCTTTTCCACGAAGATGCTGCTGCCACTAGCAAGACACTGCCTGCTGACTGACTGGAAAGCTCGTGTGGGCGGGGCGCTTCTAAACTCAATGCGGATGATGGCCCATGCGCGTTGTTTGTGTGCGCACTTGCGGAAAGTCATTGCTTCATATATTTTTCTTAAATTCATATCTCCTTGGCGTGGCGGTAAATTTTCTGGCGAGGCGGGCCACCACCCAGGAATGTTACCAGAGGAAACCCTGTTTTTGTATCATCCGATATATATCGTCATGTCACACAGCCCTAGTACGGAGGATGTCCTGTTTAAATAAGCCGAATGTCGCTGCAGTCTCCAACCAGTCCACACACCCTGTAGTTGAAATACTGGAGTTACTGCCACTGCTTTATGAAAATGGATTTTTTTTTTAAACAGAATCAGCAATTCATGCCTGTAGGAAGACCAGAGTTCCACACAATTGTCTCACACACACACAAGTTGAGAGCGGAGCTGCAGAGTTTCTCTAGCTTCCATCTTTTGCCACATAAGTTATGAACCCTGTTTAAATTAGAGACCACAGGGTCCTTAAAACATTTGCAATAATACCATGTATCGCGGTGTTGAGCTATCCACCATCACCACAGGGGAAATTCCTCCACCGTAACAGCCCTAATTCACAATAACTTTTTTCTTTTTCCCTCCCCACGATATTACAGAATGCGGGGGAAGTGGGTGTCTTAAATTTATGTGAAAAGGAGAGTTTCACAGGCCAGTGTTATTTACCTTCAACATTTTTCAGGAAAAACAAAACAAAAACTATTTGTCCAGTTAAACAGCAGCTCAGATTTAGTTTAAAATATTTTTGTTCTGTATTGAATGTTACAAGAAAATAATATAAACCGTTACATCTCAAGTGCACACAGGTCTGGTTTAACCTCTCCTGGGACTTTTTGGCTCTCATTGCACTGAATGGATTTTTTCCCCCCATTCTTTCCCCCCATGGCCCCTGCTTGGCCAGCCTTCACAGATGGGGCAGTAGCCCTAGCCCACTGTGCGCATGTGGAGAGGAGCAAACAATGGAACACATCATAGAGGCTTGCCCGCTCCAAAGACTGGAAGGAGGATTACACACCCTCCATACAGCAAACCAGGAGGCAACTGCTTGGCTTAAGGACTTTGCATTCGCTAAATAAATAAATAAATTCTTCAAGTGATTAAATAAAATCAAGATGAAATAGCCAAGATTAAATGAAAATACAACTACAGACACTTAGAGCAACGCATTGTCAGACGTTAACACTGCTCCTGCAGTTTTGTTGATGTGCAGAAAAAATGCAGGCAGATTATCCACCTTGCTGCACTGTTTGCTTTTTTTTGTTGTTGTTTTAATATGGCACTAGTCTGAAGCTGAAACTTAATATTTTCATTCAGCTGGATGCAGATGGGAGTGGTAGCTTCCTGCTCCATGTTTGTTTTGCCATTTCTATGGTAACACGTAACTTCCGTTGCAAACCCCAAATATTATATCATCCATTTTTACACTGGTGTCGACATTTATACCGGTATTATCGTGAATGATACGATATGGCACACCCCTACTCTGGTACCTAAAAAGGTAAGTTTGTATTTGCAACGCAAAGACTGGAGGGCTTACATGAAGGCCACAGCAGCTCATCAGTGAGCCAAGAGAGAGGGAGAAAATTTGCAACATTCATTGACAGTTTTTGATATATCACAATACTGGTGATCTCTAAATCGATACAGTATCAGCACTACAAAATATTGCAATATTACGTTGCATCAAGCCATACTTTCTTGACCTTTCCCTAACTACTTGTGAGGCTTGAGGGATATTGGTGATGGAGATGAAGGCAGCATGTGATTGGTCATGATCAAGTTTGTAGATTTGCTACTCTTCCGGTCAAGATGCGGTACTCCAAAAGTTGTCAGTTGTTATATATTCATTCTTGTCACAAGTTTAATCTTAATTTTCTTACATGGTGTTAAAGCCTTAAAATCAACTTCACTATCCTGGCAGATGCTTCTTTATCAGTCATCCCATGGTTAATTGGCATCATCATGCAGTGAGGCACGTCTTACAATACAAAACACAGTTTAATCTTCATATAAAGAAAATTTCAAAAACAGTAAAAAAAAATCTGAACTGCTTTAAATTAATTAGATATTACATACCTTACGAAGCAGCTGCACTGTATATGCATTCTATGGTTTTTTCTCATATATCATACTGTTTGACAGTCTGGGCTCAAGCAGCCCCTTCCACAATAAGACATATAGGTTCATTATATAATCAAACCCTAAAAATCTTGGACAGAAAGCCCATTAGGTGGCATCACTGTAATGTTTTAAAAAAATACAACCTATTGAGTTTTGAGAGCTTCATTGACCTCTGTCTTCTGAAATTAACGTTCAAATGTTTCCATAAATCAGCACCCGAGCCACTTGCTGGTTTCGTCCAAAGACAGGACAGCAGCAGAGCCACCAGGAGTTCTGTTAACAATAACTGTAAAATATTCCACCGCAGAACCACATTTGGACAAACAGCTTTCTCTATAAAGGGCAGTCACATCTGGAACACAATGCCAAATGAAATTAAAATAATAACGGACTTTAAAACATTCACTAAAAATGTTAAAAACTGGCTGAAAAATAAACAAGAATGTACTCATGTATGAATTAATTGTCTGCAAAGTGAGAGTGAATGAAGGGAAGGAATAAATGTGTTTGTTTATAGTGAGTGAAGGAGGGAGGAAGGCCTGAAATAGGCAAATGTGAGTTATGTTATGTGTTAAATGTGAGTCAGGCTGTTATATTTGTGTATTTATATTATTTATAATATTTATGTTAAATGTGAGTCAGGCTGTTATATTTGTGTATTTATAATATTTATAATATTTATAATTGTGTATTTATAATTTTTCTGCATTGATGTATGTGGTTATTGTGTATATTTTTTATCTTGATTCTTTTTTCTAAAGCCCATCCAGGGACAAGAGTTGCAAATTAGCTAATAGCTATACACTCTATGTGCAACACATCAGATTGATTGTCTTTGATTAATTGTCTATGTTTATTGCACTGTCCCTGTCAAATAAACTAATCTACTACTACTACTACAGTAACTGGAGATATCAGAACAGCTTCAGCAGCTTCACTGTTTTGGTAAAGTCCTGAAAGTATGAGTGCATACCAAAACTTTATATGTGACCCATGCTGGCAAAATGAATCGGAATGTGCACCGCGTCATTTCGAGCTACAGGTACGAGAAGTCATAAATCTTGACTCTTTGTTTGCTAGCAGCAAGTCCCAGGAAACCCCCGTGAGTGCCTGGTATCATTGTAAAGCGTAAAAATCGTAGTTTCTAAAAATACATATGTTTTGGCAGAAGATGTAACTCCCAACCTATTAAACGCGAGTTTTAAACCTAACCAAAATATAAACAAATCGGCTTTTTCCAGGTCCGTTTTTGTGCACTTCCTACAAATTAAATATCATTTTGAAGGTCTTTCAATACAGAATATGGAAAAAAAAACGTTACCTCAGTTTTGATTATTTCCTCAACGTGACTCATTTTGCCAGCACGGGTCACACATCAGACATTTCACTAGAGAGAAGTGTCAGATAAGATAAAAAAAATAAGATAAGATAAGATAAGCCTTTATTAGTCCCACAACGGGGAAATTCCAGGATTGCAACAGCACAGGGATAGCAACACTCAGAGCAACAATCAGAAGGCAAGAAAAAAAAAACAAAAAAAAAACAAAAAAAAAAAAAAAAACAAGCAAGCAAGAGCAGCTAATATACATATGTACATATTACTATAAAATATATATATACACACACACACACACAGACACACAGTGCAGAGCATTGTAGCTGGATGGAATAATATGTAGATATATAAAAACACAGTGCGGAGCATTGTAGCTAGATGGAATAAATATATAGATATATAAATATAAACACACCCAGTGCTGAGCATTGTAGCTAGATGGAATAAATATATAGATATATAAATATAAACACACCCAGTGCAGAGCATTGTAGCTAGATGGAATAAATATGTAAATATATAAACACACACAGTGCAGAGCATTGTTGCTAGGTGGGATGAAACAGCATAACCGTCTATTTAGTTATCCTACATGGTATGATTATGTGCCCATACATATTCTCACCCTCCATAGCGACCGGTATGTTCCTAGTTGTATGCCGGAGAGGACCATTGTGTAAGTCTATTGCATCTTTTGCATTCAAAAAAAAAACAAACAAACAAAAAAAAAAACTATTAGTTTGTTACGTCTTTTTGCTATCTCTGCGAGCAGCCCTGCTTAGGTTGTACAGTCTGACAGCCGTTGGTAGGAAGGACCTACGAAACCTCTCGGTTGTGCACCTGGGATGATGTAGTCTGCTGCTAAATGAGCTCCTCAGTGCATCCAGTATGTCCTGCATAGGGTGGAACTCGGACTCCAGCAGAGATGACAGTTTAGCCACCGTCCTTCTCTCTCCTATCTCCTCCATCGGATCAAGGCGTTGCCCCAGGACAGAGCTAGCTTTCTTAATCAGTTTGTTCAGTCTCTTCCTATCGGCTGCAGTAATGCCACTGCCCCAGCAGACCACTCCAAAAGTGATGGCTGATGCCACCACCGTGTCATAGAATGACTTCAGCAGTGCCCCTTGTACACCAAAAGACCTGAGTCTCCTCAGCAGGAACAGCCTGCGCTGTCCCTTCTTGTAGAGTGCGTCAGTATTGTGTGACCAGTCTAGTTTATTGTTCAGATGAATACCCAGGTACTTGTAGGATGTCACCATCTCGATGTCTGTTCCCTGTATATTTACTGGTGCTGTGAGGGGCTGCCCATGCCTGCGGCAGTCCACCACCAGCTCCTTAGTTTTCCTCGCGTTGATCTGGAGGCAGTTCCGATGGCACCAGTCCACAAAGTCCTGGATAAGCCCTCTGTACTCAGCTTCATCTCCGCTGGAGATGAGACCAACGATCGCAGAGTCATCAGAGAACTTCTGTAGATGGCAATGTGTTGTGTTGTGTGAGAAGTCCGCAGTATAAAGAGTGAACAGGAAGGGAGCCAGCACCGTTCCCTGGGGGGCCCCCGTGCTACTGATGATCGTGTCGGAAACACAGTCCCGGGTTCTCACAAACTGAGGCCGGTTCGTGAGGTAGTCCAGGATCCATGATGACAGGTGCTGGTCCACCCCTGCGCGCAGCAGCTTGTCCTTCAGGATCATCGGTTGGATGGTGTTGAAAGCACTGGAGAAGTCAAAGAACATGATCCTCACCATATTCCCGGGCTTCTCCATGTGGGACAGAGAACGGTGAAGGAGGAAGATCACCGCATCCTCCACCCCAATGCCATGCTGGTAGGCGAACTGGAGTGGATCCATCGCTGGTTCCACCAGGGGGCGGAGATGAGCAAGGAGCAGTCTCTCCAGGGTCTTCATCAAGTGGGACGTCAAGGCCACCGGTCTGAAGCTGTTCAGGTCTTTGGGGTGGGAAGTTTTTGGTACAGGTACCACACAAGATGTTTTCCACAGCTGTGGTACCCTCCCCAGTTTCAGGCTCATGTTGAAGATATACGTCACAATCCCACACAGCTGGTCTGCACAGGACTTGAGGAGCTTTGCGCTGATGCCGTCCGGTCCCGACGCCTTCCTCGCCTTGATCTTCCTTGACCTGAAAATATATATTTTCCCAAAGTCTAAATGATATAGTGAAAAAGCTGCGTATGTTGTCCAAACAAAAAGTGTTCTTTGTGTGCTTCATTTCTTTAATGTAACAAGTGCATTTAAAAGTCTGTCATGTTGCTTGTTCTTTTAAAGGATATCCATTTGTTTTATCAATTTTAAAAGGTAGATGTTTACTTGTGTTGTCTCTCAGAAATTATTTTTCATTAGATGAAAAAATTCAACTATACTCAAGTGACTCTCTTTATCCTTCAGGACATAAGACCAATGCGAGACCAAATAGTGAGAGTGAAGCGCTTTGAGAAGGTGCCACTAATCCTGGTTGGTAACAAAGTCGACTTGGAGTCTGAGCGCGAGGTGGCTGGATCAGACGGACGAGCTCTGGCTCAAGAGTGGGGCTGCCCTTTTATTGAAACTTCTGCTAAGAGCAAGACCATGGTGGATGAGCTGTTCGCAGAGATCGTCCGACAGATGAATTATTCCACACTGCCTGAAAAGCAGGAACAGTGCTGCACAGCCTGTGTGGTGCAGTGAGGAAGAGGTACGACCATCTTCCTTTTCGGATTGCTCAGCACAGTTGGTCAGTCACTAATTTTACCAAACGTGATAAAATGTCCCTGCAGAGCCTGTGTAGCGATGGTTCACAAGCAAAGAGAAATGTGACACATGGATGACTGTGTGGTGTTTGAGTGCAGTGTGAAGGAGAGGAGAGATTGGGTGCATGTGAGAAAGACAAGTAGGCGGTGCTGCCTTGGGCAAACCGTTGGTTTATCTTGTCATCATACGATCGCAGAAAGTATGTGGCTTGAGGACCACAACTGTCTGAGCAGCTCAGGGCCGGTCCCATGAGCCAAGGCACAGAAAGAGGAAAATGTAACATCCTGAAAAAGAAATGTTCCAAAACAGGAAATTCACTTTAGATGCTTGGAGAAATGCTGTCTGTGTTAACTGCTGCCCAGCTGCTCATTAAACCTGTTTTTTTTTTTTCCCTCCTCTTTCTTATAGAATCCTGATTTGTTTGGATCACCACAAGCATTTTGATTAACCATGAACCTGGGGACAACGTGACTTTCAACCCTACTGACAAAAAAAATACCAGGGCTGGTAAAGTTTCTGCACGCTGTTTTCAGACTGTCTTTGAGCATCGTGACAGGAAAGACGTTGGTCCTATTTTTGATATCATAACTGTTAGATGTTTCTGCTGCAACCTCAAAGGCCTTTGCTATGATGCAGGAAGGAGTTAGACACACAGCCACCTGTAAATTACGGTCTTCTTCTTTTCTATATGAGAGTATCCATGAAAGCAGGAGTGTTTGTGAGGTTGCAGCTTCTTTTTAAAGCTGCTTAAATCACTATTATATACTTTAATATTACTTGTATTATGTCTCAAGTTTGAACTTTGACAAAGGTATTTCATAATGTTGAAACATTTTGACTTTTAAGCATGCATACCTGCTGCCCAGGTGTACTGCTAGCCTTTTTAAAATCTTATGAGTAGTTCTGACTCAACTGTGGATTTAATGCCTACATAAAGAGAGTTTAATTTGTTCTCTTGCTGTAGCCTGAAGCAGCTGAACTCATGTATATTCATGCAAGCTCAAAAGTGAAAATGTTTGCCAACTCCACTTGAAATGATGAGCCATTTTACTTTATTCAGCCTGAATTCTGTCAGTCTCTTCAAGGCATGACTCAGTGGACGCAGGTCTTCCATTTTCAGTTTTTTTCTGAGACGAACTTGGAACGACCAAAGGAAGCTTACAGTGCATATTTGTGTTTGACAACCACATGTGTATTGCTTTAAAATTCAGGAGATGCTGGTTTGAAATTGTGGCACAGTTAACCAGATTTACCTTTGTATTCCTCCTTTTTTCCTTATAGTACCCTATTTATTAAAAGCTCAAGACATGGGTAGCTGGTTTTAAACTTTTAATTTTATACTAGCTTTTTATTGTTTGTGAGTTTCTGGATACATGTATGTTGTATCTTTTTGTCTTGTTTTTAAACAGAGAATTTATCAGAGCCTTAAAATTTCTGTTGCAACCTGGCCGCCTCTTTTGTTATTTCCCTTGAAGATAAAGTCATTTGGTAATAAACATGGTGGACTCTGTTCTTTGATGTTGTATGGATGTTATCTTTGATATGAACTCATATGATTGTTTCTGATTTCATGTTAAGTCCGTTAAGAGGAGGGTTTTTGGTTTTTTTTACCATTTCTCATGCCACATGTTATCTCCTGGTCAGGTACAAATTGACAACATTCCTCATTTTAGGAACATCCTTTTTTTTTTTTTTTGACTCAAAACCTTGGTGGTTATTGTGTAAAATGAGTCTGCGTGGCTTTATTTCTTGATATATGAGATGTAGATGCTTTTAGATGAAAGAAACGGTTCACCCTTTTTCAACTGTCTTGACATTATTCTGCATGTCTTCAAGATATTTTCATAAGATGCCAAAGTTGCCACCTTGTATTGAAAATAGGACTCGGCGGGTACTCTGCAGTGGTTAACACTCTCCGCACAGCTACGAGATTGTGGGTTCTGTGTAGCATATTAACCCATAAGAACCCACGGTGACGCCAGTGTAACAAGGGTTAGGGATAGGGTTAGAGTTAGGGTTAGCCCCCAAATAGGCAGTGTTGTTTATTTTGATGCACTTGGCATATTTTGTGACGCAAAGCAAAACTGAAGAAGAATTTTATATTAAACCTTGCTATTAAAGTCACAGCTTTGGTATATGTTGTGGAAATGCAAATAAAAAGGCAATTTTATGTTACCAAGCAGTAAAAACTGTCAGGTTTACTTATCTTCAAATAGGGAATACGTTTACTACTAACGCCCAATGTAACATATATGTAACAACACAGATCTTTGGTATTAAAAAGTGTTATTCTGAAAAAAACATCAGAAATGTGTTCTATGGGGTCCACTTGGTCTGTGGTATATCACACATAATTTTCCTTTAAGGAAAAACGGGTCTGGGTTCTTATGGGTTAACACTGTACCTACCACAGTCCAAACAAATTTTTTATGTTATTACTTCTTCTTTTGGCTACTCCCTTTAAGGGTCACCACAGTGGATCATCTGCCTCCATCTCACCCTATCCCTTGCATCTTCCTCTGTAACACCAACCCTCTCCATGTCCTCCTTCACTACATCCATGAATCTTCTCCATGGTCTTCATCTTTTCCTCCTGCCTGGCAGCTCCATCTTCAACATCCATTGTCCAGTATATCCACTATCCCTCCTCTGCACATGTCCAAACCATCTCAGCCTTGTCTCTCTTACTTTGTTTCCAAACCGCTCAACCTGAGCTGTCCCTTTCATATACACATTTCTAATCCTGTCCCTCCTAGTCACTCCCAATGAAAATCTTAGCATCTTCAACTCTGTTACCTCCAGCTCAATCTCCTGTCTTTTTGTCAGTTCCACCGTCTCCAAACCATACATTATAGCAGGTCTCACTGCCGTCTTGTAAATCTTCCCTTTCACTCTTGCTGCTACCCTTCTGTCATAAATCACCCCTGACATTTGTCTCCACCCACTTCACCCTGCCTGCACTCTCTTCTTCACCTCTCATGTATTTTCCATTGCTTTGGATGGTTGACCTCAGATATTTAAACTCATCTACTTTCACTACCTCTACTCCTTGCATCCTCACCATTGCACCTGCCTCCCTCTCATTCATACTCATGTATTCTGTCTTGCTTCTACTGACTTTCATTCCTCTTCTCTCCAAAGCATACCTCCACCCCTCCAGATTCTCTTCCACCTGCTCCCTACTCTCACTACAACTCACAATGTCATCTGCAAACATCAGCCTGTCCATCACCATGGCAAACAAGAAGGGGCTCAGAGCCAATCCCTGATGTAACCCCACCCCCACCTTGAATCCATCTGTCACTCATACAGCACACCTCACCATTGTCTCACTGTCCTCATATGTGTCCTGCACCACCCTCACATACTTCTCTGCCACTCCTGACTTTCTCATACAGTACTACACTTCCTCTCTTGGCACCCTATCATATGTTTTCTCTAGATCCACAAAGACACAGTGCAACTCCGTCTGACCTTCTCTGTACTTCTCCCATCAGCACTCTTAAGCAAATATTGCATCTGTAGTACTCTTTCTTGGCATGAAACTGTACTGCTGTTCACTGATTGTCATCTCTCCGCTTAACCTAGCTTCACAACTCTTTTCTATATCTTCATAGTGTGGCTGATAATCTTTATCCCTCTGTAGTTACTACAGCTCTGAGCGTCACCTTTGTTCTTGAAAATTGGTACCAAAACAATTCTCCACTCCTCAGGCATCCTCTCACTCCCAGAGATTGTGTTAAACAGTCTGGTTAAAAAGTCCACTGCCATCTCTCCTAAACAACGCCGTACCTCCACAGGTATGTTATCTGGACCAACCACCTTTCCATTCCTCATCCTCTTCAAAGCTGCCCTCACTTCCACCTTGCTAATCCTTGGGACTTCATTGTTCGCCATCTTTCCTTCGTCCATCATCCTCTCTCATTTTCTTTATCAGCTCTTCAAAGTACTCCTTCCACCTTCTCAATACACTCATCAGTTGTTAGTACATTACCATTTCCGTCCTTAATCAGCCTAACCAGCTGCACATCCTTTCCAGCTTGATCTCTGTCTAGCCAATCGATAGTCATTTTCTCCTTCCTTGGTATTTAGCCTCTCATACAACTCACTATTTGCTTTTGCCACGTCTCTTTGCCATGCACCTAGATTCCATATACTCTTGTCTACTTTCTTCATCTCCGTGACTATCCCACTTTTTCTTTAACCTCTTCCTTTGAATACTGTCCTGTACCACCTCCATTCCACCACCAAGTCTCCTTATCTTCCTCTGTCTACTGGATACACCACACACCTTTCTACCCATTTCCCTCAATACTTTTGCTGTACTTTCCCAGTCATCTGGTAATTCCCAACCACCCAGAGCCTGTATCAACTCCTTCCTGAACTCTGTGCGACCTTCCTTCTGTAACTTCCCCCACATAATCTTTGACTCTGCCTTCACTGTCGTCTTCTTCTTGCTTTCCAAAGTCATCCTACAGACTACTATCCGATGCTATCTAGTGACATTCTCACCGGCCCACCACCTTGCAGTCTCTCAGATTTCTCCTTCTGCATAAGATGTAGTCCAGCTGTGTGCAACTTCTTCCACTCTTGTAAGTCACCCTGTTCCTCTCTCTTCTTGAAGTATGTGTTCACCACAGTCATTTCCATCCTTTAAGCAAAGTCCACAACCATCTGTCCTTTCACATTTCTCTCCTTAAAACCATACCGACCCAGAACCTCCTCATCACCTCGGTTTCCTCCACCTACATGTCTATTAAAGTCCGCTCCAATCACCACTCTCTCCCCCCGGGAACGCTCTCTGCCACTTCATCCGACTTACTCCAGAATTCTTTCTCTTCTACCTGACATCCAACTTGTGGGGCATATGCACTAACATTCAGTAGCACACCTTTGATTTCTAGCTTCAAACTCATGATTCTGTCCAACTCCCTCTTTACCTCTTGAACACTCGTTACTTATGCTTCCTTCAAGATTACTCCTACTTCATTTCTCTTCCTATCTATGCCATAATAGAACAGTTTAAATTCACCTCCAAAGCTCCTAGCCTTGCTTCCCTTCCATCTAGTTTCTTGAATACAGTATATCTACCTTTCTTCTCTCCATCATATCAGCCAACTCTCTGCCTTTACCAGTCATAGTCCCTACATTTAACGTCCCTACTCTGACCGCCACATTTCTATTTTTCTTTTTCTCGCTCCCTTCTAACATGCCTTCCCCACCACCTCCTTCTTGATCTTTGACCAACAGTAGTCCCAATTTCCACTGGGACCTGGTTGGTTAACAGCACCAGTGGTGGTTGTTTGTTAACTTGGGCCTCAACCGATCCGGTATGAAAGTCTCATTCGTCATGATCTGCATGTTTGATTTGGCAAAGGTTTTATGTCAGATGCCCTTCCTGACACAACCCTCCCCGTTTACCCAGGCTTTGGACTGGCACTAGGAGTACACTGGCTTGTGCATCCCCTGTGGCTGAGTTTTAACCAATTTTTAACTTTCTTTTTATGTTAATTGATGATTCTAAATTAGCTGTAGGTGTAGGGTTCCTCAAACGATGTAGGAACTCTGCAATGTCGACAAAGCTTTGTGCTTTCAGGGAACCTGTGGTTCTTATATGCGGCAAACAAAAGATCCCACTTAATGTTTCCTTTCTCCAGTCAGCATTTTGTGCAACTGTGTTAAAACATCTTTAGTTGTTGCTCAGACAGAACATTTTTTCAGTACTTCAGTATTGAGTTTGAACTTTTCGTCTAAAAATACCAGCAGCCACAAATGGGCCACACTTTCACTTCCTTTTTAAGATGAGATAAACCTTTATTGCCGTATGCATGTTCTTCATGAGTTTGTCTGCACTTTGCAAATTTAAGTTATTGCACTTCTTCCGCATAGTGGTGTTGCAGTTAGTGAGCAGCAAGCTGATTGTGAACCCCTGTCCTTCTGCGGCTGTCGGGCAGAGCTGCTGGATGCTCTGTGCTGTATATCCTTCACTGAGCTTGCGGCAACTGCTGAGGTCGCTGATGTCCCTGAATCAGCGGGGTCATAGAATTCCTTGGAGGGGAACAAAGTTGATTTGAATAACTTGTCATGCTTCCAGTCAGGTTTATCTCTGTCTATACCACAACAGTGCCAAAATCACCATAACCTGCAAATGTACTGGAGTGTGTCCTACACACAAACATGGAATCTTTTTGTTTTAGTAATTTCTCTTCCCGCTGGCTCATAAGATAAGCCTTTTAGTCCCACAACGGGGAAATTCCAGGATTGCAACTGCACCGGGATAGCAACACTCAGAGCAACAATCAGAAGGCAAGAAAAAAAACAAGCAAGCAAGAGCAGCTAATGTACATATTACTATAAAATATATATATATATATACACACACACACACACAGACACACAGTGCAGAGCATTGTAGCTGGATGGAATAAATATATGAATATATAAACACACAGTGCAGAGCATTGTAGCTAGATGGAATAAATATGTAAATATATAAACACCCACAGTACGGAACACTGCAGCTAGGTGGAATAAATATGTAAGTATATAAACACACACAGTGCGGAGCAATGTAGCTAGATGGAATAATATGTAGATATATAAAAACACAGTGCGGAGCATTGTAGCTAGATGGAATAAATATATAGATATATAAATATAAACACACCCAGTGCTGAGCATTGTAGCTAGATGGGCTGAAACAGCATAACCATCTACTTAGTTATCCTACATGGTATGATTATGTACCCATACATATTCTCACCCTCCATAGCGACCGGTATTTTCCTAGTTGTATGCCGGAGGGGACCATTGTGTAAGTCTGTTGCATCTTTTGCATTCAAAAAACTATTAGTTTGTTACGTCTTTTTGCTATCTCTGCGAGCAGCCCTGCTTAGGTTGTACAGTCTGACAGCCGTTGGTAGGAAGGACCTACGAAACCTCTCGGTTGTGCACCTGGGATGATGTAGTCTGCTGCTAAATGAGCTCCTCAGTGCATTCAGTATGTCCTGCATAGGGTGGAACTCGGACTCCAGCAGAGATGACAGTTTAGCCACCGTCCTTCTCTCTCCTATCTCCTCCACCGGATCAAGGCGCTGCCCCAGGACAGAGCTAGCTTTCTTAATCAGTTTGTTCAGTCTCTTCCTATCGGCTGCAGTAATGCCACTGCCCCAGCAGACCACTCCAAAAGTGATGGCTAATGCCACCACCGGGTCATAGAATGTCTTCAGCAGCACCCCTTGTACACCAAAAGACCTGAGTCTCCTCAGCAGGAACAGCCTGCGCTGTCCCTTCTTGTAGAGTGCGTCAGTATTGTGTGACCAATCTAGTTTATTGTTCAGATGAACACCCAGGTACTTATAGGATGTCACCATCTCGATGTCTGTTCCCTATATATTTACTGGTGCTGTGAGGGGCTGCCCATGCCTGCGACAGTCCACCACCAGCTCCTTAGTTTTCCTTGCGTTGATCTGGAGGCAGTTCCGATGGCACCAGTCCACGAAGTCGTGGATAAGCCCTCTGTACTCAGCTTCATCTCCATTGGAGATGAGGCCAACGATCGCAGAGTCATCAGAGAACTTCTGTAGATGGCAGTGTGTTGTGTTGTGTGAGAAGTCCGCAGTATAAAGAGTGAACAGGAAGGGAGCCAGCACCGTTCCCTGGGGGGCCCCCGTGCTACTGATGATCGTGTCGGACACACAGTCCCGGGTTCTCACAAACTGAGGCCGGTTCGTGAGGTAGTCCAGGATCCATGATGACAGGTGCTGGTCCACCCCTGCGCGCAGCAGCTTGTCCTTCAGGATCATCGGTTGGATAGTGTTGAAAGCACTGGAGAAGTCAAAGAACATGATCCTCACCATATTCCCGGGCTTCTCCAGGTGGGACAGAGAACGGTGAAGGAGGAAGATCACCGCATCCTCCACCCCAATGCCATGCTGGTAGGCGAACTGGAGTGGATCCATCGCTGGTTCCACCAGGGGGCGGAGGTGAGCAAGGAGCAGTCTCTCCAGGGTCTTCATCAAGTGGGACGTCAAGGCCACCGGTCTGTAGCTGTTCAGGTCTTTGGGGTGGGAAGTTTTTGGTACAGGTACCACACAAGATGTTTTCCACAGCTGTGGTACCCTCCCCAGCTTCAGGCTCAAGTTGAAGATGTACGTCACAATCCCACACAGCTGGTCTGCACAGGACTTGAGGAGCTTTGCGCTGATGCCGTCCGGTCCCGACGCCTTCCTCGCCTTGATCTTCCTCAGCTCCGTCCTCACCTGGGTCCTGGTCAGGGTCAGGATGGGGGGCTGTGTGTTGGGAGTGGGGGGGTGTTGGTGGAGTGGGGAGTGGGCAGCAGGACTTGATTTCTTTAGAGGCAGCAGTGGTTGTTGTGCAGTCAGGGGGGAGGGCGGTTGGTCCTATTGAAAAACAGATTCAGGTTGTTCGCCCACTCCCTGCCCCCCGTGGCCTGGGGGGAGGTATTCTGGAGCCCAGAGATGGTTTTGAGGTTTCTCCAGACCCCGCTGATGTCGCTCTGTTGCAACTTGTCCTCCATCTTCTTCCTGAAGCTGTCCTTGCCTTCTCTGATCTTTCTCCTCAGCTCCCTCTGTACGGACTTCAACATCTCCCTGTTCCCCGACCTGAAGATCCTCTTTTTCGCTCTCAGAAGTGTTTTAATCTCAGGGTTGATCCAGGGTTTGTTGTTTGAGCAACACCGTATGGTCTTGGTGGGAACGGATTTGTCCACACAGAAGCTGAGGTAGCCCGTGAAGGTGTGAATGAGGCCATCGATGTCCTCACCATGTGGATCGCAGAGCTGCTTCCAGGCGGTGGCTTCAAAACAGCCTTTTAGAATGTCCATTGTCTCCTCAGACCATAACTCCACTGTGCGCATGGCCGGACGTTGTCTGTGCACTAGGGGTTTGTACACCGGCCGGAGATGAACCAAGTTGTGATCCGATCTCCCGAGTGGGGGGAGTTGTGATGAGGTGTACGCCTCCTTAGTGTTTGCGTAGAATAAGTCCAGTGTTTTATTGTCTCTAGTGTGGCATGTGACATACTGGGTGAACGTGGGTAGAATGGGAGACAGTGAAACATGGTTGAAATCGCCTGAGATGAGGAGAAGAGCATCTGGGTGTTCTGTCTGCCGCCTGCTGGTTACTGAATGGATGACGTCACTAGGGCTGGGAACGATCCCTAATTTCCAGAATCGATTCGATTCCGATTCTTGAGATTCTGAATCGATTCGATTCGATTCCGATTCAATCCCGATTCGATCTGGGGAATTACCATTTTAATAGCCATTTTACTTCCCATGAAACAAAAATCTTCGAGACCTAATGCTGCAAATTGTACCAAGAATCTTCTAACTTTGTTAATACATAAATTATCACATGTAGAACTGACCCAAAATCAGTTACAATAATGCACTTTTTATTATTTAACTTATCATTTCATAAAGTGCTCACAGGTGCTTTCTTTAGTGCAAAGGGTGTGTCGTGTCAAGTTCACCACCCAGAGTAAGTAAACAAATTCAATGCATGAACCATGCAGACATAATCTCACTGTATTTCAGTCCCTCCAGGATTTTGTCAGCTGTTTTTGTGATTGTTGTGGCCCAAAAAGCCTGGATTTGTGGGAGCTTTTCCAAAAAGTTATGGCACTTTTAGAGTTTTTTTGCACTCAAAGTTGTGTGAGGAAGTACAAATTTTAAAGCAGCTGCTTTTGCCATAGTTTAGTGATGCTATTCTATGTAACACCACAAGAAAAGTACAGGATTGCCAAAAATTTCTTGTTAAACAGTGATTTATTTAGAATTAAATGCTCAGTAAAATTGTAAAAAAAAAAAAAAGACCAATATTGTGTTCTTGCTGAGAACTTTAAAAAAGAAATAAAAGAATTTGTCAATTACAACAACTAAATTGCATTGAATGCATGTTAGTGTGGAGAAAGTGATGGCAGCACCTCCTTGAATTTGAAGGTCGTCTTCTGTGCCGAAATCCACATGAAGCAGGGATGCTCCTCCACTGACCACCTCTGACCTTCAGAAGGTCTCAGTTAGGATGAAGCTTCCAGTCTTCACACATCTGAAGGCAGATAAAAAGAATAGATTTCACAGTAAAATTAACATTCATATTTTTAGATCGCCACACCACAGTAGGGTTTAATAATTTAGGGTTTTTTTTTATATTTTAACTACAAATTAACTTTCAATGTTGGAAAAGGGTTTCAGTTCATTTCCTGAGAAGGTTTGTTCATTTCAATTTAGTTCTACTGAGTAAAAATAGCTTGTTGTACTGCAGCCTTTATTAATTTTATTGTGATTTATTCTCTTCACATTGCTTAAGTGGCAGAAGTCCATAATCTCATAAAATATACCTTAATTCTGCATTTATTCACAGCGCTTAACCAACAGTTCTCTCTGTGTCCATAGTTTGTAAAATAAACCATCATCATGCCAGATAAATTATTAATTGACACAAACGTTAAAACAAACAAATATTATACTTAGTCTCAGCAGCTCCAAGTCTCTGCTTCACGGGTTTCAGCCTCCGCGCATTTTCCGTTTATCAGTCGTCAACTTTATGTTCCAACACAGCGCTGCACGGAGTAAAAGTCCGTTTATCCCCGCATTATGAAAAATATTCAGAAGCTGTTGAGGACAGTCTATACGGTGACTTTTGCTGCTAAATTAAGAGACGCACGTTATTAACTCCGCGTCATGTAAACACAAAAGACGTGTGCCCGCGCCGCAGGGAACACAGAAGTTTTATTTATGAAAAATATTCAGAAGCTGTTGAGGACAATCTTTACGGTGACTTTTGTTGCTAAATTAAGAGACGCACGTTATTATCTCCGCTCGTGTAAACACGAAAGAGCACGCGCGGCAGGAAACTCTTGCTGGATGAGAACCGTTTTAACACCACAGAAGAAGAACTAGCATATCCGTTAGCTTGCTAGCTCCGTTAGCGCGTCGGTTGTTTACGCTTCTCGGCCATTGTAACTGGCTCATTGACCCGGTTTCAACCCGATTATACTCAGCAGACGTTCACAAACGTAAAAATATTATATTAAAACATATTAATATTAAAAGATCGATCCGCGGATTTTGTGGGTCGATATCGGCTCAGCCAAACATGTATCGATCCATATCGATATATTGATCTTTTGAACCCACCCCTAGACGTCACGCGCTGTCCCAGCGTTCGCCGTCGGATTTGCATAAACAACAATGCAGATCACGTGTGAGTGTTCTCTCGGGAGATATGTAGGCCTCATGCTAACAGCTAGCAACTCAATGTCTTTGCTGCAGTGTCGTTGTTTAACAGTGATATGTCCCGGTCTGCACCAGTTGTTGTTAACATACATTATCACTCCACTTGCTTTGCCACTGTCTGGTGTTCGGTCAGCCCGTATCATGTGGAAACCCTCCAGCTCAATGTTAGCATCTGCTGCTAGTTCAGTTAGCCACGTCTCAGAAAACAAAAGGAGAGAGCACTCCAAAATTTATAGCAAAAAAACATGTTTTCTTATTGGTCTTATGTAATATTCTAATTTTCTGAGATGATGGATTTTGTGTTTCCATTAGCTGTAAGTCACAATCATCAAAATTAAAAGAAACAAAGGCAATAGTTAAAGAATGGGTGATTTCGTGGAGGAAAAAACATTTGAGTATCACAGAAATCATTCAAATGCATGTTACTGATTATGTAAGCGTGATTTCACTTAAATATCTAATTGGATATCATTGGTAAAATATTTCTATGCCTGCTGTGATCTGTGCTCACCGGTCACTTTAATAGGTACACCTGTTTGAAGACTTAATACCGATATCTAACCTGCCATCACATGGCAGTAACTAAAAACATTTAGGCATGTAGACATGGTTGAAATGTGCAGCTAAAGTTCAAACCGAGCATTAGAAGGGGAAGAAACGTGATTTAAGTGACTGAATGTGCCATGGTTGTTAGTACCAGTAAGGCTGATCTGACTCAAACTGCTGATCACCGGGGATTTTCACACACAACGGTCTCTGTGGTTTACAAAGAATGGTTTTGGAAAAACAGAAAATATTACATGAGCAGCAGTTATCTGGGCCCAAATGCCTTGTTGATGTCAGAGGCCAGAGGAGAATGGCTAGGCTGGCTCAAGCCAACAGAAAGACAACTAACTTAAATAACCCAGTGGTGGTCCAATTGATAGAGCATCCGCCCCACAATCGAAAGGTTGGGGGTTCAAGTCCCAGCTGGGTCATACCAAAGACCATATAAAAATGGTACTTCCCACCTTGTAGCTTGGTGCTCAGCGTAATAGAATGGGGGAAGGAGAAGTTGTTTGTGGCGGTGCCTTGCATGGCATCGACCCCTCTGATTCTAGATGTGATTAACATTGTAGACAGGAGAAACGTAATTTTGTTCTACTGTACACGATTGGCTATATGGACTGAATGACAATAGTAGGCTGCTTCTTTACAACAAAGGTATACAGAAGTGGTTTACAGCAGCAGAAGACCCCAACTGGTTCCATTCCTGTCTGCAAAGAATGGGAAACTAATGCTACAGTTCACACAGGTTCATCAAAATTGGATAATCGAATATTGGGAAAACATTACCTGAGTCTGAGTTTTTGCTGCATCATTGAGATGATTGGGTCAGAATTTGGTGTTAACATGAAAGGATGCATGCTTGAAACATCATGTTGGGATTTGACCCAGTATATGCAAGGTGTATCTATTAAAGTGGCTAGTATTTAAATATACACTACTCACAAAAAGTTAGGGATATTTGGTTTTGGGTGAAATTTATGGAAAATGTTAGTTCACGCTACAGTGCTATTATATCATGAAAGTAGGGCATATAAGTAGAAGTATGCAATGGTGATTTCCTCATCTCAAACAATTTATTGAAACAAAAGCCATCAACAGTGGTGAGTATACAACAACAAAAAAATAGTGTCTCAATAACTTGTCATGTGACTTTGAGCATCAATTACAGCTTAATGTCTCCTCATTCTGTTCACAAGTCGATTTATTGCCTGCTGAGGCATGGCGTTCCACTCTTCTTGAAGGGCGGCCCTCAGGCCATTAAGGTTGTGGAGTGTAGGGTTACGAGCCTCTACAAGGCGACTCGGATAATCCCATGTGTTCTCTCTGGGATTCAGGTCTGGAGCAAGTGCAGGCCACTCCATTTGAGGTACCCCAGCCTGCAGCAGCCATTCCCTAATGATGCAACCTCGATGAGCTGGAGCATTGTCGTCCATGAAGATGAAATTCGGCCTGTGTTCAGGCAGGGGCATGATGACGGGATTAATGATGTTATTCAGGTAGTACTGGGTTGTCACTGTACCATTCACAAGGTGTAGGGCAGTTCTATATTGACTAGACACACCTGCCCAGACTGTAACACCACCACCAAAGACTCATCTGGTGACAACAGTGGCTGATGCATAGCACTGTTCTTGACGTCTCCAACATCGTTGGTGGCCATCATTTCTGCTTAGTGTGAATCAACTTTCATCAGAGAATAGCACTGAAGCCCACTGGTCCCTTGTCCAGTGTAAATGCTCCCTGGCCCATGCAAGACAATGATGCCTGTGTCTGGTGTGATCAGGTACCCTTGCAGGTCATCTAGCACGCAGACCACACTGATGTAAATGGTTTCGAATGGTCTGACATGACACTTGGGTCCCTCTCACCTCCCTTAAATGTGCGTGGAGTTGAGTGGCATTCATCATTCAGTTCTGCAAGGCACTTCACAATGAAGCGATCATCAGCGTGGGATGTGCCCAAAGGACACCCACTTCTATCCCTTTCTGTGTCTTCTGGTCTCTCTGCATCTCTGTTGCAACCTGCTGATGACACTCTGAGCTCAGTGGCCACTTCCCTATGAGAACATCCTGTTTGAAGCTTCACATTGGTGAGGTACCGTTGATCAATTGTTTGGTGTCGTCTTGGTCTCTTGATGTCCAAATGTGAACAGCATGATGAAGAGAACTGTTTAAATACCAATTCTAATTGAACCAGAAAATCTATTGGTCAATTCATGGATCAAACACCTGTTGTGAATTTTGCCATTAAGCACCTTGTTGGAGAACAGCAAGTTATCCAAAAAGTACTGAAATATTGAACAGTTGGACATGTGCATTCAGAAGGTTAGAAATTATGTTCACCTGTAAAGGTTATAGTGCATTTTAGGTGCATCATGAAATTTCACCCGAAAGCTGAATATCCCTAACTTTTTGTGAGTAGTGTATATAATTTTCTACTTTAGCTAAACATCCTGCATCAAACTGCAATACACCATGGAAAGTGATTTAGTCTGAGGACAGGTAATGTGCATCTGGCTGTGGTAATTCATAGTGAAGATCAGGCACAGCTGAGGCAAAGTCTTCTCTGATTGCCACGGTTGGGTTTTGTTCAGTGATGTATGATTAATGTGGTGCACAGGTTTGTCATTCTGAGGTCATTACTGGTGATGCATGGTTTATAGCTGGAACTTATTTGAAAAGTAAAACTATAAGGTGGACAACAGTAAGAAGGCACTGAAGCATCAAACAAAAGGTAGTAAACACAATTGAAGAGAACAATGCTAGTATGGACATCTACAACTCATGATAAAACCAAACGAACAGCAGCATATAAAACGACAAACGGAAATATGTCTGAGCTACATTCAAATGATTTACAGTAACTTTAAAAGGTCACTGAATTATCAGGAATACTTGCATCTAACGTATGACTTGGCCAACTACTATGGAAAAAAGCCATTTTGAGTAGTTTTAGCTCTTTCCGGCAAAGCTGTAAGGTACTAATGTGATGGCCCACCATCTGTCCATATATCATCCACATTTCACGGGAATTGCTACTCCCAGGAATTTGCCTCCGTACTCACCAAACTATCTCACAATGGTCCTCAGGTGGGTCTGTAGCCAAGTTGTGCTCAAGGTCAAAGGTTGGGAGATCTGGCCACTTAAGTGATTTCAGAAAAAAAAACCAACACTCCCAGGCAATTACCCTAATTCTCAACCTACACAATGATCCTCAGACTTATCTACATCCAGATTGAGGGTAACGTCCAAGTCAGGAGATCTTTGCATTTAGGATTTCACGAAAATCATTAATCCTCCTAGGCCAGGGGTAGGCAACTCGCGGCCCTGGGGCCGCATGTGGCCCTTCAGCCCCCATGCTGCTGCTCCTTGCAGTTACATCTCAAAACACATGGAAATTAATGAAGCTTATTTTAATTTTTTTAAATTGTTTATTGCAATTGTATACATTTCTCAATGGAAACACATACTTTATGAATGTAAAATATATTTTTTAATTATGTTGTCAACCATGTGTGACTGTCACATCTGACGGTGGCTGCACAGAGAGCTGCTCAGCCTCTCCGTTCTCAGTGCATGTGGAGAAGCACGGACAGCAGCCACTTCCTGCCACTCTCGGTAAGGCATGAACAAATCCAGAGAAAGTAAAATCACAGAGGAAAATAGAGAGTTTAATTCTGTGTAGACAGATTAATTTGCGTTCATGTATGGTTGTTGTGGAGAGAATTTCTCCGCGAGAACACAGAAAAACAGCCGCCTCATTAATGTCTACGTGTCAATAAGTCTTAAATGTGATTATCTAAAATCAACGCCGTAATTACCCTGAAAAATGAGAAACAATCCTTGAATTCTTGCTTAATAACCTTATAGTTGCCTGCGCTATAAATGCTGGATTCATCAAACATGACCGAAGTCTGAATTAGTGTAAATATGTTTTCACTGTCACAGCTCAGTACTTCCTGAGTGGTGTAAAAATAAAAGCCCTCTGATTCATTTTTCAGAATGCTTTTTTCGGGGGGGCTTTTATTATGAAACGCTGTCAACTGGATTGACTGAAATCACAGCCAACAGTTTTTTCTCCCAATTTGTAAAGGAAAAAATAAAAGGGAAGAGTCTGTCTGTGACTGATGCAGAGGTGAGCCTTTTCTTTTAAGGATATTATCAGCTTTTTGTCTGTAGGATAGCTGCTAATTTATCTGTGGGATTTTGGACATTAAATTATATGTGCCGATTGTTTATTAGTGCCACACTTTAAAAAAAAATATTAAGCTCAGTGGAAGATTTTTTTTAAACATTTTTCCACTGTTATTTCTAATTGGCTTAATTTGCACCAGATGATTTTTAAACTTCTATTATTTTGAAAGTTGTTTAGAATTCTTTTTGTTTTATTCCAAAATAAAGATCAGACCACCAATCCACTGGTTGTCAAATTGAGTCTGGAGAACAGGTGAAGGATACAGATTTATTAATACATTTGAATAAGGACCATTATGAGGAAACATGAAAAGTATCTTCTTCTAAATAAAACTCGTCTCTATTAAAATATCAGGAGCTAAAGCTGTGTGATCACTGTTGAAAGTAGGAGATGGATTATAATTTTCAGATTTAAACAATTTATGAATGTGCTGATAAAAAAAATACAAAAATTATGGTCAGATATTCAGAAATTTATTTTTCAGCACAAAACAATTTGTAATATATTTCTAATACTTTTATTTCACAAATGAAGCTATATTGACATGACGATTTTTTCCACTGTTGTAGTATGAATTCATTAATGCCATATAATATTCAAAACTATGTATATATAAAAACTAAGCAGCATAATCTTTATTTTAAAGGTCAAATTGCCATTGTGGCCCTCAGTCACTTCTATTTTTTTTTCCACAGTATTTTTTATTGAACCTTTTTTCTACAAACATGGCACAAACAATCAAACACCAACACCAAAGCAATTTAAAAAAAAAAAAAAAAAAAAAAAAAACCCACTAATACAAAAAAAAAATGTACTAAAAACACCAACAACCAAGGACAAAGTCAAGTCATCAGCAATGCTCCTCTGTTTAGTCTAGGTAATCTATTACATAAGTATACATATTATACATTCACCAATTTGGAATTTGCAAGGTCCACACACATCATTCACCTTCTACTTCAGAAGTTATGTTTAATTTCTTTACATAATCAATGAAAGGTCTCCATATATTCTCAAACACATTTTCCTTTGATTTCAGTATGTATGTTATTCTTTCTAGTGGAAGGTTTGTTAACATCTGTCTTAACCACTGAGTCACATCTGGTCTGAGTCTTTTTCCACAGTAGTGCAATACATTTTTTGGCATTAAGCAAACTGAGGTCTATGAATGCTCTTTCACTCTTATTAAAATTATGCTTTTCTGGATACAGACCCAACAAAAACAATTTAGGGTTCAATGTGAATTGTTTTGAAATGATTTTATCAATTGTTACCCTCACCTCTTCCCAAAACATTCTGATTTTTCTACATTCCCATAAACAGTGAAATAGGGTTCCTTTACTTTCCATACATTTTGTGCATGTATCTGGTATGTTTTTATTATATCTATTTAACTCCACTGGTGTAACATACATCCGCATTAACCATTTAAAATGTATCAATTTAAGACGTACATTTATTGATTTGGTTTGAGCTTCTGTACAAGCCAATTCCCATTGTTCCTCTGAAATTTCAATTTGCAGGTCTTCTTTCCAATAATTCAGTCTTTTCTGAGTTTTCACTTGAGAATAGTGTCAATGAGTTATAAAACTCTGAAATAATACCCTTTCTCTTACTATCTTTCGTCAAAATTTTTTCCAAGGATGAATAAGTAGGTCAGGTGAGAGCATTATTTTGATTTGATCGAATAAAATTCCTAAGCTGAAGATATTTAAAAAAATGTGTTCTATTAAGATTGAATTTAATCCTCAGTTCTTCAAAAGACATTGTTATCCGAACGTGACAAATATAAGTCTTGAATCTTTTGAATCCCTTTTAAATTCCATACTTTAAATACAGCATCCGCTCTCCCTGGTGTAAAATATTGATTACCCCATACTGGGCTAAATTGTGACAATAAGTGTGGTTCTTTTAAATATTTTTTGGTTTCACACCATATTTTGATCATATGCTTTACAATTGGATTTTTAACTTGTTTCTGTAATTTTTTTTAGCCGAGTCTGAGTATATGAATAAGGGAAGAGGTAAAGGTAAATTGTATGATTCCATTTCAGTCCAGTGAGGGAGATCATTTGATGAAAAATAATGTCATAGACCTCAGTTGTGCTGACCAGTAATACAACATAAAGTTTGGACATTTCAGACCTCCACGATCAAATGGTAAATATAGTAAGGACAGACGTAATCTAGCCTTCCTATTGTTCCATATAAATTCCACTAACTTTTTTTAATTCTTGAGAATAGATCTGAAGGTGGTGGTAAAGGAATGTATTGAAATAAAGTATTTTGGGTAAGATATTACTTTTAAGTATATTAATTCTCCCGATCATCGACATTGGTAGTGACATCCATCTCTGAAGTAACTCATTAATATCTGTCATTAAGGCTTCATAGTTGGCACTGGCAACTGATTCTAGCTTAGGCAAAATTTGAATTCCTAAATATTTAAACTGATTTACAACATTGAATTGATTTACCTCAGGCGCTGGGTGATTTCTCTGGGTCTCATTTAGCATTAATATTGAAGATTTAGTTTTATTTGGGGAAATATCAGGATATTAAAATAAAGTTCTTTATTAAATTAAACAAGGTCGGAATTGATTTTTTAAAATTCGACATAAACAAAATTATGTCATCGGCATACAGGGAGATTTTATGTTCTGTTGGTCCTACTTTAATTCCATATATTTGTGGATGTAAACGTACTGCCATCGTTAAAGGTTCAATTGCCATAGTAAACAATAAGGGTGAAAGTGGACAGCCTTGTTGACATCATCTATTGATTTTTATTGATTTTGAGATATTGCTGTTTGTTAGAATTTCTGCTGTAGCATTATTGTATATTATCTGAACCCATTTTATGAAATTATTTCCAAGTCCAAACCTTTGTAAGACTTCAAAAAGATGGGGCCATTCGACCCTATCAAAGGCCTTTTCGGCATCCAATGATAGGAGAGCTGTATCCGGTGCTTCTTTATTGGAATAAATAATATTAAAGTCTTCTTACATTATGGAAGCCTTGTCTTCCCTTTATAAAGCCATTCTGATCTCGGTTAATAATATTTGGTAATATTTCTTGTAGTCGTCTTGCTAAAATTTTACAGATTATCTTAAGGTCAGCATTTAATAGGCTTATTGGTCTCATATTTTCACATTTATTAGAGGGTTTACCTGGTTTTGGCAACAGTATAATTAAGGCATTATTCATATATAGTGGTAAATTACTATTTTGAAATGCTTCTAAAACCATTTCCAAAAATGGCTTTATTCATTTATTCTTAAATTTTTTATAGAGGTCAACTGGAAGACCATCTGGTCCTGCGCTTTTTCCTGATTTCATATTATCAATGGCTAGCCCAACTTCTTCTTGACTAATTTTAGACTCCAGTATCTCCCTGTTTTCATTTGGAATACACGGTATAGATAATCCATCCAAAATCAACATCATAGCTTTTTTTTTTTTTTTTTTTAATATAATGCAATCTGTATTTTGTAGACATGTTATATGTTTCAGATCAATCAGATGCCTGTACAAATGCTTAAATGTTCTACCTTTATCATGTTCATGCTTAGCTCCCACCAGTTTCCTCCTGGATCTGCTTAAAGGGGACCTGTGGTGGTCGTCTAAACGCATTCAACTTGAAAACATTAGGCAAAATATTTGTTATTTGGTTAAATAATTATTGCCAGCCATCTACCACCAGAGAAATATGCAAATACGACCGCAGGCATGGCAAGCCAATGAAAACTATGCGCGCAGCCATGACACATGCGAATGTGACGTCACTACGTTGCTACTGAAAACTCAATACTCCGCCTGTACCAGCGAGTAGGGTGCTTTTGTGAGTGTTTTTATTCTATTATGGCTGAATTGTCGGACTCTGAGGAAGAATTTGTCCAACATGGCTACAGGTTTGAGCCAGAAAGGTCTTCTGAGGGTGAAAGTGACGAAGTGGTCCTCACACACAACGCAATTTCGTCTGAAAGGAAACGTCTGTGCCCTGTTCCGAGATTGCGCAACCACTTTTCCGCTACGATCTTCTGACAAGGTGAGCTGGGTTTGGGTACACAAAAGAAGTGTTTCTTTGTTTTTTCGCTTATTATTGAGACATCCAAAGACATCCAAAGACATTCCGCCATGTTGCGATATCCATATCGCATTGTATGTTTTTGTTGTTACAAGAGCGCCGAGTGTCTGCTGGTCCTTATATACTTTTAGCGGCGAGGGAAGAGCCCAGCGCCGAATCCCCGGCCGTCTGGCAGCCGTTACGACCTCAGATCAGACGAGACGACCCGCTGAATTTAAGCATTTATTTATTTTCTACTCGTTTTAGCTCTGCATTTAATATGAACCCTGAGTTTGAAATTTAAACGTTTGAATTTGAATTTGAATATCCCGAAAGCCACTGCTCATCCGGGCACTCCAGGCTCAGCCAATATTGATCCAGATCGCGGTATCCATGACACAACGTCACAGGAAGCGTCCTGGCAGGCCATGTAGCTGCCAGTATGGCTGCGCGCATGTTTTGCTGACATAGCCGAACCAGCACATCAGCAATGGATTTATATCACATTGCTTTGAACTTGAACTTGAACTTAAACTTGAACTAGAACGTGAGACAGGGGCTCAATATAATATCTTTTTTTTCACGACCACCACAGGTCCCCTTTAATGAGCTCCTGCGCCTCTTGAGGGGTCTTAAAGATGTGGGTTCTGCCCTTATATGTGACCAGCAGTCTTGCCGGATGAATTACTCTGTGACGAATCCCGAGGTTGCGCAGCTCCTTACGGGCGGGGTCGAACTGCCTCCTTAATTGTTGAATTCCTGTGGCCAAATCTGGGTAGAACCGCACCTGTTGATCCTGGTATTTAATTTCTCTTTTAGCTCGCGCCGCGTTGGTGACCGTCATCTTGTCTTTATAGCTGAGGAACTTCATAATCAGCGTCCTCGGTGGTGCCTTATTATCTCTCGGTGGGCCGATTCAGTGAGCGCTCTCTAAGACGACCGATGACTGCAGGTCCGCGTTGTTCAGCGCTTCTGGAATCCACTTTTCCAAAAGGGAACATGTGTCCCGTCCCTCCGCTCCCTCCGGGAGGCCCACCAACCTCAAATTATTCTGTCGCGAACGGGATTCTAAGTCCAGGACATTATCTTCCAGACGTTTATTTTTTAATTCCAATGTTTGCACCTTTGGTTGTAGGCTATTGACGTCATCTTCAGCGCTTGAAATTCGGAGCTCCGCCTGCGATACTCGCTCCATACAGTCGCTTATTTCTTTTCTCATTCCTTCTATCGCTGCTATAATCCCATCAAATTTAGAGGAAAAGTCTGCTCTCATGGAGCTGATGGCAGCAAGTACTGCACTCGTCCCCTCCTCAGCAGTCACCGCTCCGCTGCTAGCTCCCTCCTCCGCCATTGTCTTTGGAGATTTTTCTGCTTCGTCACAAGCGTGGAAGTCTGTTAGTTTGGATTGTTTTGACGAATTACTTTTTCCTCCGCCTAATTTCCCAGCCTTAGTCTTTACCATATCCGCGCCTAAACGCTGGGATAGGTTTTTGTTCCAATTGAGAGAGTTTTAGCCTACTTTTTATTTTTAGGAGCAGAGCAGTGTGAAACACGTCTTCCTACGTGGCCGCCATAACCGGAAGTCCCAGTCACTTCTATTTTAGTCTGAGACTGGCAAAATGGCTCTTTAGTTGGCAAAGGTTGCAGACCCCTGTCCTAGGCAATTGCTCCAATGATGGCAAACATGCACAATGATTCTCACGTGGGTCTGTATCTAGGCTGTGCTCAAGGTTAATGGTCAGGAGATCTGAATGCTCACAGTGATTTCATCAGGCTAGAATGAGCTTGTCCGTCATTGACATAAAAATCTGGAGCTATAAAAGGTTTGAGCCTAAAAATTAAGGTAAAACCGTAAGGGCAAGCAATAACCAACCTGTTAATATTAGTAATAAGCCTGTTTTTATTCTCTTTAACATTTCGTTTTAGCTTGTAACCTTCCCTTATATCTGCTGACATTTATTTTCTTAATATACAACTGTTTCTTTGTGGAGAAAGGAAGCAGGCGAGGCAACGAGCTGGATGACACAAAAATTTTATTCCATCTCCAACATACAGTATAGCAAAAGAGCTCCTGGGTCTCTGTGCATTCCTCTTTTGTATCTTTAATACCATGCATTGAGACCCTGAACTTCCGACCATAATACATTGTTGTTTCGAACAAAGCCTGTGTGGCACATTAACATGACATAACGCCGGCGCCACTCTCACACCCTTCTTCTTCCAGCGGTGCCGGCAGTTACTCCTCTCCCCGGGGGGCGTATAGTCCTTACTGTCCCATCTGATACCCCTCCGGTGACGACACCTCTTTCGGTCCATTGTCCTCCCCCCTTCCCCCAGCTGCCTTCTCTGGGTGGAGAAGTCCCACACCATGCCCCCACATCTTTAAAATTTCACTTTTAAATGTTGGTATTGTAAATTTTTTTCCTCAAAATTTCACTTTTTAAAAACTCTTTTCTAAACTTGCAGTTTTTACTGAAAATTTGGAACTCACACTAAGCCACTGGTTATGTGTTTAAAGAAAACAATGTGATTGATTTTCTTGTTTTTTACTTCCTGGTTGGAGAGTGAACGAAGAAACTTGCTATTCGCAGAAACAGTGACACCTGTTGGGATTGTTTTTAGCATAACATACCTCAGCCAAGTGGTAGAGATGGCTCAATCAGGTTGAGTTAAGTTAGACACTCCTGTCATTGAAATATATTTAATCAAAATATGCTAAACCATTTGGTCGAGCAGGCAGTTAAAGAGTTAAGATGAAATATTTTAAAGCTAGCTAGCTAAAAATGGCTATTCTAGGGTATATCCCAGTGAATACAGTAAATCAAGTAGTACCAAAGTATGAAAAATAAAAATATTTCACAAGATAGTAAAAGTCCTACTCAAGGGATGAATAAACTGATTTTTTTTTATTTTTTTTTTACAAATAAAGCCGAGTTCACCATGCAGTTTTTTCTTTTGTGCGGTGATTTGATATAAAAATGTCAAAGTTCAGATAAAAAACCAAAAGTTTCAGCAGTTATTCAGATAAGACTGAACTTTACTAATCCACAACATTTTTGTGCTTAAATGTTAACATATAAAAAGGTATATAGCACCAATGGTTAAAAAATAAATGTCACAGTAACATAAAAAGTAAACTAAGAGTAATTACTCATGATATAGGAAATGATGTTGCAAAGGTTTAAATAATGTCAGAATAAACTTCATTACACTCGATGAACAGTAATGTAAGCACTGTTCTTTTACTTTACAATGGAACCCCCCTCCCCAAATAATACAAACCAAAAAAGATTACTTCAGCTGTCAACAAAGCTCCCCTTGACTGATTCATGTTTCATAGTTTAGTATTATAATGAATTAGAACAGGAGGCTGGTAACACAACTGGATGACCATACAGCTGTCCAGTTAGTTTAGCATGATGGGTCATCTGATTGTTAATGAGCACAGAAATGTCTTTAGCTGCCAGGTCCTGCTGAATCCTCTTGAGGGACCCTGTATCAGAATCAACACCATCAGTCCTTCAGCTGACATTTTTTCCCTTGCCTTCAAAAATGCAGACAAGATCATTTACATTACAACCAAGTACAAAATTAAAATCCATCTGCTAGAGAAGCTCTTGCTGTAATGGAAAATAAACTTCAGAACACAAATGGAATGTGGTAAAATGGATGAAGACCTGCCTGTTTCACAGAACCAGAATCTGGACAGAGAGTGAAGGTCCTTTTTTATGCTGTGCCTGCACTCCTGCAGCATAAGTGTGGGCAGCCTAAGCTGGAAAGGCTTCCTGAACTTGTAGGTGTACCGATGCACACCTGCTGGCTGAGCTCCACTGAGGAATCAGGGACATTTGTACTTGACACTGACAGCTGGGCACTGTGGGCACACTGTCACCGCTGTCATGTTTTCCCCTCATATGAGCCAAGGCACTGAGGAGCTGCAGGTGTCCACACAGCCCACACACACATAGGGTTTTCTTTAGATCAGCAGTCTGCAACCTGTAATTTTTTGACTGTTTTTGGTGCAACTGTAAAAGGTAGGAATACTTTTTTGATATAGGACACTGTTTTGAGGCCTTACTGAACAGAAATGTTACTTAATACCACTAAAAAACTTAAATTTAGTATCTAATATTTTTTTTTAAAAACATGCTCAACCAAATGATTGATTTGTCACTTTATGGTAAGTGTAGCAAAATTAAGCTAATGTAATTAAATGAATATTTACTATAAAATCCAAACTTCTGTTTATCCATTGTTGTAAATATGAAATATTAAGTGTATATAGTGAATATGCTGAAAGAATTTTTTAGGAAGTATTTTTGACACTTTCCGAGTTGATTTTAGTAAATATAGTAAAAAAAAAAAAAAATCTAGAATAAGAATATGGAAGTCATGAATATCACAATTCATTTTAGCTAAATGACGTTACCACTGATTGTGGTTGTTGATTACAATTTAATTTTTTGACTTGTTTTACAACTACTAGGTGGACAGTAAAACCATTCTATGGTGCAAGACCACACAGTCTTCTGGCCCTTGTACCTGAAAATCCTCAAGACTCTGATGTTGATCTGAATGATGATAATGACCCATTAGAGGATCCTGATTATCACCCAACACGAGCAGAAGGTACAGGTGACAGTCCTTTTGAATCCCCAGAAGACGAGGAGGCTCCCTCAACAAGCATCTTTTCCATGCAGCTGCCTCGTAAGAAGAGCAGAAAAGGCAAACAGACCCTAAAAACAGTTTCCTTGGAGGAACCAGGGAACAGCTCTGACTCAAGTTCCCAGTCAGACACAAATAAAAGCACAAGAAGAATCTGGAAGCATGAAGACACTGATGAATTCCAGGTTCCAAATTCAAGATTTGAACCCCCTGAGGCTGTACAACACACCCTTTCAGTCTTCATAATAATCTTCACTGATGAGATGATTGAACATATTGCTCATCATCCAAATTTGTACTTTGTTCAAGTGTTGGGAGATCCAGTTAAGACTAGCCCTGAAGAAATTGAGGATTTGATTTGATTTTGTATACTTTATTGATCCCCAGAGGGGAAATTGAGGGCATCCACCTGGATGGATGAAGCAGCCACGGTATGGCGCTATCTCTTAACCATTTCTTGGCCATTCTTCATCCTTGCCCATAGTTTGAACCAAGTCAACAAGCCAGCATCCAGAGTTGGCCCACCATCATTCAGCTTTCCACCACAGAAAGAAAGGCTACACCCCAAGACCCTCATCCATAACCAGGTGTGCGTTATAACTTGGTACACTGGCCTCTTCACCCTGGCAAGCAGGGACGATGCAACCTTTGTCTTAAGGGTGTATCAAGGTGGAAATGTAACAAATGCAATGTTTTCCTGTATTTGAACACAAACCAGGAATGCTTCCTAGCATATCACCATAGGTAAAGTGGATCTGATGCTCAAAAAGCATTTGGGCTGTTGCACAGTCACATAGATGAGGTCTGAAATGTAATGTTTTAATATGTTTGGCAAAGTTTTCCTGTGTTTTCAATGTTTTTTCAAATTTGAAATGGAAATCAACTTTATTGATCCACCAGAAATATGGATCTCATGTCCCAAAAAACATTAGTGCTGTTGCACCACCACAGATGAGGGATGTTGAGTTGCTGAAGTGGGAAATGCAGCTGTTTTTTTATGTTTTTGAATGCAAAAATGAATGTTTTGTGCTGTAGCATTCAATCAGAAGTTGACTGAATGTGAGAATTTTGTGCTGTTGCATCTTAAGACAGTTGCAGTTAAGATGACAAAGTTAAAAATGCAATCTTTCCTTGTTTGATGCAGTATTTTCCTTTGCTGAAATGAAAACCAGTTTTGTTTTGTGGCATACTACCAAAAATAAAGTGCATCAAATGCCCTGGATCTTTTGAATTGTCTATTTCGTTATAAGTTAGCATTTATTTTTACTTTTTCTAATGTTTATGGTATTTGTATGAAATTTCGTACGTTAACCATGAAGTGAAATCTCAACCGTTTGGTAGAGGTCAGTATCACTCTATCACTTCACTCTATTAAAGCAAGAAATCTCTGTGTGTGTCTGTCACGTTTATAGGACATCATAGGACAGCCTATGATCTCTTCCTGATCATCATTTTTTGATTTGATTTGATTTTGTATACTTTATTGATCCCCAGAGGGGAAATTGAGGGCATCCACCTGGATGGATGAAGCAGCCACGGTACGGCGCTATCCCTTAACCATTCACACACACACATTCACACCTAGGGCCACTTTAGAGTCTCCAATTAACCTAACCTGCATGTTTTTGGCCTGTGGGAGGAAACCGGAGAAATCCCGGAATAAACCCACGCAGATACGGGGAGAACATGCAAACTCCACACAGATCACTGTTGGTCAGGGGCTGGGATCGAACCAGGGATCCCATGGCCAAGGGTGAGTTGCTGTGCTGGCGCAGTGCTAACCACTGTTCCACCGCCCCGCCCATCATAGGACGTCCTATGAACTCAGGCATCATAGGACTCGCGATGCCGTCATAAAGATATGATGTCTATATGATGGCACATAGACAAATGTCTTTATGATGTCATATAGACCATCACTCACAATGTCTCTAGACTGTGTCTTTATGATGTCATATGGCTCAAAATTGGCAAGGTGAATAAATCACAGGGCCAGTCTTTACACCGCATTTGCGTTTTCCGCACAACAGATTTCTGCAGCCATGGCCAATTCTACGTTGCTGCGAGCAGAGTTGCCAGATCAAGCAGTCTTCGTATTGTTGCTCAAGATGAAGAAACCAAGCAAAAGCGTCGCTTTCTCAGCAATGTCGTTTTTAAAGAGGTGCCGACACAGTGAAAATGTACAACCTTGAAGAATGCCAGTCTACACTACAAATGTGTAAAATGCCAAGCAAAGCACTGATTTTCTCCGGGTGCTCCGGTTTCTTGGTTTCTACGGGCATGCACGGGCCTTCCTGAACAGAGTCGAAAGCCACTTTTTGCTCAGATCTATTTTCATGATCCTGCCCATGAACTGGAATTACGACGCACCTATCCCTCAACCAGTGGTGTGAACGAAGAAGAAGAAGACCCACCAGATGGAGAGCAATAGAATGAGGAGAACTGCTGCATGTCAGAAAAGATGCCGTGAACATGAAACACCTCAGGTTCCAGCAGCACGCCGCAGGCATGACTGTGAACAACACAGCCGTCTGACACGGGAGGAGACCCTTCAGCAACGGGCATGCAGAAATACTTGCTTCTACTTGGTTTCTACGGGCATGGACGGGTATGCACGGGTATGTACTAGTTTTAAAAATTACAGGTGTGGCACATATGTTGGGTTCATATTTTCCACAAATGTATTGCCGTATGTTTATTGGGTGCTTCACGTCTCGCAGGACAAAGAAGGTCTGGATCTGCAAGGGTCTGCAGGAGATAACGAGAAGGTGTGAGATTTGGCCTTTGTCTCAGAGAAGATGCCCCAGAAGGATGCTCCAGGAGTATAAGAGTGTGATGTTTCATTGATCAGTCTCTTTTCTTGTTGAGAGGATGCTACAGTATGTGTTCTGACAATAAAGCTGAACCTGAGAAATAAACTCAGTCTCATCCTTGAGCACATTCTCTACACTGGTGACCCTACGACAAATTATGGCCGGTGACAACCTTCCCGCACCGGACTCATCAGGAGCCAGCCAGGCTAATGCAGCTACCGCAGTCCAGCTGCCTGATTTCTGGCAGCATAGCCTGCGCTCCTGGTTTAACACTGTCGAGGCACAGTTCCATCTTCGGGGAATTTCGGCGGATGCCACGAAATTCTACCATGTAGTCGCAAAGCTGGACAGCCTCACAGCTCAGCGGGTGGAGAACCTGACTAACCACCCACTAGACGACGACAAGTATGGCGCATTGAAAGCCGCTCTCATCCGTGCTTTCACCCCCTCGCTGGGAGAGCGAGCAGAGAAACTCCTGGTGTTGACTGAAGGCGAGGCAGACAGGCCTGCGGACTCGTGGCCTCGCGGCCTCGCCCCGTGGTTCCAGCTGCATGGCGCCGCCGCGTTTTTGACTCAATCCATTCTCTGGCGCACCCAGGGGTGCGCGCATCGATTAAGATGGTGGGGGAGAAATTTGTTTGGCCGGGGTTGCGTAAACAGGTCAAGGAATGGGCAGCAGCCTGCGTAGCGTGTCAGCGAACCAAAATACACAAGCACACTAGAGCTCCTTTGGAGCCTTTTCACATTCCAGCTAAGCGTTTTGATCATGTGCATGTTGACTTGGTGGGTCCTCTTCCGTTGTCGCAGGGGTGCACACACCTTTTGACGATGGTAGACCGCACCACGCGTTGGCCAGAAGTGGTTCCTCTGGCGTCAACTACAGCAGAAGAAGTTGCACGCGCGTTTTTAACAGCTTGGGTTGCGCGTTTTGGAGTTCCGTCGGACATAACGTCCGACAGGGGTCCCCAATTTCTTTCCGAACTCTGGTCATCGATGGCCCACAGCCTAGGGGTGAAAATTCACCGCACTACCGCGTATAACCCCCAGGCTAACGGTTTGTGCGAACGCTTTCATAGGTCATTGAAAGCAGCCCTCAGAGTGTCTCTTACGGATACAAATTGGGTGGATAAACTTCCATGGGTTTTATTGGGGTTGCGTTCTGCACCTAAGGAGGATTTGCAGGCCTCCCCAGCTGAATTAGTTTTTGCTCAACCCCTCCGTTTGCCAGGGGAATTCCTTCCCGAGAATCCTGCGCCAAATTGCCCCCCCCGCTCAGAGCAGCACAGGATCAAACACCCTTCCTGGCCCAGTTCATCACAGTTTTCCACGCGTTTTTGTGCCGAAGGCTTTAAAAAATGCGGAGTTTGTTTTTGTTAGACATGATGCTCAACGCCCAGGTTTGCGGCCGCCTTATGACGAGCCTTTCAGAGTGTTGGAAACAGGGGAGAAGCATTTTTTGCTAGATTTAGGAGGCAGAAAGGAGTTGATTTGCATAAACAGACTCAAACCCGCTTTTGTTCTGGCTGATGAACACGTGCAGTTGGCGAGGGCCCCCCGCCGTGGCAGGCCGCCGAGAAGGCATTCTTCGGAGCCCCCACAGAGATGTGCTAACAGTTCTGATCCACAGGTGCAGGAAGACGCTGCTGAAGGAACAAAGCCGGCTTACAGCAGATATGGCAGGACGTTAAGACCTAAGCAATTGGTGGATTGATTTTTGATAAAATGGTAATGTTTTCTGTCATGCATCTCTGATTATGTTTTGTCCCTTAGTAGACGTTTGGGGGGGGGGGGTTATGTGGCACATATGTTGGGTTCATATTTTCCACAAATGTATTGCCGTATGTTTATTGGGTGCTTCACGTCTCGCGGGACAAAGAAGGTCTGGATCTGCAGGGGTCTGCAGGAGATAACGAGGAGGTGTGAGATTTGGCCTTTGTCTCAGAGAAGATGCCCCAGAAGGATTTCCGGATCATTGAAGAATAAGAGACAATGGTGAAAGAGCAAAGAGTTGCATTGTGACTGGGATTAAGTACCATGTGACTGTATGTTTGCTAAAGCACCATGTGACTTAGGTTTCGATGCTCCAGGAGTATAAGAGTGTGATGTTTCATTGATCAGTCTCTTTTCTTGTTGAGAGGATGCTAGAGTATGTGTTCTGACAATAAAGCTGAACCTGAGAAATAAACTCAGCCTCATCCTTGAGCACATTCTCTACACAGGGACTGTTGATAAAAAAAAAAAAAAAAAATCATTGATTGTGGTTAATACTGACCCAAGGGGAAAAAAAAATGATAAAAAAATTTTCCATTGCTTTTTTCTTGGTGGGGTTGTTAAAGGATTGAAATGGCCAGTCACTTGTTTTTTTTCTTTTTTGTTTTTTTTTTTTATTAAATACAGTAATACGTTTTTCAGACTTTTCCCCGTTATGGTTTTTTTTTTCCTAATCTGCTGCTACTTTTAATACTGTGAAAGGTAAAAAGAAAGTGGCTATAAATTGGTGTTTAAAAATAGCTGTCATTCGTGTCGGTACTTTTCCACCGACATTTTCCACGCTGAGGTTTAGTCACGTGACCATCTGCAGGAAAAATACATCTGCACCTCTAGGTGGCGACGTGGCAGGTCATCACGAGCGTGACGTCACTTGCTCCGAGGCGGAAATGGTGTGAATCCATGAAGAGAGAGAGAGGGAGAAAATGAAACAGTGAGAGATAAGGTCTTGAATTAACGTAAAGTGAGCGGACATGAAGGTGTTTGTGACCGTGGGCACCACCAGCTTTGATAAGCTGATTGAAACCATCACGTCCTCTGAGGCTGTTCAGGTCAGTGATGTTAGCTGAAGTCAGGCAGTAATAAATAGACACTAGCTGTTTCCACTGGATCTTGGGTGGTATTTTTGGTGGACACGCAGCCTTTAATGTTCATGTTATTGCATTCCATAGAAAGATCTAGATAAGACAACCCAAAACTGCAAATGTGTGATTTGTCTGCCTCATAGCCAGCTTCAGTCCATGCTTTTTTTTTTAATCATCTTATAAGTATTCTGTTGGTCCAAAATCCTGCAGAGACGGTTTTAACAGGGATGAGAACAAGAGATCCTGTTACTCCCAAATTGGCCTCTGTTCACTGACATCCTACATAATCTAGGGAATCAGATTAAAAACCTTTCTTCTCACTCAGTCCAAATGATCAGGCTCCTTGTGACATTAAAGACCTTATACCTTAGCATCCCAACAGTGCACTGTACTGTCGAAAGGCAAAATTATTTCTCGTACCTAGAGTTTCTAAAACCACATTTGGGAGGTAGAGTTTGTAGTTATCACTCTCAGCTTCTATGAAACCAGCTGCCAGTTGGGGTTCAGGAGATGGACTTGATCTCTGTTTTTAAGAGAAACTTTACTTTTTGACAGAGCTTATTGATATGGTTGGATCAGGTGACCCTGAATCATCCCTTAGTTATGCTGCTTTGGATCTAGACAGATGGCAGACCTCCCATGATGCACTTCAGTTCCTTTTCACTCTCCACACATTGTATGACTTTGCTGTTCATTAACATTTGTCTATGCTCTCCAGTAGATTGCAGTTGCACAGCATGTTTATTCTCCTCATTCTGTTCTTTTTGTCTTCTCTATCCCATCATCTCTTAATCAGTAACAGCCAGTGTTGGGAGTAATGCATTACAAAGTAACACGACTACTTTTGCAGTAACGTGCTGTGTAATGAAATTACTGTTTAAAAATTCAGTAATGCATTCCAGTTACTGAAATTTGATGAGATGTGTTACTTGTTGGTGGTTTTATTAATATGAATAGATATTTTTAGCGTAAATAAATACAAACTGACCCTACTTAGCTGACGCAGCCGTCAGTCAGTGTGACCTGTTTTGTGTTTCCTCTGGCTGAAAGACCTTGGCATGGTGGCAACATATTTTTCCGGGGGGGGGGGGGGACAGAAAACACATGACACAATTGTAACCGGAATATGTTAATTTTATACTATTTTTTTTCTTTTTTCAAATTTTGCACAGTAACTTTGCATATGGAATTTACCATTTGAAGTATTGTACAACCAAGGCTTGAATGTTGGAATATTGGGCCAGTTGGGGTCCCACACAGACGTCCTGTGTTTGGACTTTTTACTGGTGTCATCCTTCTCTCCTTCCTCTGCTCTCACCTCTCCTGGACCCTCTGCCTGAACACTTTCCTGTCCTTGGCTCCTCTCTTCTGTCTCATCTTGCCCTCTCTGAGCCCTGTCAAATTCAGGTTCTCTCTCAGTCTATGGTGGTATACAAACAGGTTAGAAAAAAATCAAGTGTCATGTTTTGTCCTGCAGGGTTTTTTGTTAAGGTTTACAAAAATGTGTATTTTTTTTTTTTGTATTTTTATTCTAGTGTTTCTTTTTTTCCATTGAGAGCGTAGGGAAGGGAAAAAAACCCCCATTAATAATAGTACTTTCCCTGTTGTGGGACTAATAAAGGTTTATCTTATCTTAATTTACTCATGCATACTTAAATTATATGATCAGAGGTGGGTATAGTAGCCAGAAATTCTACTCATGTAAAAGCAGTGCTTTGAAATTAATAATTAAAAGTAGACAACCAAACATTTGTAGCTGAATTAAGGGTACAAAGAGAACCCACTTAAAAACTTGAGTAATGACTCCAGTCTTGAAGGTTTGAGGTTTTTCTCCAAAATTTATAACAATTTTCTTATAGTTTTCTACCTTTCTCTGTAAATTTATCTAAATTTGAAACCATTTTCCTCAAATTTGTAATTTCCTCTTGTAAAATTGACTTTTCTTGTACATTTGAGACTTTATTATAAATTTGTGGGTTATTTTATGGCTAATTTTTGTCTATTTTTTAAAATAAAATTACTGTGTTTTTTTTTTTTTTTAATAAATTTGAGACTGGTAATTTTTTTACTTTTTCCTTATAATTTACACTTTTGATCATAATTTAGCTAGCTCTGTCCTGGGGCAGCACCTTGACCCAGTGGAGGAGATAGGAGAGAGAAGGATGGTGGCTAAGCTGTCATCTCTGCTGGAGTCCAAATCCCACCCTATGCAGGACATACTGAACACACTGAGGAGCTCATTTAGCAGTAGGCTACATCATCCTAGGTGCGCGACCGAGAGGTTTCGCAGGTCCTTCCTACCTACGGCTGTCAGACTTTATAACCTAAGCAGGGCTGCTCGCAGAGAAAGTAAAAAAAATCAAAACGTTACGACCTAATAGTATTGAATGCAAAAGATGCAGCAGACTTGCACAAAATGGTCCCCTCCAGTATACAGCTAGGACAATATCAGTCACTACGGAGGGTGACAATATGTAGGGTACATATTCATACTATGTGGGGTAACTAAATAGACTGTTATGCTGTTTATTCCATCTAGATACAATGCTCTGCACTGTGTGTACCGTATATATTTATGTGTACATATGTATATTCACTGCTCTTATTTTCTTAACTTCTAAATTATTGCTCTGAGTGTTGCTATCCCTGTGCTGTTGCAATCCTGGAATTTCCCCGTTGTCGGACTAATAAAAGCTTATCTTATCTTGCAGAGCCAGAACGGAACAATAATTTAACTCTGATTTCAAAGAAAAAAATATTAATAACATTGTATTTAATGAAATAAATGAACTTAAATGAACAAAGATGCAGTTATTTCTGTTATAATATTTCTATATATTTATAGTTTTTTTTTTTTTTAAGAAATCTCACCACCCAGACAGCAGGAAAAACATCCCTTATTTTGAAATCCAAATGTTGGCACATTTAGTTCGTCTGAAGGCTGCTGACGGATTAAAGTCACTAACTTAGTGAATTTCGGTCATCTTAACTTGCCAGGTACATAATAATGAGCATAAATTAGTTAATTAATATTAACTAAGGTAAAGGTAAGGACACCTCCTTTTTATTCTTGTCTGAAATAAGAAAAACAAAAAACTAATAATTAAAAATAAGACAAAATGAATCAACTCAAGCTCCTAAGCACACGTGTTAACTAAGTGACTCTTCCATTATTGCTCCCATTACCAGCGGGTTAAAACCATGATAAATGCCTTCAGTGCTTACATACCTCTTATGCTTTTTTTCTGCATTTAAAGTACTTTTAATAAGCTCATGATTCTCTCAGACAGTGACGCTAGTAGCGAGACAGTCTGCTTGCCGACTGGAGTGGTTACGTGGGCGTGGTGTCCGCGCGGATGACGGTCACGTGCGTTGTACGTGTGCGCGCTTGCGAACCGTCATTCCTTCATATGTTTTTCTTAAATTTATATTTCCTAGAGTGGCAGCGTAGCTTCAAGGGAGGTGGGCCGCCACCCAGAAATGTTACCAGAAGAAACCCTGTTTGACACTTTATTATAAATTTGTGGTTTATTTTATGGCCAATTTTTGTCTATTTTTTAAAATAAAATTACTGGTTTTTTTTTTATAAATTTGAAACAGACTCTAGTAATTTTTTTACTTTTTCCTTGTAACAATTTACATTTTTGACCATAATTTTTTAGAACCAGAACAGAACAATAATCTAACTCCGATTTCAAAGAGAAAAATATTAATAAAATTGTATTTAATGAAATAAATTAATTCAAATGACCAAAGATGCAGTTATTTCTGTTATAATATTTCTATATATTTATAGTTGTTTTTTTTTTTTTAGAAATCTCCTCAACACCCAGACAGCAGGAAAAACCTCCCTTATTTTGAAACCAAATGTTGGCACATTTAGTTTGTCTGAAGGCTGCTGACAGATTAAAGTCAGACTTGGTGAATTTCGGTCATCTTAACTTGTCAGGTACATAATAATGAACATAAATTAGTTAATTAATATTAATTAAGGTAAATGTAAAAACATCTCCTTTTTATTCTTGTCTGAAATAAGAAAAACAAAAAACTAACAATTAAAAATAAGAAAAAATAAACCTACCACACCTGTTAGCTAAGCAGCTCTTTCATTATTGCTCACATTACCAGTGGGTTAAAACCATGATAAATGCCTCCACTGCTTACATACCTCTACTGCTTTTTTCCGTGTTTAAAGTACTTTAATAAGCTCATTTTTCTCTCGGACAGTGACGCTAGGAAGACACTCCTTGCCGACTGGAGAGGTCACGCGGGCATGGTGCTTGTGTACTCCGCGCTGATGACGGTTATGCATGTTGTTCGTGTGCGTGCTTGTGGACCGTCATTCCTTCATATGTTTTTCTTAAATTTATATTTCCTAGAGTGGTGGTGTAGCCTCAAGCGTGACGGGCCGCCACCCATAAATATTACCAGAGGAAACCCTCCTGCTGCAAAGAGCCTCGTCATTACTGAGCGGAGGAGAAGATGAAGCTACTTTGTTTTTGTGGAAACAGACAGATTATTTTTCCTTTGTCACGGTTAAGGACAAAAGCATATTGGTGGGTTGCAAGCTAAAGTGCCAGTTGAGACCTATTGTAATCTTCAGAAGTGCTTGAAAACAGCAACAAGCTCTGTCAAAGCTAGTGCTAAGTAACGACTAGCTATGCTAACAACACTGTGAAGTGGATTTACTGTATTCTGAACAGCCATGGCTGGATTTCAAGCACAGGTATGCATCTGGACAGTTTGTGACCCAGCAAGAGTTAAACCGACTGATTGCCAGATACGTTGTTACAGAGTGAAGACTTGATATAAACCATGACTTTCCATCAGACAGCTGAGACTGTGATCCGCTGAAGTTAAAACACATTTACTTGCTACCTGGATAAAGATTATTCAAAAATGGATTTTGATCTCCAAAAGGAATTTGAGAGACTGGATCATGTCTCTGTCACAGCAGACATTTGGACTGTGGATAATGGACATTTTCTTTGGATCACTGTACATTGGATTAAATCTATAATATAAAGGTAACTAGAATTTCCCCATTTTTTTTTATTTATTTATTTTTTGTTACTTATTTGTACCCGTAGGTAGATTTTGGTTTGCAGTCTGGTGACAAGCCACCGGCTGCCGGTCGCTGCATGCGCGAGCGCCCTAAACCTACATGTTTTTGGTATTGGTATCATTGTAGGACTAATAAAGGCTTATCTTATCTTAAGATAAACATGGACATCTTTATGCAGTGTTGCCAACTCACTCTTTTGGAGTGAGTCTACTTCCCCCCCCCCCCCCCACTCCACAAACCCTATTTCTCACTCCAAAATGAGGAAATTACTGGCAATTTTGTGTTGATTTTCTTCAGATTTTTCCCACAATAAGAGCTCTTGAGGCAGGATAAAGCAGTCTGAACACATTCTAAAAGTTCTGTCTGAAACAGTCTGTTTTCAGCCTGACATTAATAAGCCCGTAATCCATTTATTAAATTATCTTGCTATGTGTGCAAGACGATAACTGGGTTACACTTGAAAAGAAGTAACTAGTAACTGTAATTAGTTACTATTTTTTAGTAACTTGCCCAACACTGGTAACAGCAGATGACTGCCCCTCCAGGAGCCCAGCTTTACTAGAGGTTTATTCATGTTAAATAGAGTTTTTCCTTCCCTATCATTGTAAAGTGCTGCTCACTGGGGGTGATTGTTGGGTCTCTTTTTTTTTTTAAGATTGTAGGGTATTAATCCTACAATTTAAAGTGCTGTGAGATGTTTGTTGTTGTGAACTGGCTCTGTATAAATAAAGCTCAACTGCTTCTCCAATGGTAATAGATGAAGACGTTTTTGCTATGGCCAGCGGTATCTGAACATTTACAACAGGGGGTCACTAGGGAGATGGTCCGCCCGGGGCCTCACACAAGCCAGGACCACCCCTGGTGCCACTGTGCTAACAACCAAGCAGGATCTGGATAGCTTTTTAAAAATGTATTTATATTTTCTTTGAATTTCCATGATAAGGTTTTCAGCTTTCACATGTATTCCACTTTTCTGTGACATACAGTGGTTGTCCAAAAAAAAAAAAGTGTCTCAGTGGTATTTCTTTATAAAGCTTATGGAATGTCACATTTATTTCCATCCATTGTCAATATTTTCCATAGATCTTGTATTGATATTGTAAAATGATGTGACCATGAGACGCGTCTTCAATATGGCTGTTGAAGAAGTAAGCTACTCACTGCATCAGTTAGGTTTTCATAGCTTGTTAAATCTGGTGACTTTTTTTAATGAGTGTTGTGTAGCTGTACCCTGCTATCACCTCCTTGGAGATCTCCATTCTCCCCTTCAGAAAAGACACAATAGGTCTACAGTGGGCCTCAGTGTTACAGACTGCACCACAAAGTTTGATATTTCAAGCATTTTAGTCTAAATCACAGCAATTATACAACCTTGAAGACCTTTTAAATTCAACAGTTAAAGGACTTCCAGCATCTGTGATCAAATTCTTTTTGTTGTTGTGATAAATAAAAATAAATAACTTCTTCATCTTCATGCTGTATACATATTTGTATCCAGTATATGTGCTGTGACTATTGGGTAAACACACTGTAGATAATGGGGGGAAAATGACAAATCCACAGAGATGTCTCAGTTAGTGGTCTGCATTTGCATGCTGTTGGATGTTTCGAGATTTTTTTTTTTTTTTTTTATGGATCTTGTACTACTTAGCTAGTTTATCGTTAATGTCAAGTTATACTTTGTTTTTCAATATAATAAATGTAAACAGACATTCCAAATAAATATTTTATCTAACTTACACTGCTTTCTCCTTGATCTTGGGTGGCCCATGGTCTGCTTGTAGATGTTCAGGGTATAGTCTGTAGAGAATAGGGGTTCAGGATCAGATGGGTTCCAGGCCTGGATGAAGAATCATCCACCGTGGATCTTCTGGCAGCTCTTATCATCTATCCTGAACCTGTTGAAGTGTTTGTTATAAGACATTTTAGTACTCCAAATCTACTGTAGTGTTATATAATCATACATCACTCTGTTTTCTTAATGCATTAACCTTCTCCTGCACCTGTGCAAATCATTTAACTTGTGGAACTATAGAGCCATTTGAATTTTCAGAGGTGAGAATAAAGTTAATTTACTCAAGTAACTTTTTCAGAAAAAACTTTACCACATACTCGTACTGCAGGGTACCTTGTACTCTTACTTGAGTAGATTTATGAACAAACACTTGGTTTTACCGAGTTACTTTCACTGATCTTGAAAAATGTTTAGAAATGTCTGCACTGTAATATTTGACCTTACTATTAATAACTGCATCATTAATCATTTTACTTTGTGCAGTCTGTAATTGTGTACTGTTTATACGATTTAAAAAAAAAAAAAATCTTTATTTAACCAGGCAAGACAGATTAAGAACACATTCTTATTTACAACTGTGGCCTGGGGGAAGGGATGGGGGCAAACTAACACTAGACAACTATATTAAAAGAAACATTTACAAAGACAGTTAAAACACATGTAGTCATAACAATGGCTAAAACAAAACACACTATCACAAGACATTACATAGAGATGGCTAAAATATTTACATAAAGGCAGCCAAAGAGGAAAAGTTGGTTGTTGAACCTCATCATATTATGTCTAGCAGTTTGAGTGACAACAGCATTCTTCCTTAACATGGTTTGTAATCATAGTTTTAAAAGCTGCTTTAGAGATGAAAGCATCCAACTTGAGTGTTTTTTTAGGTCATTCCAGTCTCTGGCTGCAGCAGACTGACAGGATGACAAATCTATTGACAGTTTTGTTTTTGGGACTGTCAGCCAAATTAAATTTGTAGAACGAGTGTTGTATACAGAGGATGCAGTGTGCAACAGCTGATTCAAGTAGGGGGGAGACAGACCAAGGAGAGTTTTGTATATTGACATAAACCAGTGAATTTTGCGGCGGACGTATAATGACGGCCAATTAAGAGAGGAATATAAAGTGCAGTGATGTGTTCTGAAGGGAGCATTTGTTACAAACCGGATGGCAGAGTGGTAAAGGACATCAAGCTTTTGCAGCGAGCCCGTACATGCTGTACTGTAAATGATGTCACCATAATCAGATATAGGAAGGATGGTCATTTGAATCAATGTTTGCCTGGCAAAAAACATAAAAGAGGAACACATTCCAGTGTTTCCTTTGGCTTAAAGACCTTGGTGCGGTGGCAACATATTTTTCCCCGGGGGCTAAACATACCAGAATATGTTAATTTTATGCTATTTATTTCTTTTTAAAATTTTACACTGTAACGTTGCATATGGAACTTACCATTTGAAGTATTGTACAACCAAGGCTTGACTATTGGGCCAGTTGGGGTCCCACCGAGACATCCTGTGTTTAGACTTTTTAGTGGTGTTATCCTTCTCTCCTTCCTCTGCCTGAACACTTCCCTCTCCTTGGCTCCTCTCTTCTGCCTCATCTTGCCCTCTCTGAGCTCTGTCTAATTCAGGTTCTCTCTCTGTCTATGGTGGTGTACAAACAGGTTAGAAAATATCAAGTGTCCTGTTTTGTCCTGCAGGACTTTTTTGTCATGGTTTACATAAATGACAAGAATATGTGTATTTTTTGTATTTTTATTCTAGTGTTTCTTTTTTTTTTCCATTGAGAGTAGGGAAGGGAAAGAAACATTCATAATAGTAATTTACTCATGCATACTTAAATTATATGATCAGGTGGTATAGTAATCAGAAATTCTACTCACGTAAAAGCAGTGCTTTGAAATTAATAATTAAAAGTAGACAACCAAAAATTTCTCGTAGAGATAAGGGTACAAAGAACACCCACTTAAAAACTTGAGCAATGACTTCAGTCTTGAAGGTTTGAGGTTTTACTCAAAAATTTATAACAATTTTCTTATTGTTTTCTACTTTTCTCTGTAAATCTAAAGTTGAAACCATGTTCCTCAAATTTGTAATTTCCTCTTGTAAAATTGACTTTTCTTGTACATTTGAAACTATTATAAATTTGTGGATTATTTTATGACTAATTTTTGTCTGTTTTTTTAATAAAATTACCGTTTTTTTTTTTAGATAAATTTGAAACAGACTGTGGTAAATTTTTTTAAACTTTTTCCTTATAACAGTTTACATTTTTGACCATAATTTTGCAGTCAGAACAGAACAATAATTTAACTCTGATTACAAAGGAAAAATATTCATGAAATTGTATTTAATGAAATAAATTAACTTAAATGACCAAGGATGCCGTTATTTCTGGTATAATATTTCTTTATAGTTTTTTTTTTTTTTTAAATAAATCTCACCACCACCCAGACAGCAGGAAAAATCTCCCTTATTTTGAAATCAAATGTTGGCATGTTTAGTTTGTCTGAAGGCTGCTGACAGATTAAAGTCATTGACTTCGTGAATTTTGGTAATCTTAACCTGCCAGGTACATAATAGGGAACTGTAGCGGACTCTAAGGACATAATTCACCACAATATGTGTTCATGTACAGAATGATCTGTTTAGGCAGTTATAGTTGTGAAGTGACTACACGTCCGGGAGCCGGTCTCCTAGTATCACAATATCTGACCGAGAAGCGCCTACAATTCGATTCTTTTTTTTTTTTTTATTCAATAGTAGTAAATATATACAAATTACAAATATGCTAATAATACAAGTAAATACCTCCTAATTTGGCTATTTGGTTAAAAAAAAACATTTAAAAAATGCACATATTTATTTATTTTCCATCAGGCATGTCAGGGAGCCCTTTGGGTCCTTCACTCCCCGACAGCTCGGGCACTTGGCAGCTCGGGTGTTTCACACACATACACATCCACACTTCATTCATTCCCATTACCACATTTTGGGGTTTTGTTCAATACAACGCACAAAACCACTCCTGCACGTGGGTTTTTCATTCACTAAGTGGCTCCTGGCCACTTAGTGCAGACATAAATGGCCAGCTCCTGGTCGTTTAGCAACGGCCGTTATAGTTGTGTGCTCAGGCTTTCTCATCAGGCACCTCTCTAGGCAGCCGCTGAAGGACCTCAGTTTAGAGCTAGCGTTTTTAGCTGTTGCTTTTTGTCACTGCCGCTGGAGAATAAAAACGGCACGCCTGCTCATGCGAGAAGAGAGAGAAATTGCCAGTCTCATAACTTAATATTGTAGTGGCTGGTGAAATATATCCTCAGCAATTCATCAGTCCTTCTTCATATGAAGCCGGCTGTATTTGAATTCTAACCACATGTCTTAGCTAAGCGACTCTTCCATTATGGCTCCCGTTTCCAGCGGGTTAAAACCATGATAAACGCCAGTGCTTACATACGTCTTATGATTTTTTTCCGTGTTTAAAGTACTTTAATAAACTCATGTTTCTGTCGGACAGTCACGCTTAGCGAGACACTGTTTGTTGACTGACTGGAAAACTCATGTGAGCGAGGCGCTTCTAAACTCCACGCGGATGATGGCCACGCACGTTGTTCGTGTGCGCGCTTGCGGAAAGTCATTGCTTCATATATTTTTATTAATAAAATCATATTGGCGTGGTGTGGTGGTACGATTTCTGGTGAGGCGGGCCGCCATGGAGAAATGTTACCAGAAGAAACCCTGCATTCTATAGAGAAAGACAATTTTCGATTTGACCTTGAACTGCACGGTGCACGGCTGCACGGTGGCGCAGTGGTTTAGCACTGTGACAGCACAGTTTTACCCTCGGCCGGGGGATCGCGGGGATCATGAGATCGTGGGTTCGATCCCAGCCCCCGACCAACAGTGAGCTGTGTGGAGTTTGCATGTTCTCCCCGTGTTGCGCGGGTTTACTCCGGGATTTCTCCGGTTTCCTCCCGCACACCAAAAACATGTAGGTTTAGGGCGCTCGCGCACGCAGCGACCAGCAGCCGGTGGCTTGTCACCAGACTGCAAACCAAGTCTACCTACGGGTACAAATAAGTAACAACAAAAAAAAAAAACTGTAGCTTGTCAATGTGGTTTGAAAAGGACAGTGTTATCTTGCCAGATTCCCAAGTATTTATACTCTGCAACCTGGTCTAGAGGTGTCTCATCAAGGGTGGAAATGCTTGGGGTGTTTAAGGAGACAAAGCCCTTTTTGCTAAACCACATACCTTTAGCCTTAGAAGTGTTCAACTGGAGATGCAATCTGGAGAGGGCCTGCTGGAGTCTACTAAAGTTAAGTTGAAGTTGTTCTCAAGCTATATCTGGGGAGGGGCCAGCGGAATAGATAATTGTGTCATCAGCATAGAGATGGATGGATGAATCTGTTACAGAGTTTGCTATGTTATCAATGTAAATGGAAAAAAGGGTGGGACCAAGGATTGATCTTTGCGGGACATCTTTAGTGACAGGGCGAGACTGAGAGAGAAATTGCTCCAATTTCACACACTGAACTCTTTCTGAGAGATGGTTTGAAAACCAGGACAAAGATTTACCAGAGACACCAATACTGTATCAAAAGCCTTAGCTAAATCCACAAAAATTGCAGCATAATGCAGCTTAGAGTCCAAGGCAGAGGTGATGTCATTTAAAACTTTAAGCGTTGCGGTTATACATCCATAACCCTTTCTGAACCCTGACTGAAAATATGATAAAATGCTATGCTCCTTCCTAATTTGAGACACAACACTGCCCGTAAGATAAGGCTATGAGTCGGGGGTGGGCTGGTGTGAACTGGGAGGGAAATGGGGGGGGGGGGGGTGCAAGTGAGCAGGTGCTAGGATTTGTAGACGTGAAATCATCATTTGCTGAATCCAGAATAGAGCCTGACTTTAGAAAATGTTTATTAATGAGGTCAATCATGCGCTCCCTGTCTGACACTAATATGTTGTCAACAATAAGTGACAGAGGCAGACTGCAAGAAGGTTTATTTTCTAGGTCTTTCATTGTTTTCCAGAATCTTTTTGGGTCAGAACTGCAGAGCGTGAACTGCTCATTTAAGTAATCTGGTTTTGCCTTGCAAACAGCTTGCAAAGAATTATTTCTAATTTGCCTGAAAGCCAAGATATCTGCCGGGGATTTAGAAATCTGAGCCGTGCACCAGGTGGTATTTTTTTTGTTGAAGTAGCACAGATAACGATCAAACCAGGATATTTGGGTTATATTAGAGCAGTACATATAGGATACTTAAATGACACTGAAGAAAAAAATCCACTGTTGGTGAAAGTAAGCTCACAAATCTACAAGAAAAAAAATGTAAATCTATGTGTGTGTGTGGGGTGTGTGTCAATTTTATCACAAATACAAATGTATGCAAATTGAAAGTTTATAAAACCAAAATGTGTAAACTCACAAGAAGTGTAAAATTTGAGTAAAATTCCACAAATTATGAAATTCTTAAATTTATAACACAAATTCAAATTTATGAGAAAGTTGAAAATTTAGCTGCAAAAGGTTCGAGATAAAATAAGACAAACCTTTATTAGTCCCACAATGGGGAAATTACTGGGGAAAATTAATGGTGAAAAAAATTCAAATTGGTGAGACTGTAATCATAACTCTTGACTAATGAAAGCACCAAGGTGCTGGTGCCTGTGGCATGGTAGCATGGGGGGCTGTAAAAATGTCACACTGCCCAGCATAGTTATTATGCTTCAGTGAAAACAGAGGCATACGGTAATCAGTGTGTGAGTGTGTGTGTGTGTGTGTGTGTGGTTCTATCTGTCCATCTGTTACTAGCTTTTCTGCTTGCCCAGTTAAAATTAAGTGCAACTAAAGGCTTGTATCATTGTATGGCCATATTTTCTCAACTTTTAATTTGCCAGAATTTCGAGATGAGGCCTTGTTTTTGAAATAAACACAAAAATAACTTGCCTTTAGTGTCAATGGAATGGTATTGTAATAACTATGCTGGGCCTCTAGAGCAGGGGTGCTCACACTTTTTCAGCATGCGAGCTACTTATAAAACAACCAAGTCAAAATGATCTACCCACTACAAAAATGCAAAACATATAATTATTTTCAAATGTATTAAGGATTCTTTGTATGTACAATGTATGTTGATGTACCTTGCATAACTGAATAAGCCAATATTGCACAACACACATAATAAATAACTATTAACATTTTTTGTAATTACCTGAGTTTACTTTGATGACTTGCACTGAATTGAATCAGCCAGGGATTTTTAACGTTGGCGTGACTCACCCGGAACGGTGCTTCGGTGGTGGCTTTCGCTTTTGAAGTTTGTTGAGTGAAAAATGACTGCTGTCCGGACAACTGGGATTTTAGTTGCTCCACCTTTCTCTTTCTCAGCTGGCTTTTCAGCGGAAAGTCGATGTCGTATTTTCCATGAACAGTCCGAAAATGCCGCTCCACATTTCCCTTCTTTGGTATTGCAATGGTAGACTGGCAGATGAGGCAAACGCACTTCGAAAATGACATCGTGAAAAAAAAGTCCACCTCCCATTCCGTATGAAAGTGATATGTTTTTGCCTTCTTACTTGGTCCAGCTTTCTCACTCATTTTGATCACCATATGTTTTAGCAAGGGCTTAAAATCTGAGGTAATTCGCTGACTAGCTCGTAAGTTTTGCTGCGCTTAGCGCCGTTGTTTACGCATGAGCGGTGACCTAAAGGTCGAAATTCAGTTGTCATCTGAATGGTTGCCCTGTATGTCAATCAAGTGACGGGATGTTTGATAGGCTGACAAATATTTTTTTTAATGTCACGCTGCGATCGACCAGTACTACCTCCGCGATCGACCAGTAGATCGCGATCGACGTAATGAGCACCCCTGCTCTAGAGGAAGCAGTACAAGTCCCAACATTCCTCATCCGCAAATGGTTGCAGTGAACTGCACATGTGCCCGGAAACTCCCGCCAGAGGGAAGTACTGAGCAATCCACTAATACTGGGTGAACAAATGTACATCTTTTTGCCCGTCTGTTTTCTTCTTCTACCACTAAACAGCTGAAGCTCCTGTTCGTCTTGATTGTCATTGTATTCATGTACCTCTATCGCTTCTGCCATTTAAAACGTCTGCTACCATGCTCTTCTTTTGTGATTGGATTGCAGATGTTCAAATCAGTTGGTTGGCTGTTGGCTGCCGCTGACAGTATGGGCATGTGAACTGCAGATTATTTTCACTGTGCATGCGTGTACTCCAAAACTACTGGATGGATTTGGATGACATTTTTTACCAGAGGTGGTCCTTGGGCTAGAGGGGAACCCATAACATTTTGGTGATGATCCCAGAACACATACCTCAACCAAGGTTCTTATTTTCTCACAGTGTGTTAGCAAGCATACTCTAAACTACTGAATGAATTTGGATGAAATTTTTTTTACCAGAGGTGGTCCTAGGGCTAGAGAGGAACCCATAACATTTTGGTGATGATTCGAGAATGCATACCTCCGCCAAGGCTCTGGCACCGAGGCATCAGCACCTTGGTGCTTTCATTACAATACCTTTTTTTGCAGCTTCATTGATGGTAAAGATGAGTTAAATTTGTGCTTATTTTGAAAACAAAGCCTTATCTGGAAACTGGCAAATTAAAAGTCAAGAAAATATAGCGATACAATGGTACAAACCTTTAGTTCCAGTTGATTTTGAGCGGGTGAGCTGAAAAAAAAAACCATGCAGGTTAGGTTAATTGGAGACTCTAAAGTGGCCCTAGGTGTGAATGTGTGTGTGAATGGTAAAGGGATAGCGCCGTACCATGGCTGCTTCATCCATAAAGTATACAAAAAATCAAAATCAAATTAAAAAAAAAAAAAAAAGCTGGTAACAGACAGACAGACACACACACACAAAGACATGGAGTGATTACCATATGCCTATGTTGCTTTTGCACCAAGGCATAAAAATACAGAAACACAAGAATAACATTAGGAGCACAAGAAAATGCTGGAGTAACAGATTTTATTAATTGGATGCATGTATAGTTACACAATGGCATGCAGTAGCAGGTAAACGTATCAAAATTTCCAAAAGTAAAAGCATAATTATGAATGTTAAATCAGATCGGTTTGGAATATTTCAGTGACGTGTAATGAATATTGATAGTTTCTTAAATAATCTAGCAAAAAACTAAATTTGTCCAAACATAAATTTATTGAAATACAGTAGCAGTTTCTGGTATAAACAGTAAACGTGTAATACTCTTATTTAGCTTCCAGCCTATTATCTTCAGAGCTGTTCTGATTTTTGACCTTCAGGTTCACCACTGTGGACCTCAGAGAGACAAAGAGGAAAGAAAAACGGCATAAAAATATGATTGTTACAGATGTGATATACAGTGGTGTGAAAAAGTGTTTGTCCCCTTCCTGATTTCTCAATTTTTGTATGTTTGTCACACTTAAATGTTTCAGATCATCAAACAAATTTAAATATTAGACAAAGATAACAAAAGTAAACACAATGCAGTTTTTAAATGAAGGTGTTTATTATTAAGGGGCAAAAAATCCAAATCTACACAGCCCGTGTGAAAAAGTGATTGCCCCCTAAACCTAATAACTGGTCGGGCCACCCTTAGCAGTAACAACTACAATCAAGCGTTTGCGATATTCAAGTACAGTGGGGCAAAAAAGTATTTAGTCAGCCACCAATTGTGCAAGTTCTCCCACTTAAAAGATGAGAGAGGTCTCCAATTTTCATCATAGGTATACCTCAACTATGACAGACAAAATGAGAAAAAAAAAATCCAGAAAATCACATTGTCTGATTTTTAAAGAATTTATTTGCAAATTATGGTGTTGAATAAGTATTTGGTCATCTACAAACAAGCAAGATTTCTGGCTCTCACAGACCTGTAACTTCTTCTTTAAGAGGCTCCTCTGTCCTCCACTCATTACCTGTATTAATGGCACCTGTTTGAACTCATTATCAGTATAAAAGACACCTGTCCACAACCTCAAACAGTCGCACTCCAAACTCCACTATGGCCAAGACCAAAGAGCTGTCAAAGGACACCAGAAACAAAATTGTAGACCTGCACCAGGCTGGGAAGACTGAATCTGCAATAGGTAAGCAGCTTGGTGTGAAGAAATCAACTGTGGGAGCAATTATTAGAAAATGGAAGACATACAAGACCACTGATAATCTCCCTCGATCTGGGGCTCCACGCAAGATCTCACCCCGTGGGGTCAAAATGATCACAAGAACGGTGAGCAAAAATCCCAGAACCACACGGGGGGACCTAGTGAATGACCTGCAGAGAGCTGGGACCAAAGTAACAAAGGCTACCATCAGTAACACACTACGCCGCCAGGGACTCAAATCCTGCAGTGCCAGACGTGTCCCCCTGCTTAAGCCGGTACATGTCCAGGCCCGTCTGAAGTTTGCTAGAGAGTATTTGGATGATCCAGAAGAGGGCTGGGAGAATGTCATATGGTCAGATGAAACCAAAATAGAACTTTTTGGTAAAAACTCAACTTGTCGTGTTTGGAGGAGAAAGAACACCATACCTACTGTGAAGCATGGGGGTGAAAACATTATACTTTGGGGCTGTTTTTCTGCAAAGGGACCAGGACGACTGATCCGTGTAAAGGAAAGAATGAATGGGGCCATGTATCGTGAGATTTTGAGTGAAAACCTCCTTCCATCAGCAAGGGCATTGAAGATGAAATGTGGCTGGGTCTTTCAGCATGACAATGAGCCCAAACATACCGCCCGGGCAACGAAGGAGTGGCTTCGTAAGAAGCATTTCAAGGTCCTGGAGTGGCCTAGCCAGTCTCCAGATCTCAACCCCATAGAAAATCTTTGGAGGGAGTTGAAAGTCTGTGTTGCCCAGCGACAGCCCCAAAACATCACTGCTCTAGAGGAGATCTGCATGGAGGAATGGGCCAAAATACCAGCAACAATGTGTGAAAACCTTGTGAAGACTTACAGAAAACGTTTGAGCTCTGTCATTGCCAACAAAGGGTATATAACAAAGTATTGAGATAAACTTTTGTTATTGACCAAATACTTATTTTACCGAGGAATTTACCAATTAATTCATTAAAAATCCTTCAACATGATTTTCTGGATTTTTTTTTCTCATTTTGTCTCTCATAGTTGAGGTATACCTATGATGAAAATTGGAGACCTCTCTCATCTTTTAAGTGGGAGAACGTGCACAATTGGTGGCTGACTAAATACTTTTTTACCCCACTGTAAATTCAGTTCAACTTTATTTATATAGCGCCATTTCACAACAACAGTCATCTCATAGCACTTTCAACTGTTGGGGGAACCCCCACAATTGCAGAAAGACTCCAGCAATCAGGCGATCCCCTGTGAGGAAGCGCTTGGTGACGGTGGAGAGGAAAAACTCCCTTTTAACAGGACAAAACCTCCAGCAGAACCATGTATGCTCATGGAGGGGCAGTCATCTGCTGCGACTGGCTGGGGGGTGAGAGGATAGAGAAGATGAAAGGAACAGACATGTAGAGAACAAACAGCACGATGGGGACTCAATCTATGGGAGAGAACAAACAGATGTTAATGACCAGCAGGAAAAAAAAAAAAAATTCATTGAGAGTGAAGAAAGGAGTGAAGTCCAGTGCATTATTGGAGGTCCCCTGGCTGTCTAAACCTATTAGCAGCATAACTAAGGGAGGGTTCAGAGACACATGATCCCTCCCTAATTGTAGGCTATATCAAAAAGGAAGGTTTTAACCCTATTCTTAAAAACAGAGATCGAGTCTGACTCCCAAATCCAGATTGGCAGCTGGTTCCACAGGAGAGGAGCTTGATAACTGAAGGCTCTGCCTCCCATTGTACTTTTGGAGATTCTAGGTATTACAAGTAATCCAGCATTTTGGGAGCATAGTGGTCTATTAGGATAATAGGGTAGTATCAGATCTTTTAAATAAAAAGGGGTCTGATTGTTTAGAGCTTTGAAAGTGAGAAGAAGGATTTTAAACTTAATTCTAAACTCTATGGGAAGCCAGTGAAGGGAGGCCAGAACCGGAGAGATATTATTTCTCTTTCTAGTACCTGTTAAAACTCTTGCTGCAGCATTTTGGATCAACTGAAGACTTTTTAAAGATGTTTTAGGACAACCTGATAATAAAGAGTTACAATAATCTAATCTAGAGCTAACAAAAGCGTGGATCAGTTGCTCAGCATCACTCTGAGACAAGATGCTCTTAATCTTGGCAATATTACGCAAATGATAGAAGGCAGTCTTAGAAACGAATTTAATATGTGAATTGAAAGACAGATCTTGATCAAAAATACAGTAACTCCAAGGTTCCTCACAGAGCTATTAATTCAATTCAATTTCAATTCAACTTTATTTATATAGCGCCATTTCACAATAACAGTCATCTCATAGCACTATCAACTGTAGGGGGAACCCCCACAGTTGCAGAAAGACCCCAGCAATCAGGCGATCCCCTGTGAGCAAGCACTTGGCGACGGTGGAGAGGAAAAACTCCCTTTTAACAGGAAGAAACCTCCAGCAGAACCAGGCTCAGGGAGGGGCAGTCATCTGCTGCGACTGGCTGGGGGGTGAGGGGATAGAGAAGAAGAAAAGAACAGACATGTAGAGAGCAAACAGCACGATGGGGACTCAATCTATGGGAGAGAACAAACAAATGTTAATGACCAGCAAAAAAAATATTTCATTGAGAGTGAGAAAAGGAGTGAGGCCCAATGCATTACTGGAGGTCCCCCGGCTGACTAAACCTATTAGCAGCATAACTAAGGGAGGGTTCAGAAACACATGATCCCTCCCTAATTGTAGGCTATATCAAAAAGGTAGGTTTTAGCCCGATTCTTAAAAACAGAGATCGAGTCTGACTCCCGAATCCAGATTGGCAGCTGATTCCACAGGAGAGGAGCTTGATAACTGAAGGCTCTGCCTCCCATTGTACTTTTGGAGATTCTAGGTATTACAAGTAATCCTGCATTTTGGGAGCGTAGTGCTCTGTTAGGATAATACGGTAGTATCAGATCTTTTAAATAAAAAGGAGCCTGATTGTTTCGAGCTTTGTAAGTGAGAAGAAGGATTTTAAACTTAATTCTAAACTCTATGGGAAGCCAATGAAGGGAGGCCAGAACCGGAGAGATATAATCTCTCTTTCTAGTACCTGTTAAAACTCTTGCTGCAGCATTTTGGATCAGCTGAAGACTTTTTAAAGATGTTTTAGGACAGCCTGATAATAAAGAATTACAATAATCTAATCTCGAGCTAACAAAAGCGTGGATCAGTTTCTCAGCATCACTCTGAGACAAGATGCTCCTAATCTTGACAATATTACGCAAATGATAGAAGGCAGTCTTAGAAACAAATTTAATATGTGAATTGAAGGACAAATCCTGATCAAAAATAACTCCAAGGTTCCTCACAGAGCTATTAAGAGAAAGAGTAACCGCATCCAAACTGAAAGTTTGATTTGGAAAGGAATTTCTAAGGTTTTTTGGACCAACAAGAATGACTTCAGTCTTATCTGAATTTAATAGCAGGAAATTACAAGTCATCCAAGCTTTGATTTCCTTAAGACAGGCTTCTAACTTGGCTAATTGATTACTGTCATCTGGCTTCATTGACAGGTATAATTGTGTGTCATCAGCATAACAATGAAAATGTATACAGTGCTTTCTAATAATATTGCCTAACGGAAGCATATATAAACTAAAAAGAGTCGGGCCTAGCACAGATCCCTGTGGAACTCCATGACTGAGCTTTGAGTTGAAAGAAAACTCATTATTTAGAATCAGAATCAGAATCAGATTTATTGCCATTGTTCATGTAGTACACAAACTAGGAATTTGTCTCGATGCCATGCTGCAACATTAAAAACATGATGAGAAAAAGAGATAAACTAAAAAACTAAAGGACTGAAAACGTGCAATAAGTGTAGAAAAATAAGTAATAATAAGTAATAATGATAATAATAATAATAACAATACTAGTAATAATGAGTAGTACTAGTCAAGGCAGTTTTAAAAAATTAGCAAGTAGCAGATAATGTGAAGTACCACATAGTGCAGTCGATAATGCAACAGAAAACAGTGATGAATGACGTGAGTCTGGTTGAGCTGCTGTACATAGTGCACGAGAGTCAAAAAGTCACTTAATGTTCAGCAGTCTGATGGCAGAGGGGAAAAAGCTGTTCATGTGCTGGGAGGTTTTAGTCCGAATGGACCGAAGTCTTCTACCTGAGGGGAGGGGAGCAAACAGTACGTGACCAGGATGTGAAGGATCGGCTATGATCTGGCCAGCACGCCTCCGGGTCCTGGAGATGTACAGGTCCTGGAGAGATGGGAGCTCGCAGCCTATCACCTTCTCAGCAGTGTGCACGACGCGCTGCAGCCTTAGTCTGTCCCTGGCAGTGGCTCCTGCATACCACACAGTTATGGAGGAGGTGAGGATGGACTCGATGATGGCCGTGTAGAACTGCACTAACATCTTGGTGGGTAGCTTGAGCTTCCTCAGCTGCCGCAGAAAGAACATCCTCTGCTGGGCCTTTTTGATGAGGGAGCTGATGGTCGGCTCCCATTTGAGATCTCGGGTGATGGTGGTGCCCAAGAAGTGGAAGGAATCTGCAATGGTGATGGGAGAGCCTGTGATGGTGAGGGGGGGCAGGGGGGTTGTGACTTTCCTGAAGTCCACAATCATCTCCGCTGTCTTCAGAGCATTCAGCTGCAGGTTGTTGTGGTTGCACCAGGACACCAGCTGGGCCACCTCTTCCCTGTAGGCGGACTCGTCGCCGTTGGAGATGAGCCCGATGAGGGTGGTGTCGTCCGCAAACTTAATCAGCTTAACAGACTGGTGGGAGCAGGTGCAGGAGTTGGTGTAAAGGGAGAAGAGTAGGGGGGAAAGTACACAGCCCTGGGGTGATCCAATGCTGATGCTAGCAGAGTCTGAGACAGACTTCCCCAGTCGCACATGCTGTCTCCGGTCCGTCAGGAAGTCGGTGATCCACCTGCAGAGGGAGTCAGGCACGTTGAGCAGGGACAGCTTGTCCTGGAGCAGATCGGGGCGAATGGTGTTGAATGCGGAGCTGAAGTCCACAAACAGAATCCTGGCGTAGGTTCCCGGGGAGTCCAGGTGCTGCAGGATGGAGTGGAGGGCCAGGTTGACTGCGTCATCCACAGACCTGTTAGCACGGTAGGCAAACTGCAGCGGGTCTAGGAGGGGTGTGGTGATGGACTTGAGGTGAGACAGGACCAGGCGCTCAAAGGACTTCATGACTACAGAAGTGAGCGCTACAGGTCTGAAGTCGTTAAGTCCAGTGATCCGTGGCTTCTTGGGGACAGGGATGATGGTGGAGGATTTGAGGCAGGTCGGCACGTGACATTGCTTAAGGGAGGTGTTAAAAATGTCTGTGAAGACAGGAGCCAGCTCTTTCGCACAGTGTCTCAGGGTGGAGGGAGACACACCGTCCGGCCCGGGGGCCTTGCGCGGGTTCAGTCTGGAGAACTGTCTGTGCACGTCCTGCTCACTGATGACAAGGGGAGGGGGTGAGGAGGAGGAGGGGGGGGGACCGCTTTTGATGAATTAGGGGCTGAGGAGGCAGTGGAGCTGGGTGGAGTGGGTGAGTTGGACACAGCTGACGAGGTGTCAAAACGGGCGTAATGTTTGGACAGTTTTTGACAAAGGGCTTTGTCATCCTGACCTTTAGAAGCCTGAGGCCGATAGTTGGTGATTTGCCTCAGTCCTCTCCACACAGAAGCCGAGTCATTAGCAGTGAACTGCTGCTGGAGTTTCTCAGAATACACAGATTTAGCTCTCCTCAGCTCTCTGTTAAACCGATATTTGACCTCTCTGTAGCAGTCCCTGTCTCCACTTTTCAACGCTGCTTCCTTCTCTTTCCTGATCCGTCTGAGCTTAGCTGTGAACCAGGGCTTGTCATTAGAATATCTCACCCTGGTGCGCGATGGGAGAATGTCCTCCTCACAGAAGTTGATATATGAGTTCACAGTGTCTGTGTACTCATTAAGATCATGTGTGGCTCTTTTAAACATGCCCCAGTCAGTTATTTCCATGCATGTGTTCAGTTTCTCTCCAGCTTCACTGGTCAATTTCTTTGTAGTGGTCACAACAGGTTTAGTGAGTTTCAGTCTTTGTCTGTATGTGGGGATGAGGTGGACCATCACGTGATCAGATAGACCCAGCGCAGCGCGGGGAACAGCGCGATATGTGTCATGAACAAACATGGAACCTATCAGATTAATAAGATCTAAACCACTGCAACGAAGTTCCATTAAGTCCAACATAGTGTTCTAATCTATCAAGTAGAATATTATGATCGATAGTATCAAAAGCTGCACTAAGGTCTAAAAGGACAAGTACAGAAACTAGTCCATTATCAGATGCAATGAGGAGGTCGTTAGTGACCTTCGCTAAGGCTGTTTCAGTACTATGATGGATTCTAAACCCAGATTGAAACTCTTCAAGTAAACCATTTCCCTGCAGGTGGTCAAATAATTGCGTAGCAACAACTCTTTCTAAGATTTTTGAAATGAAAGGGAGATTAGAGATTGGTCTATAGTTAGCTAAAGCTCCTGGATCTAGCGTTGGCTTTTTGAGTAAGGGTTTAATTACAGCCGTTTTAAAAGCCTGCGGTACATGGCCTAAAGTTAATGAAGAATTGATTATATGAAGAATAAGGCTACCAATAAGTGGGAAGACTTCTTTAAATAACCTGGTAGGAATAGGGTCTAAAAGACAAGTTGAAGGTTTGGATGAGGAAACTATTTTGTCTAACTCACAAAGGTCGATTGGAGTAAACTCATCAAGACAGACATCAATAGAAGGAGTTGTAGTAGTTACAGTATTTAATTTATTAAGTATTTAAGTTATTAAGAGAAAGAGTAAGCGCATCCAAACTAAAAGTTTGATTTGGAAAGGTATTTCTAAGGTTTTTTGGACCAACAAGAATGACTTCAGTCTTATCTGAATTTAATAGCAGGAAATTACAAGTCATCCAAGCTTTGATTTCCTTAAGACAGGCTTCTAACTTGGCTAATTGATTACTATCATCTGGCTTCATTGACGGATATAATTGTGTGTCATCTGCATAACAATGAAAATGTATACAGTGCTTTCTAATAATGTTGCCTAAGCATATATAAGCTAAAAAGAATAGGGCCTAGCACAGATCCCTGTGGAACTCCATGACTGAGCTTTGAGTTGAAAGAAAACTCATTATTGACTTGAACAAACTGGAACCTATGAGATAAATAAAATCTAAACCACTGCAATGAAGTTCCATTAAGTCTAACATAGTGTTCTAATCTATCAAGTAGAATATTATGATCGATAGTATCAAAAGCTGCACTAAGGTCTAAAAGGACAAGTACAGAAACAAGTCCATTATCAGATGCGAGGAGAACATTAATGACCATCAGTAAGGCTGTTTCAGTACTATGATGGATTCTAAACCCAGATTGAAACTCTTCAAATAAACCATTTCCCTGCAAGTGGTCAAATAATTGCATCGCAACAACTCTAAGATTTTTGAAATGAAAGGGAGATTAGAGATTGGTCTATAGTTAGCTAAAACTCCTGGATCCAGCGTTGGCTTTTTGAGTAAGAGTTTAATTACAGCAGTTTTAAAAGCCTGCGGTACATGGCCTAAAGTTCATGAAGAATTGATTATTTGAAGAATAAAGCTACCAATAAATGGGAAGACTTCTTTCAATAACCTGGTAGGAATAGGGTCTAAAAGACAAGTTGAAGGCTTGGATGAGGAAATTATTTTGTCTAACTCTAAAAGGTCAGTTGGAGTAAACTCATCCAAACAGATATCAATTGAAGGAGTTGTAGTAGTTACTGAATTTAAGTTAATGGTGGGAAGAATCTGACTGATTTTATCTCTGATAGGTGAAATTTTATTATTGAAAAAGTTCATAAAGTCCTGACTAGTAGGCTCTAAGGTAATGCTAGGATTGACAGAGTCCTGACTCTTTGTCAGCCTGGTTACAGTGCTGAAAAGAAACCTGGGATTATTCTTGTTCTCTTCTATTAATGCAGAATAATAACTCGTTCTAGCTTTTCTAAGAGATTTTTTATAAATTAAAAGATGATTTCTCCAAGCTAAATAGATTTCATCTAAATTAGTGGAGCGCCTGTCATGTTCGCCCCTTTCAGGCCATTAATGAGGCGCCAGATGCCGACAGAGAGTTTGTGAATATTTATTAAAGTAAACTGACAAAATAACGAGCCACGTGGGGCAAAACACAAATAACAAACCATGCTACCCCGCAGGGTGAAATAAAGAGAGGAAAAAAGTCACAAGGACGGTAACACTTACAACTGAATGAAGCGAGGACGAAACCTAAGCTGAAGTAAGGCTGGAACCAGGGACAGGGATCCCAGCCTGGAGCAGTGATGAGATCACAGTGAAGAGTGAGCCTCAGCTGTTCCCTTAAATACAGAACACAACCGCTAAGGACCAACAGCTGAAGAGAAAACGTAATCAACAAATCATAATCAGCTGTGACAGAGCCGGCTCCACTTGACAGCCGGAAGTCCGGCCCCGGCGCTGTCACAATAAGAGCCCCGAAGGGACAAATAATAATAGAACCAGAAGTACAGGGGAAAAAGGAGAAAATACTGAGTGACTCGAGCGCGGATCAGCTCCGCGCTCGGAACACCACAGTGCCCCCCGTTTAAGAGACGCATTCCATGTGTCCTGCTGTGCCATCCAGCAGAAAAAAGAAAAAAGGAACCCCCCTTCCCCAACCAGAAACCAACCTCGGGTGGGTGGAGGGGGAATCCAGGCTCGGAGGGAGAGAAACTAGAAGGAAAATATATAAAATACCTAACAGCAGGATACAAAAATAGAACCCCACATAAAACAAATGGAAAAACATCCATGATTCTGAAACAAAATAGCATGGCCAATACTACCATCACAAGTTCAAAATAACGAAGTGACGAAGAACCGACCACAACTACAAAGAGAGACCCACAAACAGAAATGGCCCAATACAAATAAATCACAGTCTGAGGAAACACACAGGAGAAAAAAAAAAACACGGGTACACTGCAACAACAAAACATGTATATACACTTTCACTCAGACCTTAATGCAATGCACCAGCTTGGGGGAAAATGGCAGGTAAGACAAAAAATAGTTCCGGTGGCCTACCGGCATCCATACTCCAACCTAAAAAAAACAGTTCAGACGGCCTGCCAAAGTCCCAGAACCGGCAAAACAGCTCCTCAGGCGGCCGGCCCAGGTGGCAGAACCAGCAACACAGTTTCTCAGGTGGCCAGCCCAGGTCGCCGAACCAGCGGAACAGTCCTTCACGTGGCCGACCCGCATCCTTAGACCACCAGGACTGGAGGGGGGAGCTCGGAGAGGTGGCTTCCCTACCGAGAGGCACAGCGAGGGGAAGCTGAACCGAATGAAAGGGTCCCCAGCGGCATCCGGTGGTGGAGAAGGGGGGGGGGGGGAAGGGGGGAAAACGGGGAACCAGTCCGGTGTCAGGCAGAAGGGGATCTGCAGCTCCCTCACTGACCTTGAACCGGGCCAGCACAGCACCCTTGGTGGACCCGGACCGGGCCAGTGCAGCACCCTTGGTGGACCCAGACTGGGCCAGTGCAGCGCCTTCGGTGGACTCCGATTGGGCCAGCGCAGCACCCAAGGTGGACCCCGATTGGGCCAACGCAGCACCTGGGATGACTTCCTGAAGCGAACCCGGAGCCTCAACGATCACGACTGGAGCTGACTCATCTCCGGTGACCCTGGGAGAAGGCTCGGACAAAGAGGGAGAACAGGGGTCAGGATCACCGGCAGCGGCAAGGCCCGGTGAAACAAGCTTGGATGCAGCGGCCGGCTGCACCCGGCCCTTCTCCCCAAGAGACAGGCAAGAATGCTCCAAGCCAGAAAACAAGAAGACAAAATAGAGCACTTGTCTGATCTCGAGCTCTACCGCCGTCCAGGACTCCGACGATCCAGGCTCGACGATCTGGAGGCCCATTTTTGGTTCCCACTCGACTGCGGTGGCCTCCGCAGCCGGCATGATGGTCTCCACAGTCCGATAACCCCCTGGCGCTGAAACCCACGCTGATGGCCCACTCGGTGTGGTGGCAGAGGATTGATTGCCTACTGGAGATGACTGCTGCTCCACAGAGACCCGGGGATGCTTTATCTTCGGTGCAGGCTCCAAATGACAGTCAACCCTCCTCCTCTGCCCATGATGCAGCTGTGGGACTGGAACCAGGCTCTCCAGCACCACAGGCTTCTCCTCCATCCAACGGCCTAATCCTGGCACTGGAGGACGCTCGGAGAGAAGGGGAGGAAACACAGCGGTAGCAGGTTCAGTTTTAATGGCTGCAGCAGGTGGGAGCCCAGAGGACTGTGAACCCTGAGCTCCACCCCCAGGAATCAGACAAGGTAATTCATCTGACAGAGATTTAGAATGAAAAAACACTTGCCTGCTTTCCCGGGGAACGATGGTGACTGCTGCAGTGGGCTTGGTTCTTCCCTTTTCCCTAGGGATGGTGACGGAGGGCCCCTTGGGAAGACGAGGAGGAGCCGCCCCAACAGGATCGGTGACGGGCAGAGCCAGAGCAGGAGGCTGAGGCTGCTGTCTTTACCTTCCATCGTGGCGCGGGGAAAACAGCTGGCTGGGAGGTGGAGTTCTTATGGCGGCCCGGAACAGGATCCGGACGGGGACCTCGCAGAGGAACGGTGACGGGTGGAGCCATGAGGACTCGCTGGGCTCAACGCAGCTGAAAGGCGCACCGAGGAGGAGGGAGGAGCAGCCGGGGCAGTCCGGGGACGTGGAGCTGACGGAACAGCGGGACGAGATGACCTGGAGGCTAAGGCTGCTGTCTTCACCTTTCGTCGTGGCGCGGAAGAGACAGCTGGCTGGGAGGCAGAGTTCTTCTGGCGACCTGGGACAGGCTCCAGATGAGACCCTCGCAGAGGACCAGCCCGCTCAGGAGGCTTCCCCCTCATCGGAACGACCGTGTCCCGAGGAGGAGATGGAGGTTTCTTGGCTGGATTCTCTATCAGTTCCCAGTTCTTCTGACGCAGCGCCACGAACGCCGACACTCTCTCTTTGTCCTCAGGATAAGAGGTCAGGTGATAGCGCTTTAAAGCCCGTTGCACGAGGTCCAGGTACCAGTGAGCGGTGTCGGGGGGTGGGGGGTGGTAAACAGACGGGCATTGGACAGGAGGTCGTCAACCTCCATCAGGTACTCAATACAATACTCCCATCTCTCCAACTAAAATTGGTACCTGGAAAAGGGAAAAAATTCAAGCCCAAACACAAACTTCCTGTGGCTGGCACCTCGCTTGTCTGTGACCTACTGTCATGTTCGCCCCTTTCAGGGCATTACTGAGGCGCCAGATGTCGACAGAGTTTGTGAATATTTATTAAAGTAAACTGACAACATAACGAGCCACGTGGGGCAAAACACAAATAACAAACCATGCAATCCCGCAGGATGAAATAAAGAAAGGAAAAAAGTCACAAGCATGGTAACACTTACAACTGAATGAAGCGAGGACGAAACCTAAGCTGAAGTAAGGCTGGAACCGAGGACAGGGGTCCCAGCCTGGAGCAACGACGAGGTCACAGTGAGGAGTGAGCCTCAGCTGTTCCCTTAAATAAAGAACACAGCCGCTAAGGACCAACAGCTGAAGAGAAAACATAATCAACAAATCATAATCAGCTGTGACAGAGCCGACTCCACTTGACAGCTGGAAGTCCAGCCCCGGCGCTGTCACAATAAGAGCCCTGAAAGGACAAATAATAATAGAACCAGAAGTACAGGGGAAAAAACTGAGTGACTCGAGCGCGGATCAGCTCCGCGCTCGGAACACCACAGCACCATTTTCTTTCTAATTGACGAGTATTCTTTTTTAAGCTACGAGTTTCTGTGTTGAACCAAGATATCTGGCAGTGAGTCTTTTACAGCGCTGTGGAGGAATTTTGGCCCACTCATCTTTCCAGAATTGTTGTAATTCAGCCACACTGGAGGGGTTTCAAACATGAACTGCCTTTTTAAAGTCATGCCACAGCATCTCAAGCGGATTCAGGTCAGGACTTTGACTAGGCCACTCCAAAGTCTTCATTTTGTTTTTCTTAAGCCATCCAGAGGTGGACTTGCTAGTGTGTTTTGAATCATAGTCCTGCTGCAGAACCCAAGTACGCTTCAGTTTGAGGTCACGAACAGATGGCCGGACATTCTCCCTCAGGATTTTTAGGTAGACAGCAGAATTCATGGTTTCATTTACCACAGCAAGTCTTCCAGGCCCTGAAGCAGCAAAACAGCCCCAGACCATCACACTACCACCACCATATTTTACTGTTGGTATGATGTTTCTTTTCTGAAATGCTGTTACTTTTATACCAGATGTAATGGGACACACACCTTCCAAAAAGTTCAACTTTTCAACATCAAGATGTTTTCTGGCAAAACTGAGACGAGCCTTTATGTTCTTTTTGCTCAACAATGGTTTTTGTCTTGGAACTCTGCCATGCAGGCCATTTTTGCCCAGTCTCTTTCTTATGGTGGAGTCATGAACACTGACCTTAACTGACGCAAGTGAGACCTGAAGTTCTTTGGATGTTGTTGTGGGGTCTTTTGTGACTTCTTGGATGAGTCGTCGCTGCGCTCTTGGGGTAATTTTGGCCGGCCGGCCACTCCTGGGAAGGTTCACCACTGTTCCGTGTTTTCACCATTTGTGGATAATGGCTCTCACTGTGGTTCGCTGGAATCCCACAGCTTTAGAAATGGCTTTGTAACCTTTTCCAGACTGATAGATCTCACTTACTTTGTTTCTCATTTGTTCCTGAATTTCTTTGGATCGCACCATGATGTCTAGCTTTTGAGGATCTTTTGGTCTACTTCACTTTGTCAGGCAGGTCCTATTTAAGTGATTTCTTGATTGAGAACAGGTGTGGCAGTAATCAGGCCTGGGTGTGGCTAGAGAAATTGAACTCAGCTTTGCAAAGATGTGACAAACGGGGGGGGGGGGGATCACTTTTTCACACAGGGCCATGTAGGTTTGGATTGTTTTTACCCTTAATAATAAACACCTTCATTAAAAAAATGCATTTTGTGTTTACTTGTGTTGTCTTTGTCTAATATTTAAATTTGTTTGATGATCTGAAACATTTAAGTGTGACAAACATACAAAAAAATGAGAAACCAGGAAGGAGGTAAACACTTTTTTACATCACTGTACGTAATTTTTATCAATAAAAGTTTAGTCATTGCTCTTTCCTCGTGTTCTGGCTTCTAGAGGTGTGGGCATGGTTTTTCATTGACTCTGTACTGATTGGATAATACGCGACATCACGGCATCAGTGACCACAGCACACTGTAAACAAAACAAGGAAGCGAAAAGTGACAAATTTGACTAGAAAAAGATTATACTGAAGATTTAATGCTTAAAAAGTTATACCATGAAGTTGCCGTGATTGCGTAGGTTCATTCATCTTCTTCCGCTTAATCCTTTTCGGGTCGCGGGGGGAAGGGGGGGGGGGGGCTGGAGCCTATCCCACCATCTTTGGGCGAGAGGCAGGGTACACCTTGGACAGATCGCCAGTCCATCGTAGGGCCAACACAGAGAGACAGACAACCATTCACTCTCACAGTCATACCTAAGGACAATTTAGAATCCCCAGTTTTGATGCCAATTAACCTAACTTGCATGTTTTTGGCATGTGGGAGGAAACCGGAGAAATCCCGGAGTAAACCCACGATTGCATAGGTCTAAAGGATAATTCAGCATATGTGGAGAACACGAGGTGCGTGAGCAGACTGGGCAGAGCATCAGCAGGGACCCGTTCTGACAAAGAACACCGGTGTATCCAACATAGAACATGCTGGGAGAAGCAGCGGCCCGACGGGGCAGACCACGGTCCTTCGTGGGAGGCACATCCAGCCTGCCCAGTCATTGGTAGACAGGAGTCCCTGCTTCTGCTTCACCCATGTGGTACCACTGTACTGTGCAGGACTGCGAGTCCCCCCCCTCCTGTGTGAGTATCTAAAAATTAAAAACTTAATAATAATACCACCATGACTGTGGAGTGGAATGGCCAGAAAGACTTAATGACCAAACACAGGACACGAAAACGCCCAAATAACAAGGTAAATCATTTTTAGTTAAATATTTACTGACAAATGGGCAACCCTGATGCAACGGTTGCAGTCAAACGGGTCCTTTTGCTGTGTATAATGATGTTGGGTATTTTGCGGTTAACTCGGTTGATTACGGTTTTAAAAAACTTTTAATCACAAAATATTGCTAAAATATAAAATGATGCACTACAGTGGGTCTCAAATATTTGTAACCATGTCCTATTACAGTACTGCATGAGTTTGACGACACACAGAAGAAATTCAATATTACACTTAAATCCATCACAGAACAGTGATATAAAATAAAATAATTATAGTTTTGAATGAATAACTCCTATTCCCCAAAGTGCAAAATACACCATTATCTTGAATATGTGATAAAAGATCACATAAATAAGTGATCTGACAAACAAATAAACAAGGGATCTGAAACAGTCACTAATATTGAATGTCCCATTCATTTTCAATAATTAGGTATTCTGTAATTAATATTTACACAATCAAATAAATCTTAGTGCCATTTAGTCCCTTTTATATTTGTCAAAGTCTGACGTGATTGCCGACATACACACGTGGACAAAATTGTTGGTACCCCTCTGTTAATGAAAGAAAAACCCACAATGGTCACAGAAATAACTTGAATCTGACAAAAGTGGTAATAAATAAAAATTCTATGAAAATTAACCAGTGAAAATCAGACAATGCTTTTGAATTGTGGTTCAACAGAATTACTTTTTTTTTTTGTAACTTTGATTTTTATTCATTTTTCATCATACATATTACATTCAGATCACAGTCTCTATATTTAAAAAAAGGAGCTAGAGGAAGAAAAAAAAGAAAAAGGGGGGGGGACAAATGTTGGAGCATCAAGTTTTTAGTTTCCATCTCTTAATTCTTCTGGTTTTTCCAGTGTCTTTGATTATTCTTTCAATTTCTAGTCTCGTTGTTGCACTTTGTAGTATGTCCATTTCCACCATTTTTTTTCATATTGTCCTTCTTGCATTCTTTGTCGATATGTTAGTTTTTCCATTAAACGTATATCCTCAACAATGTCAGTCCATTGCTCTTGGTCAGGAAGAACTTCTGATCGCCATTTTCTTGTGATTGTTTTTTTACATGCAATCAGCAAGATTTTAACTAGATATCTGTCCTCAGCCTGTATTACATTGTCTCTTTTAAGATCACATAAATACATCAAGTTACAGTTCATTGGTATATTATATCCTAATATCCTCTGTATTGTCACATGTATAGATTTCCAGAATGATGAGATTTTGCAGCATTTCCAAAACATATGTGAGTGGTCTGCATTTTGAGCCCCACAGCCCCTCCAGCATATAGATTGGGTATTTGTATATTTTCTTTGAATCTGTGGTGTAATGAAATAGCGAATCAGGTTTTTCCGTCCAAATTCCCTCCATGTCCTTGAACTTGTTGATGTGTGTTGTGTTTTCCATATTTCTTGCCAGTTTTCTTCTGTTATGTTTAAATTTAGCTCTTTCTCCCATTTCTCCTTTATATAGTTACTTGAATGTTTGTTTGCCGTAAGTTTCTGATATAGCTTTGAAATAATTCTTATTTTATTTCCTGCATACGAGCTTAAAATGAATTGTATAATCTCGCTCACATCTGTGTGGAGGTTATGCCTAATCTTCCTCATATAATAATCTCTCATCTGCAGATATCTGAAGAATTCTGATTTTTCTAGTTTAAATTTTCTTCTCATGTTTACAAAACTCCCGAAATCTTTTTTTCCCATATTGCCCCATGCTGTGATTCCCTTGTTCACCAGATTTTTGTATCCCCTATCTTGCTTTGCCGGTTCAAACTGACTGTCAAATGCTACCCATTTCAATAGTTTTATGTCCTCCTTTATATTATACTTTTGTACTATTTTATACCACAGTTCCAAAGTAAATTTAGTGATTGGGTCTATTTGTTTGATTTGCTTATATGCATCCTTATCTCCTATTATGCTTTGTAATGGGAGTCCCTCAATTTCCTTTTCCATTTCTTTCCATTTTGCCTCATATCCTCCGTCGCACCAACATATGATATATCTTATTTGTGCTGAGTAGTAATATTCCTTTAGACTCAGTAGACCCATGCCTCCTTTCTCTTTTGGTAATTGGAGAGTTTTATATTTCACTCTTGGCTTTTTACCTCCCCAAACAAATCTCGATATCATCCTGTCCCACTTTGAGAACTGGACACCAGGAATCTCTGTTGGTAGAACTTGGAAGAGGTAAAGCAGTCTAGGTTGTATGCTAATTTTGACTGTCTTAGTATCTTTTTTTATTTCTTGTTCTAACCTATCATAGTTTGCTTTATAGATTTTGCTTAAATCTTTACGTATGTTCACTCCAAGGTATTTTATTTCTTTTTGTTTCCAGTTTAGTTTGATCTTATCAGTTATCTGGTTTAAAGGGTTATAGTGGAATGTCAGTATTTGTGTTTTTGTTATGTTTATCTTGTATCCTGATAATTTTCCAAAATTTTCTATCAAGTCCATCATTTCCATTATTGATTCATCTGGTTGTTCAAGGTAAACTATAATATCGTCTGCAAATAGCCCAATTTTGTGTTCCGCTCCCTTTATTGTTACACCTTTTAATTTCTTATTTTGTTGCATCGCTTGAGCCAGTGGCTCTATGAACAGAGCAAACAAGGTGGGCGATAGGCAGCATCCCTGTCTAGTTGATCTTTGTATATTTACTTTGTCTGTTAAGCTACCGTTTATCTTGATTCTTGCCACAGGTTTTTGATACAGTGTCTTTATGCATTGTACTGATTTTTCGTTAAATCCAAAGCGTTCCAGCACATTATATAGGAACATCCAATTAACCCTATCAAATGCTTTTTCTGCGTCTAAACTCATTATTACTGTGCTTTTCTTTTCTTTATGTATTTGATAATTATGTGTATTGTTCTCCTGATATTATCATGTGTTTGGTGTCCCTTTATGAAACCAGTTTGATCATCCTCTATCAATTCCGTCAAGAATGTCTTTATTCGTTTACAGATAATTGTTGTATATATTTTATAATCCACATTTGATAAAGAGATTGGCCTATAGTTTCCGCATTGTTCCCTATCTTTCCCTGGCTTTAAAATAACTGAAATAATGGCTTTGTTCCATGATGGAGGTATTTTGTTGTTGTTTATTGTCCAATTAAATGACTTTAGGAGCTGTGGCATGAGTTCTTCTATAAACAGTTTATAAAACTCAGATGGGTATCCATCACTACCTGGTGATTTACCATTTTTAAGTGACTTAATCACATCTTTAATCTCTTGTGTTGTTATTTCTGCTGTTAGCTTTTCATTTTGTTGGTTTCCTATTGATGGCAAGTCCAATGTGCATAGAAATTTTTTAATATCCTTTACATTTGTCTCTTCAGGTTGCGAGTATAGTTCTTGATAGAATTTATGGAATATTTCTTCAATGTTTTCTGGGGTAACTGTGGTTTTATTTGTGATGGGGTCCTTAATCTTATATACATTATTCACTGTTTGTTGTTTTCTTAACCGTTTTGCCAGCAGTTTTGTGGCCTTTGGCCCCGTTTCATAATATTTTTGTTTTAAATATCTATTTTTTCCTTTCAATTTCATCTATTTGTATTTCTTTTATCTTTATTTTTTCTTCCTTAATTTCTTGATATATTTTTGAGTCATTTCTGTTTTGATGTTTACGTTCTAATTCCCTCAGTCTCTCACATCTTTGTTCATATGATTCCAGTTTAGACTTTTTTGCTTTTCCTGATTCAACGATTAATTTACCTCTTAACACGGCTTTTAGTGCATCCCATAGTATTGTTGGGTCCACTTCTCCATTATCATTCTCCTCGATATACTCATTTATGTTTACCTTTATTCTTTCTTTCATTTTCTCATCATTTAATAGTCCTACATTAAGTTTCCATGTTGTTTGTCGTTTTCTATTGTTTAAATATATTTCCATGTATATAGGATTATGATCTGATATTTCTGCCCCTCCAATCTGACAGTTTCTCACCCTGTGTCTGTCACCTTCATTCATAAGGAAGTAATCTGTTCTAGAGTGTACTTTATGGACTGCTGAATAATGTGTATAGTCTTTTTCGAGTGGGTGCAGGTCCCTCCATATGTCTACCATACCCATTTCTGCCAGTGAGGTTCTTATGAACTTTGTTACATGTTTTTTTTTGTCTTCTTAACACTTGTTGTGTCAACTTCATGATCCATGACGGCATTTAAGTCTCCTCCACAAATTAGGACTCCTTCACTGTGTGTTGCTATGAGATCAAACAGTTGTTGAAAAAAACCCTTGTCACTTTCTGGTGGGGCATAGATGTTCACTAATGTGATCTGCATACCATCTATTCTTCCCTTTATTATTACATATCTGCCTTCTTTATCCTGGATTTCTTGTTCACATTCAAATTGTATTTTATTTGAAATTATTATCATAACCCCCCTTTTAGTTCCTCCCTTAAATGAACTGTAGTGGGAGTTCTTATAGCCAAATCTCTTTAGTTTCTCATGTTCTGTCTTGTTCAAATGTGTCTCTTGCATAAATATAATTTCGGCTTTTTCCTTCTTGAATTTTCTTATTATTCTTTCCCTTTTAACAGGTGAGTTCAGACCATTCACGTTTAATGGCATTATCTTAAGATTTTTACCCATATTCATGTTTTTCCATTTTTTTAACTTGTGCTCCTAACCCCTTTAACAACAAAACTAACACATATTTGTACAAAAACACTAACAAATCTCGACCTCCGTACTTTGGGCCTTTCTTCTGCCCACTGGTCCCTGTTGGTGGGTGGAGGGAATGTCCTCACCGAGTGAGGGGCCCTCCCTAGACCTGTAGTTACTATCCAAGTAATAGTCATTAGTCTAGAAATGTCCAACAAAAATCACTTAAACCTCTCCTAGCCGTTTGTTTCTCTTTTACCTTGTCTTCTTGGCCTTCATTTCTCCTGTGTCCTTCTTAGTCTTTGTTATAATCTAGGCTTTCCTTTGAAAGCCTTGCAGTTTTTCTTGGGCCCGGTGCGCCACATCCGTCTCCCGCCCTCTGCCACTCCCTCGTCTCCATTCCGGCTGTCTCGATGTGCTCCGTGCCGCCGCTGCTCCAGCCGCTTCCTCGGGTACGCTCACCACAAAGCCTCGCTCTGTCATGTCCCGCGCTGCCTCTCTGGCCGTGTTGTAGGTTTTCATGCCGTCCTCCCAATAAATTCTCATCTTCGTTAGCGGCGTTTGGAATCTAATTTTTTTTCTCTTTCAGCATTTTTTTAATGTTGGCATATTTCTTTCGCTGCTGCACAATTTCTGTCGGGTAGTCATGGTCAAAGAATATCTGTTTGTTGCCGACTCGTATCTTTTTTTTCCACGCTTGTGTCAGGATTCTTTCCTTTACGTCGTATTTTAGAAAGTTTACCACAACTGACCTGGGTGTAGAGTTTGAGTTCGGGTTCTGTGCCAAGGCTCTGTGCGTTCGTTGGATCTGCAGGTCTGTTTCATCGGGCAGCTCAAGCTCTTTTTTTAAGAACTGATCTATGAATTTCATCATCGAGTTGCCTTCAATGCCCTCCGGAATCCCGAAGATGCGTATATTGCTCCGCCTGGACCTGCTCTCCAGGTCGGTTATTTTTTCCTGCATCCTCTGTGTTTGTGCCGTCAGGGTCTGCAGCCGCTCGCTTGCCTCGGTCTTCCAGTCTTCCAAATCTGATATTCGAGCCTGTGCTTCTGCCATACACGCCCGTTGAGTGCGCAGTTCCTCCATGGTTTCCGCTAGCTTGCGTTCCATTTTTTTTCGGAGACCCATAATTTCCTCCTTCATTTCTTTTTTCAGTTCTTCCTTAAGAGCCGTTAAATCCTGTTGGAGTTGTCGCTTGAAGTCTTTTATGTCTTTACTTACACTCACCGGCCACTTTATTAGGTACACCATGCTAGTAACGGGTTGGACCCCCTTTTGCCTTCAGAACTGCCTCAATTCTTCGTGGCATAGATTCAACAAGGTGCTGGAAGCATTCCTCAGACAGTTTGGTCCATATTGACATGATGGCATCACACAGTTGGCGCAGATTTGTCGGCTGCACATCCATGATGCGAATCTCCCGTTCCACCACATCTCAAAGATGCTCTATTGGATTGAGATCTGGTGACTGTGGAGGCCATTTGAGTACAGTGAACTCATTGTCATGTTAAAGAAACCAGTCTGAGATGATTCCAGCTTTATGACATGGCGCATTATCCTGCTGAAAGTAGCCATCAGAAGTTGGGTACATTGTGGTCATAAAGGGATGGACATGGTCAGCAACAATACTCAGGTAGGCTGTAGCGTTGCAACGATGCTCAATTGGTACCAAGGGGCCCAAAGAGTGCCAAGAAAATATTCCCCACACCATTACACCACCACCACCAGCCTGAACCATTGATACAAGGCAGGATGGATCCATGCTTTCATGTTGTTGACGCCAAATTCTGACCCTACCATCCGAATGTCGCAGCAGAAATCGAGACTCATCAGACCAGGCAACGTTTTTCCAATCTTCTATTGTCCAATTTCGATGAGCTTGTGCAAATTGTAGCCTCAGTTTCCTGTTCTTAGCTGAAAGGAGTGGCACCCGGCGTGGTCTTCTGCTGCTGTAGCCCATCTGCCTCAAAGTTCGACGTACTGTGCGTTCAGAGATGCTCTTCTGCCTACCTTGGTTGTAACGGGTGGTTATTTGAGTCACTGTTGCCTTTCTATCAGCTCGAACCAGTCTGGCCATTCTCCTCTGACCTCGGGCATCAACAAGGCATTTCCGCCCACAGAACTGCCGCTCACTGGATATTTTTTCTTTTTCGGACCATTCTCTGTAAATCCTAGAGATGGTTGTGCGTGAAAATCCCAGTAGATCAGCAGTTTCTGAAATACTCAGACCAGCCCTTCTGGCACCAACAACCATGCCACGTTCAAAGTCACTCAAATCACCTTTCTTCCCCATACTGATGCTCGGTTTGAACTGCAGGAGATTGTCTTGACCATGTCTACATGCCTAAATGCACTGAGTTGCCGCCATGTGATTGGCTGATTAGAAATTAAGTGTTAACGAGCAGTTGGACAGGTGTACCTAATAAAGTGGCCGGTGAGTGTATATTGGCGAAGCCAGTGTTCATAACATCGAGTTTGGCGTCCTCCATTTTCTCTGTTGTAGTCACCTCGTTTTTTGGGCCTTGTGTTCAGCGATTTCTCCAGTGTTGTTGAAGAGGGATTCTTTAGTTTTACCCTGCTTTTGTCCGTGTGCCCGGCTTCTTCGTGTTTTCATCCCTTGGTTTATTGATCCATTTATGTCGAGTCGGCCATTTACCAAAGATTTTTAATCCGACTAGGGAGAGCTCTCTGTTTAAGCGTTATGTCTCTCCGCCATCTTCCCGGAAGTCCCTCAACAGAATTACTTTAAAAAAACAAACTCATGAAACAGGCCTGGACAAAAATGATGGTATCCCTAGAAAAGATTGAAAATGATGTGCCCATAGGGACATGTTCAACCAAGATGTGTCCTCTAATTAACATCACAGGTGTCTACAAACTTGTAATCAGGCAGGCGGCTTATTTAAAGGGTGACAAGTAGTCACTGTGCTGTTTGGTGACATGGTGTGTACCACACTAAACATGGACTAACTAACTAACTAACTAACCTGCACTTATATAGCGCTTTTCTAGTCACAAAGACCACTCAAAGCGCTTTCATTAGTACTAACCCTCTATTCTAAGGGCCTATAGGAAACAGATATCTAGGGACAATTTAGAACAGCCAATTAACCTAACATGCATGTTTTTGGCATGTGGGAGGAAACCGGAGAAATCCCGGAGTAAACCCACGCAACACGGGGAGAACATGCAAACTCCACACAGATCACTGTTGGTCGGGGGCTGGGATCGAACCCACGATCCCACGATCCCACGATCCCCACAATCCCCCGGCCAAGGGTAAACTGTGCTGCCACAGTGCTAACCACTGCGCCACCGTGGACCAGAGGAAGCAAAGGAGAGAGTTGTCTCAGGAGATTAGAAAGAAAATTATAGACAAGCATGTTAAAGGTAAAGGCTATAAGACCATCTCCAAGCAGCTTGATGTTCCTGTGATTACAGTTGTACATATTATTCAGAAATTTAAGATCCACTGGACTGTAGCCAACCTCCCTGGACGTGGCCGCAGGAGGAAACTTGGTGAAAAATGGAAGAGACGGATAATACGAATGGTAACAAAAGAGCCCAGAACAGCCTCTTAAACACATTCAAGGTGAACTCCAAGGTCAAGGTACATCAGTGTCAGATCGCACCATCCGTCGTTGTTTGAGCCAAAGTGGACTTCATGGGAGATGACCAAGGAGGACACCACTGTTGAAAACAAATCATAAAAAAGCCAGACTGGAATTTGTCAAACTGCATGTTGACAAGCCACAAAGCTTCTGGGAGAATGTCCTATGGACAGACAAGACAAAACTGGAACTTTTTGGCAAGGCACCTCAGCTCTATGTTCACAGACGCAAAAATGAAGCATACCAAGAAAAGAACACTGTCCCTACTGTGAAACATAGAGGAGGTTCTGTTATGTTCTGGGGCTGCTTTGCTGCATCTGGCACTGGGTGTCTTGAATCTGTGCAGGGTACAATGAAATCTCAAGACTATCAAGGTATTCTAGAGAGAAATGTGTTCCCCAGTGTCAGACAGCTTGGTCTCAGTCGTAGGTCATGGGTCTTGCAACAGGATAATGACCCAAAACACACAGCTAAAAACACCCAAGAATGGCTAAGAGCGAAACATTCTAACGTGGCCTTCTATGAGCCCCGATCTAAATCCTATTGAACATATGTGAAAGGAGCTGAAACATGCCGTCTGGAGAAGGCACCCTTCAAACCTGAGACAACTGGAGCAGTTTGCTCATGAGGAGTGGGCTAAAATACCTGCTGAGAGGTGCAGAAGTCTCATTGACAGTTACAGAAATCGTTTGATTGCAGTGATTGCCTCAGAAAGTTGTGCAACAAAATATTAAGTTAAGGGTACCATCATTTTTGTCTAGGCCTGTTTCATGAGTTTGTTTTTTAAAATAATTCTGTTGAACCACAATTCAAAAGCCTTGTCTGATTTTCATTGGTTAATTTTCATAGACTTTTTATTTATTACCACTTTTGTCAGATTCAAGTTATTTCTGTGACCACTGTGGGTTTTTCTTTCATTAACCAAGAATTTTGTCCACGTGTGTATAACCTATACCTCTTTGTATTCCACTTTCAAACACAATCTACATTTGGGCCTGTAAAGCCTAATTGGGATACCTGTTTCAGACAAGAATACTTGCATTCTACGGACAATGCACTAGTGATGCATAAAACACAACATCAAATCTTAAAAGTTCTATGGACACAACCACATAACGTTTACAAACAACTTTAAGCTTGATGTGTTTATAGCTAGGATTAAGTTCAAAAGGGCTCTTAATGGTAACTGTGAAATGCTTATTTTACACAGTAGATGCAGCCTTGTATAGAAAAATAGGGCTGTTGAGGTGTTAATTAACGCTAATGGAACCCACGCCTGCTGCTCGCTAATAATAATAATAGATTGCATTTATATAGCGCCTTTCAAGATACCCAGAGCGTTTTATAGTGAGTCCATTATTCATTCACTCCACAGACAGACAATGGTAGTGGTAAGCTACTGCTGTAGCAACAACTGCTGGGGCAGACTGGCAGAAATGTGGCTGCCAATCCGTGCCAAAGGCCTCTCCCGACCACTACCGAACATTAATACACATTCATACCCAGTGTCATGAACACTGGAGGCAAGGTGGGTAAAATGTCTTGCCCAGGGACACAACAGCAGGATGGCTGGGGAGAGCAGGATTCAAACCACCAACCCTCTGGTTACTGGACGACCCACTCTACCTTCTGAGGCACTGCCACCCACATTTCCCTCCTCCGTTCCATTTTTGCTGAGCACCAAGCTGAATGGCAGGAAGTTCCACTTTTATATGGTCTTTGGCATCACCTGGCCAGGACGGATGCTCTACCTCTGGGCCTAATTGTAGTTTGAAAGCAGCTTAACATACAGTATACTTTTTCAGATTTTTTTTTCTCTTTTTAAACTAATAGTCACTCAGTTATATAAGACTCTAAAATGGTGCACTACACAGATATTCTTCCTTAGTGAGAGGACATTCTCTTGGGTTGTGTGTATTTCACAGTAGGAAATTTGAAACCAAATCCCTGATGATACCAGGCATTGTTCTGAAGCCGGTTCTTTGGAAATAAATCCTGCAAGTTTCCCCAGGTGACTCAGATCTGTTTGTCCCATAGATGAGTGAGCAAACTTGTGTGTCTGAAGAGTAAAAGCCATAACGAGTGTAAGGCATTTTGAGCTTTGACAATATCAGCAAAGCATAAAACTACCTTTGTTGCACTGATTAGTTTGCTATAAAAAAAAGTTGATGCTGTATATTCAGCATTGCATTAGTTGGTGGGTGGATATATTCATGTAGGTACATTTGGTCACCCCTTATTACCTTATTTTGACAATTTGATTTTAAAAATCTGTAACTCATTATTAATATTTAGCTTGAATTTAAAAATTAGTAAAATAATTTTGTTTCTGTGCTGTTGCTAGACCACATCTTTTCTATGCAGGAAAACTGAGTTCAGTTCTCCCCCCTCACAGGCTTTAAGGGCTCGTGGATATGAGTGTTTGGTCCTTCAGGTCGGAAGAGGATCGCTTCTTCCAGATGCTGACAGCTGCCCACACATCCTTCTGGAGGCTTTTCGATTTAAAGATTCTATAGCACAGGACATCAAGCAGGCTGACCTGGTCATCAGTCACGCAGGTGTGCCAGTAGTTGTAATACCTTCTCAGCATAACACTTTCAGTCTGTACATTTTCATGCATAGTCAGCTGTGTTTATAGATTGAATTGGTTATTTAATTGGCATGCTGTCCTTGTCCCAGCATACATGGACAGGAGGGAAATCAATGTACTGACCAGTGTATGTCAGGCTCCATTACAGTAGTTGGTGATATCCCTACTGTCAGCTTGTTGGTACTGAACCTTTTTTCTGACTGGAATATTGGCTCACAGACCAAACAATTGACAAACAAGTTAGCTAGTGGCTCAGTGGTAGCATGTTGAGCATTGAAAACATAACTTTACATCTCTGTACATTCTGTGTGCTCTGTGTGCATTACTTCTTGTACAAATGCTGTAGGACTCACTATCCTCATTAGATTGTTTGGTCGAAGCCGAAAGGAGCTAATGCAATGATGCGCCGTCTGTCCGTTCATCCAAATGTCAATCCATCCACATTTCACAGAAATCGTTACTGCTGTTAGGCATCTGCCGCAATGATCACCAAACTCACTCACAGTGATCCTCAGGAGGGTCTGCATCCAGGTTGAGGTCAAGGTCATTGTCAAAGACCAGGAAATCTGGGTATTTATGATTTAAAAAAATGTTACTTCTCCTAAGCCATAGAGAGCCTAAGTCACGCCCCCTCTACTTCCACATATGGGACTTTAAATTGGGAAGAAAAAAAAATATCCATTGACGTGACTGGCAAGAGAGAAATTATTCTTCGATCCCGATTGAATTTTGCTACGAGTTACACATATGGTGTTTGTCAATTTAAAAGATCATTTTCTATGTTATTAAAGTTGTCGCGTGTTACTGTTACTATAAAACAAGTCAAGCTAGGGCCACCAAACCTGGTATACAGATTCACCTTGGGATCCTGAACTCTGACTATAGGTTTCGGGTCAAAAGGTCAAAGGTCAAGGTTAACATTTCTTATACCTTTTTTCTGTACAATGCATAAAGCTAGGGCTACCAAACCTGGTACACAAGTTCACCTTGGAATCCTGACGTTTGACTATGGGTTTGGGGTCAAAAGGTCAAAGGTCAAGGTTAACATTCCCTGTGCCTTATTACTGTACAACAAGTAAAGTTAGGGTCACCAAACTTGGTACACAGGTTCACCCTGTGACCCTGAAGTTTGACTATGGTTTTGGGATCACAAGGTCAAAAGTCAACATCAAAATGGCTTATAAACTATATCTCAACAACAAAGACAGCTAGGGTCACCAAAGTTGCTACACAGGTTCACCTTGGGATCCTCACCTCTATAGGTTTGGGTCAAAAGGTCAAGGTTAGCATTTCTTATGCCGCGTTACTGTACAACAAGTAAAGGTAGGGCCATCAAACCCGGTACACAGGTTCACCTTGGGATCCTGACCTCTGACTATGGGTTTGGGGTCAAAAGGTCAAAGGTCAAGGTTAATATTCCTTATGCCTTATTACTGTACAAGTAAAGCTAGGGCTTACTTGTACCCACCAAACTGGGTATACAGGTTCACCCTGTGACCCTGAAGTGTGACTGGTTTTGGGATCACAAGGTCAAATCTCAACATCAACATGGCTTATAAACTATATCTCAACAACAAAGAAAGCTATAATCACCAAACTTGCTACACAGGTTTACCTGGGGATCCTGACCTCTGACTATGGGTTTGGAGTCAAACTATCAAAGGTCAAGGGTAACATTCCTTATGCCTTATTACTGTACAGTGGGTAAAGTTAGGGTCACCAAAGGTGGTACACAAGTTCACCTTGGGATCCTGACCTGTGACTATGGGTTTGGGGTCAAAAGGTCAAAGGTCACGCTTAACATTCCTTATGCCTTATTACAGTATGAGTACAGTATGAGTCCTGGTACACAGATTTACTCTGGGATCATAACCCCTGACTACAGGTTTGGGGTCAAAAGGTCAAAGGTCAAGGTTGGTACTCCCTATGATCTCTTACTATAGAATGTGTAAAGCTCTCTCGGGTCACCATACTTTTTTTTTTTCCACAATATCTTTATTGAACCTTTTTTTTTTTTTTTTTAACAAACATGACACAAACAATCAAACACTAACACTAAAGTACTACAAAAAAAAATGCACTAAAAACACCAACAACCACCAACAAAATCAAGTCTTCAACAATGCTCCTCTGTTTAGTCTAGACAATCCATTACACAAGTATACATATTATGTTCACCAGTTTGGAATTTACAAGGTCCACACACATCATTCACCTTCTTCTTCAAGAGTTATGTTTAAATTTTTTACATAATCAATAAAAGGTCTCCATATATCTCAAACACAATTTCCTTTGATTTCAGTATGTATGTTATTCTTTCTAATGGAAGGTTTGTTAACATCTGTCTTAACCACTGAGTCACATCTGGTCTATGAGTCTTTTTCCACAGTAGTGCAATACATTTTTTGGCATTAAGCAAACTGAGGTCTATGAATGTTCTTTCACTTTTATTAAAGTTATGCTTTTCTGGGTACAGACCCAACAAAAACAGTTTAGGATTCAATATGATTTGTTTTGAAATTATTTTTTCAATTGTTACCCTCACCTCTTCCCAAAACATTCTAATTATTCTACATTCCCATACACAATGAAATAGGGTTCCTTTACTTTCCATGCATTTTGTGCACGTATCTGGTAGGGCTGGGAACGATCCCTAATTTCCAGAATCGATTCGATTCCGATTCTTGAGATTCTGAATCGATTCAATTCGATTCCAATTCAATCCCGATTTGATCTGGGGAATTACCATTTTAATAGCCATTTTACTTCCTATGAAACAAAAATCTTCGAGACCTAATGCTGCAAATTGTACCAAGAATCTTCTAATTTTGTTAATACATAAATTATCACATATAGAACTGACCCAAAATCAGTTACAATAATGCACTTTTTATTATTTAACTTATTATTTCATAAAGTGCTCACAGGTGCTTTCTTTAGTGCAAAGGATGTGTCGTGTCAAGTTCACCACCCAGAGTAAGTAAACAAATTCAATGCATGAACCATGCATTCATAATCTCATTGTATTTCAGTCCCTCCAGGATTTTGTCAGCTGTTTTTATGATTGTTGTGGCCCAAAAAGCCTGGATTTGTGGAAGCTTTTCCAAAAAGTTATGGCACTTTTAGAGTTTTTTTGCACTCAAAGTTGTGTGAGGAAGTACAAATTTTAAAGCAGATGCTTTTGCCATAGTTTACAGTGATGCTATTCTATGTAACACCACAAGAAAAGTACAGGATTGCCAAAAATTTCTTGTTAAACAGTGATTTATTTAGAATTAAATGCTCAGTAAAATTGTAAAAAAAAAATGACCAATATTGTGTTCTTGCTGAGAACTTTAAAAAAAGAAATAAAAGAATTTGTCATTACAACAACTAAATTGCATTGAATGCATGTTAGTGTGGAGAAAATGATTGCAGCACCTCCTTGAATCTTGAATTTGAAGGTCTTCTTCTGTGCTGAAATCCACATGAAGCAGGGATGCTCCTCCACTGACGACCTCTGACCTTCAGAAGGTCTCAGTGAGGATGAAGCTTCCAGTCTTCACACATCTGAAGGCAGATAAAAAGAATAGATTTCACAGTAAAATTAACATTCATATTTTTAGATCGCCACACCACAGTAGGGTTTAATAATTTAGGTTTTTTTTTTATATTTTAACTACAAATTAACTTTCAATGTTGGAAAAGGGTTTCAGTTCATTTCCTGAGAAGGTTTGTTCATTTCAATTTAGTTCTACTGAGTAAAAATAGCTTGTTGTACTGCAGCCTTTATTAATTTTATTGTGATTTATTCTCTTCACATCGCTTAAGTGGCAGAAGTCCATAATCTCATAAAATATTCCTTAATTCTGCATTTATTCACAGCGCTTAACCAACAGTTCTCTCTGTGTCCATAGTTTGTAAAAGAAACCACCATCATACCAGATAAATTATTAATTGACGACACAAACGTTAAAAGAAACAAATATTATACTTACAGTCTCAGCAGCTCCAAGTCTCTGCTTCACGGGTTTCAGTCTCCGCGCATTTTCCGTTTATCAGTCGTCAACTTTATGTTCCAACACAGCGCTGCATGGAGTAAAAGTCCGTTTATCCGCCCGACTTCCGGTTATGGCTGCCACGTAGGACGGACGTGTCTCGCTCTGCTCTGCTCCTGGAGAAAAAAAATCGGCAAATAACTCTCTCATTTGGGACAGAACGTATCCCAGCATTTGGGCGAGGATATGTCGGCGAAGCCTAAGGCTGGAAAACCAGGAAAAGGAAAAAGCGAGCCGCCGAAACAGTCCAAATTAACGGACTTTCAGGTCTGTGACGCAGCAAACAAAACTCCATATATGGCGGAGGAGGCTGGCGGCGGTGCGATGTCTGCGGGGAATGGCGCAGATGCGCTGATGGCTGCCATGAGTTCAATGAGAGCGGACTTTTCCTCTAGATTTGATGGGATTATGACAGCGTTGGAAGGAATAAGAAAGGAATTGGGTGACTGTGTAGAACGAACGGCGCAGATGGAGCTCCGTCTCGCTAGTGCTGAAGATGACGTCACCCGTCTTCAATTAAAGGTGCGCACTTTGGAAAAAAAAAAATAAATCTCTGGAAGATAATATTTTGGATTTGGAATCTCGGTCGAGACAGAATAATTTGAGGCTGGTGGGTCTTCCAGAGGAATCAGAAGGTCGGGACGTATGTTCCTTTCTGGAAAAGTGGATTCCGGAGGTGCTGGGCAGCGAGGAGTTGCAATCAGCAGTGGTTCTGGAAAAAGCACATCGTATTGGCCCACGGAGAGATAAGGGACCGCCGAGGACCTTAATTATGAAGTTTCTTAGTAACAGAGACAGGATGAAGATCTTCAACGCTGCACGTGCTAAAGGAGAGATTAAACACCAGGACCAGCAGGTGCGGTTCTACCCAGATTTGGCCACAGGAATCCAGCAATTGAGGAAGCAGTTTGATCCCATACGTAAGGAGCTGCGCAACCTTGGGATTCGTCATGGTGTAATCTATCCTGCGAGACTGCTGACCACGTATGAGGGCAGAACCCACATCTTCAAGACCCCAGAGGAGGCGCAGGAGTTCATCAAGAAGATCAAAGAAGAAGAAGAGACTGGTGGGAGCTAAGCATGAACAAAATATAAGGTAGAATAATTAAGCATTTGCACAGGCATCTGACTGACTTGAAGTAAATAGTAAGTTTACAAAATATAGATTGTATTATATATTAAAAAAACAAAACAAAAACAAAACAAACAAACAAAAAAAAAACTATGATGTACAAAGTTGTTAAAAATTTTGGAGTTAAGTTGGAAAACTACAGAGGAGAGTTAATGTTACGTCATTAAAAGCAGTAGAGTTAGGGTGATTGGGAGGATGAAGAAGGAGTGGCTTAGGCTGTTCCCCGTGGGTGTGGAACAGTCGATGGCTATATCGGGAGACAGAATTTTTCTTTTGATTTTGGGGGGTTTGCCACAAGTGTGGGAAGGGGAAATTTGTTTGTGTGTAGTTTGTAGGATGAATGTTCAACCACTCATGTTTTTGCTTCTCTGTATGAGCATGTTTACACTGCAAGGTAATCCTAAACTCTCTATTGATCATGGACCAAAGTGTTAATCTTAATTTAACTTCATGGAATTGCAGAGGTCTACAAAATTTAAAAAAACTTAAACAAGTTATGAATAAAATAAAGGACATGGGTTCAAGAATTGTGTTTTTACAAGAAACTCATCTGATAGAGGAGGATGTTAAAAGAATTAGGAGTAGATGGCAGGGAAGTGTATTCACCTCTTCATTTTCATCCCGAGCCAGGGGAGTTATGACTCTCATACATAAATCAGTTCCTTTTCAGGTGAAAAATGTAATTGGAGACAAATTTGGAAGATATGTAATCATTCAAGGTTCTTTGCTATTAGAAAATATAAATCTTGTGAACTTATATGGTCCCAATATAGATGATCAGAAGTTCTTTGCTAATTTATTTCTCATCTTATCATCACTTACAGGGCAACATATAATAGCAGGGGATTTTAATTGTACATTGAATCCAGGTGTGGATAGATCAACAGGACTGGCTTGTACGCACATTGGATGTAGGATGACTATTAATCATTTTATGAAAGAATTGAGATTGTTAGATATATGGAGAGAAATGAAACCACAAGTTAAAGCCTATTCTTGTTATTCCAGTACCTACAAGACATTCTCACGTATTGATTATTTTTTGATTTCCACAGAATTAAGGTCCAAGATTCAAAACTGCTTTTATGATAACATCGTGATTTCTGATCATGCACCCTGTTGTCTAATATATGTAGATAAAAAATTGACAAAGGAATCAGGTAGATGGCAATTTCAGCATAAATGGCTTCAGGATGAGGAATTTGTCAAGTATATAGAAAAACAGATAGACGAGTTCTTTGACATCAATACTACACAAACATCAGCATGTGTAAAGTGGGAGGCTTTCAAAGCTTTTATTAGGGGACATATTATTAGTTATACAGGATCAAAATCTAAGAAGACTCGAGAGGAGAGAGCTAAATTGGAACATAAAATAAAAAGTCTTCAGGAAAAAGTGTATGCAGGAAGTGACCCAAGGTTGGAGAATGAATTACTGATTTTGAGAGCTGAATACGACAAAAAATCAGCGAATAGAGCTGCCTCGAGTCTTCTAAGATTGAAACAATCTTTTTATGAACAAGGTGAAAAATCAGGAAAATTATTAGCATGGCAGATTAAACAATTGGAAATTAAAACACCAATTACCAGTATTATAAGTAACGGACAGGTAGTTATAGATCCTTTAGAAATTAATAGAGCCTTTAGAGATTACTATGAAAAATTATATGATACCAAAAATGAACCTGATTTAACAAAACTAAATGGGTTTTTGAACGAACTATCTATACCGTGTATTCCAAATGAAAACAGGGAGATATTGGAGTCTAAAATTAGTCAAGAAGAAGTTGGGCTAGCCATTGATAATATGAAATCAGGAAAAAGTGCAGGACCAGATGGTCTTCCAGTTGACCTTTATAAAAAATTTAAGAATAAATTAATAAAACCTTTTTTGGAAATGGTTTTAGAAGCATTTCAAAATAATAATTTACCATCATACATAAATAATGCCTTAATTATACTGCTGCCAAAACCAGGTAAGCCCTCTAATAAATGTGAAAATATGAGACCAATAAGCCTATTAAACGCCGACCTTAAGATAATCTGTAAAATTTTAGCAAGACGAATACAAGAAATTTTACCAAATATTATTAATCGAGATCAGAATGGCTTTATAAAGGGAAGACAAGGCTTCCATAATGTAAGAAGACTATTTAATATTATTTATTCTAATAAAGAAGCACCGGATACAGCTCTCCTATCACTGGACGCCGAAAAGGCCTTTGATAGAGTCGAATGGCCCTTTCTTTTTGAAGTCTTACAAAGGTTTGGACTTGGAAATAATTTCATAAAATGGGTTCAAATAATATACAATAATGCTACAGCAGAAATCCTAACAAATAACAATATTTCAAAACCAATAAAAATCAATAGAGGATGTCGACAAGGCTGTCCACTTTCACCTTTACTGTTTACTATGGCAATTGAACCTTTAGCGATAGCGATACGTTTACATTCACAAATATATGGAATTAAAGTTGGACCAACAGAACATAAAATCTCCCTGTACGCCGATGATATAATTTTGTTTATGTCGAATCTAAAAAAATCAATTCCAACCTTGTTGAATTTTGGGGAAATATCAGGATATAAAATAAATAAAACTAAATCTTCAATATTAATGCTAAATGAGACCCAGAGAAATTACCCAGCCCCTGAGGTAAATCAATTCAATGTTGTAAATCAGTTTAAATATTTAGGAATCCAAATTATGCCTAAGCTAGAATCAGTCGCCAGTGTCAACTATGAAGCCTTAATGTCAGATATCAATGAGTTAACTCAGAGATGGATGTCACTACCAATGTCGATGATCGGGAGAATCAATATACTTAAAAGTAATATTTTACCTAAAATACTTTATTTATTTCAATACATTCCCTTATCACCACCTTTAGATCTATTCTCAAGAATAAAAAAAAAGTTAGTGGAATTTATATGGAACAACAGGAGGGCTAGATTACGTTTGTCTTTATTATATTTACCATTTGATCGTGGAGGTCTGAAATGTCCAAATTTTATGTTGTATTATTGGTCGGCACAACTGAGGTCTATGACATATTATTTTTCATCAAATGATCTCCCTCACTGGACTGAAATGGAATCATACAATTTACCTTTACCTCTTCCCATATTCATATACTCAGATTCGGCAAAAAAATTACAAAAACAAGTTAAAAATCCATTTGTAAAGCATATGATCAAAATATGGTGTGAAGCTAAAAACTATTTAAAAGAACCACAGTTATTGTCACAAATTAGTCCAATATGGGGTAATCAATATTTTAAACCAGGGAGAGCGGACGCTGTATTTAAAGTATGGAATTTAAAAGGGATACAAAAGATTCAGGATTTATATTTGCCATGTGCAGACAACATAATGTCTTTTGAAGAGCTGAGGATCAAATTTAATCTCAATAGAACACATTTTTTTAAATATCTTCAACTTAGAAACTTTATTCGATCAAATCAAAATAAAGCTCTCACTCGACCTATTTATTCATCCTTGGAAAAAATGATGATGAAAGATAGTAAAAGAAAGGGTATTATTTCAGAGTTTTATAACTCATTGACACTATCTTCAAGTGAAAATTCACTGAAAAGATTAAACTACTGGAAAGAAGATCTGCAAATTGAAATTTCAGAGGAACAATGGGAATTGGCTTGTACAGAAGCTCAAACCAAATCAATAAATGCACGCCTTAAATTGATACATTTCAAATGGTTAATGCGGATGTATGTTACACCGGAGGAGTTAAATAGATATAACAAAAATATACCAGATACATGCACAAAATGCATGGAAAGTAAAGGAACCCTATTTCATTGTTTATGGGAATGTAGATTAATAAGAATGTTTTGGGAGGAGGTGAGGGTAACAATTGAAAAAATAATCTCAAAACAAATCATATTGAATCCTAAACTGTTTTTGTTGGGTCTGTACCCAGAAAAGCATAATTTCAATAAAAGTGAAAGAACATTCATAGACCTCAGTTTGCTTAATGCCAAAAAATGTATTGCACTATTATGGAAAAAGACTCATAGACCAGATGTGACTCAGTGGTTAAGACAGATGTTAACAAACCTTCCATTAGAAAGAATAACATATATACTGAAATCAAAGGAAATTGTGTTTGAGAATATATGGAGACCTTTTATTGATTATGTAAAAAATTTAAACATAACTCTTGAAGAAGAAGGTGAATGATGTGTGTGGACCTTGTAAATTCCAAACTGGTGAACATAATATGTATACTAATGTATTGGATTGTCTAGACTAAACAGAGGAGCATTGTTGAAGACTTGATTTTGTTGGTGGTTGTTGGTGTTTTTAGGGCATTTTTTTTTTTTTGTAGTACTTTAGTGTTAGTGTTTGATTGTTTGTATCATGTTTGTTAAAAAAAAAAAAGGGTTCAATAAAGATATTGTGGAAAAAAAAAAAGTCCGTTTATCCCCGCTTTATGAAAAATATTAAGAAGCTGTTGAGGACAGTCTATACGGTGACTTTTGCTGCTAAATTAAGAGACGCACGTTATTAACTCCGCGTCATGTAAACACAAAAGACGTGTGCACGCACCGCAGGGAACACAGAAGTTTTATTTATGAAAAATATTCAGAAGCTGTTGAGGACAATCTTTATGGTGACTTGTTGCTAAATTAAGAGACGCACGTTATTATCTCCGCTCGTGTAAACACGAAAGAGCACGCGCGGCAGGAAACTCTTGCCGGATGAGAACCGTTTTAACACCACAGAAGAACTAGCATATCCGCTAGCTTGCTAGCTCCGTTAGCGCGTCGGTTGTTTATGGTTCTCGGCCGTTGTTCCTGGCTCACTGACCCGGTTTCGACCCGATTATACTCAGCAGACGTTCACAAACGTAAAAATATTATATTAAAACATATTAATATTAAAAGATCGATCCGCGGATTTTGTGGATCGATATCGGCTCAGTCAAACATGTATCGATCCATATCGATATATTGATCTTTTGAACCCACCCCTAGTATCTGGTATGTTTTTGTTATATCTATTTAACTCCTCCGGTGTAACATACATCCGCATTAACCATTTAAAATGTATCAATTTAAGACGTACATTTATTGATTTGGTTTGAGCTTCTGTACAAGCCAATTCCCATTGTTCCTCTGAAATTTCAGTTTGCAGATCTTCTTTCCAGTAGTTTAATCTTTTCTGTGAGTTTTCACTTGAGGATAGTGTCAATGAGTTATAAAACTCTGAAATAATACCCTTTCTTTTACTATCTTTCATCAATATTTTTTCCAAGGATGAGTAAATAGGTCGAGTTGCACTGCAACTTTCAGCTTCTTCCCTCCAGACGGAGGTTTGCTGTCCCAAAAAGTAGAACCCAGCGCTACAAAAACAGCTTTGTCCCTGCTGCTGTCAGAGTTGAACAAGCTATAAAAATTATATTGTACATATTTTATATTTACCTATTTTGTAAGATGTGTGCCTGTGTTTGTGTCTATGTTGAATGTAATTAGTGGCTTGTAAATATGGATGTCACCAACTGCAAAACAAATCTACCTACGGGTACAAATAAAGTAACCTGAACCTGAACCTGAGTGAGAGCTTTATTTTGATTTGATCGAATAAAGTTCCTAAGTTGAAGATATTTAAAAAAAAATGTGTTCTATTAAGATTAAATTTGATCCTCAGTTCTTCAAAAGACATTATGTTATCTGCACATGGCAGATATAAATCTTGAATCTTTTGAATCCCTTTTAAATTCCATACTTTAAATACAGCATCCGCTCTCCCTGTTTTAAAATATTGATTACCCCATATTGGGCTAAATTGTGACAATAAGTGTGGTTCTTTTAAATAGTTTTTAGTTTCACACCATATTTTGATCATATGCTTTACAAATGGATTTTTAACTTGTTTTTGTAATTTTTTTGCCGAATCTGAGTATATGAATATGGGAAGAGGTAAAGGTAAATTGTATGATTCCATTTCAGTCCAGTGAGGGAGATCATTTGATGAAAAATAATATGTCATAGACCTCAGTTGTGCCGACCAATAATACAACATAAAATTTGGGCATTTCAGACCTCCACGATCAAATGGTAAATATAATAAAGACAGACGTAATCTAGCCCTCCTGTTGTTCCATATAAATTCCACTAACTTTTTTTTAATTCTTGAGAATAAATCTAAAGGTGGTGGTAAGGGAATGTATTGAAATAAATAAAGTATTTTAGGTAAGATATTACTTTTAAGTATATTGATTCTCCCGATCATCGACATTGGTAGTGACATCCATCTCTGAAGTAACTCATTAATATCTGTCATTAAGGCTTCATAGTTGACACTGGCGACTGATTCTAGCTTAGGCACAATTTGGATTCCTAAATATTTAAACTGATTTACAACATTGAATTGATTTACCTCAGGGGCTGGGTAATTTCTCTGGGTCTCATTTAGCATTAATATTGAAGATTTAGTTTTATTTATTTTATATCCTGATATTTCCCCAAAATTCTTTATTAAATTCAACAAGGTTGGAATTGATTTTTTAAGATTCGACATAAACAAAATTATGTCATCGGCATACAGGGAGATTTTATGTTCTGTTGGTCCAACTTTAATTCCATATATTTGTGAATGTAAACGTATCGCCATCGCTAAAGGTTCAATTGCCATAGTAAACAGTAAGGGTGAAAGTGGACAGCCTTGTCGACATCCTCTATTGATTTTTATTGATTTTGAAATATTGCTATTTGTTAGGATTTCTGCTGTAGCATTATTGTATATTATCTGAACCCATTTTATGAAATTATTTCCAAGTCCAAACCTTTGTAAGACTTCAAAAAGAAAGGGCCATTCGACTCTATCAAAGGCCTTTTCGGCGTCCAGTGATAGGAGAGCTGTATCCGGTGCTTCTTTATTAGAATAAATAATATTAAATAGTCTTCTTACATTATGGAAGCCTTGTCTTCCCTTTATAAAGCCATTCTGATCTCGATTAATAATATTTGGTAAAATTTCTTGTATTCGTCTTGCTAAAATTTTACAGATTATCTTAAGGTCGGCATTTAATAGGCTTATTGGTCTCATATTTTCACATTTATTAGAGGGTTTACCTGGTTTTGGCAACAGTATAATTAAGGCATTATTCATGTATGATGGTAAATTACTATTTTGAAATGCTTCTAAAACCATTTCCAAAAAAGGTTTTATTAATTTATTCTTAAATTTTTTATAAAGGTCAACTGGAAGACCATCTGGTCCTGCACTTTTTCCTGATTTCATATTATCAATGGCTAGCCCAACTTCTTCTTGACTAATTTTAGACTCCAGTATCTCCCTGTTTTCATTTGGAATACACGGTATAGATAGTTCGTTCAAAAACCCATTTAGTTTTGTTAAGTCAGATTCATTTTTGGTATCATATAATTTTTCATAGTAATCTCTAAAGGCTCTATTAATTTCTAAAGGATCTATAACTACCTGTCCATTACTTATAATACTGGTAATTGGTGTTTTAAATTCTAATTGTTTAATCTGCCATGCCAATAATTTTCCTGATTTTTCACCTTGTTCATAAAAAGATTGTTTCAATCTTAGAAGACTCGAGGCAGCTCTATTCGCTGATTTTTTGTCATATTCAGCTCTCAAAATCAGTAATTCGTTCTCCAACCTTGGATCACTTCCTGCATACACTTTTTCTTGAAGAATTTTTATTTTATGTTCCAATTGGACTCTCTCCTCTCGAGTCTTCTTAGATTTTGAACCTGTATAACTAATAATATGTCCCCTAATAAAAGCTTTGAAAGCCTCCCACTTTACACATGCTGATGTTTGTGTAGTATTGATGTCAAAGAACTCATCTATCTGTTTTTCTATGTACTTAACAAATTCCTCATCCTGAAGCCATTTATGCTGAAATTGCCATCTACCTGGTTCCTTTGTCAATTTCTTATCTACATATATTAAGACAGCAGGGTGCATGATCAGAGATCACGATGTTATCATAAAAGCAGTTTTGAATCTTGGACCTTAATTCTGTGGAGATCAAAAAATAATCAATGCGTGAGAATGTCTTGTAGGTATTGGAATAACAAGAGTAGGCTTTAACTTGTGGTTTCATTTCTCTCCATATATCTAGCAATCTCAATTCTTTCATAAAATGATTAATGGTCATCCTACATCCATTGTGCGTACAGTCCAGTCCTGTTGATCTATCTACACCGGGATTCAATGTACAATTAAAATCCCCTGTTATTATATGTTGCCCTGAAAGTGATGATAAGATAAGAAATAAATTAGCAAAGAAGTTTTGATCATCTATATTGGGACCATATAAGTTCACCAAATTTATATTTTCTAATAGCAACGATCCTTGAATGATTAAATATCTTCCAAATTTGTCTCCAATTACATTACATTTACATTACAGTCCATCCAGACTAAAACCTCCCGTCACATGAACAGCTTCTTCCCCTCTGCCATCAGACTGCTGAACACTAAGTGACTTATTGACTCTCGTGCACTATGTACAGCAGCTCAACCAGACTCATGTCAATCATCACTGTTTTCTTCCTGCATTACCGACTGCACTATAGTTCTCCACAGTATCTGCTGCTGGCTAATATATTTTAACTGTTGACCAGTATCACTTAATCTTATCCTACACTTTATTACATGTATAGTTTATTTCTTTTATCTTATCATGTTTAATGTTGCAGCATTGTACCGAGACAAATTCCTAGTTTGTGTACTACATGAACAATGGCAATAAACCTGATTCTGATTCTGATTTTTCACTTGAAATGGGACTGATTTATGTATGAGAGTCATAACTCCCCTGGCTCGGGATGAAAATGATGAGGTGAAAACACTTCCTTGCCATCTACTCCTAATTCTTTTTACATCCTCCTCTATTAGATGAGTTTCTTGTAAAAACACAATTTTTGAACCCATGTCTTTTATTTTATTCATAACTTGTTTAAGTTTTTTTAAATTTTGTAGACCTCTGCAATTCCATGAAGTTAAATTAAGATTAACGCTTTGGTTTATGATCAATAGGGAGTTTGGGATTCCCTTGCAGTGTAAACATGCTCATACAGAGAAGCAAAAACATGAGTGGTTGAACATTCATCCTACAAACTACACACAAACAAATTCCCCCTTCCCACATTTGTGGTAATCCCCCCAAAATCAAAAGAAAAATTCCGTCTCCCGATATAGCCATCGACCACTCCACACCCACGAGGATCAGCCAAAGCCACTCCTTCTTCATCCTCCCAATCACCCTAACTCTACTGCTTTTAATGACGTAGCATTAACTCTCTTCTGTAGTTTTCCAACTTAACTCCAAAATTTTTAGCAACTTTGTACATCATAGAGTTTTGGTTTTTTTTTTTAATATGTAATACAATCTATATTTTGTAAACTTGCTATTTGCTTCAAATCAGTCAGATGCCTGTGCAAATGCTTAAATATTCTACCTTATATTTTGTTCATGCTTAGCTCCCACCAGTCTCTTCTTGGATCTTCTTGATGAACTCCTGCGCCTCCTCTGGGGTCTTGAAGATGAGTGTTCTGCCCCCATACGTGGTCAACAGTCTCGCAGGATAAATTACACCATGACGAATCCCAAGGTTGCGCAGCTCTTTACGTACGGGATCAAACTGCTTCCTCAATTGTTGGATTCCTGTGGCCAAATCTGGGTAGAACCGCACCTGCTGGTCCTGGTGTTTAATCTCTCCTTTAGCTCGCGCAGCATTGAAGATCTTCATCCTGTCTCTGTTGCTGAGGAACTTCATAATAAGCGTCCTCGGTGGTCCCTTATCTCTCCGTGGGCCGATACGGTGTGCGCTTTCCAGAAGGGTCACCATACTTGCTACACAGGTTCACCTTGGGATCCTGACCTACAACTATGGGTTGTATACTTTGTTTTGTATTCGTGGATGATGGGCTTATCATAATTTGGTTCTGCCATAGTAATTACATTGAAAAGTTGAAAACTGCTCTCCGTCAGTAAGTATTGGGATCTTCAAAGAAAGCTGAGGTGGGGGATATTGCAGTCGCCTCAGAGTGCTCTTGTTTTCTTTGGAAACTGCTTCTTTTGAGCCTGTTTTCACGGAGCAGAGAAGCTTGTATTTTATGCATAGTCTGGCAACACTGGCATAGTGCACGGAGAGGGTAAAAAAGGTGAAGCGAAACACCCACTGCCTGTAGTGGAAAGCAAACTTGAACAAAATAATTCCAAGGGAAAAAAGCACCGGGTCCGTTGTCTGACAGTGGTTTCGAATTCAGAAGGAAGACATTGAACAAAAGACAGTTTTCTACAAAATATGCCACAAGGCTGTTGTCTTTAAAGGTAACAGCATCACTACTTTGTTTCACCACTTGAGATGTCATCCACTGCAGTATGAAAGATGCATTAAAATCCGCTTGTCAAAATCCCAGGGAGTCCCCACAAAAAATAACATTAAAAGAATCAGTCTGGTGACTTTCGGTCTGGACACCATGGTGATAGCAGCTTAACGCTGAAGCTCCCAGACCCCATCCGTGAAAATACCATGAAAATCAGATTTAACGGCTTTATGAAAAAGTGAAAATGAAAAGACAAAGTCATTATGCCTAAAGGAAAACAGAAGAGATCGACATTTACCAGGCCAAGACGTGCATTGGCCAGAGAATCTGACCTGGAGGACAACAACCACTCGGAAATAGAGGAGCAGAATGAGGCTAGCAACACGGTTGGCTTAAAAATGGTACTTCAAGAATTAAGAGAATTTCGCCAAGAGTGTTGGGCCGAATTTCGTGAAATTAAAGACGAAATAAAAAGGACAAACAACAGAGTGGACCAGGCTGAGGTCCGAATCATGGAAGCAGAGGAAAGAATAAAAGGGCTGGAAGAAACCACGCTGGAATTACTTAAACGACAGACAAGACTGGAGGCTAAGCTAACCGACCAGGAAGGAAGACTAAGAAGGGACAACATAAGAATTCATGGTCTGAAAGAAGGAGTCAAGGACGGTTTCAACACAATGGCTGCATGCGTGGAAACCATACTGAGAGAGAAGTTGGAAATTCCCCAATCCACCGATTTGAAAATAGAAAGGGCGCACCGTTCATTAGCCCCAAGGCCGTCGGCGGAAGCCCCCCCACGATCGGTAGTGGTGAAGTTTTCCAACTTCAGAACAAAAGAAGAGGTTTTGAGACTGGCTTGGCAGAAAAAAGGATTTATGCACCAAGAAAGAAAAGTCTTTGTGGAGCATGACTACGCCCCGGAGGTCCTTAAAAAGCGTCGGGAATACAATGACGCTAAAAAGGTACTAAGAGAGAAGAAACTGCGCTTTCAAACTCCATTTCCGGCAAAGCTGAGGGTTTTTTACGGGGAAGAGACGTGTCTCTACAACTCGGCGGAAGAAGCAGCCAGGTATATGGCGAGAAGAGGGCTCCCGGTAACGGTGTATAAACCCGCAGCAGACCTGATCGAAAGAATCAAGGCTCAAACGTGGTGCACACAGAGACCCTCAAAATCCACGGGCCAGCAGCGGGAAACCCAGCGCCAGGGCTATAAGGAAAAACTGAACGCTTTCAGGAGGGAATAACGATATTTTTAATCAATCTGCGCATCCAAACCTCCTCCTACAAGGTAACAGACATTAAAGGAGATGCAGAATCAGCAAATATGAAGTGGTAAAACATTGAATCAGAATCAGAATCAGAATCAGGTTTATTGCCATTGTTCATGTAGTACACAAACTAGGAATTTGTCTCGGTGCAATGCTGCAACATTAAACATGATAAAATAAAAGAAATAAACTATACATGCAATAAAGTGTATACTGGTCAGCAGTTAAAATATATTAGCGAGCAGCAGATACTGTGGAGAACCATATAGTGCAGTCGGTAATGCAGGAAGAAAACAGTGATGATTGACATGAGTCTGGTTGAGCTGCTGTACATAGTGCACGAGAGTCAATAAGTCACTTTGTGTTCAGCAGTCTGATGGCAGAGGGGAAGAAGCTGTTCATGTGACGGGAGGTTTTAGTCTGGATGGACCGAAGTCTTCTACCTGAGGGGAGGGGGGCAAACAGTACGTGACCAGGGTGTGAGGGATCGGCTATGATCCGGCCAGCACGCCTCCGGGTCCTGGAGATGTACAGATCCTGGAGAGATGGGAGCTTGCAGCCGATCACCTTCTCAGCAGTGCGCACGACGCGCTGCAGCCTTAGTCTGTCCCTGGCAGTGGCTCCTGCGTACCACACGGTTATGGAGGTGGTGAGGATGGACTCGATGATGGCTGTGTAGAACTGCACTAACATCTTGGTGGGTAGCTTGAGCTTCCTCAGCTGCCGCAGGAAGAACATCCTCTGCTGGGCTTTTTTGATGAGTGAGCTGATGGTCGGCTCCCACTTGAGGTCCCTGGTGATGGTAGTGCCTAGGAAGCGGAAGGAATCATCAGTGGTGATGGGAGAGCCTGTGAGGGTGAGGGGGGGCAGAGGGGTTGTGACTTTCCTGAAGTCCACAATCATCTCCACTGTCTTCAGAGCGTTCAGCTGCAGGTTGTTGTTGTTGCACCAGGACGCCAGCTGGGCCACCTCTCTCCTGTAGGCGGACTCGTCGCCGTTGGAGATGAGCCCGATGAGGGTGGTGTCGTCCGCAAACTTGATCAACTTGACAGACTGGTGGCTGGAGGTGCAGGAGTTGGTATAAAGGGAGAAGAGTAGGGGGGAAAGTACACAGCCCTGGGGTGATCCGGTGCTGATGCTAGTAGAGTCTGAGACAGTCTTTCCCAGCCGCACATGCTGCCTCCGGTCCGTCAGGAAGTCGGTGATCCACCTGCAGAGGGAGTCAGGCACGTTGAGCAGGGACAGCTTGTCCCGGAGCAGAGCGGGGCGGATGGTGTTGAATGCGGAGCTGAAGTCCACAAACAGGATCCTGGCGTAGGTTCCCGGGGAGTCCAGGTGCTGCAGGATGGAGTGGAGGGCCAGGTTGACTGCGTCGTCTACAGACCTGTTGGCTCGGTAGGCAAACTGCAGCGGGTCCAGGAGAGGGGTGGTGATGGACTTGAGGTGGGGCAGGACCAGGCGCTCAAAGGACTTCATGACTACAGAGGTGAGCGCTACAGGTCTGTAGTCATTAAGTCCAGTGATCCGTGGCTTCTTGGGGACAGGGATGATGGTGGAGGATTTGAGGCAGGTCGGCACGTGGCATAGCTTAAGGGAGGAGTTAAAAATGTCTGTGAAGACAGGAGCCAGCTGTTTCGCACAGTGTCTCAGGGTGGAGGGAGACATGCCGTCCAGACCGGGGGCCTTGCGCGGGTTCAGTCTGGAGAACTGTTTGAGCACGTCCTGCTCACTGATGATAAGGGCAGGGGGAGAGGAGGGGGGGGGGTGCCTTTGATGAAGTAGGGATTGTGGAGGCTGTGGAGCTGGAGAGAGGGGGGGAGTTGGACACAGATGACGAGGTGTCAAAACGGGCATAGTGTTGGGACAGTCTTTGACAAAGGGCTTTGTCATCCTGACCTTTAGGAGCCTGAGGCCGATAGTTGGTGATCTGCCTCAGTCCTCTCCACACAGAAGCCGAATCATTAGCAGTGAACTGTTGCTGGAGTCTCTCAGAATACACAGATTTAGCTCTCTTCAGCTCTCTATTAAACCGATATTTAACCTCCCTGTAGCAGTCCCTGTCTCCACTTTTCAGCGCTGCTTCCTTCTCCTTCCTGATCTGTCTGAGCTTAGCTGTGAACCAGGGTTTGTCATTAGAGAATCTCACCCTGGTGCGTGATGGAAGAATGTCCTTTTCACAAAAGTGGATATATGAGTTCACAGTGTCCGTGTACTCATCCAGATCATGCGTGGCTCGTTTAAACATGCCCCAGTCAGTTATTTCCATGCACGTTTCCAGCTTCTCCTCAGCTTCACTGGTCCGTTTCTTTGTAGTGCTCACGACAGGTTTAGTGAGCTTCAATCTCTGTCTGTATGTGGGAATGAGGTGGACCATCACGTGATCAGATAATCCCAGCGCAGCGCGGGGAACAGCGTGATATGCGTCTTTCACTGTGGTGTAACAGTGATCCAGTGTGTTTAATCCTCTGGTGGGGCATTTAATAAACTGTTTGTAGCGGGGGAGATTGTGGCTCAGATTGCTCTGGTTAAAGTCGCCAACCACAATAACCAGAGAGTCTGGGAAAATCCGCTCCGTGTGTTGGATGTGGTCCGCGAGCACGCGCTGAGCTTCGCGCGTGTCCGCGTCGGGAGGGACGTACACAGCGACGAGGACGAATGAAGCGAACTCCCGCGGGGAATAAAATGGCTTGCCGTTAATAAAAAGAAATTCCAGGGCGGGAGAACAGTGTTTGGAAATCACCGTTACATCAGAGCACCAGCTGCTGTTGATGTAAAAGCAGACTCCGCCTCCTGTGGTCTTGCCGGAAAGCTCTGTGTCACGATCAGCACGAAACAGCTGAAATCCCTCGAGGCGCAGCGCGCTGTCCGGTGTGTTTTCCCTGAGCCAAGTCTTGGTAAAGCAGAGGGCAGCCGAGGAGGAGAGGTCCTTAAAACGCATCAGCAGTCTCAGTTCATCTACCTTGTTAGAGAGAGAGTTGGTATTGGACAGAAATATGCCAGGCAACGCCGTGCGCGTGCCTCTCCTGCGAAGCCGCACGAGAGCGCCCGCTCGTCTTCCTCTTTTCCGCCGTCTCACTTTTCGAGCCAAGCAATGAACCAGATTGGCGGCAGGAGCTAAAAAAACTGGGATTAGGTCCGTGGGAGTGAAAGTCCTGATATTTAGAAGTTCTTCACGGGTATAAGTGCAAGCAGACACACAATTGACAAACAAAAACAAACAAAGGGCGCAGCGAAGCACCATGGCGACCACTGAGGGCGCCATCTTGGATCAAGATTGGATCAAGATTCCATTGCATGGAACAGTCATAATATTAGAAACAAATAAGTCTTAAAAAAAAAAAACTTGTTAAAATAGAAATGTGACAGTGAACCACATGAACTCTCCACACTAACAAATACTGTATTAACGTGATTGTTTGCTGTAATGGTAGTGGGAGGTTGCGCACAATTTCATAGGGTATAGGCATAAAAAAAAAAAATCATTACAAGTTCGGATTGGGATCTGAAATTCACGTTCAAAACATGGGACAACTTACAGGGGTAAGAGAGGGCCCTCAGCACATAACAAAGTTTGAGGAATTTCCCTCAGAGCCTATGCACCATCAAGGCTCCTTTAAGGTCGCTAAAAAGACCTCAGTTCAGAAAGATCTTTTGACAGTTTTTTGTTTTAAAGTTTTATATACTATGTTCTTAATGTTTTTTATGTTCTTAATGTTCTTTCAGTTTCTGAGTAGCATAAAAGAGGGCCACTACACTGTTATACTAAATAAGACAATACAATGGAGAAACAGGGTGTAACCAAAATAATCTCATATAATGTAAAAGGGATCCTGAATCCAGTTAAAAGATCCAAGATTCTAGGCAAAATGAAAAAAAGGCAAAGCAGGAATAATATTTTTACAGGAAACCCACCTAACAGACTTGGAGCACACTAAACTTAATAGACAAGGGTTTAAACTGATATCTTCATCTTCATATAAGTCAGGGAGGAGGAGGTTGGTATCGACATTGATCTCAACCAAAATTATATTTGAAAAAAATTCAGAACACAAAGATAAAGAAGGGAGATTTAGCATGGTACTTGGTCGGCTAGAGGGAGAAGATATCACCCTGCTGAATGTATATGCACCTCCAGGGGCTAACTGGAAATTTTATAAAAATGTATTTGACCTAATGATAACTAAAGCTCAAGGTTTAGTGATATGTGGTGGAGACTTCAATCTAAGACTGAATCCATACTGGGATGCATCAGGTAATTCTCCACATCAAAATAACACTCAAAGTAGAAAAACTCGGATGCTACTAAAAGAAATGGGAATCTGTGACGTGTGGAGGGAATTCAACCCCAGTGTAAAAGATTACACAGTTTACTCAGCACCACATTCATCATACTCAAGGATTGACTATTTTTTATGTTTAATAGAGACATTGGAAGAGTAAAAACATGTAAAATAGGACTGATGGATCTCTCTGACCACAGTCCGATCTATAGAGTTTTTGCGTAGGCTCGTAAAATTCACGTGACTCGCGGGGGTAAACATAAACACGCCGTAGGTGCCGCCATCTTGGATGGCAAGAGCAGCAGTTGCACTGTGACAACCCAGGCGTAACTTGTACTGTTTAGCGATCAGAATGAGTGAGGAGAACACACAGTCAGTCTGACATAATAACATCCCTATCATCCTCTTCAACAACTGACACCGTGGCCTCTGACACTGTGTCTGCCATGTCTCTGTGAGATTCAGTGGAGTCATTGTCAGCAGTCATAACAGCAGACAAGTGTTTTTAATCTTGCTCCCGTGCGCTCCTCTGGTGTGCCGAAATGCCTCAGTTGAACGGGGGTGGGGGGTGGAGTAACCCCCACGGACAAGCAGAGCGCACAGCTGGAGCAATTAGCAGAACAATGACTGCCAGTAATCTGCTCAGTGGGGATGATTTGGGGGCAAACGATGAGATGATATCTTTCAAAGACGAAGGGGAGCAGGAGGAAAAGATATCGGAAAACGTGTCAGCGGAAAGGGATCTGGATGATGTGAAGTCTTTGCTGGTGAACGAGTCGGAAAACAACAGCAGCAACACGGACTTGGAGGTGAGTGAAGCGCGCTGCGTGTTTTTTTTTTTTTTTTCTAAAGGCTCTCCACGGCGCGCCGCGTTAAAACGTACCTGATTTTATGCACATTTACAATAGTTTTCACCCCTTTCATGTGTGCATTGTCCTTTGTAGCGAGCAGAGAGGCGCCCCCAAACCAGAAAGTTGTTTTTTTTTTTTGTTACTTATTTGTACCTGTAGGTAGATTTGGTTTGCAGTCTGGTGACAAGCCACCGGCCGCTGCGTGCGCGAGCGCCCTAAACCTACATGTTTTTGGTATGCGGGAGGAAACCAGAGTAAACCCACGCAACACGGGGAGAACATGCAAACTCCACACAGCTCACTGTTGGTCGGGGGCTGGGATCGAGCCCACGGTCTCATGATCCCCGCGATCCCCCAGCCGAGGGTAAACTGTGCTGCCACAGTGCTAAACCACTGCGCCACCGTGCAGCCCGTTATGAGAAAGCGAGAGATTACGTCAGTGAAGGTAATTATTCAAAAATCCAACTTTTTTTAAATTTTTTTTTGCATTTCACACCGGCCATTTAATTCCCCGCTTATCCCCTTATCAGGGGGAACAACAGGAGTACACCATTTTGCCAAGTTTGTAGGTACACGTGAGCTATGTGGTTTGTTTCACCCTGCTGCTGCTGTTTCTTGCCATCCAATATGGCGGCACACTCTAACAGGCCAGTGCGGCACGCCCCCTGACGTCATATGCAAAAACTCAATATGGACTTAACCACTTGCGCGCCGTTGTTCCGCGGGCGGGCAAGTCTCTGCGTCCTATGATGCACGAGGGCGCGCGAGAGCGCGCTCGTGCGCCCTCGTGCGCATGACGCATGATGGTGGTGATGGTGATGTAGTAGCGTCCAAGCGCCACTCAAAAAAAAACTGCAGAGACAGCCGCGAACAGATTAGTTCATCTGATTGACCTCTCATTCGACTAATAAGAGCCTTGAATTGGGTTTCTGAAACCTTGAAGAACCAATGAATGAAAATCTAGGAAGGAGGACCCGCCTACTGTGAACGCAGGAGCCAATTGAAGCACAGAAATTCTGGCTGGGTGAAGCGATATTTACTGCTGCAGAAGGACTCTGTACGAATCTCCTACAGACCCAGGCTCACCCAGCAGCATGGAGAACACCCACAAGTGGGACCTGCACTCATTCCAGCAGAATAGACGGAGGCCGACGACAAAAGTCGTAAATCATTCACCAAAACGGCAATAATGGAATTATATTGATCGGGATCCACGAGCGGAGCAGCGTCGCGTTCGTCTGACGCGTGGGAAGAGCTGTTCGCCACGACTCTGCTGCTTTGAAGAGGTAAGGTGTTATAAGCTAAATTATTATTTATCCCTGAAAACTGTAATCCAAAAATGACTTTTGACCGATCGGTAAATTACAACTGTACTGCGCACGAAATACGAAGTGCGTGCGCCGCGATAAACGGTTCATTTGCCGTGTTCGGACCGTGAACGCCCCCCCACCCCGCTGCAGAAGAGGAGCGGGGGGGGGGGGCACGGTCCGAACGTTCCCCGGTCCGCGGGGGGGAAGCATATCAGTCTATTCCATCATGTAGCGATGGCCCTCTTCTGTAGCGGGGGGGGGGGGCGTTCACGGTCCGTTCACGGTCCCCCCCACACACACACACACACAGTAGCGAGGGGGGGGGGAGCCGCTGTGAAAACATGCAAGGAAAAAAAAAAAAGAGTGTATTCCGTCATGTAGCGAGGGCCGAATTTGGTCCTTGGTAGCGGGGGGGGGGGGGACGACCCCCTGCCCACACACACACACACACAGACACAGCCCTGAGTGTGACCTTTCATTAGAGCCTAAAATGAAGATTGTACATTGAATTATTCAAAAGTTACAGACGTTTTTCCAAACTGTGCCATTTGGCACAATTTGGCACAGTTCCATAACGCCTGGGAACAGCCTGAGAACAAAGCTGTGTAAAATATTCATTTTTGGTGGTATCGTTACCAAATTTGGATCTCAGCTGGATAACACTTGGTTCTACATTTCTGTTGCATTTTCCAGCCGGATCGGACAGCTGTGTGTTATTTACAAGCATTTGTATCCAAAAAAAACAGTGTCCAATTTTTTTTTCTTCAAGTTCAGTATGTTTAGATGACTGTAACTCAGTGGCCGGAGCACGTAGAGAGATTATGTTTTTTTTGCCAAAAAATTCAAAGTGTTTTCTTTTAAATGAGACCAACCCCATGAAGATGCTGCAAAGGGTTGAAGAACAGCTTTCGATTTACTTTGGGCACGTTATTTTGGGGCATTTTTAGGAAAATTGCCCGGAGTGCAAGTGGTTAAGTATCCAAAAATACACAAATAATACATTTTCTTGGAGGTTAAATTCAAATGTGCTGAAAGGACCACTGAAAGATGAATTGGAATCAGATATTCTCAGATACTTGGAAGAAAATGATAATGGAGAAGTATCCCCTTTAATACTGTGGGACACATGCAAAGCTGTAAGAAGGGGAAAGATTATCGCAAAACTGGCACTCCAAAAGAAACTGAGACAAGAAAAACTAATCACATTAGAGTCAGAACTTGAGAAACTAGAAAAAGAGCACAAAGACAACACTCATTCTAATGACTCGCTCAAAATTAAGGAAATTAAAAAACAAATAAATGAGATCTACACAATAGAAATCCAGAAGAAACTTACATTTCTGAAACAAAAATTCTATGAAACAGGTAGCAAATCGTCAAAATTACTAGCCTATAAATTGAGGAAACAACAAACGGAGAGAGCAATCTACAAAATCAGACCCAGTATCAAAGGAAATAAAATTTAGAATTCAGGAAATTCTTAAAAGCTTCGAGAATTACTACAAGAACTTGTACTCCCGCAAAAAACACAAGAACGCATCCGAAGCCTTCCTAAATACATTAAATCTTCCTCAACTTACTGAGTCACAAAATAAAAAACTACTGTCAGAAATACAACCTAAAGAATTAGAAAAAGCAATTATGAAACTTAAAGCTAACAAATCCCCAGGAGCAGATGGCTATACAGCAGAGTGGTACAAAACCTTTAAACAGCAACTATCTCCTCTCCTCCTGAAAACATTTAACTATGTCCTCCACACAGGGGAAATCCCCCCCTCCTGGAGAGAAGGGGTCATTGCAGTCATACCTAAACCTGAAAAGGATAAACTAGACTGCTCCAACTACAGACCAATCAGTGTGTTAAATCAGGACTATAAACTTTTTACCGCTATCCTTGCCAAAAGGTTAGAAAATATACTGACAGACTTAATTCATTTAGACCAAACAAGTTTTATAAGACAAAGACAGACACAAGATAACATTAGACGCACTTTACACATAATTCATCATATAAAAAAATATAATTTAAATGCAGCCATATTGGGATTAGATGCTGAAAAAGCATTTGATTTGGTTGACTGGTCCTTCCTATATAGAATCTTATCCAGTGTCAATTTTCATAACAACTTCATTAGAACTATCCAGGCATTATATAAAAAACCAACAGCTAAAATGAGGATTAACGGTAAATTATCATCATTTTTTGAACTGGAAAGAGGATGTCGTCAGGGCTGCCCCTTGTCTCCACTGCTCTTTGCAGTCTTCATAGAACCTCTGAGCCAATGGATAAGACAGAATCAAAAAAATCAAGATATTACACTTGGTCACAAGGAACATAAAATAACACTCTTTGCTGATGACATTTTAATATACCTGGGGCAGCCGGACACCTCTTTTCCAGAACTAATCTCAGTTTTTTCAGAGTATGGAGAATTATCGGGGTACGAATTAAACATGCATAAAACCCAAATTTTAACATTCAACTATGACCCAAATCAATATTTACTAAGCAAATTCAAAACTAACTGGGAGATGGAATCTATGAAATATCTGGGGGTCAATATCCCGAAACAACAAAATTATAACACTAAACTATGATCCACTGATGGCAAAAATAAAATCTGACCTAGCAAGATGGAATATGATACCGTTCTTGGGTACTGCACAAAGAATTGAAGCAGTCAAAATGAATATACGTCCACGTCTTCTATACCTTTTCCAAACAATACTGGTAGAACCTCCCAAAAAAACATGGCAAGAACTGGACACAAGGATCTCAAGATTCATATGGCAGGGCAAGAAACCTAGAATCAGATATAAAACCCTACAGCTAAACAAAGACAAAGGTGGGCTCGCGCTGCCAAATATCAGGGACTATTTTAAAGCCGCGCAAATTAAAACTTTAGTAGAGATATGTAACCCAGACTACACTGCACAATGGAAGGAGATAGAATGCCAAATAACAAGTGACATTCCCCTACAGGCGATAATGGGGAACAATGCCTTACCTAAACTTTTGAATAACACTAACCCGTGGATAGAGACCCCGCTAAAAATTTGGTTTAAGATAGTCAGAGAGAATCAAACTAAAGAACCCTATCGATTATTGCAATGGATTTCCTATGATCAGGACTTTACTCCTAATAAAACAGACACTAGATTTAAAAAGTGGAAAGAGAACGGACTGATAAAATATTACGATTTTTTTAAAGGGCAAACTTTAAGAAGTTTTGAAGATTTGAAAAAACAAGGTCTAGTAAATCAAGACCTTTACAGGTTCTTTCAGCTTAGACACCACATAAACAAAATACTTAAAAAGGAGGATTTGGAAAGGGCCCAGTCAGGTGTTCTGAAGGTTTTCTTAATGGCATATAAAGGGATCCCAGGGATCAGATACATTTCTAAAATATACGAAGGTCTTCAAGACTTAAAAGGAGACAACACATCATATATAAAAGAGAGATGGGAAAAGGAGGGGAATTTCACTTTACAACTGGAAATATGGGAAAAGCTAAATAAAAAATGATGGAAAAGTACTTCATCCCTGCTGTGGAGAGAATTTGGATGGAAAAATTTGGTAAGATTTTTCAGAACACCTGCACAAAACAAATTTACTCGTAAAGGGTTGAATTGTTGGCGCTTGTGTGGTGAAAAGACTACAAATCATTTTCATGTGTTTTGGTCATGCCCAGTTATCCACCAATACTGGACCAATGTACAGACAATATTGGGGAAAATATTCAAAGTAACAGTTCCCTTTTCTTTTGTAACTTTGTATTTGGGTTTACTACCGGAATCACTGGAAAGACGAGGAGAAAAATACTTATTCACTGTTTTAATATTGGCAAGTAAAAAAGCTCTAACAAAAAAATGGATGTTGAAAGACTGTCCTACACCTGAAGATTGGATTAACGTGATTCAGGACATTTATTTGATGGAAGAGTTGACATTCGCACTGAGACAGGACATGGATAGGTTCTTGAACTTCTGGCAACCCTGGAACGCATATGTGTCTTCCATCAGATCTAATCTTTGACAAACACCATTTCAATAATGGCACCTCTCGTTGTTCCAATGCTACTCAGATGCTCTTTTGTTTTGTTTTTTTGTTCTTTTTTTAAATTTCTCTTTCTTTCACTTAAAAAAGGGGTGTTGTAATAATTTTTTTCCAGTGTTGTCAAAAAACAAAAAAAGGGGGGGAATATGTGATGAAGATGTAAACAACGCAATGCTGTAATGACATGTATACCCTTTACAAAAACTTAAATAAAAAAAAAAAAAAGAATCGGTCTGGAATTTCCCCGTTGTGGGACTAATAAAGGCTTATCTTATCTTATCAAGGATTTCCAAGGTAAATGACTGTGGCTTCTTCCTGTGAAAAATTTATCCCATTTGACAAAAGTGCAAATGGAAAAAGATCACCTCTGTAGTCACCAATTATAATGCCAAAGACATGGCTCCTAGTGTTAAAAACATGATCAAGCAGAAGAAAATGCACTTTAATTTATATGGTTTTCAAATATCTTTCTCTAGAATTCTTGCTTAATGCACTTTTTATTGTTTTGAGCCATTATTAAAATTTTGTTTTGGTTTTATTGTTGTCTTTAAAAATCAGGAGAATAGGAAGGCCTACCATTATTTATTCTCATTTGTTGCAAATTTATGAGTGGGGCGGTCTTCTTGTTTCAGTAAAGTTTGTAAATTTAACTTGATTTTATCCTCCCTTTTTGCATGCAATTTAAAAAATGGAAGGCAAGGGTCTGTTTCTGTTATGCTGGTGTCATTTTATGCAAAGGTTTTAAATGAATATTTATCAAAATATCGTGATATAGTATATATCGTGTATCGCGATACATGTTAAAAGCCATTTTGGCCAGCCCTACATGTATCACATTGTCACAGACATTGAACAGAAGAGCCTGCATGTGACAACTCTCCAAAATGTGACAACTCTCTGTTTTTTAAAAGGTAAAAGAAGCTTTTGGTTTTCTTTTTTTTGGGGGGGTGGTGATGATTGGTGTTATTCCAGCACACTAAACTGATGCTGAAACAGAGTTACTCTGCTGGCATTTTTTTGTGATGAATAAAGATGCTGTGTATTCTGAACAGATTAAAGTACTGGAAATTAGAGAATGCACCATTTAGACCAGCAACAATCTGGACTCTGATTATGATCATTATAAATATGAAATAAAATTATTGCTAATGTGGCCAGTCATTAAATCACAAAACATCTGATGTAGCTTTTTTTGGTAAGTGTATCTTATATTATTTCATCTCTATATATTTTTATCTCAATAGGGCAAAAGTAAATTGAGCTTATGCAGTGGTACTGTGTTTACGTCCACCGGTCTGTCCATCCATCCACAGTTCCCAAGAATAGGTACTTATCCTAGGCAATTGCCCAGATGCTCAACAAACTTATACACAGTCAGTCTCTCCAGGATTTCGTGGGATGTTTTTATGATTGCTGCGGCCCAAAAAGGCTGAGTTTGCGGGAGCTTTTTAAAAAAGTTGCGATAAAATTTGCGATGTTTTGAGAGGTTTTTATGCACTAAAAGTTGTGGGAAAATTTACAAATTTTAAAGCAGATACTTTTTTTCCCCATAGTTTATTGCAATGACACCACAAGAAAAGCACAGAGTTGTTAAAAAAATTTCCTATTAAACAGTCATTTGCAAATTAAGCAGAAACTTCTACTATACAGAAAAATGTTTGTACAACAGCAAATACAGACTTTAACACAGTTAAGTGAGAATGAAGTACAGCGGGGAAAATAAGTATTGAACACATCAACATTTTCCTCATTAATCATATTTCTGATGGAGCCATTGACCTGAGACTTTAGACTTTATTGTCCCAGAGGGGAAATTCTTTTTCACAGACCTATACATTAGAACACCACATAATCGACAGGCAATAACAATACATAACAAAGGTAGACAAACACTTTACAGAACAAAACAGAATAACACAGTGAACCAGGGCACGCTCAGCAGCATCTGTTGTTTAGGACAGCTATGACTACAAGGATCAGGCTTTTCCCAAAGCGAGCCCTTCTGTATCTTAATGTCCGGTACCAGTATCCTGAGGGCAGTGGGGTGAGATATTCATGTAGTGGGTGTGTAGAGTCCTCTTCTATTGAGATTGCAATGCATGTAATGGGCCTGTTATTAAGCTCAGTGAGATTGGGTGTGGGCAGACCAATAATTTTCATAGCAGTACTTGTTATGCATGTGAGTTTTGTCTGTTTTTTAACAGACAGCATGTTATAAAAATGGGTGGAACCCACAGAATGGGTTGGATGATGCTTCAGTGTAACAGAAGGAGGTGAGGAGCAACATGAAGTCCACTGAGCTTACGAATAACTGATAGTCTCTGGTGACTCAGTTTTTGAATATCCATGGTGTTGCTCAAAAGTAAATTTATTGTCCAATGTAACTCCAAGATATTTGAAACTGTCTACTTTTCCAACCATTTGGTTATTAATAGTTAAAAAGAGATTTGCACCAGATATCAGTAACCCAAGTAATGGGTACTACTAATGGTACTAATGGGTACTACTAATACATACAAAGAAATGAAGGCAACTGTGTCCACAAAACAAGTTATATTTAATAAAGTGGAATGACATAGGGAATAAGTATTGAACACCTGAAGAAAAAGGGGTGCAAAAGGGCATAGAAAGCCAAGAAACCAGCTAAATCCATCAGAATTTAGGAAGCCATCACATCCCTCATCAGTGCAAATTAATTTCAGCTGGTTAAGTCCCGACTGATAACCTTTAAAAAGGTCTGTGAATATCAGATTGTCACACCACAAAGAACTTATGATGGGTAGAAGCAAAGAGCTCTCTATAGACCTTCACAACCTTATTGTTGCAAAACATAATGATAGCATTGGTTACAAGCGCATTTCTAAACTGCTCAATATTCCGGTGAGCACTGTTGGAGCCATTATTCAGAAGTGGAAAGAACATCATTTTACCATAAATTTGCCATGTCCAGGAGCTCCTCGCAAGATTTCTGACAGAGTAGTCAAAAGAATTATCAGAAGCGTTATCTAAGAGCTAAAGACCACTCATGGAGAGCTCCTGGAGTTGGCAGGTACTGCTGTTTCAAAGAAAGCGATAAGGAATGCACTCAACCAACATGGGCCATATGTCCGCTCACCTCGCAAGACTCCATTGCTGAAGAAAAAGCATGTTGAAGCTCATTTAAAGTTTGCTGCACAACATTTGGGCAAGCCAGTAAAATACTGGGAGAATATAGTCTGGTCAGTTGAGACCAAAATTGAACTCTTTGGATGCCACAACACACAGCATGTTTGGAGGAGAAATGGCACTGCACATCAGCCCCAAAACACCATACCAACATTGAAGTTTGGAGGTGGGAGCATCATGGTGTGGGGGTGTTTTTCAGCACATGGTACAGGCAGACTTCATATAATTGAAAGAAAGACGAATGGGAAAATGTATAGAGACATCCTTGAAGAACCTGTTGCCATCTGCCAAGATGCTGAAGATGAAACAAGGGTGGACGTTTCAGCAAGAAAATGATCCCAAACACACAGCCAAGGAAACTCTCAACTGGCTCCAGAGAAGGAAAATAAAGCTACTAGAATGGCCCAGTCAGTCACCTGACCTGAATCCAATTGAAAACCTATGAAACGAACTGAAGATCAGAGAACATAGAAGACACCCATGGAACCTTAAAGATTTGAAGACAGTTTCTGTGGAAGAATGGGCTAAAATCACTCCTGAGCAATGCCTGTGTCTAGTTTCTCCATATAGGAGGTGTCTGAAAGCTGTTATTACCAACAAAGGCTTCTCTACTAAATATTAAATGAATTTCACCAAGTGTGTTCAATACTTATTCCCTGTGTCATTCCACTTTATTAAATATAACTTGTTTTGTAAACACAGTTGCCTTGATTTCTTTGTATGTGTGGATTACTTGGGTTGTTACTGATATCTGGTGAAAATCTCAGGCCAATGGCTCCATCAGAAATATGTTTAATAAGAAAAATGTTGTGTTCAGTATTTACAGACGTGGACAAAATTGTTGGTACCCCTCTGTTAATGAAAGAAAAACCCACAATGGTCACAGAAATACCTTGGATCTGACAAAAGTGGTAATAAATAAATATTTTATGAAAATTAACCAATGAAAATCAGACAATGCTTTTGAATTGTGGTTCAACAGAATTATTTTAAAAAACAAACTCATGAAACAGGCCTGGACAAAAATGATGGTACCCTTAATATTTTGTAGCACAACCTTTTGAGGCAATCACTGCAATCAAACGATTTCTGTAACTGTCAATGAGACTTCTGCACCTCTCAGCAGGTATTTTGGCCCACTCCTCATGAGCAAACTGCTCCAGTTGTCTCAGGTTTGAAGGGTGCCTTCTCCAGACGGCAAGTTTCAGCTCCTTCCACAGATGTTCAATAGGATTTAGACCAGGGCTCATAGAAGGCCACTTTAGAATAGTCCAGTGTTTCGCTCTTAGCCATTCTTGGGTGTTTTTAGCTGTGTGTTTTGGGTCATTATCCTGTTGCAAGACCCATGACCTACGACTGAGACCAAGCTGTCTGACACTGGGGAGCACATTTCTCTCTAGAATACCTTGATAGTCTTGAGATTTCATTGTACCCTGCACAGATTCAAGACACCCTGTGCCAGATGCAGCAAAGCAGCCCCAGAACATAACAGAACCTCCTCCATGTTTCACAGTAGGGACAGTGTTCTTTTCTTGGTATGCTTCATTTTTGCATCTGTGAACATAGGGCTGATGTGCCTTGCCAAAAAGTTCCAGTTTTGTCTCGTCTGTCCATAGGACATTCTCCCAGAAGCTTTGTGGCTTGTCAGCATGCAGTTTGACAAGTTCCAGTCTGGCTTTTTTATGATTTGTTTTCAACAGTGGTGTCCTCCTTGGTCGTCTCTCATGAAGTCCACTTTGGCTGAAACAACGACGGATGGTGCGATCTGACACTGATGTACCTTGACCTTGGAGTTCACCATGAGTGTGTTTAGAGGTTGTTCTGGGCTCTTTTGTTACCATTCGTATTATCCATCTCTTCCATTTTTCATCAAGTTTCCTCCTGCGGCCACGTCCAGGGAGGTTGGCTACAGTCCCGTGGATCTTAAATTTCTGAATAATATGTGCAACTGTAGTCACAGGAACATCAAGCTGCTTGGAGATGGTCTTATAGCCTTTACCTTTAACATGCTTGTCTATAATTTTCTTTCTAATCTCCTGAGACAACTCTCTCCTTTCCTTCCTGTGGTCCATGTTTAGTGTGGTACACACCATGGTACCAAACAGCACAGTGACTACTTGTCACCCTTTAAATACGCTGACTGACTGATTACAAGTTTGTAGACACCTATGATGTTAATTAGAGAACACATCATGGTTGAACATGTCCCTATGGTCACATTATTTTCAATCTTTTCTAGGGATACCATCATTTTTGTCCAGGCCTGTTTCATGAGTTTGTTTTTTAAAGTAATTCTTTTGAACCACAATTCAAAAGCACTGTCTGATTTTCATTGGTTAATTTTCATAGAATTTTTATTTATTACCACTTTTGTCAGATTCAAGTTATTTCTGTGACCATTGTGGGTTTTTCCTCTCATTAACAGAGGGGTACCAACAATTTTGTCCACGTGTGTTAATGATTTTACCTCTAAAGACGTATAGAATGTTCAAGCACTGGCTGTAGCGTTAGATTTGCTCGTTTGTTTGTGGTTTTACGGCATCTCCTCACGCACGCTGTCACGACAGGGTGCTTTTCAGGCAGACGGAGTTTTTTCAACACAAGCTCGGCACTTCGTACACGTGGTCAGGACGGACACGTGGGAAGACATCCACCGGCAGGCCGGGGGAGATAGAGGAAGGGACGGTGTGGGTAATCTTGTGGGTGAGTGTTTTTTTTTTTAAATCACACACTGTTTTTTGCTGATGTGTCCCATTAATACTCACTGTAAATATGGAAGTGAGTGCAGTGCAGCGACACATTTGATTGGTTAGACTGAGTGTTTGAGCGCTATTCGGGGATAAATTTGATTGGTGAAATTGGCACAAGTTGACGAGGTTTGGCCAGAATTACGGGAAAGTTCCAGTGATTGGACAAAGTTGCAAGGTTGCACAAAAGATGTGGCTAATCGCTGATTTCGTGTGAATTAGTGCGATCGCAACATCGCGAAATCCTGGAGGGACTGCACAGTGATCCTCAGGTTGGTGTACATCCAGATTGTGGTGAAGGTTAAAGGTAACATAATCAGTGTAATTTCAGCATTGAACAGGCCTAGAGTATGTACGTGTTGGGGCTGGACAAACTGACCTTAAATCAGCTTTCAAGTCATTTTTTTCTTTTTTCCCTTCCTCCTTTCTTCTTCCATATAGTTCACTGCCAAGACTCATAATTAAGTCACAAGAGTGTTGCATCAATGAATATATCACTGCAGTGATTCAGCTGCAAATAAGCGTAATATACTAAAGAATAGACTCTTTGTCACTGCACACACATAGAACCAAACTGTACACTGCCCAGTGTAGAAGTCAGTGTCCACCCATACCTCTTGGGCCCATGGGGCGTATGACTCAAGCCAGTGGCGAGTCAGCTGCCAGCGGCTCCAGGGTTGCCCTTCACGCAGCCACAACCATGCCATCACCACACAGTGACCACAAATCTCCCATCAGGTTCTTAAATACAGCCTTTGCTCATCCACCCACACGGCAAAATGGTCGATAACACGGACAGCAGTCAGAGGACAACAGCAATGCAGCATTGGCGCACTGCGCGCCAGCCGCCGCACCCTCTGCTCGCCACCTCCTGGCATCCCCAGATGAAACGGAGTCAATTATCTCATACTGTGTGGATGGACACCACATTTCTTTTAGGTACAAGCAGTTTTTTTTTTCACAATATTTTTTATTTGAACCTTTTTTACAAACATAACACAAACGATCAAACACTAACACTAAAGTGATTAAAAAAAAAATACTAAAAACACCAACAACCACTAACAAAAGCAGGTCTTCAACAATGCTCCTCTGTTTAGTCTAGGTACTCCATTACATAAGTATACATATTATACATTCACCAGTTTGGAATTTACAAGGTCCACACAGATCATTCACCTTTTTCTTCAAAAGTTATGTTTAAATTCTTTACATAATCAATGAAAGGTCTCCATATATTCTCAAACACAATTTCCTTTGATTTCAGTATGTATGTTATTCTTTCTAGTGGAAGGTTTGTTAACATCTGTCTTAACCACTGAGTCACATCTGGTCTATGAGTCTTTTTCCACAATAGTGCAATACATTTTTTGGCGTTAAGCAAACTGAGGTCTATGAATGCTCTTTCACTCTTATTAAAGTTATGTTTTTCTGGATACAGACCCAACAAAAACAATTTAGGATTCAATATGATTTGTTTTGAAATTATTTTTTCAATTGTTACCCTCACCTCTTCCCAAAACATTCTAATTTTTCTACATTCCCATAAACAATGAAATCGGGTTCCTTTACTTTCCATACATTTTGTGCACGTATCTGGTATGTTTTTGTTGTATCTATTTAACTCCACCGGTGTTACATCCGCATTAACCATTTAAAATGTATCAATTTAAGACGTACATTTATTGATTTGGTTTGAGCTTCTGTACAAGCCAATTCCCATTGTTCCTCTGAAATTTCAGTTTGCAGGTCTTCTTTCCAATAATTCAGTCTTTTCTGTGAGTTTTCACTTGAGGATAATGTCAGTGAGTTATAAAACTCTGAAATAATACCCTTTCTCTTACTATCTTTCTTCAAGATTTTTTCCAAGGATGAATAAGTAGGTCGGGTGAGAGCATTATTTTGATTTGATCGAATAAAGTTCCTAAGCTGAAGATATTTAAAAAAATGTGTTCTATTAAGATTAAGTTTGATCCTCAGTTCTTCAAAAGACATTATGTTATCTGAACATGACAAATATAAGTCTTGAATCTTTTGAATCCCTTTAAAATTCCATACTTTAAATACAGCATCCGCTCTCCCTGGTTTAAAATATTGATTACCCCATATTGGGCTGAATTGTGACAATAAGTGTGGTTCTTTTAAATATTTTTTGGTTTCATACCATATTTTGATCATATGCTTTACAAATGGATTTTTAACTTGTTTCTGTAATTTTTTTGCCGAGTCTGAGTATATGAATATGGGAAGAGGTAAAGGTAAATTGTATGATTCCATTTCAGTCCAGTGAGGGAGATCATTTGATGAAAAATAATATGTCATAGACCTTAGTTGTGCTGACCAGTAATACAACATAAAGTTTGGACATTTCAGACCTCCACAATCAAATGGTAAATATAGTAAGGACAGACGTAATCTAGCCCTCCTATTGTTCCATATAAATTCCACTAACTTTTTTTTAATTCTTGAGAATAGATCTGAAGGTGGTGGTAAAGGAAAGTATTGAAATAAATAAAGTATCTTGGGTAAGATATTACTTTTAAGTATATTAATTCTCCCAATCATCAACATTGGTAGTGACATCCATCTCTGAAGTAACTCATTAATGTCTGTCATTAAGGCTTCATAGTTGGCACTGGCGACTGATTCTAGCTTAGGCACAATTTGAATTCCTAAATATTTAAACTGATTTACAACTTTGAATTGATTTACCTCAGGAGCTGGGTGATTTCTCTGGGTCTCATTTAGCATTAATATTGAAGATTTAGTTTTATTTATTTTATATCCTGATATTTCCCCCAAATTCTTTTTTAAATTCAACAAGGTCGGAATTGATTTTTTAAGATTCGACATAAACAAAATTATGTCATCGGCATACAGGGAGATTTTATGTTCTGTTGGTCCTACTCTAATTCCATTTATTTGTGGATGTAAACGTACTGCCATCGCTAAAGGTTCAATTGCCATAGTAAACAGTAAAGGTGAAAGTGGGCCTTGTCGACATCCTCTATTGATATTTATTGATTTTGAGATATTGCTGTTTGTTAGGATTTCTGCTGTAGCATTATTATCTGAACCCATTTTATGAAATTATTTCCAAGTCCAAACCTTTGTAGGACTTCAAAAAGAAAGGGCCATTCGACCCTATCAAAGGCCTTTTCGGCGTCCAATGATAGGAGAGCTGTATCCGGTGCTTCTTTATTAGAATAGATAATATTAAATAGTCTTCTTACATTATGGAAGCCTTGTCTTCCCTTTATAAAGCCATTCTGATCTCGGTTAATAATATTTGGTAATATTTCTTGTAGTCGTCTTGCTAAAATTTTACAGATTATCTTAAGGTCAGCATTTAATAGGCTTATTGGTCTCATATTTTCACATTTATTAGAGGGTTTACCTGGTTTTGGCAACAGTATAATTAAGGCATTGTTCATATATAGTGGTAAATTACTATTTTGAAATGCTTCTAAAACCATTTCCAAAAATGGCTTTATTAATTTATTCTTAAATTTTTTATAGAGGTCAACTGAAAGACCATCTGGTCCCGCACTTTTTCCTGATTTCATATTATCAATGGCTAGCCCAACTTCTTCTTGACTAATTTTAGACTCCAGTATCTCCCTGTTTTCATTTGGAATACACGGTATAGATAATCCGTCCAAAAACCCATTTAGTTTTGTTAAGTCAGTTTCATTTTTTGTATCATATAGTTTTTCATAATAATCTCTAAAGGCACTGTTAATTTCTAAAGGACCTACAACTGCCTGTCCGTTACTTATAATACTGGTAATTGGTGTTTTAAATTCTAATTGTTTAATCTGCCATGCCAATAATTTCCCTGATTTCTCACCTTGTTCATAAAAAGATTGCTTCAATCTTAGAAGACTCGAGGCAGCTCTATTCGCTGATTTTTTGTCATATTCAGCTCTCAGAATCAGTAATTCGTTCTCTAATTTTGGGTCACTTTCTGCATTCACTTTTTCTTGGAGAATTTTTATTTTATGTTCCAATTGGACTCTCTCCTCTCGAGTCTTCTTAGATTTTGAACCTGTATAACTAATAATATGCCCCCTAATAAAAGCTTTGAAAGCCTCCCACTTTACACATGCTGATGTTTGTGTAGTATTGATATCAAAGAACTCATCTGTCTTTCTATGTACTTAACAAATTCCTCATCCTGAAGCCATTTATGCTGAAATTGCCACCTACCTGGTTCCTTTGTCAATTTCTTATCTACATATATTAAACAGCAGGGTGCATGATCAGAGATCACAATGTTATCATAGAAACAGTTTTGAATCTTGGACCTTAATTCTGTGGAGATCAAAAAATAGTCAATACGTGAGAATGTCTTGTAGGTATTAGAATAGCAAGAGTAGGCTTTAACTTGTCGTTTCATTTCTCTCCATATATCTAGCAATCTCAGTTCTTTCATAGAATGATTAATGATCATCCTGCATCCATTGTGCCTATAGTCCAGTCCTGTTGATCTGTCTATACCGGGATTCAATGTACAATTAAAATCCCCTGCTATTATATGTTGCCCTGTAAGTGATGATAAAATAAGAAATAAATTAGCAAAGAAGTTTTGATCATCTATATTGGGACCGTATAAGTTCACCAAATTTATATTTTCTAATAACAAAGATCCTTGGATGATTAGATATCTTCCTAATTTGTCTCCAATTACATTTTTCACTTGAAATGGGACTGATTTATATATGAGAGTCATAACTTCCCTGGCTCGAGATGAAAATGATGAAGTGAACACACTTCCCTGCCATCTTCTCCTAATTCTTTTTACATCCTCCTCTATTAGATGAGTTTCTTGTAAAACACAATTTTTGAACCTATGTCTTTTATTTTATTCATAACTTGTTTAAGTTTTTTTAAATTTTGTAGACCTCTGCAATTCCATGAAGTTAAATTAAGATTAATGCTTTGGTCTATGATCAATAAGGAGTTTGAGATTACCTCGCAATATAAACATGCTCATACAGAGAAGCAAAAACATGAGTGGTTGAACATTCATCCTACAAACTACACACAAACAAATTCCCCCTTCCCACATTCGTGGTAATCCCCCCAAAATCAAAAAAAATTCCGTCTCTCGCTATAGCCATTTACTGTCCACACCCGCGAGGATCAGTCAAAACCACTCTTTCTCCTCTCAGTCACCCTGACCCTACTGCTTTTAATGACATAACATTAACTCTCTTCTGTAGTTTTCCAACTTAACTCCAAAATTTTATAGCAACTTTGTACATCATAGGGTTTTTTTTTTGTTTTGTTTTTTTTTGTTTTTTTTTATATAATACAATCTATATTTTGTAAACTTGCTATATGCTTCAGATCAGTCAGATGCCTGTGCAAATACTTAAATATTCTACCTTTATATCTTGTTCATGCTTCATGCTTAGCTCCCACCAGTCTCTTCTTGGATCTGCTTGATAAGCACCTGCGCCTCCTCAGGGGTCTTGAAGGTGTGGGTTCTCCCTTTATATGTGACCAGCAGTCTTGCCGGATAAATCACTCCATGACGAATCCCGAGGTTGCGCAGCTCTCTACGGGCGGGGTCAAACTGTTTCCTTAGTTGTTGGATTCCTGTGGCCAGATCTGGGTAAAACCGCACCTGTTGATCCTGATATTTAATTTCTCCTTTAGCTCGCACCGCGTTGGAGATCGTCATCGTGTCTCTGTAGCTGAGGAACTTCATAATCAGCGTCCTCGGTGGTGCCTTATTTTCTCTCAGTGGGCCAATTCGGTGGGCGCTCTCTAAGACGACCGATGACTGCAGCTCCGCGTTGTTCAGCGCTTCTGGAATCCACTTTTCCAAAAAGGAACATGGGTTCCGTCCCTCTGTTCCCTCCGGGAGGCCCACCAGCCTCAGATTGTTCCGTCTCGACCGGGATTCTAAGTCCAGGGCACTATCTTCCAAACGTTTATTTTTTAATTCCAATGTGCGCACCTTTAATTGTAGGCTAGTGACCTCATCCTCAGCACTGGAAATTCGGAGCTCCACCTGCGATACTCGCTCCATACAGTCACTTATTTCCTTCCTCATTCCGTCTATCGCTGCTATAATCCCATCAAATTTAGCGGAAAAGTCTGCTCTCATTGCACTAATGGCAGCGAGCACCGCACCTGTGCCCTCGCCAGCAGTCACCGCTCCATCGCTAGCCTGCTCCGCCATATCTGGAGATTTTTCTGCTTCGTCACGAACGTGGAAGTCCGTTAACTTGGACTGTTTCGGCGGTTCAATTTTTCCTCCACCTAATTTCCCAGCCTTAGGCTTTACTGGCATATCCGCGCCCAAACGCTGGGATAGATTTTATTCCAATTGGGAGAGTTATTTGCCAACTTTTTATTTTTAGGAGCAGAGCAGAGTGAACCACGTCTTCCTACGTGGCCGCCATAACCGGAAGTCCCCGGTACAAGCAGTTTTAATTTTTCTGCTGTGTTCTGCTGCTTCCAAACAGAGCTGACTGCAGGGCTTAAAGTTTTCCAACACCGTGCCAGATTTCTGGCGTGTACCATTTTTTTGTTCTGAGGTTTTTTTTATTTTTTTTTTGGGGGGGGGCGGCTGCAGGGAAATTTATTTCCTGTTTCTGTATGCAGAAACACTTTTTGTCCAAGCGGAGTTGCCATATCTAGCGATCCAAGATGGTGGAACATATTGAGTGGTATTGAGCTTGCATGCTCCAGTGATCTCAAAAGAAAACCTGGATAGTTCATGCCCCATTAGTGAGTACAGAACTGAGTGAAGCCACCTGGCCGCTATATTAGTACACCCAAAACACTTGGTATTAATATGACAGCCAGGTGGCTTCACTTCTGGCAGCCAATGATCCAACCAGTTTTTCTATAGAGATCAGTGGCACGCTCCTAATTGGATAGTGGTGAATAGTGACAGTAAGGAGAGTAGGTTTCTGAAGCCTGGGGAAGATGTTCTAATTGACAAAAGACTTAAAAACAAATGGCGCTGGACGTGGATCAAAGAAATGAGCAGAGACTGCAAGCCTTTTGGTAGCTGGTGTAAAAAAAAAAATTGGAGAACCAGGAGCTTGTTTCTGCATGTTGTGCTTGAAAAACCTCATGTAAGCAACTAGCGGTAAAAAGTGTTACCACGTCACAAACTAGATCCCGGCCACAGAGCAGCTGTCCGTTTTTGTTAATTGAATTAAACTGTTGCTTTCTGTAGTAATTGGCTTTGTGCATTTCCCTTTTTATGTTTTATAGTATTTAATTTACTATTATTTCTTTTGAACAAAATAATTATGGAAATAATGCATTTTAGAGTATTATATACAGTTCAATGTTGCTGTTTACAATTTGTTATTAAAAATACATGGTGCAAATGTTGCACATTCCATTAAAAATAGTAAATCAATGGCCTTTTCCATATACCCTTTACTGAATGGTTGTTAATGAAATCTTATTCCACCAATGAATTAGTTTGCTTGACTGAGTTTCACATACCCTTATTCATAAATTTCATGTTATAGATTGTAGGTCATTCTGTACATAATTTATATAAATTGATAGCAACAGCATCCTAAATGTTAGATGTTTGCACCATTTTAGAGTGAGATGGAATACTATTCCCACCTGCTGACCTTCCTTGTTATTGCTATTTCAAACAGTCCATCATAACCTAGTCTGAATTTATTAGTGGGTATGGCAGATAGTTACTACCTAGTTTCAAGAAAAATCATTTTCGCGTGTGTGTGTGTGTGTGTGTGTGTGTGTGTGTCCACCCTTGTGACCCTGCCCTCTGAAAAAAGTTCAGGCTCAGGATTTTTTTTTGCTTTAACCCCGTGACTCCATTGGTGCCAGGTTCCACACCAAGAGATGTCTTAAAGGGGAAGTTCGTGAAAGCTATCATATACACATGCACACAACAGAAAGAAGGGAAAACCGAAAAAACCGACATGAGCAAAATTACTTCAGTTTTAGGTTCTGACTGTTGGTTTCAATTTTGTTTTGGCTAATCGCCCAGCCCTAGTGCATACGCTTAGAGAGAGCATTGGAAGCTCCTGCTGACCTCAGGGTGTGTTCATGAGGCCCAAATTGGCTATTCCATCACTGAGGGTGTTGTTCTGAGTTAATTGTTTCTGAGGTTGTGTTTAGCCCTTGTGTATGCAGTTATTCATGTAATTTAAAAGATACATAATGACAAACATTGTTAATTATAGCATTATAGCAGACTATAGCACAGTTCATGTAACTTTCATGTATCTATGAGGGGGGACTGAAAAGTTCATAGGCTGAAAAGTTCATAGTGGTCAGATTTGACCAAATTGGTTTATTTTTCAACTGCAGGGATCCAAGACTACAACACTGATGGAAGAAGTGTGTGGACCGAAGGGGAGACTATGTTGAAAAATAAACCCCATTTGGTCAAATTTGACCACTATGAACGTTTCAGCCCCACCCCACCCCCCAACCACCGGATGCAAGTTACCAATTAATTCATTAATCATTAGTTGTTTCACCTTATCAATCAATTAACAATTAATAAGCGACTTTTGCATTACGAGTGTGCATGTGTGGATTATGTGAGTTCAAAGTTCACGACTACCAAACATTCGGTAGCCGCCTTGCTTTTGTATAGAGACAGTACTGACACACCTGAACAATTGCCGTTTAAAGTCTGCTTCAAGCTTTAAATCGCCGTTATACCAGGTGCACATTGTGCCGTAGTGAAGTGTGGAACGGCATGTATCATCTACAGCCGTGGACAAAATTGTTGGTACCCCTCTGTTAATGAAAGAAAAACCCACAGTGGTCACAGAAATAACTTGAATCTGACAAAAGTGGTAATAAATAAAAATTCTATGAAAATTAACCAATGAAAATCAGACAGTGCTTTTGAATTGTGGTTCAATAGAATTATTTTAAAAAACAAACTCGTGAAACAGGCCTGGACAAAAATTTTTTAGATTTTCTTTTTAGATTTAGTATACTTTATTGATCCCCAGAGGGGAAATTGAGGGTCATCCACCACCTGGATGGATGAAGCAGCCACGATACGGCGCTATCCCTTAACCATTCACACACACATTCACACCTAGGGCCACTTTAGAGTCTCCAATTAACCTAACCTAAAATGATGGTACCCTTAACTTAATGTTTTGTAGCACAACCTTTTGATGCAATCACTGCAATCAAATGATTTCTGTAACTGTCAGTGAGACTTCTGCACCTCTCAGCAGGTAGTTTGGCCCACTCCTCATGAGCAAACTGCTCCAGTTGTCTCAGGTTTGAAGGGTGCCTTCTCCAGACGGCAAGTTTCAGCTCCTTCCACAGATGTTCAATAGGATTTAGACCAGGGCTCACAGAAGGCCACTTTAGAATAGTCCAATGTTTCGCTTTTAGCCATTCTTGGGTGTTTTTAGCTGTGTGTTTTGGGTCATTATCCTGTTGCAAGACCCATGACCTACGACTGAGACCAAGCTGTCTGACACTGGGCAGCACAAAGTGTCACACAGTGTCACACAGTCTTGAGATTTCATTGTACCCTGCACAGATTCAAGACACCCTGTGCCAGATGCAGCAAAGCAGCCCCAGAACATAACAGAACCTCCTCCATGTTTCACAGTAGGGACAGTGTTCTTTTCTTGGTATGCTTCATTTTTGCATCTGTGAACATAGCGCTGATGTGCCTTGCCAAAAAGTTCCAGTTTTGTCTCGTCTGTCCATAAGACATTCTCCCAGAAGCTTTGTGGCTTGTCAACATGCAGTCTGGCAAATTCCAGTCTGGCTTTTTTATGATTTGTTTTCAACAGTGGTGTCCTCCTTGGTCGTCTCCCATGAAGTCCACTTTGGCTCAAACAACGACACATGGTACGATCTGACACTGATGTACCTTGACCTTGGAGTTCACCTTGAATGTGTTTAGAGGTTGTTCTGGGCTCTTTTGTTACCATTCGTATTATCCGTCTCTTCCATTTTTCATCAAGTTTCCTCCTGCGGCCACGTCCAGGGAGGTTGGCTACAGTCCAGTGGATCTTAAATTTCTGAATAATATGTGCAACTGTAGTCACAGGAACATCAAGCTGCTTGGAGATGGTCTTATAGCCTTTACCTTTAACATGCTTGTCTATAATTTTCTTTCTAATCTCCTGAGACGACTCTCTCCTTTGCTTCCTCTGGTCCATGTTTAGTGTGGTACACACCCATGTCACCAAATAGCACAGTGACTACTGGTCACCATTTAAATAGGCCGACTGACTGATTACAAGTTTGTAGACACCTGTGATGTTAATTAGAGGACACATCTTGGTTGAACATGTCCCTATGGTCACATTATTTTCAATCTTTTCTAGGGGTACCATCATTTTTGTCCAGGCCTGTTTCATGAGTTTGTTTTTTAAAATAATTCTTTTGAACCACAATTCAAAAGCATTGTCTGATTTTCATTGGTTAATTTTCATATAATTTTTATCTATTACCACTTTTGTCAGATTCAAGTTATTTTTGTGACCATTGTGGGTTTTTCTTTCATTAACAGAGGGGTACCAACAATTTTGTCCACGTGTGTAGAGTGTGGAAAAAGCAAACTTGCAGCATACATGCGTGTAACTTCGGGACCAGCGTGTGCACATGTTGGCCGCCATTCACGTTATATACATTCCCCACAGAGCTGAAGGATCTGAACGGACGTAATTGTTGGATTAAAGCAGTAAGTCTATATTATAACATAATTAAATAGTGTTATGTATTGTTCAAGTTCTAGCCTAATTGACACAAGTCTAAACCCTGAAGTAGTAGGTACGGACAGGCAGGCCTGGATCTAGGATATAGTTCTTTGTATATTGGTAATGAACTTGATCTACACACACATGTAATTAAGGCCATTGATAAGTAGGCTGGTATAAAATAAAATTGCAAATCATTGAAAACGTGTGGTACTTAAACTATAGTAGTATCGACCTATAGATCTAAGTAAGCAGGCTATGCCTTGTAGTGAAATTTACTCAAAATGACAAAACCAAAGTTGAGCTGTCAAACCACTCGCTTACCTTCTTTGTAGTCGTTTCGGAGTCTTCCAAGTAAGGGTGCTTGGTCTTTTGACAACAAAAAATCTGCTATGTCAGCATACATACAGGGGGGCCATTTTGGCCAATTTCTGCAATGTGGCCGCGAATGCAAGCGCAACTAGTTCATCCTTGCGTTTGCGGGTGCAACCGGTAAGACCCCTACGCATACAATATGCTCGTAGATCAGGAACTTTCCATAAATTAAATGTACTGATAGAGCATGTTTGGTAGCCACGTTCCCATGATGCTTTGCGCGAGCCGAGATGTGAAAGTCGCTTATTGATAAACAGCAATTTTCCTGAGAATCTGAATTTCCCTCTGTACAATAAGGTCTTTCTATCTATAACAAAAAGCCAATTATTGTTTCTGATATATTGAATAAAATATGCACATCATGTTCCTCAATGATTTATTGTACCATCTGCCTTTCTTTCACTACAGACAATGGCATTCTTTGTGGTTTAACAAATTCTGTTCTGTATAGTGTGTACTATGTGCTGGTGCATCTCGGTAATTTAGAATGTCATGATAATTTATTTTATAAACTATAACCAATGTCATCATATTTATTCAAAAAGGAATGAAATATTTCACTTTGTGTAATAAATAAAAATTTAACTTTCACAGTGTTCTAATTTACTGAGAAGTACTAGCAGACTGTTTTAACAGGAAACTAAACTGTGAACTGCTTCATCTGTTGCATGGTAAACAGCTCCGTTCAAAGTACCCCAGGAATCCCAAGTAAACCTCATACGATCCACGCTTCCTTGTACAGTACAACAAAATTGAATAGGACAACACGGATAAACACACAATGAAGTAGATGTCAGCATAACCATGTCACAGCACAGCAACAGAGAGTGGAAATGAATCATAAGGCATATCAGAAGACAATAATGTCTGTCATTATTCTGACAGATTATATTTTGGACCTGCACCGGACAACTGTGTGCTACAATTACACAAATATCACAGCAGCTGAGAGAGGTTTCTTTTAAGAGCATTTTTACACTCCTGCGGAGTCTGCAGAGGCTCTTTGACTCTGCTGTGATAGTAGCCTGTCCTGTTAGTCTAGCTAAGCCAGGCTCTTCAGCTGCTGTGTTGAAATGTACATAAATACCTTTACCTCAGTGGTAACTTGGGTCTGGTCTGCTTTCACGTCTAGCCGTGGGTTGAAGGCGGTGGGGATGGTTTTTTGCGCTTGTGTAGTCTCTTTTCCTTTTTCCAGTCTGTTTCTCCGCCCTGCTGATTTGAAGCCGGCGATTTGATCTTCAAGCTCACGCATTCTTGTTTTGGCTCTGCGACGTACCCTGGAAGGACGAGGCATTCCACTCTGCACAGCGCATGCGCTTTGGGGGTTTGGCATTGTCTTCTGCCTTTTTTTTTTGTTTGTTTGTTTAGGTTGGAAGGCAGCAATGGGTGACCACATGCGCCCCCGCCTGAATGGCAACGCCACTACATTTCATAGAGTAAACTTTCATTGAAAAGGATTGCCAAGTTATCAATTAATTGACAACTAATTTAATTTAATGGATTAAATTCTTATCAACAATTAATGCAAAGTCGATTAACATCCCTTATCTATGGAAATGGAACAAAACATAAAAACAAATGGATTCTGATGATCTCCCCGACAATTGACGAACAGGACCTTATCGGGTTATTTTGATTTCCCTGATAAGGTCGTAGTTAAAGTCTGAGCATGACTGAAGTGATTTTGAGTCATCTGTGGCTCTGCTGAATGATGAGCAGTGTCAGGGGAATCACTGCAATCTCTCTGGTTTTGTCGCCAGAAAAGGTCAGAGGTCCCACAGTGAGGGGTTCATAGGTGGTCTTTTTTATTCATCTTTTAACCAAAGATAACTTGCGACAAAATTCTGGCACTGCCATAAATTTAGGATGGTCACCTTAGCATATGACTGCTGCTATAATGTATGTCTACTTAGTGTCACGCCGCGCCATTCATCAGCGGCGCCACCTGCTCACGCACCTGCCAATCATCAGCGGCGAGGGATAAAGGCCGGCTCGCCCGGAGGCTCGGCCTGAAGCCGTCAGACTTCGTCCCTCACCGTTGTGAGCATACTTCCCTTCAGCGTAACCATTTTGGTAAGAAGATCGCTTACCTTTTCTCTTCAGTCTTCTCCCCTGTGCACAGGTGGATTCCCCAGCGGCGGACATCTCCACTCCATCGCCCAATCCTCGCTGCTGCACGGAGCTCTCCAGGTGGCTGTCTTCCGGGCTTCACCCCCTTGTTGTGCCAGCTGTCCTGACCCACCAAGTAAGTCCTTCTCTCGCCATAAATTCCTCCTGTGTTGGTGTATGCCCGTCACCCTCTCCCTGTGCTCTCTCCATAGGGTTGCTCGGCTGTACGGTCACCTGCCTCTGTGCCTGGAGCAGACACCATCACCAACACATTTACATCCCGCAGACACGCACTCATTCACTCCTGTTGTTAATAAACTCTTTGAACTACTCTAAGCCTGTGTGTGTGCGTCTCCTGAGCCGTGCGTTATGTCAGTACGGCTTCAGCAGAGCGGCTCGGCGGACGGCGGGCTCGCACACCGGTTTTCCACTCTCGAGGCTAGAGTGGATCAAATAGCTTATCAACAACAGGTGATCTTTAATCAATTATTGAATTTAACTAACCGGTTGGGCCGCTTGGATCCTCAACAGCCGTTCCCCCCGGCTCGCCAGGGTGGCGCGGCTCCTGCTGTTCCAGCGGCCGTCCAGCCGGCTCCAGTGGCACCGGTTCGGCTCACACCGATTCCGACCCCCGCCCGCTTTAGCGGTAAGCTCGGCGGAGCGCGGGGGTTCATTATGCAGTGTGAGTCCGTGTTCCACCGTGTGCCCGGAGATTTTCCCTCGGATCACAGTCGGATTGGTTACATAGGGAATCTTCTGGAGGGGCGTGCGTTAACTTGGACCTACGCCGTAATGGCGAGGCCCAGTTATGCCACCCTCACCTATGACCAGTTCGTGAGGCGCTTCCTGGAGGTCTTTGACCATTCTCAAACCGAGACGGTCCAGGTCGATCGGCTCCTCGCTCTCCAGCAGGGAGGCCGGTCGGCAGCGGACTACTCGGTCGACTTCCGGGTAGCGGCGGAGGAATTGGGCTGGGAGGATCGCTCCCTCTGTGGCCTGTTCCTCCGCAGCCTCAATAGTGATCTGAGGGATGAACTGGCTGGACGGGATATCCCTGGGACGCTAGCGGAGCTGACATCCTTAGCGATAAGTTTGGATAACAGGCTGCGCGAGCGCTCCTCGGGGCGGAAGTCTTCTTCTTCTTGCCCTCGTGGAGTCTCGCCGCACCTGTTCCAAGCTCGCCCCCTGGCGGCGCCGCCAGCATTGTGCCCCGAGGAGTCGGAGCCAATGGTGACGGGCTGGACCAAGCTTTCCCCTGCGGAGAAACAACGCCGCCGTGAGTTGGGCCTCTGCATGTATTGCGGAGGTGACCAACACACTGTGGAGCGTTGCCCGCGGAAAGCCAGTCGGCGGGGTCCGCGAATCGCTGTAGGGAGCCTCGCGGATCCCAACCGGTTAGACTCTCTCACCCAATTAAAGCTGCCCATCCGTTTTTGCCACAATCCCACTGGGCACCTCACCCACGCACTGGTGGATTCGGGCGCAGAGGGCAGCTTCATTTCACAAGGCCTGGCAACCCGATTGGGCATCCGCTGTCAGGCATTAAAACACCCCATCTCCCTGGTCCATCTCTCCCGTGCCTCCCTTGGGAGAGTTTCTCACCAGACCATGCCTGTCCCAGTCATCATCTCAGGGAACCACCGGGAGGAGATGGTATTTTACGTCCTGCCCAACTCTGTGTCGCCCGTCATCCTGGGGTATCCCTGGCTACGCCTCCACAACCCTGTCCTGGACTGGAGGTCCGCTGGGGTATCGGCATGGAGTACCTTCTGTATGGGCACCTGCCTTCAGTCCGCTGCCTGCTCCCCATCCGCGGCTCCCCCTGTGGCGGATACAGCACCTCCGGACCTGTCACTGGTGCCTCCAGAATTTCACGACCTGGGTATGGTATTTAGCAAATCGAAAGCTATGTCTCTTCCCCCGCATCGACCATATGACTGTGCCATCAACCTCCGCCAGGGGGCTCCCCTGCCATCTGGTCGGCTCTACAGCCTGTCGGCGCCGGAGAAGGAGACCATGAATACATACCTAAAGGAATCTCTGAGCGCTGGGATTATTCGCCCATCGTCGTCACCCGTGGGGGCAGGGTTTTTCTTTGTCGGGAAAAAGGACGGATCCCTCCGCCCCTGCATAGACTACCGAGCGCTGAATGACATCACTGAGAGGGACCGTTACACCCTGCCCCTCATGGACACTGCCTTTCACTCCCTCCAGGGGGCGACCTGGTTTACCAAGCTGGATTTACGCAGCGCTTACCACCTCGTCCGGATCCGGGAGGGAGATGAATGGAAGACAGCCTTCCGTACCCCGAACGGCCACTTTGAGTATCTCGTCATGCCGTTCGGGCTGACCAACGCTCCTGCCGTCTTTCAGCGCCTCATTAATGACGTCCTCCGGGATTTCATCGGCCTTTTTGTGTTCGTCTACCTGGATGACATCCTTATCTTCTCCAGGTCCAGGGACGAGCACCAGGTCCATGTGAGGCGGGTCCTCCAAAGACTGCTGGAGAATCGTCTGTACGTGAAGGCTGAGAAATGCGAATTCTACGCTAGGACCACATCCTTCCTGGGATTCATCATCGCTCAAGATCAGGTGCTCCCAGACCCAGAGAAGGTGAAGGCGGTGGTGGAGTGGCCTACTCCCGCATCCCGGAAGCAGGTGCAACAGTTTGTTGGCTTCGCCAATTTTTACCGCCGCTTTGTCCCAAATTTCAGCTCGATCGTCGGACCGCTGACCCGCCTCACGTCCCCGAAGGTCCCGTTCCGGTGGACTGAAGAGGTCGCTGCTGCCTTTAGGGCGCTGAAGGCGGAGTTCTCCTCCTCCCGGGTCCTTCGCCAGGTCGACCCCGCGCTGCAGTGCATTGTGGAGGTGGACGCATCGGACACGGGAGTGGGAGCAGTGTTATCCCAGCGGTCACCTGACGATGGCGCCAAGCGGCCGTGCGCCTTCTTCTCCCGGCGCCTGTCCCCGGCGGAGAGGAACTACGATGTGGGGGACAGAGAGCTCCTGGCCATTAAACTCGCCTTACAGGAGTGGCGCCACTGGCTAGAGGGGGCGGACCTGCCGTTTGTGGTCCTGACGGACCACAAGAACTTGGAGTATTTACGATCTGCCAAGCGCCTGAATGCCCGCCAGGCGCGCTGGTCTTTGTTCTTCGCCAGGTTCCGCTTCTCGATCACCTTCAGGCCGGGCTCCAAAAACGGCCTGCCTGACGCCCTCTCTAGGCAGTTCACCCCCGTGGAGGCTGAGGAGACGCCCCACACTATCCTGCCCAGGTCGTGCGTCCTCGGTGCCATCTCTTGGGACATTGAAGACAAGATCCGGAAGGCGCAGGAGGTGGAACCTGATCCTGGCGGCGGACCGGAGGGAAGACTGTTCGTCCCATCTGCGGTCCGAGGAGAGGTCATCCACTGGCTCCACACCTCCCGGCTCACCTGTCATCCCGGCACCTCTCGGATGATCAGCCTCCTCCAGCGGTCCTTTTGGTGGCCAGGCCTGCGGAGGGATGCAGCCCGCTACGCCCGGGCTTGCCCAATCTGTGCCACCAGCAAGTCGGGAAATGCCCCCCCAGCGGGTCTGCTCCAGCCTCTGCCCGTCCCCGGCAGGCCCTGGTCGCACATCGCACTGGACTTCGTCACCGGACTCCCCGTTTCCAACTCCTTTGACACCGTCCTGACCATTGTGGACCGTTTCTCCAAGGCGGCGCACTTCATTCCCCTGCGGGGTCTCCCTACTGCCCTGGAGACGGCGGGCCTCCTCGTCCAACACGTGGTCAGGCTGCACGGGATTCCGGTGGACGTGGTCTCGGACCGGGGCCCCCAATTTTCGTCCGAGGTTTGGAGATCCTTCTGTAACGCCATCGGAGCCAAGGTGAGCCTCTCCTCCGGCCATCACCCCCAGTCTAACGGGCAGTGTGAGAGGACCAATCAGGAGCTGGAGGCTGCGCTCCGCTGTGTTACCAGATCCAAGCCGACGTCCTGGAGCAACCATCTCGCCTGGGTGGAGTATGCCCACAACACCGCCCGCTCTTCTGCAACGGGGATGTCCCCCTTCAAGGCGTCCCTGGGTTACGACCCCCCGCTGTTTCCAGCGCAGGAGAACGAGGTGACTGTCCCCTCCGTTAGGGCGCACCTTAGGCAGTTCCGCTCCACCTGGGCTGCCGCGCGTCATGCGCTTTTACGCACAGCGGAGCGCAACAGGACCGTGGCGGACCGGCACAGAAGACCTGCCCCGGCGTACAGAGTTGGGCAACTCGTGTATGTGTCTACCCAGGACGTCACATTAAAAGGCGAGAGGAGGAAGCTGGCACAGCGATTCATGGGTCCCTTTCCCGTCACCCGGATCATCAACCCGGTGGCTGTGCGCGTGGCTATCCCCCCCTCCCTCCGCATCCATCCCACTTTCCATGTGTCGAGGGTGAAACTGGCAGTCACTGACCCCCTTTGCCCTCCTCCTGCAGCGCAACCCGCGCCCCGGATGGTTGGTGGCCATCCGGCCTGGTCCGTCTCCTCCATCCTGGACTCCCGGCGCCGAGGCCGTGGGTTGCAATACCTGGTGGACTGGGAGGGCTATGGGCCCGAGCATCGGCAATGGGTGCCCCCGTCGTTTGTGTTGGACCCATCGCTCATCGCGGACTTCCACCGAGCGCACCCGGATAAGCCATCGCCAGGAGGCGCTGCTAGAGGGGGGAGTACTGTCACGCCGCGCCATTCATCAGCGGCGCCACCTGCTCACGCACCTGCCAATCATCAGCGGCGAGGGATAAAGGCCGTCTCGCCCGGAGGCTCGGCCTGAAGCCGTCAGACTTCGTCCCTCACCGTTGTGAGCATACTTCCCTTCAGCGTAACCATTTTGGTAAGAAGATCGCTTACCTTTTCTCTTCAGTCTTCTCCCCTGTGCACAGGTGGATTCCCCAGCGGCGGACATCTCCACTCCATCGCCCAATCCTCGCTGCTGCACGGAGCTCTCCAGGTGGCTGTCTTCCGGGCTTCACCCCCTTGTTGTGCCAGCTGTCCTGACCCACCAAGTAAGTCCTTCTCTCGCCATAAATTCCTCCTGTGTTGGTGTATGCCCGTCACCCTCTCCCTGTGCTCTCTCCATAGGGTTGCTCGGCTGTACGGTCACCTGCCTCTGTGCCTGGAGCAGACACCATCACCAACACATTTACATCCCGCAGACACGCACTCATTCACTCCTGTTGTTAATAAACTCTTTGAACTACTCTAAGCCTGTGTGTGTGCGTCTCCTGAGCCGTGCGTTATGTCACTTAGTATCGTCTTTCTGAGCTTATTTTAAAACGCAAACAGAACACAACCACAACTGTGCTTTTTTTTTTTTTTCCCCCAAAAAAATATGGCGGCAGAAACTTGTTTCCATGATATTTCCTGCAGCTGCTATTATGATCACGTCAAGACCTGAACATGAAGCCAGTCGTATTTCTGCATGATTCATCAGGAACCATCATTGTACAGTTACACACAACTAAACATGATGTCACACACAGGGCTATCAGATCCATATTGCACCATATGTTTTGCATTGACTTTTTAAGACTGCTAAAATTGTGCAGTGTTGCAGGAGAATGTGAAAGGGCAACTAAAATCATAACACTCTGACTCTTGATTAAAGAACACAAGACTAATGTTTTCACAGGAGTCTGGTTTAATACATTTACCTGTGATCAGTAGAAATAACTTTAATACTGACGGTTTGTATTTTCACCATTTCAGTTCCCTGCAGATGTTTTCCTGTGCAAACATTTTGACATGTCCCTGCAGGAACAGAAGATAAAAACATAAATGGATTCTGTTTTCCATTTAGTGTTTGTTATTGTGCCTTTAGCTGACTGACAAGGCTCCTGGGATATCTACTGGGCCATTGTTATAATCCACAGGGACCATAGATGAGTAACATACAGTATAATACAATATACACAAATACAGCATTAATGTACAAGCACAATAAAAACACAATTAGGATTAATACGTATCAAGTGGAAGGTGAAATTATAGGGAAAAAAATAGTTAAACATTGGTGCCCAGCTGAAGATGATTTCTTTCTGTAAAATGCAGAAACATTAAAAGCTGTTCTGTCAGATAACTTTTTGAGCAATCACCATGTTTAAATAAATGTGAAAGTTATTACAAATCCTGCTATAAATTGCACTTATCCAATTCTTATCTTCTTCTTTCGGCTGCTCTTTGTTCGCGACAGCGGATCATGGGTCCGCATATTTGATTTGGGAAGGATTTTTTCACTGGATGCACTTTCTGACACAACTCTCCACATTTACACAGGCTTGGGACTGGCATAAGGATTACATGGGCTTGTGCTTCCCCTGTGATTGGGTAACCGACTTTCTGTTCCCCATTCTGTTTGGTTAACAAGCCATGGTTAACCAAAGGATTACAAAAAGCGTGTCAAAAGAAAAAATCATTATATAAAGCTTTTCTAAAGAAAAGGACAAAGAAGCAGAGCAGCGGTATAAAACATACAAAAATAAGTTAACATATATAATGAGATTAGCACTGCAGCAGCACAGCAACTCACCCTTGGCCATGGGATCCCTGGTTCAATCCCAGCCTTTGACCAACAGTGATCTGTGTGGAGTTTGCATGTTCTCCCCGTGTCTGCGTGGGTTTACTCCGGGATTTCTCCGGTTTCCTCCCACAGGCCAAAAACATGCAGGTTAGGTTAATTGGAGACTCTAAAAGTGGCCCTAGGTGTGAATGTGTGTGTGAATGGTAAAGGGATAGTGCCGTACCGTGGCTGCTTCATCCATCCAGGTGGATGCCCTCAGTTTCCCCTCTGGGGGTCAATAAAGTACACAAAAAAAAGAGATGTAGTAAAAGAGACTATTACAGTAAAGATCTGGAGAAAAACAGAGATAATATTAAAAATACATGGACAATGACTTCCGGTTATGGCTGCCACGTAGGACGGACGTGTCTCGCTCTGCTCTGCTCCTGGAGAAAAAAAATCGGCAAATAACTCTCTCATTTGGGACAGAACGTATCCCAGCGTTTGGGCGAGGATATGTCGGCGAAGCCTAAGGCTGGAAAACCAGGAAAAGGAAAAAGCGAGCCGCCGAAACAGTCCAAATTAACGGACTTTCAGGTCTGTGACGCAGCAAACAGGGCTCCATATATGGCGGAGGAGGCTGGCAACGCTGCGATTTCTGCGGGGAATGGCGCAGATGCGCTGATGGCTGCCATGAGTTCAATGAGAGCGGACTTTTCCTCTAGATTTGATGGGATTATGACAGCGTTGGAAGGAATAAGAAAGGAATTGGGTGACTGTGTAGAACGAACGGCGCAGATGGAGCTCCGTCTCGCTAGTGCTGAAGATGACGTCACCCGTCTTCAATTAAAGGTGCGCACTTTGGAAAAAAAAAATAAATCTCTGGAAGATAATATTTTGGATTTGGAATCTCGGTCGAGACAGAATAATTTGAGGCTGGTGGGTCTTCCAGAGGAATCAGAAGGTCGGGACGTATGTTCCTTTCTGGAAAAGTGGATTCCGGAGGTGCTGGGCAGCGAGGAGTTGCAATCAGCAGTGGTTCTGGAAAAAGCACATCGCATTGGCCCACGGAGAGATAAGGGACCGCCGAGGACCTTAATTATGAAGTTTCTTAACAACAGAGACAGGATGAAGATCTTCAACGCTGCACGAGCTAAAAAAGGAGAGATTAAACACCAGGACCAGCAGGTGCGGTTCTACCCAGATTTGGCCACAGGAATCCAGCAACTGAGGAAGCAGTTTGATCCCGTACGTAAGGAGCTGCGCAACCTTGGGATTCGTCATGGTGTAATCTATCCTGCGAGACTGCTGACCACGTATGAGGGCAGAACCCACATCTTCAAGACCCCAGAGGAGGCGCAGGAGTTCATCAAGAAGATCAAAGAAGAAGAAGAGACTGGTGGGAGCTAAGCATGAACAAAATATAAGGTAGAATAATTAAGCATTTGCACAGGCATCTGACTGACTTGAAGTAAATAGTAAGTTTACAAAATATAGATTGTATTATATATTTAAAAAAAAAACAAAACAAAAACAAAAACAAAAAAAAAAACTATGATGTACAAAGTTGTTAAAAATTTTGGAGTTAAGTTGGAAAACTACAGAGGAGAGTTAATGTTACGTCATTAAAAGCAGTAGAGTTAGGGTGATTGGGAGGATGAAGAAGGAGTGGCTTAGGCTGTTCCCCGTGGGTGTGGAACGGTCGATGGCTATATCGGGAGACAGAATTTTTCTTTTGATTTTGGGGGGTTTGCCACAAGTGTGGGAAGGGGAAATTTGTTTGTGTGTAGTTTGTAGGATGAATGTTCAACCACTCATGTTTTTGCTTCTCTGTATGAGCATGTTTACACTGCAAGGTAATCCCAAACTCTCTATTGATCATGGACCAAAGTGTTAATCTTAATTTAACTTCATGGAATTGCAGAGGTCTACAAAATTTAAAAAAACTTAAACAAGTTATGAATAAAATAAAGGACATGGGTTCAAAAATTGTGTTTTTACAAGAAACTCATCTGATAGAGGAGGATGTTAAAAGAATTAGGAGTAGATGGCAGGGAAGTGTATTCACCTCTTCATTTTCATCCCGAGCCAGGGGAGTTATGACTCTCATACATAAATCAGTTCCTTTTCAAGTGAAAAATGTAATTGGAGACAAATTTGGAAGATATGTAATCATTCAAGGTTCTTTGCTATTAGAAAATATAAATCTTGTGAACTTATATGGTCCCAATATAGATGATCAGAAGTTCTTTGCTAATTTATTTCTCATCTTATCATCACTTACAGGGCAACATATAATAGCAGGGTATTTTAATTGTACATTGAATCCAGGTGTGGATAGATCAACAGGACTGGATTGTACGCACATTGGATGTAGGATGACTATTAATCATTTTATGAAAGAATTGAGATTGTTAGATATATGGAGAGAAATGAAACCACAAGTTAAAGCCTATTCTTGTTATTCCAGTACCTACAAGACATTCTCACGTATTGATTATTTTTTGATTTCCACAGAATTAAGGTCCAAGATTCAAAACTGCTTTTATGATAACATCGTGATCTCTGATCATGCACCCTGTTGTCTAATATATGTAGATAAAAAATTGACAAAGGAATCAGGTAGATGGCAATTTCAGCATAAATGGCTTCAGGATGAGGAATTTGTCAAGTATATAGAAAAACAGATAGACGAGTTCTTTGACATCAATACTACACAAACATCAGCATGTGTAAAGTGGGAGGCTTTCAAAGCTTTTATTAGGGGGCATATTATTAGTTATACAGGATCAAAATCTAAGAAGACTCGAGAGGAGAGAGCTAAATTGGAACATAAAATAAAAAATCTTCAGGAAAAAGTGTATGCAGGAAGTGACCCAAGGTTGGAGAATGAATTACTGATTTTGAGAGCTGAATACGACAAAAAATCAGCGAATAGAGCTGCCTCGAGTCTTCTAAGATTGAAACAATCTTTTTATGAACAAGGTGAAAAATCAGGAAAATTATTAGCATGGCAGATTAAACAATTGGAAATTAAAACACCAATTACCAGTATTATAAGTAATGGACAGGTAGTTATAGATCCTTTAGAAATTAATAGAGCCTTTAGAGATTACTGTGAAAAATTATATGATACCAAAAATGAACCTGATTTAACAAAACTAAATGGGTTTTTGAACGAACTATCTATACCGTGTATTCCAAATGAAAACAGGGAGATATTGGAGTCTAAAATTAGTCAAGAAGAAGTTGGGCTAGCCATTGATAATATGAAATCAGGAAAAAGTGCAGGACCAGATGGTCTTCCAGTTGACCTTTATAAAAAATTTAAGAATAAATTAATAAAACCTTTTTTGGAAATGGTTTTAGAAGCATTTCAAAATAATAATTTACCATCATACATAAATAATGCCTTAATTATACTGCTGCCAAAACCAGGTAAGCCCTCTAATAAATGTGAAAATATGAGACCAATAAGCCTATTAAACGCCGACCTTAAGATAATCTGTAAAATTTTAGCAAGACGAATACAAGAAATTTTACCAAATATTATTAATCGAGATCAGAATGGCTTTATAAAGGGTAGACAAGGCTTCCATAATGTAAGAAGACTATTTAATATTATCTATTTTAATAAAGAAGCACCGGATACAGCTCTCCTATCATTGGACGCCGAAAAGGCCTTTGATAGAGTTGAATGGCCCTTTCTTTTTGAAGTCCTACAAAGGTTTGGACTTGGAAATAATTTCATAAAATGGGTTCAAATAATATACAATAATGCTACAGCAGAAATCCTAACAAATAACAATATTTCAAAACCAATAAAAATCAATAGAGGATGTCGACAAGGCTGTCCACTCTCACCTTTACTGTTTACTATGGCAATTGAACCTTTAGCGATAGCGATACGTTTACATTCACAAATATATGGAATTAAAGTTGGACCAACAGAACATAAAATCTCCCTGTACGCCGATGATATAATTTTGTTTATGTCGAATCTAAAAAAATCAATTCCAACCTTGTTGAATTTAATAAAGAATTTTGGGGAAATATCAGGATATAAAATAAATAAGACTAAATCTTCAATATTAATGCTAAATGAGACCCAGAGAAATTACCCAGCCCCTGAGGTAAATCAATTCAATGTTGTAAATCAGTTTAAATATTTAGGAATCCAAATTATGCCTAAGCTAGAATCAGTCGCCAGTGTCAACTATGAAGCCTTAATGTCAGATATCAGTGAGTTAACTCAGAGATGGATGTCACTACCAATGTCGATGATCGGGAGAATCAATATACTTAAAAGTAATATTTTACCTAAAATACTTTATTTATTTCAATACATTCCCTTATCACCACCTTTAGATCTATTCTCAAGAATAAAAAAAAAGTTAGTGGAATTTATATGGAACAACAGGAGGGCTAGATTACGTCTGTCTTTATTATATTTACCATTTGATCGTGGAGGTCTGAAATGTCCAAATTTTATGTTGTATTATTGGTCGGCACAACTGAGGTCTATGACATATTATTTTTCATCAAATGATCTCCCTCACTGGACTGAAATGGAATCATACAATTTACCTTTACCTCTTCCCATATTCATATACTCAGATTCGGCAAAAAAATTACAAAAACAAGTTAAAAATCCATTTGTAAAGCATATGATCAAAATATGGTGTGAAGCTAAAAACTATTTAAAAGAACCACAGTTATTGTCACAATTTAGTCCAATATGGGGTAATCAATATTTTAAACCAGGGAGAGCGGACGCTGTATTTAAAGTATGGAATTTAAAAGGGATACAAAAGATTCAGGATTTATATTTGCCATGTGCAGACAACATAATGTCTTTTGAAGAGCTGAGGATCAAATTTAATCTCAATAGAACACATTTTTTTAAATATCTTCAACTTAGAAACTTTATTCGATTCAAATCAAAATAAAGCTCTCACTCGACCTATTTATTCATCCTTGGAAAAAATGATGATGAAAGATAGTAAAAGAAAGGGTATTATTTCAGAGTTTTATAACTCATTGACACTATCTTCAAGTGAAAATTCACTGAAAAGATTAAACTACTGGAAAGAAGATCTGCAAATTGAAATTTCAGAGGAACAATGGGAATTGGCTTGTACAGAAGCTCAAACCAAATCAATAAATGCACGCCTTAAATTGATACATTTCAAATGGTTAATGCGGATGTATGTTACACCGGAGGAGTTAAATAGATATAACAAAAATATACCAGATACATGCACAAAATGCATGGAAAGTAAAGGAACCCTATTTCATTGTTTATGGGAATGTAGATTAATAAGAATGTTTTGGGAAGAGGTGAGGGTAACAATTGAAAAAATAATCTCAAAACAAATCATATTGAATCCTAAACTGTTTTTGTTGGGTCTGTACCCAGAAAAGCATAATTTCAATAAAAGTGAAAGAACATTCATAGACCTCAGTTTGCTTAATGCCAAAAAATGTATTGCACTATTATGGAAAAAGACTCATAGACCAGATGTGACTCAGTGGTTAAGACAGATGTTAACAAACCTTCCATTAGAAAGAATAACATATATACTGAAATCAAAGGAAATTGTGTTTGAGAATATATGGAGACCTTTTATTGATTATGTAAAAAATTTAAACATAACTCTTGAAGAAGAAGGTGAATGATGTGTGTGGACCTTGTAAATTCCAAACTGGTGAACATAATATGTATACTTATGTATTGGATTGTCTAGACTAAACAGAGGAGCATTGTTGAAGACTTGATTTTGTTGGTGGTTGTTGGTGTTTTTAGTGCATTTTTTTTTTTTTTGTAGTACTTTAGTGTTAGTGTTTGATTGTTTGTATCATGTTTGTTAAAAAAAAAAAAAAAAGGTTCAATAAAGATGTTGTGGAAAAAAAAAAATACATGGACAATACTTAACAATATTCTTGGAAATAAAAACAGAAGTACAAGCTACCCAACCAATCTTTCAAAAAAAAAAAAAAAAAAAAAACGACTCAGAGTGTGAATGCAGTCTCACCTGCAGATGAATTTAATAATTTTTTTGTTAACATTGGTTCTAATTTGGCTCGAGAAATACCCATTATGGCACCTACAGGTGATACAATAAGCAAAAACGCTGCTATAAAAGACTCCATTTTCATAAAGAACACAGACGAGAGAGAGGTCATTGAAATTGTTAAATCGTTTAAAAGTAAAACATCTGCGGATTGTGATGGTATTCACATGCTTTTAGTCAAAACTATCATGAATGCTTAGTGAAGCCACTGATGTATATTTGTAACCTGTCTCTCCAAACAGGTATATTTCCCAATGCAATGAAAATAGCTAAAGTAATTCCGATATACAAGACGGGTGACAGAGGGGAATTTTCAAACTATAGACCAATTTCACTATTGCCGCAATTTTCCAAGATACTTGAAAAAATATTCTATGAGAGAATTGACAACTTCATAATGAAGAATAATTTATTGTGTGAGCAGCAATATGGGTTCAGACACAAGAGGACAACTGCATTTGCTCTAATGGAATTTATAGAAAAAATATCAACTGCCGTTGAAAATGGAGTATTCAGTTGGGGTATTCCTGGATCTTAAAAAAGCATTTGATACAGTGGATCATAATTTATTATTAAAGTAACTACAAAATTATGGTATTGGGGGACAGCACTGTCCTGGTTATGTAGTTACTTAAAGAACAGATATCAGTATGTATGTGTTGGTAACAAAAACTCACAGTTACTGAAGGTTACTTGTAGAGTCCCACAGGGTTCAGTTTTGGGGCCATTGTTATTCAATATGTATATATGTAAATGATATATGTAAAGTTTCTGGAAAAATGGATTTAATATTGTTTGCCGATGACACTAATTTATTATGCAGTGGAAGCAGTTTGGAACAACTTTTGTATACACTCGGAAAGGAATTAGGAAAGCATTTTTTAACAACCATCACAACACCTCGGTATCTAAACTCAGTGTAAATGGTGTAGAGAGTGAAAGGGTATCCAAAACTAAATTTCTTGGAGTAATAATTGATAATAAACTGTGTTGGAAGTCACATATTAATTATATTAAAGGTAAAATATCTAAATCAATTGCAATACTACACAGAGTGAAATATTTGCTGAATCAACCCACACTATATCCTTTGTATCATTCATTAATACTCCCTCACATGACATATTGTACTGAAGTATGGGGAAATACATATAAAACAAACATATATCCAATCTTTATGCTTCAGAAGAGAGCTATTAGAATAATAAACAAAGCTGCTTACAGGGAACCAACAAACCCACTTTTTCTTAAATTAAAAGCTCTCAAGCTGAAAGATTTGATTTGATTTGGTTTTTGATTTTGTATACTTTATTGATCCCCAGAGGGGAAATTGAGGGCATCCACCTGGTTGACTTTAAAACTGCAGTAATAATGTTTAAAGTGAAGAATCTATCACTGCCCACAAATATCCAAAAGTTGTTCCAAATAAGGGAGAAACAATATCATTTCAGAGGAGCATGTATATTTCAAAAACCTTCAGTGAGAACAACCACCAAGCAACACTGTGTCTCAGTGCAAGGAGTTAGATTGTGGAACGCTTTTGGACCTGAATTAAAATCATGTACAACACTTGGACAATTTAAACAAAAACTAAAGGAAGAAATACTCCAAACATATATACAAGATGACATGTAAAATCACATAAGGATTATCACTTTCAGTCTGTGTTGTGTTGTTGCTTAGTTTTTTGTCACGTTTTGTCTTAGCTTTGTTCTGAATTGTAATCACTCTTGTTTTGTTTTTCTTTTGAATTCTTGGATGGAATATGGGTGGGCAATATAAGCTGCGGCTTCAGCCATCACCCATTTCGGATAACTTATGTTGAACTGTATAATCAGAGGAGTTATTGTTTAATTTGACCTTGTAAGATGTTTTTTTTTCTTTCCCCTTTGTTATATTATTCTGTTCCTTTCTTTTAATCTTTACTTTTAATCTATCCGAAATAAAGATTCATTCATTCATTCATGTTGAGCACCAAGCTAGAAGGCAGAAAGTACCATTTTTATGGTCTTTGGTATGCTCCAGCTGGGGCTGGAACCCACAACCTTTTGGCTGTATGATGGATGCTCTACCACTAGGCCCACCACTCTGGCTATTCAGTTCAGGGTTTCCTCTGGTAACATTTCTTGGTGGCGGCCCACTGCGCCAGAAATTTTACCACCACCCCAAGGCCATATGAATTTATTAAGAAAAATATATGAAGCACTGACTTTCCACAAGCGTGCACACAAACAACGCGCGTGGCCGTCATCCGCACGGAGTCTAGAAGCGCCCCACTCACACGAGTTTTCCAGTCAGTCAGCAAACAGTGTCTCGCTAAGCGTGACTGTCCGACAGAAACATAAGTTTATTAAAGTACTTTAAAAGCGGAAAAAAATCATAAGAGGTTTGTAAGCACTGGTGTTTATCATGGTTTTAACCTGCTGGAAACAGGAGCCATTAGGGAAGAGTCGCTTAGCTAAGACATGTGGTTAGAATTCAGATGCAGCCGGCTTCATATGAAGGAAAAGGCAGGGGGACTGATGAATTGCTGAGGATATATTTCACCAGCCACTACAATATTAAGTTATGAGACTGGCAATTTCTCTTTTCTCACATGAGCAGGCGTGCCGTTTTTATTCTCCAGTGGCAGTGACAAAGCAACAGCTAAAAACGCTAGCTCTAAACTGAGGTCCTTCAGCGGCTGCCTAGAGAGGTGCCTGATGAGAAAGCCTGAGCGCACAACTATAACTGCCTAAACAGATCAATCTGTACATGAACACATATTGTGGTGAATTATGTCTTTAGAGTCCTCTGCAGTTCCCTATTATGTACCTGGCAGGTTAAAGATGACCAAAATTCACGAAGTCAAAGACTTTAATCTGTCAGCAGCCTTCAGACAAACTAAACATGCCAACATTTGATTTCAAAATAAGGGAGGTTTTTCCTGCTGTCTGGGTGGTGAGATTTATTTTTTTTAAAAAACCCAAAACTATAAATATAAAGAAATATTATAACAGAAATAACGGCATCCTTGGTCATTTAAGTTAATTTATTTCATTAAATACAATTTTAATATTTTGTGGGGGACCCATGCTATAGAGTTCAGTAGTTTTCCTCTCAGACTGAGAGAGCATGGAGATCAAAGGGCTGGAGGGTAAGGGGAATTGTCTGGGGAGAGTGAATGGTGAATGTAGGACCTCAGATAGCAGGGGGGTGTGAGTTTTGGGATAAAAAAAGAGAGAGTCCCTGCTTCACAATTAGAATGTTCCGATGCTGGAAGATGTGAGAGTGAAATGAAGTTCATCTGCTTGGAAAGTTCGGTCTGGTTATTTCATCTCCACAATTTTTCTTTGTAATCAGTTAAATTATTGTTCTGTTCTGACTGCAAAATTATGGTCAAAAATGTAAATTGTTATAAGGAAAAAGTAAAAAAAAAAAATACCACAGTCTGTTTCAAATTTATCTAAAAAAAAACCTAGTTTTATTTCAAAAAACGGACAAAAATTAGACAAAATAATCCACAAATTTATAATAAAGTTTCAAATGAACAATTAGTCAATTTTACAAGAGGAAATTACAAATTTGAGGAACATGGTTTCAACTTTAGATAGATTTACAGAGAAAAGTAGAAAACTATAAGAAAATTGTTATAAATTTTTGAGAAAAACCTCAAACCTTCAAGACTGAAGTCATTGCTCAAGTTTTTAAGTGGGTGCTCTTTGTACCCTTAACTCTACGAGAAATTTTTGGTTGTCGACTTTTCTTTTTGGGGCAGTGGTTAGCACTGCGGCAGCACAGCAACTCACCCTTGGCCATAGGATCCCTGGTTCGATCCCAGCCCCTGACCAACAGTGATCTGTGTGGAGTTTGCATGTTCTCCCCGTATCTGCGTGGGTTTACTCCGGGATTTCTCCAGTTTCCTCCCGCAGGCCAAAAACATGCAGGTTAGGTTAATTGGAGACTCTAAAGTGGCCCTAGGTGTGAATGTGTGTGTGAATGGTTAAGGGATAGCTCCGTACTGTGGCTGCTTCATCCATACAGGTGGATGCCCTCAATTTTCCCTCTGGGGATCATTAAAGTATACAAAATCAAAAAAAAAAAAAACAATCAAAGCACTGCTTTTACATGAGTAGAATTTCTGGTTACTATACCCACCTGATCATATAATTTAAGTATGTGAGAGTACATTACTATTATGAACGTTTCTTTCCCTTCCCTACTCTCTCAATGGAAAAAAGAGAAATACTAGAATAAAAATACAAAAAATACACATATTCTTGTCATTTATGTAAACCATGACAAAAAAATCTTGCAGGACAAAACAGGACACTTGATATTTTCCAACCTGTTTGTATACCACCATAGACAGAGAGAGAACCTGAATTAGACAGAGCTCAGAGAGGGCAAGATGAGACAGAAGAGAGGAGCCAAGGAGAGGAAGTGTTCAGGCAGAGGAAAGAGAGAAGGATAACACCACAAAAAAGTCTAAACACAGGACGTCTGGGTGTTACCCCAACTGGCCCAATAGTCAAGCCTTGGTTGTACAATACTTCAGATGGTAAGGTCCATATGCAATGTTGCTGTGTAAAATTTTAAAAAGAAATAAAGAGTATGAAATTAAAATATTCCGGTATGTTTATCCCCCCCGGGTGAAAAATATGTTGCCACCGCGCCAAGGTCTTTAAGCCAGAGGAAACACTGCAGTTCTTATCTACTGTATTATGGCTTTGTTTCCATAAAATGTTTTTGACTTATTTTTCTCTTAGATTTGCAATTTTATTCTGCAAAAATTTCCCATTTCTCATAATGTTTTTTTTTTGTAAATTTGCTCATTTTTAATTGTAAAATTGTGACTTTATTCTTGCAAATATGCAACTTAATTATGCTAAATTGCCAACTATTTCCTGGTAATTTTGCAGTTATTAGCTCCTTCTGACAAAGCCAAAAGGAGCTAATGGGATGATGCGGCGTCTATCATCCGTCTGTCCACATTTCATGGGAATCGTTACTCCTCCGAGGCATTTTCCCCAATGCTCACCAAACTCACTCACAGTGATCCTCAGGAGGGTCTGCATCCAGGTTGTGCTCAAAGTCAACGGTCAGGAGATCTGGCACTTACAGGATTTTAGAAAAATCACTACTCCTCGCAGGCAATTTCCCCAATTTTCACCAAACTCACTCACAAGGACCCTCAGGTAGGTCTGCATCCAGGTTGAGGTCAAGGTCAAAGGTCAGAAGATCTGGGCATTTATGTTTTCACGAAAAACTTAACTCTTTCTAGAACAATGACCTTGAACTTTAAGCACATCCTAGATGGGTCTGCATCTATGTGCTTAAGGTCAAGGAGATCTGAGTGCTTTCGAGGTGATTTTGTCAGACCGGAATGAGCTACTGTATCTTTGACGGTTTCATTGTAAATCATAAGTCTGGGACTTTTTTCCACAAATATTTGCTATTTTATTCTCAAAAATGTAATTATTTCTCATAAAATTGTGACTTTTGTAAATTTGCAGTTTTTTCCTGTAAATTATCAACTTCCTTCATTATGAATTAGCAGCTTTGTTTTCAGAAATTTGACTTGTTTTTCCACAAATATAAAACCTTTTTTCTTGCATTTGGATGTTTTTTTAGCTCTTAAATTTGCAGTTTATGGTAAATTTCTTTTTTCCTTTTTTTTTTTTTTTCAAAGCCACACAATGGTCTGCAGTAAGGTTTGTAGACCCTTGAGTTGCAGTTGGGTTTTCATTTACCTTCATAAGCTGTTTTGTTTATCAAGGGGTAGGGAAAACAAGAAAATACGGCCTTGTTGCCCCAGGCTGAAGCAGTGCCACCCCTCACATGGGCCAATAGGAGCCATGAAAAACACTGTTGTCTGGGTTCACTTCTCAGTTCATGAATAAACACGGTGAGCTTGTTTTTCCTCCTCAGGGGCAGGAAGTTGTCTGGAGACTCTCGGAGCAGGCAAACCTCTGCTGGTCGTCATCAACGAAAAGCTGATGGACAACCACCAGCTGGAACTGGCCCGTCAGCTGCACATGGACTCCCACCTGCTGTACTGCACGTGCAGGTACTGTGCTGCTCATAGACTGTGCGTTCTTTACTCATGCTAGTCTGCCATTAAACTGTAGTACTGAACTGTGCTTCTCCTCTATGAATGTTTTAGCACCCTTACAGAGACTCTAAGGACTATGGACCTCTCTGTTCTGCAGCCTTTCATGCCCGGACAGCCGAAGAAATTTGCAAACTTTCTGGATAAAGCTCTCGGTGTTCAGTGAAACTTAGATTTTGAGGAGCTGCTTATTTTGAAGTGTGGTGATGTTGAGATGACCATGCCTTAATTTGGAAAGATTGTATAACAGTACAGTATTGATTCTAGTATATTTGTGTGGACCGAAAATACTATAACTTCATTCAATTGCTTGTTTTTTTTTTCATTATTTATAATTGTGGCTCCATATTTTAGTTTTAAATAAAGAAATCATGTCTACATTTATACTTTATCTAATAAAGTATTCATTTCTTATTTCTTTTGGATGTTCTTTAGTGTCAGTAGGTCTTGATTAAAAACTGAGCAAACAAGTTTTCCTTTAAAATTCATTTTACTGACTCCCCCAAAAACATCCATTCACAACTGCTTATGTATTGTTTGGGATATTGCAGTAAATTTATATTGGCGTACTGTTTCTATGGCTATCATACTGGGTGATTTATTAAGTCAAGCGAGTCGTTAAATATGTCCCCCCCCCCCCCAAAAAAAAGAACTTGAAAATCAAGATGGATGCCCCCATGGAAGCTACTGTCACGCTAGCTTTTGCAGAAAACAAATGTGAAAGGATCTGCTAAAACGAGGAAGAAATAAAGTGCCAAAGGAATGTTTGTTTTTCATGTCTGTTTATTTTTCTATGTAATATTTTGACTGTGTTAATGCTGCTTGTAATCCCGACCTTGAAGATGTTTGCCCAACCTCAGCAGCAAAAAGACGACTTAACAGCCTGGTAGTATTTGTAGGGCATGCCCCAAATCACAGTTGCTCCAAGGTAAAGGACGGCACCAAGAATTCACTTCAGCTTTATATAATGTTGATTAACCACAATACTCATGTCATAGCACTTTAAAACACTGGTAGCCTACAGTCCCATTAAAGAGAAACCGAGTTATCAGGTTGATCAACAGCTGGACAGCAGCAGGGAGGAACAAAACCATTTTACCAGGAAGAAATGAACAGAACCAGGCTTAAGGAGGGTTAGGGTGAGGGGAAAAGAGAAGAAAAAAAGACTGTCAGAGTGCAGAGAGAACAAACAACGTGCTGGACAAATACAATCTAAGAAAAGAAATGTTGAACCACACAATCACACAGCAATGTGTGAAGGGTGAAAAGAAAGTGAGAGCCTAGTGCATCATGGGAGGTCTCCCAGCTGCCCAAGCCTGTAGCAGCATGACTAAGGGAAAGTTCAGGGTCACCTCATCAAATCTTAACTATAAACTATAAAGAGATGGAGGCTGTCTCCTGAACTTGAACTGGCTTCTGGTACAACATGACCAGCAGCAATTTAAAAATGCTTAAGGATGACCAAGAGACAAAATGTTGACTTTCAAATAATCTTAAGAGTTCCATTCATCCATTTTACTTGACTGCTTATCCAGCTCTGGGTCGTGGGGTGTTGAAGATGAAGATACCCTGGGGGGAGTAACCAAGCAAGCATGTATCTGGATGGTGGGAGGACCCTCACAGGCACTATTACCCCATTCTGACGGGACCTGGTGCTTTTGCTGGACACAGATCCAACTCTGTTTCCACTGCAAAAACACTGGTGCTCAGCCTAAGAAAATGGTACCTGAGCCGTTTTTTTTTTGTTTTGTTTGTTTTTTAACCCCAGTACAAAGCTGGTCGAGGCTCATGGCACCAAGAGTTGGGACACTCACTTTTCTCTGAGCAAAGTTACAAAACTGACATTATTGCTTTAGCAGCTCAGCTCAACTGGTGGAAAGGCAGGCAAGTATCTTCAGGATGTGAGCTTGAGTACCAGCGGACACTCTTGCAAATGTTGGTAGAAAAGAGGAGGTATGTGAAAGCATGCAAACTTCCCACAGAAAGGCACCTGTTGACCAGGAGACTCAAACTGGGAACCCTCTAGCTGTGGAATTACAGTGCAGACTTGTTTTAATGATTTCACTGTTAAACTGTCCATATATTTTTGCATTTCCTGAATTTTAAACCTGAGATTTTTCTCCTCCAAATGACTTACCACTTTAGTATTCACACTGCCATAATGGGAATGTACAGTAAGCGTTACAGCAAAGAATGGCTCCTAAATAAGTTATATAAAAACAAATTTCTGATTGGTTAGAATGAAGTTACATTACTAAACCTCCAGGCACCTCCTATATATATATGCAGCTGTGTTTATAAGGATTTCTCTGTGTGTATGTGGTATGTATGATTTATTTCGGGCCCTACAAGTGTCATATTAAAGAAGACAGATGTCCCAGCTGAGGCTGAAGTCTGCCTGTGGGCCTGTGATTGTGTTGCTCCAACTCGTCCCTGTTGTCTGTGTAATCCCAGTGCTGCAGTAGGTCCATCTACTGTGGGTCAGAGACTGCAGTTGGAGTCCATTAAATCATAGAAATGTATGTGAATGCACTTACTTAATCTAACATCTTTCTGAATGTAAATGAAGAACATTAAACAGAAGGTTCAGTGTTCTATTTAGAATTTGATTTAAACAACCTTGATTAGCACAAACACTGAGGGAATCTTCCTTAGAAGCTGTACCAATACTTTGTACAAGATGTTTGAAATCTGTAGTCTTGTGGTTGAGTATTTGTCCTTCCAGGGTAAGTACAACATGCTATCCTCTCCCTGTGCAGGCTGACATGAACAGATTGTGACTATAAACCATTTTAAAGACAGAGGGCATTTGATTTCAGTCTAGGTTACAGATTTAACTAGATCTATTTCCTTTTTTGCCTCATGTCTGTGTATTGCCAGAAAACAGCAGGGGGAAAGAGGATCCACTTGAATGTATTCTGTAAGCTAGCTACCATCTGCATCAGTGATCATTGCAGGACAGGCTGCTATAAATCATCTAACCAGCAGACATATATTTATATTGTATACTAACTGAAGCACCATCATACACATTTTGTCAAAAAACAGCTTGTGGGGGCATAGTGTTGGACTCCTCCACCCAGGGGACAATGGACCGAAGGAGGAAGTGTCACTGGGGGGTATCAGATGGGACAGTAAGGACTATGTGCCCCCTGGGAAGAGGAGTAAATACCGGAGAGAAGAAGTGTGTTGGAGTGGAGCCGGTGTTATGTTAATGTGCCACACCATTCTTTGTTCAAACAACAATGGTTATAGTCGGAAGTGTCGGGTCTCAATGCATGGGAATAAAGGTATAAAAGAGGAATGCACAGAGACCCGACATTCTCTTTTGCTGTAAAATATGTTGGAGGAAGAATAAAGTAACTGTCGTCCAGATCATTGTCTTGCCTGCCTCCTTTCTCCACACTGGTGACCCCAAGGTGAGCCAAGCACCGCCCCGGAGACTGCCTGGAGGGAGAGCACCAGCGCCATGTGCGTGGTCCCAATCGAGCTCCCAGGCTTCTGGCTTCACATCCCGACCGCGTGGTTTTTGCATATAGAAGCCCAGTTCACACTCCGCGGGATAACAGCGGACGATACCAGATACTACTACGTGGTCGCTGCGGTGGATGCGCACGCCACACAACAGATGACGAGCCTGCTCCAGGAGCCGCCTGCCCAAAGAAAATATGAGGCGCTGAAGAGGATGCTTCTCCAGCGCTATACCCTTTCTGACAGTGAGAGGGCAGAGAGGCTCCTAATGTGTTCAGAGTTAGGGGACAAATCAGCAGTGGAGCTGATGGAGAGCATGTTGGCGCTGAAGGGGAAGGACAATGAATCTTTCCTGTTCGCCTACTTGTTCCTCAGGAACCTACCAGCTACAGCGAGGGCGATCCTGGCCAACTCACCACAGCTGGTTGCTAAGGACTAATGCGCCCTGGCTCAGGAAGCGGACTGCATCATTTCAGCAACCAGAACTCTCAGCATGCAGACAGTGGCACCGACATCCATGAGGGACTCCAGCGACATCGAAAAGCCATTCGCAGTAGCCGGGACGGACACCAGAAGACGAAGGAATGGGGCGATCTGCTTTTATCATCGCCTTTTCGGCTCGAATGCCCAACACTACCTGGCGCCATGCTAATTCAAGAAGCCGGGAAGACAACACTTTTGGAATTCAGTGGCAGCTGCAACCGATGGCGAAAGGAACAGACTGCTTTATGTCACGGACACACGTTCAGGAAAACGGTTTTTGGTGGACTCCAGCTCCCAGAAGAGCCTCATCCTGCCGGTCAACACAGACAAGGTGGCAGGACACAGCGGTCCCGAGCTCACGGCCACCAACGGATCCACCATCAGGACATTTGGCGAGCGGACACTGATGATATGCTTACACAGACGCAACTTTCAGTGGGATTTTGTGATAGCTGCATGTTCCGGGCCCATTTTAAGTGCAGATTTTCTATGCGCTTATGGATTGTTAGTCGATGTTGCTAATAGGGGATTAGTGGATGCTGTCTCTTTTACATCACTGCCCTGCACAGCTTGGGGAGCTGAGTCGACAACACTGGCTAACGTTATAGTTCCAGGGGGTAAGTACCAACATTTTCTTGCAAAGTTCCCAGCACTCACAGTCCTAACTTTTTCAGCTACGGTAACAAAACACGGGGTCGAGCACTTAATAACAACGAAAGGCCCACCAGTGTTTGCGCGTCCTCGGCGTTTGGATGCAGCTAAACTGGCCAGCGCACGAGAGGAGTTTGCCAACTTAGAGCAGTTGGGCATCGTCAGGTGCTCCAACAGCCCATGGGCATCCCCGCGACACATGGTGCCTAAAGGTGATGGGTCGTGGCGACCATGTGGCGATTTCCGGCGCTTGAACAACGCTTCGGAACACGATCGCTATCCTATTCCACACGTCCAGGATTTTTCCGTGCACCTGGCCAGGGCGCGTGTTTTTTCCAAAGTGGATCTGGTCTGCGGTTACCATCAGGTCCCAGTGCGTGTGGAAGACGTTCCAAAAACAGCTGTAATAACTCCTTTTGGCCTTTTTGAGTTTTTACACATGCCGTTCGGATTAAAAGGCATGGCACAGACCTTCCAGAGGATGATGGACACAGTGCTTCACGACTTGTCCTTCATTTTTGTCTACTTAGACGACATTCTGGTAGCCAGCGCGTCCGAGTAGGAGCACATTGCCCATGTCAGGACAGTTTTTGAGAGGTTGGAAGCGCACAGGTTGATAGTTAACCCAGCGAAGTGCCAGTTCGGTGTGCAAGTGATTGACTTTTTGGGCCACCGCATTTCGCCGGAGGGCACGATCCCATTACCGGACAAAATGCGTGCTGTGTCGGACTTTCCGAGCCCACAGACCGTGAGGGCACTACAGGAGTTTTTGGGAATGGTTAATTTTTATAACTGCTTCCTTCCTCGGGCAGCCCAGCTAATGCAGCCGTTGTACATCGCGCTAAAAAAAAGAAGCCCGCAGAAGCCATCGACTGGATTCCCGAGTGAGTCCAGGCTTTTGCTAATGCCAAAACAGCGCTTGTGAATGCCGCGTTGTTAGCCCACCCGGACCCATCTGCACAGATAGCGCTCACTACAGACGGGTCTGACGTTGCCATAGGGGCAGTAGTGGAGCAGTGTGTCTCAGGTTCGTGGCAGCCGCTCGCATTTTTCAGCTGCACTTTGCGCGACAACAAGCGCAAGTATAGCGCGCTCGATAGAGAATTGCTGGCTCTCTACCTGGCAATGCGCCATTTCCAGATCTGGCTGGACGAACGCGAGTTCACCACATTTGTGGACCATAAGCCACTGACGTACGCAATGACCAAGGTCTCGGAACCATGGTTGGCCCGGCAGCAACGGCAGTTGTCCACAGTTTCAGAGTATACTACCAACATTCAACACATCGCCGGTAAGCTCAACGTCGTGGCCGATTGCCTGTTGCGTGTGTTAATCGCCCCAGTCTACATGGGAATAGATTTCCCCCCAATGGCCACGGAGCAAGCTGGGGACACGGACATTTGCGCGCTCCAGTCTGTGCCAACGGGGTTAAGGCTGGAGAGCAGGGTGGTGCAAGAAGGGTGCCCTCCCTTCCTCTTCGACGTCTCCACCAGCTGCCCGCACTCGGTGGTTCCGAGCTCTTGGCGCGTTGCGTTTTTGAGTCGTCCACTCCCTTTCGCATCCAGGAGTGTATGCTTCAGTGAAGCTAGTGGGGGAGAAATTTGTCTGGCTGCGCTTGCGTAAGGACGTGAGAGTGGGCTGCAGCTTGCGTCGCGTGCCAGTGGGCCAAAGTACACAAGCACACCAGAGCCCCCCTCAAGCTGTTCCAAATCCCGGCCAGGAGGTTCGACCACGTCCACGTGGATTTGGTGGGACCCCTCCCGCCGTCGCAAGGTTTTACACACCTCTTAACAATCATGGACCGCACCACGTGCTGGCCTGAAGTGGTCCCGCTGGCTTCTACCACATCCACGGAAGTGGCACGTGGTTTTTTTGTTGGCTTGGGTTGCACGTTTCGGATCTTCATCGGATATCATGTCCGACAGGGGTCCACAATTCGTTTCAGAACTCTGGTCCGCAATGGCCCAGAGCCTGGGGGTCAAAATTCACCACACTACCGCGTACAACCCCCAGGCTAACGGGTTATGCAAGCGTTTTCATAGGTCGCTTAAAGCAATGCTCAGAGCTTCGCTCACACACACAAATTGGGTAGACCACCTGCCCTGGGTTCTTTTAGGGTTGCACTCCGCACCTAAGGAGGATTTGGCAGCCTCCCCAGCAGAACTCATTTTTTCTCAGCTGCTGCAGATCCCCGGAGAGTTTCTACCGGAAAACCCCGCGCCCGAGGCTGATCCACCCGTGCAATTTTTACACAGTACGGAGGCTGTGAGCATACTGGGCCCGGCCCACCATTGTTTTCCCAGCACGTTCATCCCAAAAAGCTTGCAGAACGCCAGTTTTGTTTTTGTCAGGCACGATGCGCACCGGATCCCGCTGCGCCCACCGTACGACGGACTGTTCAGGGTGTTGGAACCTGGGGCGAAACATTTTGTGTTAGACTTGGGGGGACGTAGAGAGACTGTCTGCATCAACGGGCTGAAGCCCACTTTTGTGTTGGCAGACGAGCAGGTGGTGTTGGCCAAAGCTCCCCAAAGCAAGTTGGTGAATCCTCGGCAAGAACCGGCGCTCGCGAGGCTGATGTGTCAGAATCAGAATCAGATTTATTGCCATTGTTCATGTAATACACAAATACACAAACTAGGAATTTGTCTCGGTGCCATGCTGCAACATTAAAAACATAATGAGAAAAAGGGATAAACTAAAAAACTAAAGGACTAGAAACGTGCAATAAGTGTAGAAAAATAAGTAATAAGTAATAATAATAATAATACTAGTAATAATGAGTAGTACTAGTCAAGGCAGTTTTAAAAAATTAGCATGTAGCAGATAATGTGAAGTACCACATAGTGCAGTCAATAATGCAACAGAAAAACAGTGATGATTGACATGAGTCTGGTTGAGCTGCTGTACATAGTGCACGACAGTCAAAAGTCACTTAGTGTTCAGCAGTCTGATGGCAGAGGGGAAAAAGCTGTTCATGTGCCGGGAGGTTTTAGTCCGAATGGACCGAAGCCTTCTACCTGAGGGGAGGGGGGCAAACAGCACGTGACCAGGATGTGAAGGATTGGCTATGATCCGGCCAGCACACCTCCGGATCCTGGAGATGTACAGGTCCTGGAGAGATGGGAGCTCGCAGCCTATCACCTTCTCAGCAGTGCGCACGACGCGCTGCAGCCTTAGTCTGTCCCTGGCAGTGGCTCCTGCATACCACACAGTTATGGAGGAGGTGAGGATGGACTCGATGATGGCCGTGTAGAACTGCACTAACATCTTGGTGGGTAGCTTGAGCTTCCTCAGCTGCCGCAGAAAGAACATCCTCTGCTGGGCCTTTTTGATGAGGGAGCTGATGGTTGGCTCCCATTTGAGGTCCCGGGTGATGGTGGTGCCCAAGAAGCGGAAGGAATCTGCAATGGTGATGGGAGAGCCTGTGATGGTGAGGGGGGGCAGGGGGGATGTGACTTTCCTGAAGTCCACAATCATCTCCGCTGTCTTCAGAGCGTTCAGCTGCAGGTTGTTGTGGCTGCACCAGGACACCAGCTGGGCCACCTCTTCCCTGTAGGCGGACTCGTCGCCGTTGGAGATGAGCCCGATGAGGGTGGTGTCGTCCGCAAACTTAATCAGCTTAACAGACTGGTGGGAGGAGGTGCAGGAGTTGGTATAAAGGGAGAAGAGTAGGGGGGAAAGTACACAGCCCTGGGGTGATCCAATGCTGATGCTAGCAGAGTCTGAGACAGACTTCCCCAGCCGCACATGCTGTCTCCGGTCCGTCAGGAAGTCGGTGATCCACCTGCAGAGGGAGTCAGGCACGTTGAGCAGGGACAGCTTGTCCTGGAGCAGATCGGGGCGGATGGTGTTGAATGCGGAGCTGAAGTCCACAAACAGAATCCTGGCGTAGGTTCCCGGGGAGTCCAGGTGCTGCAGGATGGAGTGGAGGGCCAGGTTGACTGCGTCGTCCACAGACCTGTTAGCATGGTAGGCAAACTGCAGCGGGTCTAGGAGGGGTGTGGTGATGGACTTGAGGTGAGACAGGACCAGGCGCTCAAAGGACTTCATGACTACAGAGGTGAGCGCTACAGGTCTGTAGTCGTTAAGTCCAGTAATCCGTGGCTTCTTGGGGACAGGGATGATGGTGGAGGATTTGAGGCAGGTCGGCACGTGACATTGCTTAAGGGAGGTGTTAAAAATGTCTGTGAAGACAGGAGCCAGCTCTTTCGCACAGTGTCTCAGGGTGGAGGGAGACACACCGTCCGGCCCGGGGGCCTTGCGCGGGTTCAGTCTGGAGAACTGTCTGTGCACGTCCTGCTCACTGATGACAAGGGGAGGGGGGGAGGAGGAGGAGGAGGAGGGGGGGACCGGTTTTGATGAATTAGGGGCTGAGGAGGCAGTGGAGCTGGGTGGAGTGGGTGAGTTGGACACAGCTGACGAGGTGTCAAAACGGGCGTAATGTTGGGACAGTCTTTGACAAAGGGCTTTGTCATCCTGACCTTTAGAAGCCTGAGGCCGATAGTTGGTGATTTGCCTCAGTCCTCTCCACACAGAAGCCGAGTCATTAGCAGTGAACTGCTGCTGGAGTTTCTCAGAATACACAGATTTAGCTTTCCTCAGCTCTCTGTTAAACCGATATTTGACCTCTCTGTAGCAGTCCCTGTCTCCACTTTTCAACGCTGCTTCCTTCTCCTTCCTGATCCGTCTGAGCTTAGCTGTGAACCAGGGCTTGTCATTAGAATATCTTACCCTGGTGCGCGATGGGAGGATGTCCTCCTCACAGAAGTTGATATACGAGTTCACAGTGTCTGTGTACTCATTAAGATCATGTGTGGCTCTTTTAAACATGCCCCAGTCAGTTATTTCCATGCATGTGTTCAGTTTCTCTTCAGCTTCACTGGTCAATTTCTTTGTGGTGGTCACAACAGGTTTAGTGAGTTTCAGTCTTTGTTTGTATGTGGGGATGAGGTGGACCATCACGTGATCAGATAGTCCCAGCGCAGCGCGGGGAACAGCGCGATATGCGTCCTTTACTGAAGTATAACAGTGATCCAGCGTGTTATTTCCTCTGGTTGGACATTTAATACACTGTTTGTAGCGGGGGAGCTCGTGACTCAGATTGCTCTGGTTAAAATCGCCCACCACGATAACCAGGGAGTCTGGAAAGTTCCGCTCCGTAAGTTGGATGTGATCTGCGAGCACGCGCTGAGCTTCGCGCGTGTCCGCGTTGGGAGGGGCGTACACAGCGACGAGGATGAATGAGGCAAACTCCCGCGGGGAGTAAAATGGCTTGCAGTTAATAGAAAGAAATTCCAGGGCGGGAGAACAGTGTTTGGAAATCACCGTTACATCAGAGCACCAGCTGTTGTTAATATAGAAGCACACTCCTCCTCCAATAGACTTACTGGACAGCTCTGTGACGCGGTCAGCACGAATCAGCTGAAATCCCTCGAGGCTGATTGCGCAATCTGGAATGTTCTCATTAAGCCAGGTCTCAGAGAAGCAGATGACAGACGAGGAAGCGAGGTCCTTGAAACGCATCAGCAGTCTTAATTCTTCTACCTTGTTCAGGAGAGAATTGGCATTGGATAGAAATATGCCAGGCAAGGCTGTTCGCGTGCCTCTTTTTCGTAGTCGAGTGAGAATCCCCCCTCTCTTCCCTCTTTTCCGCCGTCTAGCTCTTTTGGCCAAACAATGGATCAGATCGGCGGCAGGAGCTAAAAAAACTGGAAGAAGGTCCATGGGGGTGAGAGTCCTGATATTTAATAGTTCTTCACAGGTGTATGAACCGGCAGATGCACAATCAGTGAACAGTGTCCCCCCCCTTTTCCCTCCACAGACTGAGGTGCCCTCCTGTTCACCCTGCCAGCAGGGTGGTTCGACTGGATCTGCGACCCCCCGCTACAGCCGCTATGGGTGCCAGCTGAAGCCCAAAGGACAGGGGGGGCGGGGTAGTGCCCTTTCTGGGTGTTCGGGGGGGGGGGGGCTGTGTGGGGGCATAGTGTTGAACTTCTCCACCCAGGGGACAATGGACCGAAGGAGGAGGTGTCACGGGGGGGTATCAGATGGGACAGTAAGGACTATGCGCCCCCTGGGGAAAGGAGTAAATGCCGGAGAGAAGAAGTGTGTTGGAGCGAAGCCGGCGTTATGTTTTGTTAATGCACCACACAATTATTTGTTCAAACAACAATGGTTATGGTCGGAAGTGTCGGGTTTCGATGCATGGGAATAAAGGTATAAAAGAGGAATGCACAGAGACCTGACATTCTCTTTTGCTGTAAAATATGTTGGAGGAAGAATAAAGTAGCTGTTGTGCAGCTCGTTGTCTCGCCTGCCTCCTTTCTCCACAAGCTTCATTTTTATTGGGTCTTTTTATGACCGGGGAAAATAGACACAATATTGATGTGGTCAAATTTCGCTTCTTCTTCATTTCTTTTGAATTTTTGCAGAAGAGGTTTTTTTGAGGAGAAGTGATTGGTAAGAAGTTAGAATAAGTCCAGCTGGGTTCAACCTGTCATCTGTTTCACTTCACAATGGGAAAAGATGCAAATCTTGGCCAGCAGCTTAATTTCAAACCACAGGACAAAGATTAGCTGCACCAGTGTTTGGTTTTGCTGTATTTTAGCATTTGTTTCATGAACTACAGATGGCATTGTAACCACTCTTTATGAAAAAAACTGCCCATTAGTTAAAAAAAAGCTTAAACACAAATTTACTGACAAACCATGGCTAACCAAAGGACTACAAAAGGCGTGTAAAAAGAAAAATTTATTATATAAAGCTTTCATAAAGAAAAGGACAAAAGAAGCAGAGCAGCGGTATAAAACATACAAAAATAAGTTAACATATATAATAAGATGTAGTAAAAGAGACTATTACAGTAAAGAACTGGAAAAAAACAAAGACAATATTAAAAATACATGGACAATAATCAACAGTATCCTTGGAAATAAAAGCAGAAATACCAGCTACCCAACTAACACTCCAAAAAATAATAAATCGACTCCGAATGTGAATATAGCTTCACCTGCAGATGAATTTAATAATTTTTTTGTTAACATTGGACCTAAACTGGCCCGAGAAATACCCACTACGGTGCCAACAGGTGATTCAATATGCAATAACACTGCTGTAAAAGACACCATCTTCATAAAGAACACAGACGAAAGAGAGGTCATTGAAATTGTTAAATCGTTCAAAAGTAAAACATCTACTGACTGCGATGGTATTGATATGCTACTAGTCAAAACTGTTATCGAATGCATAGTGAAACCACTGACGTATATCTGTAACCTGTCTCTCCAATCAGGTATATTTCCCAATGCAATGAAAATAGCTAAAGTAATTCCGATTTACAAGACAGGCGACAGAGGGGAACTCTCCAACTACAGACCAATTTCACTATTACCGCAATTTTCCAAAATACTTGAAAAAATATTCTATGAGAGAATTGACAACTTCATACTGAAGAATGATTTATTGTGTGAGCAGCAATATGGGTTCAGACACAAAAGGACAACAGCATATGCCTTAATGGAATTTACAGAAAAAATATCAACAGCCATTGAAAATAAAGAGTATTCAGTTGGAGTATTCCTGGATCTTAAAAAAGCATTTGATACAGTAGATCACAATCTATTATTAAAGAAACTACAAAATTGTGGTATCAGAGGGGTAGCACTGTCCTGGTTAAGAAGTTACTTAAAGAATAGATATCAGTTTGTATGTGTTAACAACAAAAACTCAGAGCTACTGAAGGTCACCTGTGGAGTCCCACAGGGTTCAGTTTTGGGACCATTATTATTCAATATGTATATAAATGATATATGTAAAGTTTCAGAAAAAATGGACTTAATATTGTTTGCTGATGACACTAACCTGCTATGCAGTGGAAACAACTTGGAACAACTTCTGGATACACTCGGAAAGGAATTAGGAAAGCTGAAACTGTGGTTTGATTCAAACAAATTAACGCTCAATTTAAGCAAGACAAAATTTATAGTCTTTAACAACCATCACAACTACCCAGTACCCAAACTCAGTGTAAATGGTGTAGAGATTGAAAGGGTATCCGAAACTAAATTCCTTGGAGTAATAATTGATAACAAACTGTGTTGGAAGCCACATATTAATTATATAAAAGGTAAAGTATCCAAATCAATTGCAATATTACACAGAGTGAAAAATTTGCTGAATCAACCCACACTATACACCTTGTATCATTCATTAATACTCCCATACATGACATATTGTAATGAAGTATGGGGAAATACATATAAAACAAACATATATCCACTCTTTATGCTTCAAAAGAGAGCTATTAGAATAATCAACAAAGCAGCTTACAGGGAACCAACAAACCCACTTTTTCTTAAACAAAAAACTCTCAAGTTGAAAGATCTGATCGACTTTAAAACCGCAATAATAATGTTCAAAGTGAAGAATCTATCACTGCCCGCAAATATCCAAAAGTTGTTCCAAACAAGGGAGAAACGATATCACTTCAGAGGAACATGTATATTTCAAAAGCCTACAGTGAGAACAACTACCAAGCAACACTGTATTTCAGTGCAAGGTGTCAGATTATGGAACGATTTTGGACCTGAATTAAAATCATGTACAAAGCTTGGACAATTTAAACAAAAACTAAAGGAAGAAATACTCCAAACATATTTACAAGACGACATGTAAACTCACATAAGGATTGACATTTCCAGCCTGTGTTGTGTTATAGCTTAGTTTTTCTTTTTTCTCTGTGACACTATGTCTTAGATTTGTTTTTGAATAGTAACCGCTTAACTTAGACTAGCTCAGTTTTCTTTTTCTCTCAGTCATATTTTGTCTTAGCCTTGTTTTAAATTGTAATCGCTCTTGTCTTGTTTTCTCTTTTTTCTCCTTTGAATTCTTGGATGGAATATGGGTGGGCAATATAAGCTGCGGCTTCAGCCATCACCCATTTCGGATAACTCACGTGGAATTGTATAGTAGAAGGAGTCTTTGTCTAATTTGACCTTGTTGTTATATTATACAGTTTCTTTTAACCTGTAATGTACTATCCGAAATAAATAAATAAATTCAATTCAATTCAATTCATTTCAGACAGTTTCACTATCATTCTCTTAACAGAGGGAACTAAATAGATTTCCTTATCAGGGAAGTCCCTTCTGGTTGTTTGAATTTCAGTAGAAATAGAGTAATGGCTGTGAAAGGAAGCTCATTTTCAACTCCTTTCTTCAGTTAAACTTGACAGAACTGACAGTATAAATGAAGAAAAAAAAACTTGAGTTTGTAGATACAGTATTGGTGAGATCTTATCAGCCTAGATTAGAGTAATGAAAAGGTATTCTGACAAACTGTAGAGCTCATATGAGACACAACAACAACACTCAAACATCAGAACTGTGAGTACAGGATCTCCTCAGGGCTGTGTCTTGAGCCCCCTACTGTTTAGCCTGCTCATTCATGACTGTACTGCCACATTCAGCACCAATCACATCATTAAGTTTGCTGATGATATGATTGTAGTTGGTCTGATTAATGAAAACAATGAGTCTGCGTACAGAAGGGAGGTGGACCAGCTAACAACATGGCGCAGATTACATAATCTTCACCTTAATGTGGAGAAGACTAAGGAGATGGTGATCAACTGCAGGACGGTGAGCAAGTACCATCACACACCGCTGTCTATTGGGGGCACTTTTGTGGAGAAGGTGAACAATGTTAAGTTTCTGGGGCTTTACCTGGCAGATAACATAACCTTTAACAGCAACACCACAGCCATTATTAAAAAGGCTCATCAGTGACTCTACCCTCTCCGGCGGCTAAAAAAGGCAGGTCTTCCCACTCAGCTCCTCACCACTTTTTACAGAGTCATCCTGGAATCTGTCCTTTCATGTGGCCTGACTACCTGGTTTGGGAATTGCACAGCTTTAGAGAAGCACCAGCTGAATAGGGTTGTAAAAACAGCTAGTAAGATTATTGGTGTCCCCCTCCTCTCCTTGGAGGAGATTTACAATAAACACTGTACTAACAGGGCTGTTAACATCATTAAAGACTGCTATTATCCTTCCCACAGTTTGTTTTCTCATCTGCCCTCAGGGAAGAGGTACAAGTGTCTTCAGGCCAGGACAGCCAGATTGGTGAACAGTTTTTTTCCACATACAGTCAGGATTATAAATGGACTGTGCCCTATTCCCCTGCCAACTGCTTTTCCTCCCCCTCACCTTTGCTAAACTTGTATATGTATTCTGTTAGGTTGGTCTGACCATAGTGTTTTAACTGATATTTTATTATTGTATTTTATTTTTTATGCTGTTGTTTTTAAACTTATTCTCTATATACAGTATATTGTGGTACTGTGTTATGCTGGGGGATCATAATTTCATTTTTTATGTGCATGCACATACTAAATGACAATAAAGAAGTCTTGAATCTTGAACTAAATAAGAGCCACCCAAATACATACATGGTTGGTTACTAACTGGCCAGTTGTTGTTGTAATACACAATGCAACTCAGTATCAGGATTTGATGTTGTTTTAGATGTAGAATAACGCCATGACTGCTCTTGAGGAAAACATTTTAGGCTACCATGCAGGCTCTTGCAGTTTTTCCTGATTCAGTTTAACTATCCGGTTAGGACTGCCGCTGTCTCACTCCTAATTTGATTCACATGATGTTTGTGCAAACTTCACATTAATCTGATAGAAACAGATGGACTAAAGGGCCTTTATAAGTTTTTCATTTAGAAAATCTCCCATGAATCAGAGGGTGGTTGTAGTCATGTACAAGGATGGGGGGTGTCACTGTGGTTCACTATGAAATCTACAAGGGGGGGCTGAAAAGTCCATAGTGGTCAAATTTGACCAAATGTTTATTTTTCAACATAGTCTCCCCTTCGGTCTATACACTTCTTCCATCGGAGTTGCAGCACTTGGATACCTGCAGTTGAAAAATAAACACATTTGGTCAAATTTGACCACTATGAACTTTTCAGCGCCCCCCCCCCCCTCGTATTTTTAATGTGTTTAATGCTACTGAAATTTTGAATAGTTTTTCTTTAAGTTTCTTTGAAACACAAACATGTTGACTTTATTTTCTGATCTTATTTTTGCTTAATATACTGTATGTCAAAATTGGGCTACTGTCGGTCGAAGATAGATAGATAGATAAATAGATAGATAGATAGATAGATGTACTTCATTGATCCCAAACTGGGAAATTACAGTGTAACAGCTGCATGACAGTAGATGACCAAAACGACAGAAACACACACAGCATAATAGGCAAAGGGATTACCCATGGAAAGTGAAACTGCCTAAATAACGTATATACATCGTAGATGAATAGATGGTGACCAATGTAGGTACATGAATCATACCCGCTGTACAATGCAGGACTATCAGTTGCAGGGTGAAATGTGAGGCTCCAATTAGACTGCAAGGTGCAGTATGGCAGCATAGTTAGGACCATAATTCAACATCAGAGTGTGTTATTGTACAGTGAAATGGCATGTGGCAGGAAAGATTTCTTGTACCTAACCATTCGGCAGCGAAGTTGTAGCATTCTGCTGGAGAAAGTGCTCCGCTGTCTGTCCAGTGTGTGGCAGAGGAGGTGATCAGGACTGTCCATGATGGATCACAGTTTGTTTAGTGTCCTCCTCCCCACCACAGTCTCAGAAGTCTCTGGTCTGAGACCAATTACAGAGCCAGCCCTCTTGATAATCTTGTCAAGTCTGTTAGTGTTGCTGGCTGTGATACTACTACCCCAACAGACAGCAACAAAGAAGATGGCGCTGGCGACAATGGCCTGATAGAAAAGCTCCAGCATCCTGTTGCACACGTTGAAGGATCTCAGCTTCCTCAGCAAGTAGAGTCTGTTCATCCCCTTCTTGTGCGCAGCATCGGTGTTGGATTTCCAGTCCAATCTGTTGCTGATCGTGACACCCAGGTATTTGTAGTCCTCCACTACCTCCACATCCTCTCCCCTAATCTGCAATGGCTGTGAAGGCGTCCTCTTCTTCCTGAAGTCAATCACCATCTCTATGGCATTGCTGACGTTCATCCTCAGCTGATTTTGCTTGGTCCACTCCCCAAATCTGTCAACCAGTGCCCTGCACACCCCCTCCTCTCCCCCTCTTATACACCCAACAACAGCTGAGTCGTCAGAGAATTTCTGCAGGTGGCATGACTCGGTGTTGTACTGAAAGTCAGTGGTGTATAAGGTGAAGAGAAAAGGAGAAAGAAGATCGAGGAGGAGGAGAGGGGGAAGGCGTGTTGGGAGGAGAGAGAGAAAAGGAAAGGTAGAAGTGTGGAGGTGAGAGTAGGGATGTTAAATGTAGGGGCCATGACTGGTAAAGGCAGAGAGATGGCTGATATGATGGAGAGAAGAAAGGTAGCTATACTGTGTGTTCAAAAACTAGATGGAAGGGAAGCAAGGCTAGGAACACTGGAGGTGGATTTAAACTGCTCTACCATGGTGTAGATAGGAAGAGAAATGGAGTAGAAGTAATCTTGAAGGAAGAGTATGTGAAGAGCGTTCAGGAGGTAAAGAGGGAGTCAGACAGAATCATGAGTTTGAAGCTAGAAACTGAAGTTGTGATGTTGAATGTTGTCATTGCGTATGCCCCACAAGTTGGGTGTCAAGTAGAAGAAAAAGAGGAATTATATCTTATGCCTACATCTACAGCTACATCTTATGCAGAAGGAGAAATCTGAAAGAGATGGGAGACTGCAAGGTGGTGGCAGGGGAGAATGTAGCTAGACAACATCGGATGGTAGTCTGTAGGATGACTTTGGAAAGCAAGAAGAGAAAGAGAGTGAAGGCGTAGCCAAAGATTAACTGGAGGAAATTACAGACGGAAGAAGGTCGCACAGAGTTCAGGAAGGAGTTGATACAGGCTCTGGGTGTTAGGGAAGAATTGCCAGATGACTGGGAAAGTACAGCAAAAGTATTAAGGGAAATGGGTACAGAAGCATGCGGTGCATCCAGTGGACAGAGGAAGGGAAACAAGGAGACTTGGTGGTGGAATGAGGAAGTACAGGAAAGTATTCAAAGAAGAGGGTAGCAAAGAAAAAGTGGGATAGTCAGGGAGATGAAGAAAGTAGACAGGAATATTTGGAATCTAGGCGCATGGCAAAGAGAGAGATGGCAAAGGAAAAGGCATATAGTGAGCTGTATGAAAGGCTAAACCAAGGGTGTCCAATCATGTGTCATGGAGGGCCAAAACCCTGCAGATTTTCTCTTCTACACAGTCTCTTCAGCAGATGTCTTCACTTATCAGCAATCAGTGGGAAGAAATTCAGTGGAATCTGCTATTGAAGACACTGGCTGGAGGTAAAGTCTGCAGGGTCTTGGCCCTCCATGGTACATGATTGGACACCCCTGGGCTAAACACTAAGGAAGGAAAAAAGGACTTGTATTGATTGGCTAGACAGAGAGATTGAGCTAGAAAAGATGTGCAGCAGGTTAGGTTAAGGACAAAAATGGTAATGTACTAACAAATGACGAGAGTGTGTTGAGAAGGTGGAAGGAGTACTTTGAAGAGCTGATGAATAAAGAAAATGAGAGAGTGAGGAGGATGGATTGACAGAAAGATGGTGAATAAGGAAGTCTCGAGGATTAGCAAGGCAGAAGTGAGGGCAGTTTAAGATAAGATGAGCCTGTATTAGTCCCACAGTAGGGAAATTCCAGGATTACAGCAGCAAAGGGAGAGCAGATATATACACAGTGCAGGAGCATTGCAGCAAGATGGAATAAACAGCATTACGGTTTGTTAAGTTACCCTGAAGAATATGAATATGTACCCAGACAGTATATTTCGTATTTGAATCAACAGTGTTGCCACCCTCAGTAATGATTGATATTGTCCTAGTTGTATAATGGAGGGGATGATTTATTGTGCAAGGTAAGTTTAGTACAGACAATATGACCTCTACGAGCAGCCCTGGTTAGGTTGTAAAGTCTGACAGCCGTAGGTAGGAAAGACCTGCAGAACCTCTCTGTCGTGCACCTACGGTGGCACAGCCTACCGCTAAATGAGCTCCTCATTGCATTCAGCGTGTCCTGCATGGGGTGGGGCGCAGATTCCAGCAGAGATGACAGCTTAGCACCATCCTCCTCTCTCCTATCTCCTCCACTGGGTTGAGGCGTCGCCCCAGAACAGAGCTAGCTTTTTTGATCAGTCTGTTCCGTTTCTTCCTGTCGGCTACCGTGATGCTGCTGTGCCAGCAGACCACTCCAAATGTGATGGTTGATGCCACCACCAAATCATAGAAGGTCCTTCTTCAGGAGTGCCCCTTACACTCCAAAAGACCTGGGTCTCCTCAGGAGGAACAGCCTGCCCTGCCTCTTCTTGTAGAGCACATTGGTGTTGTGTGACCAGTCCAGTTTACTGTTCAGGTGAACACCCAGGTACTTCTAAGATGTCACCATCTCAATGTCTGTTCCCTGGATGTTTACTGGTGTTGTGGGGGGGTTGTCCTCGCCTGCGGCAGTCCACCACCAGTTCCTTAGTCTTCCTCGCATTGATCTGGAGGCAGTTCTGTTGGCACCAGTCCACGAAGTCCTGGATAAGTCCTTTGTACTCCACATCATCTCCATCAGAGATGAGGCCAATGATCGCAGAGTCATCAGAGAACTTCTATAGATGGCAGTGTGGTGTGTTGTGTGAAAAGTCAGCAGTGTAGAGGGTGAACAGGAAGGGAGCCAGAACTGTTCCCTGGGGGACCCTGTACTGCACACGATGGTATCAGATACACAGTCCTGGGTTCTCAAACTGTGGTCAGTTTGTGAGGTAGTCCAGGATCCACAATGACAGGTGCTGGTCCACCCCTGCACACAGTAGCTTGTCCCTCAGGATCACTGGTTGGATGGTGTTGAAAGCACTGGAGAAATCAAAGAACATGATCCTCAGTGCTCCCAGGCTTCTCCAGGTGGGACAGGGAATGGTGTAGGACAGGGGTGTCCAACCATGTGCCATGGAGAGCCAAGACCCTGCAGGTTTTACCTCCAACCAGTGTCTTCAACAGCAGATTTCAGTGAACTTCTTCCCACTGATTGCTGATAAGTGAAAACACCTGCTGAAGAGACTGGGTAGAAGAGAAAACCTGCAGGGTCTTGGCTCTCCATGGCACATGGTTGGACACCCCTGGTGTAGGAGGAAGATCACTGCATCCTCCACCCCAATGCCATGCTGGTAGGCAAACTGAAGTGGATCCATCGCTGGTCCCACCAGGGACTGGAGGTGGGTGAGGAGCAGCCTCTTCAGGGTCTTCATTAGGTGTGATGTGAGGGCCACTGGTCTGTAGCTGTTCAGGTCCTTGGGGTGAGGGGTCTTCGGTACGGGTACCACACAGGATGCTTTCCACAGCTGTGGTACCCTCCCCAGCTTCAGGCTCAGGCTGAAGATGTACTCCACGATCCCACCCAGCTGGTCTGCGCAGGACTTGAGAAGCCTTGAGTTGATGCCGTCTGGACCCGCAGCCTTCCTTGCCTTGATCTTCCTCAGCTCAGCTCTCATCTGGGTCTTAGTGAGGGTCAGGTTGGGGCAGGGGGGGCTGTGTGCTGGGAGGGGGGTGTTGGGGGAAGGCTGTGGACAGCAGGATGAGATGAAGGTGGAGGCAGCAGTGGTTGGTGAGCAGGTGGAGAAGAGGGCAGTTGGTCAAACCTGTTAAAAAAAAAAAAACAGGTTCAGGTTGTTCACCCATTCCCTACTCCCCGTGGTCTGGGAGGACGTATTCTGGTGCCCAGAGATGGTTTTGAGGCTTCTCCAGACACCGCTGATGCCACTCTATTGCAGCTTGTCCTCCATCTTCTTCCTATAGCTGTCCTTCCCTTCTCTGATCTTCCTCCTTAGCTCCCTCTGTATGGACTTCAGCTCCTATTTGTTTCCCAACCTGAAGATCCTTTTCTTCTCCTTCAGCAGTGACTTTATCTCAGGGTTGAGTCAGGGTTTGCTGTTTGAGAAACACTGTATGGTTTTGGTGGGTAGGGTGTTGTCCACACAGAAGTTGACGTAGTCTGTGAGAGTCCGTCGATGTCCTCACCATGTGGATCATAGAGCTGCTCTCATACAGTGGATTCAAAACAGTCCTTCAGAGCGTCCTCTGCCTCCTCAGACCACATTTTCACTGTGCGGGTAACAGAAGGTTGTCTGTGTACCCAGGGTTTGTACACTGGTAGGAGGTGAACCAAGTTGTGATCCGATCTTCCGGGGTGGGGGGGGATGAGGTGTAAGCCTCCTTGGTGTTTGCATAAAATAAGTCCAGTGTTTTATTGTCTCTGGTGCGGCACATGACATACTAGGTGAAAGTGGGCAGAATGGAGGACACTGAGGTATGGTTGAAATCACCAGAGATGAGCAGGAGAGCATTTGGGTGTTGTTTCTGCAGCCTGCTAGTGACTGAGTGGATGACGTCACACACTGCCTCAGTGCTCGCACAGGGGGGTACATAAAAAATATTTGCGATGATGTGAGAATTCTCTGGGGAAGTATGCCAGTCGCATGCTAACTGCTAGCAACTCATTGTCCTTGCTGCAGTGTTGTTCTTTAATCGTGATGTGCCCAAGATTACACCATCTGTTATTCACATACATTGTCAGCCCCCCGCCTCTGCTCTTCCCGCTGTCTGGTGTCCGATCTGCCTGTATTACATGGAAACCCTCCAGATCAATGTTAGCATCTGTTCCTAGTTCTGTTAGCCACGTTTCAGTAAACAACATAATGCTAATCTCTCTGAAGACACTCTCATAGCGGACATAGCCGCCAGTTTGTCCATCTTGTCAAGCAGCGATCTCACATTTCCCATAATAACGGATGGAAGGACAGGTCTGTACCTTGTTTTCCTCATGCGTCACTTCACTCCAGCTCAACATCCCCATCGTTTTTGCCTGATTTCTCTTGGTATATTGAGTTTTTGCGTTAGCACCATGGGGCAGCCCAGTGCTAACAGCTGGCTCCTACTGTAAACAATAGCTTCTTCGCTCACTGGGTCGGGAGTCATTGGCAATATGAGCTGAAAGATGGCTAATATCAACGCCAGTGCAGCGATCTATGTGGTCTTGTTGTCCGTGATGGATACGGGGTCGCAGGATCATAAAGTTGTGGCAAGAAAAAAGACAGATAGTAAATAAAAAACGAGAAAGAAACAGAATTAAGCTTTGAAGAGGATGAAGAATGGAAAGGCTGTTAGTCCAGATGACATACCTATGGAGATATGGAGATGTTTAGGAGAGACGGCAGTGAACTTTTTAACCAGATTGCTTAACACAATCTTGGAGCATGAGAGGATGCCTGGGGAGTGGACAAGAAGTGTTTTGGTACCAATTTTCAAGAACAAAGGTGATGCTCAGAGCTGTAGTAACTACAGAGGCATAAAGTTGATCAGCCACGCTATGAAGATACGGGAAAGAGTTGTTGAAGCCAGGTTAAGAGGGGAGGTGACAATCAGTGGGCAGCAGTATGGTTTCATGCCAAGAAAGAGTACTACAGATGCAATGTTTGCTCTAAGAGTGTTGATGAAGAAGTATAGAGAAGGTCAGAAGGAGTTGCACTGTCTTTGTGGACCTTGAGAAAGCATATGATAGGGTGCCAAGAGAGGAAGTGTGGTACTGTATGAGAAAGTCAAGAGTGGCAGAGAAGTACAGTATGTGAGGGTGGTGCAGAACGTGTGAGGACAGCAAGACGGTGGTGAGGTGTGCTGTAGGAGTGACAGATGAGTTCAAGGTGGGGGTGGGGTTACATCAGGGATCGGCTCTGAGCCCCTTCTTGTTTGCCATGGTGATGGACAGGCTGACAGATGAGGTCAGGCAGGAGTCTCTGTGGACCATGACGTTTGCAGACGACATTGTGATCTGTAGTGAGAGTAGGGAGCAACCTGGAGAGATGGAGGTATGCTCTGGAGAGAAGAGGGATGAAAGTCAGTAGAAGCAAGACAGAATATATGAGAGTGAATGAGACGGAGGCAGGTGCAATGGTGAAGATGGAAGGAGCAGAGGTAGTGAAAGTAGATGAGTTTAAATACCTGGGGTCAACCACCCAAAGCAATGGAAAATGCACAAGAGAGGTGAAGAACAGAGTGCAGGCAAAGTGGAGTGGGTGGAGACGAGTGTCAGGGGTGATTTATGACAGAAGGGTAGCATCAAGAGTGAAAGGAAAGATTTACAAGACGGTAGTGAGACCTGCTATGATGTATGGTTTGGAGACGTTGGCGGTGACAAAAAGACGTTGAAATGCTAAGATTTTCATTGGGAGTGACAGGGAGGGATAAGATTAGAAATGAGTATATCAGAGGGACAACTCAGGTTGAGTGGTTTGGAGACAAAGTAAGGGAGGCAAGGCTGAGATGGTTTGGACATGTGCAGAGGAGGGATAGTGGATATACTGGACAAAGGATGTTGAAGATGGAGCTGCCAGGCAGGAGGAAAAGAGGAAGACCATAGATAAGATTCATGGATGTAGTGAAGGAGGACATGGAGAGGGTTGGTGTGAGAGAAGAGGGTGCAAGGGATAGGATGAGATGGAGGCAGATGATTCGCTGTGGCGACCCCTAAAGGGAGCAGCCGAAAGAAGAAGATGTCAAAAAAATCAATTTTCAAATGTCCAGAGTAACCAGGTACTGTAGTGTCTGGTGGGTGAAACACAGAGTAAATGTAACATTCCAGTCGACTTGTCACATCTCTCTTCCATTTGTTTTGTTAACAAAAAACACTGGAAGTAAATTAATTATGGGTCATTATAAATACTTTGTTTTGAAAATACTAAATAATCATACAGTGGGAAAAAATATCCTGAATTGGGGGGGTGCATCAAGAATATGTTTATAATCACATCACAACCCTCTAAATCAGGGGTCACCAACTAAAAGTGCAAGAGGTCCGATAAGTTAGTCCTCCTCTCCAAATTAGGGCTGGGGATCTTTAGGCACCTCACAATACAATTATGATTGAGGGTCTCCGATTTGATTCTAAAACCATTCTCGACGCATTTTTTGTTTGTTTTTTTCAAGATTTTTTTTCTCTCACTGTGTGACAGCTTGATACTTTTAAAGCCAGGTGTTTGCAATGACCCATGAATTTACTTCAAACATCTGTTAATAAAAGAAATGGAACAGAAATGTGGCAAGTCTCATGGACAAATGTATCTGAAAATGTGCTTTTAAGAACTGTCATTTTTTTTCATGGACATTCTTTAAGAAGACCACAGCTGCAGCAGGCCAATATTATTTTCTTTTGCACAATATTTTATTAAGCAGATGTTTAGCAGCTTTTAGTTCTGTTATTTTTTAAACAAAAAAATCAAATAAAGTCTTTGCTCAATTTCAAATAAAACATAATAATTTAATCATAATAATGCAGGGGAACACTAAATGTGTTTTTGACTCCAAATAAATAGCTCTAAAATTCTAAAATCTACAACTTAAATCCTAAAAATGGAAAAGAACACAAACTAAATCACATACAGTATATTTAAAAAAGATTAAAATCTAAAAAACAAAATCTTACAAAAGTCCACCTCTATACTATATTTTCAGTATTAAAAAAGTTTCAAACTGTAAGCCTAAAAAAGGGACAGATACTATAATTAATCCCCCACTACAGAATTCCTTTGGAGATTTTTTTTTTATGTCAACAATTGCTGTGTTTGGAAAGTTCACTCATTCCCTCACTCCCTAGTTGCCATATAGTGAATTTAGATATAGTGGACTATATAGTAAACTCAATATAGTGAAAATAGGGAGCAAGTGGAAGAGAATCTGAAGAGATGGAGGTATGCTTTGGAGAGAAGAGGAAAGAAAGTCAGTAGAAGCACGACAGAATACATGAGTGTGAATGAGAGGGAGGCAGGTGTAATGGTGAATATGGAAGGAGTAGAGGTAGTGAAAGTAGATGAGTTTAAATACCTGGGGTCAACCATCCAAAGCAATGGAAAATGCACTAGAGAGGTGAAGAAGAGAGTGCAGGCAGGGTGGAGTGTGTGGAGATGAGTGTCAGGGTGATTTGTAACAGAAGGGTAGCAGCAAGAGTGAAAGGGAAGATTTTCTAGATGGTAGTGAGACCTGCTATGATGTATGGTTTGGAGACGTTGGTGCTGACAAAAAGACAGGAAATGGAGCTGGAGGTGGCAGAGTTGAAGATGCTAAGATTTTCATTGGGAGTGACTAGGAGGGACAAGATTAGAAATGAGTATATCAGAGGGGCAGCTCAAGTTGAGTGGTTTGTTAACAAAGTAAGAGAGCAAGGTTGAGATGGTTTGGACATGTGCAGAGGAGGGATAGTGGATATATTGGACAAAGGATGTTGAAGATGGAGCTGCCAGGCAGGAGGAAAAGAGGAAGACCACAGAGAGGACTCATGGATGTTGTGAAGGAGGACATAGAGACGGATGGTGTTACAGAGGAAGATGCAAAGGATAGGGTGAGATGGAGGCAGATGATCTGCTGTGGTGACCCCTGAAGGGAGCTGCCGAAAGAAGAAGAATACGTAGTAAACTCAACATAAAAATAAAATTAACGGCTTTTAGACACCCCCTCATGGATCGCCACCTTATTGTGGTGGGGAGTTTGCATGCCCTAATGATTCCAGGAGCTATGTTGTCCGGGGCAATTTGCCTCTGGTAGGGTCACCCAAGATAAACTGGTCCTGGGTGAAGGGCCAGATTAAGAACGATCCAATAGACTCTCATGATGAACGCTAGAATAGGGATCCAGTGTACCCAGTATGGGGTTACCGGGGCCCCACCCTGGAGCCAGGCCTGGGGGAGGGGTTCGATGGCTAGCGTCTGGTGGCTGGGTTTCCACCCATGGGACCCAGCCGGGCTCAGCCCGAAGGAGTTACATGGGTTCGCCCTCCAGTGGGCTCACAACCTGCAGGAGGGACCATGGGGGTCTGGTGCTGTGTGGATCAGGTGGCGGTCAAAGGCGGAGACCTTGGCGGTCTGATCCCAGGCTTCCTAAACTGGCTTTTGGGAAGTGGAATGCCACCTTTCTGGTGGGGAAAGAGCCTGAGCTGGTGCATGAGGTTGAGAGATACCGGCTAGATACAGTCGGCCTCACCTCAACACACAGCTCCGGTTCTGGAACCAGTCTCCTTTAGAGGGGATGGAGCTTGTCCTACTCTGGAGTTGCCCCGGGCAAGAGGTGATGAGCAGGGGTGGGTATTCTTGTATCCCCGGTGGACGAAAGGGTTGTTTCCCCTGCGCCTTTGGGTTGGGAAACGGGTCCTGACCATCATTTGTGCCTATGCACCAAATAACGGTTCAGAGTACCCACCCTTTTTGGAGTCTCTGACTGGGATGCTGGAGGGTGCTCCTCTTGGAGACTCCATTGTCCTACTGGGGGACTTCAATGCGCATGTGGGCAATGACAGTGAAACCTAGAGGGGGGTGATTGGGAGGAACAGCCTGCCTGATCTGAACCCGAGTGGTGTTCAGTTATTGGACTTCTGTGCTAACCACAGTTTGTCCATAACAAACACCATGCTCAAGCATAAGGGTGTCCATATGTGCACCTGGCACCAGGACCCCCTAGGTCGCAGGTCGATGATCGGTTTTGTTATTGTGTCATCAGACCTGCGACCGTATGTCTTGGACACTCGGGTAAAGAGAGGTGCAGAGCTGTCAACTGATCACTACCTGGTGGTGAGTTGGATTCGATGCCGGGGGGGGATGCCATTCAGACCTGGTAGACCCAAACGTATAGTGAGGGTGTGCTGGGAACATCTGGCTGAGGCCCCTGTTCGGGAGGTCTTCAACTCCCACCTCCGGAAGAACTTCAACCACATTCCGAGGGAGTCTGGAGACATGGAGTCTGAATGGGCCATGTTCTCCACCTCCATTGTTGAAGCGGCTGCCCAGAGCTGCAGCTGCAAGGTCGTTGGCGCATCTCTTGGTGGCAATCCCTGAACCAAGTGGTGGACACTGGTGGTGAGGGGGGCCATTAAGCTGAAGAAGGAGTCCTATCAAGCTTGGTTGGCTTGTGGGACTCCCGAAGCAGCTGAGGTGTACTGGCAGGCCAAGCGGAGTGCAGCTCGGGTGGTTGCTGAAGCAAAAACTCGGGTGTGGGAGGAGTTCGGTGAGGCCATGGAACAAGACTTTCGGTCGGCCTCGAAGAGATTCTGACAAACTGTCTGGCAGCTCAGGAGGGGGAAGCAGCTCCCTGTCCACACTGTGTATGGTGCGGATGGGGCGCTGCTGACTTCGACTGGGGATATTGTCAGGCGGTGGAAGGAATACTTCGAGTATCTCCTCAATCCCACTGATACGCCTTCCACAGAGGAAGCAGGGCTTGTGGATGAGGGGGACGACTCGTCTATCACAGGGGCTGAGGTTGCCAAGGTGGTTAAAAATCTCTTTGGTGGCCGGGCCCCAGGGGTGGACGAGATTTGCCCTGAATACCTCAAGGCCCTGGATGTTGTAGGGCTGTCATGGTTGACACATCTCTGCAACATTGCGTGGAGGTTGGGAGCAGTGCCTTTGGCATGGCAAACCAGGGTGGTGGTTCCTCTTTTTTGAAAAGGGGACCGGAGGGTGTGCTCTAACTTTAGAGGGTTCACACTCTTCAGCCTCCCTGGGAAGGTCGATGCCAAGGTACTGGAGAGGAGAGTCCGGTCGTTGGTTGAACCTCGGATTCAGGAGGAGCAATGTGGTTTTCGTCCTGGCTGTGGCACATCGGACCAGCTGTTTACCCTCTTGAGAATCCTCGAGGGTTCGTGGGAGTTTGCCCAACCAGTTTACGTGTGTTTTGTGGACTTGGAGAAGGCATTCGATCGCATCCCTCGTGGTTTTTTGTGGGGGGGTGCTTCGGGAGTATGGGGTATCGGGCTTGTTGTTATGAGTTATTCAGTCTCTGTACGACTGTTGTGAGAGCTTGGTTCGTATTGCCAACACTCGGTCAGAGTCGTCCCCAGTGAGAGTTGGACTCCGCCAGGGCTGCCCTTTGTCACCAATCCTGTTCATAATTTTTATGGACAAGATTTCTAGGCGCAGCCAAGGATCAGGGGGTGTCATGCTTGATGACCACAGGATCTCATCTCTGTTGTCTGCAGATGATGTTGTCCTGCTGGCTTCATCCAGCAATGACCTACAGATCTTACTGGGACAGTTTGCTGCTGAGTGTGAAGCAGCTCAGATGAGAATCAATACCTCCAAGTCCGAATCCATGGTCCTCAGCTGGAAAAAGGTGGATTGCCCTCTCCGGGTAGGGGACAAGCTCCTGCCCCAAGTGGAGGAGTTTAAGTATCTTGGGGTCTTATTCACAAGTGAGGGGAGAATGGAGCGAGAGATTGACAGATGGATCAGAGCAGTATCTCCAGTGATGCGGACGTTGTACCGGTCTGTCGTGGTAAAGAGGGAGCTAAGCTCTAAGGCAAAACTGTCGATTTACCAGTCAATCTATGTTCCTACCCTCACCTATGGTCATGAGCTTTGGGTGATGCCCGAAAGAACGAGATCGCTGATACAAGCGGCTGAAATTAGCTTTCTTCGTAGGATTGCTGGACTCACCCTCAGAGATAGGGTGAGGATCTCAGTCATCCGGGAGAGGCTCAGAGTAGAACCGCTGCTCCTCCACATTGAAAGGAGCAATTGAGGTGGTATAGGCATCTAATCAGGATGCCTCCTGGACGCCTCCCACTTGAGGTGTTTCGAGCATGTCCCTCTGGGAGGAGACCCCGGAGCAGACCCAGGACTCGCTGGAGAAACTATGTCTCCCAGCTGGTCTGGGAACGCCTTGGTATCTTCTCTGGAGAGCTGGAGCAGGTGGGTGGGGAGGGGGAAGTCTGGGCTTCTCTGCTTGAACTGCTGCCTCCGTGACCCGCACCTCCGAAGAAGCAGTAGAAGTTGGATGGATGGCTTTCGGACACTACTGGGCTTGTTTTCACGCTGCAGTTAATGACGTCATCATGGTGAGACAGTAAAACATAACAGACTAACAGTGGTAAAAAATGAATACCTGCATGTAATTTGTAGTAAATATGAATTAAATCAAATTCTTTTTGCTGAATTAATAAATATAAATACCTTAAGGTAGTTTATGTTGTAATGTGAAGCACTCAGCAAGCACATCAACACTCGTTCAGTGATGCCTGGCTTTGATCTTTGATTGTATCATAGTGAGTCCTATGATCTTTGATGATGTCATAGCAAGTCATATGATCGTGAGTGATGCCTGCATTTGATCTTTGATGATGTCATAGCGAGTCCTATGATCGTGAGTGATGCCTGTCTTTGATCTTTGATGTCCTTTGATTGTGAGTGAGCATGAGTGATGCCTGCCTTTGATCTTTGATGATGTCATAGCGAGTACTATGATTGCGAGCGATGCAGTCCAAGGACGGATAATTTTTTTCACACATAATTGTTATACATAGGAACATCATAGGACAGTTCACACATAAGGAGTCGTTATACATAGGAACATCATAGGACATCATGTAGAGATCATAGGAATTTCATAGGTGGTCCTATGATCTTTGGTCATGACACACTGACAGGCACACACACACATACACACAGATTTCTTGAATTAATATATCTAGAGTGATGATGAGAAATACTTAAGAATAACTGAGAGAAGAAGAAGAAGTGAAGTACGTGGCGGTAATGCACCTGTAAGCTGGTTGCCAACCGCCAATCAAATCTAAAAGAAGAAGAAGAAGAAGAAGAAATACCTTAAGGTAGAGTAAAGATGATAGAAGGACAACAGCTCCTGACCAGATAGAGTGATGATATAGAGTGAAGTACGTGGCGGTAATGCACCTGTAAGCTGGTTGCCAACCACCAATCAAATCTAAAAGAAGAAGAACACCTTAAGGTAATTTATGTTGTGATGTGAAGCGCTCCTCTTACTGCTCCGTTGGCTGTGCATTGCATTATGGGATATATTGGCTCATGTAGTGACCATCCGTTGTACACTACTTTTCAAAATGCATTGCGGGATATTTTGAGTGTAATATACAGTGGGGTAAAAAAGTATTTAGTCAGCCACCAATTGTGCACGTTCTCCCACTTAAAAGATGAGAGAGGTCTCCAATTTTCATCATAGGTATACCTCAACTATGAGAGAAAAAATGAGAAAAAAAAAAATCCAGAAAATCACATTGTCTGATTTTTAAAGAATTTATTTGCAAATTATGGTGAAAAATAAGTATTTGGTCATTAATAAAAGTTCATCTCAGTACTTTGTTATATACCGTTTGTTGGCAATGACAGAGGTCAAACGTTTTTTGTAAGTCTTCACAAGGTTTTCACACACTGTTGCTGGTATTTTGGCCCATTCCTCCATGCAGATCTCCTCTAGAGCAGTGATGTTTTGGGGCTGTCGCTGGGCAACACGGACTTTCAACTCCCTCCAAAGATTTTCTATGGGGTTGAGATCTGGAGACTGGCTAGGCCACTCCAGGACCTTGAAATGCTTCTTACGAAGCCACTCCTTCGTTGCCCGGGCGGTGTGTTTGGGATCATTGTCATGCTGAAAGATCCAGCCACGTTTCATCTTCAATGCCCTTGCTGATGGAAGGAGGTTTTCACTCAAAATCTCACGATACATGGCCCCATTCATTTTTTCCTTTACACGGATCAGTCGTCCTGGTCCCTTTGCAGAAAAACAGCCCCAAAGCACGATGTTTCCACCCTCATGCTTCACAGTAGGTATGGTGTTCTTTCTCCTCCAAACACGACAAGTTGAGTTTTTACCAAAAAGTTCTATTTTGGTTTCATCTGACCATATGACATTCTCTCAATCCTCTTCTGGATCATCCAAATGTTTTCTAGCAAACTTCAGACGGGCCTGGACATGTACTGGCTTAAGCAGGGGGACATGTCTGGCACTGCAGGATTTGAGTCCCTGGCGGCGTAGTGTGTTACTGATGGTAGCCTTTGTTACTTTGGTCCCAGCTCTCTGCAGGTCATTCACTAGGTCCCGCTGTGTGGTTCTGGGATTTTTGCTCACAGTTCTTGTGATCATTTTGACCCCACGGGGTGAGATCTTGCGTGGATCCCCAGATCGAGGGAGATTATCAGTGGTCTTGTATGTCTTCCATTTTCTAATAATTGCTCCCACAGTTGATTTTTTCACACCAAGCTGCTTACCTATTGCAGATTCAGTCTTCCCAGCCTGGTGCAGGTCTACAATTTTGTTTCTGGTGTCCTTTGACAGCTCTTTGGTCTTGGCCATAGTGGAGTTTGGAGTCTGACTGTTTGAGGTTGTGGACAGGTGTCTTTTATACTGATAATGAGTTCAAACAGGTGCCATTAATACAGGTAATGAGTGGAGGACAGAGGAGCCTCTTAAAGAAGAAGTTACAGGTCTGTGAGAGCCAGAAATCTTGCTTGTTTGTAGGTGACCAAATACTTATTTTCCACCATAATTTGCAAATAAATTCTTTAAAAATCAGACAATGTGATTTTCTGGATTTTTTTTTTCTCATTTTGTCTCTCATAGTTGAGGTATACCTATAATGAAAATTGGAGACCTCTCTCATCTTTTAAGTGGGAGAACTTGCACAATTGGTGGCTGACTAAATACTTTTTTGCCCCACTGTCTAGTGAATGAACTTTTCAGGTAAGATTTCTCTGATTCCTCTCGCGATTCAGTCCGGCAATGAAGAAAAACAGGAGCTGCAGCTGTGTGAGGGACTTGGCGTTTTGGCTTTAGGTGCGTCCGCGGCCCTAAAGCCCTCGGTGACAGCTGACGGCTGGATTCCCGTCGTACGCCGTGGCTGAGACCCATACAAAATCCTGTGTGTGGGTTGCGTGTGTGCCTCAGGTGTGTGAGCAGCCCTGAAGAGCCGTGTGCGCAGCAGCGGGGGATGATGTATAAGTCCGTAGAGCCAGCTTGTCTCTGGTGTGCGGCGCGCACTGCGGCCACGTACCTTCCAGCTGTGCTGTTCTGATGCGGGGCTTCTGTGCATGGCAGGTCCGCTGTCGCGAGGCGAATCAGGGTCAGGTAGCTTGATGGAGATCAGCGTCGTCGGCGCCGATGGTCCTCCCTGTCTTGGCTGTTGCTGTAGTTCGCTGGTGCCGGGTCATGGTGCGTTCTGGTCCAAGCGCTGCATTCTCCGTCGTGCACGCTCGTGTCGATGCAGAGGAGCGGTGAGAGGGAGTAGACGGTCTTTGTCCCTCGGGCTCGTGTCGATGCGGAGGAGCAGTGAGAGGGAGTAGACGATCTTTGTCTCTCGGGCTCGTGTCGATGCGGAGGAGCGGTGAGAGGGAGGAGAAGCGGTGAGAGGGAGAAGACGTTCTGTGTCCCTCGGCTGGTCCAGCGTGGATGTCCCGATCTCAGGCGAGGGTCGCACCATGAAGCTTTCTGCGGCTTTCCCGGTCGTGGGTGATCTCCGGAGAGTTCGCCTGGTGTTGTTTCTGCGTCAAGGTCTCCCTGTAGCCAAACGGAGGGCAGTCCATTTGCGTCAGGCTGCTGCGTTTGCTTGTTGTCGGAGAGTCACCGCCGGGGGCTGCCAGTGTGTTCTTTTCTTGGGGTCACCAGTGTGGCGGCATGAAATAATAAGCAGCGAACTGAGGTTTAAAGTGGGTTTTATTTCATCGCCATCACAAGAACTCACTCCAGCGCCGTGCAGGCGCGCCGGAGCGAGCCCGGAGGCTCTCGTCAGCAGATAGGCAATGCGTGTAGTCAGAAGCAGTAGTCAGAGAGAATGAGCTACAGAGCGATATACAGTTTAAATACCACACTACAGACAATGCATGAATGGCACATTAACATCACAGTAAAAGGCAGGAAGGCAATGGGACATTTGCATCACAGTACAGAGCAGGAAGGAACATTTGCCTTTGAGTCATACATATCAGCAGCAGGATACTGGCAGGAAGGAGCGAGACAAAGAGAGGCTGCCTATTGATATCAATACACACATCTCATTGTTCTGCTAATTGCTCCAGCTGAGCGCTCTGCTTGTCCCAGTATGTTGTGGGGGTTACCCACAATTTGAACTTTTGTGGGCAGCTTGGTGGAGTAGTGGTAAGCATTGTGGCAGTGTTACACCCGGAGGGCGAAGAAGAGGCCAAGTGGTGGACTTTTCAGTGGTTTATTGACTTTCTTTCACAAACACCAGCACTCTGACACAGGACATCACCCGATAACAGCCACATCACTCTTCGCCATTTTCCCTTCACACTCTAGAACATTCTCAACTCTTCTTCTCTCACGCTCTAACACTTAACAGAGCCTCATCACTACCGTGCGCCACCTGTGGCGCAAAAGCGCTACTGCTTTTACTGACAAACAGTTTAAATTAAAACAGTCCAATTTACAGTCCTTTAGTTACATTTCCTATAAATGCTCATCTTTACCATCAACATCTAAATTACAGTCTTTTAGATACATTTATTAGAAATGCCTATATTAGCCATCAGCATCTAATCAAAAATGTTTTCTGGGGTTTTCTAGAGGTTGTCCAAAATTGAATTTTTCCTACACTCACCCCTCGGAAATTTAATGTCGACCCGACATTACAAACAACTTTCCCAAAACTCTTTTTTTTTCACAGTCCACATTTGGTAACCATGTATCTCATGTAAGTAGGATATTACTAAACAGGAGTCAGAGTTCATTAAAGTCCATAAAGATGCAAACTGGTAATAGTCCATAGTACAGCATGTATCTCCTGTTCCATGCAATACATTCGCAGAAGAGGTCTTTGTGCACGATGACCATCAACCGCTCCTTCCATCATGGTGGGTATCTGCATCTTTCCTGAGAGTAAGGGTACTCAATCTAGTTGTAGCCTACCAACTAAACCTTTATGTGATGCCTGTACCTTAGTAACACACTGAAAATCCCTTTTTTTTTTTTTAAATCAACCATAAAAGTAACTTGGTGATGAGTTTAGTCACTACTCATTTACTTTCCAAAACATTCATGTCTGAACAATGGTTATCTCTAGCTCCTACACACTTTATATTTGTTTTAAACAGATGAAGTGCAAGGTTGGCCAAACTTATCATAAGTAAATAACAACGTCTGTTTTCTCATTCTTGAAGGATACGTTTTAGCAGGGATCTCGACAGGTCCCTCCTGGTCACTGGAACTGGACTCCGACAACACATCACCCTGGTCCTGGTCTGCCTCAGCTGGATCTGGGACCACCGGATTGTTGACCTCTGGTGCCAGCTGCACCTGTGTGACGTCATCTGTGTCCTGGTCCTCATCCTCCGGAGTAGTGTCACTGTGCGGGTAGAACTCCGATGCATCGGCTCTCAGTGGATGGTGATTTTGATCCTTTCCAGCTCGTAATCCGATTATGGCACTCCAGCCCTCTTCATCTTCATCGACTGTGCTGCTTTGTCTGTCCACATTCCTTTGCCTTTTAGACTCTCTTTCTCTTGTTTTATTAGAGGCAGGCTCCACTGTTTCCATGGAATGTCACCATGGGTTGAGATGCCGTCTCGGCACTCAGCCCATGTTTTCCCTCATCCCTGCTTCCCATTGAGCAGCGTCTCAGCTGGCCCCCAGCTGGCAGCATTATGGACGGCTGGGGCCAATTAGTCTTCATCAGCTGGGGCGCTGCCAATGAGGATAAATAGGAGCAGCCTCGATGACTCGGGGCTGCGACATAAACACATTGCTAAGCTGAAGCCCCTTCGTCTGGTGTCAGCTTATACTCAGCAGCATTCCTGTGTTTGTATCCCGCTGTGAGTATGTACGTCTTGTTACCCCCACGTCCGGTACGAGCTGCTTACCTCTGCGCTGTGCAACCTGTGAGTGTACGTCTGCATGAGTATCTGTGCTCTCCTCATCCCTTCCCCTTTACCCTGAATAAAATATCACGACTCACTGGCTTGCCCCTGGCTCTGATTGCCCGGCTCCCTAGAGCCGGATATGACAGTATGTCGCAGCCAGAAGAGTTGCCGGCGGCCGTGAGTCGCCGTGGAAATGTACCTTTCTGTCCGGGTGTCAGCGCTGCTAGCATGCCGTTTCCCGGGGGTCGCTTCCGGCGCCGGGGCGGCGGGCTGGGGTCCGTCTCGGGGGCTGTCGACGGGACGTTCTTCACCCTGCACGACGCCTCCAACGCGAGACGCTGGCATCCGGGCCGTGCTGAGGAACTCCTGGACTGTCACCCTCACTCTCTGTACCATCTGGAGGACAGTGCCAGGATAGACGCTGCAGGTACACAGCGAGAGAAGCTCCACGGGGTGGATGGAAATCCCGGCAGGGAGTCGAAGTGGGCGACGTCTTTCCCCGCTTCGGAGTCCCGTTCCTGCCGTTATTCCAGTCCGGGAGTTCGCGCCAACCAGAGGACTTCCCCCGACCTGCGCCACGTCACTCGGGATTCCCTTCAAGGAGCCGCAGCTGACAGCAGTTATGTCCGGGGTCGAGTGGCTGTCGCGAGCTCTACTGTGTTTCCTGTCACCACCTTCAGGCATGTGGCGGCGGCAGTGAGATTGATGGTGAGGACTTCAGGGCTACGAAGCTTTCCCGTGCTCGACGCCTTCCTCGTCTCGATCTCCGATCTGGAGCGGCGAATCCTGGGTTTCCCCCTCGCTTCGTCCCCTGGGAGTAGTCGTCATCACATCGCCGAGTCACCTCTGCACGAACCTCGTCCGGATCCAGTTCTGGGTCATCGTCAGGACCGTTCCTCCCACGCAGCTGTCATCCCTTCGCCTCGTCAGTGTGGAGATTCTACAGCCTCGTCCCCTGAGCCTCGTTCCCCCGCTGTCATTCCTGGACATTCGGGCTGGCTCACCCCGGCTGTTTCCCCCTCCTCCTCGACGCGCTTCCTGACCGCTGTGTGTGCCTGGAATCCCGGCCTGGTGAGCTCTCTGCTGGAGACAACGCGAGCGATCCTCAGACGAATCCCCGGGGGGTCCTCCGTTATCGCCGGGCGGGGAGAGGAAGAAGCAGAATCCACTACAGCAGGCGATACTCAACCTCCAGGGGGCAGGCAAGTCATTGTTTTTTCACACCTGCTTAATGATTTGCTCTGTCACATCCCTGGAGGAGAAGTATCAGGGTTCGCAGCTCCCTGAACTCTCCCCACCTGCTGTAACCTGTATGCCTAATCCCGCATCCTCTGTGTCTCTCTCCGCCGAGTGGTCCCCGGCTCCGGGTCAACGTGGTGGGATATGGAGAGGGCCTGTGGTTCCGCAGCTACATTGCGGACGGAGGAGGGGGACTGACTGCTGCGTGGAGTCTACGCCGACGACTGAGCGTCCCCGGGTCTCCACGGAGGAGCGGTTCGGTCCGGCGGGACGAGATTCTTCTGGCTTCACGCCGAGTGGATCGTCGGCGGGGTTACCTGAGCTGGAGGGATCTCAAGCTGCGCTGACCATCGTGCTGGCTGCGGGGCCCGACGCGGCTAGATGGGAGCCTGACAACGACCTCCTGACGACGGATCCTGGATCTTCGCAGTCCTGGACGGCGTCAGAACCCGAGATCAGGCGAGTGCTCTCCTTTCTTTTCTCTCTTTTTATCCCCGAGCACTTCAGCCTATCTCCAGGGGAGACGAGCCGGGTGCAGCCGTCCGCTGCGTCTGAGCTCGTCTCGCCGGGTTCTGGCGCTGCCGGTGATCCTGATCCCGGTTCTGTTTTCTCTTCTGAGCCTTCTTCCAGGGTCACCGGCAAGGAGTTGCTGTTCCTCGTGGTGCTGGAGGGTCCGGGTTCAACGTTGGAGGTCGGTTCTGGTGCAGTATTCAACATGGGTTCGCCCGAGACCCAGTCGGGGTCCAACGTGGGTTCGCCTGAGGCCCGATCGGGGTCCGACGTGGGTGCTGCCCCAGTATTGTCCAGGTCCGGTGAGGAGGTGGCCGTTTTCCTGCGGCCTGACGCCCGCCGCCCTCGTCATCGGCTCTCCCCTGAGCCTCTTCCACCGGGATCCACTCTGATCCTTCGCCCGTCTCAACGGTCCTGGTGGTTGAGTGATGCGGGTCGACGACCCGACCCACAGAACTTTCGGTTCGGTGATCTGGTTCCCCCCACTGGTCTGTGTTTCCCTCTGGGCAGCCTGGTTCGGCTGCCGGTGGACTGGATTCCTGGGATCTGGGTCCAGAGTTCGCCGTCCGAACACTTCTCTTCCCCTGATTCGCCAGCTGGACAATGGGCGGGGAGATCTCCGGAGCCATCTCGGCCATTTTTGGACTCTGCCTGCCATTCACCTCGGGTGTCACTTTTTCTTTTGTTATTAAGGTCACTCGGGTGTAATGTGTTGTCCTGTTGGTGGATTCGTTTTTATAGTGCTGTGTTTTCCATCGCTCATGCTCAGCATTTTACTTTTTGTGCCATGTTTTTAGCCTCGTTTTTTGTATTGTAGAGTTATGTTTTGTTTTCCGTAACACCATGCTCTGCAGTTATCCATTTATTCCAGTCACTTTCATTTCTTTAGGTGACTGGGTATTTATATATTCGTGTGTGTGGGTTTTTCTTTGCCTGCACTCAGTATTTCTTTTTTGTCCTGTTGGTTCATTATAGAGTCATGTGCCTTGTTTTCCGTAACACCATGCTCTATAATTGTCATTTGTTCCAGTTACCCTCACTTTTCTTGGTGACTGTGTGTGTATGTACTTAAATTAGCACTGTGTATAGGTTCCCCTTTATTTAACCGTACTCAGCATTTTTTGCCCTGTACCTTTTTGGTGGTTCTTTTTTCCTTGCTCTGGGTCACGCATGGTTGGTACTCTCTGGGTAGTATGTAACCGGCGTGCTGACCCAGTTCTTCTCCCCATCTGTACCTGGGTTAATTATTCTGTTTTGTCAGTATTGTATTTGGGTTTTTCTTTCCCGCTACCCTACATTGCCCCATTGGTGTTGTCCTTCCCTTGGCTTCTTCCCCTCCGGTCCGCCTCCCTTCCTCCCACCCTAGGTGGGGGGGGGCTGGGATGTTCCTGGTCGTTCAGGAGCCCGACCTTGAGGGAGGGGCTCTGTCACCATGGGTTGAGATGCCGTCTCGGCACTCAGCCCATGTTTTCCCTCATCCCTGCTTCCCATTGAGCAGCGTCTCAGCTGGCCCCCAGCTGGCAGCATTATGGACGGCTGGGGCCAATTAGTCTTCATCAGCTGGGGCGCTGCCAATGAGGATAAATAGGAGCAGCCTCGATGACTCGGGGCTGCGACATAAACACATTGCTAAGCTGAAGCCCCTTCGTCTGGTGTCAGCTTATACTCCTCTTGCAGCATTCCTGTGTTTGTATCCCGCTGTGAGTATGTACGTCTTGTTACCCCCACGTCCGGTACGAGCTGCTTACCTCTGCGCTGTGCAACCTGTGAGTGTACGTCTGCATGAGTATCTGTGCTCTCCTCATCCCTTCCCCTTTACCCTGAATAAAATATCACGACTCACTGGCTTGCCCCTGGCTCTGATTGCCCGGCTCCCTAGAGCCGGATATGACATGGAAAGAAAGTCACAGGGTAGCAAAAGGTTTCTGTGCATGACCCGAGTGCGTCCCTTGCCATCTTCAGGTCTGATCTCATACACTGGACTGTCTGGGTACTTCTTTTGGGTCACTACATACACCTCGTCTTCCCAGAATGATCTTAATTTTCCTGGCCCACCTTTTTTGGTCAAGTTTTGGACCAGTACTCTGGATCCAGGGGGCAACTCAGCACCGTGAACCTTTTTATCATAAAGGGCTTTACTTCTCATCCCTTCTTTGTTTGCTGTTTTAGAGGCAAGTTTGTAAGCTTCAGCCATTGTAGCGCTCCACTTTTCAGCATAGTCCTGCTGAGAAGCACTCTGCTCTCTTGTTGTGAGGCCAAACATTAGATCAATAAGCAACTTTGGACTACGGCCAAATAGCAGAAAATATGGCGCGTACCCCATAGCCTCACTGCGCGTGCAATTATAGGCATGAACCACTTTTGCCAGAGAAGACTTCCAATCTGCCTTGGCCGCTTCAGGCAAATTTCTGAGCATTGCCAACAGGGTGCGACTGAATCGTTCCACCTGCCCATTCCCTTGGGGATGGTAGGGCGTTGTTCGGGACCCCTGCACGCCACTGTACTCCTGGAGTTTTGCAAAGAGTTTATTTTGGAACTCTCTACCCTGATCATGATGAAGACGTGTGGGGAAGCCAAATTTGAGGGCGAAATCCCCAAATATCTTCTCAGCAGCGGTGTGGGCAGCTTTGTTGCGACAAGGATAAGCCTGGGCAAAGCGAGTGAAGTGGTCCATTAGAACCAGGATATACTCATATCCTCCTTTGCACCTCTCCAAGTGCAGGAAATCAACAGACACCAGTTCGAATGGATACGTGGTGACAATGTTAGTCAGTGGTGCCCGTGTTATCTTGTTGGGACGTTTATTCTTCAAACAACTGCAAACTTTAGTGATGTAGTGCTCAACATCCCTTTGCGTATGAGCCCAATAAAAGCGCTCCCTTATCAAGTTCATCACTCTCGCTACCCCTAAATGGCCCATGCTTTCGTGGAGCTCTTTAAACACGAGCTTGTGAAACTTTTGGGGTAGAAGTAGCTGGTCATGCGATGCCGTTTTCCTGTAAAGCAGTCCATCATCTTCTAGTTTCAGCTTGTGTTTTTGCCTGACTAAAGCTGCAATCTTACTGTTCAGCTGTTTTCCACTTCTTGACCATTGTTTTGACACCACATAATGCAACACCTCTCCAATCACAGAGTCTTCTTCTTGAGCTCTTTTTAGAGCAGTCTTTGATATTTCAGCTACAGAGCTGGCTTCTCAATCTGCTTCACTAATGAGAGTAGAAATGGTGACTGGGCAGAACCATGGTTCATTTTCTTGTGACTTTACCTTGACTGCCTGCGCCACACAGTGCATTACATCAGGATCATCATTTTGTGTGCATTTGTTCATGTACTGCTCCATATCTAGGGGCATACGTGAAAGGCCGTCTGCATCTCTGTTTGCTTTCCCAGGGCGGTACTTAATCACAAACTGGAAATCAGCTAGTTCTGCTACCCACCTCTGTGTGGTTGCATTTAACTTTGCGGTGGTGAGCACATACGTTAGGGGATTATTGTCCGTATAGACAGTGAATGGTGGGGAATAGTACAGGTAATCCCGAAACCTCTCACAGATGGCCCACTTCATGGCAAGAAACTTCAGCTTCCCTGAATGAAGGTGGTAGTTCTTCTCTGGATTTGACAGTGTCCTGGAGCCATACGCTATCACCACCAGTTTGCCTTGTTGTCGCTGATATAACACCGCCCCAAGCCCCTCCTGTGAAACGTCACAGTGCAAAATGAAGGGTTCCTCAAAGTTCGGGTAACCTAACACTGGGGGCTGGGAGAGAAAGTCAACAAGCTGACAGAGCACTGCATGATGCTCAGGGCGCCACCTGATTGCATGGGATGAGGGCAACTGGCCACTTTCTTTCTTTTTGACATGTTTTTTCGAGTTTTTCTTTTCTTTATCTGTGTGGTCGTTAGCAAGAAGGTCGTAAAGAGGCTTTGCTATACGGGAGAAGTTTGGAATATAGCTGCAGTAATATGAAATAAAGCCTAGCAATTTCCTTAGTTCTCCAACAGTGGAAGGTTGCTGCTGTTTGAGGGTCTGCACCCGGGCAATGTCCACAGGGTCCATAGTGTAGCCCTGTTTTGTTACCAGTTTACCAAGGAAACATACCTGCTGCTTGAATAACTCACATTTCTGGGGAGTCAGCTTCACCCCATGGCTTTGATAGCGGTGCAGGACGCTTCTCAGGTCTCGCAAGTGGTCTTCAAAAGTCTGTGAATGAACAAGGTTATCATCGAGGTAAGGCAGACAAATATCATCCCTCAACCCCCACAAACACTCCTCCATAGATCTTTGGAATGCTGCTGGTGCTGAGGACAAACCAAATGGAATTCTTACCCACTCGAACAAACTCCAGGGAGTGATAAATGCAGTGAGGGGCCTACTTGACTCTTCCGGGAAACCCTGGTGATATGCCTTCCCTTGGTCGAGGACTGAAAACCAGGCACTCCCATTTAGACTGTTTAGCATATCTTGTATGCGGGGAATTGGGTGTCTGTCAGCGATAGACTTCTTGTTCAGCTCTCTAAAGTCGCAGCACAAACGCAGGCCTCCATCTTTCTTTCGCACACAGACGATTGGACTGGAATATGATGACTTAGATTTGGTGATCCAGCCCCTGTTAAGTAGGTCTTCTAAATACTCCTTTACTTCTTTATAAAGTGGTCTGGAAACAGAGATATGTCTTTTTGACAGGAGTGGGATCCTTGAGTCGGATTTTCAACTGTAAAGAGGGAATTGTCCCTACATCATACTCATCACGGGAAAACGCTTGCCGTTCCTCCCGTAATAGCTGTTTTACTTGCTCTTGTTGTGTGGGCGAGAGATGATCAAGGGGAACTGGGGGGTCCCACATGTCCATAGTCTCTTTGACAGCACAGTTCATTTCGGTCTCTTTCTTCCTTCCGGTTTCACTCGTCGTCGGGTCTGCAGTCGCTTGGTTTACAGCAGGGGGTCTAATGTCTGCCAGGTAAGCAGTTTTAACTCTCTGTGTTTGTCCCAAAATGGTCTTAGCGGGCAGCTGGATATCACGGGAAGTACTGTTGGTTATAGGTATTTTGAACATAGATCCCCTCCCTTTCCATAACTGCACCAACCCACTTTGCATCTGCAAACCCTCCGGTAATTGGGTGTACTGACTCGGCTCAAACAAGACGTCTTGTGTGTCTGGAAGTGAGCCTGCCCTGACAAAACCTTTAACTGCTTTGGTTTGGCCAGCAGGGATGGTGACCAACTCACTGCCAACTTTTACCATTCCTTCCCCCAGCCTATCCTCCTCACTTTGCATCACCTTCAAAAATACCTCTGTTTTTTACAATCAAAGGAGAAGGCTGCACTAACAGCTTCACTGATGGCACAAGGGGGTTTAATGCCCATCTTCAGGACATGGTCAATCACGTTGAACCCAATGATAGGCTGCTCTGCCACTCCATCCTCCTTCACCACTAGCACAGGAACTAAGAGTTCCACCGGTGAGCTATTATCTGTTGGCAGCTTGAAAGTGACTTCGACCCACCCTGAGAATGGAATCCGTGTCTGGTTCACTGCCCTCCCATTCAGAATACTTGGACCCACCAACTTGGCTAAGTCTCTGTTGGTGGTGTGTGGCAGGTGCTCCTGTCTCCAGGCGTCATTCATTAAGCAGACCTGTGACCCTGTGTCCCACAACGCTTCTGTCTCCTTATCATCGAGGAAGCAGGTTATGACATATTTTTTCCCAACCAAATTGAGCAACTGTAATTGGCGATTAGGGGACAGTAGATTAACACGGACTGTTTCTTCAGGAGGTGCCTCTGCTTTAGCTACCAGCCTTGCTTCCAACCTCTGAATACTGTCAGTAACTAGCTCATACAGTTCTTGTGTGTTAGCTTGTTTTGATGTGGTTATGACAGTATTGGTGTCTACTTGCCCTGTCCTTTTTCCAGGTCTCCTCCCTATCCGACATTCCCTTGACATGTGGCCGCTGAATCCACATCTGAAGCAGTGGTTCCACTGATCGCCGTTGCTGGTGGACTGACAGCTCTTGCAGCCACGTGTCCTCCTGGCTCTTTGAGCATGAGGTGCTCTGGGAGACTCACGTATGGCCTTCTTGATCTCCTCCATGTCACTCTTCAGCTGCGTGACTATATCCAGGAGCTCAGATTCCGTGCGGGTCACTGTGCTTTGGGATTTAAGGATTTTACCTTTTGTCGATGGTGGAGGGCGCTCTTGGCCATCCACTCCTTCCCCGGTTGCATACTGACCGGTCAGGTTTTCCACTCGGCATTCTCGTACTTTGGGTTCTTTCGTGTGCCTCTTGAATTTTTGGTGTCGTTCCCATTCAAGACTGGCTGCTGCATTCGTCTTAGAAATCAGAAGCTCGTTGGTGACGGCAGGATCCTCCAGATAGCGCTTCAGTTGGTACTTCACGTCAGCACTAATCAGTCCCGTTTCCACCACCCTCAGAAACTTCCTCTGAATAAGATCAGAACTACACCGCTCTTCCATGCCAGGCTCTCTGGATGCTGCCAAAAGTCTTTCCTTTAGCTCAATGTCGCGAAACAGGAAGTTCTGAGGTGACTCGTTACTGTCTTGTGTGAGGTTTATCAGGCGATGGTACAAGTCAGTAGAACTATCCTCTTTATAATGTCCTCGCAGGATGATGCGCAGCTGTGGCAGGGTGAGATCTGACTTGATCTCCAGCATATCGCGCAAACTCAATCCGGGACTCACTGCTCTGACAACAGCCTCAATTATCTCAGCCTCACTGTGATTTTTCTTTAGGCCCATCTTAATCTGGTGAATGAGGTTGGAATAAGACAACTTGTCCCTTTGGCCCCTCTCTCCTATCTGACCATTTATCCTAAACTCTCGTTTAATGGTCACTTCTGGTAGTAGGGGCGCTGCGGGGACCGCTGGCTGTCAGAAAATGGCGACTCTGTGGCTGAGTGGCCGCGTTATCGGTCAGCCTCGCTATTTCCTCTTCAAACTTTTTAGTTGAACCAAGGAAACTTTCATGCAGAGCGGCATATTGATTTTGTAAACTTGCGAGTGCCTCTGTTTTATGCAGAGCGGCATATTGGTTTTGTAAACTTGCGAGTGCCTCTGCCTCCCGGCTCGTACCGGCCGCTGCCGCCGCCTGCGTCAACGATTCGCCTTGCTTAGCTTCAGTAGCACATGCAATTAGCTTTAGCAGAAACGCGCAGGCTACATCCTCCTCTTTGCTTTCAATGGTTTTTTCCACCTCCTCGTTTAACAGTCGTACCAACGTGTACTTTTTAGACGGCTTGGCTGGGTTTATCTTTGCAAACAAACAGACCTCGTTTAGCTGTTCGGCCTGTAATGGCACCAAGGCCTCGCTTAGCTTATCTTGTAGCTGCTCCAATTCCATCGTTTCTGCTCTCTTTTTTTATTTGCTCACTCACCGTCTTAGGCACGACTGAACCATCCTCTGCTACCAAATTTTGTTACACCCGGAGGGCGAAGAAGAGGCCAAGTGGTGGACTTTTCAGCGGTTTATTGACTTTCTTTCACAAACACCAGGCACGGCACTCTGACACGGGACATCACCCGATCACGGCCACATCACTCTTCGCCATTTTCCCTTCACACTCTAGAACATTCTCAACTCTTCTTCTCTCGCGCTCTAACACTTAACAGCGTCTCATCACTACCGAGCACCACCTGTGGCGCAAAAGTGCTACTGCTTTTACTGACAAACAGTTTAAATTAAAACAGTCCAATTTACAGTCCTTTAGTTACATTTCCTATAAATGCTCATCTTTACCATCAACATCTAAATTACAGTCTTTTAGATACATTTATTAGAAATGCCTATATTAGCCATCAGCATCTAATCAAAAATGTTTTCTGGGGTTTTCTAGAGGTTGTCCAAAATTGAATTTTTCCTACAGCAGCACACCAAGAAGGTTGTGGGTTTGATCACACCCTCTGGCCATCAGTGACCCTTCTGTGTGGAGTTTACATGTTCTCCCTATACCTGTGTGGATTTTCACCGGGTACTCTGGTTTCCTCTCACAGGCCAAAGACATGCAAGTTAGGTTAACTGGCATCAGCTGGGGTTAAATTGTCCTTAGGTATGAATCTAAGAGTGAATGGTTGTCTGTCTCTGTGTTACCCTGCAATGGATTGGCGATCTGTCCAGGCTGTACCCTGCCTCTCACCTAAAGATGCTGGGAAAGGCTCCAGCACCCCTTGCAACCCGAAAAGGATTAAGCGGTTGAGGATAAATGAATGGGGGGAAAAAAACTTGCATTTTTTTCCAAGTTTAAGTAAAAGGTCTAATATCTTTACTTTCCTTTTTTTTTTTTTTTTACACAAAAAGGTGTATTTTCATTAAATCTGAGCACAGTTTTTAATATTCCTTCTGATCACTTCAATACCACAATAATTCATCCACCAGACAGGTGTGGCATTTTGAGATGCTGACTAAACACTATGGTTGTTGCACACATGTACCTTGATCTGATTATAATAGGCCACTATAAATGTGTACTTTTATCATACGACATAGTGCCTCTGGTGTGGCTAGTTTAAAGGGAGTGAAACTGACTTCAGAAATATCCACCAAATCAGCTGTTTAAAGTCCATTAAATTATAAGGGATTGCAACATGTGCAACAATCATGCTGTTTAATCAGCACCTTCATGTACCTCATCTACTCTTTTACCAATATGATCTGTCTGATCTTCTTATCATCACTCTATATCTTTGTATAAGGACTTCTGAACAACTTCTTCTTCTTCTTCTAGACCTGATTGGCGGTTGGCAACCAGCCCACAGGTGCACCACCGCCACACACCCCATACGGTATATGTCTGTCTTTCTGTGTGCCTGTTTTTCCTCATAACTTTGTGACGTTTTCCTCATAGCTTTGTGACAATTTCTTCATCGCTTTGTGACACTTTCCTCATAGCTTTGTGATGTTTTCCTCACAGCTTTGACGTTTTCCTCATAGCTTCGTGACGTTCTTTTTTAATCTTGTATCTGCGTCTCATCTCATTATTCTTCTTCTTGCTGTAGTCTGTATCTGCGTCTCATCTCATTATTCTCCTTTTTCTTTTAGATTTGATTGGTGGTTGATCCACCAGCCCCTGATGTCTTTGAACTTAAAGATCCCCCACTTAACAAGTCTTCAACTGCTTCTCAATGTAGCCCCTTAATGCCAAGATATTTTTCTGCTGCTTTCACAATGATTTTGATTTTTTCTGTTTTCTTGGAAGTTCGCGCAGTGCAGTTTATCACATCTACCACAAATAAGACAAAATTATTTTCCTTCAAAACCAGAGCATCTTCCTTAATTCTACTGCATGCACTGCAAGCCTGCACACTTTCCCTGTTCGAGTCCACTCCTACTTTTTTAGCTGGAACCTTTTTCGCAGATTCTGCATGTGTTAGTCCCTGGGAGACTTTTATCTGCTGAATTTCTGCTGCTGTTCTGCAAACAGATCATCACTCTATAAATTCAAGCAATCTCTGTCAGTGCGTCAGTGTGTGTGTCTGTCAGTGTGTCACAGATCATAGGACCCCCAATGATGTTCCTATGATGTCTGCATGATGTCCTATTATGGTGCGGCCCTCACGGACCGCTAATGAGATGCTATAGGCGACCAGTGAGTTTGTGTATTTATTAAACAAGGACAAAAGGTACAAAATAACGAGCCACGAGGGGCAAAACACAAATAAGGACTAAGGCAAAGACACACTGACGATACACACAGATTAAGGAATAAACTTACAGGGAGTAGCGAGGAATTAGAGGATGACTGGAGCCGGGACGTAGGGACTCCAGCCTAACGTTGGGGAGACCAGCGTTATCCATACACGAGGTCGCAGCCCCGAGCAAACAGAGCTGCTCCCTTAAATAGGGCTCGACAGATTGACCAGCTGATGAAAAGCCATCAGCTGATTGGAATCCAGCCGTCCCGTGGAGCTTGGCTTCTGACAGCTGGAAGCGCTGCTGAGACGCTGTCACAATAAAGGCCCAGAGGCCAAGAGGTGCGCCAGAGGAGAGAACGGGGAACTACCGTACAACCCGAGTGCAGACAGAGTCAGCACACGGACCATGACAGTTGCCCCCGTTCATGAGGCGGATTCCAGACGCCGTGTAACATCGAGCCCCTCCACCAAGAAGGTCAACAGGACCGCCCCAGGGAGGAAGGAGGGGGGGAAAGGCTAAAGAGGGCCAGAACCAGGTGACAAGGGTGAATACAGAAAAATAAAACATGGAGCAACTACAGAGCATGGGGAAACAAACACAAAAATACTCCATAATACACAGGTGGAAAACAGACAGGACAATAAATGCAAATAATGGAATACTAAGGCTACAGGCCAAAAACAGAAATACCAGGTCTATAGACCAAGATACACAGGCCCAGAAGAAATAAATGGCCACCATATACAGTGGGGCAAAAAAGTATTTAGTCAGCCACCAATTGTGCAAGTTCTCCCACTTAAAGGATAAGAGAGGTCTCCAATTTTCATCATAGGTATACCTCAACTATGAGAGACAAAATGAGAAAAAAAAATCCAGAAAAATCACATTGAAGGATTTTTAATGAATTAATTGGTAAATTCCTCAGTAAAATAAGTATTTGGTCACCTACAAACAAGCAAGATTTCTGGTTCTCACAGACCTGTAACTTCTTCTTTAAGCGGCTCCTCTGTCCTTCACTCGTTACCTGTATTAATGGCACCTGTTTGAACTCGTTATCAGTATACAAGACACCTGTCCACAACCTCAAACAGTCAGACTCCAAACTCCATTATGGCCAAGACCAAAGAGCTGTCAAATGACACCAGAAACAAAATTGTAGACCTGCACCAGGCTGGGAAGACTGAATCTGCAATAGGTAAGCAGCTTGGTGTGAAGAAATCAACTGTGGGAGCAATTATTAAAAAATGGAAGACATACAAGACCACTGATAATCTCCCTCGATCTGAGGCTCCACGCAAGATCTCACCCTGTGGGGTCAAAATTATCACGAGAACGGTGAGCAAAAATCCCAGAACCACACGGGGGGACCTAGTGAATGAAACTGCAGAGAGCTGGGACCAAAGTAACAAAGGCTACATCAGAAACACACTACGCCGCCAGGGACTCAAATCCCGCAGTGCCAGACGTGTCCCCCTGTTTAAGCCAGTACATGTCCATGCCCATCTGAAGTTTGCTAGAGAGCATTTGGATGATCCAGAAGAGGACTGGGAGAATGTCATATGGTCAGATGAAACCAAAATAGAACTTTTTGGTAAAAACTCAACTTGTGTTTGGAGGAGAAAGAACACCATACCTACTGTGAGGCATGGGGGTGGAAACATCATACTTTGGGGTTGTTTTTCTGCAAAGGGACCAGGACGACTGATCCGTGTAAAGGAAAGAATGAATGGGGCCATGTATCGTGAGATTTTGAGTGAAAACCTTCTTCCATCAGCAAGGGCATTGAAGATGAAACGTGGCTGGGTCTTTCAGCATGACAATGATCCCAAACACACCGGCCGGGCAACAAAGGACTGGCTTCGTAAGAAGCATTTCAAGGTCCTGGAGTGGCCTAGCCAGTCTCCAGATCTCCACCCCATAGAAAATCTTTAGAGGGAGTTGAAAGTCTGTGTTGCCCAGCGACAGCCCCAAAACATCACTGCTCTAGAGGAGATCTGCATGGAGGAATGGGCCAAAATACCAGCAACAGTGTGTGAAAACCTTGTGAAAACTTACAGAAAACGTTTGACCTCTGTCATTGCCAACAAAGGGTATGTAACAAAGTATTGAGATGAACTTTTGTTATTGACCAAATACTTATTTTACCGAGGAATTTACCAATTAATTCATTAAAAATCCTTCAATGTGATTTTCTGGATTTTTTTTCTTGTTTTGTCTCTCATAGTTGAGGTATACCTATGATGAAAATTGGAGACCTCTCTCATCTTTTAAGTGGGAGAACTTGCAAATTGGTGGCTGACTAAATACTTTTTTACCCCACTGTAACATCCTTCAAACAGAGGAAGGGAGAGAAAAAAACCCCACGCTAAATAGCGGCAAATACCTACAGTTTAAATCCATTCAAATAAACCGTAATAGGTAACAAAAGGACATCTCCCAGACTACTGAGGGATCAATCAAAGAGACAGGGGAAAAAAAAAAAACACGCTAAGGAGTGGCGAAATACATAGTACAATAACACCAGCACATCCCTAAAATTACAGCAAAGCAGACAGGGAAAAAAACAGGGATGACAGCAGGCAAAAACACAATGGCATGGAAGCAAACAGTTCGGGGGGTTGTCCTGTGTCTAGCGTCCAAATCGCTGGCAGGGGAAGAAGGAAGAGTTCGGGCGGCCTACCCCAGTCCCAGGCCCGGAGAAACAGTACCTCTGGCGGCCGGACCAGGTCGCCAAGTAGAAAGTTCAGTTTGTCGGGTGGCTGACCCAGCATGCCAAACCGGCGAAACAGTTTCCCAGGGGGCCAACCCGCATCATCAGGCCACCAGGACCACAGGGGAGAACTCGGAGGCGGCCTCCCTATGGTGAGGAGCAGCAAGGGAGAGCCGAGCCGATTACGGAGAATCCCCGCGGCACCTGATGGAGGGAAAGAGGAAACGGGGAAAGGAAGAGGGACCAGTCCGGCGTCGATCAGCGGAGGATCTGCAGTTCCTTCTCCGAACCTCACACGGACTGGCGCAGTGCTCACGTTGGGTCCCAAGTGGGACCATGCCGCACCCACGACGGACCCCGACTGGGTCAGAACAGCGTCCATGACGGACCCCGACTGGGTCAGCATAGCACCCACGTCAGACCCCGATTGGGCCGGAACACAACCCACAACGGACCCCGATTGGGTTAATGCTGCACCCGCGATGGACCCCGATTGGGTCGTGGCTGCACCCACGTCAGACCCCGATTGGGTCAATGCTGCACCCGCGATGGACCCCGACTGGGTCGGCGCAGCACCAGGGACGGCTTCCAAACCCGAACCCGGAACCTCCAGCACAGCGACCGGGATCGACTCCGCACCGGTGACCCTGGGAGAAGGCTCAGGAGAAGAAAAAGAACAGGGATCAGGATCACCGGTAGCGACAGAGCCCAGCAAGACAAGCTCGGATACAGCGGATGGCTGCACCCGGCTCGTCTCCCCGAGAGACAGGAAAGAATGCTCCAGAATTGAGAGGAGAAAGACAAAATAGAGCACTTGCCTGATCTCGAGTTCTGTCGCCGTCCAGGACTTCGATGATCCGGGTTCAGACGGAAGAAGGTCGTCTTCTGGTTCCCACTCAGCTATGGCGGGCTCCGCAGCTGGCATGATGATATCCACAGTCCAGGGATTCCCTGACGCAGATGTCCACGCCGAGGGCCCGCACGGCAGGATGGCAGGGGATCCCTGACCTGCTGGGTCGAACTGTCCCTCCGTGGAGACCCGAGGACACTTGCTCGTTGGTGCAGGCTCCAATCTGCAGTCTGCCCTCCTCCTCTGCCCATGTCATGGCTGCAGAGCTGGAACCAGACTCTCCAGGCCCACAGGCTCCCTCCTCATCCAGCGGCGTAGTCCTGGTGCCGAGGAGCGCTCAGGGGAAGGAGACACAAAGGTGGCAGGTTCATAATTAATTTCTGCAGCAGGTGGAGGGAGCTCGGGGGACTGTGAACCCTGAACTCCACCCCCAGGAATCAAACAAGGCAATTCACCCAGTGAAGGAAAAGAATGAAGAGACACTTGCCTGATCCGCTGAGGGCCGATAGAACCCACTGCAGTGGACTTGGTTCTTCCCTTCCCCCGCTAGATGGAGACGGAGGACCCCCCGGGAGGAAGAGGAGCCTCTCACACCGGATCAGGAATGGGAGCAGCCGGAGACGGACTCGTGGAGTTCACAGCAGCTGGTGGGGGTATCGAGGAGGGGGGAGGAACAGCTGAGGCGAACTGGGATCGAGGAGCTGACGGAACAGCAGGGACAGATGACCCGGAGGCGGCTGTCTTACTCCTCTGACGAGACACGGAGGCTGCAGCTGGCTGGGAGACAGAGTTCGTGCGGCTACCTGGAACTGGATCCGGATGGGGTCCTCGCTGAGGCTTGCAGTCAGCATGGTGACGACGTTTACCAGCAAAGGGAGAGGCGAAGGTGAGGTCAGGGCAACGTTACTCCTGCGCAGAAACCGAGGCGAGCAGGTCAACGTATTTGGGGTAATCATACAGTTCTGGATTCCTATCCAACAGCCTGACCACCGCCGTCACATGCTTCATGATCTGTGTAGGATGGAAGGCAGAGCGAGCTGCAGCCACTCGGTCCCGGATGGAAGTCGCTGTCAGCTGTAAATCCTCCGGGGGAATCCCGACTGACATCTCACTCCGTTGGGGATGACCCCTAGACGGTGCGAACTCCTGGACTGGATGAGGGACAGGAATGGGATCCCGAAGCGAGGAGCGAGGATGCCTCCTCTTTGGCTTCCTGCTGGAGTTTCCCCCCACGGAGCTTCTCCCGTTGAGCAGAGATGTCCGCCATCCTTGCCGTGATTTCAGGGTGGTTAGCGTAGCGAGGATGGCGGTTAATGATCACCTCAGCGAGATCCAGGTACCAGCGTGCATCGCTGGGAGTGTCGTAGAGGCGAGCGGTGAAAAGGATACCATCAATATCGTCGAGGGCCTTCACCAGCTCATAGCCCAGGCTCCTAGCGTAGCCCTTGAGTTGCACCATCTCCCAGCACACCAGTACACTGAACAGGGAAACTACAAGTCCAATTAGGCAAACTCACGGTCACCGACGTCTCCTTTCGCTGCAACCTACTGTTACGGTGTGGCCCTCATGGACCGCTAATGAGACGCTATAAGTGACCAGTGAGTTTGTGTATTTATTAAACAAGGACAAAAGGTACAAAATAACGAGCCACGAGAGGCAAAACACAAATAAGGACTAAGGCAAAGACACACTGACGATACACACAGATTAAGGAATAAACTTACAGGGAGTAGCGAGGAATTAGAGGATGACTGGAGCCGGGACATAGGGACTCCATCCTAACGTTGGAGAGACCAGCGTTATCCATACATGAGGTTGCAGCCCCGAGCAAACAGAGCTGCTCCCTTAAATAGGGCTCGACAGATTGACCAGCTGATGAAAAGCCATCAGCTGATTGGAATCCAGCCGTCCCGCGGAGCTTGGCTTCTGACGGCTGGAAGTGCCGCTGAGACGCTGTCACAATAAAGGCCCGGAGGCCAAGAGGTGCGCCAGAGGAGAGAACGGGGAACTACTGCACAACCCAAGTGCAGACAGAGTCAGCACACGGACCATGACACTTATGTAACAAAGGCAGGCATCACTCACGATCATAGGACTTGCTATGACATCATCAAAGCTCAAACGCAGGCATCCCGATCATAGGACTCGCTATGACATCAGCAAAGATCATAGAACTTGCTCTGACACAATCAAAGATCAAAGGCAGGCATCACTGAATGAGTGCTGACGTGCTTGCTTACACCCTTGCTTACACCTGCTTTCTACGGGCATGCAGAAATACTTGCTTATACTTGGTTTCTACGGGCATGCATGGGTATGCACGGGCATGCACAGGTAAGAAATCTGTGTGTCAGTGTGTGTGTCTGTTAGTGTGTAAACGGCCAAAGATGATCCTATGATGTCTGCATGATGTCCTATGATGTTTCTATGTATAACGACGCCTTATGTGTGAAATGTCCCATGATGTTCCTATGTATAATGACTCCTTATGTTCGCTATGACATCATCAAAGATCAAAGGCAGGCATCACTCACGCTCACTCACGATCATAGGACATCAAAGATCAACTATGTATAACGACTCCTTATGTGTGAAAAAATTATCCGTCCTTGGACTGCATCACTCATGATCATAGGACTCGCTATGACATCATCCAAGATCAAAGGCAGACATCACTCATGCTCACTCACGATCATAGGACATCAAAGATCAAAGGCAGGCATCACTCATGATAATAGGACTCGCTATGACATCATCAAAGTTCATAGCACTCGCTATGACACCATCAAAGATCAAAGGCAGGCATGTCGCCTACGAGGTTTCTATGATGTCTACATGATGTTGATAGGATGCCAGCTAGACACCAGAAAATCTGTGTGTGTGTGTGTCACAGTGTCTATGCCTATGGTGTCTATACCATGTCATATAGACGTCATAGGCACATCATAGTCTCCGTGATGCATCGAAACTTTGTTACACAAGCAAAACAATACAACAATGCATTGGCAATGGCAAGTATTGGCATTAAACAGATCCCTGCTTCAACCCAGGTATACATATACAAGGTAAAGTTTATCATTACATTGTTAAGCAAAACAATACAACAGTGCATTGGCAATGGCAAATATTGGCATTAGGGAGATCCCTATGCCTGGCTTCAACCCAGGCATACGTATACAAGGTAAAGTTTATCATTACATGGATGCTCCTCTTCCTGAACAGGGTCGAAAGCCACTTTTTACTCAGATCGACTTTCATGATCCTGTCCATGAAGTGGAATTACGACACACCTATCCCTCAACCAGTGGTCTGAATGAAGAAGAAGAAGAAGAAGAAGAAGAAGACCCGCGAGATGGAGCGCAATAGAGTGAGGAGAACTGCTGCACATCAGAAAAGATGCCTTGAAGCTGAAACACCTGAGGTTCGTGCAATACGTTGCAATCATGACTGTGACCAACACAGCTGTCTGAGGCAGGAGGAGACCCTTCAGCAACAGGCATGTAGAAATACTCGCTTATACTTGGTTTCTACGGGCATGGACGGGTATGCACTAGTACTGGTAAGAGTAGTGATCCCCAGGTGGTCAAATTTTGATAGAAATATCTTTTTTTCTGTGTATACAAAAGAGTCAGAGTACGGGGTTGTTTGATACAGCAAAGTTCAGCCTCCACCTCCTCCACTGTCATCTGCCATTCTCGTCTTCCTGTAGTGGCATCCTAGTATGTCCCACCCTTCCTTAATTCTGATTGGCTGTTTAGAAAGGTCTGACATTGACGAGTGCAGCTGTACAGTAGTCTGAAAAGTTGAACTTTTTTCAGCCCTGAGCGCCATGACAAAAAGTGGCCACCGCTCAAAGTATTTCAGCGTTGAAGGCGCTCAGCGCTGTAAACGCTGGACTACATAGACAATGAATAGAAAATAGTCGCCTGCAACAGAAAAAAACGAGTTTGGTGGACACACCCCCTAATACTTTTTCTGCAGTGTTTGGCTTCCGGGTTGCTGAGGTGCATGGCCCTATGGTGTGGCCACACATGGAACTCAGTGGACATGTTTTAAAGGCACAATACATGAATAGCATCATATTAATATACATAAAATAATATTCAAAAAATTTCTGCATCCAGATCATGATCCGAATCACCACCTAAATCTAATCATCTGTTCCTCGCCCCATTATACACCTTTCCTGAAAATTTCATCAAAATCCATTCATAACTTTTAGAGTAATGTTGTTAACAAACACACCAACCAACAGATAAACCAACAAACCAATGCCACTAAAAACATTACCTCCTTATATATTTACTACAAAATACATGTAGGAATTCACTTTTTAATTACATTAAGCTTACCATAACATAATTAATAACACAAAAAATAAGTAGAAAAGCACTTGGAGAGCGCAGACCTCCGCCAAGTACCTCAGTTCCCCCTAATATTGGGATTTTCCCGAAATATAATAGTCCTACATTTATTTTATCTATATTTTCAGATTTGTTGACCATGAAAACATACCTTTAGCAACTGGATTCACATTGATATCTTTAATAGTTCAGTAGTTATGTGGAGGAACAAAATAAGTTCAGGCGAGACACGGCGAGCTGAAGGTTTAAGAGTTTTATTCCTCCATCATCATGAGACACACTGCAGCAATGTGTGCTGTGTGTGCACTAGTGAGGCATGTAAAGTCAGCTCTTTTATACAGACAAGACAGAATGCATGGCACATTTACATATCGATATACATATCAGACAATACATATCAATTGCGTGATTAAAGGGAGCCAGACTCCTCTCCTTACTCCGGGGATGAATAACAATAGTCATTGTTCTGGTTGTCCCCCTAGGGCTCTCTGTTCGTATGCAATCCCTGCTGAGCGTGAATATTATCAGTCTGCATTGTGCTGGGTGCCCACACCGCTCCCCCCAGAACGGTCAGAAGGGGTTGTGACCCCCCCTCTCCCGTCATTTGGCTCCAGCTCCGGTAGAACTGTCGGAGGGCATGTCAGTCCGTGAGGGGGATGGGGGAGGGGTGGAAAGGGCAGTGTGCTCCGCTCCAAGTTCCAGCACGTTGAACGGCTGTGGATCATGGGCACACGGGCCAATGTGCAGTCGTGCGTAATGGAACCAGAAGGCGACTGGCTGGCTTTGGGAGTGAGGTGCGGGAAACGCTCTGTGCAGGAGGAGGTTGAGGGGGTGGGAGTAAGTGAGTGCCGGCCTGGGATGTTAAAGGTGTCTGGGCCGCGCAAAAATTGCGTGTGGATCCGCGATGGTGAAGAACTTTTCCCGTTAAACGTGGCGGAGATCCACAGCGGCTGTGAAAAAATTATATCTCTGACTTCTCTCGTGTTTTGGTCCAGCGAGGATGTGGGGAAGGCGAGCGGCCAAATTCCCCGAGGATGTGTAGTGGCTGTAATAAACTGAAGCAGTGTCAGGGACTCAGCAGTTTGGCTTTAGGTGCAGGAAACAGCCCTAAAGTCATCGGGGAAAGCAATCGGCTAAATTCCCCATGCCCGCCGTGGCTGGAAAACTCATACAAAGTCCTGTGTGCTGGCTGCACATATGCTTCAGGTGCGTGAGCAGCCCTGGAGGTTCCGAGGGTGGCGATCGGCAGTTTTACTCGGGCATGTGCAGCGGTGGAGGACGCTGTATCTGTCTGTGGAGCCGGTTTGTCCCTGGTGTGTGGCGCATGCTTGGCGCAGCGACCACACAGCTGAAAGTCGCGCCGTCCTCACAATCCTGCAGCGTGCACGCGTGACCTCTGTGCGCGGAAGGTCCGCTGTCGAGAGCTGAGTCAGGGTCAGGGAGCCTGATGGAAATCAATGCAGTTGGTGCCGATGGTCTTCCCTTTTCAGGCTGTTTCTGTGCATTGCTCGTATCGTTCATGGTGCGTTTTTGGTCCCAGCGCTGCGCTCCGGTAAGGATGAAGAAGCTGCAGGCACTCTCCGGTCCCCCGCGTCCACAGAGTGGCAAGTCGGAGGTGCCGGCCACCCTCCCCCGCCAGATCACCAGTGTGGAGGTAAAAGATCAGGCAAGGGACGCACCGTAACGCGTTCTGAGGCTTCCCGTCTGGGTCATTTCTGGGGTGTTTGCCTCGTGTTCCATTCTTCGTCAAGGGTCACCAGTGTGGAGGAACAAATAAGTTCAGGCGAGACACAGCGAGCTGAAGGTTTAAGAGTTTTATTCCTCCATCATCATGAGACACACTGCAGCACTGTGTGCTGTGTGTGCGCTAGTGAGACATGTAAAGTCAGCTCTTTTATACAGACAAAAGAGAATGCATGGCACATTTACATATCGATATACATATCAGACAATACATATCAATCGCGTGATTAACTGACGCCAGACTCCTCTCCTTACTCCGGGGATGAATAACAATAGTCATTGTTCTGGTTGTCCCCCTAGGGCTCTCTGTTTGTACGCAATCCCTGCTGAGCGTGAATATTATCAGTCTGCATTGTGCTGGGTGCCCACACCTATTGCCAAAAAGCACTTTTTTGGTAATGGCTGTTTTCTTGTGGATATAGCTCCATAGCTTTTGAAGATACAACAAATCCATTGGCACACTACTGATTCCTCAGTGTCTTGGCTATATTTTGGTGTTTGTTGTATGTTTATATCTTAATTTGTTACCTTACAGTGATGAAAATTCCAAAGATCCCCTATTATTTCCTGTTCTGGATCACAGTATCCGGACTTTTTGCAGGATCCGGATCAGTCTTTGATATTTCCTAGAACTCATTGGCATCTTATCCTGTATTTTTTTGGCAAGCATCCTGACCATTTAGTTATATACACATATGGTCAAAATGGGCCTATCTTGCAATAATAAAGAATCCTTTAAAAAATTCCTGGATCCAGACAGTGATCCGGATCAATCCCAAAATCTAATAATTTCTTCCTTGTCCCATTTCAGACTTGTCCTGAAAATTTTGTCAAAATCCGTTCATAACTTTTTGAGTTATGTTGGTAACAGACAAACAGACAAACAAACTCTGGTAAAAACACAACCTCCTTGGTGGAAGTGATTATATCCCACACAACAAAGTTGTGGAGGGTATAATGTTTATGATGCATCCATCTCTCCGTCTGAGATTTTCTGTGGTTGCCAGCAGAGCTTCTATAATTCTGATCGGATTGACTTTAAATTTATACAGAAGCTTTAACATCAATAACTTGGATGAGTTTGAGTTTGACATACGTACATTTAATGAGGGGTGATCCTGCAAGGTTAACCCACAACTAAAAGGACTTGAATAATATTTTTTTCTATTGAAAAAGACAATAATTCCTTTGGCTACATGCCAGGTTTATATTGGCATCAGAAGAGGATTTGCATTACATTATTCAATGAACTCTGATATGGGGATGCGTGGTGTATAGGAATTTGCTCACTAAGGTTCGTTCATTTGAATAGTGTCTAAAATGCACATTCTTTATTGTTTGAGTTCATAATACAGTTCCCTACATTTGAATTCACTAGTGAGTCGAGGATAGGGAACGAATGGTCATTTTTAAGAGTTTGTTTTTGCATAATTACCTCTGCCAAGGAGGTAAGGTTTTTTACCGGGTTTGTCTGTCTGTCTGTTTGTCTGTCTGTCTGTCTGTTACCAACATAACTCAAAAAGTTATGAACGGATTTTGACAAAATTTTCAGGAAAGGTGTTTAATGGCACGGGGAACAGATGATCAGATTTTGGTGATGATCTGAGAGTGCATACCTCCACCAAGGGCTTTGTTTGTATTTGTGCAGCAGGATTACACAAAAACTACTGGATGGATTTGGATGAAATTTTCACCAGAGGTGGTTCTTGGGCTAGAGAGGAACCCATTATATTTTGGTGATGATCTGAGAATGCATACCTCAGCCAAGGCTCTTATCTTCTCACAGTGTGTTAGCAACAATACTCCAAAACTGATGGACAGACTTTGATGCCATTTTCACCACAAGTGGCTATAGGCCTACACACAAACCCATTACATTTTGGAGGTGATCCATGACAAACGGAAGGAGCCTTGGCGGAGGTATGCGCTCTATGAGTGCTTTTCTAGTTGTACTATAACTTTACTATAAATGATGGTGGAGCCAGTAGGGGTGGGAATCACCACAGGTACCATGATACGATACTATCAGGATACTTCGGCCACAACACAATACTATCATGGTCTTGCAATTAAGCAATATTTCACGAGAGGGGGTACAGCATCAATGAATATACTGTACGACCTCGAGAGTAATATTGTTTTTAACAGTTCTGCAAGCACAATTTATTAAATGACAGCAATACTGGACAAAATATTATGATTTGTTTGTTTAACCAGTTATTTTGCGCAGCCAAGAAAAAAAAATAGTCCCTTCTATATGTACCCAGTAACTGTTGCTAAGCACCTAAATACATACCGGTCACCTATTGAGTCAGTACCGCAGAAGGGCCAAGAGCAATGCCGGTGGCTCATTAGCATGCTAGCAATTTGGCTTTGGCACACTTCACTCGCTTTTTCTTGGCATTTTAATATGAAATAAAGAGTACATCACCACAAATGTACTGTGGTTTGTTAGTCGAGACAATAAATCCAACTCCAGCACTGCCTAGTTTTTTTTTTCAAACAGACATGAAATAGCTTAACGATGTTTATACAAGGGCAGATTTTGTAAACACAAAAGTTTTTTTTTTCAAAAGGGTGGGACTTCCAAGTCCATTCATCCATCCATCCATTCATCCATCCATCTTCTACCACTTATCCGGGAATCCGGGTCGCAGGGGCATCAGACCAGGCAGAGTAGCCCAGACTTCTGCCCGGTTCACATACTAGCACCATGATTCCCATGATCCCTCCTGCAAGTGGTGAGCCCACTGGAGGGCGGACCCATGTACACTGGGTCCTTGATGTAACGTTTTTCATAGAGATCCACTGGACCGCTCTTAGTCTGGCCCTTCACCCAGGACCAGTTTGCCTTGGGAGACCCTACCAGGGGCAAGTTGCCCCCGACAACAAAGCTCCTGGGATCATGCGGGCACTCAAAGCCCTCCACCACGATAAGGTGGCGACCCACAGAGGGGACTTCCAGGCAGGGATGTATAATTATTTTCAAATAGCACCTCACTGTGGAAATTAAGGTATCCAACACAGTAGTGCAAGTCTCAAGTTTGTAGACTTGACAGTAAATTACTGTTAGTAATTAACGGTTACTAGAACACCTTTGAAGTTGAGTGATACATATCCAGTGAAACACTGGAGTGCAATTAAATCAAATCAAATCAACCTTTATTGTCATATTGCTGTACATACAACTGTACTGCAGGCAAGATGAAATTGCGTTTCTCTCAGCATCCATATAAGTAAAAAGAACATAATTTAAGACACACTCACGCACACCCTCACCCCCCACCCCAACACAGCCATTCACACATCCCTGAGACATACTTGAAAACTAACTAGAACTGTTATATACAGATAATATACATAATGTCCATAAGGTGCAGCAGTATGTATGAGAGATTCCGGATCAACTGTTCAGCATCCTAACAGCTTGTGGAAGGAAGCTGTTAATCAGTCTGGTGGTTCTGCCTCTGATGCTCCGGAATCGTTTGCCAGATGGCAGAAGTTCAAAGTGTTTATGCAGAGGGTGAGGGTGGTCCTTGACAATGTTCAGTGCCCTGCTTCTACAACGGTTCTGAAAAAGTTCTTGGACAGAGGGGAGGGAAACTCCAATTACCCTCTCAGCTCCCTTAACTATCCTCTGCAGGGCTTTTTTGTCTGACATACTGCAGCAGGAGTACCATGTTGTAATACAGTACGTCAGAACACTCTCCACCACACCTCTGTAGAAGGTCCTGAGGACGCAGATGGGGAGAGAGGCCTGTTTGAGTTTCCTCAAGAAGTGCAGTCTCTGCTGGGCCCGCTTCCTGATCCCCAAGGAATTCTTGCTCCAGGTCAGGTCCTGCGAGATCTGCATTCCGAGGAACTTGATGTTCCCCACTTTCTCCACCAAACGGCCGCCGATGCTGAGAGGGACGTGTTCAGGCTGTGACCGCCGGAAGTCGATAATCATCTCCTTCATTTTGTCTATGTTGAGCACCAGATTGTTCTCCCTGCACCAGCCCTCCAGGTCTCTAACTTCTTCCCTGTACATTGATTCCTCATCCCTCTGAATAAGTCCGACCACTGTGGTGTCGTCTGCAAACTTAATAATCTGGATCCCCTCGTGTCTGGATACACAGTCATGTGTTAGAAGTGTAAACAACAGTGGACTGAGTACACAGCCTTGAGGGGATCCGGTGCTCAGCATGAGAGAGTTGGAGATGTTATTTCCAACACAGACAGACTGAGGTCTCTCAGTCAGGAAATCTAGGATCCAGAGACATGTGGCGGTGTTCAGACAGAGAAGGAGTAATTTCTCCATCAGTCTCTGGGGAATAATGGTGTTGAATGCTGAGCTGAAATCAATGTACAGGAGTCTGGCGTAGGTGTCTTTCTGATCCAGGTGGGTGATGACAGAGTGCAGGGTGGTGACTATAGCATCCTATGTGGAGCAGTTTGAACGATATGCAAACTGGAGCGGGTCATGTGATGCAGGGAGGCAGGCTGTGATGTGTGGTTTGACAAGCCGTTCAAAACACTTCATCACAATTGGTGTCAGTGCAACAGGACGATAGTCATTCAGACAGGACACAACTGGTTTCTTTGCCACCGGTACTATGGTAGAGGTCTTAAAGCATCTGGGAACGATGGCCTGACTCAGGGAGATGTTATAAATGTCAGTCAGGACATCTGCCAACTCGCTTGCGCAGTCTCAGAGCACACGTCCCGGAATGTTGTCCGGACCTGCAGCTTTACGTAGGTTGACCCTGATTAGGATCCTCCGTGTGTCCGCTGCGTTGATGATGATAGCTGGCCCAACAGATGGTGGAGATGGACCAGCCCTCCCTCTGATTGTCAGGTTTGATGCTTCAAAACGTGCAAAGAAGTTGTTGAGCCTGTCTGGGAGCGAAGCGTCGTCATCGTCGACCCCCTGCCTAGACTTATAATCCGTCAGCACCCGAACTCCCTGCCACATCCATTTGGTGTTCCTTGTTTCACAGAGGTGTCCCTAGATTTTCTCCGCATAGGTGCGCTTCGCCGTCTAAATTCCCTTTGAGAGCGCAGACCTGGCTGAGTGGAGGGCGATCCTGTCCTTCGCTCTGAAGGCTGCATCTCTGGCTGTGAGCAGCGAGCGCACCTCTGCAGTCATCCAGGGCTTATACGTAGTTGCCCGTGCAGTGATAGTCTTCACTATAGTGACGTCCTCTGTGCACTTCGCGATGTAGCTGGTGACCGTTTCAGCATACTCCTCCACATCTGTCCTGTCTCCCTGGGAGGCTGCTATTTTGAAGACCTCCCAGTCTGTGTGCAGAAAACAGTCCTTAAGTGCTGAGGCTGCACCCTCTGGCCAAATCCTGATTTGTTTCACTACTGGCCTGCTGTGCTTCAGTAAAGGTTTGTAGGCAGGCACCACCATCACGGATAGGTGGTCAGAATGGCCGAGGTGGGGGTGAGATGTTGCCTTATAAGCATCTGGAAAGTTTGTGTACACCAAGTCCAACATATTCTCTCCTCTGGTCTTAAAGTCTACACATTGTTTAAACTTGGGGAGCACAGTCTTTAAACTGGTGTGATTAAAATCCCCCGCAACCACCACAAAACTGTCCGGGTGTGAAGTTTGAAATTCACTAATAACATCGTGCAGCTCTCCGAGTGCCTCGTTAGCATTAGCTTTAGCATTAGCGCTAGGAGCTATGTAAACAGCAGCTACAAACACGTTGGTGAATTCCCTTGGCAGATAGAATGGCCAACAATTTAGAATAAGGAACTCCGCCAACGGAGAGCAGTGTTTAGATACTAACGTGGCGTTAACGCACCAGTTCTTGTTAATATAGATGCATAGGCCCCTCCCTCAGCTCTTACCGGAGCTAGCAGCCTCTCTGTCCGCCTGGAACGATGTCATCCCTTCCAGCTGAATGGCCGCGTCAGGGATGTAGTCGTGGAGCCATGTCTCTGTGAACGCAAACACACAGCAGTCCCTCCCCTCTCTCCGGGTTTCTCTCAGCAGACGCAGCTCGTCCAGCTTGTTGTCGAGGGAGCGGACATTGGAAAGAAGGAGCGACGGTACTGCTGGTCTGGAGGGGTTAGCCTTTAGCCTAGCATGAATCCTGGCTCGTTTTCCTCGCTTTTGTTTGTGTTCACGATGCTTACGCTTCCTCCTCTCCCGGGTAGCTGCCAGCAGAATCTCCGACAGTATTCCATGCTGGTGTAGAATGTCCAAGTCAATTATCGTGGAATATAGTAACTCCTGAAATCCCTGTTGTCCAATCAAACTGCTTGGTCGGAACTAACTGTTGTATAATATCACATATTGCGATTTTCCATCCTGATCTCTGTCTTGTTCAACTCCTGGCTAGAACTCACAAGTCACTCCTTTGCTATACTGACCTAAACAGACAGTGAGCATTTAGCACCATCTAGTGGAATGAAAAATCAGTTGATTTTCATTACTCTGGTACCCCCCAAAAATGAATTTGCATTTGCAGCATTTATTAATACTTTTATTTAAGTACTACAATACTGGGTTCTCTGAACTGATACAATATTGTGCACACAAAGTATCACAATACTACAATGCATCATTCCCCCCCCCCCTCCCCCACCAATAGGGGTCACCAAGCTTGGCACACGGGTTGGCCTTTGGTTTATACCCCCTTTACACAGGGGGGAGCTAGTTGTGCAATGAAAAAATGGCCAGATCTCTCAACAATCTTTCAATGACCACCCATCAATTGCCAGGATCTCTCAATGATCTTCCAGTGATCTCCACAGTCTCCTCAAAGTTTTGACTCTGGCAAGGCAAGGCAAGTTTATTTGTATAGCATATTTTATGTACAAGACAATTCAAAGTGCTTTGCATAAAACATTAAAGCATTACAGCAAGTTGCAAAAGGAATACATAAGAATGTATAAAAGCAAGCTAATAAATCAATTAAAGTGAAACAGAAACAAGCTAAAATAGAATAAGACAAAAAAAGGGCAAGAAATAAAAATTACCGTGCATTGTGGGAGACTAACAATTGTTCTACTGAAAGGCAGCAGCAAATAGGAAAGCTTTTAAATTCAATTTAAAGCAGCTGAGAGTTTCAGCAGCCCTGATGCTTTCTGGGAGCTTGTTCCACATGTGAGGAGCATAAAAACTGAACACTGCCTCACCATGTTTGGTTCGAACTCTGGGCACAGATAGTAGGCCTGACCCTGATGACCTGAGGGCTCTGGGTGGTTCATAATGGACCAGAAGATTGGGAATGTATTTTGGTCCTAAATTATTCAGAGTTTTATAAACCAACAGGAGTATTTTGAAATCTATTCTTTGACAGCCAGGAAGCCAGTGAAAAGATCTGAAGACTGGTGTTATATAATCTACTTTCTTGGTCTTTGTGAGGACTCGATCTGCAGCGTTCTGAGCTAACTGCAGTTGTCTGATGGACTTTTTAGAAAGTCCTGAGAGGACAACATTATAGTAGTCCATCTTACTGAAGGTAAATGCATGGACAGGTTTTTCTAGATCCTGCTGAGACATCAGACCCTTAATCCTCGCGATGTTCTTTAAGTGATAATAGGCTGACTTCACTTCTATCTGAATGTAGCTGTTAAAATTTAGGTCTGAGTCCAGAACCACACCCAGATTTTCCCCTCTGGGGATCAATAAAGTACACAAAACAAACAAACAAAAAAAAAAATTCTGGCTTGGCTGTTGGTTTTAAGCATTATTGATTGAAGTTGAGTGCTAACTTTGAGTCTTTCTTCTTTCACTCAGAAAACTATTATTTCAGTTTTATCTTCGTTTAACTGAAGAAAATTCTGGCACATCCACGCTTTAATTTGATCAATGGGTCAGTCCAAACATACAAGGATCTCACAAACATTTACACTGAAACAGCTTTTTTGAGGCTTTAGGAGATCGCTGAGAGATTGGGCCAATTTTTGACCAGTGGTCACCCAAAAATTGGTGCTGTGTAAAGGGCTGTTCAGAGTCCCTCCGAGGGGATAATGTTTGTGTTCTGTAGACTGTGTTTGCATACACGGCAATATTAAGAGTTGTTTTTGAGCCACTCCAGCTACTGTTCAGCAGCCGCGTTTCGTGTATGAGCAGAGGAGCAAAGATAACACAAGTAAGCAAAGATAACAAGCAAAGATAACACAAGTAAACACATAATGCAGTTTTTAAATGAAAGTGTTTATTATTAAGGGGCAAAAAATCCAAACCTACATGGCCCTGTGTGAAAAAGTGATTGCCCCCTAAACCTAATAACTGGTTGGGCCACCCTTAGCAGCAACAACTGCAATCAAGCGTTTGCGATAACTGGCAATGAGTCTTTTACGGCACTGTGGAGGAATTTTGGCTCACTCTTCTTTGCAGAATTGTTGTAATTCAGCCACACTGGAGGGTTTTCAAGCATGAACCGCCCCTTTTTTTGTTTTCTTTTCACATGAACATGAACCGTCTTTTTAAAGTCATGCCACAGCATCTCAATCAGATTGACTAGACCACTCCAAAGTCTTCATTTTGTTTTTCTTAAGCCATTCAGAGGTGGACTTGCTGGTGTGTTTTGGATCATTGTCCTGCTGCAGAACCCAAGTGCACTTCAGCTTGAGGTCACAAACAGATGGCCGGACATTCTCCTTCAGGATTTTTTGGTAGACAGCAGAATTCATGGTTCCATTTACCACAGCAAGTCTTCCAGGTCCTGAAGCAGCAAAACAGCCCCAGACCATCACATTACCACCACCATATTTTACTGTCGGTATGATGTTCCTTTTATGAAATGCTGTGTTACTTTTACGCCGGATGTAAAATGGTAAATGACATTCACTTATATAGTGCTTTTATTCTCATCTCTTGATGACCAAAGTGCTTTACAGATCCTGCTATCCACCCATTCACACACACATTCACACACTGATGGCGGGACACACGCCTTCAAAAAAGTTCAACTTTTGTTTCGTCAGTCCACAGAGTATTTTCCCAAAAGTCTTGGGGATCATCAAGATGTTTTCTGGCAAAACTGAAACAAGCCTTTATGTTCTTTTTGCTCAGCAATGGTTTTCGTCTCAGAACTCTGCCATGCAGGCCATTTTTGCCCAGTCTCTTTCTTATGGTGGAGTCATGAACACTGACCTTAACTGAGGCAAGTGAGGTCTGCAGTTCTTTGGATGTTGTTGTGGGGTCTTTATGACCTCTTGGATGAGTTGTCACTGCACTCTTGGGGTAATTTTGATTGGCTGGCCACTCCTGGGAAGGCTCATCACTGTTCCATGTTTTCACCATTCGTGGATGATGGCTCTCACTGTGGGTCGCTGGAGTCCCAAAGCTTTAGAAATGGCTTTATAACCTTTTCCAGACTGATAGATCTCAATTACTTTGTTTGTCATTTGTTCCCGAATTTCTTTGGATCGTAGCATGATGTCTAGCTTTTGAGGATCTTTTGGTCTACTTCACTTTGTCAGGCAGGTCCTATTTAAGTGATTTCTTGATTGAGAACAGGTGTGGCAGTAATTAATCCTGGGAGTGGCTAGAGAAACTGAACTCAGCTTTCCAAAGATGTGATAAACCACAGTTAATTTATGTTTTTACAGGAGGGGGCAATCACTTTTTCACACAGAGCCATGTAGGTTTGGATTTTTTTACCCTTAATAATAAACACCTTCATTTAAAAGCTGCATTTTGTGTTTACTTGTGTTATCTTTGTCTAATATTTAAATTTGTTTGATGATCTGAAACATTTAAGTGTGACAAACATACAAAAAAAATGAGAAATCAGGAAGGGGGCAAACACTTTTTCACACCACTGTATTTACCATAAAGTGACTGAAACAATTTTTCCCAGCTCCAAACCACACCTATAGCAGCTGTTGTCACAAGCTATGGACAAATACAAAGCAACAAAAGAGGTAGGAATTGTAATGTATTGTTGTTGTGAGTTTGCGTTTTGGGTCTGGGCTTCCGTAGCCACCTACTACATGCTTGTCCCTGACTGCACCCTGTACCTGGTCTGCGTGGCTGCAATATAAAAGGATATTGCTAGCATGCTAGTCTCATTGCTGTCCCTCAACTATGTTAAGTACTAAATAAGTACATTATATGGTGTCAGAAGTCTGTCAAGAACGGTGCACACAACCACGAACACAGAGTGTGACCACCCGAGGATCGACTGGGATGCAGCCGATTTGTATCAGAAATTCGAGAGGTTCCGCAGCCATGTTAATTTTGTTTTCAATGGTCCACTCTCAGCTCTAGAAGCAAAACAGAAAGCCAGCTAGCTAGGAACATAGATCGGCGTGCAAGGCAGAGACATCTGCAAGACACTGAACTGGGCTGATGGTGAGAGGGAGGATCCATCTAAAGTACTGGATACGTTTGCTAGTTACATACAGCCAAGAAAGAATAAAAGGATAGCCAGACACCATTTCAAGCAAACAAGGTGCGACTGAGAGTTTTGACCATTTCCTGAAAGATTTGAGGCTTCTTCTGATGAACTGTGAGTATGCTGACTCAGACGACATGTTGATTGATGCTATAATAGCGGGAGTTAGAGAAAAATGAGTTTAGGAAAGACATGGATAAAGGTGAAGATCTGACACTGGTTGAAGCCATAGAAATTCCCCAGCAATTTGAAATGTCAAAAAAACAAATTAAAATAGACAGAGAGGAAGATTTGCAAGTGTCAACAGTGTCCACAAGAGTAAAGCACCCAGCCCATGTCAATAAAAAGTCAGACAGCAACATGCAGGCAAAGCCCACCCAGCTGAAACAGGAAACTGGAATTCAATCCCCAAACTGCTCAAAGTGTGGAAAGCGCCCACAGCATGCTTGGAATGGAGGAAAACGCCCAGCCAAAGGCTCTGTATGTTCATATTGTCACAAACCAAATCATTGGGCAGCAGTCTGTCGTAAACGTGACATTAGCTCAGTGAGCGTGGAGCCAGATGATCCACCTGATGAAGACGTGCTGGACATAAACCTGACACAGGAGAACATTCCAGTATCAATGGTAGCAGGTGACAAATGGGTTGAAGATATTTGTATATTGTCCCAGGAAGTGCGGTTTAGAATAGACACAGGAGCAAAGTGTAATGCACTGACTCTAGATACTTATCAGTTACTGAGGCACACAGGTGAACTGGAACACTCTCAAAGGGTACTGTGCTCATACTCAAACCACAAACTGAAGCCAGTTGCTGCAGTTGACCTCCCACTGAAATAAAAAGACCGTGAAGCAGAAGCAGAACTGGAAATTCTGAACATTATTTAAGAGAATGTGCTCAGCGGTAAGACAGCTGAAGCCCTAGGCCTGATTGTCTGGTTGGACTCTCTACAAGATGGTGCGGACAGAGACAAGGTGAGCACTCCGACCCAAACCACCTCAAACCTGAATATATAACACTAGCTGGACTAGAGGGTTTTCCCGAACTGACACACACCACAGGAACCTTTCCAGGGAAATACAGCATAATGATCGACCCAAATGCAAAGGGTGTCGTGCATCCAGTGCATCGTCAACCAGTTGCACTCCGAACCAAAATAGTCAAGAAGTTCAATGAGATGGTTAAAGATGGTTACATTGTCAAAGTAGACCAACTGACTGAATGGTTCAGTTCTATGGTTGTTGTCACACGCAATAACAAAATTAAAATCTGTATAGATCCAGGTGACCTGAACAAAACGGTAAAAAGGGAGCATTACCCCATGCGCACCACAGAAGAGCTTATATCAGCCATGCCGGGCTCAAAAGTCTTTTTGGTCCTGGATGCTAAGTCGGGATTTCTTCAGATAGAGCTAGATGAAGCATCATCTCTCCTTACAACCTTAAACACACCAGAATTAGTATTCTGGGCTACCTTTATTCTTGGGCTACCTGAAGCAGGATTTCCCATTTTCCTTTCATAGGGGGTATATCGGTATGATTGGGAGGGTCGGCTGCTTTCAGCCCTTTTGCGGTGACTGGGGTCATGCCGTGGGGTACTCGAACAATAGGCAGGTTTAGATGGTTGAGGCTGCCTTTCGGCATAAAATGCACTCCTGAGATATTCCAGCGAATCATGGATCAAATGCTTGAAGGCATTAGTGGGGCTACAGGCGTGATGGATGACATTCTCATAGCAGCACCCTCCATGGAGGAGCATGACACAGTACTCTGCAAAGTAGTTGAGAGAGCCACAAGCTACAATCTGAAGCTTAATTTCAACAAGTGTCACATCCGGCAATCAGCAGTGCCATATGTAAGTCATCTGATTACAGCTGATGGTCTGCACCCTGACCCTGCAAAAACAGAGGCTCCGTCGCTTCTTAGGGTTTGTAACATACCTTTCAAAGTTTATTCCAAACCTAAGTGAAGTAGATGCTCCTCTGTGACAGCTCATGAAGACTAATGTTGAGTTTTCATGGCAGCCAGCACAACAGCAAGCCTTCAACAAGCTCAAGCAGCTATGCACCCCCCCCCCCCCCCAGTGCTCAAATTCTATGACCCAGCAAAACCTGTGGAAATATATTGTGACGCCAGCAGCGTAGGGTTAGGAGCTGTACTACTGCAGGCCAGCCAGCCCCTTGCCTTCTCATCCAGGTCACAAACAGATGCTGACACATGCTATGCACAAATCGAGAAGGAGATGCTCTACATTGTACATGCCTGCATAAAGTTTCACCACTACATATTTGGGAAACAAGTCACAATATACAATGACCACAAACCACTTGAGGATATCTACAAGAAACCCCTCTTGTCTACTCCAATGTGCATCCAGAGAATGCGCCTACGACTGCAGTGGCATGATATCCCAGTGAAATACAAAAGAGAACAGGGCATGGAACTGCCTGACACCCTGTCCAGGGCACAATTACCAGAGTCCACGCCAGAGGCCACTGGTTTAGAATGTGTTTCTATGCTCAGCTTTACATAGGTGAATGATGAGAAATACACTGAACTGCAAGAACACACAAAAGAGGAGCTAAGCCTTCTCCAGCAGACAATTCAGCAAGACTGGCCAAAGAACAGTCGTGATGTGCCTGTTCCTGTTCAACCCTATTGGGACTCAAGAAACCATTTAGCCTCACCTGACGGCATAGTGTCCAAGGAACTGTGCAAAGTGGTGCTCCCCACCATGTGAAAACACATGCTAGCACTTATACATCAGTCTCACTTAGGGATAGTAAACAGCAAACAACGTGAAGTGCTGTACTGGCCTGGAATGAGTGCTGAAATTGAAAGCGTGATCAGAAATTGTTGCAAGTGTGCTGAAATCCAAAACAGACTCTCCAAGTAACCACTTATGCCATCAGAAACACCAGAGCTACCATTTGAGGAGGTCGCCTCTGACCTGTTTGAGTTTGAAGGCAAACAGTACATTGTACTAGTGGATTATTACTTGAAATACATTGAAGTGGCTGAACTGAGAGATGAGCGGAGCTGCACCGCAGCAGACTCTGAAAGCTCAATTCAGTGGACATGGCATTCCTGCCATCCTTAGGACAGATAATGGTCCGCAGTATTGATCAGAAGAATTCAGGGAGTCCTGTAAGAGCTTTGGTATCCAGCACAAGACATCCTCCCCATACACACCACACTGGAATGGTGAAGCAGAGCATGCAGTGCAAACAGTCAAGAGGCTTTGGAGCAACGCACCTGACAAACACCTCACACTTCTAGACCACAGGACCACTCCACTTGAATCAGTAGGTCTGTCACCAGCTCAACTGCTCATGGGCAGGAGGCCTTGCAACAAATTGCCTACTGCTCGTGCGCTACTTAGACCCATGGCCCACAACCCTGTCAGAGTCAAGTGTCTGCCAGACAAGACCAAGCACACTTAGAAATTTTGCTATGACAGCAAGAGAGCAACCAAGTCCCGCAGCCTGGAGATGAAGTTAGGATGGAATCGTATCCTGGAAGCCACAGGTGGGCCTCTGGAGTCATAATTCAGCCGCACAATAAACCACGATCCTACATTGTGGATAGTGGAGGTAAGATGTTCCGCCACAAGTGTCAACATCTCCGCACCAACACTGCAGCTGCCAACAAGTCACACCACATGATGTGTGATGAAGCTTGGCATGAGACCCCCTGAACTACCTGCAGCAAAGAAGCAGCAGCCTCCTCCAGAACCACATTCTTCATCAGTTGAGGTACCAACGTGCTCCCCACAAGCACAACCAAATGAACTGTATACTACCAGATGGGGCAGAGTGGTGAAACCCCCGATAGACTGAACTTGTGGTAGTACTTGGAGTCTATTTGATGTTCAGGGACAGGTGTGGTAAAGACACCTGAAGGAAGAGATGTGCTAGTAACCTCTCCTTCCTAGTTAATAGCTTAAGTTCTGTTGTTCGTTATCCTGAGGACACAAAAATATTGGACAAGTATGTTGCTCGTAAAAAAAAAAAAAGAGCGCAAAAGATAGTTGTTTTATTATTGTTCTGTTGTAGCAACAATAATGTATTATTCTTAACCAAGTGTGACAGCTGTTACTGTTTACAACAATAGACATAACTCAGGCTGCAATAATTTTCTTTCACTGAGGAAGGGAGATGTAATGTATTGCTGTGAATTTGCGTTTTGGGTCTGGGCTTCCGTAGCTGCCTACTACATGTTTGTCCCTGACTGCACCCTGCACCTGCTCTGCGCGGTTGCAATAAAAAAGGCTATTGCTAGCATGCTAGTCTCGTTGCTGCCTCTCAACTACGTTAAGTACTAAATAAGTACATTGCAGGGATATAATTCACTGTTTTGGTGTTCTGGGTGAAAAATTGACAGATGAGGCACTTCACAGTTTATTTCAAGGTTTTGCGGTCCTACCATCCTGACGCATGTGCAGTTCACTGCGACCACTGCGTTTTTGTATGCGTGGTCACTTTTTGGGGCCTGCACGCGCTTGGTCAGCGCTCAACCTCTGCGTAGGGTTTGCGCAAGAATGCATCCACTGTGCTCATTTGCGTATTAGCACATTTTTGCCACTATGAATTGGGTTTAAAGGGACCCTTAAGACCTATGGTTATGCTTTTTGGCTTCAAAAAGTCAAAGGTCAAATTCAGAAGGTCACCAAGTCTTAAATCTGATTTTCTGAACTCTAAAGCAAGAATGACAACAGATATCAGGACCAGGCGAGGAATAGCACGTGCATTCATTTTGAGGTTAATATGTCAAAGTATTTCCGTTAAGAGTGCAACAAAAGTGGAAGCAAAAACAAGTGATGCACTATTTTAACGCACTATGGTCAGACTGTGGCTTCAGAAGCAGATATATCACAGATGTAGCACAGATACAACAACTGTGTTACCAAGCAGATTCTTCCTGACAACTGTCCCATCTCAGAAGTTGGTAGTCTGACCCCACTCGCTGCTGGGCCTGTTTTCTCCTCTCTACAGTCTACTGCTCTGTTGTTTGCGAATGTTCGTTAGCGTTTGAGGCTGTAGCCGTGAACCGCAGCTCCGCCCTCCGGTGCTCTGATTGGACACACTGTTACTGGAGCCCTCAGCTCAGCTCTGGGAAGCTTTTCTCTCCGCTGAGTCCGGGGTTGAGCCACAGACGGAAGGCAGCTAACGGTAGCCTCTCTACCTTTGTTAGCTAGCTTGGAAAGCACCAGGGAGGGATACACACAGTCGCATCAATGCAATAGCAGATTTCTTTTGGAAAATGATCATCTGTACGAATAAAATGGAGTACCCCCTAAGAACGCAGTGCCAGCGAGTCCAGAAACAGGTAGGTGTTACCGTTAGCAGATGGATTTAGGTGAAAACGGGCTAAGTTAGTTTTCACACTCTTGATGCTAAGCGGCTAACTGTTCATTCATTTGTCCGGGGGGGTTGGCTTATGTCAAAGAAAAAGCCTGCCTCTTTACCACTTTTACATTATCCTTTGCCAGCTTTGTTTAAAAGTTTAAATGGTCTAATTTAGAAACGAACAACCGATTCATAGAAAGACGATTGGCGTTCCTTTTACATGTTGTTTTTCAAACTTTTAAAAAGTCAATCTCGTTTGAACAGTTAGCTAATGTTAGCGAACAAAAATGTCACATCTAAACTCCTGTGGTAGTTCAGGAATTTTAACTTAAATTATAGCCAAAAGCGAAAGATTTTTTTTTGTGTGTGTGTGTGTGTGTGTGTGTGTGTGTGTGTGTGTTTAAATTCGGAGGTAAAGGGCTAACCTAACACCCCGGCTGGTGTTCATCTCCAGCCGTTAACATGTCACGTAAAACTCGCAGCGGTTGACCGTTACTGAGCTACGCTAATGTAACCCTATTAAATAAAAGAAGAAGAAAGAAATCCTGTGTTTTGTACATCTTTACATCGCAATGACAGGACAAAGAGTGTAACCATGGCTCCGCCTTTGTTCACAATTGAAGCCATGTACCATTTCGTTATAATTCGTGATTAAAGTGGAATTTCACGTAGATTTAGCTGGATATCTCCGCGTACGTGCCTGTGCAGAGAGCGAGCGAGGAATAGAGCTGCAGGTGACGATGACATCATCTGAGGATTTGGGAGAGAAGTAGTTGTGAAGTAATGCAGCACCTTTGTGTTTTCTCAAAAATAACACAGTGACTGGCTTGTCTGAACGCAACGGTGTGGATGTGTTTATTAAAACGAACACTGGCTGCGACTGCCCTATTTCAACGCTTGTGGTCCTCCTAAATGTCCGCAACTTTTTAAAAAATTATGCTGTTTATGCTGGCTGAATTGGACTGCCAATCAAAGTTGTTTTTCTCCTCTGCTGCGGCTGTTCCGCTTTGCAACAGAAAGGGGGCGCTGTGTGGCGCTATCGAAAAGAGGCCGTGTTTGCTGCAGATTAGAGTCCAGAAATGGAACAAAAACAGCCAGGAATGCAAGTATCAACTCCAGTTTCAAGTCCAGTTAATGCCTCCCTTTGCTACCCAGCACTGGCTGCTTGTATTTGGACATAATTGTCTGTAACTGGAGTGGGGACAATGTCAAAGCTGAGAGTTTACACAGAAATAAACATGCAGGACATGATTCTGACTTGATGACCTAATAAATTATCCTGTTATCAGTGAAAGGCGTTAGTGCTGCCTTGTCTTTGCTCTACCTGCTTGCCATGTATTCTGACAAGCCCCATCACTCATCTGCTGTATGTGGGCTGGCCTTTGTCTTTCCTCCTGCAGCACACAGTTTTGTTTGTCTTGGTTGTGTTTTGGTGTGTGTGTGTGTGTGTGTGTGTGTGTGTGTGCAGCTCCTTTCCCTCCCCTCCTCTGCAAACCTCCCCAGGCTGCAGCTGGGTTGTTTTCCACTACTCCCCGAGTTCAGGTTGCAGAGCCAAAATCAGCCCAGGCTGCTTGTGTTTCCGGTGATGATTTTTTTTTTGGGGGGGGGGTGGGGGGTGGGGGGAGGCTGTACATGATAAGGATGAACCCCTTCCAGACTGAACCAGAATGCAGATTGAATGCCCTCTCCTGTGTCTGCAGTAGCCCCTGCATGCACCCCCCCCCCCAACGCACGCACACACACACACAGTGCATGTGCACATCTCCTCTGAAGCTGACACATTCACCCTTTGAAGCCGTCGTCTTGCCACTTCTTTGTGCATCATCTTTAATCCTGCATTCCCCTCCATATTCTCGCTGGTGCAGAATCGCTGTGATGTTTGTCTGACGGCTCTCAAAGCCCGTCTTTGTCTCCATTTACCTTTCCTCCCCTCACTGACGTCACCCCTGTTTTTCATTTCATCCCTGCCTCTTGCTCCTCGCTGATCAATAAACAAATGACTTCTCCCACGTTGGCAAAGTGCATTGCTTTTGAATATCAAATGATCCCCACCTGTGATTTTTATGCCAACAACATGTCCTCTGAGTTGACTTTTTTTTAAAGGTATTATGCAGCCGGACCACTGGTTTGAATTCATCTTGTGATTTGAATACAGCAGTGCTCAAATATCAACATCTTTCCACCCTCTAGGCATGTTTGTGACTACAAAAATGTCTTTCTGAATCACTTGCTGCTGGGCATTCTGTAAAGCACAATAAATAGGCTTGTGTGTATGTTTGTGCAGTATATGCAAAACCAAAATATGCGTTGTAACAGCATACAGTTGCTGAAATGATGTGCTCCTTGCTGCTTTATATATCCACCCACACAGGCTTGTCACCAGTTTTCTTTTTCCTTTTAATGCAAGTATGTTGTTTTTTTAATGTGGGTGGACAATAAGAAGTGTATCGCCTTGGCAAAAGCACTGCTGTGTGCATGTTCTATGGATTTTTTTGAGGCGGTTAATATGTCACATATTATGAGGTTTCTGTCTATGCTCAATCTCATAGTGAAAAGTTAAGTATTGATTAGTTTGATTGAAGGGGTTCTTAGTGGTTGTCTTTTTTATTTAATCTGAACCTGGCCTTTTGTTTTAAACCATAAAATTGAGAATATCCTTAAAATCCCCCCTCAATCAGTTTTACAGTTTCAATTTTGTGCTGACTCTGTTAAAGCTGTAGAATGTGTCATTTCCTGCTGTGTGAATGTTGGCATCTACTGTAGTTCCTGTTTTTAGTTTGTCATTCTGTGATATTTGTCCAGACAAGTTCAAGATTATGAAAAATGCAATTTCCTCTTGATTTGTTGATGTGACGTGACAAATCTCATCTTTTCAGTCAGGAAATGAATGTGTGTCACTGACATTGTTTTTTTTCTGTAGATGTAGATATGAAAGTGTAATGTAAATGTTAGTGCCGTTGGATTTTAGTCTACACGTTTTTGCTTGTTTTGTGTACTTCTGTGCTTCACAAGGACTGCAGCATTTGGCTTCTATATGAAAAGCTGTGTGGTGCAGTATCCTGTGTGGGCAGAGGGTTCACAGTTGTTCACACAAGTCTGTAATTTCAGCTTTAACTCATCTCCTCAGTAACCTTCTGTGGAAGTAATCCTCATACAGAAATTGGTTGGCCTCCTGAGTAAAGGTGCTTGTGTTGTGTTAATTGCATCACTTGGTTGCTGTCCCACTTTTCTGTGGTTTTCTTTTATTATCAGTGTGATCTGCAGTCGTTTGGCTTAACTGCCACCCTTATTTTAATTATTTTCCAGTTTGACAGGTTTTCTCTATATTAATAGTTGTTGCTGTACCACAATCTGATTGTCAGTGGATATTATGATTGTTTTATAGATTGTGGGGCTGTTATGTCTTCATTTAAATTTGCAGCTTTTCTTGTAAATTTAAGACAATTTTTTTTCTCATAAACTTGCTACATTTTTCATATCTATGTATTTTTTTTTCTAAGTTTGCAGCCTTCCCTATAAATCTATAATTTTTTCAATAACTAATTTTTGTCTTAAAATCGAATAACTGGAGGAAAAAAGTGAATATCAGAATACACTGTTCCGTAGCTTACAAAATGGACCTTAGTATTATAGTATTTATACACAATGTAATGTACTTTATTTATATAGCCCTTTAAAACAGCCCGTAGGTGACCAAAGTGCTTTACGGAAAAGTTATAGAGCCAATTAAACAAGGGGTCCATTGTCTGTTTTTAAAACATGGCATTGTCTATGTCACTTTTAGCTCATTCCAGTAAAGCTGAAAAGAGCTAATGCAATGATACGGTGTCCTTCCATCCCTCCACATTTTACGGGAATCAGGGATGGCAGTTTTCCGCCGATTTATTTTCAAATTGATCATTTCTGAGAATCGTCTAAATCCGCTGAGAAAATTTTAGGGGGGGTAAGGTACCTTATTGTCACTGATGTTACCGATTTTAGCGAAAATCAACACGATTACATAAGCGCTCGGCGCTTCCCTGGGTCAAGTCTCCCGCGATAACCTGGATGTTATTGTAAACGGCCCTGCGATTGGATAGTTGCAAATGATTGGACCAATCAAATGGCTCGTTGTATGCTTTGTCAAAAATTCATGGCGGCATGTTCGTGTTGGAATTCTGAGCTTTTGGTATCGTTTTCAGTGGAATTATGAGATTTTTATCAAAGGATCAGGAGTCATCAGTGCTAGAAATAGACAAAAGTGTCAAAAAATAAGTTCCGATGGAATCGGCTTGAGAGAAAAGTGACGGTAAAGGTGAAAATTGGCTCAAAGTTTGACGAGGTAACAGAAACACTCAGACAATTTCTGAAGAAACCAGACGTGGCCGGAAAAGCTTTTTGTGTGTATTGTAAAGACTTGATTAACTATGGATCAAAAGTGAAGAAACTCTTATAGAACTGTTAAATATGTTGGACTGAAGACAGTGAGACAACATTGAAGAAGAAAAAGTAAGTTAACTTTTCATTAAATTTAATGATTTATCTAAGTCTAGTATTTCATTTTTTTATCATTTTTTTTCAGTCTAAATTACTTCAGTTTTACTGAAAACCTCTCAGCTTCGAGGGGCTGTGCCCCCTGGCCCCCCCATAAGTCAATCGACCAAATTAGATTTCAGCTGAAATCAGAATTTCCTGTTGCCATCCCTGGGGAATCGCTATGCCTCTTAGACATTTACCCCAATGATAAGGCTGCACAATTATGGCCAAAATGATGATCACAATTATTTTTGATCGATATCATGATTATTCATTAACTTTAACACAGATTACATAAAATTCAATTTTTTTTAATTCATCCTACTTACCAATTGCCAGATGAAGCGTGTAGCCAAAGCAGCCTCGTTCATTTATTTAGAGAAGCTGCCTTGACGACATATTCTGCTTGACCACAGGTCAGTTGTAGTTGCAAAGTACTCGACACTTGTGATATCCATCTGTATTTTTCATACAGCGCAGGTAATGCAACTTTGGAGAATCACGTGAGGCTCATGTATTTCTTGTTCAGTGTTTTGACCATGTTTCTGAAGCCTTCGTTGCTCATACAGTATTTAGTGGACACATGTCTTTGGCCAAATAATACGCTATTGCATCAGTTACTTTAGCGTATCTTTGGGAGGCGGATGGGTACAGTGAAGCTCTGTGCAGGTACTGATACTATGGTTGCCTGGGCCGGCGCCGGACACAGACTGTGATTTAGTGAAGTGAGATTTGCTTTAGCCTTCATGCATTTACCGTACTTGTGTTTGTGGTGTTTTTTCAGGTGGTTGAATAAGTTGTGTTGCCCTGCAGCACAGACACAGCTCTGTGGCACTCTTTGCATATAATTTCTTTTTAGTCGGCATCACTTGCCCTGAATCCAAAACGCATCCAAACAACGGATGATGATCCTTTCGAGGCACTAGCTCCTTGCTTCCACGTGTTGCCATACTGTCACCTTCTGATCCCGACATCTGGTTTGTGTTTCACCATCACACCAGTCCGCTATTGAAAACTTAAGGCTGCCACTTGTCAGTTCTGCAGCTTAATGTTGCCCTAACGAGTGTTCGCCCCCTGGTGGTCGGCTGGCTGTTAGTTGAGAAAATGCTTGATTTGATATGCAGCAGAGCCCACATTTTAAATGTTAATATCACCGACGATCATGTTAATTTAATCGTGGCAGCCAAAATCGTGATTGCAATCAAAATTCGATTAATTGTTCAGCCCTACCCAACAGTCACCATACTCATTCACCATGATCCTCAGGTGGGTCTGCATCCAGGTAGTGCTCAAGGTCAACAGCCAGGAGATCTGCTCACTCCCGGGGTGAATCCCTCAGGCCGGAATGAACTACTCCCTCATTGACGGCCTGGTTATACTTTTGCATATCTGAACTTTTTACTGAATCTCTTCAATTACACCTGTTTACAGCAATAAATATTGTGAGCATGGCATAAATAGTACAGTTTTAGCCTCTAAAGATTAGGAGATTTTTCTTTCTTTTTTTTTTTTTTTTTAGCTTGTCTGGGTTGCGATACAGTGATGAGCGTATGCATCGCCCTAGCATCATTTTACTTGTTGATGGTGTTGGGGAAAATGTTAAGGTCCAGGGTAACATTTTTATAGCTCCAGAAGAGCGTTGGTATGTTTTGCTACCATCTCCCGTTCTATATGGTGGACCTCTTGAATGCAGTTTCTTTTAGCACCCAAGCCAGTTAGTACTTGATGGAGCAGTAACCTAGATTCTACTGCTCAGCATACTAATCGGCAGTGCTTGTGTTTGCAGTGATACTTGAGTGAATGTGCTCTTGTTAGTCGGTCTTTGATTGGCAGGCACCTGTGCACTCCACATTCCCTCCAAACCATTTCTCGTGTGCGCTGACAGACAAGACAGGGTTCAGGGTCTGTGTCCAAGCATGTTTCATGTAGTGCCAGGCTGCAGGCTTCTCTCACTCATTTACAGGATTATTTTTTCATCCTACTTCTTAATTTGGCTGTTTTGGTTTGTATGAGCTATGAGTTACACTTTAAGTTTAGACAAATTGGCTTAAACATCCCAATGAGATTTAATGTGTACTCTGTTACCAAGTCTTGAGAATCTGAGCATGGACTCTATATAGGTCAGAAGGAGGAGTCTTGCCCAGGATCAGGAGGAAACTCTTGTTTTCTGCAGGGAGAAGTAAAATACCACAGTTAACATGGCGCTGAATGCCAAAGAACCAAACACAATTAAAATTAAGTAACAAGAACTTTTTGTTGTCGTTTTCTCTCCATCTTTCTGACATGATTTGTTTTGGCATCTTTTATTATGGCAGAGCGGTAAAGCAGCCTTTTATGCTAATAAAAGTAGAAGAGTGACGTTTAAACTGCACTGACCAATTTGCCATGTATGTCTGTTTGGGTTTCATATACAGTAGAACTGAGCTCTTGGCCAGAATCGATGTCTTAGACAGCCTTTCTTTATGTCTAATGATTTTGATAGACCAAAAAAACGGAGGCAAGGGCGCAATGGCTTCCGTCTCCACATGGATCTGTTTCTCTTGGCCTCAGATCTCCTCTGCCCAGTCGCTCCCATGTTTGTGTGTTTGGTCTCATTTCTTTCTTTACTGCTATGCCTCCCTTACAAGGCCTCCCAAGCTCAACTTTCACATTACTTGTTTCATATGTGCTTCCTCAAAGCCAGTAAATCCCCTCTTCACAGGATGATTTAACTGTTTTTTTTTAAGCTTTTTAGCTCAGTATTGTTTTTTGTTTTGACGATTTGTGTTGCTGCAATGGGAAGTGGAACTTAAATGGCTGTAAACCAGTAATGTGCTTGGCAATTTTAGTGGTATTGGGTAGAAAAGATATAAGGACTAGAGGCCAAGTGAGAGGAGATCAAATGTAAATTGATCAATTGATCTCTGTTGCTTTGGATGTAAGAAAGGGATAGAAATGAGACTGATACCATTGGAACCTTTGGCGATTTTTTTTCTCTCTCCTATCTCATAATTGAGGAAAGCTTGGTCAAATTTCAGGAGTACAAGCAAGAAATTGCTGTTTCCTTTTTAACCAGGTTTACTTTTTTTTTAAACTGTTTTTATCCTGTGAGTTTGAACATGTCTTTGAGAGTGTTGAATGTGTTAGGCGGCGCGGTGGAGGAGTGGTTAGCACTGCGGTAGCACAGTAACTCACCCTTGGCCGGGGGATCCTGGGTTCGATCCCAGCCCCTGACCAACAGTGATCTGTGTGGAGTTTGCATGTTCTTCCCGTGTCTGTGTGGGTTTACTCCGGGATTTCTCCGGTTGTCCTTAGGTATGACTGTGAGAGCGAATGGTTGTCTGTCTCTCTGTGTTGGCCCTGCGATGGACTGGCGATCTGTCTAGGGTGTACCCTGCCTCTCGCCCAAAGATGCTGGGATAGGCTCCAGCCCTCCCTCCCGCGACCCAAAAAGGATTAAGTGGAAGAAGATGAATGAATGAATGAATGTGTTTTATTGTTGTAGCCGTGTCGGAAGAAGAATTTCTGTCACCGACTGGGACAGAGAATAAAGCTGTCTATCTCCCTATCTCCAACCTTAAAAAAAATCATTAATTAACCTAGTACCATAAGTTTATTTACCATTTTGATGAATTATAATTGAACATCTGAAAGTTGATATTGACAATTCAGAGGTCTAGGTCACAGAAGCAATTTCTATCATTAATTTTCTTTTAAATGCTGGATCTTAGAATGCGGCCAGTGTAGCTAATCACCATTTACATGAACACAGGAAATGTTCCTCAGCTTTTACTGCAAAACCAGTAGCTCTAAAGTGTATTTTTCTCAGAAACCAACCTTGTCCTGTTTTTCTGCAGGTGATGGTGAATGGTGAGAAAGGGCGAGTATCCCTGTTGCTCACGAAGGCTCTGGTCAGCAGGGGGGACGTGGATGCTGTATCCCAGCAGATGGCATCTCACCCTCAGTACTTGGAGAGTTTCCTGCGCACACAGCACTACATCTTGCACATGGATGGCCCCTTGCCGCTGCAATACCGCCATTATATCGCCATCATGGTCAGTATCATCCCGTACTATCATGGACTTCATCTCTTGTCATTATGAATCCAAATACAAATATGTTGATTACACAAAAGATTACGATGAGAATTTTTTTTTTTTTTTTTTAAAATTTGTAACTTCCCCAATGCGATCCCTCAACTTCCGCTTCCTGTGACTTCCAGGCTGCTGCGCGACACCACTGCAACTACCTGGTGTGTCTGCACTCGGCTCAGTTTCTGAGGGTGGGCGGGGACCCTCTGTGGTTGCAAGGTTTGGAAGCGGCGCCCACTCGCCTGCGTCTCCTTGACCACATAAACAAGGTGCTGGCTCACCAACCCTGGCTCACCTCCTGCTCACACATTCAGGTACATCATAACACATGTCATGGGTGCTTTATTTGGTAACTTTTTTTTTAAAAAATTATAAATCTTACAAAATTTAGTGGGAATTAACTTTTTTTTTTTTTTTTTTTACTTATACCTTTGTCCCATCAGAAGCTGCTCAAGTCAGGCGAGCAGTGCTGGTCACTGGCTGAGCTGGTGCAGGCCGTGGTGATCCTGGCCCACTGCCACTCCTTGTGCAGCTTTGTGTTTGGATGTGACACAGACTCAGAGTTTGTCCCCCTCTCCTCCAAATCTCCTAACGGTACCCCGCCAACCTTCTGTCCCTTTGATGATGCCAATGGCAACACCAATGTGCCTCAGTCTCTCGCCAGTTCCTCTGAACACAAACTACGACGACGGGTAACCAAAAGATTCTGTTTTACACCCCTTCCATTTCCCTTTAAGACATCTTAATTCCCTTGCAAAATACAGACTTAAACAGCAATGGATCAAGTCTTTGTTCAAAGCTGATGTTTATAAATGTAATCATGTATATTATGAGCCTCCAGTAATGTAACAACATGTATATGGGGGAAAAACAAAAGCACATTAGGTCAGTTTGGAGTATTTATAGATTAAACATCAGTGTAAACATATTACACAGAAAGGCATAATTCATTATTTTTTTAAATCCCTATTAATTTTGGGAAGATTTAGTTTGTTTTTTGTCTTTATTTCTATTCTTGCATAAAAGATAAAATAAACTACAGCTAATGACTTAATGAATGATTCAGCTCTGTTCAGTAGATGGATGTCATTCTGATTCTCCAACGCTTTGGAGTTGTGCGTAAATATGAACCAAGTTATGCTTACATGTTCTGATGTTCCATGAACTACTCGACAACTTATTGTCACCGCAGCTGCTACCATTTCCTGTAACATAAAGGTTTATTTAAGTTCATCAAATTGGTCTTTGGTTTGCAGTCACTGGACTCGAGTTGTGACATGCTGTGTCTGAAGGAAAGGATCCAGAAGTCCCAGGAGGAGCGCGAGAGGCAAACACTCCAGCAAACAGGTGACCCACATATTTACCACAGCTGACATATTTCTGCCATGATCTGAATGTTGGGTCACATGGTGTGAAACCTGAGCAATTACTACTCCCTGTGACACACGCTCATCACCTCTCTTTTTTTAGACATGGAAGAAGAGGAGGAGGTGATATGCTTTGCAGACCCGGCACGTTTTATCACAGACCCTGACTTTTGCTATCAGGAGTTTGCACGCAGGGAGGAGGATCACTTCCAGGTGTTTAGAGTTCAGGTGAGGGTATCACAGTCCTAGCAATCGGCAGGTGGTAGTGGTGTTGAAGTCCAGCATTTTCGGTTGATGTGTTCTTGAGTTCCCCCCCCACCCCCCCACCCCATGTGTTCCTATAGGTTTACCTTATATTTGAGACTTTAAATCAAACATGGAATACTGTGTTGCTGAGCTAGAGCATGTGGGCAGGAGTCTATGGAAGGTGTCTTTATATGGATTTTTTTTCTTTTAGTCATTAATTATTTTATTTGGAAGACAATCATTCCTTTAATCACAGCATGAAACAAGGGAAAAAAAATTAAGTATCAAGATTATTGGGAGCCAAAATTGTACAGTAATTTGAGTTTTTATTTTACTGACTCGCCATATTGTTTCTGCAGGACTACTCTTGGGAAGACCACGGCTTCTCCTTAGTCAACAGATTGTATTCAGACATCGGCCACCTCCTGGATGACAGATTCAGGAGCGTGGCCACACTCCCCTCGTCACATAGCCCCGACCTGAAGAGGGCAATCTGGAATTACATCCATTGTGTGTTAGGAATACGGTAAGTCTGCGTCATCATTTTCTGCTTGTCCTAACAGTCAAAACTTAAGGGGTGTATTGAAGAACCACGATTTTTCACTGATTCTTAGTAGCTAACCGTGCGTTTACTTTTGGTCATAGTTATGATGATTACGATTATGGAGAAGTGAACCAGTTGCTAGAGCGAGATTTGAAGCTGTACATCAAAGCTGTGGCCTGCTTTCCGGATGCCACCAAAACTCCATTGTGTCCACTGCGTTGGAGTCCGCTTAAAACTTCAGAACGGGTGAGAAGGCATTTATTTGGTGTTTTATTGAAAGCAAAATAATGTGTGTAGATTAACTGATGTGGATTGGCACAGAAGACTGTGTAAAACCAACAATTTGTTATTGCGACAGGACTATTTTTTGTCAGTTACTGTACCTGTAGACTAATGGCATGTCAGCTGTTTTATACTTGGGTTTTGCATATTTATACACTTGAGTTATAAGGTTTAGGGGGCTAGAAGGGGATGTGTTTATGCAAGGAGTCAAGCTATCCTGCTAACAGTGTTGACCACAGACAAAGGTTTATTGGTCTTGTAACCTGACTCTCTATGGGAAACTAAATTTGTGCATTTGAAGTCATGTCAAACTCTTAATTTTACTGTCTGCTGAACACATATCAGTTCTCGGGAACTGGTGGGTCTCTCTATGATAATCATTTCTCTTTCTGTCCTCAGATACACATCAATTTGCTAATCATGGAGGCCCGGCTACAGGCGGAGCTGCTGTATGCGCTCAGAGCCATCACGCAGTACATGATTGCCTAAGCAGTCGAGAGTCACTGAGTTGAAACCTTCCGGCAGTACAGTGAGACCCAGAGTCACGGAGGATAAAGACATCTCAACAGCAGGCAGCAACGTAGGATGAGAGCAGCACTTTTTCAGGGCACAGAGCTTCTTTGTTGCCATGCCTCATGAATGTGCTTCTCTTTCCCTCAGATTTCATGTATTTATGCCATAGTGTGCCACGCCCTTTGTCACCCTCCCTGCAAGTCGTCTTCTTGTGAAGCTCTTCTTTTTTAACATCGTGACTATCGAAGGTTATGTGCAATTATTACTAGTTATTTTAATTTTTACCCATTGTCTTGTGTTCCAGTTCAGTCTGTTAGAAACTGCTCGGTTACAGCAGTATGTTACCAGCGGCCAATCTTCTCCTCTTGAGTTTCTTAAAGTCTCCTTTTGTATTAACTATGCCCCCACCCCCCAAAAAAATGTTTTTGTACTTGTTGAATGAATGTTAATGGGAGACCGGGGCCTTTGTTTAATTTTTTTGACAATCCTTGTCAGTGTTGGGAGAGAACATTGGGAGGACTGTGAAGGACGACAGTTTTGCTCTCCTCTACATTTCGTATTAATGCTGGTCAAGAACAAAAACAGTGACACTGCTGGGCGTTATCACATCACTATAGTTTCTTTTAATAAGCACTTTTTAAAACTTTATATATTTATAATGCAAAATAGCTCGTTGGTAAACATTGAGACAAACTGAGTTTGTGTGTCTGATGCCTTTCTTCTCCCCTGTATGATGCATTAAGATGTTTTGACTGTTTGTTCTCAAACGTTCAGATTTTGTTTTGGTCCTCCACCCCAGATTTCTGAGTGAAGGTACTTGGTTCAGGATGTTTCAGTGAAATGTTAATTTGATAACACAGCAGAAGTTTGAAAATGTTTGCAAACTAGAAGAAATTTAGTAACTTGACTTATCTGAAGAAGTTGGTGGACTTTCCCACAGGGACTATTAAGCTGAGCCATTCATAGGATGAGGTTTTTTTTTTTTTGATATACTTCAGAAAGGATCAAATTGCGGCCACATTTTAGACCAAAGGCCCTTAAAACAAAACTTCACTCTAAAGTGAAGTGATGAATTGGATAACTTAAATATCTTGAAGTAGACCTGCAATTCACGAGTTGAATTCAGTTTTTTTCCCTCCAAGCTGTGTGTGGTTTTTTTTTTTGTTTTTTGTATTTGTAAGCTGTATTGAAGCAGTTAAAATCCATGGTACACTTGGCAAATCAGAACAATGTGCTAACTAGTTGCTAGAGATCCTGTAATTCTTTTGTTGTCCTTTTACAGTTTTTGTAACCTTTGGCATACTTTTCTGTTTGTATCTAGGTGTGACTGTAGGAGCTGTCTGTAGAGGTGTGATTGTGTAGAAGTAGAATTAGTAACAGCAGAACGTAGAACAGAAACAAGTCCATATGACAAACGCAAAAATAGCTGTTAACACAGGTGCCTTCAGGCTATAACTGGAGTGCTGCTAAAGTGGAAGGATGGGATGACTGGAGGCTGAATGTGGGCTTTGGTTGCGCAGGGGAAATATGCCCACCTGCCCAGTGTAAAACTTGTGGCTTTTCCTGCATAAATGGAATGTGTTTTGGCTCTCTGTTGTTGGTCAGCACCATTTTTGGGATGTGTTGCAGCTGTGAATGCCCATGTTTTCAAATGGAGACCTTCTACGAGCCCCAGCAATTCAGCAAGAGCCTTTGACACGGATGGATGTTCAGAATGTTCAATTTGAGCAGATTAAAAACATAATAAATGGACAATTATTTAAAAAAAAATAAAAAGAGGAAAAAATGCAAAAACAAAAAAAAGTTTTTTGAAAATGTGAAGAACTGTTTTCTATAAAGATGCTCTATGAAAATAATTGCTGTCTTCTGATTTATTTATGTAGTTGTTGGAATTTCACTAAAATGTTGACATTTTACTTTTAAGCAGAACTTGAATCTCTGTCAGATTTTCCCTACTGTGTCATTAGAAAGGTGGACACTCATATTAATCCCTATGAGTGACAAGCTCAGGCATCAGTCTGCTATGAACATTCATTTTCTGTGGACACAGAATGAATTAATGTCTGCCTGTCCGTCCATTCACGAGAATCACTACTTCAAGGCACTTGGCCTGGATGCTAACGAAACTCGCCATAATGATCTGCAAACATGTTGGGCTCAGGGTCAAGAGATAGGAGTACTTGTCATTTAAACATTTGAGTAGTCCTAAGCTATACGGGGGGACTGGAAAGTTCATAGGCTGACTAAGAAGGCGTTATGCATTAAATTCAACCTTTTTTGATACTGCATTGTTTCTTACACTGACATTAAAGACTGTTGAAAAATAAACCACATTTGGTCAAATTTGACCACTGCATCATGGTCAGCCTATGAACTTTTCAGCCCCCCCATCCCCCAGTATATGCATACGAGGGGTGGAGCTGAAAAGTTCCATTATGGTCAAATTTGACCAAATGTGGTTTATTTTTCAACATAGTCTCCCCTTTGGTCCACACACTTTTCCATCGGTGTTGCAGTGCTTGGATCCCTGTGGTTGAAAAATAAACCACGTGGTCAAATTTTACCACTAGGAACTTTTCAGCCTATGAACATGTACAATGGGGGAAATAAGTATTGCGCTTAACGTTTTTTAGTACATATATTTCCAATGAGGCTACTCGCATGAAATTTTTTACTAAACTTTGGTATTAGCTCAAAAAATCCACACGAAAGCAAAACATTTAACTTATGTGTAACAAAGTGGAAAGAAATAGGAAAATAGTAGTAATAAAATAAGTATTGAAAATATTAGTAAAAGCGGTACGATAAGGCAAGGAAGGAATCAAGTCATTAAAAAGTACTTCTACCAGCTATCTATGGAAGTAAAAAAAAAAAAAATCAGCTGGGTAGGTGCTTCGAGGTGTCATACAAGGAACATTTCATGATGGGTAAAAGCCAAGAGCTCCCCAAGACCTTTGCAACCTGATTGTTGCAGAACACATTGATGGATTTAGTTACATTTACAAAACTTCTGAGTCTTCTAGTAAGCACCATGGGGCCATTATCCACAAGTGGAACATAACTCTACCATCATCCCACCACATGCAGGAGCTTCTCACAAGATACCTGACCAGGGAGTCAAAAAGGATAGAAGAGTAACCCAAGAGCCGAGGACAATTTGGAAAGAGCTTCAGAAAGACTTGGAAGCAGCAGGTACAATTGTGATAGAGAAAACAATAGGTAATGCACTCCACCATCATGAGTTCCATGCACACATACTTAGCAAGACTTCACCATTGAAGAAAATGTATCTTGAAGCTTGTTTAGTTTGTCAAGCAGCAGTTGGTCAATGAAATGAGACAAAATAGAACTTTTTGTCTGTCATACACTAAACAATGTTTAGAGAAGAAATGACACTGCACACCATTTAAACAAAACTCCCAATGGTGGATTAAGGTAATAGAAGCATCATGTTGTGGGGTTGTTTCTCACCTCATGGCAGTGGCAACCTTGGTTCCAAGGTTGTCATAGCCAGGAGCGGCACTGGGGTTAAGCTCCCAGTGCTCATAAAATGCTCCTTACGGCGTGCGTCTCGAAAAGCCTCTGACAACTAAGTCCACCTCCTAGCCTGCCCGTGTGGTTTAGTCTCTAAGCCCGGCGGAACTGCTTTTACTAATAGGAGAAGGGGCGAGGGCAAATCTCTGGCGCCTTAAAACCAGCTGCTTCGGGTAGATGGTGGCTCGTCAACCTGGGAAGGTAGCCCATCTAGGGGAAGGTAAACCCTGATTTCAAACCTCCGCTGCCTTGCGGCATACCCGGTCACGGGAAAGGCTTCGGGAGTCAACCCTGAGGAAAAATCCGGAGTCGGAGCCCCTAAGGCAGTTCTCTGTTGTGCTCAACATTGTTCTGGCAGCTCCTGCGACGGCGCTGGTGCCAAACTATAGCAGCCCTGCTGTTCCTTTGGATTCATCAGTGACGTGGAGAGGGGGGACATGCTGCATGGGTAACATCTTGTCCTCCATATCTTCCTGCCCAGGCTTGAATCCTACCAACGCCCAACGCTGGAAGGTAGAACACCGGTGCGCATCGGCCTGTTCAGCCACAGGCGGTGCTGTTCCAGCAGAGTAGACGTTTAGGATTCTCTTCCATGGTCATCATAGACCGACGGAGGCCGACGACGACGGCAGTGGCAGACTTCATATAATTGAGGAAACAATGAATGCAACAAAGAAAACCAAGTTGTTAGATATGCCACAGTAAGCCACCTGACTTAAATCCAATTGAAAATGTGTGTAAAGAGCTAAAAATCAGGATTCACAAAAGGAATCCCTGGAATCTTTAGGATTGTTTAGAAGAATGGGCCAAACTCCCACCTGAGCACTTCGGGAGATTAGTTTCTACATACAGGAAGCGTTTTGTCATCACAAACAAAGGATTCTCTGCTAAGTATCAAATCAATTCGTTGCCTGTTAAATAAGTTTTTCCTATTTTTTCAGGTTCAATTCATGTAACTTAATGTGCAGATTTCCTGAGCTGGTATCAAAGTCTGGTGAAAATTTCATATGAGCAGCCTCACTGAAAATGTAGCTAATGGGGAAAAAATGAAGACCTGCTGACTGTGGAGGTGGGTTCAGAACAAAGAATTGCATTACAATCTGTCATTATTGATGCTGTAGTTTTGAATTTTGAGAGAGAATATTGTATAGTTGAAGTGAGAACAGCAGCTCCACCTCCTGCTGCTAAACCCATGTGTTTGTAAGAGACAGCAAATATGCAAACAGTTTAAAGGGAGAAGAGCTAAATAAACTGGTTTTAAACCAAACGGACTGAGGGGTGCAGCCAAGGCTCAGCAGGGGTGACAGGGATGGGCAACTTTGTTGGTAGTGGGGGCCACAATTTTTTTTTCCTCATTTCCAGGGCCAGATTACATGTAAACCTTCGGGGGGTATTCAAAGTCAGAAGTTTCACAATTAAAACTGAAAATGCAAATGAAAATAAAAGCTGCTCAGTGTTTTATCATAATAGAATTAAAATTACTGATAAAATTATATCGTGACCTAATTTTTAAAACTCTCCATCAAAATGATGAGCAAAAAGAAATTCTGGGTGGTAATTAACAAAAAAGCCAAGAAGAAAAGGAAATATGATGATGGAGAAAAATGTTTTTAAAATATTAGAAGAGTATGAACAAAATTAAAAGTTTTACTGATAAATATGCTACATTTCTGGTTTAATTTAGCCTTTTTTTGCAAATCTATATTTTATTTTGGTATTAGATGTGCAAGCTTCTACTGATAAATTTGCATAATTTTATTTAAAAATTTACAACTTTTTAGTTGTACTCGTGTTTTTTCTAGTGTTTTTCTGTTGTAAATTTGCCGTTTCTTGCATAAATTTGCCTTTCAGTTTGAAACTTGTTACTCTAAATAGACCTCAGTGGGGAGCTGTAGTATTGTTTAATTAAAAGCAGCCTACTCTGTACATTTATTGTTGTTCACAGCCTATTAATGCAGTCTCAGCATGCAACACATACATACCTTAAAAGACGTCCTCTGGGGCACACTATCTGTGGTTCCCTCAAGCCTTATTCATGCTGCATTTCCCCTCTGGTCCGCTTTGGACGAGCCCAGCGTGCACACAGCATTGTACATGCTCACTTTTTTCATCTACCAGGCCAAGCGGTTGACGCATGCGCACAGCTGTTATTTGTAGTTTCGCTCCAGCCCTATGGGTAGCGCAAATGCACTAACACACCAGTTTGCTCACCGGCTATAAACACGAGAGCGATGCACATTTTTTTGTAGCAACAACAGTGGGGTCGTTTCAAGGAAAAGGAGGAATTTCCATTTTCCAGTGCTCTTTTCCACTCAAGCTGCTGCTGCAAAAGGATTCATGTATGTTTATTCTCATCTTCCACGTCCTCGCTATCTTCCTCGTCTACTTTGTCTTGGTATGCTGTGTTGGTAGCACTACCTTGTGAATGGGACGTTCAGTCTTGCGCATGCGCTGTCAACGCGTTTGGGTCGTGGGCAGGCTGTCAGGCAGGCGGTCATAAAATTTGGGCTGCACGCAGTCGTCCGCAGTAGAACCCTGTGGACAGTAGCGGACTGGAGACGATGACGTAAATTTCGTCACACAAGGTTTCCGGTTGCACGTATGTGGACAGCGAAGGTGCAGCATGAATCCAGCTTCACTCTTGCTCAACCACTTATTGACCGGCACCTAGGTTGCGATTAGAGTAGTAGTAGATTAGTTTATTTGACAGGGACAGTGCAATAAACATAGACAATTAATCAAAGACAATCAATCTGATGTGTTGCACATAGAGTGTATAGCTATTAGCTAATTTGCAACTCTTGTCCCTCTGCTGGGACAAGAGGGAGCAGAGCTCCCTCTGCTGGTGGACTCTGTAACTGCATTTAAGAATGCAGTTCCAAATACTGTACGTTCAAACGGGATATAAATAAATAATTGATTTTTGGAACTGGATTGGCGGACTACAGTGGATGACATCAGGGGCCGCATGCGGCCCACCAGCTGCCCATCCCTAGTATAGAGGATTCGCAGCAACATCAACAAATCACGTGATGTTCTGTCTACACACTTTGGTAAGCTGTAAATGGGAACACTTTTTTTTTGTATACTTTTACCAACTTTTCAATACAGTCTGGATTAGAATGGCACAAATTTCAACGCTGACCATGGTCACTACATGCGTGGTGATAGGTTGTCATAATAGGCAGGATGAAGCCACAGGAAAGTCCTTTTATCGCTTTCCATCAGATCTGGTTCAGAGTCAGATCTGCAGTGATCGTTTCATTAAGGATAAGTACATGTACAGTGATGTGAAAAAGTGTTTGCCCCTTTCCTGATTTCTCATTTTTTTGTATGTTTGTCACACTTAAATGTTTCAGATCATCAAACAAATTTAAATATTAGACAAAGATAACAAGTAAACACAAAATGCAGTTTTTAACTGAAGGTGTTTATTATTAAGGGGGAAAAAATCCAAACCTACATGGCCCTGTGTGAAAAAGTGATTGCCCCCTAAACCTAATAACTGGTTGGGCCACCCTTAGCAGCAACAACTGCAATCAAGCGTTTGCGATAACTGGCAATGAGTCTCTTACAGCGCTGTGGAGGAATTTTGCCCCACTGATCTTTGCAGAATTGTTGTAATTCAGCCACACTGGAGGGTTTTCAAGCATGAACCACCTTTTTAAGGTCATGCCACAGCATCTCAATTGGATTCAGGTCAGGACTTTGACTAGGCCAGTCCAAAGTCTTCATTTTGTTTTTCTTAAGCCATTCAGAGGTGGACTTGCTGGTGTGTTTTGCATCATTGTCCTGCTGCAGAACCCAAGTGTGCTTCAGCTTGAGGTCATAAACAGATTGCCAGACATTCTCCTTCAGAATTTTTTGATAGATGGCAGAATCCATGGTTCCATTTAACGCAGCAAGTCTTCCAGGTCCTGAAACAGTAAAACAGCCCCAGACCATCACAATACCACCACCATATTTTACTGTTGGTATGTTCTTATTCTGAAATGCTGTGTTACTTTTATGCCAGATGTAATCGGCCACACACCTTCCAAAAATTTCAACTTTTGTCTCGTCAGTCCACAAAGTGTTTTCCCAAAAGTCTTGGGGATCATTAAGATGTTTTCTGGCAAAATTGAGACGAGCCTTTATGTTCTTTTAGCTCAGCAGTGGTTTTCATCTTGGAACTCTGCCATGCAGGCTATTTTTGCCCAGTCTCTTTCATATGGTGGAGTCATGAACACTGACCTTAACTGAGGCCTGCAGTTCTTTGGATGTTGTTGTGAGGTCTTTTGTGACCTCTTGGATGAGTCGTTGCTGCGCTCTTGGGGTAATTTTGGTCAGCTGGCCACTCCTGAGAAGGTTCACCACTGTTCTATGTTTTTGCAGTTTGTGGATAATGGCTCTCACTGTGGTTTGCTGGAGTCCCAAAGCTTTAGAAATGGCTTTATAACCTTTTCCAGACTGATAGATCTCAATTAGTTTCTCATTTGTTCCTGAATTTCTTTGGATCACAGCATGATGATCTAGCTTTTGAGGATCTAGAGAATTTGAACTCATGTTTCCAAAGATGTGATGAACCACAGTTAATTTGTTTTAACGGGGGTTATTAGGTTCAGGGGGCAATCACTTTTTCACACAGGGCTATGTAGGTTTGGATTTTTTTTTACCCTTAATAAACACCCTTCATTTAAAAACTGCATTTTGTGTTTACTTGTGTTGTCTTTGTCTCATATTTAAATTTGTTTGATGATATAAAACATTTAGGTGTGACACACATACAAAAAAATGAGAAATCAGGAAGGGGCAAACACTTTTTCACACCACTGTATGAACACGGCCTAGAATATATTTTTCATAGAAGCACATCAGCAAAATGGAGGAAGAGGATAGGCAGGTTATTTTATTGTTTTAGAAGTGTGGTAGGAGCTGACTGTTTATGTCAGGGGGAATTCTTTCCCACACGACAAGAGTTAAGTTTATATTTATGTGCCTATATTTTAAATAATCAACTAAAAATGTTGGCAGAATTTTTTTTCAACTGCTCTACGTCTCCCGCTGGCTGAGGGCTCATGTGTCCGTTCATTAAATTTAGGATATTTTCCTATTGAATAGTTGAAATGAATGTTGCTTCGATGCTGGAAAATGGGAGTTTAATGGAGCTGTTCAGTTCTCGGAAAAACACCGGCCAGTAAGCTCCGGTGGCCACAAAAAGCCAGCATGAGCACGCTGAGAGATCGGTCTCATTACTGCTGGCTGTGTTGGCAAAGCCAGTGTTGATATGATTCATGACTGTACAATTTAAATACAATATAAACTTAAAAGAATGTGAAAAAATAAAAAGGTGAACAGCACTGGGAGGCTTCATAGCAAGGTCTGCCCTGGAGCCTTGTTGTCGTGGAGTGTGGGTTAAGCAGTTTTAGCTATTCAGGAGGAAAATATCCTCAATTTAATTTACAAGCCATTTCTATACACATTTTGTTGCCACTCTTTAACCATTACAAATTTTTAAAATGCAAGTGCTTGCTCAGCTGAATGACAGCTGCCACCCTGCTTCAAGCCTCTGTGGAACAAGGCAGCAAGAGCCACCCTTTAATCACCCCCATTTTCTTTATCTAACACTCCAGATGATTTTTAGTGAGATATTTTGTATTTCAATAAAATAACGTTGTCACGTGCCATGATAAACCATTTCTGTCGTTCCTTTCACAAAGCTTGCCTACCAATGTGGCCACCCAAACGGCACGTGACCAGTGACATCACTTGCAAATCCTCTATAACAGGGGTCTTCAACCCGGGGCTCCTGGAACGTTCAGGTTTCTGTGGGAAATTTTCTAATTTCACTTCTTAATTGGTCCAAAGATTTGCAAATAATTTGTCATTGATGTGCATGTGTTCTGTAGGCATCCTTGCACAACAACAGCAAATTATTTGCAAATTTGTGGACCAAATAAGAAGTGAAATTCAAGAATTTCCCACAGAAACCTGAATGTTCCAGGAGCCCCAGGTTGGAGACCCCTGCTCTATAACATAAATTATGATTTTGAACTGTGAATCATGCAAAGCTAGAAAAGAATTGTGACGTGGTAAGGGGAAATTGCAACAACCTATTATTTAATTTAGTGAGGGTAATTTTATTTTATCTAAACATTTGGTAACTGTTATGGATTGATTAAAAAAGTTATTTAAGACGTGGCCCCATACTGAAGGTCCACCATCTCCTTCATCCTGGGTCGGCCATTACTCTGGGTGATGATGGGATTCAATGGTAAAACAGAATCTAAAATCCAGTTTAACAGCGCCCTCAAGCGGCACATCTGCGGAACAGCGTCTTCATGACCAGCAAACTGAAAAAGTGGGTTAACAGTTTATTGAATTGATTTCTGCTGTTTAGAACTGTTTGACATCTCAGGCTGACTTTACAATGTGTAAAGAAAAGGGAAAAATAGTGGGGGGAGGAGAAAGAGGAAAAACTACCAACATTTAAAAAGAAAAAAAAAATCAAACTGGCTTATCCAGAAGTGCCTGCTCTTCCCTATGGGACATAAAAAAACCTTTCCAAATGCTAAAATAGTGTATGAAATGGGGCCAATTTCTGGTGTATATACAAAGCAAACATGGACTAACTGCTACTTAGAGAAAATAAAGGAAAAATGTAGAATACTGTCATTACATAAGGGGAGCTATAAAATGAATAACACCACTGAGGCTATTTAGGGCAACAGCGAACGAGATCCTCCACATCAGCTATTCTTAATGCCTCCAACACTGAAACATCAGTTCAGAAAAAAACAGCAGGTTTGGTGAATATATGACCTCTCAGAAAATAAAAACCAAAAAATAAACATTATGAATCGTTTTTTAAAAAATCATGCAGTTTAAAAGAGTTGTTTTTCTCTCCAGTTTTTAGATATATTTGATTAGGCTGGGGCACAGAATTATTAATATCTCACATTTAACAGAAATGGGAAATATACGGCGTCGCTTAAGTCCTGCAGTGTTATAATATTCTTATTCATCATACACATGAGTTATTTAAACTGTGTGCACTCGATGAAAATCCTTGCGGCTCTTTAGCGGCTCTGGTAAAAGTTCTGGTTGGCCTCCGCTGAAAAGTGGCATATTCTGGGTAGCAACAAACACAATATGACAACTAGCACCATCAAATATTTTTTTTTTGGGGGGGGGGGGAAGATAAAGAGTGCTTTATACAAGTCAGACCCAAACATCCACACAGCTACAGTGAAATGATTAATATTAAACTGCAGGGACATTACGTCTGATCACAAAATTAAATACAACACAGATGCAATTTTAAGAAGAGGAGGAGAGCGGGGGGGGGGGGGTGCGGGGGGATGAAGTAAAGTCCTGCCGCAGAGTAGCATCGTGCTATAGTGTTTTAAACATTGGCAGTCAAAAACCGGGAATAAAGTAAAAGCACTAATGAACAGGACGGCTAGAATAATAATTAGAGCTGCAACAATTAGTCGACTAATCGATCGTCAGAAAATTAATCGACAACTAATTTGATAGTCGACTAATTGCATGTGGACAGTTTTCCAGGAGAAGTTTAAAAAATATGAATGTTTCAGGCTCTAAAACATGAAAAATTGCCACTTTTTTTGCTTGTGCATTACGAGTTAAATAAATTACGGTCCTGATAATTGTATTGTTACATTCTTGATTAAGCTGTCAAGTTCAAGTTCCAAACTCATGTTTGATGGGTCATTATTTTTTTATTTAGCTATGGGGACCATTTATAAAACATTATATTAAAGGCAGCGACTGAAAACGAGGTGATAGTCTCATGTGTGCAGACTTAACCCCTTAGCATTCCAGACAATTTCCCTGAATTTAGGATATACAAAGAAAATCAAATTCTTTCTTCACTGAGTGGCAGTGGAAAATCTGAAACATCCCGCCGGCGGAACGCTGGAATTTTACGAGGTTAAACAGGTGAGGTTAAACATGCACTGAAGCCCCCAACGGGAGCCGTGCCAACAGGAAGCTGAGATGGCAGATATGGCAGAAATAATTGTGACTAGTCGACTACCAAAATAACAGTTAGTTGCAGCCCTAATAATAATAATAATAATAATAAAAAAAATAAAACAGGAATAAAATTTGGGATCCAGTAAAAACAAAACAAAGACTTGGTGTGTTGGTTTCCAGTCTGTTGTGACAGAAAAAAAGTGCACATTTTAAAAAAAAATAATTTGCCGTTATATTTAGGTGTGCACAGAACTGTTTCTCTGCCCTGAGAGGTAAGGGTTGTACGAGTCTCGCTTTGAGATGAATGCAGTTTTCTTTGTGTCGGTTTTTACTTAAAATTCAAAAAGAGAAAAACTAATTTTTCTTTTTTTTTACTTTTTCTTAAGCCTTTTTTTGAAGTCACGCTACAGTCTTTAGCAAAGCTTATGTACACTGAGGATACTGTGACAGGCCAAAGCGCTTCCTAAATGTCATGCAAATGGGGAGCCTAAGTCACGCCCCCTCTACTTCCACATATGGGACCTTGTATCATAAAAATTCTCCATTGAAATGAATGGCAAAAGTGAAATTATCTTTTGATCCCTAACAAATTTTGCCACGAGTTACACATATGATGTTTGTCAGTTTAAAAGATAATTTTCCACGTAATTAAAGTTGTCAGCTGTTGTATAATAACAAAGTAATATTTAGTTTTTGCTTAAACGATTAGCAGACAACTCCCATCACCCCACATCACTAAACACGATCATGGCAGGTAGGGCTGTTGTAATAACCCCAATTATGTAGTACCGTGCTATGGACAAGCCTACCATGGAGGGTAACGAGCAACCGCAGTGTTCACTTTTTTGGTGTATGTGGCTAAATCTTGTTCACTTACAGCCGTGGACAAAATTGTTGGTACCCCTTTGTTAATGAAAGAAAAACCCACGATGGTCACAGAAATAACTTGAATCTGACAAAAATGGTAATAAATAAAAAGTCTATGAAAATTAACCAATGAAAATCAGACAATGCTTTTGAATTGTGGCTCAACAGAATTATTTTAAAAAACAAACTCATGAAACAGGCCTGGACAAAAATGATGGTACCCTTAACTTAATATTTTGTTGCACAACTTTTTGAGGTAATCACTGCAATCAAACAATTTCTGTAACTGGCAATGAGATTTCTGCACCTCTCAGCAGGTATTTTGGCCCACTCCTCATGAGCAAACTGCTCCAGTTGTCTCAGGTTTAAAGGGTGCCTTCTCCAGACGGCATGTTTCAGCTCCTTCCACAGATGTTCAATAGAATTTAGATCAGGGCTCACAGAAGGCCACTTTAGAATAGTCCAATGTTTCGCTCTTAGCCATTCTTGGGTGTTTTTAGCTGTGTGTTTTGGGTCATTGTCCTGTTGCAAGACCCATGACCTGCGACTGAGACCAAGCTGTCTGACACTGGGCAGCACATTTCTCTCTAGAATACCTTGATAGTCTTGAGATTTCATTGTACCCTGCACAGATTCAGGACACCCAGTGCCAGATGCAGTAAAACAGCCCCAGAACATAACAGAACCTCCTCCATGTTTCACAGTAGGGACAGTGTTCTTTTCTTGGTATGCTTCATTTTTGCGTCTGTGAACATAGCGCTGATGTGCCTTGCCAAAAAGTTGGCAGTTTTGTCTCGTCTGTCCATAGGACATTCTCCCAGAAGCTTTGTGGCTTGTCAACATGCAGTTTGGCAAATTCCAGTCTGGCTTTTTTATTTGTTTTCAACAGTGGTGTCCTCCTTGGTCGTCTCCCATGAAGTCCACTTTGGCTCAAACAACGACGGATGGTGCAATCTGACACTGATGTACCTTGACCATGGAGTTCACCATGAATGTGTTTAGAGGTTGTTCTGGGCTTTTGTTACCATTCGTATTATCCATCTCTTCCATTTTTCATCAAGTTTCCTCCTGCGGCCACATCCAGGGAGGTTGGCTACAGTCCCGTGGATCTTAAATTTCTGAATATGTGCAACTGTAATCACAGGAACATCAAGCTGCTTGGAGATGGTCTTATAGCCTTTACCTTTAACATGCTTGTCTATAATTTTCTTTCTAATCTCCTGAGACAACTCTCTCCTTTGCTTCCTCTGGTCCATGTTTAGTGTGGTACACACCATGTCACCAAACAGCACAGTGACTACTTGTCACCCTTTAAATAGGCCGACTGACTGATTACAAGTTTGTAGACACCTGTGATGTTAATTAGAGGACACATCTTGGTTGAACATGTCCCTATGGTCACATTATTTTCAATCTTTTCTAGGGGTACCATCATTTTTGTCCAGGCCTGTTTCATGAGTTTTTTTAAAATAATTCTGTTGAACCACAAGTCAAAAGCATTGTCTGATTTTCATTGGTTACTTTTCACAGAATTTTTATTTATTACCACTTTTGTCAGATTCAAGTTATTTCTGTGACCATTGTGGGTTTTTCTTTCATTAACAGAGGGGTACCAACAATTTTGTCCACGTGTGTAGATGCCATTATTGAATATTAAATAAATTGTTAAATGTAAAGTGTATTTTTTATTGCCAGCAGCATGTCTGCAGGGCATAAAGCGTGTTATTTGTACTACTTTTGGTGAGATCAGATTGCTTGTGGCAGATGGAGGGAAAACGAGGTGAGAAAATATCCTGAACTTAATAAAATAATGGCTGGATGGGCTCCTTCTGAGTGGAGCGTTTATGATTCTGACGATTAAGCTCAGAGCCAAAGAGTTGCTGCATAGTGCATTGCTTGTTTAATGTGTGAGTGATTTTTGGGACAGCGGCATTGTCCAAAAATCACTATGGAGAGATACGGAGATAAGAGCCACACGGGGTCCTGCATGGAGTCTGTCCTGTTTAAATAAGCTGAATATCGCAGCTGTCTCCAACCAGTCCACACACCCTGTAGTTGAAATGCTGGAGTGACTGCCACTGTTTCATGAAAGTGATTGAGGTTTTTTTTTTTTTTTTTTACAGAATCAGCAGTTCATGACTGTAGGAAGACCTGAGCTTCGCACAACTGTCACACACACACACTTAAGTTGAAAGCGGTGCCGCAGCGATTCTCAACATAGCTTGCATCATTTGCCACAGAAGTTATGAGCCCCGTCTAAATTATGAGACCACAGGGTCCTAACAACATTTGCAATACCGCATATACCGGGCTGTTGAGTTATCCACCATCACTGCAGGGGAAATTCCTCCGCTGTGACAGCCCTAATGGTGGGAGATTACTAAAACCTCACCTCCTGTTTCCTGACCGATGAAAGAAGGATCCAAAGAGGAGAAAAACAACACAAAGTTATTGTTTTGTATTGTGAGAGCTGCAGCTGATCCAGGGGACTGTTACTTCACCCTGGGAGTGCTTTGAAAAGATGACGTTTTCTGATTTAAGGTCCCATATGTGGAAGTAGAGGGAGCATGACTTAGGCTCTCTATATTAGTGTTCCTTTGGTTATGTAAAAAAAATCTATATGCATCTTTTTACAAAAATAAGCGTATAGAAAAATGACCGTTACAAATGATCTGAGAATGCTTCCTCCACTGTTAAAAAAAAAAAAATCACTTTTCATTAGTAATATATTCATATGTATTAATATCTGAATTCAATCTAAATTGTATATTAAAACTATAATCAAATATATTCTTTTTTTGCACTTGTCAGACAGTGAACGCAAGTTAGTACTGAATAGTTAAAGGACAGGATGTGATCCCGCCGTTAAAATATCAGGAAAATGTTAAATAGCAAAAAACGTTCAGAAAGGACTTTTTCTTAAAATTCCTTCAAACTTTCATTTCGCTCTTCTGATCCGTCTGCATAGTGTGTTGTCACTAACATGTGCATTGCCTACATTTACAGGATTATAACTCTTATTGAAATGATACAACTCACTGTGGCTGTTTTAATTGTTTTTTTTAAGTTTGGGGTTCCCGTTTGGCAGGAAACCAAAGTACTGTGAAAATGCACAGGCTCGAGGGAGATAAAGGAAGAAGAAAGAAAAACATCAGGTTTGACTGTGGAGGCATACTGCTGTCTTGGACAAAGTAATACTTGGCCAACCAATCACTCGTTAGCAAATAAATTCACCCCCAAATGCCCCATGTTCACAAACTCACAAAACCCATTTCTTCATTCTGTTAGTTTAACTGCATATTGGGGATTTTTTTTTTAAAAAAGACCCTCTAAGTAACATCTACCTCAACACACTGTCATGAACTCAAATGCCAAACTAAAACAACAAACCCCTCTCAAGTGACTTTGTTTTCTCTCAAGTTTCTCTATATTTAAATTGTACAATTAATAGCAGATTTGTAGCCAGACGTCCAATTGTCCCATCTTTAATCTTCTACCCTTTAACAACCCGTCCTCCTCCTTTTTAGACTCATCTCTGTGAGGACAGTGCAGCAAAGTGCATCTTGTTCAGGTGATCAACGGCATTTGGTCTGGCCGTTTGTGCTGAGCAGGTATCAACTGAAAACTGGCCATTACAAAAGAAAGAAAGAAAAAAAAAAGTCCACCGAGTCTTGAAAAACCAACGCCATCACAATCCAGGGTACCGCATCATTCACCCTAAAGCTATTCTGGTGTAACATAACAGAGATAATAACTCCTAGCTGAGAGGAGCTGATGATTTGTCTTTTTACTCTAAAAACATCAAGTCCAACATCTTTAAAAATCACCAGAAAAACAAGAAAAAATGGCTAGTCGCCATATTGTTGCAAAGTGTTATTTACCAAAAAAAAAAAGAGAGAGAAGTTGTGCATAGTTGCCTGAATCTCCTCCCTGTCCTCTCCATGTCTTGGCACGTGACATGTGTGAGGTCCAGTTCTGTAAAATCCACGAAAGATTTGGGAAAACAAAAACAAAAAAACTGGATCTTCAGGCATCAAGGAGGAGGGATGCACTGGGTTGTTCTGTTGTTTTGTGAGGTTGTTGTGGCTTTAGATCGGTTCCTGTGGGACAAGGGGAGATAAAGTTGGTGACGGGTTCACAAATACACACTGATAAATGGCGTTCACTTATATAGCGCTTTTTACTCATCTCCAGATGACCAAAGTGTTTTACAGATCCTGCTATCCACCCATTCACACACTGATGGCGGCTGGCCTGACCCACCAGGAGCAACTGGGGGTTTGGTGTCTTGCTCAAGGACACTTTGACATGCAGACTGCGGACAGAGCAGGAATTAAACCACTGATTCTCTGATCAGTAGTTGGCCACACTAGACCTGCACCACAGCCGCCCCGATCAAGGACATCTGGAAGTTACAGCTAACTGTGTTCTGTGGGAAACTGAACCAAATTACTGATGTGAAAATGCTGATAATTTCTTAGGGACTAACATCACACATGGAAATCTCATGTTAAAGAAAAGTGCTCAAATATTTTACACAATGATGACACAATAAAGGTCATATACAGCTCTGAAAAAAATTAAGAGACCAAAGAGACCGCTGCAGAATTACCACTTTATCTGGTTTTACTATTCATATGTATGTGTTATTCTCAAACTCCGTGTTTTTCAACTAGAGTGCCCTGGTGCCCTACAGAACCCATGCACAACGGCAAATTATTTGATTTTTTTTTTAACCAATTAGTCTGTGTGTCCACAGGGAACGTAAAAACGCTCTCAACTTGTTTACCTGAGCACTTTACATGCGCTCATCAAAAAAAAAAAAAAAAAAAAAGTTCTCCACTCGGTGTCCTAGCAACCACTTGACCTGTCACTCAAAGCACGTAGGGGATTTCACACATTTCGCTCTGAAATGCTCCACTCACTGGACTAAACCGCATCACACTGGTAAAAAAATAAAATACACGTCTCTCCAAGATTTTGCCGTCAAATACTGATCATGGTGTAGTTGTGGTCTGATTCTCATCGGCTGGTGAGTGGGGTGTGCAGCTGATGAGGGCTGTGGCGCTCTGAAAATTAAACTTTTTTTTTAACTTTCACCACCGGGAGCACTGCAACAAAATACACTGCTGAGAGCATTTTAGTGCCAAGGGCGCTGAGCGCATTAAATGCCGGACTATATAGAAAATGAACAGAAAATAGTCGTCCACAGTGGGAAAAAAATGTGTTTGGTGGACAAGCAGCCTTAAGAAGTGGAATTAGATCATTTCCCACAGAAACCTGAGCATACCAGGGAACCCTGGTTGAAAAACACTGCTCTAACCTACTGAAAACAAGTCACCCAAATTTCAAGTCAAAATATCATTTAGAGCATTTATTTACAGAAAATGACAACTGGCCAAAACAACAAAAAATATTGCTTTTAGATCAAATAATGCAAAGAAAACAAGTTCATGTTCATTCTTAAACACTACAATACTTAAGTTTTAACTTTGGAAGAACTCAGAAATCTGTATTTGTGGAATAACTCTGATTTTTATTCACAACTTTCATGCATCTTACCGTACTTAGACGACGATCACCAAACAGTACCTCCTTAAGTAGACTGAGGTCTCCTTGTGTTGAAATTCAACAGATACTCAAATTCAATGACTGACATACATGCAGAGACGCTAATTTAGAAGTCCCTCCAGGATTTTGCAGGATTTTTTTTTGATTGGTGCAGCTCTAGTTGCGGGGCTGTTCTGGGGATTTGCCTGAATTGCACGTTGGTCCGTGTTCAGACCGGAGATTCACAGCGTTAAAACTCATTGACAAGATGTAGCAGTGACTTTTACCTCTAAAGATATATAAAATGTTACAGCACTGGCTGTAATGTTATATTTGCTCGTTTGTTTATGGTTTTACAACGTCTCTCCTCACGCGCGCTTCCGTGACGGGGGATGCTTTCAGGCAGGTGGACTTTTTTTCAACACAAACATGGCACTTCGTACATGCAGTCGAGATGGAGACTCAAGGAGACGTTCACTGGCGGGCCGGGGGAGACTGAGTAAGGAACGGTGTGGGAAAACTCGCGGGTGAGTGTTTTTTTTTTTTTTAAATCACACACTCTGTTTTTGCTGATGTGTTCTGTATATACTCACCATAAACACGGAAGTGAGTGTGGTGCAGCGACGCATTTGATTGGTTAGACTGATGACATACACGTTTGAGCGCTACTCAGGGACAAATTTGATTGGCAAAATTGGCAGAAATGGACGACAATTGGCCAAAATTGCCGGAAAGTTGCGGTGATTGGACAAAATTCAAATTTTGCAATACTGGCTAAATTCGTGGAAATTGCTATGATCACAACACTGCAAAATACTGGAGGGACTGATTCAGGAAAGATTTTACAGTGGTCTCTTATTTTTCCAGAGCTGTATATTGTTCTACCAGGTGTTAAAATGTGAGAATTTTTTCTTTCTTTTGGTTAAAAAAGCTCTAAACAGTCCCTCCGGGATTTCATGGGCTGTTTTCATGACTGTTGTGACCCAAAAAGGCTGAATTTGCAGGTGCTTTTGTAAAAAGTTGCAATAAAAGTTGCGATGTTTTGAGTTTTTTTTGCACTAAAAGTTGTACAGCATTTAGCACAATTAAGTGAGAATTAAGTCTTCAGTAAATCTGTGATAAAAAACGACCAACACTGTAGGTTACTCTTGCTGAGAAATAAAAAGATGAATAATTATCCATTATCGTCGTCGGCCTCCGTCAGTCTATGATGACCATGGAAGAGAATCCTAAACGTCTACTCTGCTGGAACAGCACCGCCTGTGGCTGAACAGGCCGATGCGCGAATGACAGTCCCTGTCTACAATAGCTAAATTGCATTGAATGCATGTTGAGAGTACAGATTTGGGAATTATGGCAGCACCTTCATTTGAAAACTCTCTTTCAACAGTGGTTCCCAACCACTCGGCACAGAATGCAAAGAAAAAACTGTTTGTTCTGTTCCTCTGTACTGTCTGTCAAACTCCGTGTGTTTTTCTGAAAAATTACTGTATATTCCTTCTTTCCATACCTTACCTGTCTGTCTGCGCATCTTGACACACACCTGCCTCATCAGATACTCATTTCTTTGCTTTGAGTCATACCGGGAAGGGGTCTCCTGAGGGTTTGCCGGGGGCACGTGTTGCCCTGTGTCCAGACCAGAGATTCACAGCTTTAAAACTCATTGAGAAGCTGTAATAGTGATTTCTACCTCTAAAAATGTACAAAAGATTACAACACTGTCTGTAGTGTTATATTCGCTCGTTTGTTTGTGGTTTTATGGCATCTCTCCTCGCGCCTGCTCTGGTGACGGGGGCGCTTTTTTCAACAAGCACTTCGTACACGCGGTCAGCATGGAGATGTGGGGTGACATCCACCAGCAAGCTAGGGAAGACGGAGGAAGGGACATGTGGGAAAGCTCGCGGCTGAGTGTTTTTTTTTAATCACACAGTTTTCTGCTGATGTATTCTGTTCGTACTCACTGTAAACAGGGACGTGAGCATGGTGCAGCGACGCATTTGATATGTTAAATTGATGACAGACGTTTGAGCGCTACTCAGGGACAAATGTGATTGGTGAAATTCTCGGAGGATGACAATTGGCCAAAATTGCAGAAAAGTTGCGGTGATTACACAAAGTTGCAAGGTTGTACAAAATTTGAGGGAATTGGCTGAATTTGCATGAATTGGTGCGATTGCAACATCGTGAAATCCTGAAGGGACTGCCTTGAGTGTTTGGTGCAGGTGACTTACTTTGTGGATGGGAATTAGCTGGGCACCCAGCTGTGAGCAGAGCCCTGTGTGGTGGTTGGGCCGCCGTAGCCTTGGCCTCCAGGGAGCATGGGGTCAAAGTTGAAATCAAGGCCATCTCCATCCATGAGGTCACTGTTTATTATGTAATCCACGTCACAGTCCAGGTTTTCAGTGAACATGTCAATGTCCAAGTCTGTGGGCAGTCGGTCCTGGATGGTAGGGAAGCAGGACGGAACTCCAAACTGGTTCATCCCTTGCAGGGGATTAGTAGAAGCCATGGGCCCGCTGTGATGGGAACCCACAGCCGGCCCGGTGATGTGCTGGGCTTTGAGAGCAGACAGCTGTGAGGGGTCCTGAGACATGCTTGAGAGGGACAGACCCAACCCCATCTGAGAGTGATGCTGGTGCTGCTGGTGTTGAAGGTGCTGCTGTTGTTGCATCTGAGCGTGCAGAGTGGCGGGTGTCACCGTGTTCGCCTCCAGTCCTTTACCCAGCAGCAGCTGGTTAGGTTTGGGTCTCATGCTCACCGCAGATGGGGCCAATCCCATCATACCCACGCTTCCAGGACTGGAACCAATGGGATCCACCTGGGTCATGAGGACATCAGTTGGAGGAGGGGACTCAGACGTGAGCAACGCTTCCAGGCTGGAAGGTACATGGGAGCTGTAATGGCTGCCCCCATGAGAGCTGGGGCTGGACATGGGGTTGAAGAGAGAGTTGCTGATGGCCGGTGGCTCCTTGCTGCTTGGTCCACACTGAGACACCGTGGCCTGGGTTGCAGTGTGGGTAGAGGTCTGTTGGAGGCTTAGGGACTGCAACTGATGGAAGGAGGGAAAGCTGGAACCTCGAGGCAGCAGAGTGGAAGCAGAGGGCAGCGGGGTGGGAGGCGCTGGTGGTGCTGTGCTGGGACTCGCTCCTCCCTGCTGTCCAGTCATCAAGGTGAGGCCGTCGATTAGATCCAGTTCCTCCATGAGGGTCTCTGTGAGGGTGGGGGTCAAGCTGCTAGCAGCATATCTCCCCAGTAGTGCTTCGTCAGGCAGGCTATCGTCATCCTCCTGTCCAGGAGCGATGGGGGACAAACGTCCACTCAGGGTGCTGGCATTGGAGCTTGTGCGTGGACGGAAGGTGGTCCACATGTCAGTGTCTTCCAGACTTCCCCGGGATGAGGGGCTGCTGCTGTTGACTCCCCATTTGGGAAACTGCTGGGATGAGTTAGGGCTGTCGGCGCCTGCTGAACCCGTGGCACCCTCACCCTGCAGCACTGCTCCAGTACCTCCCAGACCAGCTGCTCCAGCCTGCTTCTTGGTCTGCTTGGCCCTCATGCGGCTCTTCAGCAGTTTGCTGCTGTTGTCCATGGAGGCGGCCCGGCGGCGTGGAGCTTTCCCAGTCTTCCCTCCTTCTGGGTTGAGCATCCACCAGGAGCTCTTTCCTGTAGATTCATTGTGCACCCTCAGGAACTTGTTGTGGAGTGATAAATTGTGACGAATCGAATTCTGAAAATCAAGACAGATTATTTTTTTGAGTTGGTGGTTCTTAGGTTTGAAATAAATTACAAAAAAATTAAGACATCAGAATCCCCCCCCTCCCCCAAGTGACATTTTACTGCTTAGGGAATGTTTTTTTCTTCCTTTTATTAAAAACAGTTTCATGGTTTTAAGATTTTAAACAGCATACCTTTACATTTGATATGTGGACTGCCAATATTTATTATGAATTTTCATCATCATCAATACCTGGTATTGCACTTTGGTTGTTTTACTTGATTATTTACATGATTCAATTATATGTCGTATATGTATTATATAAACAAAAAAGTAACATGAGTCTCTGCTCAGATCGACTCTTACTATCAGACAATAATAATCCTAATATAGCAATAATAATATTAATAATAACAATCTCAATAATCACACACTAAATAAATGCTAGGGGTGGGAAAAAGATAGATTCGGTGATGGACTGCGATACTTGGCACTGGCAGCAAGTCATCGATCCATAAAAGCACGGATCGATCTTTTCTAAAAAAATAAAGAATAAAAAAAATGTGCACGCATATACTTTTGGATTATCAGTTAATCAATGGCGTTTTCAGTTCACTAGATGGCACAAAGTATACACCCAGTCAAGTCATAGCTTGTCTCAGAGATTTACAGCCAGCTTTGAAAGTTAGGAGGCAGTTAGTTCAAATGTCGCGCCTTTTTTGCATTTTATAACAAAGATGGAAGGAAAGACCTTGACATGACACACAACCCGCAAGAAGCGCTGCACGAAAAAAAGAAAAAAAAACCACTCACAACACGGTGGGCCACACACGTCTTGGAGCAGAATTAGCAACGGCTAAGCTAAAGAGACACCGGCATGGAGTTTTTTCTCCGATGGCCAAGTAAGTAAAGTTTATTTATGAAGCGCTTTTCAGAGACATATAGTCCCAAAACGCTGTACAATAAAAAGGAATAAAAGGAAGTTGAAAGATAAAAATAATTTTAAAAATACAAAAACAAGTTATTACACAAGATTAAAATAATTTAAAAAATATCACACTTGCCATTAAAAAGCAGCTGAAACTCAGTGGAAATCCTTGTTAAACAAAAAAGTTTTCAGCTGCTTTTTTAAGAGTCCACAGAGTCAGCTAAACGTATCTGGAGTGGGAGTCAATTCTAATCAGCACCGTCCACCACCCTCCCTGTGTGCAGAGACGCATCTCCGTGGAAAATGAAGCCCCAAGAATACTTTATGACATGAAAGAGATGTCAACAATTTTACTTTGGGACATGACTTGAGATTGAATAAGGTGGAAAAAAATTTGAAATATATGGGATCGTGATACTTGATTATTGTGATATCGTGATCATCACTGAATCGTGATGGGATCAAATCGAATCACAAGAGGCCTCGCGATTCCCACCCCTAATAAATGCTACACTTGTTTTTGTTCTTTATAAACAAGTTAAAGTAAAAGATTTAGGATGTTTTGGCTGCGCTTTGACTGCAGGTCTAAATGCTCAATTCAAATTTTTTTCCCCTCACATTATTGTTTGAGAACCATATCAGACTTCATCGTGAACTGGCCACAGCCCTGGATTGACTTGCATGAGCAGAAGAAAAATAACATCACACGCATGTGCAGTATGCTGGGTATATGTAAGAAAATGAGAAGGTTCTGGCTGCAGACCCATGAAGAAGTAGAGCTCCACCGCCCATGCCACCCCCATGTCCTAGAGACCATGATGTCTATGTGAAGTGCACTGTATGGATTTTTTTTTTTAAAATGCACATTTAAATATCATAAATTTACCATGAAAAAGGTGCAAAATTGAGATAAAAAATTTGTGAATAAAAAAAACAACAAATTTCCACAAAAATGCTGCCCATTTACAATAGAAAAAAAGGCCCAAACTTTTAAGGGAAAAGATGCAAACTGAGAATTAAATCAAAAAGCTGTAAACTTACAAAGAAAAAAAGTCACAAATTTACATGAAAAAATTACAAGTCTGTGCGGAAAAAAAGTCAAATGTTAATAAGAAAACTTTGTATAAAGAAGTAGAAAATTTACAGTAAAAACTCACAAACGTACAAGTAAATTTTTCAAAATTTATGAATGTCTCAAATTTATAAGAAAAAAGTTGCTACTTTACAATGAAGACAGTCACACTAGAGCCACATAAAAAGGCGAACAGCAACATGACTGTTCAGACTGAGGTCACGTTGTAAAACATGGATCTGTATGGGATTTAGGACCACATATGAAGGTAGTACAGGTGTGATCTGACAAAGTCAGATTTATGCAGTTTTGTGGTGTTCAGACTGTCAATTTAAAAAAAAAAAAAAAAAAACAGGAAAAAAATCTGATTTGGGACACTTTTACCAGCAGTCAGAATGTATTATTATTGTGTACAAAAGGCTTCCCTCCACCTGTCAGCTGTGGCATATCAAGACGCCGATTAAACAGAATGAAGTGTAGCATAGTTATGGAATGAGCTGGTAAAAAATATAAAATAAGTCCTTCTCACACCATGTGGTGCACAGGGTGGTGAAAAGGCACAGTAAAATATACAGTCTGAACTTGACAAAAGACAAAAATATGGGGGGTTAAACAGCTGACCAGGTGGACATTCCTGCAGTCACAATACCTACATGACACATCCTCAGTACTCTGACATCTGTGCATTGTGCTGCACTTTTCTGATCGTCACCAGCCCAAGACTCACAGGTTTGACACTCGCACCGTTTAAAGCTCTTAGATCTGCCACACCTGCCAAGAGGCTGGATTATCCTGGGGCAGGAGAAATGCTCAAATTATATTTTAAAAATGTGCAGACTTTGACAGAAATGTGCATTTTGTGTGCGGACACAGTCTTAAATCTTTAACGTCAACTGAACAAAAACAGCCAAAACAACGCTGTGCTTATATTTCTGCTGAGTTCAATAAGTTGATTCTCCTGCAGAGATTCACTCCTATAATGTTCTATGACTTGATGCTGGAACACGCAGCGACACTTGTTTATACTGTACCAAAGAACCAGAGACTTTTCTGGCTGTAAAGCAGAGTACTCCTCAGTCATTAGTAAGGCTGTGAATATCAATATTTTCCAGAATCTAATTCCAATTCAAAAGATGGTAATTCGATACAACTTCAATCTGATCCATTTTGATTTAATATTGATTCAGTCAGGTATTTTGTCATTATAATGACTATTTTGCTTGCATATATATGAAAGAATTTCTCAAGGACCCAATGCTGGAAATGTAAAATAAAGATCTGAAAACAGCAGTTCAGCCACAGATCTCCTGTAACCCTCTTATAAGTTTTACACATGAAAAGGCATTAGATTAAAAAGATCTATTTGAGGATTTTGTGAATCAATGTTGGATCATTCAAATAAAATCAATTCAGTATTGATTCTTCTATCTTTTACACCCACCCCATGCCATGGGGGGGGGGGGGGTTCAAGTTCACCCTCAACATTTTCAGGGGGTGAATTAAAAATAACTTTCATTTGTTTTCCCTTGAAAATTTGCAGTTTCTTCTCTTAAACTTTTTTCCTCAAAAGTTTGACTTTTTTGTAAATGCTAACCCCATTTTGTTGCACTGTACTCTCAGTGCAAAGCAGTGACAAAGATTCATTCATTCATTTAAAAATTTGCAACTTTTTTTATTTTCAGTTTTTTTTCTTGTAAATTTGTGACTTTTTTTTCTTGTAAAATTGCAGTTTCTTGTAAATTTTAAAACTTGTTCTCAATTTGTGATTTTTTTTCCCTCATAATTGCGTGCCATTCATTTTGTAAATTTTCACTTTTTCTCATAAATTTGTGACTTTTTTTCTTGTAAATCTAAATTTTTCTTCAGATTTTCAACTTTCCTCATAAATTTTCAACTTTTTGTCTAATAACGTTTCTCTTTTAGCAAATTTTCATGTTTTTCTTCTTTGCAACATTCGTATGGATACTTGTTAAATTTTCATTCCGTGTTTAATTTTTTTCTATTCATCTAAAAATTGACAAAAATTTGTTTTTTAAAGATGCACTCTGGTGGATATAAATCCCCTATAAAAACCAATCTACATCGTCTAAAATTGTATCATATGCCCTTTTTTCTACAAAAAGCCGTTCATTATCTTACAGTTTCATGTCACCCCCCCCCCCCCCAAAAAAAAAATAAATGCCAGAATCGGTGATTACTAGGCCCAACCACATACCACAAGGCTAACAGTGGCTAGCCCTACATTATCAGAATAAATCCTGTGAGAGAAAGACTTACCAGTTGAAGGACATGCCCAGCTGTATGCACGGCGGCCCAGGATAATGACTGAAACTACATCGGTCCTTAAAAGCAGTTTAATGGTAAAACCCATCTTAAATTGGGTCGTTTTCAAAGCAGTTTGTTAAAAAATGCTAACTAGCCTGGAGGATAACATCAGTTAGACCAGAGTGTCTTGATTGGCTCAACCCTACCCATGTGCCAGCACCACGAATAGTTATGTCACCAAAAACATTAAGTCTCAACTTGCCTTTTTGCAGGGGGCGGGGCTTAAGTGAAGCTTTACAGCAAACAAAAAGAGATATGAGACATTTGAGCGATTTCGCTCTTGATATCTTGTAAGTCATAGAAACATGTTACAGACATGTTAAGAAAAAAAAAACTTGATTTTTGTCACTTTAATGTTTTTGTTGGGCGGGGAAATTTTTTTTCCTGTTTTAAAGGGTTGAATTTTTCCCCATTATAAAAACATGGCCCCCCAAAAAGCTCAAGTGGCCTTGCAGAAACCAGATAATTAAACAGTAAAATTACCTTCCAGCCCGCAGAGCTGTTGCTGTCTCCCTTGTCTCTGAAGTAAGGCACTGTTTTCACCATCCACTCGTAGATCTGAGCCAAGGTCAGCCTCTTGTCGGGAGAGTTCTCGATGGCCTGGGTTATCAAGTCTGCGTAGCTCTGGTTCCCCCACGCGTTGCGCCGCGAGGATCCCTTCCGTGGGGTTGCTCCGGCTCCGCCCACGATCCCGCCCTCGACCCCAGCGGCCGCTGCTTTCTCAGGCTCGGATGCGATCTGTTGCGGTTCGGACCTGTCCTCATCGGTGGGCGGTGTCCCGGCGGCGGACTCGGCCCCATCCACACCCTCCGGTTTGACCACGGAGATGTCGGGTCTGGGCAGGGGCCACGTGCAGGAGCGAGGTCTGCTCTGAGGCTCAAAATCAGGATCGATGGGTGGCACCGAGGAGTCCTCCATGACGGCTGTGAACTTCCACTCAGTTACTGGTGCCACTTAGAAGCATTTAAAGTTAAAAGGTAATTTACACTGACACACTTAACAACAAAACAAACAACAAAAACAAAAAACAACAATATGCTTCACCAATGCAGGGGTGTCAATTTAGGGGCCTAGAAAGAGATGCAATAATCTGGACACACCAATGGCCTTGGTTAATCCTCAGATTGGAGATTAGGGAACCCGAATAATCTCCTTAATAGTAACTATCATAAACCTTCAGATTTGTATAGAAAGGAGGAGGGCCGGGTCTTTGTTTGAATGAAATAAAAACAAAAGTGGCAGAGAGGCAACAAGCACCAAAACATCTGGAAACAGAGGTTTGACCTCACCTGGAAAATAATCTAAAGATTTATAAAGCCAACAATAACAATATAAATGCTAATTGCTAATGTCAATGTTAATCGTTTACTTTGTTTAAAAATTAAAAACTACTTAGAATGTAATAATTTATTTAGTACCAAATGTGTCCCGGGGGATTTGATTTCTTATTGTAAATTATGAGGACCACATGCAGGGATTAGCTGGCTGGTGAGAGCCCCTGTCCGTCTGCACTTGTAAACAACGTGCTGTCTAAAGCTTTCCACAAGAAAAATAAAATAAACAAGATATTTTTTTTTTTTTAATCGACGATGACCCAAACAGTCGCCATACAGTCCAGTTTAATGTGAGTCAGAGTGATTGTCGAGCAGCAGGTTGGTCCAAACTGTGGATCCTCACTGTAAAAACAAACTTCTAGTTGGGTAAGATGTTTAGTTTAGAGGTTTTATAGTGTTCACAGAAATAAGTCAGAAGCATATTTAAAAAGAAAGAAAGAAAGAAAGAAAGAAAATAAACAGCCGGTGCTTCAGGTCCGCCACACTGCGGCCGGGCGCGTGTCACTATCTGCCATGTTTCCCCACGCGATGCTCAAAGAAGCGGCTTTAAAAAGCCTCCCCAGACCCAGGGCTCGAAGTGCAGTTCCTCCTGATCCCACAGCGCGGTTACACCAAACCCGCAGGTTCCCCCGTGGTGTGGAATGGAGCTGGGTCTCCTGGAGGTCCGTCGGCTCCCACGGGCTCCACTTTAAAAACACCACCGATAGCCACCGTAACGTTAGCCGCTTAAGCGCCTGCTACTCCAGAGTTTACAATCCGTGTAAAAGTTCGCCAAAACCTCCCGGTAACTCCCTCCAAGTACTCGCTTCTAATCGGGAGTGACTTCTGGAAAAGTTTCCGTCGTGGTGTAAATCCAAATACTCGCTCCTTTGAGATCTTTTCGACTTGTTTTGTTTTGTTTTGACTCGAGGCGAAGACTCCCTTCTGACGTCTGTTTACCACTGTCAGGCAACACACTCTGCGCATGCGCACTGTAGGACTCTGGGAAACTGAGTCATTTACGTGACAGACGTAAACAGCAGTTGACTGGGGCATCGTGTACCTGTAGTAGAACATTATGTAAGTTTGTTATGAAAGTGTGCCAAGTCGTCTTAAGGCCATTTGAGGTATCGCTGGGAGTTAAAAAGACTAGATTGCTAATGCCTTGACGCACTAAATAAGCTTTTTGTCGCCCAGTAATAACTTTGATACATAGATCTTCCAAATTAATAGCCACTTAACATTTCAAAGTCAAAGTCAAATTGCCTTTATTGTCATTCCATTGCTTATAAACAATGCAACGAAACTGAGATAAGTATAGCATCGGGGAAAACTGCATATTTGTTTCATTCACATGGATTTGTGTTTTCTTGTGTGTGCAAGGGAGACCAGGGACAACTGTAATTTTTCTACATTTTCTTTTATAACTCATAAACTGCCGAAACAAATCATCTTTTGATTAAAAGAACATATCAGAGCCACTTTAGGCGCACCTATTCAACTGCTTGGTAATGCAGATAGGTAACAAGTCAATCACAGTTATGACGGGTCATATAACGAAAGACCCAACCTGTTAACAGGTTTTTAGCCTATTGCTTTATAATAGAAATGGATAAGTACAGTATAAGTATAATCACATGGCAGCAACTCAGTTTAGGCATGTAGACATGGTCAAGACCACTTGTTGTAGTTCAAACTGAGTATCAGAATGGGGGAAAAAAGGTGATTTAAGTGGCTTTCAATGCGGCATGGTTGTTGGTGCCAGACGGGTTAATCAGGGCATTTTGGAATCTGCTGCTCTATGGGATTTTCACACACAAGAAGCACAACTATTGCTAGGTTTTTATAGAGAATGCTTTGAAAAAACAGAAAATATCCAATGAGCAACAGTTCTCTGGGCTCAAATACCTTACTGATGGCAGAGGCCAGAGGACACAGGCTTGTGCTGACAGAAAGGCAGCAGTAACACAAATAACCACTCACTACAAGTGATGTATACAGAAGAGCATCTCTGAAGACGCAACATATCAAACCTTGAAGCAGATGGGCTACAGCAACAGAAGACCTCAACTGACACCACTCCTGTCAGCTAAGAAGGAAACTGAGGCTACGATACATACAGTCTCACCAAAATTAGACAACAGAAGGCTGGAAAACATTGCCTGGTTTGAGTCTCCATTTGTTCTGCAACACTCGGATCGTAGGGTCAGAATTTAGTGTAAACAACATGAAAGAATGTAAGCATGCATGGAGCATCATGGATGTAGTAGTAGTAGTAGATTAGTTTATTTGACAGGGACAGTGCAGCAACTGTGTGATGCTAGCATATTAATATGGACCAACACATCAAAGGAATGTTTCTAGCAATTTGTTGAGTCTTTGCCATGAAGAATTAAGGCAGTTCTGAAGACAATAATGGTCCAACCCAGCAGGTGTACCCATTAAAGTGGCCGGTGAGGAATAATTAACAGTACAATTGATATATTCTCACTAATAAGAACAAAATACATTAGTTTCATTCAAGAAGTCAAACAGATGCAATCTTCATATACGGTACTGTAAAAAAGTATTTGATTTCTTTAATTTTTGGCATATTTGTCACACTTAATGTTTCAGATCATCAAACAAACTATAATATTAGACAAAGATAACCCAAGTAAATACAAAGTGAAGTTTTTAAATGAGGATTTCACTTCTTGATTGAAAAAAGCTATCCAAACCTACCTGGCCCTGTGTGAAAAAGTAACTGCCCCCTAAACCTAATTATTGTTTGAGCCACCCTTGGTGGCAACAACTGCAATCAAACATTTGCGATAGCCTGACAATGTTTTTTTACATAACTGTTGAGGAATTTTGGGCCACTCTTCTTTGCAGAATTGTTTTAATTCAGCCACAATGGCGGGCTTGAGTGTGAAGTCACAAACTAATGGTTGGACATTCTCCTTCAGGATTTTCTAGTAGAGAGCAGGACTCATGGTTCCATCAGTTACAGCAAGTTGTCCAGGTCCCGAAGGAGTAAAGCGGCCCCAGACCATCACACTATATCACCACCATGTTTGACTGTTGGTATGATGCTCTTTTTATGAAAAGCTATTAGTTTTACCTCAGATGTAACAGAACTCATACCTTTCAAAAAGTTAAACTTTTGTCTCATCAGCATTATGTCCATAAACCTGGGAATGACCACGGATGAGTGAGCTGTGCTGGAACTGAACTTTATTACAGAAACTTTCACTCATACAAGTGAATGAGCACTCAGCTCCTAACTTTGCCGGTAGCGAGAGAGTTAGCAAAAGACACACAACATGGCCAGCTCTTCCCTAATACAGATTGGTGTGATGACGGAACCAGCCGACTACGTCATCACGACACTCACTGTTATAAATCCCTTTTATAACATTCAACCCCCCCACCCCCCTTGCAAAAAACACAGAACACTTTTACCAATTGTAACCCTCCCCAATTTGGCATAAATAACAACATCCTGAACTAGGGTTAGCGGATGGACCGCCACTCAACCCAAAGTGGCCGAGTGGATTATTCTGCCACTCGTCTCAGCAGCTGCGCTTCTACCTAAACAGTCTCTTTCTTTCTTACAGTCTTCCATGGGGAAAGCGGTTCTGCTGGGGGGACCTTGTAGCGGGCCCGCGGTGAACGCGCCCCTGGAGATGCTGAGTCCCCTGGACCGGGACCATCCTTCATCACACTGCAGTCCGGGTCCTGCGCTGCACAAGCTGTCTCCTGCAAAGCCTCGCCATCTGGAGCAGCCACTCGAATGCGCCAGAGATGATTCACGTGCCACACTGAACCGTCCGTCAATCTGAAGCTCGCTGGTCTCAGCTGCGCCACAATCCTCATGGTCGTCGGTGGTACTGTAGGTCGTGATGTGTTTGGCTGCAGGCCCGGATGCTCAACTTTGCAGACTCAAACCCAATCCATTACCTTAAGAGGCATCTTGCTTGGTTGCACATGCTGTTTAGGTCGTGGTGACGCCACACCCACGTCCGTCGCGGGGCGTCCATCGGGTTGTAATGGTGCTGCCGTTGCCATGTTGGACACGGACTCTTCACCCAATGCTACAGTAGCAGTCCCTGGAGGCCAAAGCTGGTCGTGGCTTCTGACGACATCCAGCATCTCTCCTGTGTCACTTACAGTCGCGGACTCTTCACCCATCGGCTCGGCTGTGGCTCCTTTAGACTAGTGCTGAGAAAGGATTCTGAAGCAGTCCACTTCCTCTTCTCCTTTACCTGATGTATGTAGTCGTGTTGTGTCACCATCATCACAGTTAACATCCGTATCGGGGTGGTGTGTCTCGGGATTCTCTGTGTGTGTGGACTCCCTCACCTGCAACTCCACAGTGGCTTCCGTGGGCTCATGCTGGGCGAGGATCTGAGGCGAGTCCGGCCGCTGTCCCCACTCCAGGCAGCGCTCCTCCTGCACACACGGGACAGCTGTTTTCTTTTCCCACTCAACGTCATCATCACTGATGCGTATTGCATCCCAATTACTGTAGCCAGACAAGTTGAGCCCATTGCTGTCATGGACGGTGAAACCCAGTCAGTAGAAGAGGTCGCATCCCAGTATGTTGTCACCATGCGTAGCCACTTGAAACTCAAAGTCATAAACAATCCTCGACTTGTAGCAGTCTGTTAGCATGATGGTCCCTACGTTGCTAACTCTGTGACCACCGTATCCATACTGCGCCGCTGGGTTCTTTCTTATTGGGTGGTCGGGGAAAAATTTCTTCACCGTGGCCCAGTTTAACATCGACCTCACCGCAGTGGTGTCGAGCAACAGCGGTATAGCAACGTTGTCCAACTCTACCATGCTGTATATGTATGACATGATTTCAGGGCTTACCGCGTGAAAGGTCATCATGGGTGGGCGGCTTTGCTTGACTGGTGGGCTCCTTGGCAACAGGCAAACTTTGGCAAAATGATTAACTCTTCCACACTTCTTGCAACACTGTCCTCTTGCTGGGCAAAAATGCCCTCTCTCATGGTGCATCGGGGAACCACAGTTACCACACGCGGGGCCTCTCGAAGCAGTCCTCTGGTCCACGGCGTTCGTCTCAAACTCTTCTCCTGTGCCACCGTGTTCCTCCATGCCCACTGTGTAGGTTAATGGCATCTGTCCTGGTTGTCGCTGCTGTTGGCACACACCTACTGTAGCTCCGATGCTAACTTACTGTATCTGCTGAGTCAAGCTGGAATGCTAGCTCCACAGTGTTAGCTAGCATCATGTCCTTTGGCATTGTTAACATCTTTTCCCACAGCCGCAGGTTGTTCATGTGCTCAGCCAATTGGTCCCGTACCATTTCATCTTCCAATAAACCAAATCTGCACATGCTAGCCAGATGTTGTAGGTCTGCAATGAATTGCTGGGTGGACTCACCAATTCCCTGTCGCCATTGGTGGAATCTTATGTGTCACGCCAACACATTGTCTGGTGTAGCAAAATAGCTAGCAAACAGTTCCACAGCCACATCGAACGAGTCCGTTGGTCCAAGAGTATGAAAAATGCGCTGACCTTCAGTGCCCAGGTAGTGGTCCAGTAGAGCCCATTTCTGTCCTTTGTCCAACTTGTCCAAATCCAACGCTGCTACATACGTTTCAAAAGCGTCGACCAAACGTGGCCATGGAACAGACGGCTCACCGGGGTACTCCAGAAATGGTCTCAGTGGCCTCAGGCACGTTCCCATGGTTTAACTCTCGTCATCAAATGTTATGTCCACAAACCTGGGAATAACCACAAACGAGTGAGCTGTGCTGAACTTTATTACAGAAACTCTCACTCATACAAATGAATGAGCACTCAGCTCCTAACTGTGCCGGCAGCGAGAGAGTTAGCAAAAGACACACAACATGGCCGGCTCTTCCCTTATTTAGGTCGGCATGATGACGGTACCAGCTGGCTACGGCATCATGCTGCTCACTGTTATAAATCCCTTTTATAACAGTTTACATAATATTACCCCAAGAGTCTTGGGGATCCATCAAGATTTTTTTTTTGCAAATGTCAGACTGTGATGGCACTGTGTGGGGGATTCTCCGCCCAGAGTCGTGAGCCAGGAGGAAGAGGGAACAATGGACTGAAGGAGGAAGTGGTACCGGGGGGGGGTGTCTCAGACAGAACAGAAAGGACTATTCGCACCCCGGGGAATTCAGGAGACACCAGAGCTGTGGGAGGAAGAGAGGGTGTGAAAAGCGGGACTGGCGTTATATGATATTAATGTGTCACGCATGTCTTTGTCCACTGAATGCATTGTTGTTGAGCTCCCTTGGTCTCCTGGGATGGAATTAAAGGCTATAAAAAGAAGGTGCCCTGAGATCCAGGTTAAAGATGTTCTGTACTTGATATTGGAAGAAGAATAAAGTTCATGTGTCATTCAGCTCGCGGCCTCGTCTGCTTCCTTCTTCCACATTGGTGACCCGAAGACGTGCCATGGAGAACGAGTTGAGCACTGCCCCGGAGTCAACCCGGAGGGAGAGCACTAGCGCCGCATGCGCTGTCACAGTCAAGCTCCCAGACTTCTGGCTTCACAATCCGACCACGTGGTTCTTGCATGTAGAAGCCCAGCTCGCACTCTGCGGGATCACAATGGATGACACGAAATATGATTATGTGGTCGCGGCGCTGGATGTGCGCGCCACGCAACAGGTGATGAGCTTGCTCCAGGAGCGGCTGGCCCAAGGGAAATATGAAGCGCTCAAACGGATGCTACTCCAGCGCTATACCCTGTCTGACAGTGAGAGGGCAGAGAGGCTGCAAGCATGTTCAGAGCAAGGTGACAGATCAGCCGTGGAGCTCATGGAGAGCATGTTAACGCTGAGGGGGAAGAATGA